>CM075261.1:1299166-2590833 GCA_037678475.1 x Bolboschoenoplectus mariqueter | reverse complement strand
TTAAAAGAAAAATTTTACAAATAGATTTAGAATAAATTTTACAAGTTGGAAAAATGTTTTTTTTTCTTTGAAAGATTGTTGGTCATGTGAATTGGTTGTGTATTAAGTCAATTGTGAGTTTCAAATGATTTGATATTTTTTATTTTATAATAGTTGTTTGATATTCGGTTAGATTTTGCGGAATGTTCAAATGTCTTTATTTTTATTTTTATGACTTTATCATACCTCCATTTTTTATTTTTTATTAACAAAATATTTAAGATTAAAATATTAAAATAAAACCATTAAATATGGTCTATATTATATTTTCTTTGTGCACTCAAAAAGTTAAAAATCTTTTAACTTTCATTTTATATAAATCAGTAATTAAAATATCTACGTATTCAACGATTTTATTTTGATGTTTTAATTTTAAAATTTGAGTCATTAAAATTTAAAAAATGGAGATATAATAAAAATACAAAAAGTAAAAACATTCAAACACTCTTCTTAAAACTTATATATTTTATCATTTTTAATTTGCATAAAAATATCGTACGAAATGGGACCTCAATACCACAAAATATTTTTTGACAACTGTCAAATTAATTTATTATCAATAAATTCAAACTCCTGTTTACTCAATTATTTCTTATTTCTCGTTTGCTGATTTGTACGGGTGGTCCATCCATGTTTAATTAGTTGTTTTGGAGCGTAAATTTGCACTGAGCCCCTCGAAATAAATTTATTTATTTTTGTCCTTTTCATGGACCATCATTCCCTTTTTTTCAATTTTGTGTTATTTCAAAAAACAAAAATATGAAAGCAAATGTGACGTGTCTCAGCAAATTAAAACAAAGTCTAGGTCAAATAACGTCTGCTCCAGGGAAGAAGGAGATGCCATCTCTTTCCTTGAATTTTTGGAGAAAATTTTGCAAAAATCAACGTTTATTTATTTTTCTCTCTTCTCTCTTTTTTTTTTTTAAGGAGAGATGATACACAGATGTCATCAATGATACCGTCATTTATATCAATTTTGTTATTTATGTTAGATAAGTTATTATTTAACTTAATTAATTTTGTGTGGTAATATTATTATTCATATTAATGATATTTTTAAGCTGAATAATAAAAAAAAAATTGTATAGTTAAGTTATTAACATGAATAATAAATCGATATCGACGGCTGTATCAATACTAATATTTCCTTGACATTTTTCTTTTTTAAGTTTTGGTCCAACCAAGTTTATAAGTTTCAACAAAAGATGGGGGACATTTTTTTTGTAGGGGCTGCTTCATGTGCACATGTTTGAAAGTTTGAAAATTTGAAAATTTGAAAATTCTGAGCTTGGATGACAAGTAACTCTCACCAAATAGTCAAAAAGTTTGGATCAAAGAAAAAGAATGCCATATTGCCATGACTTTTTTTTTTCTTTTTGAAAAATAATGGTATGGAGGCACAATTTGTTTCATTAACAGAAACACAGTGTGTTTATTACAACAACTCCTTTTTTGTGCTGAAAAAATCAAATTAGTTTTTTTTTAAATAAGGATTTTTGGTAGTCCCGATATTTATTAATTCTTAAATATGTTTTACGAAATTTAAACTTATATTTCTCCTTAAAAAAATCATACCTATTATCATTGTATTATATTTCAGATCTTTGTTAAAAAAAAAACAAAACAAAATTGCTACATCTATCAACACTATTTGGTGCTTAAAATAAAACTAACTCTTTCATGAATTAAAATTTGTACTATAGATAAATAAATTAGATTAAAATTAATGGTTATAATTCACCAAATACTAAAATTTATTTCCATAAAATTACACCCATCTCTGATCAATCGGCATCATAAAAAAAAAATCAACTTTTGGATTTAGTGATTTATATCTGCATTTATTTGCTGGTTGATCAATTTGTGTTGATTTTTGGCACTACACCGAGAATTTCGTTTTTTTGCATGTGGGCCCAATTAAATTTGTTTGCATTATCTGATTGATTTGTTTGTCGATCTAATAATTTTCCCCTCATAACCGATCTATTTTTTTTTAGGTTTTTTTTAACTAATTATGGGTTGATTAATTTTTTTATCCACGTCCCTTGGGTAAAAATCTAAAAAAATAAATATTACTGAAGGTATTAAACATACCATGTTAAATCTGATTGTCTATATATTTTTTTTAAATTTAAATTTTTTTAAAATTTTTTTAAAATTTCATTGTCAAAATTATCAAAATAACTGTTGTCAAGCGATCCCTCCTTGTATTATATTCATATCAAATTCTACCAATTTATTAGGTGTACAAAATATATCACCCACATAAAATAAATTTAGAATTTACGTATTATTTTTAGTATAATTATGTGCGTTCGATATTGAATAATTTTCGACACGGCTTATTAAAACCGGGTGCATTCGCCTTCATGCCATTAACAATTAATTTTGTTATGACATTTTTTTTTTGTTCTAACTTAGGATTAAATTAAAACTTTATTCCACCTTCCAGAAACATCGCCAGATGGTCAATTCTGATATCAAATTAAATCATTCTCAATATTGACATTTTGATATATCTATAAATAAATTTATAGGACAGTTTTTTTTTCTAAAATTTATTCTTTTAAAATTTAGAATTTATCTTGTACGGATTTTAAATTTTATGACGTACGGTATTGCGCAACAGAGATATGAATCCCGATAAATAAGCGGAGTCAAATATATATTTTGTTATTAGTCAACAAACCTACATAATAAAATTTTATATGCTTATGTGTCAGGTTTTGTGTGTTATTAATTGTGATAATTATTCGTTTTTATTTTTCAAACTGTGATACTCTAAAAAAATAATAAAAATCTCAAAAACGAATTCGACTAAAATTAAAAATTGAAACGAAAAATATGCGCCGAAAAAAAATTTTCGGACGAGAATTATTTCAAAAACAGAGGCGGCTGGAATTTTCATTAATTCTCTCGTACTAATAAATGATAATCTCTCTTATGTGAATTATAGTTTTTTTTTCAATATACTTAATGAGAGGTTGAATTTTTTTTTTCCATATTCAAACAATTGATTTAAGTAATTTAAGGAAATATTTTTATTCAAAAAATTGTAGAACAAATTTTTTTATTATTTTCAATAACTTTTATATTATGATCAATTTGATTTTTCTATATATATATATATAGATATTTTTATTTTGTTTTAGGTCGTCTGAGACAAAATTTAAAAACGAAACAAGAACATGTTAATATTCTACAAAATTTTAATATAAATCATTTTGATATAAAAATGTTTGCATAGATCTGTCTAATAATTCATATATTTTTTCTCTGACGAAACAAGATTGGTGTGTTTTTGTGATTTTTTTAAAATAAAAGAAATTTCATGTACTTACAATTTATATTCCCTTTAATCTAAAACAAAATTTAAAGAAATTTCATGTACTTACAATTTATATTCCCTTTAATCTAAAACAAAATTTAAAGAAATTTCATGTACTTACAATTTATATTCCCTTTAATCTAAAACAAAATTTAAAGAAATTTCATGTACTTACAATTTATATTCCCTTTAATCTAAAACAAAATTTAAAGAAATTTCATGTACTTACAATTTATATTCCCTTTAATCTAAAACAAAATTTAAAGAAATTTCATGTACTTACAATAACGAAATAATACTTTTTATTATTGTTTCGTCGTTTGAGATAGCGTGGATTGCGGAATCGACATGCACAAAATGCAACAAGAAAATAAAAGAAATAAAGAGCACAAAAAAAAAATGTCAAAAGGACATATCCTGATTTGAATTTTAAAATAATTCTCTCGTCTCAGAGTCATGTATCTCTACAGAGAATTTTATGAAGTTCAAATCAAAAGCTAAACCATTTAAAAATAATTTAAATTTAATATATTTTGTTTAGGTTGAAAATAGTTTTTTCCAACTTTTTTTTTCTATCATACTATATTTTTTAATAAATTATTTTTCAGTAGTGTAAATAATTATGAGAAAATTTTCTCACACCTTATGTTTTGGAGTTTTTATCAGCATATTAAAAATATGATAATATATTTAAGTATTTATATTTTGTATAGAGAGTATGTTTAGTTTTTAAATTATTATAAAAAATTTATTATGCAATTGAAAAATACTTCAAGTATAATTTTTAATTATAATAATATAATATATATTATTTTTACTAAATATAAATATATATTTTTTAAAATAACAGAGGTGTAATTAAGGATACAATTATTCAGCAGTAAAAATTAATTTTTTTCCGTAGTAAAAACCATTTTCCTTGTTTTTTTTGTTTTATTGTCAAGATGGCCTAATAATCCCTTCCCAAGATAAAAAGATGAAAACTCCAACGTGGCTACTAGGTGAGATACTATCGTGATGCACACGTGGCGTGATGACAACGCGTCGTTTGGTGCCCGTTCCTATCTTCCAACGTCCGTTATCGCATCCGATCCCACATGATAATCCCGTGATGCGCCTCTCCTCTCCTCTCTCCAAAAAAATATCTCCCCATCCACAAGCCGCGCCGCGCCGCGCCGATCGTAGGCCGAGCCGATGGTTACATGCTTCCATCCGCCGCGTGTCTCGCTCTCATGAAGCCGCACCGCTCGTTATGCGGCTGAGCGGCTCGGAGCCGACTGGTGTGGATTGGAGCCGCGCTGCCACTGGTTTCTTTCAATCTATCTGATATCTATCTATCCATCTACCCGTTTTCCAAGTCACCGCCTTGGTAGAAACCAGATAGGTACTCTCCACACGGCACGTGCCGGGTCGGCGGAGTCACGTGATACTGACCTTTTCGTTGTTTTTCGGTAGACTTGGTCTACAACGCCGAAATCGAAACCCTCTGAAATTATCTTTAAAGTTTTTTTTGGTTTTTTTTTTTTATAATTTTCAAAGCTGTATGTTGTTGCAGTGTTTTGAAATTTGGAGTATTTCAAGGTAGATTTTGTTACGGGGTTCAAATTTGAATTAGGATCTTTTTTTTTACGACGATTTAATTATTATTTAGAATTTTAATTGCATATTTTTCGAATTATTTCGGACTAATTTATTCAAATAGAAGAATTACAGACATGATAATTTTCTTTATAAATTAAATGTGTATCGATTTTACATAACTAAAACATTATTATTTGATGTAACAAAAATATCAGTAAGGCGTTAACAATGAACAGTTATATATTTCAAATCATTTTATGCAATATCAAATAAAAAAATTATAAATTGCATTTTATTTACGAGAATTAAAAAAATACATATATTTTTACAATAGTCAAATACATTCAAGGTTATACACTCGAAGTTGAATCTTTCATTATAAAATATTTTAACTAGATGAATATTCCTAATTCCATAAGTAAAACCAATCAATATATATATATTTTACGTAATAATTCTCTTCAAAGTAATTCTTAAGAAATAAATAAACCGGGTTCACACTTGGAAATTTAAATTAATTACCAATCTTTACAGAAAACCCCCTCTTAACTTTTCACTTTTCCGGGACCGTGCAAACTGAGCAACAGTGCAAGGAGGTCCCGGTGACGGGACCGCCGTGGGAGGTGACCTGACTCAATAGGTAAAGTTAGGAAGCAGTGGGCCCCACATCTACCATGCATGCCCCTCTCTCTCTCTCTCTCTATGTGGGACCCGACAGCCTGTCAAGCCTCTTTTTTCTTTTTAAATTAAAAGAAATGATAATTAAATATGGACTGTTTCTTTTCCTACCTTGTCCCTCTTGCTCTGGTTTTTGCGTTGAGATCCCTGATGTTTTTTTAATTAAAATTCTTTGGTTTGGGAATTATGTTATTCAGCCCTCATCTTTTGGCTCCTTTTGTTTTGAAGAAAATGATAAAATAAATTGTATATGGTATAGTATGGGAGCATAAGCATTCAAATTTTCAACTGTACAAATTTGTAGAAAATTTCCAAATATAAAACTTAATGTTTTAATTAAGTTGGTTACTTCCTCGTAATCTTATTGTGGCTGTCATAATATTTAACACTGGGATGTATGCAAAATTGAAAATTGCAAAATAAAAATTTTAAATCCAAAATAAGATCATTTTCAAAAAAAAAAATAACTCCCCGATATGGATAATATGGATAAATATAAATTGATAGAACTACTTGTGGATTTTTTTTAAATGATATTATTTTAGATTTAAAATTTTTATTTTACAATTTTCAATTTTGATATGAACTTTCAAAGAGTTGAGCGTTTATATTCTAAATTTTTAGTTATTTGATTTACCTCGCGTGAAAATCAGAAGTTCAAAATTACTTGCATATAAATGCACCGAGATTAGTTATATTTAAACCACTTGATGTTACATAAAATGAAGAGCACGAATATTTGACTCATTGAATAAATAAAGGTTAGAAATTTAAATATGATGTTTTTTCAAGGCTAACCTTTTTCTCTTTTAACACCTAAGGCAAACCTATTTAAGCTCAAATTTTTAGGGAACATAAAAAAAACAAACTCTTCAATAATTAATCTAAATTATATAAGTTGTCACGGAGATAGTAGGTTTGATTCTATTCATGACAAAATTTAGTGGAGATAGAGACGGACTGTAACGCTTTAAATAAATTTAAAAATTAATTATATATATTAAAAATTTTAAAATATTTTATTATAATTATATTATAATCAGCTCCTCTCTCGAAAAAAAAATTCGAGATATATAATTATACTACAGTCAACTTTTCAAAAAAAAATTTGAAATATATAAATATACTGAATATAATATTTTGATCTTTTCCATCAATTTTGATCAAATTTTATCATTGATTCTATCAATATCAGGCATGACTGCAGTGTAAATCAATATGAGATTAAATAATCATTATTTTGGTCAGAGTGATGCGACTGCGAAAATCATAGTTTTCTTTTGTCAAATTATTTGTGGCCTCTCATAAAAATAAGTCGAACATACACACAGAAATATATATATCATCATAAAAATTAATATTATAAATAAACTGTAGAATTAGATAAGATATTAAAAAAATCAACAACCACTGCTTGATTTATTTTAATAATTCAAAATTAACTTTTTGTGAAATTAAGTCTAAACTTGCACAAGACCATCTTTGATTTTTTATACCATTAATTGTAGTTACTTTGTAGTCATCTATAAAATAACCAAAAATAATGTTTTTATACATGCGATTTTGAGAAATTAAAAAAAATCCAAAGACATGTTGAATTTTATTTTGAATCCGGATGAAGGCTCCGATTTAAGAAGAAAAATATGAAATAAATAAATTTAGCTGTATTTCTTTGTAATCGAGAGCCAAAGATGTTTGAGACATTTTTTTTTCTTAACAAATGCATAATATACTAGATACATAAAGGTCCAAAAATGATCTTACAAATATATAAAAGATTTGGGTGTAAATACAAAATTCCTAAAGGGCTTTTTTTAAAAATATCCACAAGATAAAGTCTAATAGGATACGGCACTCTATTGCTGACCTCACCGCTTATTCTCTTTCGCTTTTTCCTTTTATTTTATGGGAAATGATTGAGAGATAATAAAATCAATATAAAAATTAATATTGATTTTATTATATATATATATATATAGTAGGAGTTATTATTTATATTAATTGTTTTATTTATATAGTTTATTTTTTTATAGTATTTTTATTATTCAACTCAAATATTATTAATTTAAATAATAATTCGATTAAGTTGAATAATGAAATTTTTGTATAAATAAGTATATATTAAAATCATTAATAAGAATAATAAAATCGATTTTAATATTTATATCTCAGCCCCCTTATTTTATTATTATTTGTTTATTACTAAAAAGCTCCGCTCCTCATCTCATCACCTTAAAAACACTTTACTTATATATCCTCCCTTTTATAAAGAATAAGTCAAACATCCTTGCGTACGATATAGAAATTGATGATAGTGAAATTCCACAAAATAATAACAATTAACAATGAGAGAGAGAGAGAGTATTAAAATATAATTGTACCATGTGAGAATTTGGGGTTTGAGAAAAAAAAAAAAAAGAATAGTAGTTGAGACTTAGACCAGTGAATAATTTTATTAAAAGTTCCGTACCAACGGAAAAAATTTAAAGAAAGAAAAAAAAAAGGACATTAATGGGGTGGTCAAAACGGATCAAAAGACTTAATTATTGGGTTTTAATCAACATTTGAAACGTAAATGAAACTACATATACCAAACAGTCATACACGTAAAAAAAAAAGAATATTGTTTCATGTAAGTTTTATCATTCAAGTCTAGAAAATTTCGATAATTCATATTTTAAACATAATACATTTGTAAATTTGATAATGCATATATATACTCATTTTCTATTTTTAATATTTTTTGAATTTATTTTAAAGAATATTGTTCGAATTATTAAGTTTATGACGCTATAGAAATATGCAAATTTTGGAGAGATCATTCCACAATTATGTATTTTGGCATGCTTAATGGTGGATAAATTCAACATTATATGCGTAGTTTATATTATTTATATATCATATCTATAAAATAAAAAAAATAATTTGGTAGTTATCTCACCGTATATCAACAAACTTCAAAATTTACCAAACAGAAATGAATGAACTTTCATATATTTGTAAATAACAACTAATTGTCGTAAATATGACTTTTACTCTATTTACATATTCAATAATATATTTAAAAAATAGCAGTTTGATTTCAGAAATTATTAAAATAATCACTATCAAGTGATTCCTTTATGTATATCCGTTCGTGTCATGAAATTCAAATATTTAAACCACCACCTTTAAATTCATAAGTTTAAATTTCATGTGCAGTTTTTCTAAAAGAAACGTGATATTGTACCTCTTTATAAACAGATTGTGAGATGTGCCCAAACTTATAATAAAATCATTATTTTATTATTATTTTTTAGATCCTCTCAAATATCACGTGCTATTTTAACATTTTTTTATTCTCATTATTTTATCTATTTATTTCAATACTGTCAAACATCATTACAGAATTATTTAATACTTAGTTCGTTTTAATTTTCTTTCATTTCTCAAATCGAGGGTATAATAGTAATTTTAAATAAGTCAGAAAATGACTTTTTTGGAGTGAACTTTATAGTGAAATTATTTGGTTTCTAAATTCTAGTAATATTTTTAAAATTTTTGACATGTCCCTTCGTTAAACCATTAATTTTTTCAGTTATCGCACATAAAAATTAATAGCATATACGATGTTAAATATATAATGTTATATATTACTTGTAGCATTTAATATATAATCCTGTAATCTAAATATTTTTGAAAGGATTTTGAAACTTGTGCAATTGTTTGATGGTTCTCTAACGTGAAATCGAGAAGAAATGTTATGGAAAAAAATCTCAAAATTCTAATTTACGAGAAAATCTGAACTATTAATATTGACAATTACGTTTTTTTTTGCTATGCAATCAGTGACAATACTTCTTCTTGATATTATAAATATTTAATTTTAAGCACGAAATAATCTGATGACGCTCCATAAATTTATTATTTATCTTGTATAATTAGTTTTATAAATTGAAACAGTTTACCATTTTCAATATAAATATAAGTCAATTATAATTTCCAACTTTATTATTTTTGTTATTATTTTTTATAATAAATAAAAATGGTTTTATCAATTTTAATTGATTATCGAACAATATCCTTCTTATGAAAAGAAAATACAGTATACAAACAAAAAAAATCATGAAAAAAAATACTAATTTTCTACAAACCAAGGAAGTCACATATCATAGATTTTTTCAAAACTCCATCGTAAATTTGGAAAGTTACAGGGTGCAATTAGTAAAAGTAGCAGTTAGATATTGTAAAAGAGCCACGTCAGTCACGTGGATATCTGAAAATGGTTGGTAGAGAGAGAGAGAGAGAGAGAGAGAGATAGAGAGCGGTGAGGCTAAGGCGGTGAGAGATAACACTTATTCTCACCGCTTGTCGCTTTCCCACGCAGCGTCTGACGACGCCACGAGACAAACAAACGCAACTCTTATTCTAAGTTGATTCGAGAAATTATTCAAACAAACCCTTATACATCCAAATTTTCTTGTATGAGATACATTTATATTAAGTAACTAATTTACGTATATTGAAATTTATAATTGTTTATTGGTGATATAAAAAATATGTTTTATATTTTTTATGAATTATTATTGAAAAATTTTAATTTGAAAATTTTGTTATACAAACATATATAAAATATAAATAAATAATATAATTAATGGATATAATTATAACTCCTCGTTCAATCAATCAATTGATAAGGATTAGAATTGGAAGGAGTATTTGGAAACGTATGAAATTACCTCCATGCCCCTACAATTGATTGATTTACCAATAGGTCTTCCTACTCTTACCAGTCTAGAAAAGAAAACAATGTTTTAAAATTCTTTCAAGTGACAACAACACAACTTTAAAGTTGTCATTGTCATTGTTTTTTCTTTCTTTTTTTTTTTTTGGTAGTGAATGAATATTTGTACTTTTATAGTTTGTTGTAAATTTATTATGCATCGAATCGAATCGAATAGAATAGAAGATGCTAGCTTTTTTTTTTTAAAGAAGAATTTGGAAGGTACACATTTATTACAGCCAAAAAAATGTGCTTGAATAGTTGTGGTTCTTATTTCAAGTTGGTGATTTAAAAATTTCAAGATTATTGTTCTAAAACGAATCTTAGATTTATAATTTATGATTTTGAGACAGTTATATTTAAAGGGCAGATATAAACTATTTTTATTCTATATTTTTTTTCATAAAAGATAAAGATTAAAAGCACCCAGCTTTAAATATTTTAATTGAAATTTCGAAATTACGATCTCAGATCACACTCATAAAAATAATATTATCTTCATCATTAAACTAAAGATCGGTTCTTAATTTTTCCCTATGTTTAAAAAGATGACTTTTAGTATTTAGTTATGGGAAGTCATTTTTTGATTTGATAGTAAAAATAATATTATCTCTTAAGGTTATATATTCGAAATTTAACAGAAATATCTTGTATAAATATATTTTCTATCTGCCTCTTAAAAATCAACGCATCGTTTTTTTATAAAAAAAAACCAAAATCTTGTGAAAAAATGTTTACATTATTTTGGTTTCCGGATCAGAAGGAAACTGATTATTAATACGTATAAATAAGGTCGGTGCATGGGCTTTAAATTAAAATACTATATACAATATTATTATGATATCATATTTATACTGTTTGTGGTTGTAACCCTATAGATTTTCATTATTCTCAAATTACATCATCAACATCTCACAACTGTACGGTTCAAACTGTGCAATTATTGAGTGAATGCAAAAAAAAAAAAAAAAATACTAAACCAACATGAGATCTCATCTGGAATTCTATGAATTATAGCGTAATATATTATCCGTTCGATTGAATCGAGATTCGTGTATTGTAAATCTGAAAAATCGAATTCCGATAAAGTATTGTGCGATCGTAATTATATTGAGATTTGGATCAAATATCCGTGAAATGTGTAAATCTGATGCGTCTATTAAAATTTAAAATTCAACCCCCCAGCATGAATTTATGCGATCAAACATTTTTGTATTTTTTGCGATAAAGAAAATTTGATACCCCAACAATAAAATAATAGAAAGATAATTTATTTTGTCGGAGAAAATTTGTTCGAAAGTGACAAACCTCTCTCATAAATAAATAAAAATAACTCTAACTTGCGTTCAATTCTTACCATATATAGTAATAATAGTAATAATAATAATAATAATATAACAATAAATAATAGTAATAGTGGTACAGAAGAACTATAGGTGTTGAGTGTGGTGGGGACACACTGCCACATTGATTGGATCTTATTATTTCTTTATTGTTGTAAATTGCATCTGATACTCAACTCCAAAAAAATATAAATTTAGTTGGATTTGGTTCTAAAAAAATAAGATATTTTTACAAGAATTATTTATAGTTTTTTTAGTTAAAATTTTTTTTTTGTGAAATGATTGTAACGTTTATAGCATGAATGATTGAATCACAATTATATAATATCACTGAAAAAATACGTATCAATTTTTATCAGGTTTTCTAACTTCAATTAAATTAAATTAATTACTGGAATAAAAGCAAAAATTACAACAATTACTCATCTCACACGTGATTTTTTTTCTCAACAAAAAAAAAAAGTAAAATAGGTGGAAGCACTTGGAGATCGGAATCATATACAATAAAAAAAAATAAAGAAAGATTTAGGTTATGGTGTTTAATTATTTTATTTTCTGCTCATATTATTTTAGTACGCATTGTTTTGATGTTAGATTGGGTCCCTGTTTTTAAGCTGAGAACAGGATGGGACCCACATGCAATATTTCTCATGATAACCTTCTTTAATAAACTAATTATAAATATAGTTAAATAACTCCACTTGCAAGCTCGCTGGGTGGTCTTTTTTCGTATCTCTCCCTCAAGTTTTCGCTATTTTGTTTTTCTTAGAAGGTTAATTAGTGACCTTTTTATTGTTGACGTCCTTGAGTATTCAAATCGGGTAACTCTCTGGTACAAAATAAAAAAAATTAGAATCCTTTTGACATAAAAAGATTTTAAGAAAAAGGATAAAAAGATAACTTTACTATTTGATGTAAAATTTACGTTGATTAAATTGATTTTTCATATTTCATTATCAAATCATAAAATTCTTATGAAAAAAAATATGGAATCCATTTTGCTTTGAATGGAAAATTAGGTCAGTGCTCACAATATGAAATATTATTATTATTATTATTATTATTAGAGTTGTTTTTACGATTTCGTCTCAGAAAGAATTTTGTGGGTAGACACTAATTTTAAAATAGTACAAATACAATAGAAAATTATTTCGTACTTTGAAAATTTTGAACATTACTAAATATTTTTTCAAATATTGAAAACATATTCGATGCTAAACAATAATAAGGTTAATCATGCAATAGTTCAACAAAGAAACACAAAAAAAAAAAATTTGTAAGAGTTTGAATGTATTTAAGGTATATCAAAACAAACTTTCTAAATGAGGAACGAATCATGATATAAGAATAATCTAATTGAAAAAAATTAAGAGGGAAAAACCGAAATAGACAAATAAAATGTCGGTGATATGACATAGTTAAATGGTATTGAAGACAATAATTTTTTATGGAATAATTTATTATAATGTATACTGTCTTCATCGAAAAGAAATAATAAATGCACACAAATGTAGATCAATTTTAGGTCTTGTCATAAACAATTATAGCAGAAAGACAAATATGAAATAAGACAAAAAAAAAGTACCTAAAATTAGTATCACAATTCACAACTTTTGCTTGGTATATTCTGAATTTTCTTCAATTGATAAAATCTTTATTCTGTATTAATGAAAAAACACAAGCCTAAGACTCTAGAAACACTTTTTCGTTCCTTTCATGAATATCTTTGTAACTCATAGCATCTACCATAGATTCTAAAGATTGATAATAAATATATCCATTTATCACTATGAAAACTTAGTAGTAATACAACTCTAATTTCCACTTAATTGTGCATGCAATACTAAAAAGTTTATTTCAAATTTTTAATGGGTATGAATGAAAGATTTGTTGAAGAGTTGGCGAACCAGAGAAAAACAAATCACGTGAGGTGGGATGGTGATCACGCGCATGATACGGATTTGTAGATACACTACCGACCTCTTTTTTTTTTTCTGTTTTTTCCCTAAATTTCTTGGTATTTGCAATCTGAGCTGTAACTTAGGTTTCGTCAATCGAGGTTTCTTTATCTTTCTATTTTCTATGGACGATGTTTTCATCTATGTCCCTCAAGTTTATGAAATATGTAAGAAAGGAATTTTGGTAGGAACTTTTGAGAAGAAATATGAAAGTATCAAATTTCATTAAAGATAATTCGAACAGAGGAGTGTCGACCGCAACTTAAATAATTTCGTTCAAATCTAGTCTAAGACATATTCATTATTTAAATACATAATACATATTTTTTTCACTGTACTTATGTGAGTGTTTTGTTTTTCATTTTTGCAAATATATAAAAAAAAATGTAAATAAATCCGACCAATATTTTCTCTTATAAAAATACGATGTAATTTTTTCAAAGATGAAAAGAATAACATGCCAAGCTTACATATGATGAAAAATAATTATATGTTCAATGACATATTTATGAAGTTATCTTTTTATTATTAACTTTTTAAACATTGTCGTTGTAAACAATTGTTTAATGATCCCTCATATTTAAATATTGACATCTACAACTTGAGAATGGTGGTGGTAACTGGTAAATAATACTTAATTACACGGACACCCTTCTTATCTTTCATTTTCTAGAAACTAATCCAACATATTTATGAAAAGACCCCTTACTTTTTTAGTGGGCAGGTGTGCTTTATAAATTATCAGAAAACATATCTTATATATATATATATATATATATATATATATATATATTTTTTTTGACCTTTTCTTTTCTGGGAAACCACTTTATCTTTGTTCCAGACAATTTCAACTTAAATCAATCCTAAACAAGATGCTGAATTAGAAATTTCTTCCTGATGCAAAATTGGATGTACTGTGACATGACATGATGCATATATTTTTATTTTTCTTTTTTTTTTTGTTATAGTAGGAACATACATACACCATCCCTCTGTTTTTACTTTTACTGTTTTAGTAAATAAGTCAAAAAGTTGTTCAACAGTGGAACATTTTTTTGCAAAAGAAATAGCAAATTAAAAAAATATATATAAAAATATTCACTAATGGTATTAGTAATTTTCAAACGTAATTGAAATAGTAGAAATATATATATTGCTGAAAAAGTAAAAAAAAAATTCTGTTCTACAATATTTCAATTGTGTTAGATATCCATAAACAATAGAAGAATAATAAATAAAATTCAATTTATTTCAACTCGTAAAGAGGTTGTCAAATATATTTCATTAGCTAGTAATTATACCATACTTATGGGAATATCATGCATGTATTTTTTTTCTTTACTAATTTTCATTATTTTAGTGAAGCATCTACTTTGAATGACAAAAAAATATTGAAAAAAAATATATATATATTTCATAGATAGGTTTATTAGATTTGGTGTTTGAAAGAGCAAAGCAAAGAACCAAGTAAGAGATATGAAATTAGTTTTCCATAGCAATTGTGTGGGTATCTATAAATTCATACGGAATATTTGATGTTTTTAATTTCATTTTTTTTTATTTAATTATTTTCTGATATTAGTAGAAAATTCTCGCTTGATATATTCGAATGCACCGGAATAATATACGAAAGCACGAGAATATGAACACAAACTTGGATATATTTTTGTCATTTTTATTTGAATGCCATTAAAATACATCTTTATCTTTCTTTTTTTAAGGGAAAAAAAGTTCTTATCTTTCTAATTAGCATTGAGTTAGAGTGTTACTCTGTTAATCTAACATCCAACAAAAATGTTGAATTAGCAATGTTTCTGAATTCTATATTCCACATAGCATTTACACTATTTCAAATATTATAAAAGTAATACTTTTTCATACTATTTTTTTTCACATATTATTCCTAACAACACTGTCTTTTTTTTTTATATAAGGCTCCGTTAATACAGACACTTATTTATGTTAAAATATTTTTTATGAGACTCGAAATTTTTTTTTTTTATAGAGAGACGAAACCTATCATCGTGTAAACATGTGGTTCTCCTAAAAACACTATTCTATTGATGTGTGACAATGTTGAGAAAGGAGAACATTATCGACCGCATGGCAAGCGCCACATCTGATCCGCAAAATCATCTAGAGGCCCCATGAGGCTATCAAGATATATTATTTTTCAATTTTCATCAAAATGGACACATTCATAAAAATGGTTACACTCTTTTTCTAGCTGCAAAATTTATTAATTCTTTTGTATATGATTTGGAATGATAATTGCTTTTTTTTGTCTCCTCTTTTATTTTTCTCAGATTTTCTCCAAACTTTTTGTATTTGATTTTCTCTTAAATTGCATGTCAAGTTATTTTCTGAAACATTTTTTGTATCTTTGTTGATAAATATATTTGTAGATATAAGAGGAAGTATATGATGCTATGTATAGCTAAAATTAGTGAGTGCTATGACTTCAAATTTAATTATTGAGTGTTAATCCGAGCTACTTGATTCAACCTACATATAAAAAAAATTTATGTTATTTATGATTTTTTTACTTGTTACCTTTTTTAGATACGAAAAAACACTTGTTCTAAAAATTTTAGACTTTCTAGATACGGACAAACACTTGCTCTAGAATTTTTTTGCCATCTCGCAAAAATAAACCTTCATATAAAAAATAAGAACAAGTTCCTAAAACGTATGAAATTGAGTGACTTTGATCGATCATTTATAATTAAAAAATATCAAAAATAGCGACATCCTTATTTGACTTGCGGATTTGTATAGCACAACAGACTAACTCGTAAACAAGAAAATTGTATAGTTTTGCATAAATTTGGTCAAAATCTAAGGACATATCATTTTTGTTACGAAGAAGATTTTATGTGATAACAATAATTCATAAAATTCATAGAAAATTTCCGCTAATATGAAAATTGTAGACACTAATCTGACAAATCGTTTGAATGTTTCTACCTAATATAAAAAATTCGATACAAAAAATGAGAACTAAAAGAAGTCTGATTAGTAGCTCGAGTGGTAGATAAACTATTAAGTTGATTTTTATTGCCCTTTTTTTGCATTTCTAAAAACAACAAGGATTTAGTTGCAATTTATGGAAAACAAGGGGTCATCTAACAAATTCCACGAATTCGGTAGATAATCAGCAAACACCAAGCCAATCAAACTTTACAGAGAAAACAAAAAGAAGAAAATCAGGGATCAAAATGAAAAATTCCCAAGCGGCTCAAAGAAGTTTAAATGATTGTGACCCCCCTCTGGTCCAATAAATAAATAAAAAATCTGGTGGGGGGCAGAGTCAAATATTTCCATTGGTGAGAAACCTAACTTATTATTATTGCCTAGGCATGAACAGCAAAGTCTAATTGCCAATATATTAGGTGGGACCCAAATTTGTCGGATTGTGGGACCCACACGCTTTAATAGGCCATGGTCAAAACTCAAAAACAATGCTTCGTGTGTGTGTGCACAAATGCCACTATTTCTTTTTTCTTTTTTTTCCTCCTTCTAGATGCTACTTTAATAATGAGATATGCACGCCACTATGGCTCATGGTGAAATTGTTGAGGAATTGATATATATACATGTGTGTATTTTTTTATTTTTTTGGTGGGGAATATCCCATTGAGATGGCAAGGAGATCCATTGTGGATGCAAATTTTAGATCATTTTGTGATGCTATATAATTTTGTAAAAAGAGCATGTAACCACTGTCCACTAAATTGAACAATGATTCTCCTAAGTGTTTTTAGCAAATAATGGTCTCCTATTTTCAAAAATAAAAAATGCATTATTTTTTGTGTTTCACATGGAAAACGCCATCCTTAATTTGCATCCCACATAGTGATTTTGTTAATCGGATATTTCTAATTTTATATCAGATATTATTATTATTATTATTATTATTATTATTATTATTATTATTATTAATTATTGTTATAATATTTATATCTTGCGTCTGTTGTTTTATTATTAATTTTTTGCAACCTCATTTTTAGAAAATTTATTACTTATTCTTTTGTCTTTCTCTTTTTGACAAATTGCTCTTTCATGTCTTTTTGTACGTTTTTTTTTAACAAAATTCTAAAAAATCTCATTAACTATTTCTTATTTTCAAGATATTTTAACATATCCATTATTAATGTACAAAACATTCAGTTATTACATTAATTTATGTACAAAGATACTAATTAATCAATACACACATGTGTGAATGCTTCTTATAATAGTATAAACATCTTTTTCGAAAATATAAGCACTATCATAAGTATTTCAATGAAAAAATTTATTTATTATCTAATTTCATTAATATGAACACATATCATAACAGCATAATACCTTCTATAAAAGTATAAATATATGTTCCAAAACTATTGACATCCAATTGACAAAGACGTTACACATTTGGGCGCAGATTGGACAGGTGAAATTTTGTATGAGATGCAAGGAATAATGCGTTGTTTTCGTATTGGAAACCGAAAAATCAATTACGATGACTCTAAATTATAAACAGTTATTGAAAAAAAAATATAGCACATGTAAGACGTAAATATTTTTCTATAAGAGAAATATCACCTGTAAACTTATATATTTTTCAAAATTTACCGAACAAACTTTATTTTATTTATTTTTTTGGTGAATTGCCCTTGGGCTCAAATTCTATTTCAAATAAAAGGCTTCCTTTCTTACATAGGTAAGATATCATCACAGAAATAACAATTAAATATGAAAAATTTATACATCGCCACACAGTGTGACACACAAGCTAGCGCCACAGACGGAGAAGAAGAGATGCACTATACATATTTCAGATCATGATCCATGAACAAGGAAGGAGGGTTCTAGAAACACATGATATATGGTACAATACAAAATTACAAACACATTTTCAACATCAAATTATTGGAAGCTCCGTGCCAATTCCTCAATCAAATATTTGATTGAACACACAAGCAACATCTAATAATAATAATATTCCATGACCTTATCTTTTGAGTTGTGGTTTTTTGACCCCTTGGTGCTTATAATTTTATAAAAGTGTTTGTCAACCTCAACAACAAAGAAAAAAAAAAGAATATTCCTGTTTGTACCTCATATTTTTGCCTCATTTGTTTGTTTGCTCTTTTGGAAATAACTTCTAATTGCTTGATATTTTTTATTTCTCATTCAAGTTTAGTTTGGAAATATATATATTTTAATTGAAGAAGATTAGCAAGTCCTTGATTAATTAATGATTTTTCCAAATCGTTTTATCATCAAATGGAATTCAAATTGCTTGCCAATTTTTCAAAATAGTGTTCTAAGTTTCTCAAAAAAAAAAAATTGCGTAGAGATATTTTTTCACTAAAGCGAGAGGCTTAATTTTGCAATAGTTTTTTTAGCCTCAAATATATATTATTTAAATTATTTCCGACAACCATGTAATAATTTGTAATATTTTCTTTGAGTTAAAATAGAATGGTAAAGTGCCTTCATATATATTATTTATATTAATACTATTTTTTTTTGAGTTAAGATATTTCCGAACAATCATGTAATAAATTGTAATATTTTTCTTTGAGTTAAGATAGAACGGTAAAGTGTCTTCTCCACCTACGACAACATGTCGATCTTGGTGTGAGTATTAAATAATAGAAAATGTTTGGGAGATATCAAAATTGATATCGACTTTATTATTTATATTATATAAGTTCTTATTCTTATTAATATTTTTACTATGCAACATATTTTTTATATTCTTTTTATTATTCAACTCAAATATCACTAATATGAATAATAACTCACTTAAGTTGAATAACAAAAAAATATTATATAAATAAATTACATAATATAATTATTAATATAAATAATAAAATCGATATTAATTATAATATATGTATATTAGCTCCCTTAAATAATTACATTGTGGGTTTTGAGTTGATTGTATCAATCTTTGAAATTCTGAAAAGTCAGAAGAGATGCGCACCACAAATCAAATTTAAAGTTGCTGGTCACCCAAATTATCAACTTAAGAACTAACTTTCAGTCTGACAAAAATAATTCTTAAAATAGTAAGTTTGAAATTCAAATAATTATTTTTAAATATTTAAATTTGAATGATTTAAATTTTTATTTTTATATTAACAGAATTGTCAACTCAGTTTACCCATCATCCATCTTCTTTTTATTATCAGGTTATTCCTCATGATTTTGCAAACTTAAAAAAAAATGAAAACAGATTTCTTTTGACATTTAAGAACATTTTAATTCTAGTAACTATAGAACACAATTTTTTGTATTATGTCAGCAATCTTGGTAATTATTCTTAAATCACTTTTAAAGTATTTTCATCCATATAATGCATTATAATTTCAATTAGTGAATATCTCAGCATATTCTTTTTTTTTTCACAGTACAATTATTCTCTTACATATTTAAAATTGATGTTTAAAAATAATTTAAAATGATGAAGCGACACTTCTGAAAATAATGTTAATTTCACAAATATATAAATCAACAATTGCTTTACATTTCTCATATTAAATTTGCAATTACAACATCATTATTTGTAATTCTTTTGCAAATGAGATGAAAATGCTCTAAAATACAATGAGATCATCTTATAATTTATTGTACCTCAGTGAGGATTGATAATTAATTTCAAATTTACCTATTATTGAAATCGCATGAATTTTTCATATTTTTAAATTCCAAAAAAGCAAAAATAAATTTTAGATTTACAACTAAAACTGATAGGGGAAGCCATCATCAATCATATTTCATCAAATCATTACTTTTAATTACTTAAATGTCTTTTTTTTTTCATATTTTCATCTCTTTATTTGTTAGAATTTGTTCGTCCGCGTCTTATTTTTTTCAAAAGTATGCAAAAATATCATTCTAATGAGAAATATTTTTCAAACTCCATTCGATAAGTTCTCTTTTTATATCATTTGAGAAATATCCAAACAAGACATGATTTATTTTTTTTAATGCCTTCGAATAAGACTTCCGCTAAATTTCAACGAAAATCATCAAAATCGTGAGAAAACAAAATTTAATTGGATCTATTTTTTTGCTCATTTTTTATACTCATATAATCTTACAAATTATTTTTCGAGATCTCATATTATTAAATATTTTCTCATAAAAATAGATCATGAACAAAACACATCCATAATCAATTTATGTCTCTTCTTTTTTATCTCTAAGTAAAGATACCGACGATGATCTCCACCTATTTGATGTTGCGAGGTTTCTAAATAAAAACGAAATAAATGTGGCTCAACATCTACTTTTTTTTTAATTAAGAAAATCGTTATTTAGAATTAAATAAATAGAAAAATGGAATGTAGATTTTGAAAAATAAGAGGGACGGACTATAAATCCCCGTCTTTTTAATAGGGACGGATTTTTAGGAATTTTTCTATATATAGTTTGTAATTATTTTTTTTATTTCTAATTTTGACCTTCTTTTATAAGACATGTTGAAATTATTAAATTTCCAAAATAAATAATTTTAATAAAATTATAAAAGATAATAATGTATAATGTATAACGTATATATAGAAATTATTAAAAATTTTTAATTTTATACTAGATTATATATATTAATTTTTGTTGATTTTTTTTAAACTTTATATAACTAAAATATAATTTGTACAATTTAAATTTTTTTTCTCAATAAAAAAAAATACAAATATGACTCTGATGAGTAGGTCTGTTCTCTAAAATCAGAAAAAAAAGGATCAATTTTTCGAAATTTGGCTTTAAAAATATAATACTATTTTAGTATTTTTTAATAAAATTAATATTTTATTATGTGCTTCTTTTTGTCATGGACGGGCTTCTCGATTCCGTCCCGAAAAACATATGGGCCGGACTTTTTTTTCCTTGCCCTAAGTAAGGGTTGGAAAAACCGATAGGTCGGGACGCAAAAGAAAATCCGTCCCTATTAAAAAATTCATATCTGCTGGGCCGTACGGGTTACGAACAGGGATTTATATTCCATACCTCCTATTTTTCAAAATCCGCATCTCATTTTCCTATTTATTTAATTCTCAATCATGAATTTCTTAAATAAAAGAAAAATGGGCAAAATCTAACCAACCAAACCTATTTTTTTTTAATAGAGGATAATAATTTCAAAAAACATTATTAGAAAAATGAATTCAAAATATATTTCTACAAGTATTGATAATATTTTTTACGTCATTTTTACAAAATATACTTGTATTATCCTAATTTATTTATTTATTTATTTTTGCGGCTGCTTTCCAATATCTCTATGATATAGTTAACCTTTAAAATAACGAATCTATCTAGTTGTTTATAAATTATGAAATTATAATGGCCTTTCTCCCCTGCCAATAGCCATACTTAAAATCATTTCAAATATTGTAACTTTTGTGTACAAAATCAAGCGGCGGATTGAATCTTTACAATCCAGTCCCTACAAAGTAACAAAATTACCTCATACTTTAGCAAGTTGTCATGAATAAGTGGTAAATCCATGCTGTTCTTGACTGGAATTTTGTCATGAATAACAGGTACTTGTATTGTTTCTCAATCAGTTCAATTTTTGTATCGATTCAATTTTACTGTTTCCATTTTGTTATCTTGCATGAAATTTTTTGAGAAACAGGGTATTGGAAAATTTCCATGACATGCTATAAAATTCACAATTAAAATTAGAAGTGTAATATGTAAACATTATAAGGAGCTTATTAAAAATGAATCACAAGCTGAAAATCTTGACAGATTATTTGAAAAAGAGAAAATCATGATAGGATAAGGGAATACATTTTTTTTTCTTTATTTAAATATCACCACCATATTACCAAGCTACTTTTTTAATACTCATGATGGCCGGAGAAATTTTGCCCCAAATCTTTAAAGAATGCAATGCATCATATATAAAATTAAATTTGGATAAGTACAAATTATTCGTGATAAGTATAAATATTATATATTCCCTTCAACAAAATTAGAAATATCATATTTATCAGTCTAAAATATTAAAAGCTTTCACGTTTAACCTTCTAGAATAAAAATATTACACGTTTATCTTATTAAAATCAATAACGCATTTAGTTTTTTTTTTCCAAATTGGAATTGGGTGGTAAAATAGGGATTTTAGCTTTTTTAAAATTTAGACTTTTCAAGTGAGGTTTTGGATAAGATAAAGTTGTTTGACTTCTAATCGACATAGGTTTAAGATTATTTCAAGTTGAATAAATTGAGTTCGAATAATTTTGACTTTTTTTAAAGTTATCTGATTGGATCGACTTTATATTCAAATTAGGTTAAACATGTTCATTGGATTGGGTCAAGATTTGTTATCTATATAATTTTTATGTGCATTTAGGATGGTTAGATATGAGTGGAGGTTTTTTTTTATTTACTTAAAATGAAATAAAATGGTAATTTGATTGAACCATTTTTTATATTTTGGAAGGATAAATATAAATTTCTGTAATTTTATATGAAACTATATAATTTTAATATTTTGAAAACAATAAACATGAAATTTGTATTATGATTGGAAGAACTATATAATTTCAAACTTTCAGAAGGATAAATATAAAAAAATGAATTAAAATTACAAATATAATATTACAAAGTTTAAAAGAAGAAATATACAATATCAAAATTTAAAAAGGATATACAGGAACTTCCATCCAAATTTAAAATTACTGCCAAGACATGTGGTTGTGTCATTGATTTGAGTAGATATTTTTAAATCTTCAAATTTGGATAAGTCAGAGAGATGTGCATGACAAATCCAATTTGATGTCATTTTTTTGCTATTGTGGTCCATGCATGTTACCAAATATATGTTTCTCCATGCCTCTTCTTTCATTGTGCATTTGTGTTTGTCTGCTTGACATCTCTTGTCAAATTCAGTAAATATATGTCTTATTTTATTTTGAAATAAGGGTTTCGTTAATCTCAACAATTATTTTTTTCAATTTGTAAGATTTAAATTTGTATTTCTCTTTAGAGAGATGAGATCTATCACCATCTGTATTACATTTGCGATTTATATATATTGTTTATTGAAGAAAATTAGCAACTTATTGATTAATGATTTATTTCCGGAATTATTTTAGCACCGCATGCCTTTGAATTGGTTGCTTATTTTTCAAAATAGCGTTTATAATATGAAAGTGATATAATTTTTTTTGAATTATTTCTGAATAGTTATCTAATAGTTTAATATTTTTCTGAAGTTGAGATAAAACAAAGTGTGTTATTATCCTGTTATTACGAGCCACCTTTGGCTTTTCGCTGTCCCAAAAAACAAGTAATTAAATATTAATTAAGGATGTGAGTATTAAAATAAAAAAAAGTGAAGATCTGTGGTTATATCGTGGGTTTGGATTTGAGTTGATTTTTTAAAACCTTGAAATTTGGAGAAGTCAGAGGGATATGCACGCCAAATCCAAATCCAATTTGAAGTCACTTTCAACAATGATGTTCACACATCTGCCAATTTAGTTTTTAATTTTTGCAAATGTTATTGCTAATTTCGTTCTCAGACTTAGAACGTGATTAGCAATTACGTTTCTATGAAAAAGTAATTGTATTCTCAGATCAATTAGCATATATATATATTTTTTTCTTTTTCGAAATTGACTGGATGAGTGGGGAAGATAAAGACACGAGGTGGGTGAGTTTTTTTCTTTTTTTTTCTGAAGTTGTGGGGACGCAGGTAGGAGCCTCATTTCGGATCCGAGAGCGTTATTATTAAGTCCGTTCTCAAGTTTGAAAACAAGATAGCTGAATCTCTGTTTAAAATTGAGGACGTAATTTACAATTTCGTGACATTGATCTTGAAATTGAGAATGAAAGTTATAACTCTGTGTTGCCTAAAAATTCACGCATCATTTTCTTACATATATATTTTTTTATTAATATCTTTTCTCAATCATTGGACTTGACAATTTATAATTTATAATTTATAATACATAAAAGAAACTAAGTTTTCAAGATTTCTGACTATACCACTCCATCTATGTCTAATTTATGCAACATCTATTTTTAAATCTATTTTACTGATTTTACCACCATGAAAAATTTTCACTAGTTAAATTTAGAATGAATTGACAAAAATAAACATTTAGTACCTTAATATTTTCATTCGGAAAAAAAAATAACATGATATGAACACAAAGTACCCCAAAAGACCAAACTCACTAAAAATTATTTATTATTTAAAATCAAAATCTCCATTTTAGAATAGTGCTCTTAAAGTTATCCACCTACCACACTACTTTTTTTTTTTTTTACCAAATCCAAATTAGAGAAAATTATATATGCTGTTTTTACCTCTAAATTCTCATTATTATAAAATTTTGTACTTTCTTCTCAAGCAATTCAGTCCTTTGTTTTTGCAAAATTGCAATATTTCCTTTGTATTCATTTATCCTACTATGAATGACTCGTAAATATATATTTTTTTTACAGAAAAATATCAATATTTTAAAAGCGCATGCACTTTGCGGCTGAAAAGTAACCTTGTCTTTTATAAGTGAAATAAAATAAAAATTAAAATATTTTACAACATTAAAACTTAATTGTAATTAAGTAGACAAATTAACATTAAAAAAAGTCAAATTGGTATGGTATATATATCATGTTAGGAAGTAAATTAATGAATATAAAACATGCTAAAAGTTGAATTTGGTAATTTTAATGCCATTTCAATTATGAGGGTCTTTTAGTTTTATTTCACCTTAAAACAAAGCATTTCTATGTAATGCATTAAAACGTCTTAAAATATTTAAAACAAAGTATTTCTATGTAATGTATTAAAACATCTTAAAATATTTAAAAATCATCATTAACGTATTTATTATTGTTTTACAACTGAATATCCTATTCTGCATGCTTAGGTATGTATCCTTGTTCATATTTTTTGTAGATTGATTTTGAGAATACACATACATAATTATTTTTGTATACGTGGCATTTGATGATGTCAAATGGGCTTAACCGTTTAAATAATAAATTATTTTTAGTATGAGATAAGTATTAGAATTAGAGTTCTCAGTTCTCACTCATCTTTAACAAATATGTATTAATTTTCAAATTTGATATTTCTTATGAGGAGTCATCACCACATTCTTTAACTATACTTTTTATCCGTACTCTAAATATATTTATATTTCTTTTGAAAAATATTTCTACCTTATATTATTAAAATTAAAAATCTTATGAACTGCATTTTTTTTACTTTTGTAACAAAATTTATAAATTGAATTTTTTTATATCATTCATGAATCAAAAAGTGGTAAATATTTTCTATACTGACTATAAACAATTACAAATATAGATATAAATAAATTGTTTATTTAATATAATTTTTTTTGTGAAGAACAAGGGGTGTAGAGATATTTTTTCTAAATTAATAACAATTATATATTGTGTCACCTTTCGGTAGTTCACAAAGTAAAAATGATTATCATTTCGGCACCAAAAATATCGCAGAGCACTCAACCGGTCGATTTAAGTTACTCAACACAATTTACATAATGAAATCTTATGAAATACAAAAGTTTAGTATTTGTAGATTTTTTTTTTACTATTTTTTGAATTTTCAAAAGATAACTAAAAAATAATAATAAAACAATAACATAAAAAAATTAAAAAATAATAAAATTTAATATTATATAAAATTTCAATATATAAATTATTTTGAATGAATTTAATTAACCATTCAAAAATTTAATATATGAAATTTGAAATTAAAATAATAACTCTCTTCACTCCGTGACACACCACAAGCCATCTCGTCACATATTTGCTCTCCGTTTCAGTTTATCTTGCCATTTTGGTTTTCCAGTTGTACAAAAATGGAGACAATTGGCACTGTTAAAAGAGATGTGAACATTCCAATTAATAGGAGCACTTTATTATCATGACAAGTTTGCTGTTTACACCTTATTGATTCACATTCTATGATTAAAGATAGTATGGATGGGGTCAAATATCCATGTAGGCACCAATTTCAATCCCCTTTAATGCAAATTGCAATATTTTCATTATAAAGAAAATGTAATAGAAGTTTCATCATGCAATTGTAAGAAATGAATTTATTTATCATGTCAATGATTTAATAATTATTTTCACATCAATCATAAAATTGAATTTATTTATCATATCAACAATTTAATAATTATTTTCGCGTCAATGACAAATGTTTTCATTTTTGTAATTTCAATTTTATTTATGTAACAAAAAAATATAATTTTTGAATTAATGATTTATGATTCTCAGTATCATATGCCTGAAATTAATACTTACATAATCTGACAAGACACTTTCAGATAGATTATTTAGCGATTATTATATCAATATTTGTAATTTTTTTTTACAAATGAGATTAAGATGCTACATCTGACCTTTCAATCTACTAAGTTTAAAAAGACTAAATTATTGGAGGCATTTATAATTCTAAAACCAACAAATTAACAAATCTAAACTTTAACCCAACCTATAAAATAATCCTCTCTAATTGCTTTAAATGGCCTTTTTCTGGTGCCAATAACCATACTTAATCATTGCTAATATTATAATCAATCATAATTTATAGTACTATAAATCCTTAAATTTTTTTACTGTATATGAATACTGTTAACAATAGTGAATTTACCATACATAAAAATAGTGAATTTACTGTATTAGTATATAAATAATATGACGCAACGGAGCATGTTATTCGCTAGTTTTTCTAAATATGCCAAAGAACATCAACTAATGTGCTTAGAGGTCCCTCTAAAATCTTATATTAACATATAATGGCCAATTAAATCTTTTGCAAAGAGGTCCCTACAAATTAACAAAATTTACACATCTTTGTTACTATTCTTCTAAATTCTAATTGTAATATATATATATATATATGCTGTTTTTAATTGGCGATTGGTGATTTGTCATGAAATGATAACAGGTGTTTGGATTTGTTCATCGACAGTTCAATCTTTTTTTGTAGTGATTCATCATTCATCATTATATATTTTTCATGATTCAAATTCATGTCGGATCAACTTGCAAAGTCCATCCTGTGAAAAGGCATATAATTAGTTGTGATATTAATTTAGACAATACTGGTAGGGATCAATATTGATCGAATAGTAGTAAAATCATATTTATTTTAATTTTTCGGGTATGGATATGAATATAAATAGACTTGAATACGAATACGGATACAAATATGAATACATCTACAGATATAGTCGGATATGAATTAAAATTTGTTTAAATTTTATTAATTTAAAAAAATATATAAATATCATTAAAAACACTAAATTTCATAATATGTATTTAATTATAATCATGAATAACATAATTTTTTTTCATAAATATATATTAAGTTATATAGTATATATTTATTATTCAGAAACATATGATTAAAATTTAAAATCATATCTGGATTCATATCCTGCAGATTTATTAGATATCCGCATCTAAAAATTTGATATGGATCAGATATTATCCATATCATTTTCATCCCTAAATACTGGTCCTTGAAGCAAACCAAATTTGAGAGACAATTTAAGCATGATGATCCGATTTTTTTTGTTTTTGTAATTTAATATCTTACATGGGCATTTGTGAGAAAACACGAGAAAATCTTGTATTTTAATATACACATCTGCATTGGCATGATAAAAAAAAATTAAAATGTGCTATGTTAATAAAATTTCCGTACTTGTCATAATTATTTTACATTTCAATTTCATATGATGTGCATAGGAAATGGACATCCATGACAAGAAACCTAAGCATGATTAATTATTATTGATTAGACTAGGTTTTCTGCTGGGGATTCACTGTGGCAGCGCTCTGTGCAGCTCCTTGTGCAACAGGAGTGCATCGTTGGTGTTGCTGTTTTGAATCGTGAATATGTCATGCAAAATTAAGTACTTTGCATTCATTTTTTTTTTCCAATTCAAGTGCACACATACTTATCTCAAAATGCATGAGTACCCATAAAAAACCAACAATTATCCCTTTTGTATATCTATCATATCTATCATACGATATAGCATGTAGTTGATATGTATATTTTTTTTATATAGTAATTTGAATTTTTTTTAACAACATACAAACATATGGTTAAAAGTTGCACATTTATTGAAGTCATAATTGCACTTACTTAAACTAAACTACACACTTAACTATCTTAAAAAGTCTAATGTGTTTCCATTACATTTTATAAAGATTGGGAGCACATTTTGTCAAAAAAAAAAGATTGAATAAATCCGAGATAAATATGAGAGTTAAATTCATTGAACCTTTTTTCGTGATAAAAATAATATTGTGTCACAAAGCTACAAAAAAAAAAAAGCTACATGAGTTTGCAAACAAGAAATCCAAAATGAAGAAGAAAATTCATAATTGTGGGAACTTGGGACACCAAAGTATTATTATATATCAATATCATATACTATGCTTGATATCTAAGATAAATCATATGTTCATATTTAGACTAGGGAGTATAATATAAGCATTATATTGATTGCTCATTGCTTCTACAAATGAACCATCAGTTGAAAAACATGATGAGTTAGTTCAGCAACTAAGTAACATAATTCAAATTAAATTTTAATCCAAACTAGAAATACAAAAAAAATAACATTCGGTATAATTAGCTACGCGAGAATTAATCATTGTATTATAATACAAAATAGTTCTATTATTTTAACAATTTTATAATATCTCAGACACATCTAATATTTTTTTATATACAAAGAGAGAAACAGATCTGACATTACGTGACTAAAAAAATGTTTATATCACTCAGTGTTTGATTGGATTCTGTCAATATATAATTTGAGAAATGACTTTATTCTTACTTTCAAATTTTTTAGTTATTCACGTTTGGAATTATAAGTGAAGAATAAAAACTTATTCCTTATTTATGCTTTCATCAAATGTATTTTATATATTTAAGTGATATATAACCATTTATTTTTTTTTCATATTTTTAAGTTGCCATCCCGCCCCCATCATGCCTTTTTTAATGTGATATATTATGTGTATCTTTTTAATATTTTTTTTAGGATCGTACATCCGTGTTTAATTAATAAGATGGTGAGACTTTGTCACATTTCCTACCTATATGAAATATATTTTCTTACATGATTGAATTATTGGAGATGTATTTTCATTTTCAATTTCTTATTTCATATGTTTGAGTCTCTATCAAGGCATCAATCTCTATTCTTGGTTTTATTGCAGGAAACAAAAAAAAATAAAAATAAAATTGGTTCGTTTTTTTAAATAGAATGGTTGTCTAAATTATTCAACTTCAATATCTATAAATGATCCTCCATCCGAATAAAACTGGTTCCTAGATGAATACAATCTTCGTCAATTACTCATTAAAACCATAGCGAATTTTAATTTCTAATCAAAGTTTCAAAATTTTTATGTTCTTATACAAACTAAACAACATTTTGTATTTATTAATAGACTAAATTTTAAAATAACAAAACACGAAACTGGAGTTTAATAAACAGTAACTAAAATTTGTTGGAAAAATCAGTCTTCAAATCTGAAATTTGATCAAATAAATTAAATTAGTAAAATTAAAATAATAAAATGAAATTATCCGAAGTCGCATTAGCAGACCTAATTAACACAATATATTTCTAACAATAATGAAGTAAAATTCATATAGAACCACAAAATTGATTATGGTATGAACTCAAAAGGGGGGAAAAAATAAGAAGACATACTTGGACCTAATTTCTTTTTCAACAAAGTATCATATCTTCTATTAAATATGCCAAGAGCCAACCAAACCTAATTAATTAATTAATAATTGTGTCTCCTTTCTTTTTACAGCTGTTGTGAATTAATTGCATGGATAATGAGAAACTTTAGTTGAATTGAACTGAAGCTTTGTTTATCTGTATCTAATTAATGTATTATTGCTAAGAGCCAAACTGACCTAACCATTGATTGATGCTGTAAATACATTTGTCATGGTTGGTGTTACTTTTGCCATTTAATATTATTAATTGAATTTGTTGAATTTGTTGATCCAGTAAGGAATTTGTGCTTAAACTTCATGAAAATGTCATTGTTAAAAATGTCTTTCTTTAAAAGGGTGGTTTAAACTTTAGACAATAAAGAATTGCATTATTATTTATTATTATTGCATTTAGGTTTTGTTTACATTTACAAAGGGTCTAAACAATAATAATGTGTTAAAAATCATTTTTATTTCTTGAGTAAACTTGGTTAAACTGAACAAGTGGATTTCATGGGTTAATTTGGTTCAATTATGTATACACCTTTACATACTTCCATTTGACTTTAGATAATTAATGAAACAGGCCAAGAATTTGATTGTAATATAGTGAATCAATAACTAGTTGAAATTGTTAATGATGTCTGTTTATTATATTTCAACTGTTTTAATTGAATAATATTAACATTTTCTTAAGCACATGATGACCTAAGAGAATCTGCTTCTTTTCTGTAGATTAAAGTGAAAAAAATAACTAAGCACAATCTTCAAAAAAAAAAAAAACTGGTCTTCAGATAGAACATAAATTCAAATATGGATAAGAATAATATTTTTTTGTTGTTAGGTGAAAGGCTTGACTCCATTCTTATCAAAAAAAAAAAATAATGATTAGTTTAACAAAGTTAGGAATAAAAATTGAATAATTGCTTGATTGGTCAAATAGCCTTTGGGCTGTTTATCCAACAACAAAATTTATTGGGCTAAAATTTCCTTCTATTTTGGGCTCCTCAGAATAAAAGGAAATTGATGTTCTTTGCTTCATGCTTAGCATTTCTTGGGCTTACTTATAATCAGTTAGATATTGTCTTAATGTCTTTGCTTGTTTTTTTAATTTAACTTGTTTTATACAAAGTACAGCCTTTCAAATTTTCTATAAGACAACCAAATTCCAGCAAAGAACCATTCATTAACCACCAGAAAAATACAAAATGAGTTACAAAATGCAAGAGGACAGCATAAAATAGCATTAAAATACCTGACTTCTGATCATGATAACAATTCAGAAAGTTGAATAATAGGGCTCCAGATTTATTCATTCCTCAATGCATAATTAACTTCACAATTCAGTTCATAAATAGAAACAGCACAAAGTGGGTCATGTCATGAAATGTTTTTCATTCCATGATTTCCATTTTCCAAGACATAGAGAAGCTCTTTCCTAAAGGCAATTCAAGCCCTCCTACCTCAACCAACATCCCTTTCTTATTACCACCACCACCTCCTTCAACAACTTCTTGCACCTCACCAAATTGATTGAAATAAACACTTGTTGTGTTAACCAAAGCCATGCCATCTACCTCAATTGCCAATTCTTTTCCTTTTCCTTTTAACCCTAAAACACTCATCTTCTCTATCATCAATCCCTTTGACAAACTATATTTCCCCATCTGCACATTAGATGTTACTGTGACGGTTTTGTCCTTCATGCTTGCCGAAAACTCCACGTAAGTTGCCTCTCCTTCTACCAAAGTCATTTCGGGTCTCTCATCCTCGTCTACATACACCTTTCCTTTCGCCTCGGCTCTGTCGGTACCGCAAGGGAAAGCTATAACAAGTGTGAATGGTGTCTGTCTCGCCTCCTTGGATATCACACCGCCACGTTGCATAGGGAGCACTGTGCCTTGGTACACGTGCACATTTACCTCATTAAGGGGTGCATCCAGGGTTATTAAGGACGCGTCTTTTGATATCACAGCCTTGGTCATGTCAAAGAGGTTGTACCAAGAACCTGGAGGGAACAGTGCCTTGACTGATGTGGCACCTTTCTCAAGGACGGGCGACACCATGATGCCTGGGCCCAGCAAAAATTGAGTGCTGAGCCCATAGCTAGGAGTGAATTCAGGGAATGAGAAGAAAATCGGCCTAGCAACAGGTGCACCTGTCAGATGTGCTTCATATATCAATGTGTAGAGATAGGGTAATAACTTGTACCGGAGACCAAGAGCATTTCGTGCCGACTTAGCAACTGAGTTCCATTGGTACAACTCTTGCCTTGGTGATGCAAAATTTGCATGATCTCTAGAGAAAGGATAGAAGGCACCAAGCTGAATCCACCGATTGCATAGCTCCTCCAGTGGCACTGCTGCCGGGTAAAACCCGCAAATGTCAGACCCAACCATTGGCATTCCAAAGAGACCAAAATTAAGCATTGTGGAGATCGAGTATTTTAGATCTTCCCATGTGCCCTTGTTATCTCCGGTCCAATGTGCGGCGTAAGACCCTGAACCGACAAAAGTCGATCTTGAAAGAATAAAAGGTCGTTTACCATCAAGCCCTAACAATGCCTTGTGTGTGGCAATAGCTTGAGAAAACCCATAGAGACTATGTGCATTGTACTCTAAAACACCATCATAATGTGTGGCACTAGTAGCAATGGTTTTGTACCCTAGAGGTGCACTCTTGCCAGAGGCATTTATTTTGTAAGGAGGGACATCCCACCTTGTACTAGTAATATTCTTGCAATCCAAACAACATACCCAAGGATTTGTGGAGTTTGTCTCAGGACACTGGTGTGTAGTTGGGATGACACACTTACCGGTACAGAAGTTGGAAGCCTCGTTCATGTCAATCCACAGACCGTCCACTGGTACCAGCTGGTGAAATCGAGAAATCTCATCCACCCACCAGGAGACCCCATTAGGGTTTAGAAAATCAGGGAAATATACTGGCCCTGGCCACACTTGTGCCAGATAAGGTTGGCCTTGTAACTTTATAAAAACATCCTTTTCCATGCCTCTTTGGTACACACCATAGGATGAATTTACAGCTATACCAGGGTCAATCAGCACGATGTATTTCATGCCTTGCGAGTGGATTTCATCGAGAAATTCGAGGAGTTTGGGACGGGGATAATTAATTGGGTCTAACGTGAAGTCCTTTGCCGCATCCATGTGGTCGTCATCATTCCAAATCACATCTAACGGGATGTTTGCCTTTCTGTATCCTTCCACCACACCTTCTACTACAGAAAGGTTCTTGTATCCCCACCTACATTGGTGGAATCCTGTTTCCACAAAAAAAAAATTAGAAAAAAAAGGAAAAAGCAAAATATTCAGTTGGAATTATAATGAGAACACCCAACTATTAACACGTGACTATAATTAAGAGTACTTTTTAACAATGTTCTTAGTCAGTCATGAAAACATAAGCATTCTGTCTAGATCATGTATCTGTTTGGTTACAGTGAAGATGAGTGTCATCTAAGGCTAAGGGTACAATAGGAATTCAAAACTTCTTGCACAAAAATACTAGTACAGCACATGCTACATGGACCAATTGGACCACATTTTGTGCATCCAACCCATATGGATAAGGTCTAGCTTTCAAGACTGTGATGGTCCTTCCTAAGGCAAATCTTTCTTCATTTTGTTTTTGTCTCTGTATAAAGTGGGCCTCATTTTAGTATCTAAATGGGCAATTTATGAAATGAACAAAGCATGAGTCATTTTGTTTGTATATCTCATTCTTTAATTTCATTTAACCCAAATTATCAATTATTAGCGCAGATAAAGGAAAATTTATATCCTGTCAGTATGCATCTTTGTACCTTGATCAATCTGAGATAAAATGGAAATTGACATTGCAAAATCTCAAAGAACAAAAAAATTCCACGCATCCCTATGTTGTCAAACATACATTACATTAACTAAGGGTCACACATAAATAATGTAATGAAGGATGTGGGGTTTCAGTGAAAGATAAATGAGGAACTGGGTGGGTGCCAGACTGGAAAAGCCTGAACAAAAAAGAAAAAAGGACAGACAACCTTTAAACACAGGCAATTTAATCTGTTCATCCCTGCTTTTTTTAATTGAAAATAAAATCCAAAAATGCCCAGTTTAAAAATGAATTACAAGAGTATAGTTGAAATTATGATTGTATGTGATGACAACTGGGTGTCACTAAGTGGTCTTATTTTTTTTTTTTTAACTCACAGCCACATAGAATAGTCATACATGGTCACACAACTTGTAACCACATACAATCCTAATCAGAGGCACAGTTTCTTGAATTCTTTTTGACAGAGCTTGCTTGGATATATATATATAATTTCTTTTAAAAATCATGGTTTGGCATGCTAATGATTCCAAAAGTGGAGAATCACCTTTGTACACAGTAGAGCCCACTATCACTAGTCTATAAATATAAATAGAGAACAGCATTGGCAGTAAATTTCTCATGTTAGGAATTTTACAGTTAGCATCAAAATAAATAGGAAATTGTAAAAAGTGATACTTTTAATCACAGTTAGCATCAAAATAAAAGGGTAATAGTTTAATCTTTGTATAATCTATAAGTAAATCCACAGTACTGGTCACTTTGCAATTTTCAAACCCCCAATTAGTAAAAGTACGATGTCTGGTTGTGAACACAAACTATCAATTGCTTTTATATGTTTGTGCAGATTTCAAAACATGACAATATTTAATAGGTACCTTGAGCGACATACCATTCATGTCCCGTTTCCCTTTGAATAAACTGTATTTTTCTACTTGCTGATGCTTGTCCAAAAACTGTGTGTTTCATGTGCACAATTATTTGTGCATTCATTAAGGGTTATTGGTGCAAGTTACAATACTGATTGGCTGGTCTGGAGACCCTGTAGTTATAATTTTAAAGAAGAATAATAAATAAACAAATGAAGGTACCTAAAGCCCAGTACGGCATGGGAGCGGGTCTGCCAATCAATGTAGTATACTGATTCACGACATCCAATGGGCCCGGGCCCGAGAAGAAATAGAAGTCGAGTAATCCTCCAATTATCTTATATGTTAACGAAGTCCCCTTGTAGAACACATCCATACCGTTACTGTTAAGCAACAAAACCCCATGCGTCGACACGCTGCCACCACTATTTCTCAAATCCATGTATACTGGATGGGATCCGTACAGATCCGTATTTAGATTAATTGCCGATATATCAGTTGTGTACAGTGTGTACGGGTCGTTGGGTCTCAACCTTATACCGCCAGGTTGTGTATTTTCACCAAGACCGTACAAAGATGCGGCTTTGGGTAGTTGGGTTGATATTTGGATGTATTGGTCCTTGAAAACAAAATCATAACCAGATGTGTTGAAGATGGTTTCACCGGTGGATTTACGGGTAACCGCAAAGGAAAACGGGTCAGGTTGAAATGTGAAGACGAGGTTGGATCCAGGATAGGAGGGGAGAGAGAATTGAGAGGAGGTTTTGGGGGTTCCGGTGAGAGGAGGAGCTGGGGCCCGTGGTAAGAGGTTGTATGGTACCTCCCATCTCGGATTATCAGCATCTGTTATTTGAACTCTCAATCTCTCCTGATTCTCATGTCTGTATATTTCACAAAAATAAAAAAATTGATGTCAAAATTTTTACTGATGTATGAAATTAAATCCCTAAAAGAAGCAAACAAAGATTTAATTAAATTTAAAAGAATCTAGTTTCACAAACATCATAAGAAAAATACATGGCATGGATGTACTGATACAGTATCTAACATGCTGGTACTGGTATCAAATTTGCATGCTGCAACTTTCCTCCATTTGGGAATGGTAGCAATATTTGAAGGTCTCCTGTGACACTCTTCAGCATGGTTAATCGAAAACAAAGCCGTTTTTTGCCTGGGCCCGCAGTGCAGAGACCAGGCAAATAGGTCAATATAACATTTTGTATGTGACAAAAAAGCACTAAATGTACACTGAAGAATCATTATTAGTATACACACTGATTGGTAAAGCAAAAGTTAACTTAGATGCAATCATGGTTCGTAAATTGAGAGAGAGATTTATGAATGTGTGATTCTCCACTTTAGAAATAATTTTTGATGTGCAATAAAAATGGGTTTCCCTAGATAATTTGACATGTAAAAGATCTTCTCTTTGGTGCTTTATCATCATGAAATCTATTGGAAATAGTTAAAAAAAATAAATAAATAAATAAAAAGAATCAGAGGATATGTGTAAACCAAACAAAAGACTCTTTTCAACAACTCTAATAGAAAATCATAAAATATTTTTTTAACTGTATTTAGGGGAAAAAGTGCAAATGAAAACAACCACTGTTAGTTTCTATGACCTTTACTATTTTAAATAATCACCAAAAGAGGGTCTTTTTTATCCTCCAAAGGCACAAACTTTATAAAGAAAGAACACAGAGAGAAATCTTCAAACTCAGAAACGTGTTTATGCCTTGAAGCACTTCTAAAAATCTCACAAAAAATGGGGGGTACCAGTTACCACTGTACCAGTACCACAGACTAGTAAAGGAGAAATGACAATGCATTAATTAATTCTGAGCTAAATATCATCTCACTCAATTAAAGTTTCTTTCTTTTCTTCCAACACAAATATACAAAGTACAAAAATGGTAGGAAAGGAACACAAAAAAAACACAAAAAGAAAAGAAAGAAATATCTTTACTTGACAAAGAGTCTGAGATTGGGAATATCTGGCCCGTATTTTGTGGTGCTCCTTTTCACCTTGAGGTATCCTATGAGAGAACCTCCATTCAAGGCGCTCTCCTCTAGAGATGTCAGACTGTAACCATACCCAATTTTCTCATCCAAGGCGATGATCCCTCTGCTCATCAAACAGAGAGAAGAAACCAACAAGCCAAGAAACCACCACAAGGATGGAGAAGAAGAGAATGCCATTCTCTCTTTCCCTCCCTCTCTCTGTGTCTAATGTCTATCTCTCTCTGCTCTGTGTTTCTCTGGGGTTTTAATGGGGAAATGGGGAAGGAAACAGAGAGCATGGGTTTACGCAATGGGTACAGTTTGTAAGCTGTAACATGTGATGAGGTGGAGTGTGTTGAGTGGTACGAACAGTGTGACTGGTGCAGGGGATAATAAATAAATAAAGAGGAATTATTTTAATATTTTATATTTGTTATCTGTATAATATAAATATTTATATTAAATAAATAAATAATTTATATTCAATTAGTATAAAAAATATTTATTATTTTTTAATTCTCAATGATTTGAAAAAAATTTAAATTAAAAATTTTCTTACACAAATAAAAATAATTTTTTAATTTTTTAATTTTAATAATATAAAATACAAATAGTTTTAATATTAAATATAATATTTTTTAAAAGTAATATAAATATCACTCAAAATGTTTTTTCTCTTTCTCTCTCTTTCAGACCAATTATGGAAAGGTCGGTTATGGATTTGATCCAACGGAGGTTGGATGGTTTATTGTCCGAACTGTATTTCTAACCGTCCGATTCAACATTTTTTATAATCCGTTTTGCTGATAAGACCAATCTACAGTGTGTTTTTTTCTCTATTTGGTAAGATGAACAATTTTGGTTTTTTTTTTTTATCTCAATTATATGTACAAACACAGGTAAGGTCATTAAACTAAATTTAGTTGTCTGTTATTTCTAAATTAAAAGATGTTGATATTTTTGTTTTTCTGGTAAAGATGCTAATAAGCAAAACAAATTAACAAAATCACGTTGTCAATCTTTCCAAACAAGAATCTCTGGTCAAATTAAAAAAAAAAAGAAGAAACAAGAAAAAAATGAAAGACCAAAAAACTAAAAAAAGGAAAAAAAAAACTAAATTTCAGCATCTGATCTTTCTCTAACAGAAAAAAATGAATGCATGAACATATACAAATTAATTTTCTTGTAGTAACTAAATGGTCAAGTTGGAAAATATAACAGTAAAGCAAAATGTAATTGGCGAATATATAAAAAAAATAACAATAAATGGTCAAGTTGGGAAAATAACAAATTTAACACTATGCTAATTTGATTGATGTACGACATATATATGCATAAAAAAAAATTAAAAAGTCAGGTTGTGTTTTTTCTGCTGGTCTGACTAGTTTGTCGAAAATAAATTGTTTTCTTGATCACTTTATGAAGATTATTTTAATGAATTATCATTTACACAAAAAAAATCCGACTAGAGTTAGTGGTATAATATTGATAAATATTGGTATTTATTTACAAGTAAAAAATTAGTTTATTTATAATACACAATTGATCAGTTAGTGATATTGCTTTGGATCAGGTAAAAAAAAACAATTAATATTTGCTCAGATAGGAAGATAAAATCTTGAATCATGGGACTGTAAGTCTAATATAGTGATAATAATTTTCTTTTTTTTTGTCTCTCTACAAAAAAAATGTTTAAAAAAAATAAATACTGAGGTTAATGAGAGTTCTTATTCAAAAAAAAATCCTGAATGATCCCAATAAATATTATAACATAAATGAAGAAGAAAAATATAACAAAAATTTCTGTTTAATGAAAATTTCTTCATGTGTGCAAAAAAGCATCAGGTGCATTAATTCCTCTATCATATGAAAAGTGATACACATTAATTCGGTCTAGATCTTTGATTTATAATTTTGGAAAATTTATTTTTCATGCACATAAATATCAGCATTTATTCAACAAGATCACGAGGCAATTTTTTGAAGGCAATCTCAGTTACAAAAACCATTTGCTGATGGTATGATGATTTTCAAGTTGGGGATGGATAAAAAAAATATATTTTTGGTACAATAATTGAAGAAACGGTACAATTAAATATATATAAAAAACTATGACTTGGATTGAAGTCTAGTACACAAGTTGATAAATCACATTTCTTAATATTAAAAAAAAATGTTTGTCTGAATTTCATAATTTACATCTAAAATAAATAAATAAATAAATAAATAAATATTAAAATTGACGACGGAAATATGTTATGTCAAAAAATATATTTTGTTAGGACCAAGAAAAGATAGGATCAAAATGGGTCCAATTATTTCAAAAATCGTTACATTAACAATTGCAATTTGTGCAAACGCCCAAATTATGTCCATTGTTATGGACCCATATGATATATCACAAGTTCAACAGGAAAAATATACATGTAGTGATGTATATCTCCTTGAGCACATCCGTTTGATAAGTTAAGTAAAATTAAAGCGAAATAAGTATTAAATTATTTTAAAATATTGATGTTTGGTTAAATTATTTTAAAATATTAAAATTGATGACAAAAACATTTTTTACTGATTTAATGTGAAGTAAGTAAAACAAGTAGTGAGCCTAAAATATGTTTAAAGTTAGGAAATTTGATGATTTAATTTTACTCTATTTTCATAGATGTTTTAACTTAGTTCACATTAAATCACCTCCGTTTGATGCATTAAAGCGCCTTAAAGCACTGAAATTTCCTCTACTCCACTTGCCAAACATGGGGACAATATGTGTTGCGGCGGGTCAGATTTTTATTTTGAATCTGATATTTTTTGGAAGGAAAATGTTTGAGAGATATCATGGTGATATGATGATATTATTATTGATACCGATTTTATTATTCATATAAACTGAGTTATTATTTTGTTAATAATTTTATTATACAACTTATTTTATATAGTATTTTATTATTCATTCCAATATTACCAACTAAATAATAACTCATTTAAATTGAATAATAAAATATGTACAAATAAGTTGTATAATAAAATCTCTAATATGAATAATAAATCATTTAATTTGAATAACAAAATCGGTATCGATGATGATATTAATTGCGGTATTTATATCAACTATTTAAGTTGGAATCATTTTTTTTAACACTAAATTGATATTTTAACGAACCGTAGACCTAACAAAGTGATGATAAATCTCTTCTCTTTACAGAAAGAAAATATATTCAAATTTCACATACTTTTAAAAAAAATAAATATTATAGCTAATAAAAACTTTTATTTTATAAAAAAATGATATTTTAACGGTTCCCAAAATGGGCAGCAATTGCGTCGAATATGTACTGAAACTGAAATCTTCTGCATTAATATCTGTGCATATGTGGGGTTTTCTTTCCATGTGAAAAAATATAGTTTAGTTTCAGAGATTTTCTGTGGTACCATACAAAATTGGGGTTGGTGCAAATTATTTTTTTTACCTTTGATTTCATTAAAATGCTTTCGACATGTTTAGCTATAACAAGTTCATATCATATATTTATAAAGAATAATTGTGGAAAAAAAACTTACATAAAGTAAAATAAAAAGTAAGCTTTTCGTGTTTGTTTGTAAGAAAAAGAAAAAAAAATACTGCTCGTTTATTTATTTTATATAAAAACTCCTGTTAATTTCGATATTTATTTCTTTTGAAATAATTTTTGTAGGACTTGAATTTATATCTCTCAGTAGAGAGGCGAGGTCTATCATCAATGCACTAGATCTGCTCATTTATTTAATAAAAAAGAGAAGTAAAATAATTTATTTATCATTCAAATTTGTAAGCGTTACAACATTTCTATTCTCCATATGGCGGTTGTATTATTAATATAATATAAAATGATATCCATATTAAAAGAAAAAGCAATGGAGTTTAATTTGAAACATATGGCGGATAGAAAAAAATTAATCTAGAAATATTATCATGTAAAACAAATCAAAATAACACAACACGATAAAATGCTTGCTTTCTAACTTGATATGGATTAAATCTTAAAAATTAGAAAAAAAAAGTGCTTTAATATGATAAGTTATTCATATTAAAAAGGACCAATCAAATTGTTCTTAAATATTACGCAAATAAGTTTTTGAATTGCATTTTTGATGTGGAGACACAAATACATCATTTTATGAGTACATCATCTCATAACATGTACGTATTTTTTTTTTTGAAATACATCTTTTAATTATCTTTATATAGAACAGAAATTATGTTCATTGGATGATAAAAAATTTCAGATACCAAATGATGTGAGGGATATAAATATAGGAGGATTTTTTAGGTCATTCGAGTTTGGTTTTGATTGTTATTTTATTTCTTTTATATTGTACTATTTTGGATTTTCAAAAAGAAATGAAAATTGATGGACTTTGTCTGTTTTTATCAAAAAAAAACTGCATAAAAAGAGAAAAATATCACAATAAGATAATTTCGAGTTTTTAGCATCTAAATAGTGGAATAGATAGATAGACTCGGCTTGACTGTAGTTTATCTCTATCCGATAATTTTCGGTAGAATTACACAGCGAGAGAAAATGATTGAAACTGCTGGACGTAAAAGAAACCGCTCCGATCAAGCTGTTTTTTCGCTATGATATTTCTCAAATTTGATTTTTTTTTTCAATTTTCTAACATAGAGAAATGTTAATATACGAATATCAGATAAAATGATTTAAAATAAGACAACACATGATACAATATATACACATCTAACTCGATACATATCCAACCTTAGAAATCATAAAAAATAATAAAAAAGAAAAATCAGGTAAGATAGCAATTAACTATTACAACTATGTGCCATTATCTAAGTATAACGATAATAGCATCAATTATAAATGATTGTAGATGTGTTTTTGAAATTTTTTAACACAACATGACATTTGAGTTCTCAATAAATTATACCGGAGACGTAAGTTCATATTCTTTACATTAGACAGATACTCTATCATATGGAGTGGGTAAAAATTATATGGAAATATTACATAGGATACTCGACAATAAGATGGAGTACTCGGTAAAAATTGTATGAAAATATTACATTGTATAGTTTTGAGATTTACGATGGGTGATTTTTAGGAGGGGATTTTTGTCCAATACAGATAGAATACTCGATCGGATATGAACTCAAACGGAAGATATAACATTATTCTGTTTGTAACAAATTATTTAAAACATCAACGGATATTAATCAAGTAAATAACAAGTGATTTTTGTGTCAAAAAAATAGAAAACAAATTATAAAATAAGAAAATATTTGAGAATAATTGTGAAAATAAAAAAAAATTGCATTTTCAGAAACCGGCCTTCTTACACCCCCTTCTTTTCCCTTTTCTCTCTCTTTGTCCTCCATCATTTCTCTCTTTTCTCCGTCTCTATATCTAGAGGAGACCGCACTCTAAATAAACAGCCTTTAAACCAAACTATGAAAAAACGGTCTTTCCAAACCACATCCTCATAATACGATTTTTTTATTTTCTAAATTTACCAAAATATTTTTTTATTTTTTTATTTTTTTTGTCAACATAAAATCCACCCGTAAATAACTACATATGCATACACCTTCTGAAGAAATGTACGACATCTGAGATGCGCTCTTGATTTTAAATATTTGTGATCTTATTTCGATTTGTCGTCATTGAAAAAACAATAAAAGAAAAATTAGGCTAAAATTGAATGTACGAACCAGGACGAAGATAACTTGGGATAACACTTAGAGATCTCAGCCACTTGATCAAAGCAATTAGGCAAATGGAAGGCTCAGATTGCATTTCCAGTTAAACCTCTTCCTCCTGCTCTGCATTTAATCCAGGTTAGTTCAAAAGGTACTACTACTACTAGTTATTATGAACTCATCATTATTATTGTTAATTAATATATACTTCACATCATCTCGTACATTATTTATTTAAAAAATATGATTGTGCTTTGCAATTCTCATGGCTATATATTGTATTTCACAGACTGCACTGTAGATATACATTGGATCTGTTCTTGTGTGGGCCCAAATTCCAAAATCAAGAGGTGAAAGTGAAAAATAAAAATAAAAAAACCCAAATTTACTTTATCATGGATGGGTCCTTATTTTTGGAGGGGATCCAAAGACTTTTCAAACAGCTTAATTTGCACAATAATAACTAAAATGCACTAAAGTTTAGTTTCCACAATTCCACCTGATTTTTTTAGATAAAGATGTTAGAAATAATGGGGATTGATTGATCTAATGGCTATAAGTAAATCAAGTGTAATAAAATAGATTAGAAAATGTAACAACGGCTAGTAGAGCCTTACTAGGAAAATTCGAAAATATAGTAATAGATAACGGCTAGTTAAGCATTGTATAAATAGAATTGAGAACTGTAATTTGAGAATTAGAATAATGCAATTACATATTAAATCATCATCTTCTCTTTTTTCGTTACATCTCTCAATTTATTTTAAGAGATAAGGATTAAATTATGTAAATTTAAATATTCATAAAAGATTTTCCGTTTAAATTTCAAACCTACGACCTCTCACATAAAAAATATTATTTTTTTTTATTAAATAAAAAATTAGTTCCCAAATCCACCTCATTTCATGTAATCCAACTAAAGAAAATGTCTAATTAGTAACGGCTTAGAAGTAGCATTTTGTATGAAACGAGGTAACAATATGTGCCCTTAATTTCTCATCAATTTGGGCATAATTATAGGCGCAATTTCTGGATTGTGGGCCCCACCTGGCCATGAACTAGCTGCTGTTTTTGTCTCATGGATCAAAGTTATTTGGACTACATAACCAGATTATGATCTAAATGCATTATAATATTGATTATTGTTGTTGATTTGAACCTCCAAATAATGTTTCCAGATACAAATATATATTTTTCACATATTTCTTTAGTATTTCATCTGAGCCATTCAATCAAAATGAAACGATTCATATTATTCTCTGATTTTTTTTAAAAGAAGTTCTTTTTTTTAATTTTATTTAACTTGAAATTCTGATCAGATTGTCAAATGCAAAATATATACTGTGGCATGTGATTGCTGTTACTTTCTATGACCGTGGATGCAGAGTTTGGGCCCACCTTATCTTTTTTTTTTCCTTTTTCTTTTTAAGGAATTAAATACTTTTGAGGATCTTTAATAAACATTTTATTTTGGGTAAACCAAAAACCTCCCCCAAAATATTATTGAAAGTTTTTAATATGGATTCTCATGTGCAATGTGGTATAAAAAAAGTTACAAAATTCAAATTCAGGAAATTATTTAAAAAAAAGGCCCATAAAAAAATTTCTGTAAAAAAGAAAACTATTTTATTTGAAAAAATATAAAATTTAAATCAACATTATAAAAAATCAAAACTATAATAAAGCTAAAAACGTGAGAAATGGGATTGTGAAAGTCCAATCTTGAGTGGGTCATACACATGGAAGTGTGTGTATATACATACATAATATTAAGGCAATGCAATAAGAGAGGGATCCAATGATATCCATGTATATTTAATTATTTATATTTTAATTAATATATATAAATTATTAAATATATTTTAATATATCTCAATAATATAAATATAAAAAATATTGAACTTCAACTTTGTATTATCTATATCTGTCCCATGTCTAAGGCATAGAATATATTAATTATTGGGTGGGGATTCCTTGATAATCTTGACAACATGTTTTCAAATAATTAAAAAAAAATCTTAAAAATAGAAAAAAATTTATAAACATATTTTTTAACTTATAGATCGATTGTGTTTCGAATTTCATATAATTTAAATATTAGTTGATATTCCATCAAAGACCATAAATACTACATGACATTTATTGGTCTTTGATGAAATATCAAATGATCATTAAATTATATGAAATTTGAAACACAATCAATCTATAAGTTAAAAAATATGTTTATCAAATTTTTTATTTTTGAGAAATTTTAAAAATTATTTAAAAATTGATTGTTAAGATTGTCAACATAATAGTTGTCAAGAGATCTCTTCCTTTAATTATTTGGGTGAGGATCATTTGAGAACTATTACTTTGATAACTTTAATTATAAACATATTTTTTTAACTTATAGATCGATTGTGTTTCAAATTTCAAATAATTTAAGCATTATTTGATACCCTATTAAAGACCATTAAAATTATATGATATTTACAACGGTTTATATTTAACGATCTTTGATGGAATATCAAATGACCCTTAAATTATATGAAATTTGAAACACAATCAATCTATAGTTAAAAAAAATATGTTTGTCAATTTTTTTCTATTTTTGAGAATTTCTAAAATTTATTTCAAAATTATTTCAAAATTAATTCTTAAAATTGTCAAGATAATAGTTGTTAAGGGATCTCTTTTCTTAATTATTTCGGGTTACAATTGCAACTGACAAGTGGGGCCGCCGAAATTGGAGACAGACAAAGCAAACCCATGTTGAAATTTTTTATGTGCAGAAGAGTTGCTCCGCAAGCAAAGAAAATATTAAGTGAGCATTAAGTAAGGGGAAATTAAGATTGATTGATTGATGAGAGATTAATTGAGAATTGAGATCACGGGTGCAGATATGCATGGTTTCATCGAACAAAGATATTAAAAAAGAAGGGACGAGATCCCAAATTAATTGATTAGTTAGTTAATTAATTAATTAATTAAGCTTATTATCCGTGTCGGCTGTCGCTATATACTCCGACAAATGTCACAAATCACAAACCAATGTCTTTACATTTTTGGCAATAAAGGGCTTAATTGCTTATATATTACATACATACATACATACATACATACATACATACATACATACATTTAAGTAGTAGATTTCATCATGCATGTTAGTTAGTTAGTTAGTTAGTTGCATTACTTGACAGTTAATTATTACTGACTTACATAATCGAGATTACAAATTATTTACTAATCAGAGTAGAGTAGGGAACTCATATACATACACATTTCTTAATAATATTTGTTGTTAATAATATTTTTGATCCGACATGGTGGATCTTGTATGGGCCAGGCCGCTTACACAATTTCTTATTTTAGTGCATTCGCCTAATCTAATATACATTGGATACAAACGGGCCCATAATTTGACAATGTATCATTAAATTTAAGGGAGCTAATATACAGATACGGTTATTGATACTATCATGGATACAGACTTAATTATATACATTAAATGAGTTATTATGTACATTAATGACTTTATTTGCAAGCTCATTTTTGTACAGTATTATTATTATACGACTTAAATGAATTATTATATATATTAATGACTTTATTATACAAACTCATTTTGTACGGTATTGATATTATGCAACTTAAATGAGTTATTATACATATTAATGGTATTTAAGTTAAATAATAGAAATATTATACATAATACATCCATTAACATGTATAATAATTTATTTAATATATATAATAAAATTCGTATCGACGATGATATGGATAATGATATCTCCATAACGATTTCCTAAATTTAAATGTATAATAATATGTATTAAACCAGAAGGCCGTAAATCTTGGGAAACACAACTTGTGTAACCACGTTAATGGAAACTAGATGATATTTTTTTGAGCTTTAAGCTTTATTTTGTCAATTGTTGATTAGAGCAAGATTTGATACCTGGACTAAGATAAATCTGATTTCGTCATAATTTCACTTGTCAATTTATTTTCTTCAGATATCTGGACTAAGACAAATCATTCTTTCGTAGGAAATTGAACTTTAAATAGCATATTTGTCTTTTAAGAAAGCTGATGAACAATGCAAAACAATGTCATGTTGTAAAGTTTAATTTAGTCAAGCTATCATGATTCTAAATCAATCAGTTTGACATTGAAAAACAATAATAAAACAACAATTTATCAGTATAGCAATATATTTAAAGTTCATTGAAAGACCTTCACAAATCACAATAGTCTTCTTTGTATCAAATTGAAATCTCTATTGAGCAAAAGTCTTATAATACAAATTTACTTAAAATTGCTTTGGTGCCCCCATCATTTTCCTACTTTTATTTCTTTCATAACAAAGGAATTGAACAATAGTGGGTTATTTTACTTAATACTTAAGAGATTGATCAAAAAAAGAAAAAGAAAAAAAGAAGGCCTTTAAGGTCTATTCTAGGAACTGCTACTCTTGCTAGCAATCATTGTATGGTGAAAAAGAAGAAAAGAAAATAAAAGCATTCAAATTGAGTCTGGAGCAGCTTTAAACTGGATAGAAAGACTGGAATAGGGGACATGCCTCTTGACAAACTTTATATAAGAAAAATATTGCAAAAAGAAAGATGCTTTGTTTATGTGAAGATAAAAGCAAGTTCTTATTGCACTTCACAGTGTCAAGGTATCATAGGTAAATTATATTTTGAATAATTCTCTTTTTCATCTAGGTCTAGATTTGAATGCTCTTAAGTAGCTTAAAGTTTCAGTCATCAGCACTTGTTGGGGCATTGAATCATGAGAAAATCTAATTTTTCTTATGTATATATATTTTTTTTGAGAAAGAAGTTAAGATTCAAGTCTTTCAACTTTTAAATATTCATAAGATATCACAAATTGAATTTGTTTTTTAATGGTTCTGTAAACCCAAAAAGAGGAAAAAGAAAACAAAAAAAATAGGCACATAGATCATTTTTTTAAAAAAATAAGGGCTTATGTTAGTTTTGACATTGATTGTTTTTTAAAAGTTTTTTGTGGGAATTGAATTCGTGTTTCTCCGTAGAGAGGAGAGATATATCACTGCTATATTAGGCTTACGATTCTCTGATAAATAAATCATTATTAAAACTTTCCATTCTGTATGAGGCTGTAGCATAATTTCACTAGGCAGTGAGATTAGATTAGGAATTAATTGTCATAAATACAAATAGAAACAGTTTTTTTTTATAATTTATTTTGGGCTGTTGAGGGTGGGGACATGATATGACTCAATTAATGCTCTTAGATGATATCCTTATTACTATCAACAAGACTTGCCAACAAAACTCATAATCATATGTTGTCATATTATGTAAATACATGGTTTGATGATCTTCTTTTTTTTTTATCTTGCTTTACATATGTATATGGTTGTAACGATGCTTTTCTAGAATAATGATAAAGTATGATAACATGATATATTGATCTATCACTTCATATAGTTACAATTCAAAATTAAGTGCTCCCTCTAAAGTACCCAACAAAATGCATATTAATTGAGCAGCCGATTATGTCGGCAGTTGTATTTTGTGTGAAATAAGAAGTATATTTTAAGTTATATTAGTCAAGGTGACTATGTATGTATGTAGGACAGTTGTTTTGATAGTGAAGGATGTGGATGTGCCCACAGTGGGAATTTCTCTTTTTCTTTAAGGGGATTGATATACAAATACCGTTATTGATATTATCATCGATACTAACTTTATTATTTATATGAAATGAGTTATTATTTTATATTAATAATCTTAATATGTAATTTATTTATATAATACTTTTATGATTCAACTTAATTAAGTGAGTTATTATTCAGATTAATGGTATTCGAGTTGAATAATAAAAGTACTGTATAAAATAAGTTACATAATTAAATTGTCAATATGAATAATAATTCATTTTACATGAATAATAAAATCAATATCGACGACGATATCAACGATAATATATATCTCCCAAACATTTCTCTTTTCTTAGTATAATATGGTTTTTGGACACAGATTTTCACTTTTTGTTTTCCTTAAATTAAATCTTCTTATTAATTTTTCTTTAAAAATGCTAAAAAAAATGTTGGGATGGATCTGAAGGAATAAAAATATTATCTGATCCCAGCTGTACAGATTTGCTTTTTGACAAATTAATTTCCTGATATACTGCATGGGCACTGACATGCTGTCAGCTTTTACTGAGCCCCAAACTCTTAAGGTGGTACTGTTGTGTCTATGGGTATTTCAAGTACAATGGGCTCTTTGTAGATCTTGCAATCAATGAGGCCCTTGTTTGAATTATACTACATTACATACCTACAAATTAAAACTATTCTTTCATTTCTCTACAAATTGAACTGTTCTTTCTATGATGAGTAATGATCTTTCATTCTTTCTATCAATTAATTTCCATATATAATAATTCTAGTGTAGTATATACAGAAGAAAATGAGTACAAATTTAATTAATTTACTCCAATTGTAACTCATCTCATTTTGAGAAATACAATAATTCACATACATAATAATAATATACATACATCTGGTGATCTGAGTCCTCTATTTTCAAAAAATCATAAACCTGTGCAACTTAGAATTAAGAATTTAAGATCCATCTGGCTAGGTCATGTTATGAGTTAACGAACTTCCTTTGCTCCGGCCACGAGCGAGCATCGATCTCAGTGTACTGGTATCATGCATGCTGATATCAATCGCCTGTGTCGATCGATCAATCGGTCGGTCTTCTCAATGCAACTGCACCTAACAATATATATATGTATCAGGTAGTAGGACATCGATCGATGAGCCATTGATCCCCGCATGCTGAAGCCGGTACAACATTCAATACCATTCATGCGTTATATATCAAGAATTATTCGACGTCCCGCTCATGATATCTTCTACTTGCTGGTTCGGGTATGGGTACCCGAGGGGACATGAACCCATGTCGAACTTGTTGCTTTAACAGTACCGTATGCATCCTTGGCATGTCGACACAAATCTCGTCAGGAGCTGCATTCAGATCCAGCGTTATCGGTGCCGCCACATTCGTATCTTCTGGTACGATGACCGGGGCAACAAACATCTTTTCAACAACAACCACCCCGGTACTCTTCGCACCTTCATCTCTCCTAGTGTTCTCAACTTGAAAATCCTCGGGTGCAAACCTCGGTTGCCACAAGTCCTTCTTTATCGTCACCTCCCCTCCCTTCTCCGTCTTCATCCCTCGAATCCAGTTCCTCGCCTCCTGCGCTCGTTTCAAGATAGCGAAGAACTCATCAATCTCCTCATCGGTAGCCTTCTTCTCTTTCATATTTACTGGCTGTACTACTGCCGATGATTCAATGTGCGACGAGTCGGCTTCTTCCTCGGTCGTGTCGTAGTGGCGTTTCCTTGCCATGGACATACTTAATTTTGGTTTTAATTTTGAATACTTTGGAGGGTGAGTTTGGGAAAAATCGAATGATAGTTTGTAACAAGGGGTCTTGTTAAATAGGTGAAGGTGAATAAGGTGATGATGAGGTGGATGGTGACGAATTCAGTGACGTGGCATTTGGACCTACTAACTGACATCATCACATTTATCAATTTCTTTATTGTTATTTTTGAGAATGTTTAGTTTAATTTATTCCATCAGATTTAAGAAGCACCAAGTACGTTCGTTTTTTTTTTCCCCTCTTTTGTGTGTGCTTAAGTTTGAATTTGAATATATTCTGATTGTTCCATGTAAAATATGTCACAACGATAATCTTTTTTTGTTAAATTTTATTATAAAATAAATCTAGGATTGTTAATTAAATACTTTCTCCTAGAAAACATAAGTGTTTTTTTAGAACTTCAATTAATTCAAGTAATATGACATATACTTAAGAAATTTTTTTAATTGAAGCTCATGCAGAACTTGAATTTGAATTAGACCAAATTTACGCGTTAACATGTGAAACACATTATAACATTAACGTAATATTTTCTCATATTTCACATTTATTTAATTAATTTGTTTTCAATTGTGATAAAAACTAACTAGAATCCAAAGACTATATACATTACCATAATTTGTAAACTGAGTCAGAATAAAATAAACTGAAGAAATAAATAACTTTAACTAAAATAATTTTTTGGGTCAAATTAAACTAATAATTTTGCTTCGTAGGTTGATAGGTTCAAGCGTTTGACTCAATTAGTTGATTTAATTCCGAATGAAAATACAAAACATTATCTTGTTCATGTATAAGAAATTGTTAAAACTCCGCTATAATAATTGATGGTATGGAGCCGTGTGCCAACAATATATCACCATTTTTTTTGGACAATATGATCACCATAATTGGTTGCACTTGAACTATAATTAAAAAAATATATTTTTGTTTATCTGTGTGAATTAAATAAGAGATGAACAGATCCAATGGATGGACTGCTTTAGACATTCTAGATGGAATGGAAGGTGTTGTGTCTATTTCTTGCCTTTGTTGATTTTAATTTTAATTTTATAAAATGTTTCTCAGATTTTGACAAAATTTTAATTAATGCTCCAATGAAGAAATGGAAACTTAGTTTTTTTTTAAGTACTACCGTAAATTTCGGAATTCTTACTTAAAAAATACTTCCAAATATTCGTTTTGATTCTGCTAATTTCGCTTCGGACAAGTGTGGATTATATTGAATGAAATTAACAATGAGTTTTTATTTTTTAAACTTCAAATCAAAAGTATTTTTTTATTCAGAAAAATATTATTCATATTCAGAAATGCATATGTTTTAAGGAATATATAATTATATACAGGTAATGAGTCATATATAGAAGTTGAAAAAAAAAATCCAATCAGTTGAGATTATGCATATTGTTTTAAAATGAAATAGAAGTATTCATTTCAGTTCTTACAATTATGTATTTTAATATAATTAAACATGTATTATGACATCGTCAAGTATACACTTAATTAAGATGCTTGAGAAATCACTAACTGGTGTATTCCATTTTTTTTTTCAGAAAAAAAGGCAACCACATATACCATGTAATCTTGCACATATTTATACTATAACAATGGTTATTTATACCTTCTGACATACATGCTGATCTTACAGTTTACAAGCGCACATAATTAAAATTAAAGATGTATAGTCATGTAAGTATATTTTTTTTTATGAATTGATAACTCAATTAAGTTTGTGTGGTCACAACTCACAGGAAGGGGAAAAAATCAATTTGCATTTATGGCATGATGTTTGACATTTCCTTTTCTTTTTTTTTTGGTGTAAATAAGGACATAAAATTTTCTAGAAATTTCTTCTTATTTTTGCCTTTTGTCATCATGTACCTCATTTTGAGTCATGTACCGCCAGAATCAAGCAAATTGTGTGGATTTTAGATTCCATCTAATCAAACTTTGTGATTTTGTGTGTCAATGGAGTCTGTATGTCTGCGTGCGTGCATTGGCCCAAAGCTCCAATTCCAGAAATTTTGGGTGAATTTTATGTTGAGAAAAAAAATCAAAATGAATTATAAAATAAGAAAAATTGTATTCTCAGAATGCGGTTTCTCATTAAAAAGGTGTACTCTGAAAATGCAACCTTCTAATGGGAGAGTGTGGCCTTTCGTGGAGTTTTTTTTAGGGAGATCGTTTTATGAATCTTCCGAATTGATATTAAACGTTTTCTACGGATTTTTTTTTTATCAAAAGTTATGCATATTTGAAACTCGACAAAACAATTTTCTGATATTTTGAAGATTTTTTTTATATATCATCTGAAATTATTTTTTTTTATTTTTCAACTTTGACTATATTTTATAAAGCATGCAAAAATTATTAAATTTTAAAAATATATATTTTCAATAAAGGATACTAATTAATAATGTATACATATATATAGAAATTGATGGGTGAATTTTTATGTTGGGAAAAAAATAACTCAACAACGCTACTTTTGAGTTACATCCAGCAGTGCCACTTCGACCTTAACCTAGAAAATTTTGAAATTACAAAACTTAAAATAAATCAATTTCTATATGTATATATATATATATATATATATATATATATATATATATATATTATTAATTAGTATGATATATTAAAAATATTTATTTTAGAAATTTAATAATTTTTGCATGTACAGTTAATGTTAGAAAAAAAATAATTTCAGACGATAAAAAAATCTTCAAAATTTCAGAAAATTATTAATGAAATATTGAGTTCAAATATGCATAATTTTTGATAAAAAAATCCGTAAAAAACGTTTAATATCAATTCGAAAAGCTCGTAAAACAATCTCCCAAAAAAAAATATCCCATAGAAGGAGTGCAACCTCTCACTAGAAGGTTGTATTCTCAGAATGTGGCCTTCTCTAGAGAGGTCGCATTCTGAAAATACAGTTTTTTTTTATTTTATATATTTTCACAGATATTTTCTTATTTTATAATTCATTTTGATTTTTTTCTCAACATAAAATTGACCCCAGAAATTCACTTCCGCTGTCGTAGTTGACTATGACCGCCTACTGTCATTAATTTATAACACATAGGATCCATGTAAGAATTCATAAAAAAATCTTATAAGTTAAATCTAATTCATTTAAATTAAATCAGATTATTTAGATTTAACGGCAGCTGGCTGTCATAGAGAAATAAATGCGGACCCCCAAATCCAGATAGGCTTAGAAATCCAATTCATTTGTGCATAATTAAATTTTGAATTTATCAAAGATTATTATACTATGATTGAAAACCACATTTCTTATTTATTAGTTTATTGAAACTTGTTAACAACATATATAGAGTAAATTTATGGTGCTCCTAAGAGCATTGAATTTTTCGGTGCTCTTAACTAAAAATTTATGGAATTGATTTCAAATGGCAAAGCCAAATTGCTCAATAAATTTTTTTATATCAAAACTTTATAGGATACCAAAATTTTCTATTTTTAGAGTTTTCTAACTATTATTTTAGATTTTTAAAAATAATTCTAAAATAATAATAAAACAATGAATGTTTGTATATAAGAATAGATAATTGTCAAAAATCTAAAAAAAATAATCAGAAAATTCTAAAAATAGGAAATTTTAATATATTCTACAAGATTTTAATGCAAATAATTTATTTACCGATTTAAATTTATTATTTGAACGTAACTCGATTAATTCTGAATTAAAAATATTGAAAAACTTGATATTCTTAAGAGCACTCTACCTTTACTCACACACACACATATACATTAATGAACCAAAATTAAACAGAGAATCTTGGTTTGTAAATAATAAATAAATAAGGGGGTCATGTGCTTTTGATTTGGTTGGGAAGAGGTGCCTTTCATCTACAAAGGTGAAAGCTTTGGAAGGAAGGAATTTCCCCAATTTGTTTTCCACATCTTTTTGACAAAATTCACAATTTGCTTTATTGGTTGCTTTGTACCAAGACCATTTCAAAAAACCATTTTCAATCCATTCCTAAATCAGGGACAGTGTGTCTGTTTGTGACATGAGAGGAGGAAATGAAAATGAAATGGAAATGGAATAAAGGAAACAAAGACGCCATGCCATCTGTCCCATACTCATACCATGCCTTTATTCAGTGCACATTGTTTTTTTTTTTTTTTTGAAATGAAGGCTCACGGTAACGTTAGTCTCGATATTTATTCGTTTTTTAAATGTCTCTTGTTGGATTTTATTCGGTACACACCGCTAGAGTTTTTCTTATTTTTTTTCTTTTATTTGAAAAAAAAATCATAAATTAACGGCAGCTTCGACAAGTTAAATGCACCTTCTCCGCCTGTCAACAAAAATTATGAAAATCAGCCTTTCATCACAAACGCAATATTTTCCATGTGAAAGATCGTAGATTTAAAATATGAATGAGAGATACTTTATAAATATTTAAAATTAAGTGATTTTTACCCTCATCTTTATCTAAAAAATAATTATATATTAAATCATAAATCATAAGTATGTAAGAAGACTTGATACATCTCTTATCTCTCCTTTATTTTTTGTTTGGAGAAGTTGCTGTGACAACTAATTAATTACTTGTATGTTAAATTACTATTTAGTTTTGACAATTTTGGAAAAAAAATTATTTCTCAAAATTTTTTTAATTGCCATAATTTTATTAGAAAATAAAATAAAATAAATAAAATATAGAGAGAATAAAATCGATAAGTCTTGTATAATGAGTACATTGTCCTAAATATCATACATGATATGATATTCCCTTATTTAGCAATATTTAATTTAAAAGTTTTTAAAGCTTACTTTTATTAATTTTAATAAGATATTATTAGACAATAATTTTTGTCGTTTTCAATTTCAAATCTATGAATTGCAATTGATAAGTCAGCTAAAGAAGGAGAAGTCATGATAATTTATTCAACTAGTTGATGATATTTTTTTAATTATTATCAACAAGTTATGAGGTCCTTTTCTTTCATAAAATTCCATCAATTAATTTTTCTTTTAAAAGACTTCACTTTCGTCACAAATTGCCAAATTCCACAATTTGACGAAGCTGTGCTAACGTCAGTTAATTTGGCATTTGATATCATGCACCAGCAATTATTATACTAAATAAATGTCCTACAGTTTATATCATAAATTCATATCAATATCATATCTTATATGTACTGTTGAAAAAATCAAACAAGATATTAATTAATAATTAATTAAAATAAACACATATTCGTGGTGGAGTAATTGCTCTAGAGAATTAGACAAAAACATCACATACTTTAATTATACTTAACAGTGAATAAAATAGAAAAATAAAGAGATGTTTGTATTTTTATTTTTACAATGGCTCTTATATATGATAGGAATTATTCTTTTATATTATGTTTCCCTCCACTCGAAAGATATAAATTTTTTTTGACAGTATATGAAATAGTGCTAGAGGAGATATGGCCAGAAGTACTAATTAAAAAAAAGAATAGTATTTAATATGTTTGACAAAGAATATTGAAATAGCGTTATAAAAGGTATTTTATTCTCTCATCTTTTTTCTCCAATATTCTTTCATTATTTTGATCTTTTTTTTTTTTGAAAATGATAGAAAGTTGTTCTTTCATCATTTTCCCGAATAACAAATTAATTTATGTTTTACATAGAATATTTTAAGCAGATTAATACATTTATTGGCGTAATTAAAAGGTGTCCAAATAATCAAAATAATCACATGATACACACTGATTATGTGATTCACATTAATTACCTGAAGTCTAAAAGTTCAAAAGCTTGGTAAGAATAAATTTACCCCTAACTAATTTTAGACCACAACTTTAGACTTGGTAAGATGCAAAACAATGAAAAATCAAGGTGAAAAAGACAAAAGATATGAGGAAAATGTTTGGGAGATATCCAACATTGAACTTTGTTATTTATATAAATAAATTATTATTTATGTTAATTATTTTTTTATATAATTTATTTTATATAATGTTTCATTATTCAATTTAAATATTATTAGTCTGAATTATAATGTATTGAATTGAATAATAAAAATACTATATAAATAAATTATATAATAAAATAATAAAATCGATATTAATAATATTAATGAGAAAATATTTCTCTCTTCGAGCCTCCATTTCTCAATTTGTCCCCCCATATACTTTTCACTCCAATTGATCACATGATTTTGTCTTTTTTTTTTTTAGAAGTTTCTAAATTACCATAAGTGTGCTCATTTTCTGCACCGCCTCATGCCGAAGATATTATTTGATTATATAAATATCTAAATTATATATATAAATATTCGAGTCACTTATATAAATACATGAGTTATATATATAAATATGCGGATCATTTATATAAACATCCGAGACACTTATATAAATACTTGAGTCATATACATAAATATTTAATTTCATTTATATAAATACTTAAGTTATTTATATAAACACCTGAGTTATATATATAACTTAGTTCTTATACATTTTATTTTTCAAAATTCTCTTTTTCTATTCTCCAATACGTTTTTGCTTTTCCAAGATTTTTTCTCTTTCTCTCATTTGATTTTATTTTTCGAGACTCTTTTTCTCTCTCCTCTCTCTTATTGTTTTTGTTTTTGACAATTTATCTAAACACCTGAGTCTCTTACCTATATATCTGAATCCGAAATATAAATACCTGAGTACGAAATAAAATACATACACTTACTTAAAATATATAAACATTTGAATTAGATATATAAACACCTAAATCTCTTATATAAATATCCGAATATATAATACAAATAATTAACTCGTTATACTTAAACACATCAGAGTAAATGAATATATGCTCTCAAATATACATATATAAATATATATAAATATATAAATGTGTGGAGTTTCAAATTTGGGAAGAACCGGAGAGAATAATTAATTAAAAAGTTTAAAAGGGATATTTATTTAGTGATTTTAGCTTGACCTTGACTTGTAGACTTTTTACAACAAGGTCATTGGTCATCGCTTAGTCACGCGAGTAGTGCGTGGGGCCCACGTTAGGTGACGTCAGAGCTCCAATCAAATGCATAATTACGCTGACGTCATGGACTGATGGAGTTGGAAAATTTGTTTTTAATAGAGAGGGACTTATTTGGACAGTTTTTATAATAGATTTTTAAGTAAATTTCAAAAAGATTTAAAAGATAAAAATTTTATGGACGCATTACTCAGATAATCAGATATAAATCGTATTTCAAATTTTACGATTTTTAAATATCATTTAATATGTTATTAATGATCATTAACATTAGAGTAAATTATACAAATAATATGTAAAGTATTTTTTTTATCATTTTAATCCTTAAAATTTTAAAAATATTAATTTAGCCCTTAAAATATCACTTGATTTTCACTTTAGTTCTTAAAATTTCAAAAATATCAATTTAGTCCTTCAAATTTCTAATTTTAAAAAATTTGTAAATTTTATAGGACTCAAAACAAGCATATTTGTAACAATTTTATCTAAAATTTGCATATTAATACATATTTTTCTGGAAAAATACGCCCCATTTTGCTTTGTTGTATCCCCACCTACTACTATATAGTATTATTTATTGTGAGTTGTCATAAATGATGAGGTTTCTCTCGTTTTACAATCAATCAATGAAAGCTTCGGATACTTTCAATCCTTCCAACAAGTAAAATAAAATTAAAATGAAATAAAATGAAATAATTTTAAATTATTAATATTTAATAACAGTGAAATAAGTAGATAAAATTAATGAGAATAAAATATATTAAAAATTATAAAATTTGATAGTTTAATTTTACTCTACATACATATATATTTTAACTTATTTTATCTTAAATTATTTTTTATTGATACATAAAATATTTTAAAATATTTATTCTATTCTTACTTTATTTGTCAAATACAATCCAATAAATAAGATTAGATGCTGGTGCTATTAAATAATATTCTGACAAAAATCAAATCAGTCTTAATTGCTTGATATGATATATTTATCCCAAAGCATTTATGTAGTCATTTCGTACACACTATGTTCAAATTTGTTTTATACGAAGAAGCTTCAAGTAACCAATCCAACGAATCTGTTTTTGTTTTCAATTATTTTTTTGTATGATTAGAGAAGCTTGCTTAACAACCACACTAATCCATAATTAGTAAATTTGATGAAGTCTCCTCATTTAACAATCTCAAATTTTGTCCACAATTTGTGAACTCGGCATATTGTCCGCATCTATTAATTTTTTTTTTCATTCAAGTTGGTGCAAATTGCTCCGTTTAATTTAATTTACTGACTCATTAAAATAAGCTCAATTTAATTAATCGACTTATTAAGATAATCTCTTATTGGTCCACTTGAAGAATGGAAAAAGCAAATTTTTTTCATCATTTCCTAGTTCTCATTTTCTTTGGTATAATAATAATTTTTAGAGGAGTAATAATTGCACTACTTATTTGGATATTAGATATATTTATACTTCTTTTACAAATTATTTATATATAATGATTAAAGTGTTTATATCTTATATTATTATAATTAAAAGTTACGTAAGTTGTATTTATATTTGTACAATAAAATTTTTAACTTCAATTTTTTTTATAATTATCTAGAAAAGAAAAATAATAAATATTTTCTATATTAATTATAAACACTTATAAATTCAGATGTAAATAAACCATCTATTTAGGATAAATATTTTTAATATGCAGATAATAAATATAAAGTGTGGGGTATCTCTAGTATAATTTTTAAAGCACCACTTTTTGAAAACAGGAAAATTTGCGCCTTTTTACTTTAATCGCTTTTCTTTTTTATCCGGAATATAACTAATGCAAGAATCTTTTTCCTGAAAAAACAGAGAAAAGGAATTTGGCTATATTTTCTTCTCTAATGTATTCTTGGTAGAATAACTTTGTAGAGGGGAGAAGCATCTTTTAATTAGTCTTCCTTGGCATCCCCTTTCTCTATTATAGATATCCTAATAAAAGACTATCAACCAAAAACTTTTACTAAAAATTATTGAATTTTGAAAAAAAAAAAACAAATTTCTTCACAAAAGTTAGATGTGAATTTTTGTATGCTTCCGTGTGAAAACAATTTCCGATTTTTGGAGGGGTAGATCTGTAAATATCCCTAAATAAAAATTGTAAAAGTTCGGGGAGCAAGGTGTAACAAATTGAATCTGTCTTCTTCGAGAAGATGCACAGAAAATATATATTTTTTTAAACAACCAATGCAAGACTCAGTGGAGAATATCAATCTAAGGTAGAAAACGAAATGAATATTAATCATCACAAAATATAATAAAAAAAGGCGACCCCAACAATCAATAAATATTAATAAACTTGACCCCAATTAATAATAAAATAAATAAGATCACGAATAGGATTGAAAGAAAAGATAGAAAGAAAAGACAGAAAGAAAGAAAGAGAGGTTTTGACAAGTTTATCAATACAAACGCGCACTCTCTCTCTCTCTCTCTCTAATCGAAATCTCTCACATATATTCGCTTCCTTTTCTTTTCCTTCTCGCTCTCTTTTTATCTTCCCCAATGAATAAAACACAAAACCCGCTCTTAATCTCAGCCGTCAGATCAGATATGGACGGTTCCAAGCGCAGGCGAATAGGGTCGGGAAATGAAGTCACAGATGCCGAGGTGGAGGAGTTCTACGCCATCTTACGTCGCATCCACTCGGCCTCTAAGCTGTGCCGCCAGACCCAATCACCTCCCGCCACGTGGAACCCCTCCTTCGCGCCGGAAGATTTCGAGGTGAGAAAAGACGAGAGAGATCCCGGGCGTAAGGATGGCGCTGCAGCGCTGCGGTCGCAACAGGACGCGATGGAGGTGCAGAGTGGAGACAGAGCACCGGCGGTGAGGAGACCGCTCGATCTGAACGCAGATCCAGAGCCTGAATCCGTGGTGGGGCCCACAACCGGTTAGGTTACCGCCCCGCCTGTTGTGTGTTGCGCAATACAGCTGCGCACCGCGCAGGCGTGGCGTGTGAAAGGGAAATGCGGTTTTTAGTTTTCCACTTTTATTATAGTTTGGTGAATTTCATGCTAGTCCCTGTAAAATCTCCAAATTTTTCCTCCGTTGTTGCTAAATGTGCAATACCAATATACCATGGATGACCCTGTAAAACACCAAAATATCATAGGTGCCGCTATACCCTCCCGTTGTTGTTGTTTTTTGAGGATTTGGCTATAACCTCTTTTACTTCATGTTTAGACTATAATAATTTTCAGCAATCATCAGTACATTGGTTGATAAAGTTAAATTATTAATAGAAAATTGAAGACGTTTTATCCTTCGAAATAATAAATGAAAAATTGATAGAATAGAGCTTTTAGAGTGTTTGTAATGTTTTGAGGTTTTGGAGGAGTACATATGAGATTGTGCCTTCCCATTTTGTGATTTACTAATGTTTTGGGGGGTGTCCTGAAATTCTGCCAGTTGCTCTATGAGTTAATAATATATTAATTTGAAGTTATTGAGGAATAAAATTTTGCATTTTGTGAAAGCTTTAATTTTTCATGAATTATTTAAATGGTCACATCAACAAAGCAAAAGAAAGGGTTATATCTGGAGACAAAAATTGGTATCGACGTATATTTTGAAAACCTGATCCCACCTGTCAAATTTGTTTAATTCGTATGATATTCGATTCGATCTGATTGAATTTTTCAAAAAATTAAATTGATTCGAAATCAGTCCGACCTGATTAGTAATGATCCGAGGTCTGAAAAAATCCGACGCTATACAACCTGAAATCCGATCTGATTTGATTCGACCCAACTCGATTCGTGATTCGGTAATCCTTCTCAGTCAAACTAATCCGATCCGACCCGATTGTCTGATTGTCATCTATAGTGGTGGCAAAATACAAAAACCTACCTCAACCTGACGAACCCGTCTGACTCCCGAATCGATTTGACCTGATTTTTTTAAAAAGTCAAATTGATCCAAATCCGATTCGAGATGATCCAAGATAAAAAAAAAACCGATGCTAGACGACCCGAAACTTGAAATCCGACCCAACCCATTATCCGACAATCCTTCTTAGTTAAATTAACCTAACTCGACTTGAACTCGTTCCGACCCGTCCGATTGCCACCTCTAATGATCATATTAAGTTTGTGATACTTTTCAAAGTTTTTGTCATTAAGCTAATAAACTATTTTTATAAGTGAAATAGATCTTTAGTTTGAAAGATAATATTTTTCATGTAAAAAAATATATATTTAAAATTCGCATAGAAAATGATTTATATCCCAGCTTTTCATAAAAAAACAAAAGAACTTTGTTGACAAGTGTTTCACTGATGATTCAAGTTTTCAAGATTTTAAAATAAATTGCTTTAAGTTGACATATAATAATAATAATTTTATAGATGTCTTTAAACGCTTTAATTGATAATTTTCATTTATATTATTTCATGTGTTAATATAATATACAGGGACAATTAGAATATTTTTAATCAGCATTAATTCATTTACTTTACTGACGTCGAACGCTATTATTTTAGAAATCTTTACTTTGTTTTTGTCAAATACAAGAGTAGCAAGTTATAAAATAGTTATATGTATAGACTTCTTCTAAGATAGTAAAAAAAAAATGTATTTACTCTTATTGACTGATCTCGATAATTCTTTTAAATATCGGAGTTAATATGAACCTCTATTTATAAAAAAACAAAGTAAAGATTTCTAAATGTCTAAATGCACAATTTTATCTCTCTAAGCATCAGTACTAGAAATCTGATCTAAGTTGCTTGGAAATGTGTTTATTTTCTAAGCATTGGTACTTCAAATCCTCTAATAAAGCACATGATCAGCAAACAACTGGCCGTCCGATTATATCAAGATTCGTGTTGTATTAGTTTAAAAAAAGTCTCTGAAATTAAATTCACTTTGTTTATGCATTCATGGTAGTTTACTTACAATTAATCAAGCTAGAATAAAACTAGAGGCACTTTATTTTTATTTCATGATAATTCACTTACAATTCAACTATTACAATATAGTAATAATTAATAACTGAATGATGGCAAAAACAAAAAGACAAAAATAACAATAATTATTATTGTTATTATTACTAATACTGCTATTATTATCATCATTGGCATGGAATAATAAATTGATAACAAATGTTCCAATTCTTACCTTGAAGACCACAAAAAAGGGAAGCATTACAAATGAAATAAACCAAATGAAATGAATATACTTATACAAACCATGTTTCACAAAATAAAAAGAAAGAATACAAAGAAGCCATCTTAACAAAACCAGTTCAATATAATTTGGACAGAAATGTTGTCAACAAATGGAACAAATTGAAAGAACAGAACAAGAATCTAAAAGAAAGTCGAAATTATATTACTTGATTCTAGATGTCTAATTGCTGTTATATTAACAAAAAAAAAGACATTTGTGTTTGTGTTTTTTTTTTTGGGTGTGTCACCATTAAAAGGGCAGATATTTTATTGGTTCACTACTGAATTTAAACAAAGTTTAAACCTAATTTAATTACAGGGCTAGTCCAAAGAATTAATAATCCAAATTTCTGACCATAAAAAATATTTGACTTGGAGACTTGCAAAAATAACTTAAAGCCAGAAAAGGAAAAATAATGAGTTCCTTCTCACATTTGACTTGGCTAAATTTTGTGTAAGGGAAATTCAAAATTAGACTTTTAGAAGATAATTGTGAAAGTTTGAAAATGTGAAAGATCTGATTTGGAGATAAAAGATGATGCTCAACGCACTCACATTTAAATATTCGTAAATGATCCCCATTCGAATTTCGAACTTGCGACCTCTTATGTGGAGAATATTGTCTTTATCACTAGATTAAAGATTGATTTTTAAGCCACTCAAATTTAAATATAAAAGATCTGATTTTTAAAGTCCGACATATTTACAAAACAAAATAACATACTAAATTCTGACCTTTTTATTGGGATATATTATTGTTTAATGTTGAATCAGATTGAGTTAGGTAAAAATGTAGGATTTTGAAAATCCAATCTTTTGAGTTTTGTTTTAGTAGAAAGGATAGATTTTGAGGGTCTGGATTTTTTTTTATTCAAAATTTTATAATTATGCTTGTCAATGAATAAATTCATAATTTTTTTTTAACATAATCTTTTATTTTTTCCATATACGTCACCGATGGATGTATCTTACAAAAATTGTATGATTCATATGACATGTTTTAAAATGTTGGCGGGACTTGCATATCAAAGTGACATATAATAAGGACTGTATCACTTATTCGAGAATATTAATGTTTATATATTCGCGAGAGAAGTCTAATAGAGTGATATTTTTAAAAGAAAAGAAAAATACTTAAATTATAATATTTGTAGGGTTCTTTTGAGAAATTGATTTTTCATTAGTGACTTATACATGTTGTTTTATCAGCTGAGATTGATAAAATTGTTTTCAAATGGTGGAAGATTATGGAAACTTTGGATACGTTAACATCATATACAATCTAAGAAGTATAAAAAAAGTTATTCTCTCTCTGATATATCGCTATTTCATTTGATTTTCACTTTTTCATGCTTTGAATATTCCTAGGATAAAAGTTAAATTGATTGCACAATGAATTTTGTTATCAACATAACTCCATCATATTTCTCTTTATCAAGACATTACTTTAATTTTGATTTAATTTTGATATTATCTTTAGAGGAGTGATAATTATATTCTTAACTGTATCTCTTATTTGCTCATAGATATATTTATATTTTTTTTATAAAAAAGAAATATCTAATGATAATTTTTTTTATATTTTGCATTATTATGATTGAAAATTTTATAAGTTATATTTAAACTTATACAACAAAATTTTTAACTTCAATTTTTCTATAATCATTTAAAAAAAAATAATAAATACTTTCTATACTAACTATAAATACTTATAAATTCATATATAAATAAATTATCTATTTACTATAAATATTTTTAGTGTACAGATAGGGGTGCAAAATATAAGGTATAAAAATAATTTTTCTTATCTTTAATGACCAATTTAAAGGTGCCTTTCCACGGAGAAAGTGTGTTGATTTCAGAGGAACATTTTGTTAGCGACACATAACTATTCAATATATGTTATATATTTAATTAAATTTTACAAATTTTAAGATTTTATTTAACATTTACGGTTACTAAAAATAATCATTAATTATATGAAAGTTATTTTTCTTTGATGATGACAAGGGACATGGGGCAAGCCACCTCATGGATCATGTACCGTTACCATACCAATAAAGAGTAATCTGGTATTAAATTATTTTCAGTTTTTATTTAATTAATTTTGATAATCAATAGCAAGGGTTGGTGAAGACATTATAAATAATAGTGACCAATATAATGATTTCAATGAAAAGAACAAAGTACAAAATCAATATACAACTTTAGAAACAAAAGTGGTTGAAAATGCGGAGAAAGAAAATAATACAAAATTTGATATTTAATTTTTTGAACTATTATCGTAATTAAATTTGGATTTGCTCCTTATGCGGGGTGCGTTGTATCAAAGAAGACAGAGATTAAAGTATTTTGAAAGAACATCGTCATAAATTCACTGCATCATATGGAGTAAATACTTCTCTAAAAATAATACTTATGTTTTCGTAAGTATATTTCGATTATCTACTGTGAGCAATTGGGTATAGACAACGGCAATTTGGATATTAGCATGAAGAAAGTGCAATTGATAAATATTCTCTAAATTACTGTTTGATTTTCTTAAACTCTATTTAATTTTATTCATTTATTTATCCAATTCTAACAATATATTCCGATGATCAATTGAAATGCGCCTTTCCTTGATTTTAATCTCTTGATTTTTTTGTAACACCCATTATTAATTCATTGATAATTAGATTTCAGTATTCCGTGTTTGGTTTTCTCGTTTGTCACAACTTTCTATTTACACAATAACGAAGTCGATGTTAGTGTCAAATTTTATGAGTGTAACGATTTTCATCGAATTTTAGATATGTACCTCAACAAAAGTTCGATTTAAAAAAAAAAGATTCTTAAAAGATCGAATGAATATATATATAAAGTCAAACTAAAAATTAAGTCGAAAACTCTCACTAACGCAACAAAATTACACAAACCAAATCCAATATTAAATCAAATTCATGTCCCCTAAAAGAGTTGACTTGACAAGTAAAAAAAAAATAATGTATTGTCACTTTTTCTTATTTTTTTTAGAAAAATTATATAAAAAATGAAGGGTCATATTGTCAAATCATGATCCTCATTATTTTTTTCAACTAAAAATATGAATGCGTTGGGATTTTAATTTCGATATTCCTAAATCCTGTAATTCGTTTAATATTTTTGTAGAAGTTTATTTTGGAATATTATATTCATAAAATAAAAAAAATTCTAGCCCTCCATCTATGAGCAAAAAATATCTCCTTTTACTATACCAGAGTTTAAAGAAAAAAAAATTAAGAAATAGCAATATTTTTTTAACAATATAACATGATTTTCTAAGATAGAATTAAAATTACAAATTTGAATTGAATTCTCCATTTTTTTTCTCATGCTATTTTTCTATGAAATTCTGTTAGAAACACAAGGAGTATTGGTTGAACAAAAATATTTATTAAAATTTTTTATTCCTATATTTTTGTGCACATCAAATGGGAACTTTTTGTGAAGTACAAATAAAAAAATCTCTCTCGTTATCATTACATGTGATGATAGTTTTGATATAATGCAATTAGATAATTATTTATAGAGCCAATTGAAAGACCTTTGAATTAGATCTAAGCGAGGATAATAGAAGTAAAGGGTCATGAAAATTTTAGAAAAAAATTCAAGTAATCATGAAAGATGGGAATTAATTGGGTCAAGCCAATTTAATTTGAGGTTATTTTTTGGGATATATATAGAGTTTAGCTAATATGCTTCTATAAATATTTCGGCTTGAAATACTTACAGGTCAAATTTCAAAATTTCGTATCTGAAATATCAATTTAAGTAGCTCAATAAATTCTTCATGTCAAAATCTTGTAGAATACCAAAATTTATCATTTTTAGAGTTTTTGAACTATTTTTAATGATTTTTTAAAAATAATCATTTTTTGACATTCAAATATTAATATTTTTCTATTATTTTTACGGTCATCTTTAAAAGATCATTAAAAATAGTTCCAAAATCCTAAAAATGGTAAATTTTAGTATTCTACAAGATTTTGATATGAAAAATTTATTGAGCTACTTAAATCGACATTTCAGAAGTGAGATTTTGAAATTTGAACCGTAAATGTTTCAAACTGAAATGCTTATAGAAGCATATTAGCCAAACTCTCTCTCTCTCTCCCTCTCCCTCTCTCTCTCTCTCTATATATATATAGTAAAGCTAGCGTGAGCTTAAACTCATCAAGGGAGTTGGTGAGTTTAACTCAAAAATCTAACGAATCGGCTTAAATTTTCAAATCCAAATTACCCAATAAATTCTTCATATTAAAATCTCACTGAATACCGAAATTTTCTATTTTTAGAGTTTTCTAACTATTTATTTAAAATTTTCTAAGATGATTCTAAAATAATAATAAAATAATGAATATTTGAATATTAGAATAAATCATTTAAAAAAGTTCAAAATAAATACTTAAAAAACTCTAAAAATAAAAAATCTCATAATATCATAGCAAAACCGACCAGTGAAGAGAAGAAAAACCCCTCATGATTGAATTTGACTTTCGCTGCATATAAGAAAGACAAAGAGTAGAACGAAAGTAGAGTTTCTTTTTGTATCTTATAAAATTTTAATATAAATAATTAATTGAACAAATTAGATTTATTATTTAAAGTATACATAATAGGTTTTTTTTGTTAAGTTCATCAAAAGTGATGGTGAGATTAAGTTTACGCTAGCTTTATATATATATATATATATATATATATATATATATATATATATATTTCGTGCTAATTGTGGCCCAAATTTAGAAATGTTGATTTGTGCAGCCCAATTAAAATTTGGTATCTGTGAAGTCCAAACCTCAAACAGGTCTAATCTTTTTGTGACACATTGCAAGAGCCCATGCATGTCAAACCCAACTGGCCATCTCTCAATTTTTACTTTCTGTTAATAGTGTCATATCAAAAGATGCATGCATCAGTTATGTTCCATTACATTTATGTTTTAATATATTGGACTTATGAATAAGATCATGTAGATAGATCTCATCTCTTTTATTTTTTTTGTTTTTTGAATAAGACCATGTAGAGAAAAATGCATCTGCGTTCTTGTTTAATGATAATTAAACCAAAAATTTTCTGGCATTGGTTAAAACTTTTAAAGTCAGTACCAGTATGTACCAGCAGTGTGGCGCTTAAGTGGCCAAACTCTGTACCATTACAAACAACCAAATTACATTAGAGAAAGGATGTATTTATATTGGCCAAATCACAAATTGTTCCAAAAAGATTTCTCTCTCACACGCTCCCTATTTTAATAATCCTAATTTGAAGTTAGGAGAGATTTCACAAAATTTTAGCCTCAAAATACCTGACCTGAAGTGCTACAGCCACAATCAGAATTTATGTTTGTTTGATTTATAATCACGGCCATGGAAAAGAAATTATGGTTAAATGAGAATTTCCTCGAGCCGAATTTGAAATTGATTCCTTCAGCTAAAGCCCAAAAATGTACATAAAAAATTTTGAAATTCTAAATGTTGGAACGCTCTCAAGAGCAGGTACTCTTTTTTTTTTGTTCCCAAATTTACTTGATTGTACACGTAGCAAAAATGCTCCTCCTCATCAGATTCTTTTTACTTTTTTTAAAATATTAGTAATACTTGGGGTTTTATTTTAATTTAGACAGTCGGATCGAAACGAATGAGTTATATTGATTCTATTTAAAATTTAAAATTTAAAATGTCTTTTTTAAACAAATTTGATTTGTTCGTTTTAATTTAATGATTCGGATTGGAATAATAGAGTTCTATTTCATTCATTAATTTTCAACTGCCTTGTTATATTTAGAGCACTTAGAGGTTAATTAAGTGGTTAATTTGAACCCTTATTATTATTATATAAGATCATGCTTCATATTCAAATCTCGGTGGAAATAAAAAAGATAAAAAGTCAACAAATTACTTAATAAAATAAACACCTTCCTTCCATATAAAGGAAAAGCTATGTCATGTTGGGTTATTACAAATAATGCACTACAAAGATAAGATAATATTTTCTACATGTATGATAGTCTATATAAAGAAATTAAAAAGGCTAACCAAATCATTTTAAAATTCAATGCACTACAAAGATAAGATACTATTTTCTACATGTATGACTGTCTATATAAAGAAAGAAAGATGGCTAACCAAATTATTTTAATATTTGGCTGATTTACAGAGCAAAAATGAAAACAAAAAACAACAAAAACATAAAACGAAATTAGCCACGTCAGCATCAAACAACTCCCATTATCAATTATTGTAATTAGAAATTACCATATTTTATATGAGCTTTAAATGGTGGCAATAATTCACAACAATATGGTACATAATTAAGAAAATTTTATTATAGTACTTGCTCAAATAAATTTGTTATAGCAAGTTGAAAATTTATATCCTGAAAATGTACAAAAAAAAATAACATTAATTATATGGCAGTGTTAGAGCCATCATTGAAAGAAAAAAACATTATATCCTCTTAAAATATACATATATATATATATGTAAGTGATTAATGAATAATGACACATAATGCTATTAATTAAATTCTATGATAGCAATTGAGATTCATCCAATGCTATATATACAGACATATACCTACAATTTTATCTTTGTCAATAGCGATTGGTACTAGCGCATGGACAGCACCATAGAAAAATCATGGATCCTACCAAAAAATAAGGAAGACTAAAAGATAATAAAAAAATATTAATATTTGAATGTCAAAAAATAGTCATATTTAAAAAATCATTATTCAAAAATTCTAAAAATGATAAATTTCGGTATTATATAAGATTTTAATATGAAGAATTTAATAAGCTACTTGGATCGACGTTTCGGATATGAAATTTTGAAATTCGGCCTATAAGCGTTTCGTACCGAAGTGCTTATGAAAGCACCCTAATCAAAATCTATATATATGTATGTGTGTGTATGTATATATATATATATATATATATATATATATATATATGAGTAAAACTAGCATGAGCTTAAGCTCACCAAGTCCTTCGGTGAACTGAACTCAAAAACCTATCGAATCGACTTCAAATGATAAATTCAAGTTGCTCAATAAATTCTACATATCAAAATCTTATAGAATAACTAAATTTTCTATTTTAGAATTTCCTAACTATTTTTTCAATTTTTTTTGAAAATGACTTATTCATATATAAAAACATTCATTATTTTATTATTATTTTAGAATTATTTTCAAAAGTTCGAAAGAAATAGTTAAAAAACTCTAAAAATAGAAAATTTTGATATCATAGCAGATTTTAATACGAAGAATTTGTTGAGTTACTTGAATTTATTGTTTGAAGCTGTTTCGATCATTTTTTGAGTTAAACTCACTAAGGAGGTTGGTGAACTTAGCTCAAAAATTTATCGAATCGGTTTAAATTGTCAAATCCAAATTGCTTAATAAATTCTTCATATTAAAATATCATAGGATATCGAAATTTTCTATTTTTTTTAACTATTTATTTAAAATTTGTTAATATGGTTATAAAATAATAATAAAATAATGAAAATTTGAATATTAGAATAGGTCATTTCAAAAGAAATTCAAAACAAATATTTAAAAAACTCTAAAATAGAAATTTTTTGTATCCTACAAAATTTTGATATAAAGAATGTATTGAGTAAATTAGATTTATTATTTAAAGTCGATTTGATAAGTTTTTGAGTTAAGCTTACCAAAGGTGTTTGTGAGCTTAAACTCACGCTAGCTATCGTTAACGTTTCGGCTGAAACGCTGACGCATTTGAAATTTTGATTTAAGCAGCTCAATAAATTCTTCATATCAAAATCTTGTAGAATACCAAAATTTACCATTTTTAGAATTTTCTAACAATTTTTTTAATTTTCAAAGATAGCTTTATTTGACTTAAAAAAGTGTATGCCAATTATGGCCATCTTTGAAAATTCGAAAAAAATAATTAAAAAACTCTAAAATGATAAAATTTGATAATAACTCATTTAATGCGTATAATAAAATTCATATCTACAACGGTATCAACAATTGTATCTGTATATCAACTTTTGTTTTTTTATCTTTCAATTGAACGAAATTTATCAGAAAATCGGAGGCAAGTCTGGACTGTTTACTTTTAGATTGAACGGTCCAGATCATTGTTTATTATATATCTATTTTGATTAATTTTATAAAGATAGACTTGATTTATATAATACTCAATATAAGGACATACTTGATTGATCTGGTTGTTTATCCTCGCTAACACCGAATTTTTTTAATATAAGAAAAAAAATAATAAGAAAATGATGAGCGAATTTTTTTAATATAAGAAAAAAATAATAAGAAAATGATGAGCGAATTTTTTTAATATAAGAAAAAAATAATAAGAAAATGATGAGCTAATTTTTATATAAAGGTAGTATGGAGATAGCAAGTCTGTGTCCACAACTCTGATCACGTGGCTGGTAGTTATGTTCCCAACTCCTGAGTACATACTTGACAAATATGTTTTCAGATTTTAGGCACGTTACTGTTAATCATGTGCTCAGAAACCATAATTCAGAACCCAATGTTTAGAAACCCAAAATCCAGATTCTCACATGTCTAGACCCTAGGAACGCTATTGTCAATCATATTCTCAGAACTTGGATTATGAATTTTTGGATACTGGGTTCTGGGCACATGATTGACAGTAGTGTGTCCAGAGTTCGGACACGCTATTATCAGTCATGTGCAAAGAATATGGGTGCATATTTATTAACTCCATTTCTAATTTTCTGAACACAAAATTGTCAATTCTATTCTTCTGAGATGTCAAAATTTACTTACTCATTTTCTAGATAATTAATTTCATATTAAAATTTCTTATAATAAAAGATTTCGGGTCTCCACCTTTTGTCTATATTTCCACCTTAAAAATTAGAGGAGAAATCGCTTGACGAAAATATGTATGAACTATTGACAATTATGTTTATGAAATAATTCAACTTAAAAAAAAAGCCATGAGTTTGCTGGCGTGTTGTTCAACATATAGATACTCTACATATTACAAATCAAATTGCAAGCAAATGGTATCTTGTTTGATTGTTCACCTAGGATTGTTTAATTAATTTAGATTGTTTAAAAAACTTTGTCTTGTAGTGAAGTAAAATATGCATGAAATCTATCATTTATGTATATTATATTTAATATTTGTATACCACAAAGATTTACAATTCCAAGTACAATATTGAAATTCAAATTTAAAAATTATTTATAACGATTATCAAAACTATAACGTGATTTTCCTTTCTAATTTTGTTTTGTCACCGAAAAAAAGAAAATTTAATGTATATACCAATTTTAATATAGAAAATCATGTAGTTCGTTATTTTTTAAAATAAGGAATCATGCCAATTTCGCCACTCATTTTTTTAAAATGCTTCTTGTCTAAAATGAATTTGCATTTTAATTTTTATAGAAAAATGATATCCAATATCATTTGTATTAGACCTATATATGGTTTCATAGTCCGTTAATCAAATAAAGTTATACATGACATGTCACGTCTGTTTATTTAAAAAGTATTTATCATTTTTACTAATCAAATAATAATAATAATAACAACAACAATAACAAAAACAACAACAACAACTAACTACCGGCAAGATATGTATCATCTTAATTTTTTTAAAAGTAAAGCGATGGATGTACATTCATATATAAATAGTAGGGTTGTTAATGGATATCCATAATCTGAAAATTCGATCCGACTTTACATCAATGGATCTATATGTGGATCTAAAAAATATAACTGATAGTTTATTGGATCTGTATATGAATCTTGAAAAAGAATCCATTTTATTTTTTGGATTCGCATTTAGATCATACATAATTTGAATCCGAATCCGCTACGAATCCGATAAAATGATATTATTTTAAGTTTTTTAATAACAAGATATATATAATAATTATTTATAATTATTTATAAATATAATTATAATCTAGTTAAATTAGTCTCGATAATTTTTACTATTTCCTATTTTAACTATTTTTATAAAAGAAAATTTATTTATAGTTGTATTTTATATTACAATAATTTTCATTATGATAATTAGATCATATTAGTTTTACAAAAAAATATTTTTTTAAGTATTGTAAGTTAATTAAATTAGAATTATTTATCTTAATTTTTATTTTTATAACGTAAAATTATATATATTTATTCATATTAAACATATATTTTACTATTTTAAATAATTGAATAAAGAATTTGATACATAATCTAAATCTGATCTAATATCTGCAAAAAAAATGAATATAAATTTATATTTGAATTCTCAAATTCTAATTAAATACGAATTTATATATAAATTTTTAATGAATTTGTATATGAATTATATTAAATCCGATCCATCAACAGACCTAGGTACGTGTGATGACATAATTAGGAGATGGACACCAATTCGCCTTTTGTAATATCGTAACCACCCCACCATCATCAGGCGCCTCTACAATTAATCTTTGTTTTTTTACACATTTTTAGTGCCAACCCAACCTTTTGAAACCTAATAACATTCTCACAACTTCTCTCTCCATCTCTCCATGCATATGATGAGAGAAACAAAGACAACAAAGAAAAGACATTAAACTCTCTCTCTCTCTCTCTCTCTCCGTTGTTGTTGACACAAACAAGAAGCTAGATGGAGAAAGTACCTCTCTCTCCAATGAAGAATAAGGGAAGCGAAGAACACATGGCGGCGGCGATGGAGCCGGAATCCACGTGGCGTCTCCGGTACAGCGAATTGCACATGCCGGAGCGCCCGCAAGAGCAGCCGCTCGTCACCAGGGTTTTCAGAAGATGCCACGGTATGTCTTATCTATAATTGGTTATGTTTTTTCAATTCTTACATTTTTCAATTCCCATAATTTTCGAGTGTTTCTTGAGCATTTCATAAATACTAAATGTCTCATCGTCGTAATTTTTCTTTTTTTTTAAATATTTCATTTTTTTCCTTAATAGTGATATAGTTTCTTTTCCCTATAACGAAAGAAAATAGGCTTGTTTTGTTTTGTTTTATTTTATAAATTATAACATAACATAGGATGGCGTCAGTTATTTTACATTATTTATTTGCTTGATAAATAAAATGCCAATATATTGTGAACATCCTTATTTCTGACATGCTGTCTCACAAGACTAGTGATTAACACTACAAATATAGGATCAAAATTATTGTATTTAATATTCTGTTTATATATATCTTACATTAATTTTTTTTCCTCCATTTATACAAATTTAAAAAGAAGAGGGGCACTTTTGCTACTAACCTAATTTCTAATATTTATACACAAATTTGTCATTGTTTTTTTTGTTGTATTTATAAATATATATATTAGTCTCCAAATAAGTTTGCCAACAATGATTTCTAGTTGCTTTCCGAAAGTAGATTATGTAGTAGAGTTAGGTTGCTTTCCTTTCTTTAATTAGAAAAAATTAGATTCATTAGCCTAGAGGAGGTAGACTAAACTAAATAGGTATCTATAAGGGGCAAATAAGAATTCCAAATCAAGTTGAATTTGAATTAATGTTTGCATCCTTAATTTAGACAACTTCCAAACCTATATATATTTTTTTGAAATATCAGGAGATGAGCCTACTATATAATTATCATCAAATTTATATTTATATATATATCTCAAAAATAAAATAATAGCCCTTTACCTTATCAAAACTTTGTGTAGACAATTGAAATGAAAGGTTATATTGCCACAAAAAAAAGGTCAATATCACTTAGATAAAAATAAAAGAGAAAAATATATAATTTGTTTTTTCAATTTTTAATTAAAGGCAAGTTGTATGTTGCCTGACATAGTTTTCAACAAACTCTTTGGAAGTATATCATGTATACAGGTCAGAGTGACATATCTGACTCCTACTTCATACCAAATCTTGAATATTTTAATTGCGTATAGCATTGAACCTTATCATATATATGCTTAAAGTGAAAATTGGCAAGTAATTAATGTTAGATTATTAATTGCATTAATGCTTGCTTATAGTCTTTGTTAGGTCTGATTTAACCATAGTTTATTCCAATATTCTCCCTGTGTTAAATTTATTTATATATGCTGTTCTTATGTACATCATTTAAACAAGTGGATTTACATTGGCAAAAAAAGAAAAAAAAACAAGTGGGTTGTGAAAAAATAAAATATAATAATAATAAAGAAGGATGCAAATATCTTGGAAAATAATGAAATGATTTTGATTGCTTGGGATATGTGGACAGGGACAATTTTGTCATGTTAGATTAGAAGGCATATATTAATTAGTCCAAAAACATTGCTCCAAAATATCCTATCATTAAATTATCTCTCTCTTTCTTTCTCTCACAAGGTCAAAAAGAAGAAACCCAATGGCAACACCTTTTCTTAATTTCATCCAAATCAAATCCCTTAAATTATTCAATCAATGAGGACCTGTTAATTTCAACTCACTTCCAACCACATGAGAATCTCAATTAATTAATCAAACACGTTATCTTTTCTAAGAGATAATAATCAATTAAACTAAACATAATGAAGTAATAAGTAGAAAAATATACCCAGAAAAGATGGAAACACAATATTTAAGTATGACCTTTTTTTTTTTTTTTGACTTTGTGGGGTTTATTTAGACCCGGTCAACAGCAGGTGTTGACCTGGGACCCATGAAACCCTAATTATTATTTATTATTGAGTAAAGTTTGAGTGAACTAAATATTTATGGTATGGATTATTATTTTTTTATATATTATTTTTTTATATATTATTTTGTTTAAAATTAGGATGTTGAATTGTAAATTATTTTGGCGCATCCGTATTTTAACAAATATTGTCATGTTGAATTTTATACAAAATCAAATTGAGAATTTTTAAATAAAACTAATTACTAATAAAAAGAATAAAAATTGTTAAATTTGAGTCTTTAAATGTACCTTATGAAAAAATTCACATGAAAACTGAACATATTTATCAAAGATATTCTTAAGATTAAATAAATCTGATAAACTTTTTATATTTCTTAAAAAAAATAAAAACAGATGACATATCATTATTATTTTTTAAAAAAATCTGACGAGCTTTTTGTAAGTTGGGATAATTCTTTTGGTACCAGAGAGGTCTCTGGAATCTTCTTTCCAAGTATCCAAAATTTCCAATTTCTATTTCATGGTTTATCCGATCAAAGAAAATTTGTTTCTCAACACGTGGTGGATCACTTCACAAAGTACCAATTTATACGGAAAGAAAGATGTGCCACTTTTTCTTTTTTTTGTTTTTTGTGATAAACCTTATCTTTGCCTGAAAGTGAAAGCATCTCCTAAAAAGTAAAAAATCGTAGAAATTTCTGTTGTTTTAGACGAGTTGGTCTCCTCTCCACTTTCGAGGCATAGTTATCAAATTTGTCACGACATTTTTTCGCACACTTTTATAAAAAGGTCCCCAGAAAGACTTGTATTGTAACTTGTAACCCTACACGCATGCATCAGGTCGGTCCAAAAAGTGACTGAACACCTGTCACACCTAAATTATTTGTCATTATTCCTAGTATTTATTCGATAATAACACCTGTCTTAGGTAATTACTTGGTAGTTATTATTACCTAAAGATAGAAGAAGAACATATTCTAGTTAGTATACATTGAGATATATTTGATGTTTCCTGGATGTTTCATGGAGCCTTCTCATTTCATTTCTGGAATGTGCTTTTGGGTTTCTTTGTTTCCATTTTTGTGTCTAACTCCGTGTAGCGAGTCATTTCCTAGTTTTCCCAGAGACAGAGAGCCATTGATGTATTATGTTATCTATATATTTTTTTAGAACAATCCAAGTTTTCTTTGATTGTTTATTAATTTAACTTAATAGAAATGGTTCAGCCTATATACTTTTTTAGTATTTAAAAAAATGTTTATTGGTTTTGAATTTGCGTCTTCTATACATAAAATATTCAGGTTCTCATAAATGTTTTAAATAATTTTAAATATTTAATATATATATATATATATCAAGTAAAATTTAATAAATATGAAATTTAGTAGGCTAGCTATTTTGCCTGTTATGCAAGTGCATGTTTGTTCACTTACTTTTTAATTTGCAAATATTCTTTTACTTAGAAAAAAAGAATATTGTCAAGGAATTATTTATCAAGGTCAGTCAAATATTCATGTTAATTTTTAGAAACGATAGAAAGTTTGAAAGAATCATTGTTCACATATGCTTTCTAAAAAGGCAAAAAGTTCAATCTTCTTTTTTCTTTTCTGCCTTTACTTTTTTACTTTTGCTATTATACATAGTAGTGATAATTTAGGAAAATATTTCTGTCTCTACTTTTAGTATTTTTTTATGTTGTTATCATTGTTTTGAGTTACTAACACAAATGGAACCGGAATTATTATTATTATTATTATTATTACTATTATTATTATTATTATTATTATTATTGATTATTTTGTTTTGTTCATTTAAATTGATGAAAGTTCATTCATGAGACCTACATCACACATCAATTAATGATAATTCCGTATGTTGTTACCATAGAGCTGTAACATAAATCAGAAAAATTGAGGGACCAATATGAAAACATCAAAATCATAATGATTTCACTATGGCACTGTTCCAATGCAAGGGATTGTGTGGGAATTCTTAGGTTTTTTAATCCAACAAATTAAATTTCTCAATACCTATCTGAAAGCTTTTTTCTCACCTCATGGGTTTGAGTTTTTTTATAATTTATTTAAGAGCTTCAGTTAATTTTATTATTTATTTATTTTTAAATATTATAAAATTTAAATTTATATTTTTTCTAGAGAAATAAAATAAACACTTCTGTATTAAGTTCTGATTCTAGAGAAATAAAAAATCACGGTTATTGTTGTTTTTAAATTTATACACGTCCAACAAAATTGCATTTAAATTAGAATTTGCTAGATTTAATTAAAAACTGAATTAAGTTAATTTTTTTCCTTTACTTTTCTTCATCAGTATGTTAAATTAAATTTTTGACAAAAATATTGGATTACCTGTCATGATACATCTCTTGACTACAGTTTTGTACATGTTAATTTTTTTTTGACTAAACCACTTATAATTTAATTGATTTTGGTTTCATTAAATTAAGCATCGGTTCTATACTTCTATCTTTTTAAACATTACATCAAGCTTTAAATGGTACTATTTTTATTTAGTGTAAAATAATTAACATGGTTATATGACAAATGATATTTTTTTAAGTTTAAATAAATTTCCATTAAAATTCCCACATTACATCTGAACAATTTTTCCTTATATTTTTCCATCCGTTCCTATGTTTATGGGATCCCACAAATTATATTGGGAGTTGATATATAAATATCAAAATTGATATCATAATCGATATCGGTTTTATTATTCAGATCAAATAAGTTATTATTTATATTAACGATTTTATTATGTAACTTATTTATATAGTACTTTTATTATTCAACTTAAGTGAGTTATTATTCATATTAGTAATATTTAAATTGAATAATAAAAGTACTATAAAAAATAAATTACATAATAAAATCGTTAACATAAATAATAATTCATTTAATCCGAATAATAAAATAAATATCAATTATAATACCGATTTTAATATTTTCTAAATATTTTCTAATTATGATCCCGTTTTTATATATTTCTATTATATGCAATTATGTGACGAACGAACGCACGCGCTATAACAGAAAGGATCTGTAATGCACTCGATTCTATGTATAGAATAAATGAAAAGTGTACTGAGGAGTCTCGTAGGCAGCGTACTTTCCCATTTCCTCTCGTCAATAAAAAGAAAGAAAAGAGAGGGGAGAGAGAGAAGAGAGAGGGGAGAAAGAGGAAGATAATAGTAAATGGCGATGGAGGCGATGAGAGACGAAGAGGAGGAAACGGAGGTGTCCGGTTCAGGGACTGCTTGGCAAATAAAAGCAAGAGATTTCGATTTTGCTGATAAACGCTCCAATCAACCTTTCTTCTCTCGCCTCTTCCTTACACCTTATGGTTAATTTCTAATTGTTTTGTTTTTGTTAATTTCTGTGGAGAGAGAGAGATAATGGAGACGTGTATATTATTGATTCAAGAGGTTCAACGGTGCAAGTATTTAGATAATTGAGAATTAATATTGATGTGCTTAATCATATTTTATTGTTATATTAACATAGTGTCTTGATCAATCTATGAAGAATTCCTCAAAGAAATATGTAAATTAGAACTTTTGTGGGGGCTAATTTACAATTTTTAATAATGATTAATTAACTGCAGAAATATGTCATCATTCCAATTGCAACTAATGTGAATTGTAATCATAATAACTTCAAGACTTAATCCTATGTGCTTATGTTAAATGCTTTTTTATATTTTCATCCCTGGGCTTAACTGATTTAGCAAAATTTGATTTGACCTGGAAATCCTCTTTTCATAAATTTTCCTGTTAGCACATATTATGCATTCTGACAGTAAACAAATTAAGATGTATTTGTTGATTTTCATTACATTATAAAGAATTTATGATATATATGTTTTTGTAATTTTTCAGGGAAGCAACAGAAAATTGCAAAATACTACAAGCAGCAGGAGAGCCTTCTCAAAGGGTTCACCGAAATGGAAAATATTCATGAACTGGGCTACTTAGATGGAACTCCAACTGATGTATCATTTTTATTTTTCTGAATTTTGGGGTGTTTTTGTATGCTATGAAGTGTTTTTCTAGTTGGTGATCTCAGAATTATTTCCTTATTTTTCAGGAGGAGTTGGAGGAACTGGCAAAAAGCGAGAGAATGGCAATAAATATTTCAAACTTTGTAAACTTGCTTCTTTTTATCGGCAAGGTTCTGGCATCAATTGAAAGTAGGTCTATGGCAGTCATTGCATCGACCCTGGATTCCTTATTGGATCTCTTATCGGGTCTCATTCTCTGGTTCACTTCCTATGCCATGAAGAAACCCAATAAGTATCACTACCCAATTGGAAAGAAGCGGATGCAACCTGTCGTATGTCTCTGTCATTACTCTGTCGTATTATGTTTTCCTTTAAGGTTGAACATAAATAATTTTCATTTTTTTTAAATTGTGTAGGGAATCATTGTTTTTGCATCGGTAATGGGTACACTTGGCTTTCAAGTACTTATTGAGTCTGGCCGTCAACTTGTTACAAAGGTATATATAGCAATTACTTCATTTTCTTTCCGAAATTTGTTGATTTTGCACAAAATAAAGTCTTAAATTTCTTGTTTCTGTTCTTTTTGTGTAGGAGCACACGACATTTGACACAAAAAAGGAGATTTGGATGGTGAGCAGCATGGCTTCAGTGACGGTAATTAAATTTGTGCTCATGATATATTGTCGTTCGTTTAAGAACGAAATCGTCAGAGCTTATGCACAGGACCATTTCTTCGATGTCATTACCAACTCCATTGGTCTGGTCTCGGCCTTACTCGCGGCACGCTATCACTGGTGGATGGATCCCATCGGGGCTATCTTGGTAATTTCCATTTTATCTCTAACTGTTATTTCTCAATTTCAACCATTTTATCTTTAATTAAACTTTAATTAATTATACTTGTGTTGTTTTCTTTGTAGATTGCTTTGTATACAATCACGACATGGGCAAGAACCGTGTTAGAAAATGTGAGGACACTAATCGGCAAAACGGCACCGGCAGAGTACCTGACGAAACTAACGTACCTGATATGGAACCACCATGAGGAAATTCGTCATATAGACACGGTGCGTGCCTACACCTTTGGGACCCACTACTTTGTGGAAGTCGACATAGTGTTGCCGAGCGATATGCCTCTAAACCAGGCACATGATATCGGCGAGTCGTTGCAGGAGAAACTGGAGCAGCTGCCGGAGGTGGAGCGAGCATTTGTGCATCTCGATTTCGAGTTCACGCATAGACCTGAGCATAAGAGCAAAGTGTAAAGACTTAAAAGTGTGTAGTTTTGAATTTGAAGAGCACATGATCTGTACCCCTTATATATATATATATATGATGTAGAGAGTACTGTGTAAAATATATAGCTGTCAAGAGTATTGTCATGCGAAAATTAGTTTGAAATAATTAATAGCAATGTGATTCAGACTGGTGATAAATCCTGAGATCATCTTTCCCTAGTACATAACTCTAAAATAAGCAATGAAATAGCATAAATGATTATTTTTTTGAAGTTAGCATTAGCATATTATTATCTCAGCATATAAATGGCCACTGAAGTGTGGACAAACACAAGCGTTCACAAAAAGGGAAAAAAAATGCATTTTTTTAATCCGAGTAATACCTCAGGATCTGTCTCCAATTATACTGATAAGAGTTAAAATTAAGTAAAATGTGTGAAAAATTAAAAGATGTTTTAATGTGTTTATCAAGCAATTAATGAGAAAAGTGAAAAAGCATAATAACAAGTTAAACAACCAACGTCATGATTCATTAACTAGGGATTCATTGTATCGGAACGCAAAACTTTAAAAGATAAGATATTAGTATGAATAATTGTAAGATTAATGGTTTGACGGTCCAATTTCCATGTTTAACTGCCTCAATTAATTTCCTCATGAGACCTATATATAGAAAAACATTATAATGTGCACAGTACATAATAATAGAGTATAATCTAAACACCTCAATTCAAAGATATCCCTACATGGGTTCATCTATGAGTCATGAGACTCTCGAGACGGCTTCCGAAATTCGACCGGAGACCTTAACCGGATCACATGCCGGTTACGATTTTCAGATATTCTCTGAGTCAAGATATTGGCATAGGAATATGCATCAATTCTGATGTTTCTACTATCGGCCGCTATAAGTGGATAATCGAGTATTATCCCGATGGATACACCGGCGAAAACAAAGGTTATATAGCTTTTTACCTCAAGCTTAGAAGCATCTCTAATAAAGTGAAGGCACAATTTACATTCACGCTGTTTGACATCTCCTTCCTTTAGCTTTTTTATTTACTTAATTCTTTCGAATACGTGTTCCTTAACGCGAATTGAGAATCCTCCTTTAGCCTTTTTTACCTGAATTTTAATTCTTTATCTGCTCCTTAAGAAAACCCCTAGCTTTCACGCACTGATTAAAGCTATCAAATATGAGTTCTTTAATGTGAATTAAAATTTAATTCTCAATGTGTTGCCGAATGACCCTATACTATCTATACTCCAACAACAAGGTGGGGTCCCCTCTGACAAGAGCATTACATCTAAAGTGATGACTTTCAAGAGTACCGGTAATACGTGGGGTTTCAGTCGGTTTGCGAAGAGAACTGAATTTGAGGAATCCAAATATCTCAAAGATGATGCTTTCACTATGAAATGTACTGTTAATGTTATTCAAGGAACCAAGCTTCAGGTAAACAATCTGTGTGACATCATTGTTCTGCCCTCAAATTTGAACTAGCATATGGTTAGATTACTAGAGAGCGGAGACGGGGCGGATATCATGTTTGTAGTGAAGGGAGAGAGGTTTAAGGCTCACCAGTGGATGCTTGCAACGAGGTCGGCTGTCTTTAAAGTGGAGCTTTTTGGTGGCATGAAGGAGAATCGGACTGACACGATAACGATTGAAGATGTTGAAGCACTGATTTTCAAATCCATGCTTTACTTCATTTTTCTGATTCATTGTCAGATTTTGCGGGGAGTAGCTATCATGGTAAAGGTGAAAAGCAAGATTTGAGTTTGATGGCTCAGCGTTTGCTTGTAGCCGCAGATCGGTACGTACAAGTTCCTTTTTTTTGTGTTCTGTTCTTTTACTTATATTTATGATGTTAATGTTAAGAATAATTAACTGAAAGATAGGTACAGTTAGAGAGGTTGAGGTTGATGTGTGAGGATATATTCTGCAAGAACCTCGGTGTCGGTTGTCAGGAAGTGCAACGTGGGAATAGCCATAAGAGTCACAGTGTTTTGAACAATTAGGTTAACAAGAATTAGTTAGACAGTTATGTTAGAAATTACTTTCTGTTATTCTAAAATACAGATGCTATAAATAATAGAGATCATTATGTGTAAGGGGATTATTCAGAAAATTCAAGTAAAAAGACATTTCATTTCTTGATCTATTCTTCTTTCTTCTTCTGCTTCTTCATTTTTTTTTTCTGAAAATCAAATTCTCAGACTGCTTGTTACATTCTTGATTGGAATAGCTTTATAGCTGTCTCAATTGTGTAATTCTCTGTCTGGCACGTTACAAAGTGGTATCAGAGCCCTCCGATCGAGTGCTGGGCGCTTTTTGCTTCTTTAATTGAGCTCTTGTCTGCTTTCGCCATGGGAGTTGGAACTCGCTCAGGCAACAGCCAATCCGATCAAGGAACGGAGGAATTGAAGGCAGCGATGGATCAAATGCAACTTGAGGTGAGCACGATGGTGCGCGAGAGAGCGGAATTGCAGATCCAGTTGCAAAATCAACAACAACAATGGCAATCCGACCAGCAGCTCCACCAGCAACAATGGCAAGCCCAATTCCAGGTCCAGATGCAAACACAGATGCAAGAATATCTTACTCGGTTGATGCAACAGCATACTCTTGCGTTGGAAAAGAGAATTATTGAAACTGTCAGAGCTGAGCTGAGCAGATCTCCACCTATTGATCCAGATCACTCTCCTCATGCCAGTACCAAGGGTAACCAAGGTGAATCTTCTCCTTTTGTGTTGTCCTCTAATCCAGCTTCTAGATCTGATCGTTTACACTGTTTCAAACAAGAATTCCCTGTTTTTGATGGAGAGGATCCTGAAGAATGGATCTCTAGAAGCTCCTTCTATTTTGAAATGTATCAGACCCCAGAGGATCACAAAACCATTCAAGCTGTCACCAATTTTAAAGGCCTTGCTAATGAATGGTACATGGGTTACAAGCAAAGGCATGACCATCCGGATTGGGATTTGTTGATATGTTTGTTCAGAAAAAGGTTCCAAGATGTCGCTACCCAAAGTGCTTTTGATGAATTGAGACAATTGTACCAAACTGGTACAGTTAAGGATTATATGCAGAAATTTGAGCGAGTTAAATCTAGATTGGAAATTGAATCCCCTCATTGGCCTGAAGTGGAATTCCTTAAAGCTTTTCTTAGTGGGCTCAGAGAAGATATCAAACCGTTAGTGACTGTTTTGAAGCCACATGATTATTTAGAGGCCTTTGAATTAGCTAAACACATGGAGTGCTCCATTGATAATCAGTGGAGAAGGCAAAGACTCACTCCCAAATGGGGAGTCCAACAACTACCTCCCTCCAAACCTACGACCGTAAAAGAAAAGGTGCCAGAGAAAACAAATTCTGGCAACAAGAACGCTTTGTGGGATCAAAGACGAGCTTTAGGTTTGTGCTTCAAATGTGGTGACAAATACTATCCCGGTCATCAGTGTAAGGTCAAACTCAGTATGTTAATTGGTCAAGAGGAGGTGTGTAATGAAGAGTTACCACAGGAGCAGGTCATTGCAGTACCAGAACCTTCAGACTTTCATGCTGGCACTGAAGAGGCAGTTGTCTCTATGTTTGCCCTTTCTAGCAACCCCAATCTCTCCACTATGAAATTCAAGGGTAAAATCGGAAACAAGGTCATTTGCGTACTATTGGACAGTGGGAGCACCCATAGTTTTATCAACCCAGCTTTGCTGCACGGTGTTCAGTGTACACTTACCCAAACTGCCCCTATGGTGGTCATGATGGCTAATGGGGGGAAATTAGTTACCGACACTAAATGTGAGGCCTTGCAATTTTCTTTACAGGGTCAAGAATTTATTGGTGATATCAGATTGCTAGATATAAAGGGGTATGACCTTATTTTGGGTATTGATTGGTTAACCCAGTTCAGACCAATGCAAGTTGACTGGTTAGAAAAATGGGTTTCTTTTGAAAAAGATGGGCAAACAGTCAAACTTCAAATGAAACCTGAGCATACTCAGGTGCAATTGTGTGAAGCCAAGCAAATAACCAAAGATATGAGATCTTGTGGGGAGGTGATTGTAGCTCAGGTTATGATGTTGCTTCCTGACAAGGTGGCCAATGACACTGAAAATATTGCAGTGCAATCCATACTGCAGGAATATGAGGATGTCTTTGCAACACCAACTTCCCTTCCTCCTCATTGACAATTTGATCATCAGATTGTGCTGGAACCCAATTCCAAACTTGTTAATTTGCGACCATACCGCTACAATCATTATCAGAAACAAGAGTTGGAAAAGATCGTTGAAGAATTGCTACACAATTTCATAATTCAACCCTTCAAAAGCCCTTATGCGTCACCAGTGGTGATGGTAAAAAAGAAAGACGGTACTTGGCGCTTGTGTGTTGATTACCGAGAATTAAACTCACACACGGTTAAAAACAAATACCCAGTACCTATTATCGATGACCTACTTGATGAACTGCATGGTTCTAAGTTCTTCTCAAAAATCGACTTGCGTTCTAGATATCACCAAATCCGCATACGGGATGAGGATATTATGAAAACAGCTTTTCGTACTCATCATGGTCACTTTGAATATGTGGTGATGCCTTTCGGCTTGACTAACGCACCAGCAACGTTTCAAGCCCTCATGAATCATATTTTCAAGGATCAATTGAGGAAATTTGTCTTAGTCTTCTTCGACGATATCCTCATTTACAGTGTTAGCCTGGAATTACACCAACAGCACATTGGTACTGTATTGGGCATCTTGCGAAAACATCAATTGTATGCAAAACGAAGTAAATGTGAATTCGGTTTGACCCAAATCGAATACTTGGGTCATGTCATCTCTCCTGAAGGGGTGGCAACCGATCCCTCCAAGGTTGCAGCAATGGAACAGTGCCCAGTACCAAAGAATTTGAAATCGCTTCGCGGGTTCTTGGGCTTAACGAGTTATTATCGCAAATTTATTCGTAATTATGGACAATTAAGCAGGCCTCTTACCAATTTGTTGAAGAAGAATGCGTTTAAATGGGATGCCAATGCTGAATTGGCATTTCAAGGATTGAAGAAGGCGATGTGCTCAGCACCGGTTTTGGCGATGCCCAATTTCAGTAAACCATTTGTGTTAGAAACCGATGCTTGTGATGGCGGTATTGGTGCAGTGCTCATGCAAGGAAGGCGCCCAATTGCATTTCTCAGCAAGGCTCTTGGTGTCAAATCACAATCGCTGTCTACTTACGAAAAATAGTTGTTGGCGCTATTAACGGCTGTTCAAAAGTGGCGCCATTATTTGCAAGGTCAACCTTTTATTATTAAAACTGATCACTTAAGCTTGAAATATCTTCTTGAGCAGAGACTTACTCATTCTTTGCAACACAAGAGCCTCTGCAAATTGTTGGGTTTGGACTATACCATCTAGTATAAGAAGGGCTGCGAGAATGTGGTGGTTGATGCACTTTCTAGAAGGGCAAACACAGCTAAAACTGACGGCACACTGTTGGCAGTTACTGAGTTGCTGCCAGCTTGGATTGAGGAACTCAAACAAAGCTATACAAGAGATGCATGGGCACAAGAAGTGCTGATTCAACAAGGTACCTCAAATACTTCTGACAAGGTTACAGTGCATCAGGGTGTGATTAGAGTAAAGGGAAGAATTTATGTGGGTACTAATAGCAATTGGAGATGTCAGGTGATGCAATGGTTGCATGATTCCAGTTTGGGAGGTCATTCTGGAATTTTGGGTACTTATCAAAGAGTGAAGAGGTTCTTTTACTGGCCAAAGCTCAAAGAGTCAGTACTGCAGCATGTGAAGGGTTGTGAAGTTTGCCAGTTAAATAAGCATGAAAATATAGCTACACCAGGCCTGCTTGATCCAATACCTATACTTGATCAAGCCTGGCAGGTTATATGCATGGACTTTATAACAGGGCTTCCAAAATCAGAAGGAAAGGAGATGGTGATGGTAGTGATAGATAAATTCACTAAATTTGGGCATTTCATACCCTTGACACACCCTATCAAGGAAGTGGAGGTTGCCCAAATCTTTCTAAAGGAGGTTTATAGGCTTCATGGTTTGCCAAATAAGATAATTACTGATAGAGACCCTTTATTCACCAGCCTGTTTTGGAAAGAGTTGATGAAAAAGCTACAGATTCAGATCAATCTCAGCAGTACCTATCACCCTCAAACAGATGGACAGTCAGAAAGGCTTAATCAGTGTTTAGAGCAGTATTTGCGATGCATGGTGTTTAAGGAACCTAAGACTTGGGTTAGATGGATTTATTTGGCAGAATTCTGGTATAACACAAATTACCATTCAGCCCTTGGAATGACCCCTTTTCAGGCTTTATATGGATATGAGCCACCTCAACTTCCCCTTGGCTCAATTCCTAAATGCAAGGTGAATTCAGTAGACGAATTATTACAAGAAAAACATGCCACTTTGATACAATTGAAAGAGAATCTCAGAAAAGATGTAGAAAGAATGAAAAAGCAAGCTGACAAGAATAGAAGTGAGAGAAGTTTTAGCATTGGTGATTGGGTCTACTTGAAGCTGCAACCTTACAGACAGGTTAGGTTCAGAGAAGGGGCAACCACAAATTGAGTTCCAAATTTTATGGGCCTTATGAAATTATAGAAAAGATTGGGAAATTGGCCTATAAATTGAAACTGTCTGATGGGTCACAAATTCATCCTTTATTTCATGTTTCACAATTGAAGAAAAAGGTTGGAGACGGGAGAGAGGTAGAAGCCCAGTTACCAATGTTGGGTGATAAGAAGCAGTTAGCAATGACACCAGTTGTTGTTCTGGGCAGAAGGGTGATACCCAAAAAGAATTTACCAGTAGCTCAGATCCTGGTCAGGTGGTCTCAGTTGCCTGATACTGATGCCACATGGGAAGATTATGAGGTCATGAAACAACAATTTCCTGAATTTATTGCTGAGGACAGCTTTAATTTTGAGAGGGGGGCAGTGTCAGGAAGTGCAACATGGGAATAGCCATAAGAGTCACAGTGTTTTGAACAATTAGGTTAACAAGAATTAGTTAGACAGTTATGTTAGAAATTACTTTCTAATACAGATGCTATAAATAATAGAGATCATTATGTGTAAGGGGACTATTCAGAAAATTCAAGTAAAAAGACATTTCATTTCTTGATCTATTCTTCTTTCTTCTTCTGCTTCTTCATTTTTTTTTTCTGAAAATCAAATTCTAAGACTTCTTGTTACATTCTTGATTGGAATAGCTTTATAGCTGTCTCAATTGTGTAATTCTCTGTCTGGCACGTTACATCGGTACAGTGGCGACTACATTAATTTTGGCCGAGCAATACAATTGCAGTCAACTCAAAGTGTCGTGCCTCAAATTTATGGGTTTCAAAATTTGACAAAGAGTTTTTCATCAATTTTTTTGAAGAATTTCTGAGTTCCTTAATTTGCAAATGACATCGTCAATTAGTTGTTCTGCAACGGCTTGCCAGTACTAAATTGGGCATCATGTTTTCGTCATTTATGTAATCTTGAAAACTTTTAACGTTTCATATGCATGTTGCATAGAAAATTAGAAATCCTTCATGGAGATGAGTACAATTAGCTTGTTTTTTTTTTCCAATATGTAATTGATTCGTTTCTGAAAGCATAGCAATAAATTTTATCCATAACCAGAAGGCTGAGCCAGGGCCCACATGCATTAATCAAGCGGTTATCCCAGGCCTGTTAAATATCAAAGTTGTGATTTTGTGATTGTTTAATTGAATCTACTCATGACAATAAGTAAAATGCCAAAAAAAAAAAGAACAAGAAAGTCGATCGACAACCAATTTTAAAGTGATTAGGTTTTATGAGAAAAGTTATTCAATTTATTTTTGAGAACTGAAGATAGCAACTAGCAAGAAGATACTTTTGGACCAAATTATGATTTTGTTGCCAATTTTACCCGCTTTTTAGTAATAGTTCTTTTATAGACTTTTATATTCTGCTTTTTCTAATTATATCCTTTCTATTAGCATTTATATTTACAAATATAGCTGTAGTGTTTCCATAATTAATTACGGTAAATATCCATAATAGCTTCTTCCTGCTTCAAGCTCCTCCACTCCTCTCCTCTGCTTCAAGCTACTCTCTCTACTCCTACCACCTCCGAACGAGGCGGCGTACCTGAGGTTTTTTTTTTACTTCCTTGAAACTACTCTTTGATATTAATTATTTGGATCTAGAATTATTGTTTTTTTTATTTTTTTTCTTATTTCGAAGAAACCCCATAAATTGTCTTGGGTGAAATTTCTGATGTTTTCAGAATTTGAGCATAAATATAATCTTGTCGAAATTGATTGTGTAACAGATTGTAGGAAATTTGATAACTTTATGAACTAACAATATGCTTTGTGTAAGTGTTGAAATTAACTATAGGAAGAAACTTTAAAAAAAAAAAAAAACTATAGAAAGGTCCCTTCCAATTCTTTAGTCTGTTATAATAATCAATTTGCAATGATGGAATGAAATTGTAAGATTCCAAATTTAGTGAGTGCAAATTTGTAGTTTCAACTGCACCCCCCACCCCCAACAATGCATTCTTAATTTGTCATGTTTTGTTAGTTTTCTTTGCTGAAAGACGTGATGTGGCTCTATAAACCTCCGAGGCTGTCGCATGTTATAGTAAATACCTATTTCTTTTCTGTATGTCTTTCTCGAGTCGGTAAAACTACAACCCGAATGCAAGTCTGATCACTTAACTAATTTATATGATACAATAATTTTATACATAATGTTCTCGCTCTGTTATGTACTACTGGGATAAGTATCAGTATCTACTGTCAATTAGATTCTAATACATGTATTTGATTATATATACATGTTCTTGTTGTGTACAGGTATGGTTCCGAGAATATTTCTAAATTCATTTCTCACATAATCCAACTCGAATATTTCTTCTACACTTCTTTGATTAAGTGTCCAGTTCAACAATTTTGCAATTACACCCATATTATTATCAACAATTTAGTCAGGATATATTTGGGTCATAATTAGTACTTGGGAGGAAAAGAAAAGAGGTTTTGTACCACAAATTAAGATTCAACCTGTGATATAATGTAGCACTACAACCTAAATATATTTATATTGGATTTAGAGACGTCTAAATATAATAAATTAAATTGGACAAACGTGTATTATAATTATATGTCTAATACCGTCATGAATATTAATGTTAAAATAAATGATTAATTAAGGAATGACATTATACATATTTCAATTAGGGTTTGGAACCGAAAAAGCATCGAATTAAATTTGATTACTTATAATTGCTAATGGACAGGTTATAATTAATCTTACTAAAATACATGTAATAATTTCGGATTAAATAAGGTCTAAATAATATTTACACATTAGCACACGTTACGGGATTTATTCAGAAAATTTTTCGAGATTGTAGCAAAAAACGAAATTACTGTAGCAGCAGATCCCATAATCTTTTAGAAATTAGTGTGAACTAATTTTAGGATTAAGATTGACCTGAAGTTATTTTAGACTATGGTTATACTAAATTGAGGATCTGATACTTGTATTTAAAAGTCGAGTCTCTAAGACTTACAGTTATCGTGATTATAATTATCTGTTCCATTAAAGACTAAATATTCTATCATATTATTCGGATAGGCAGAGAAAAAAAAAAAAGGATTGTAAGTTCTTGGAACGACTCAAAAATCAACAACAACTCAAGCAACTAGGTGCTCAAGTTAAGACCAGAAGCTTATGAACTTAGAACTTTGAAAGTTGTCTGATTGATAGCATACGGAGGTTTTTTGAAAATAAAAAATAAGTTTAGCTGTGCATTAAATTTAACTTTTTATATAAGAGTAAATCTTGGTTAGAATTTAAAGTAATTAGGAAAACCCAATTAAAAACTAACAATTTATTTTTATCAAATACAGCAAATTGTTATATTACAGTTGAAGCTACTCCCACATGGCTACATCTGCTCAAGTCGAGACGGCCTCCGCAATTCGAACAGAGACCACAACTGGACGGCACCTGTTTAAGGTTTTCGGATATTCCCTGACTAAAGGGATTGGCATAGGAAAACACATCAAATCTGATATTTTTACTATCGGCGGATATAACTGGCAAATCGAGTACTATCCCGATGGATCTACTGATGAATACAAAAGTTTTATATCCTTTTACCTCGGTATTAAATGTTTTGCTACTGATGTGAAGGCCCAATTTACGTTCACCATACTTCAACAGAATGGTGTCCCCTCCAATATGAGCAAGATATCTGAAGTAAGGAATTTCAGCAGCCTTACCGCTGATTCATCTTGTGGTTATAGGAAATTTGCAAAAAGAACTAAATTTGAGGCATCAGAATGCCTGAAAGATGATGCTTTCACACTGAAGTGCACTGTTACTGTTTTCAAAGGTACTCATCTCAAAGCAATCAGTCCTTGTGGCATTACCATTCCGCCATCAAACTTGAACAAAAATTTGGCTAAACTTCTAGAGAGTGGTAAGGGGGCAGATGTTACATTTGTTGTGAAGGGAGATAAATTCAATGCTCACCGGTGTGTGCTGGCAGCAAGGTCGGCTGTCTTTAGTGCCGAGCTTTTCGGTTGCATGAAAGAGAGATGGACAGACACCATAACGGTTCATGATATTGAAGCACCAGTTTTCAAATCCATGCTTTACTTCATTTATTCTGATTCACTGCCTGATTTTGAGGGGATTAGTGATGATGACAGTGAAAATGAAGATGCGAGATTGATGGCACAGCATTTGCTTGTAGCCGCAGATAGGTACGTATACATTCTTTTTAAAAAAATTTCTTTTAATTTTTCAAATAATTTTCATATTATAAACAATTTTGTGAAATATAGGTATGAGTTGGAGAGGTTGAGGTTGATGTGTGAAGATTTACTCTGTAAGAATCTCAGTGCGAGCAATGTCGCGACGACACTAATTTTGGCCGAGCAACACAGTTGCGGTCAACTCAAAGAAGAGTGTCTCAGATTTATGAGCTCTCCTGAGGTTTTTAAAGCTGTAGCACAGACGGATGAATTTCACAATTTGATGAAGATTTGTCCGATTTTGAAAGATATTTGAGTTCTTTATTTAAAACTGTGATAATCCTTCCTTTCTTTTTTTTTCTTGATTTCTAGTGGTTTTGATTTTGTCACTACTTATGGAATCATGATTAGCTAGTTTCCCACTTGCATATGTATGTTGCATAGGTAACCTCTGTGGAAATGACTGTTATAGAAAGATTTTCACACATAAAACCCTACAAAGTTTATGGTTTCTCTTTGACCATTGACAAAATCTTTCTTTTTTCTTTTTGATAAAGGGTACTGTTGGCATCGGTACGAGATAGGTTGTACCGGGTTAAATAGAAGGGGGTATCGGAAACAGGGTCCTTTGATTTATGCTGTCATTTTAGTATCTTATTTTTAATACCCATGATATCAGGTTGTGGTATCGGATTTGATTTGATCTTTTTGTTTGTGCTGAAAACAACTAAGTAGGTTATTACTTAGTGGTAATTGTGGGATGTAATCCCAAGTATTGGGATGTAGTATTTAAAATAATTTTAGATTCAATATAAAATTGAAACTGATTTTATATATCTCTTTTCAAAAAAAAAACAAAAAAAATAAAATAAAAAAGCTGCATGCGCCTGATAAATTTCAAAGTTCATTAAACAGTGTAATTTTGATGTGCCAAGTTGATGCTCATGATTTTTCTTTTAGTTGTTTGCAGACTTCCTGGGCAATAAATTACAAAGGTTCAGTTCAGAGAACAATTATTTTTTTTCCTTACATTTTTTGCTTAACTTGAAATTATATGCCACGCCATAAAATCTGAGAGATAATTAAAAACTGTGACACTGTAAATTAATAAACAAATCAAATAAAATAATTCCTTCCATTATATGCATGTTTCGGTTTGACCGCATATGAGTTGGTGAATAAAAAATGACAAAGTTATAATAACAACCAACTTGTTACTTGGCAGTGAATTATTTGGTGTCCTGAAAACTATTATTTCGTCAAGAATTTGTCAATTATAGGCTAATATTAGCAAGATACCATCTTGAACAGACTTTATAGATCTAACTAAATGAATTATTATTTATATTAATAATTTTATTATACAAATTATAATTATTTTGTACAATATTTTTATTATTCAACTTAAATATCAGTAATCTGAATAATAATTACTTAAGTTGAATAAAAAATACTATACAATATATTTTATATAATAAAATAATTAATATAAATAATAATTTATTTAATATGAATGGTAAAATTGCTATCGATGACGTGTATATCAGCTTCCCTCACAAAATATTAGCGGGGACGTGTTCATTCTTTTCCTCTATTTTGGTCATGTAAGGTAAGCGCATGCTTGATACACTGGAAAACTGAGGAAAAGCATTGAATTCCACTTTCGCAGATATGTTTTCTCTCTTAGCAAATGTTTTCCTGGATATGGAATTCTCTTCTCGTGCTGTTTGTTTTCTCCTCATTTCCCTGCATTTTCTTCTGGTTCGCTCCTTTTCCTATAAAACTAGAAAAGGGTCTTGGTATAGACCATACAGATTAAAAGGCACTAATCTACTCCAATATATATACATTCCAGCTGAAGATAATCCCCACATGGGTTCATCTCAAAAAGCTATTTGTGAACGGAATCCTGACACGGCCTCTCCAGTTCGAACAGAGATGGTAACTGGATCTCATCTGTTTACGATTTTCGGATATTCTCTGACTAAAGGGATTGGCATCGGAAAATTCTTCACCTCCGATGTTTTTACTATTGGTGGATATGACTGGGTAATCCGATACTATCCTGATGGATATACTGATGAAGGCAGAAATTTTATATCCTTCTACCTCCATCTTAAAAGTAATGCTATCGATGTGAAGGCATGATATAAGTTCACGATACTTCAACAGAATGGTGTACCTTCAGATATGAGTTGTTCGTCCCAACTAAAAACATTCAAAAATACTATTGATTCTAGGTATGAATCTAGGGGTATAATCAATTTGTGAAAAGAACTGAATTTGAGGCATCCAAAAATCTGAAAGACGATACCTTGGCTGAAGGACCTAGGCATGGGATGGCATTTAACTCCATAGGAGTAACAAAAATGAGAGGTACTTTTTAGTGAAATGTACTGTTACCTTTCTGAAAGGTACTAAGCTTCAAGTGATTAATCCATACTGCGTTACCGTTCCACCTGGGAACATGAACCAACATCTGATTAGCCTATTAGAGTCTTCTTTTTCGATTTCGATGGAAAAGTGGTAAACGGAGACAGTTTCAAGCTCACCGGTGGATGCTTGTAGCAAGGTCAGCTGTCTTCAAAGCGGAGCTTTCTGGTGGCTTCAAGGAGATATGGACTGACACTGTAACAGTTAAAGATATTGAAGCGCCGGTTTTCAAATCCATGCTTTACTTCATTTATTCTGATTCATTGCTGGATTTTGCGACAATTAGTGATTATGACAACAAAATGCAAGACTTGATCATTGTGGCGGATAGGTAATATTGGGGCTAATGTTCGGAAAGATTAAACAACTAAGGAAACTAAATGAAACTTAAGGAGCCTAGAAAAGGATATTGTCGAACAACACCATTGAATCCTCCTTTAACATTATTTTATCTGAATTTTAATTCTTTGTTTGCTCCTTAAAAAATCCCTTTCGGATTAAGTTTTCTTAGCTTTTATGCACGGATTAAGGTTACCGAAAATGAGCTCCTTAATGTTGATTAAAATTAAATCCTCAATTTGTTGCCGAACGGCCCCTATACTATCTATACTCCAACAACAAGGTGGGGTTCCCTCTGACAAGAGCATTACATCTAAAGTGATGACTTTCAAGAGTACCGGTCATACGTGGGGTTTCAGTCGGTTTGCGAAGAGAACTGAATTTGAGGCATCCAAATATCTCAAAGATGATGCTTTCACTGTGAAATGTATTGTTACTGTTAGTCAAAAAACCAAGCTTCAGGTAAACAATCTGTGTGACATCATTGTTCCGCCCTCAAATTTGAACCAGCATATGGTTAGATTACTAGAAAGCGGAGACGGGGCGGATGTCACGTTTGTAGTGAAGGGAGAGAGGTTTAAGGCTCACCGTGGATGCTTACAACGAGGTCGGTTGTCTTTAAAGCGGAGCTTTTTGGTGGCATGAAGGAGAATTGGACTGACACGATAACGATTGTAGTTGTTGAAGCACTGATTTTCAAATCCATGCTTTTCTTCATTTATCTGATTCATTGTCTTATTTTGCGGGGAGTAGCTATCATGGTAAAGGGGAAAAGCAAGATTTGAGTTTGATGGCTCAGCGTTTGCTTGTAGTCGCAGATCGGTACTTGCAAGTTCCTTTTTTTGTGTTCTGTTCTTTTACTTATATTTATGATGTTAATGTTAAGAATAATTCACTGAAAGATAGGTACAGTTAGAGAGGTTGAGGTTGATGTGTGAGGATATACTCTGCAAGAACCTCGGTGTCGGTACAGTGGCGACTACATTAATTTTGGCCGAGCAATACAATTTCAGTCAACTCAAAGCGTCGTGCCTCAAATTTATGGGTTTCAAAATTTGACAAAGAATTGCTCATCAATTTTTTTGAAGAATCTCTGAGTTCCTTAATTTGCAAATGACATCGTCAATTAGTTGTTCTGCAGCGGCTTGCTAGTACTAAATTGGGCATCATGTTTTCATCGTTTATGTAATCTTGAAAACTTTTAACATTTCATATGCATGTTGCATAGAAAATCAGAAATCCTTCATGGAAATAAGTACAATTAGCTTGTTTTTGTCAGCTACAAAATTCAATTCCATAATAGCTATAGCAAGTTTTGACTCAGTCAAAAAGCAAGAAGTAAAAAAAAGAAAGATGAGCTTCAATTCTCGGCTCATTAAAATGCAAGAGTCAGAAATAAACAAAAATGGGCCTAGCTGGAGTGAGGATGAGACAAGAGGAACGGCCCAAATTGAAGAAGACATTAAAGAGTGGGCCCTGATTGTTAATTCGATTAAGGTATGAAATGGAGGAGATTAGATTGGAGAAGAGCCAAGCCACAGCTAAAAAATATTCTGAAGAGTTGTTCCCTGCTGAAGCTTTGGATTCTTTTATCTTTTATAAATTTGTTTTATTGTTATCTTCTCTTTTAGTGGTGATAAGAAGGCTAGCTGCCAAATTGTTGGATTTGAACAATTTTGTGAGAACTCTTATTTATCAATTTTACTCGTTATTTCATTTTTCCCTTTTATTCCTACTTAATTTCATTCTCATTAATTTATTTCTCCAAATTTCAAATTAAGTTCGTGACAAAGTGATATCAGAGCCACCGTTCAAAGTGTCCTGAGTATCAATTTACCTTTTTCTTTCTAATTATCCCCAAAATTCATAAAAAAAAGACGAGAGCAGTGTTTGGTCTGGCACGAACTGGCAACTGGAGCAAAGTGATGGCTAAACATACACGAAGCTCAAGTCAAGAGGCAGTTATGGAGGATTTAAGAGCTCAAAATACCCACCTACAAACTGAGATTGAGAGAGTAGCTACTGAGATGCGTGAAGCGAATCGGAGGTTAGAAGAAAGGATGACTGTGATGGTTGTTGAACAAATCAAGTTAGTTAATAAAGGCATGGAGGATAAAATGGGTAACTTAGAGGTATTACTTGAGAGGTCCATCCAGTTACAGATGGGTAAAAGACCAGAATTTGAGGCTGGCCAAACTAGTTCATGTGATCGTATTAGGAAGATATAATTTCTGTATATTCATCTAATCAAAGTTACATACATATATAACCAAAAGACAAATGATAAAATTAGAAAGTAATAACTACGAATATTCACACAGCTAATCCTAAATCGGTACAGCTAATACACCTCTGACTTTCTATCTTTAACACTCCTCCTCAAGTTGGAGCGTATATGTCTAACATGCCCAACTTGTTACATATAGTATTAACTGGGGCTTTGCGAAGAGGCTTGGTTAGAATGTCGACGAGATGAAGATCTGTCCGAACATGAATGAGTTGAATACATGGGGGACAAGAGGATGTTCCTATGACAAGATCTCGAATCAGATGACAATCCACCTCAATGTGCTTGGTCCTCTCATGAAAGACCTGATTCTTGACGATATGCATGGCGGATTGATTGTCACAGTGTAGCCTCATCAAACCATCATGGCGAACACCTAGCTCGCTGAGTAAACGCTTCGTCCAAACTAGCTCGCAAGATGTGTTTGCCATTGCGTGGTATTCTGATTCCGCACTGGATCGAGATATAACTGTCTGCTTCTTACTCTTCCAGGATATAAGGTTACCACCAAAGAAGACACAATATCCAATAGTGGACCTCCGACTAGTAGGGCAACCTGCCCAATCGGCATCAGTGAACACTGCGATCCTACTATGTCCCTGATCAGAATATATGAGTCCTTTACCTGGAGATCCCTTGAGGTATCTAAGGATCCGAATAGGTGCATCCCAGTGTGTAGTGTGCGGAGCTGACATGAATTGGCTCACTACACTCACTGGATAAGCAATGTCTGGTCGAGTAACTATTAGGTAATTTAGCTTCCCGACCAATCTCCGATATCTCTCAAGATCATGTAGAGGTGCTCCGTCATCAGGCATGAGCTTGGTCTCAGGGACCATCGGTGAGTCAACGGGTTTGCATCCAAGCAACCCGCATTCTGAAAGCATATCAAGAACATACTTTCTTTGACAAATAAGGATCTTACCAGGAGACCGTGATACCTCAATGCCAAGAAAGTACTTAAGTTTACCAAGATCTGTAATCTGGAATTGCTCGCTCAAAATCTTCTTCAATGCCGAGATCCCTTCGACATCATCACCAATGATAATCAGATCATCGACATATGCAACTAAGATGATGGTCTTCTCCTTTAAGTGTCTATAAAAGACTGAGTGGTCATTAGTACTCCTGGTCATGCCAAACTGACCAAGTGCTTGGGAGAGGCGCCCAAACCAAGCTCGGGGAGATTGTTTCAGACCGTATAGAGACTTCCGCAAACGGCAGACTTTAGAAGCCTCCTCTTGAACAACGAATCTAGGTGGCTGAGTCATATAAACCTCCTCCTCAAGGATGCCATTGAGAAATGCATTCTTGACATCTAATTGGTGCAGCGGCTAGCGGCGAACAACAGCTAGAGACATGCAGATGCGAACAGATGCCATCTTAGCAACGGGAGAAAATGTCTCATCATAATCAATGGCCATAGGCCTGAGAGTACCCTTTTGCAACCAAGTGAGCTTTGAGTTGGTGTAGTGATCCATCAGGATGAACCTTGATCGTGAATACCCACTTGCAACCGATTGCCTTTTTGCCAGGAGGGAGAGGACAGAGATCCCATGTTTAATTTTTCCACAGAGCTGACATTTCCTCCTGCATAGCACTAAACCACCCCGGATTGTGCAGAGCCTCTGGCACATTCTTAGGAACAGAGTAAATGTCAAGACTAGTAGTAAAGGCACAATGATCTGTGGATAGGGCTGCGTAGGAACAGAAGTGGTCTAGGGGATATCTGGTATTGGGGCATTGACGTGAGCCTTTACGAAGGGCAATGGGAAGGTCAAGATCGGAGAGTTGAGGTGGTGGGATTGGAGCAGGAATATGTGGACTTGGTGTGGTAGGTTCAGGTGCTTGTGTAGGAGATTGTGGGGATTCAATAGTTGTGTCAGGTTCAATAGGAGATGCACAAGTCTTATGGTCATGCATAGTCTGGACAGAGTTAGTATTAATAGGGAGATCCTCACCCCTTCGAGTATATACCTGAGTAATAGGAGGCGCGGGAGGTGTCGGTGGTACGCCACTCTCAAGGATTGAAGAAGAACCGATGTGAACATCAGGATATTTCAGAATAGTCATGATAGGTGGAGAATTACAAGATGTAGATAATGGACCAAATTCAGAGTTTAAGGAATACGGTACAGACTCCATAAAAATAACATCAGATGAAACAAAGTACTTTCTAAGAGTGGGGCTATAACAACGATAACCTTTTTGAGTGCCAGAATAGCCTACAAAAATACATCGTAGGGACTTGGGATCAAGTTTCGTATGACCTGGTCGATTATCATACACATAACAGACACAACCAAAGATCTTGGGTGAAACAGGAAATAAAGGTGCAGATGGAAATAGGACATTATAGGGTATTGCATCATCAAGTACAGAGGATAGCATACTGTTTATCAGATAACATGCAGTTAGAACCGCATCGGCCCAGAAACGATGAGGCACATAGTCATGTATCATCATAGTACGAGCCACCTCAAGTATGTGTCTATTCTTTCGTTCAGCCACTCCATTTTGTTGAGGTGTATAAGCATATGATGATTCATGAATGATACCATTATCAGTCGTAAATTGCACAAATTCAATAGTAAAATATTCTTTGGCATTGTCACTACGAAGAGTTTTAACAGTGGTATCGAACTGAGTTTTCATAAAAGAACAAAAAACTGAAAATTTAGCAAAAATTTCTTGTCTAGATTTAATAACAAAGATCCAAGTTGCACGAGAGAAATCATCCACAAAAGTAACAAAATATCGGAAATCTGATACATATGTAACTGGACAAGGAACCCATACATCAGAATGCACTAAATCAAAGATACTATTAGACATACTAATGACTCTAGGTGGATGGGAAGCACGAACATGCTTTCCCTGGATACAGGACTCACAAACTAATTCTGAAATAGACTGAAATTTAGGACGTATCTTCTTTAACACCTGAAGAGATGGATGTCCCAACTGATAATGAACCTCCTTAGCACTACTAGTACTCAGGTATGCCACTCGCTGAGGTGAGCTTTCCATGCAATATAGACCTTTGTCCTTATATGCAGTGCCAATCAACCTGTTCGTCCCCAGTTCCTGAAAGGTACATTTAGTTGGGGTGAAGGTAATGGAGCAATATAACTGTTCTGTTATTTTAGTAACAGACATAGGGTTTTCAGGAAAAGAAGGAACATATAAGATAGATGATAAGGGCATGTTTTGTGAAATCTGGGTGGAACCGATTCCTTCTATATTGCAGGTAGAGGCAGTGGCAAGTCCTGACAGTATACTTTTGTTACCAGTCATGTGGTAAGTAGCGCCTGAATCAACAATCCATGATGATTTTGATGCTATAAAACAGTTGGAAGTCATACCTGGGTGAGCTAAAGTAGCCCTTGGAGTTTGTGGCTGAGAGGTCATGTCGGCACGAGAGAAGCCCAGCTGCTCAAGTCGCTGAACAAGTGTAGCAACTTCATTTGAAGTGGTCAGTAGCGCCTGAATCAACAATCCATGATGATTTTGATGCTATAAAATAGTTGGAAGTCATACCTGGGTGGGCTAAAGTAGCCCTCGGAGTCTGTGGCTGAGAGGTCATGTCGGCACGAAAGAAGCCCAGCTGCTCAAGTCGCTGAACAAGTGTAGCAACTTCATCTGAAGTGGTACGTTCGATGTGTGATTGATCGACAGTGGCCACCAGAGCACGAGGAGGGTGTGGTGAATCTTTTGGACAGTCCCACTTCATGTGTCCCCACTCCTTGCAATAGCGACACTGCACCTTGTTATTGCTACTAGAGTTAGAAGTGCCCTTAGATCCTCTTCCTCCTTTCACAAATGACTGACCGATGTTCTTACCTTTGTAAGAGTTTGCCACTAATGCTGAGTTTTCAGTGATAGGTGATGAACCAGTTCCATCAGATGGAAACATCTCCCGCAGAAGATGATAGGTAGCAGATAATGATGGTATAGTCGTCTGACCAAGAAGGATCGGTCATGCTGAGGAGTATCAGGATGACATACCTCCAATAAATGTAAGTGTATTCAACTGCTCCCATACTGTGGTTGAATCCGCACCAAAGGGAAATAAATCACTCATCTCATCAGATAATTTCTTGAATTTGGTGAAGTACTCGATCAGAGTTGCATCACCCTGTTCACACCTTGCATGTGCTTGAGAAATTGCATATGCGTGTGCCATATTGATTTTTGTAGAATATGTGGATTTGAGGTGATCCCACATTTTTTTAGTGGTCTTAAAAGTGTGTACACTGGATAAAATATCAGGCTCCATCGCATTCCAGAGAATCATGCGAATGGAGCTATCCTCAACTTTCCAGTCATCAGTAGTTTGTGATTCTTCCGTCAGGTATTTTCCCTTTCGAAGTGAATCTAACCCAGTCACAACAAATATGGACCATTGTTCCCAGTTTGACGTTAGAGAGGTTAACGGGAATTTTCAATTGCTGAATGGATATCTGTTGTGAAACCGTAGGTACAATTTGAGTACCCATTAAAATAAAATACAATTTGAGGTACTTTGCTGGATCCGAACTCCTCCTTCTCAGAGAGCTTCTTCTCCTGAAGAAGAAAGAAAAAAAAGAGAAAGATTGGTACCGATGAAAGAAAGGAGAAGTGCGGAGCGGAGCGGTGCGGAGCAGAGTTCAGGACAGACGGAGCAGAACGGCGCGCATCACGGAGCAAAGTGGAGGGCAATGCGGAGCGGCGCGGAACAACGGAGCAGAGCGGCCTGTCGGTGGATCTGACGGAACCCTAGCCGCCTAAGGTACAAAAGCCTGAACTGGCTCTGATACCATGTAATCGTATTAGGAAGATATAATTTATGTATATTCATCTAATCAAAGTTACATACATATATAACCAAAAGATAAATGATAAAATTAGAAAGTAATAACTACGAATATTCACACAGCTAATCCTAAATCGGTACAGCTAATACACCTCTGACTTTCTATCTTTAATAGTTCACAACCAATTGGCAGACCAGTAGTAATAGGTACTGGACTGGTATCAGATGCTAGTATAAAGGCTGGTACAAGAGCTAGCAATGGTCAAAACACGAGAACAGATGGTGGAGGTTATCATAGAGTGAATAGTGATAGTTCAGTTCACTTAAACGAAGAAGAATACAATTTGGGCCTTGAATTCTTTAGAGAAATGGATAGGAGGCAGAACGGAGCAGGTAGGGGTATGCCTACTTTTCATTTACCCAGAATGGATTTCCCACACTATGATGGAGGGGATCCTATGGAATGACAAATGAAGTGTGAGTCTTATTTTGAAATGTACCAAGTTCCGGAAGTTTACAAAACTAGAATGGCTGTAATGAACTTTTCTGAGGAATTGAATGAGTGGTATAGGTGTATGGTATTGGGTAATCAGTCTCCCCCTTGGGGTGTGCTGGTAGAGGAGGTATGTGCTAGATTCAAGCTGGGTGGAGTTAAACACCCAATGGAAGAGTTCAAGAGGGTGTATCAAGGAGGAAATGTTAATGAATACATAAAGAAGTTTGAGAGAGTGAGAGCTAAACTGATCAATTACAACTCACACTTAGGTGAAGAATTTTTCATTGCTGGTTTTGTTAGTGGGCTTAAGGAAGAACTGAGGTACTTGGTGGATATTCAAAAACCCAGAAAATTAAATGAAGCATTCCACTATGCATTGAAATATGAATTGAGCATTGAAAATCAGCAAAGAAAACATAAAGGTGTTAGCAAACCCCAACCTCTACAAAAATACCCTTCCAGTAAAGAGAGATTCATTAAAGGAATCAAGGATAACGGCACACAACCAAACACCGAGCTGGTACCATATAAGACTTGGCAACAGAATCCTAACTGGAAAGGCACAACATATGAACAAAGGAAGGCTTTGGGACTGTGTCACAAATGTAATGAAAAGTACTACCTTGGTCACCAGTGTATACCTAGAGTGCTAAATGTGATGGACACTGAAGGGGAAGAACAAGATGAATCGGAACAAGAGAATGAGGAAAAGGAAGATAGAGAGGAAGTAACAGTGGAGGTTGAGCAAGTTGTAGTCTTTATGTTTAATGTGAAGGAGAATAGAAAGGTTAAGGTCATGAAATTTAAAGGAGAAATTGATACAATACCAATTTGTGCCTTGCTGGACATTGGCAGCACACATTCCTTTGTAAACCCAGCTGTGCTCCTGGGTAAAAAGCTGAATGAGGTTCAAACTGTGCCCATGATTGTGATAGTTGCTAATGGGGCCAGAATGGTAACCGACCTACAGTGCGAAGCATTACAATTCATGATTCAGTGTCATTCCTTTGAAAAGGATGTTAGAGTGCTAGATGTTCAAGGATATGACACGATCCTTAGTCTGGACTGGCTTACCAGTTTGGGACCCATGCACATCGACCGGGGAAAAGGGAATCTATCATTCAGGCAACAAGATAAAGAGGTGAACTTGCAAGTACAAGATGAAATATTTGAGGTCAAGTTGTGTGTATGAGTGCTAGATTTGGAGAAGGAGAAAAGAAAGGGCAGTGAAGTAATTATGGCTCACCTTTTTAGTATTGAAGAAGGGGGTAAAGTGGAGAAAGGCTTTGCAGAACTGAGTTGCAAGAAATATTGAAGCAGTTTGATGATGTTTTTGCTGAGCCATCAACACTTCCACCTCAGAGAGCTATTGACCACTTAATTCCCCTTTTGCCAAACACCAAGCCAATAAATCTGAGACCATACAGGTATTCTTATTTTCAAAAGTTAGAAATTGAGAAAATCATTGAGGAACTGCTGCAGAAATCCTTCATCCAACCCTCTAGTAGCCCATTTGCATCACCTGTATTATTAGTAAAAAAAAAAAAAGATGGTAGCTAGCGTATATGCATTGATTATAGGAAATTGAACACCAGTACAGTTAAGAACAAATACCCCATACCCATTATAGATGATCTGTTGGATGAATTATTAGGATCCAGATATTTCTCCAAGATTGATTTAAGGTCTGGATACCATCAGATCAGGATGAAAGAAGCAGATAAACCTAAAACAGCCTTTAGAACCCATTCAGGTCACTTTGAATTCAATGTGATGCCTTTTGGGTTAACTAATGCCCTGCCACATTCCAGTCACTGATGAATGAGGTATTCAAGTCTGTTTTAAGGAAGTCGGTTTTAGTTTTTTTTTATGACATACTGGTGTATAGCAAGAGCTTAGAAGAACATGTTAAACATGTGGGGGTAGTATTGGAAATTCTGAGGAAAAACAAACTAAGTGCTAAATTGAGCAAATGTGAGTTTGGCACTAAACAGATTGAATATCTGGGTCATGTCATATCTGAAAAGGGGGTTGCAACAGATCTAAAAAAGATAGAAGCCATGGTGAAGTGGCCGGGACCAAAAAATATAAAGGAATTGAGAGGGTTCCTTGGGCTGATTGGGTACTATAGAAAATTTGTAAAAAATTATGGACCCATAAGCAAACCACTCACAGAACAGCTAAAGAAGAATGCATTTAGTTGGAACTCAGAAGCAAAAAAGGCTTTTGAACTACTGAAAGAGGTTATGACTACAGTACCAGTGCTAGCCATACCAGATTACAACCCTACAGACAGGTATCAGTAGCTGGTATGGCCCATTCTAAACTCAGTTCTAAATTTTATGGACCTTTTAAAATTTTGGAGAAAATCGGTGTAGTAGCATATAGATTGCAATTATCTCTAAATTCTCAGATTCACCCTGTGTTTCATGTGTCTCAATTAAAACTGAGAATTGGAAAGGGGCAAGCTACAGTACCCACGTTACCAGTATGAGGTCTAGAGGGGGGGATTAGGTTGGTCCCTGAGGTTATCCTAGCTAGGAAAATTGTTAAATGTAGAAATGAACATGTGGTTCAAGTACTGGTCAAATGGGCAAATACCACTGAAGAAGATTCAACCTAGAAAGACTATAGTACCATTGCTATAAAGTACCCAGCTTTGGTCCTTGAGGACAAGGAACTGGTAAAGGAGGGGAGAATATCACCTACATAATTCAATTCCATGGTAGCTATAGCAAACTTTGACTCAGTCAAAGAGCAAGAAGTAAAAAAAAGAAAGATGGGCTTCAATTCTCGGCTCATTAAAATGCAAGAGTCAGAAATAAACAAAAATGGGCCTAGCTGTAGTGAGGAGGAGGCAAGAGGAACGGCCCAAATAGAAAAAGACACTAATGAGTGGGCCCTGATTGTTAATTCGATTAAGGTATGAAATGAAGAAGTTTAGACTGGAGAATAGCAAAGCCACAGCTAAAAATTGTTCTGAAGAGTTGTTCCCTGCCGAAGCTTTGGATTCTTTTTATCTTTTATAAATTTGTTTTATTTTTATCTCGTCTTTTAGTGGTGATAAGAAGGCCAGCCGCCAAATTGTAGGATTTGAACTCTCATTTATCAATTTTACTCGTAATTTCATTTTTCCCTTTTATTCCTACTTAATTTCATTCTCCAAATTTTAAATTAAGTTCGTGACAGTTTTTTATTTCCCAATATGTAATTATTTCGTCTCTGAAAACATAACAATAAATTTTATCCATAACCAGAAGGCTGAGCCAGGGCCCACGTGCATTAATCAAGCGGTTATCCCAGGCCTGTTAACTATCAAAGTTGTGATTTTGTGATTGTTCAATTGAATCTACTCATGACAATAAGTCAAATGCCAAAACAAAAAAAAAAAAGAACAAGAAAGTCGATCGATAACCAATTTAAAAGTGATTTGGTTTTATGAGAAAAGTCATTCAATTTATTTTTGAGAACTGAAGATAGCAACTAGCAAGAAGATACTTTTGGACCAAATTATGATTTTGTTGCCAATTTTACCGGTTTTTTTAGTAATAGTTCTTTTATAGACTTTTATATTCTGCTTTTTCTAATTATATCCTTTCTATTAGCATTTATATTTACAAATATAGCTGTAGTGTTTCCATAATTAATTACGGTAAATATCCATAATAATTTCTTCCTGCTTCAAGCTCCTCCTCTCCTTTCCTCTGCTTCAAGCTACTCTCTCTACTCCTGCCACACCTCCGTACAAGGTGGCGTAGTCGAGGTTTTTTTTTTTTTACTTCCTTGAAACCACTCTTTGATATTAATTATTTGGATCTAGAATTATTATGTTTTTTCTTATTTTGGAGAAACCCCATAAATTGTCTTGGATGAAATTTCTGATGTTTTCAGAATTTTAGCATAAATATAATCTTGTCGAAATTGATTGTGTAACAGATTGTAGGAAATTTGATAACTTTATGAACTAACAATATGCTTTGTGTAAGTGTTGAAATTAACTATAGGAAGAACCTTTACCAAAAAAAAAAAAAAAATATAGAAAGGTCCCTTCCAATTCTTTAGTCTGTTATAATAATCAATTTGCAATGATGGAATGAAATTGTAAGATTCCGAATTTAGTGAGTGCAAATTTGTAGTTTCAACTGCACCCCCCACCCCCAACAATGCATTCTTAATTTGTCATGTTTTGTTAGTTTTCTTTGCTGAAAGACGTGATGTGGCTCTATAAACCTCCGAGGCTGTCGCATGTTATAGTAAATACCTATTTCTTTTCTGTATGTCTTTCTCGAGTCGGTAAAACTACAACCCGAATGCAAGTCTGATCACTTAACTAATTTATATGATACAATAATTTTATACATAATGTTCTCGCTCTGTTATGTACTACTGGGATAAGTATCAGTATCTACTGTCAATTAGATTCTAATACATGTATTTGATTATATATACATGTTCTTGTTGTGTACAGGTATGGTTCCGAGAATGTTTCTAAATTCATTTCTCACATAATCCAGCTCGAATATTTCTTCTACACTTCTTTGATTAAGTGTCCAGTTCAACAATTTTGCAATTACACCCATATTATTATCAACAATTTAGTCAGGATATATTTGGGTCATAATTAGTACTTGGGAGGAAAAGAAAAGAGGTTTTGTACCACAAATTAAGATTCAACCTGTGATATAATGTAGCACTCCAACCTAAATATATTTATATTGGATTTAGAGACGTCTAAATATAATAAATTAAATTGGACAAACGTGTATTATAATTATATGTCTAATACCGTCACGAATATTAATGTTAAAATAAATGATTAATTAAGGAATGACATTATACATATTTCAATTACGGTTTGGAACCAAAAATGCATCGAATTAATTTCGATTAATTATAATTGTTAATGGACAGGTTATAATTAATCTAACTAAAATACATGTAATAATTTCGGATTAAATAAGGTCTAAATAATGTTTACACATTAGCACCCGTTACGGGATTTATTCAGAAAATTTTTCGAGATTGTAGCAAAAAACGAAATTACTGTAGCAGCAGATCCCATAATCTTTTAGAAATTAGTGTGAACTAATTTTAGCACTAAGATTGACCTGAAGTTATTTTAGACTATGGTTATACTAAATTGAGGATCTGACACATATATTTAAAAGCCGAGTCTGTAAGACTTACAGTTATCGTGATTATAATTATCTGTTTCATTAAAGACTAGATATTCTGTCATATTATTCGGATAGTCAGAGAAAAGAAAGAGAGGATTGTAAGTTCTTGGAACGACTCGAAAATCAACAACTCAAGCAATTAGGCGCTCAAGTTAAGACCAGAAGCTTATCAACATAGAGATTTGAAAGCTGTTTGATTGATAGCATACATACAAAGGTCTTTTGAAAATAGAAAATGAGTTTAGCCGTGCATTAAATTTAACTTTTTATATAAGAGTAAATCTTGGTTAGAATTTAAAGTAATTAGGAAAACCCAATTAAAAACTAACAATTTATTTTTATCAAATACAGCAAATTGTTATATTACAGTTGAAGCTACTCCCACATGGCTACATCTGCTCAAGTCGAGACGGCCTCCGCAATTCGAACAGAGACCACAACTGGACGGCACCTGTTTAAGGTTTTCGGATATTCCCTGACTAAAGGAATTGGCAAAGGAAAACACATCAATTCTGATATTTTTACTATCGGTGGATATGACTGGGAAATCGAGTACTATCCCAATGGATCTACTGATGAAGACAAAAGTTTTATATCCTTTTACCTCCGTCTTAAAAGTTTTGCTACTGATGTGAAGGCCCGATTTACGTTCACCATACTTCAACAGAATGGTGTCCCCTCCAACATGAGTGAGATATCTGAAGTAAGGACTTTCAGCAACCGTACCGGTGATTTATCTTGGGGTTATAGGAAATTTGCAAAAAAAACTGAATTTGAGGCATCAGAATGCCTGAAAGATGATGATTTCACACTGAAGTGTACTGTTACTGTTCTCAAAGGTACTCATCTCAAAGCAATCAGTCCTTGTGGCATTACCGTTCTGCCATCAAACTTGAACAAAAATTTGGCTAAACTTCTAGAGAGTGGTAAGGGGGCAGATGTTACATTTGTCGTGAAAGGAGATAAATTCAATGCTCACCGGTGTGTGCTGGCAGCAAGGTCGGCTGTCTTTAGTGCTGAGCTTTTCGGTTGCATGAAGGAGAGATGGACGGACACCATAACAGTTCATGATATTGAAGCACGAGTTTTCAAATCCATGCTTTACTTCATTTATTCTGATTCACTGCCTGATTTTGAGGGGACTAGTGATGATGACGGTGAAAATGAAGATCCGAGATTGATGGCTCAGCATTTGGTTGTAGCCGCACATAGGTACGTATACATTCTTTTTAAAAAATTTCTTTTAATTTTTCAAATAATTTTCATATTATAAACAATTTTGTGAAATATAGGTATGAGTTGGAGAGGTTGAGGTTGATGTGTGAAGATTTACTCTGTAAGAATCTCAGTGCGAGCAATATCGCGACGACACTAATTTTGGCCGAGCAACACAGTTGCGGTCAACTCAAAGAAGAGTGTCTCAGATTTATGAGCTCTCCTGAGGTTTTTAAAGCTGTAGCACAGACTGATGGATTTCACAATTTGATGAAGATTTGTCCGATTTTGAAAGATATTTGAGTTCTTTATTTGAAACTGTGATAATCCTTTCTTTCATTTTTTCTTCTTGATTTCTAGTGGTTTTTAATTTGTCACTGCTTATGGAATCATGATTAGCTAGTTTCCCACTTGCATATGTATGTTGCATAGGTAACCTCTGTGGAAATGACTATTATAGAAAGATTTTCGCACATACAACCCTACAAAGTTTATGGTTTCTCTTTGACCATTGACAAAATCTTTCTTTTTTCTTTTTGATAAAGGGTACTGTTTGCATCGGTACGAGATAGGTGGTACCGGGTTAAATAGAAGGGGTATCGGAAACAGGGTTCTTTGAAACTGATGGTTTATACCACTTTTCAAAAAAAAAAAAAATAAAAAAATAAAAAAACTGCATGCGCCTGATAAATTTCAAAGTTCATTAAACAGTGTAATTTTGATGTGCCAAGTTGATGCTCATGAATTTTCTTTTAGTTGTTTGCAGACTTCCTGGGCAATAAATTACAAAGGTTCAGTTCAGAGAAGAATTATTCTTTTTTTTCTCACATTTTTTGCTTAACTAAGCTAAAACCCAGCCTTATGGGAAAAAGAATAAAACATATGCAGTTGTGATTGTTTATGTGATCATGAAATTTTTTTAAAGTTGGAGATGTTGCATAGAAATTTATTTTTTATGGAAATGATTACAGTTAGCTTATTTTCTTTCGTAATGTATTTTTTTGTTTTATATATATATTTAAAAAAAAGTAATATGTTTTTATTTATAACAGTAAAGCTGAACCCAGCTCACATGGATTACTGCAATGGTTAACCGATCAAACATTAATCAAGAAGATTCCGACATAGTAGATATAGATACATAAATTAAATTAAAAAGAGGAGTGATAATTATATTTCTTATTTGTATCTGTATCATAAGTATTTGAAGTTAAATAATTCAAAACTTAAATTTTAAAATATATATTTCTTATTTATATTTAACATTGAGTACAGATAAAAATGCAGATTTTGGAGTATAAAAATAATATCTCAATTAGAAATTGCTTGATTTTCTAAACCCATCTGGAATGAGAGTGGAGGTTTATCCGAGACCCTGAGTTGTGCTTCACCTACTGATTGTGTCAAGAAATAAGTATAAACTCATGTATTAATGGTTTTATTTACTACTTCAAAGGTCAGAAGGAATGTTACTTTATTAAAAGATATCTTATGGAATCCTGTTTGCAGCATTTAGTTTTCTTTAATTTTTTTTTTTGCATCCAAATGCAGCAACTTATGAGCAATGATGCTTACCTGATTATAACTGTGTTTGCTGCTGAATTCCAAAATAGTAGTAATACCAAGTATAGAAACGTTTTTGAATAAAATTGTGTTTAAAAATAAAGTTTGTTTTCTGTACTAATTTTAGAAACACTATGTTTTCTATATAGATGCCCAATTTCATCAAATAGTGTAATTCTGTGTAACAGATCGATTGTCATAATTTTGATGGGGTTTCATAAAACACAGACTCGTTGGCCAATTAAATTCCAAAGGTTCAATTCAGAGAACAAGGAGATCTTTGACACCTTTTTTTGCAATTAGATAAAGAGGTCTTAACTCCATCCCAGATGTAATTATATTTTTTTAAAACTTATTTATATTTAATGATAACAATATTTACACTTTATATTACTAAATTTCAGATGTAATTATATTTTTTTCAGAAATTATTTATATTTAATGATGAAAATATTTACATTTTATGTTACTAAGTTTAAAAATTATACAAATTATATTTTTACTTATATAATAAAATTTTTAATTTGAATTTTTGTATAACAAAAGCATGTCGATGTAACACAGAAAACTATCGATGAAACATATATGCAAGTGAAAAACTAGCTAGTCATGATTCTATATATAAACAGTGAGAACTTGACACCCAACTTAGAAAATTTGACAAAAAGAACTAAGGGATGATCAATTTTTCAAATAAAGAGCTCAAATATCCTTCGAAGTTGACGGACAAATCTTCGTCAAATTGAGAACTCCATCAGTCAGTGCTACAACTTCAAAAACCTCAGGAGAGCTCATAAATCTGACGCAGTCTCCTTTCAGCTGACTGCAATTGTGTTGCTCGACCAAAATTAATGTAGTTGCGACCGTGCCCACATTGAGGTTCTTGCAGAGTATATCTTCACACATATCTTGCAGAATTTTTCTTGACATTAAAATTAGAAGAAAAAAATTAAATAAATGAAAAAAAAAACATACACATTCCTATCTGCAGCTACGAGCAAATGCTGAGCCATCAACTTCAGATCTTGCTTTTCACCATCATCATCACTAGCCCCCTCAAAATCAGGCAGAGAATCAGAGTAAATGAAGCAAAGCATGGCTTTGAAAACTTGTGCTTTAATGTCGTTGATTGTTATGCTGTCTGTCCCTTTCTCTTTCATGCAATCGAAAAGCTCAGCACTGAGGACTGCCGACCTGGCTGCAAGCACACACCGGTGAGCATCAAATCTCTCTCCCTTCACAACAAATGTGACATCTTCCCCCTTACCACTCTCTAAAAGTTTAGCCAAACTTTGGTTTAAGTTCTATGGCAGGACGGCGACACCATAAGGACTGATTGCTTCGAGTTTAGTACCTTTCACAACAGTAAGAGTACACTTCAGTGTGAAAGCATCATCTTTCAGACATTCTAATGCCTCAAATTCTGTCCTCTTCGCAAATTGAGAATAACCCCAGGCTATGAAACTGGTACCGCTGGTACTATTGAATGTCCAAACTGGGGGTGCATGGCTTAAGTTGAGGGGCCACCATTCTGCGGTAGTATGGCGAAATTTGCTTGTGCCTTCACATCAGTAGCTTCGCTTTCAAGCTGAAGGTAAACGGATATGAAATTTCTGTCAACCTTAGTGTCTCCATCAGGATAGAATTGCATTATCCAGTTATATCCGCTGACAGTAAAAACATTTGAATGAATGCATTTTGCAATGCCGATCCCTTTAATCAGAGAATATCCAAAAACCTTAAACAGGTGTGATCCAGTTACTGTCTCTGCTCGAAAAGCAGAGGCTGTGTCGAGATTATGTTCACTGATAGCTTGATCAGATGAACCCATGTTGGGATTATTTATCTTCAGCTAAAATGTATATATATCGGATTAGATTAGTGCCTTGAATCCGTATGGTCTACACTGAAACCGTTTATCTTGTTATATAGGATTCGGTTCACCGCGTAATTAATTCATATTGCCGACTGAAAGGTCGAATAGGAATTTAATTGAAGTTTGAAGGGGATGTATCCGTATGGTTTGGAGAAGAAGAGCAAGAATCAGGGAAATTGAACCGTCACACTGCTTATATCATTTAAAGCTTCATTTTCCAAAAATTTTAATCTTTGTTTTTTCTTTATTATGCGTCCCAATTGTATATTATTATATTTGGCAAATTCTTGACGAATAAAATATTTAGCAGGTTTGCCAAATAATTCATCATGGAGTTGGTTGTTATTATATCTTCTTTTTCTCTATTTTTGAGTTATAAGACTCATGCCGGTCAAACGGGAGCTCATGATGGGAAGAAAAGATAAGATTTTTTTTTTAAGAAAAGGAAAGGAAATTTTTAAACACATTTTAATCGTTTCCCATATTTTTGTAATAAAATTTATAGTTATTAGAAAACAAAGATGGCAAACTGATTGAACCTTTGAAATTTAATTGGGCAATGAGTCTGCAAAACCTCATACATTGCTGCATTTGGATACACGAAAATGAAAAACTAAATGCTGCAAGCAGGATTCCATAAGATAACTTTTAATAAAGGAACATTCCTTTTGACCTTTCGAGTAGTAAGTAAAACCATCAATACATGAGTTTATACTTATTTCTTGACATAATTAGTAGGCCAAGCACAACTCAGAGTCTCGGATAAACCTCCATTCTCATTCCAGATAGTTATATGCAGCCAATGGGTTTAGAAAATCAGGCAATTTCTAATTTATGTGTCCATATCTATTATGTCGGAATGATTAATGTTTGATCAGTTAACCATTGCAGTAATCCATGTGGGCTAGGTTCAGCTTTACTGTTATAAATAAAAACATATTACCATACTTCCCAAAAAAAGCACATACTGAAAGAAAACAAGCTAACTGTAGTCATCTCCATAAATAATTTATGTGCAACATCTCCAAAATTAAAAAAAATTCTTAATTACATAAATAATTGCAACTGCATTTTTTTTTATTCTTTTCCCCCATAAGGCTGGGCTAAATATTACTATACTCATTTCCACGTACAGGGGATGTCTCTGTAACATGTGCCGGTGGAAAACCAGTTAGTCATAATTCCAACAACAGTAAATTTAAAAGCCAAACAACACTAGAAATCAACCAAAAAGAAATCTCAGGATTGATACTATTTTCAAATAAAGAACTCAGAAATCCTTCACGGCTGACGGACAAATCTTCATCAAATTGTGAAATGCATCTGTTAGTGCTACAGTTTTAAAACGCTCAGGAGAGCTCATAAATCTGAGGCACTGTGCTTTGAGCTGACTGCAATTGTGTTGCTCGGCCAAAATTAGTGTCGTCGCCACATTGCTCACACTAAGATTCTTGCAGAGTAAATCTTCACACATCAACCTCAACCTCTCCAACTCATACCTATATTTCACAGAAATGTTTATAATATTATAATTAGTTAAAAAAAATGAAAAGAAGAAAATTTAAAATAACATATACATACCTATCTGCGGCTACAAGCAAATGTTAAGCCATCAATCTCAGTTTTGCTTTTCACCGTCATCATCACTAGTCCCCTCAAAATCAGGCAGAGAATCACAATAAATGAAGTAACCATGGATTTGAAAACTGGTGCTTCAATATCATCGACCATTATGGTGTCTGCCCATTTCTCTTTCATGCAACCGAAAAGCTCGGCACTGATGACAGCTGACCTGGCTGCAAGGATGCACCGGTGAGCATTGAATCTCTCTCCCTTCACGAGAAATGTAACATCTGCCCGCTTACCACTCTCTAGAAGTTTGGCCTAATTCTAGTTTAAGTTCGATGGTGGAACAGTGATGCCATAAGGACTGATTGCTTTGAGATAAATATCTTTCACAACAGTACACTTAAGTGTGAAAGCATCATCTTTCAGACATTCTGATGCCTCAAATTCAGTTCTTTTTGCAAATTGCTGATAACCCCAAGATGACTCATTATTACCTGTTGTACTCCTGAAAGTCATTAGTTCAGATGTCTCGCTCATGTTTGAGGGGAAACCATTGTGTTGAAGTAAGGGGACTGTAAATCGTGCCTTCACATCAGCAGCTTCACTTTTAAGGCCAAGATAGAAGGATAAAAAACTTTTGCTTTCATTACGGTCTCCATCAGGATAGTATTTGATCATCCACTCATATCCACCAACAGTAAAAACATCAGAGTCTATGCTCTTTCCATTGCCAATCTCTTTAATCAGGGAATATCCAAAAATCTTAAAACAGGTGCGATCCAGTTACAGTTTCCATCCGAATTGCAGAGGCCGTCTCAAATTGAGCAGATGAAGCCATGTGGGAATATCTTCAACTAAAAAGTGCATATATTAGATTAGAGAGTAGAGAATATAAATCTATGCGCTCTAAACGTAATTCCTCCTTTTGTCATTATATTGGATTTTGGTTCACCAAAGAATTAATAGTGCCCAACTAAAGGTTGCATAATTGAGGCAGCAGTGTAAACTAATCAATGCAATTGAAGAGTATGTATCGGTATGGAGAAGAGCAACATAGTGAGAAAATGGACAGCACACTGCTTACCTTTTAAAGCTTTTGCCTAATACTTTCCCTATTTTTTATCTTGTTTCTAATTCTTCTTTTGAGGTAAGTAGGTCAAATTGGTAAATCTTACAATCTCATTCCATTTTGATTATAACAGCAAATTAAAGAATTGAAAGGGACCTTCTTATAGTTAATTAGAACATTTTATACAGATCGTATATCTTAGTTCTGAAAAATTGCAAATTTCCAACTATATTTTAATCAATCGATTTCTACTAAGATCATATTTATGGAAAAAGGCTGAAAATAATTGAAGTTTCATCCAAGAAAGTTTGGGCTTCTTCTTCAAAATAACAAGCAAATTAAGTAATAATTCTAAAAGTCAAATAAATACCGACATGAAAGAATTTCTGAGGTAGTAGTAACCTTGAGCGCACAGCCTCGTACGGAGTTAGCCAGAGTAGACACAGTAGCTAGATTAAAGAAGAGGGAAGGAAGACATGAAGAGGAGCGGCGGGGAGAGAAGGAGGCGCATGGGACAGGAGAAAAATGAAAGCGGAGAGAGCGTAGGAGAATGGCGGGAGAGGACGAGAAGGAGCGAACCAGAAACATAAAAATTAATACCTCCAGTTTAGAATGGCGGGAGAGGACGGGAAATTATGCGTTAGAAGCAGATCAGGACACCTCCAGTTTAAGCCGAACTGGAGATGATAAACTCCAGCAGACCAGCAGAATTTATTCGCAAATAACCGGACCCACCGACTTATCTAAATTAATATTCTATTATCAAACTTATTTTCACAAATAACTTACAAAAAACGAAATTACTGTTTACGCCCTTTAAAATTATTAGAAAATTATTTTTAATATATTTGTATGAAAAAAGAAAAAACATTAAGGGCGTGAATTGTGTATTTGCCCTTTAAAATTATGTAAAAAAAAGTACCAAGAGTATAAATATTTTACAGATATATCGTATGTGTATAATAATTTGTAAGAATATCTATATTTTTTTTAAGATTGTAAATAGTATTTTCATCCTTTGGTTTGATTTAAAAGGACGTTAATAGTATTTTGAATATAATTTTTTAATAATTTTGAAAGGTGTGAACAGTAATTTCGCCCTTTTTAGATTGTTGATGAAAATAAATTTGGTTATAGGTCATTAGTGTAGATAAGTTGTTGGATCTGACTATTTGTAAAAGATTCCCAGAGGAATTTGTAACCATCTGAGATACATTGGATTATTTCTTTAACCAGATTACAAACTCTCTTAGCTAGAATAAACTCAGTATAACTATAGTTAGATTAGGATTTAGTTTGATTTAAAAGCTTATATAAGCTCATGTAATCCCATTTTATGATATGACAAAAATACAATTCAAATAGAAAGTTCTCTCCTCTATTCTCTTCAGTTTTCCGAAGGGGGCAAAAAGGAGAAGAGGAACATAACAACAAGAATTCAATATCCTAGAAAATATTTGCTAGAGAAAACATTATACGGGAAACCCACATACTTTTTCCTCAGTTTTCCTTTGCAATCAAGCAGGCCCTTACTTACCTTACCTAATTACCTTACATGGCCGAAATAAGAGGAAAATAATGTACACATCCCAGCTAACATTTTGTAACATTATTACGTCCCAATTGTATAATTGGCAAATTCTTGACGAATTTATTAATAGTTTTCAGCACACCGAATAATTCACTGCCAAGTACCAACCTGGTTGTTATTATAGCTTTATCATTTTATTCAGCAACTCATGTGGGTTAAACCGAAACATGCATGCGATGTGATGGAAGAAAAGATGTGATTTGATTTGTTTAATTTACAGTGTTACAGTTTTTAGTTATTTCTCAGATTTTATGGGGTGGCATATAATTTCAAGTTAGCAAAAAATGTGATAAAAAAAAAATAATTGTTCTCTGAAATAAACCTTTGAAATTTAATCATGACCATCAACTTTGAATTTACACTCTTTGATATAAACTCTAAATCCTAAACCCCACCCAAATATAATAACACACAATTGGGACGCATAATTAAAAAACATAGAATTTTTTGGAAAATAAAGCTTTGAAGAATATAGGCAGTGTGACGGTTCAATTTCCCTGATTTCTTGCTCTTCTTCTACATCCCCTTCAATTAAATTAATTGGCTGCCTCAATTTCCTATGCGACCTTCCAATTGGTAATATTATTAATTAATTATGCGGTGAACCAAATACTATATAACAAGAAAAGGGTTTTAGTGCTAAACCATACATACATGTATCTATGTATGTATATATATATATATATATATATATATATTTATTTATTTTTTTGATATAAGGGCTCATGTTAACTGCGACATTTATTTCTTTTCAAATATTTCTTACGAGATTTAAATTTACGTTTTTTTTTCTTAAAAAAATAAAACTTATCACCACTATACTAAATCATATATATTAAAGGCAACAATCTAATTTTATAAGTAAAAGACATTTCACCTGAAGCTAAATCACACATGAGTTCATCTGATCAAGCTATCAGTCATCCGTCATCAAAATCTGGAGACAGCCTCTGCAATCCGAGCAGAGACTGGATCACATCAGTTTAAGGTTTTCGGATATTCTCTGATTAAAGTGATTGGCATTGGAAAATGTAGTAATTTCAAAAGTTTAAGCCCACTATTGTATTCAATCCGTGCAGTCACGCGGGAATTAAAACATATATATTATAGGGAATTGTTAATAGACTTGTGTCTAGTTTAACTAATTGTGTGTTGATATCAATACCATGTAGTTTAATTAATTGTTAATAAATCTTATACAGGTTCAATTTACAGAACATGTAGGTTATTTATCACCTTCTCTGCAACCAGTTTGCCATATTTATTCTTTTAAGTTTAAATTTTTTTTGCTTTCCAAAAGAAATGAAAGCTGGTTTCTATTTGAGTACTTTCATCAAAAAAATAAAACTTTAAATTTTCTTCAGCCACAAGAAAATATGACAAATAATTAATTAAAAACTCGTACTCATATAATGGAGACAATGAGAACTACTTTATTCGCCAAGAATATGCGAATTATTATATAACTGGGGCTCAAAATTAGGAAAAAGAAATGGAGTAATGGAAAACAATAATGGGAAAAATGCAGTGTGACGATCTAGTTTCCCTGATTCATTGCTCTTATCCATACCGATACATCCCTTTCAATTAAATTAATTATATAGTTCTAATTGGCCGCCACAATTTTGTAAAGTCGAAGTAGTATGATGATATCACGATACAATAATAAAAGAATGCAAAAGAGGAAGAAAAAACAATAAAATTGTAAAAAACCAAATTAGTAGTGAAAAATCACAAACCCCACCAGCCTATTGTATTAAGAGAGAAGAAACAATTACAAATTTAAGAATAAGTTTTTTCTATAGTGTTTTTACAAGAGAGTTTAGATTTGTTTATATAAACTGGAACAAATTTAAGAGTGAAAAAATATATCATCTTATTTAGTGGTTAAGAAATCTATCATTTTATTTAGTGATCAAATAATCTATTACTTCGTTTAGTGGTCAAATCACTTATTATCTTGCTTAGTGATTAAGAAATACCAAACAAATTTCCTATGGCCTATGGAACCTTTCAGTGGGGAATATCAACTTTTCTGGTAGCCAAATCTTATATAACAAGAAAATGGTTTCAGTGTAGACCATACAGATTAAAGGCACTAATCTAATCCAATATATATACATTTTAGCTGAAGATAAATAATCCCAACATGGGTTCATCTGACCAAGCTATCAGTGAATAGAATCTCGACACAGCCTCTGCAATTCGAACAGAGACATTGAACAGAATCTCTTCCCGCTTTCTCACCATTCTCCTGTGTTCTCTCCGCTTTCTCTTTTTTTCCTGTGCCATGCTCCTCAATTTCTCATCACTGCTCCTCTCCATTCCCTTCTGCACCTGCTCTGGCGCTCCCTCCTCCCCTCTTCTTTAAGCTACTCTCTCTACTCTGGCCACCTTCGTACAACGCTGTGCACTCGAGGTTACTACTTTCTCAGAATCTCTTTCGTGTTGGTTTTATTTGACTTTTAGAATTATTACTTAATTTGTTTCTTATTTTGAAGAAAACCTTAAACTTTCTTGGATTACCCTAAACTTTGTATAAAGTGTTCTAATCAACTATAAGAAAGTCCCTTTCAATTCTTTAATTTGCTGTTATAATAGAAATGGAATGAGATTGTAAGCAAAAAGGAAAGTATAAGGAAAAAGCTTTAAAGGGTAAGCAGTGTGCTGTCCAATTTCACCGATTCATTGCTCTTCTCCATGGTCCATACTGATACATACACACTTCAATTGCATTAGTTAGCGCACTCTTGCTGCCTCAATTATGCAGCTTTTAGGTGGGCATTATTAATTCTTTGGTGAACAAAAATCCAATATATTGGGAACAGGAGGAATAAAATTTAGAGCGCATAGAATTATTACAAAAATATTGGAAACGATTAAAATGTGTTTCAAAATTTCCTTTCCTTTTTCTTTAAAAAAAATCTTATCTTTCCTTGCCAACATATATGCTCCCGTTTGACCGGCATGAGTTTTATAACTCAAAAATAGATAAAAAGAAGATGTAATAACAACAAACTCCATGGTGAATTATTTGGCGGACCTCCTAACTATTTTGTTCTTCAAGAATTTGCCAAATATAATAATATACAATTGGGACGCATAATAAAGAAAAAACAAAGATTACAAATTTTGGAAAATGAAGCTTTAAATGATATAAGCAGTGTGACGGTTCAATTTCCCTGATTCTTGCTCTTCTTCTCCAAACCATACGGATACATCCCCTTCAAACTTCAATTAAATTCCTATTCGATACCTTTCAGTTGGCAATATTAATTAATTACGCGGTGAACCAAATCTATATTAACAAGAAAAAGGGTTTCAGTGTAGATCATACAGATTAAAGGCACAAATTTCTAATCTGATATATATACATTCCAGCTGAAGATAATCCCCACATGGGTTCATCTGATCAAGCTATCAGTGAACATAATCTCGACACGGCCTCTGCAGTTCGAACAGAGACGGTAACTAGATCTCACCTGTTTACGGTTTTCGGATATTCCCTGACTAAAGGGATTGGCATCGGAAAATTCATCAACTCTGATGTTTTTACCATCGGTGGATATAACTGGATAATTAAGTATTATCCGGATGGATTCGACAGTGAAAACAAAAACTTTATGTCCTTTTGGCTTCGGCTTGTAAGTGCTGTGAGTGATGTGAAGGCAAAATTTTTGTTTACCATACTTCGACAGAATGGTGTACCTTCGGACTTGAGTTACACATCCGGAATAGTGATATTCAACAGTACTAGTGATACTAAGCATGAATCTTGGGGTTATGTTCGATTTGTGAAAAGAACTGAATTTGAGTTATTCAACTATCTGAAAGACGACACTTTCACAGTGAAATGTACTGTTACCATTCTGAAAGGTACTAAGCTTCAAGTGATTAATCCATATGGCGTTACTGTTGCACCTGCGAACATGAACCAACATCTGATTAGCCTACTAGAGAGTGGTAAGGGGGCAGATGTCACATTTGTGGTAAACGGAGACAGTTTCAAGGCTCACCGGTGGATGCTTGTAGCAAGGTCAGATGTCTTTAAAGCGGAGCTTTCTGGTGGCATGAAGGAGAATTGGACTGACACCATACCAGTCGATGATATTGAAGCGCCGGTTTTCAAATCCATGCTTTACTTCATTTATTCTGATTCACTGCCTGATTTTGGAGGGAAAAGTGATTGTGGCGGTGAGAAGCAAGATCTGAGATTGATGGCTCAGCATTTGCTTGTAGCAGCTGATAGGTATTTATATGTTCTTTTTAAAACAAAATTCTATTTATTGTTTTTAACTAGTTTTTTATATTAGAAACAATTCTGTAAAAAATAGGTACCAGTTGGAGAGGTTGAGGTTGATGTGTGAAGATGTACTCTGCAAGAATCTCTGTGTGAGCAATGCCGCGACGACACTAATATTGGCAGAGCGACACAATTGCAGTCAACTCAAAGCAGAGTGTCTCAGATTTTTGAGCTCTGCTGAGGTTTTCAAAGATGTGGGACTGACTGATGGATTCCACAATTTGACGAAGAGTTGTCCGTCAATTTTGAAGGACATCAGAGCTCTTAACTTGAAATAGGGATCATTCATGAGAATTTTCTTTTGTCATGATCGTTTATTTATAATGCTAATTTGGGTTTAAATTTCTTAATTACTGTTTATGAAATCATAGCTAGCCGATTTACCTCTTGCATGTATTACATAAGAAATCCTCTGTGGAAATGAATATTATAGTATCATTACTGATTTGCTTGTGTTTTTTTTCTTGACTGTGTAATTGTTTCTAATATGCTCTTATTTCAGTTTACTTTTTGACCGTGTTATTTGGCTTGTAACCCGTGTAGAACTCCCCTGAAATAGATTCTTTTATTGCCAGTAAACGCATTTTTTATTTAATCAGAGCGTGATGTAATTTTGTGGAAGTAGAAAGTTAGGAGCACACATTATATATACACAATTAAGTTAAGTTGGAGTGTGATATATCACTAATTTAAGGATACTGAGAAAAATATAGTAATAAACCTATTTTCATGGTGATTTAGTTGGAGACAATGAAAATTCTTTTATTCACCAAGAATTTGCCAATCATTCATTGCTCTTCTCCATGCATATACATGCCCTTCAATTAAATTGGTTACTTAATTTCCTGAGCGACTTTTGAGTGGGCAATGCTAATTAGTGGGTAAGCCAAATCCTATAAAAGCTAATATAAAATGAGAAAAAGATTCAATGCAAGCCAGACAGATTAATTAAAGACTAATCTTAATAGTTAATATATATACATTTCAGCTGAAGATAAAGTCACACATGGTTCTCCTGATCGAGCTATCAGTCATCGAAATCTCGAGCCAGCATCGATCTGCACTTCAAACTGAGACCGGATCACATCAATTTAGGGTTTTCAGATATTCTCCAGTTAAAGTGATTGGCATTGGAAAATGTAGCAATTTCAAAAGTTTAAACCTACTACTGGATTCAATCTGTGCAGTCATGCAGGAATTAAAACATATATAGGGAATTGTTAATAATCTTGTATCTAGTTTAACTAATTGTGTGGCTATCAATACCATGTAGTTTAACTAACTGATAATAAATTGTATATAGGTTATTTATCACCCTTTCTGGCAATTAATTTTTCATATTTATTCTTTTAACTTTAAATTTTCTTTCAGCCACAAGAAAATATGACACAACGGACACAATGGTAACTATTTTATTTGCCAAGAATTTTCCAATTATTATATAAGTGGGGATCAAAATTTGAAAAAAAAATGGAGAAATGGAAAGCAATATGGGAAAAGAAAGCGCTTTTCAAAAAAAAAATAATGGGAAAAAAGCAGTATGAGGATCTAATTTCACTGATTCATTGCTCTTATCCATACAGAAACATCCCTTTCAATTAAATTAATTATATAGTTCACACTAGTTACCACTATTTTGTAAAGACAAGGTAGCCTAACGATATATATCATAACACAATAGCAAGAATAGAAAAGTCATTAGAATCATGAAAAATCGGATGAGTATTGAAAAATTACAAACCCCGCCCGCCTACTATTGTATTAACAAGAGAAGAAATAATTATGAGTTTATGAGTAAGCTTTTTCTGTGGTGTTTTTACAGAGAGTCTACGCGTCTTTATATAAATTAGAGCTAATTTAGGGGTGGAAGAATCTATCATCTTATTTAGTGATCTAATAATCTATAACCTTACTTAGTGATTAAGAAATAATATTTTATCTTTACATCCAACAAATTTCCTATGGAACCGTTGAGTGGGGAATACAACTATTCTGGTAACCAAATCCTATAAAACTAGAAAAGGGTCTTGGTATAGACCATACAGATTAAAAAACACTAATCTACTCCGATATATATACATTCGAGCTGAAGATAATCCCCACATGGTTTCATCTCAGAAAGCTATCAGTGCACAGAATCCTGACACGGCCTCTCCATTTTGAACAGAGATGATAACTGGATCTCATCTGTTTACGATTTTCGGATATTCTCTGACTAAAGGGATTGGCATCGGAAAATTCTTCACCAGCGATGTTTTTACTATTGGTGGATATGACTAGGTAATCCTTTACTATCCTGATGGATATACTGATGAAGGCAGAAATTTTATATCCTTTTACCTCCATCTTAAAAGTAATGCTATCGATGTGAAGGCACGATATAAGTTCACGATACTTCAACAGAATGGTGTACCTTCAGATATGAGTTGTTCGTCCCAACTAAAAACATTCAAAAATACTATTGATTCTAGGTATGAATCTAGGGGTATAATCAATTTGTGAAAAGAACTGAATTTGAGGCATCCAAAAATCTGAAAGACGATGCCTTCACAGTGAAATGTACTGTTACCGTTCTGAAAGGTACTAAGCTTCAAGTGATTAATCCATACGGCGTTACCGTTCCACCTGGGAACATGAACCAACATCTGATTAGCCTATTAGAGTCTTCTTTTTCGATTTCGATGGAAAAGTGGTAAACGGAGACAGTTTCAAGCTCACCAGTGGATGCTTGTAGCAAGGTCAGCTGTCTTCAAAGCGGAGCTTTCTGGTGGCTTCAAGGAGATATGGACTGACACTGTAACAGTTAAAGATATTGAAGCGCCGGTTTCCAAATCCATGCTTTACTTCATTTATTCTGATTCATTGTAGGATTTTGCGACAATTAGTCATTATGACAACAAAAAGCAAGACTTGATTATTGTGGCGGATAGGTAATATTGGGGTTCATGTTGGTCAGCTTTAATTCAGAGAAGGAGGTTTCTTAAGGAACGGACAGAGAGTTAAGATCTGGGCAAAATAATGTTAAAAAAGAGGTTTTTAACTTACGCTAAAGAGTATGTGTTCGGAAAAATTAAGCAACTAAGGAGGATGTCACTTTTGTAGTGAAGGGAGAGAGGTTTAAGGCTCACCGGTGGATGCTTGCAACGAGGTCAGCTGTCTTTAAAGCGGAGCTTTTTGGTGGCAGGAAGGAGAATTGGACTGACACGATAACGATTGCAGTTGTTGAAGCACTGATTTTCAAATCCATGCTTTACTCCATTTATCTGATTCATTGTCCGATTTTGCAGGGACTAGCTATCATGGTAAAGGGGAAAAGCAAGAGTTGAGTTTGATGGCTCAGCGTTTGCTTGTAGCCGCAGATCGGTACGTACAAGTTCCTTTTTTTTTGTGTTCTGTTCTTTTACTTATATTTATGATGTTAATGTTAAGAATAATTCACTGAAAGATATCTACAGTTAGAGAGGTTGAGGTTGATGTGTGAGGATATACTCTGCAAGAACCTCTGTGTCGGTACAGTGGCGACTACATTAATTTTGGCCGAGCAATACAATTTCAGTCAACTCAAAGCGTCGTGCCTCAAATTTATGGGTTTCAAAATTTGACAAAGAATTGCTCATCAATTTTTTTTGAAGAATCTCTGAATTCCTTAATTTGCAAATGACATCGTCAATTAGTCGTTCTGCAATGGCTTGCCAGTACTAAATTGGGCATCATGTTTTGGTCGTTTATGTAATCTTGAAAACTTTTAAGGTTTCATATGCATGTTGCATAGAAAATTAGAAATCCTTCATGGAAATAAGTACATTTAGCTTGTTTTTTTCTTCCAATATGTAATTGTTTCGTTTCTGAAAGCATAGCAATAAATTTTATCCATAACCAGAAGGCTGAGCCAGGGCCCACGTGCATTAATCAAGCGGTTATCCCAGGCCTGTTAATTATCAAAGTTGTGATTTTGTGATTGTTCAATTGAATCTACTCATGACAATAAGTCAAATGCCAAAACAAAAAAAAAAGAACAAGAAAGTCGATCGACAACCAATTTAAAAGTGATTTGGTTTTATGAGAAAAGTCATTCAATTTATTTTTGACAACTGAAGATAGCAACTAGCAAGAAGTTACTTTTGGACCAAATTATGATTTTGTTGCCAATTTTACCGGTTTTTTAGTAATAGTTCTTTTATAGACTTTTATATTCTGCTTTTTCTAATTATATCCTTTCTATTAGCATTTGTATTTACAAAAATAGCTGTAGTGTTTCCATAATTAATTACGGTAAATATCCATAATAATTTCTTCCTGCTTCAAGCTCCTCCTCTCCTTTCCTCTGCTTCAAGCTACTCTCTATACTCCTGCCACACCTCCGTACGAGGCGGCGTAATCGAGGTTTTTTTTTTTTTACTTCCTTGAAACCACTCTTTGATATTAATTATTTGGATCTAGAATTATTGTGTTTTTTCTTATTTTGGAGAAACCCCATAAATTGTCTTGGGTGAAATTTCTGATGTTTTCAGAATTTTAGCATAAATATAATCTTGTCGAAATTGATTGTGTAAAAGATTGTAGGAAATTTAATAACTTTATGAACTAACAATATGCTTTGTGTAAGTGTTGAAATTAACTATAGGAAGAAACTTTAACAAAAAAAAAAAAACTATAGAAAGGTCCCTTCCAATTCTTTAGTCTGTTATCATAATCAATTTGCAATGATGGAATGAAATTGTAAGATTCCGAATTTAGTGAGTGCAAATTTGTAGTTTCAACTGCACCCCCCACCCCCAACAATGCATTCTTAATTTGTCATGTTTAGTTAGTTTTCTTTGCTGAAAGACGTGATGTGGCTCTATAAACCTCCGAGGCTGTCGCAAGTTATAGTAAATACCTATTTCTTTTCTGTATGTCTTTCTCGAGTCGGTAAAACTACAACCCGAATGCAAGTCTGATCACTTAACTAATTTATATGATACAATAATTTTATACATAATGTTCTCGCTCTGTTATGTACTACTGGGATAAGTATCAGTATCTACTGTCAATTAGATTCTGATACATGTATTTGATTATATATACATGTTCTTGTTGTGTACAGGTATGGTTCCGAGAATGTTTCTAAATTTATTTCTCACATAATCCAGCTCGAATATTTTTTCTACACTTCTTTGATTTAGTGTCCAGTTCAACAATTTTGCAATTACACCCATATTATTATCAACAATTTAGTCAGGATATATTTGGGTCATAATTAGTACTTGGGAGGAAAAGAAAAGAGGTTTTGTACCACAAATTAAGATTCAACCTGTGATATAATGTAGCACTACAACCTAAATATATTTATATTGGATTTCGAGACGTCTAAATATAATAAATTAAATTGGACAAACGTGTATTATAATTATATGTCTAATACCGTCACGAATATTAATGTTAAAATAAATGATTAATTAAGGAATGACATTATACATATTTCAATTAGGGTTTGGAACCGAAAACGCATCGAATTAAATTTGATTAATTATAATTGTTAATGGACAGGTTATAATTAATCTAACTAAAATACATGTAATAATTTCGGATTAAATAAGATCTAAGTAATATTTACACATTAGCACACGTTACGGATTTATTCAGAAAATTTTTCGAGACTGTAGCAAAAAACGAAATTACTGTAGCAGAATATCCCATAATATTTTAGAAATTCGTGTGAACTAATTTTAGCACTAAGATTGACCTGAAGTTATTTTAGAAATTCGTGTGAACTAATTTTAGCACTAAGATTGACCTGAACTAATTTTAGCATACATACAAAGGTCTTTTGAAAATAGAAAATGAGTTTAGCCGTGCATTAAATTTAATTTTTTATATAAGAGTAAATCTTGGTTAGAATTTAAAGTAATTAGGAAAACCTAATTAAAAACTAACAATTTATTCTTATCAAATACGGCGAATTGTTATATTACAGTTGAAGCTACTCCCACATGGCTACATCTGCTCAAGTCGAGACGGCCTCTGCAATTCGAACAGAGACCACAACTGGACGACACCTGTTTAAGGTTTTCGGATATTCCCTGACTAAAGGGATTGGCATAGGAAAACACATCAATTCTGATATTTTTACTATCGGCGGATATGACTGGGAAATCGAGTACTATCCCAATGGATATACTGAGGAAGACAAAAGTTTTATATCCTTTTACCTCCGTCTTAAAAGTTTTGGTACTGATGTGAAGGCCCGATTTACGTTCACCATACTTCAACAGAATGGTGTCCCCTCCAACATGAGCGAGATATCTGAAGTAAGGACTTTCAGCAACCGTACCGGTGATTTCTCTTGGGGTTATAGGAAATTTGCAAAAAAAACTAAATTTGAGGCATCAGAATGCCTGAAAGATGATGATTTCACACTGAAGTGTACTGTTACTGTTCTCAAAGGTACTCATCTCAAAGCAATCAGTCCTTGTGGCATTACCGTTCCGCCATCAAACTTGAACAAAAATTTGGCTAAACTTCTAGAGAGTGGTAAGGGGGCAGATGTTACATTTGTCGTGAAGGGAGATAAATTCAATGCTCACCGGTGTGTGCTGGCAGCAAGATCGGCTGTCTTTAGTGCCGAGCTTTTCGGTTGCATGAAAGAGAGATGGACAGACACCATAACTGTTCATGATATTGAAGCAGCAGTTTTCAAATTCATGCTTTACTACATTTATTCTGATTCACTTCCTGATTTTGAGGGGACTAGTGATGTTGACGGTGAAAATCAAGATCCGAGATTGATGGCTCAGCATTTGCTTGTAGCCGCAGATAGGTACTTATACATTCTTTTTAAAAAAATTTCTTTTAATTTTTCAAATAATTTTCAAATTATAAATTTTGTGAAATATAGGTATGAGTTGGAGAGGTTGAGGTTGATGTGTGAAGATTTACTCTGCAAGAATCTTAGTGCGAGCAATGTCGCGACGACACTAATTTTGGCCGAGCAACACAGTTGCGGTCAACTCAAAGAAGAGTGTCTCAGATTTATGAGCTCTCCTGAGGTTTTTAAAGCTGTAGCACAGACTGATGGATTTCACAATTTGATGAAGATATGTCCGATTTTGAAAGATATTTGAGTTCTTTATTTGAAACTGTGATAATCTTTTTTTTCTTTTTTTCTTCTTGACTTCTAGTGGTTTTTAATTTGTCACTGCTTATGGAATCATGATTATCTAGTTTCCCACTTGCATATGTATGTTGCATAGGTAACCTCTGTGGAAATGACTATTACAGAAAGATTATCACACATACAACCCTACAAAGTTTATGGTTTCTCTTTGACCATTGACAAAATCTTTCTTTTTTCTTTTTGATAAAGGGTACTGTTGGCATCGGTACGAGATAGGTGGTACCGGGTTAAATAGAAGGGGGTATCGGAAACAGGGTCCTTTGATTTATGCTGTCATTTTAGTATCTTATTTTTAATACCCATGGTATCAGGTTGTGGTATCGGATTTGATTTGATCTTTTTGTTTGTGCTGAAAACAACTAAGTAGGTTAATACTTAGTGGTAATTGTAGGATGTAATCCCAAGTATTGGGATGTAGTATTTAAAATAATTTTAGATTCAATATAATATTGAAACTGATTGTATATACCACTTTTCAAAAAAAAAAACAAAAAAAAAATAAAATAAAAAAACTGCATGCGCCTGATAAATTTCAAAGTTCATTAAACAGTGTAATTTTGATGTGCCAAGTTGATGCTCATGATTTTTTGTTTGCAGACTTCCTGGGCAATAAATTACAAAAGTTCAGTTCAGAGAACAATTATTTTTTTCCTTACATTTTTTGCTTAACTTGAAATTATATGCCACCCCATAAAATCTGAGAAATAATTAAAAACTGTCACACTGTAAATTAATAAACAAATAAAATAAAATAATTCCTTCCATCATATGCATGTTTCGGTTTGACCCCATATGAGTTGGTGAATAAAAAATGACAAAGTTATAATAACAACCAACTTGTTACTTGGCAGTGAATTATTTGGTGTCCTGAAAACTATTATTTCGTCAAGAATTTGTCGATTATAGGCTAATATTAGGAAGATACCATTTTGAACAGACTTTATTGTTCTAACTAAATGAATTATTATTTCTTTTAATAATTTTATTATACAAATTATTTTGTATATTACTTTTATTATGTAATTTAGATATCATTAATCTGAATAATAATCACTTAAGTTGAATAAAAAAATACTATACAATATATTTTATATAATAAAATAATTAATATAAATAATAATATATTTAATATGAATGGTAAAATCGCTGTGGATGACCTGTATATCAGCTTCCATCACAAAATATTAGCGGGGACGTGTTCATTCGTTTCCTCTATTTTGGTCATGTAAGGTAAGCGCATGCTTGATACACTGGAAAACTGAGGAAAAGCATTGAATTCCACTTTCGCAGATATGTTTTCTCTCTTAGCAAATGTTTTCCAGGATATGGAATTGTCTTCTCGTGCTGTTTGTTTTCTCCTCATTTCCCTGCATTTTCTTCTGGTTCGCTCCTCTTCCTATAAAACTAGAAAAGGGTCTTGGTATAGACCATACAGATTAAAAGGCACTAATCTACTGCAATATTTATACATTCCAGCTGAAGATAATCCCCACATGGGTTCATCTCAAAAAGCTATCAGTGAACGGAATCCTGACATGGCCTCTCCAGTTCGAACAGAGATGGTAACTGGATCTCATCTGTTTACGATTTTCGGATATTCTCTGAGTAAAGGGATTGGCATCGGAAAATTCTTCACCTCCGATGTTTTTACTATTGGTGGATATGACTGGGTAATCCGATACTATCCTGATGGATATACTGATGAAGGCAGAAATTTTATATCCTTTTACCTCCATCTTAAAAGTAACGCTATCGATGTGAAGGCCCGATATTGTTGGAAATTTTGGAAATAGAAAAACAGAAAATATAGAATCTGGATTTTTCTAACTCAAGTTATTAAATAACTGATATCAAATACATAGTATTTAACACAGAACATAATTCTAATTTAGCACCCACTAACCAAAGCTGTCATATTTAGCCCATGACAGCTATAACATACCCATTACATGTCTAAAAATAGAGCACAGTTTAAACCTAGCTCTTAACTAAAAATAGACCTATACCTAAAACCGTAACTTCTAAAAAACTGCAGCACCTATGTGCCTTGCTGACCCGGTTCATGATTTGGTTTATATTTAACACTCCCCCTTAATTCAAAGTCATCTACATTCATCGTTCTTCGACACCAAATAAACTTCTCTTTTGCAAGAGACTTGGTCATGATATCTGCAACTTGTTCATTAGTATTAACATACTGCAATTCGATTTCCTTTTGCTCAACCAACTCTCGGATGAAGTGTTGCTTTGTATCAATATGCTTAGTACGACTATGAAATACTGGATTTTTGCTCATTGCTATCGTTGATTGGTTGTCGCATAATATTATGGTTGCTCCTTTTTGCTTGCAATTTAACTCTTCTAGCATGCGCCTAAGCCAGACCCCTTGACGTGCAGCTGAAGTCACAGCATTGTACTCAATTAAACTTGACGTGCAGCTGTGGAAAGTGCAACAGTTGATTGCTTCTTTGAATTCCAACAGATTGCATTGTCGCCATAGAAGAACACTTGCCCGGATGTGCTCCTTCTATCATCTAGGCTCCCTGCCCAATCGCTATCACTATACCCAATTAAACTTGGATTCTCCACAGATTTGTACCACAGGCCATAGCTCGTTGTGCCTACAACATACCTTAATATCCTTTTTGCTACACCCATGTGTTGTTTGGTCGGTGTTTGCATGAACCTTGAGATGACTCCAACTGAGTGTGAGATGTCGGGCCGTGTGTGTGTTAAATACATCAAGCCTCCAACCAAACTTCGGAATCGTGTTGCATCAATATATTCTGTGCCATCCTCTGCTGTGAGCTTTTCGTTGACATTAGATGGTGTTTGCACGAGATTGCATCCTTTCATTCCGAACTTCTCAATTGGATCTTTGGCATACTTCCTCTGAGAAATGAACATATTACCTTCTTCTTGCTCAATCTCTAGCCCTAGAAAGTAATGCATCTCACCCAAGTCTGTCATCTTGAACATATGCATCATTTGTTCTTTAAATGTTTGAACCATCCCTTGATCTGTACCGAAGTAGATCATATCATCAACATATAAACAAACGACCAACAAACCTATGTTCTATTTGATGTAGAGATTCGGCTCGTTCTTGCTTCTCGTGAACCCCAAGGTCTGAAAGCATGCATCTACCTTGCTATACCACGCTCGTGGGGCTTGTTTCAAGCCATAAAGTGCTTTATAGAGCCGATATACCCAGTTTTCTTTGCCTTCGATTTTGAATCCTTCAGGTTGCTCGACATACACCTCTTCCATTAGTTCTCCATTCAAGAAGGCAGACTTAACATCGAGTTGAAAGATCGGTTGCTTTAATTAGACAGCTAGTGCTAACAAGAGTCGAACGGTTTCAAACCTCGCAACAGGGGAGAACGTCTCATTATAATCAATTCCCTGCCTTTGTGCATATCCCTTCACAACTAATCTTGCCTTATATTTAAGCACCTTCCCATCAGGACCGAGCTTGGTCTTGTAGACCCATTTGACCCCTATTTCCTTGTGATCCTTTGGCAGTTCTACTAAATCCCACGTGTTATTTTCCTCAATTGCTCGCATTTCTTCTTTCATAGCTGTAGCCCATTCTTCCTTTCCAGCGGCTTCTTCAAAACACTCGGGATCAGCCACCAAAAGCGCTTGTGTTGTTGTATATAATTCTTGCAAGGTTTTGGTCTTTTGCTGTGGCGGTAGGTTGCTTCTTCTTGTATAAACTCGTGTTGGTGTTGGTATGTCTTCGTTTAGGTTTGTTTCGAATTGAGGCTGCTCGCTGTCCTCATCCTCCTCATATTGTAAAGTAGTCGGTACTTCAACACCTTCCGAATTCCATCTCCAACTCGTATTCTCGTCGAACATCACGTTGCGGCGGACAATTGTCTTCTTTGTTTCAGGGTTGTAGAGTCGATATCCTTTCGATTGAATACAATACCCTATGAATATGCACTTTTCAGATTTGGCATCCAACTTCTTTCGATTGTGCGAGTTGATAAGAGTGTATGCAACGCATCCAAAGACTCGTGACTCACGGTTGGTTTCCTTCCGAACCACGCCTCATACGGAGTTTTGTTCATGACTGCTTTTGTCGGTGAAAGGTTGAGGATGTAGACTGTTGTGGCTACAGCTTCTGCCCAAAAGGAATTCGGTATGCCTCTTGATTTCAGCATGTTTCTTGCCAACTCAACAACGGTTCGGTTCTTTCGCTCGGCTACACCGTTTTGCTCAGGGGTGTAGGGTGTGGTTAGTTGCTGCAAGATGCCTTCTTGTTCACAAAATTTCTTGAATTCAGTTGATTGATACTCACCACCCCGATCTGATCTTAATGCTTTCAGTTTCATGCCGGTTTGCATTTCCGTCATGGCTTTGAATTTCTTGAACATCTTAAATGCTTCGCTCTTATAGGTAATGAAGAATATCCATGTAATTCTACTAAAATCATCAATGAACAACATGAAATATTTACTCCCAGCCATTGAAATCGTTTCCATGGGCTCACATAGGTCGGTATGCACCACTTCAAGTGCTCGGGTTGCACGGAGAGATTGATCCTTCGGAAATGGCAATTTTGATTGTTTGCCAAGTACACACCCTTTGCATAACCCGACTACCTCTATCTTTGGTAGTCCTATCACCATATTTTTCTGATTAAGTAATTTCAGACCATTGATATTTAAATGCCCGTACCTTAGATGCCATAATCTGCTTTGATTAGGTTCCATAATTGCAAGTGCACTATCATCAACCTCTGTTATTTCCAACGGAAACAAGTTATTTTGTGTCTTCTGAATGGTTGCCATCACATGCTTTGTTGATGATTCCTCAATTTTACAAGTGTTGCCTTCAAATTTGATCTCATACCCGCTGTCCATCATTTGCCCGATGCTTAGGAGATTTTGTGAAAGTTGCGGGATGTAGTATACATTGTGTAGATACCTTGTATTGTTTGCAGTTTGGACAGCCACCTTGCCGATACCTTCAACTTGTATTTGTTTGTCATTGCCGAGTTTCATAAGATTCTTGTATGACTCGTCCAATTCTTCCAAGAGATACTTGTAACCGGACATGTGGTTAGAACATCCGCTGTCCAAGAACCAAACTTGACTCACGTCTGATTTCTCGTCAGTTTTTGTCATGAAGAGCATGGTTTCGGTGCCTTTCTCATTGCCTTTCTCCTCTGCAACATTGGCTTGCTCTACTTCACGCTTTTTCTTGAAGCAATCAGCCTGCACATGGCCGATTCTGTGACAATAATGGCATTCAATACCTTGCTTGCCTTGTCCGTCTTCCCTCTTCTTCCTGTAGCAATCTGCCTTGACGTGACCGAACTTGTGACAATAGTAGCACTCGATATCCTTCTTTGTTCTTTGTTGATGTTGACGGTTGTCTCCACTGCTCGTGCCTCTTCCACGACCTCTACCGCTGCGACCTCTTCCTCTACTTGAGTTGCCTCTGGTGAGGAAAGCCTTAAAATCGTCCTTCTCTTCAGATCTGAGAAGTTGTACTTCATGGACTTGCAGCGAACCCATCAACTCGTCGAAAGAGTATGTGGATAGGTCCTTGGACTCTTTGATTGCTGCCACGACATGGTCGAATTTTGAGGTAAGGCTGCGGAGCACCTTCATAACCACGGTCTTATCAGCAAGATCTTCGCCACAACTCTTGATTTGGTTGACGGTGGATGTGACTCTTGTGAGAAATACTTGAACAGATTCACCTTGATTCATATTCAACGTCTCAAAATCTTTTCTCAAGCCTTGTAGCCTTATCTCGAGAACTTTCGAATTTCCCTAGAACGCGGTTTTCAGGGTTGTCCATGCCTCCCTTGCCGATGCCGCTGCTGCAATTTTTGTGAACACCGTGTCAACAACGGCTTGTTGAATTAAGAACAACGCCTTCGCATCTCGCTTTGTTGTTTCTGTTGGTGTGGGATCTGTGGTCGGTGCTCCGTTCTCCACCAATTCCCATAGACCTTGCGACTTGAGCAAAGTTCGTATCTTGATGCTCCAGAACTCGTAGTTGTCTCCCTTGAACAGCGGAATCGATGGATTCGACATGCTCATGTTCTCTGCCATGGTCGGATCTGCCCTGATCTCTCACCTTTGGATCTGCCCAGATCTCTCACCTTCGGCTCTGATACCAAAAATTGTTGGAAAGTTTTGGAAATAGAAAAACAGAAAATACAGAATCTAGATTTTTCTAACTCAACTTATTCAATAACTGATACAAAATACATAGTATTTAACACAGAACATAATCCTAATTTAGCACCCACTAACCAAAGCTATCATATTTAGCCCATGACAGCTATAACCTACCCATTACATGTCTAAAAACAGAGCACAGTTTACACCTAGCTCTTAACTAAAAATAGACTTATATCTAAAACCGTAACTTCTGAAAAACTGCAACACCTATGTGCCTTGCTGACCCGATTCATGATTTGGATTATATTCAACAACGATATAAGTTCACGATACTTCAACAGAATGGTGTACCTTCAGACATGAATTGTTCGTCCCAACTAAAAACAAAAATACTATTGATTCTAGGTATGAATCTAGGGGTATAATCAATTTGTGAAAAGAACTGAATTTGAGGCATCCAAAAACCTGAAAGACGATGCCTTCACAATGAAATGTACTGTTACCGTTCTGAAAGGTACTAAGCTTCAAGTGATTAATCCATACGGCGTTACCGTTCCACCTGGGAACATGAACCAACATCTGATTAGCCTATTAGAGTCTTCTTTTTTGATTTCGATGGAAAAGTGGTAAACGGAGACAGTTTCAAGCTCACTGGTGGATGCTTGTAGCAAGGTCAGCTGTCTTCAAAGTGGATCTTTCAGGTGGCTTCAAGGAGATATGGACTGACACTGTAACAGTTAAAGATATTGAAGCGCCGGTTTTCAAATCCATGCTTTACTTCATTTATTCTAATTCATTGCAGGATTTTGCGACAATTAGTCATTATGACAACAAAAAGCAAGACTTGATCATTGTGGCGGATAGGTAATATTGCCGAACGGCCCCTATACTATCTATACTCCAACAACAAGGTGGGGTCCCCTTTGACAAGAGCATTACATCTAAAGTGATGACTTTCAAGAGTACCGGTCATACGTGGGGTTTCAGTTGGTTTGCGAAGAGAACTGAATTTGAGGCATCCAAATATCTCAAAGATGATGCTTTCACTGTGAAATGTACTGTTACTGTTGTTAGTTTTATTTTTTATTATGTGGCCTATGTCATTATTGTGCACCAATTTCATATAAAGAAATTAACGAGAAGACATCTGAATTTTTGATGGAAAAATTCATATTACTATTATTAATAAGTGTACTGGTCCCAAAGATTGACTCAGAATATATAAAAGATCCCTTCTCTATTTAGACGGATGTCATTTTAAAAAAAAAACGTTTTTTTGCCATTTAATTTCTGAAAAATAAGATTGATTGATTAATTAATTAATTAATTAATAATCTAATGAATAATTAAAAAAACACCTGATGTGAAGAGGTGCATATATCCAACAGGTGTATATGGTCTGTATTATCCTAAATTAATACGGATATATATATCCTTGGTGATTAATTGAAGGAGTATTGTTTTTTTTATGGATCTGTACCTTTGATAAAGATACGGCTCCTTATCTATCTCTCTCTCTAGTCTCTCTCTACTTCTCTCTCTCCACATAAAATATAATAATAAGAGATAGATATGAGTGATTAATAAGAGGAGTTTTAATTCAGAACTGATATTATTCTGAAAACCTTAGCATCCATTTTGAAAGAGAAGTAAAGAAAACCCAAAAAGGTCTCCATCATTAGATCTGAGTAAAACCGTTGAAAATCAATACTAACGTTTCCGCCTAAAGATGCCTTCAATTCAGAATTGTAAGATTTAAATTTTTTTGCTATTTTATTTTGAATTTACGGATTCCGGTTTGCATGTTTTTTAATTGCAAAACACTTCATGACGTTAATTATGTCTTTCAACTATTAGTCAAAAAACCAAGCTTCAGGTAAACAATCTGTGTGACATCATTGTTCCGCCCTCAAATTTGAACCAGCATATGGTTAGATTACTAGGTCTTTTCGGATTCACTTATTTACGTGCATTTTTTTAAGGAAAGAGACTACAAATTTTGAACTGCGGATAGGCTAATTTTCCGATGTAAAGAAAGAAAGCGGAGACGGGGCGGATGTCACGTTTGTAGTGAAGGGAGAGAGGTTTAAGGCTCACCGGTGGATGCTTGCAAGGAGGTCGGCTGTCTTTAAAGCAGAGCTTTTTGGTGGCAAGAAGGAGAATTGGACTGACACGATAACGATTGCAGTTGTTGAAGCACTGATTTTCAAATCCATGCTTTACTCCATTTATCTGATTCATTGTCCGATTTTGCGGGGAGTAGCTATCATGGTAAAGGGGAAAAGCAAGATTTGAGTCTGATGGCTCAGCGTTTGCTTGTAGCCGCAGATCGGTACGTACAAGTTCCTTTTTTTTTTGTGTTCTGTTCTTTTACTTACATTTATGATGTTAATGTTAAGAATAATTCACAAAAAGATAGGTACAGTTAGAGAGATTGAGGTTGATGTGTGGGGATATACTCTGCAAGAACCTCGGTGTCAGTATAGTGGCCACTACATTAATTTTGGCCGACAATACAATTTCAGTCAACTCAAAGCGTCGTGCCTCAAATTTATGGGTTTCAAAATTTGACAAATAATTGCTCATCAATTTTTTTGAAGAATCTCTGAGTTCCTTAATTTGCAAATGACATCGTCAATTAATTGTTCTGCAACGGCTTGCCAGTACTAAATTGGGCATCATGTTTCCGTCGTTTATGTAATCTTGAAAATGTTTAACGTTTCATATGCATGTTGCATAGAAAATTAGAAATCCTTCATGGAAATAAGTACAATTAGCTTGTTTTTTTCTTCCAATATGTAATTGTTTCGTTTCTGAAAGCATAGCAATAAATTTTATCCATAACCAGAAGGCTGAGCCAGGGCCCACGTGCATTAATCAAGCGGTTATCCCAGGCCTGTTAATTATCAACGTTGTGATTTTGTGATTCTTCAATTGAATCTACTCATGACAATAAGTCAAATGCCAAAACAAAAAAAAAAGAACAAGAAAGTCGATCGACAACCAATTTAAAAGTGATTTGGTTTTATGAGAAAAGTCATTCAATTTATTTTTGAGAACTGAAGATAGCAACTAGCAAGAAGATACTTTTGGACCAAATTATGATTTTGTTGCCAATTTTACGAGTTTTTTAGTAATAGTTCTTTTATAGACTTTTATATTCTGCTTTTTCTAATTATATCCTTTCTATTAGCATTTATATTTACAAATATAGCTGTAGTGTTTCCATAATTAATTACGGTAAATATCCATAATAATTTCTTCCTGCTTCAAGCTCCTCCTCTCCTCTCCTCTGCTTCAAGCTACTCTCTCTACTCCTGCCACACCTCCGTACAAGGTGGCGTAATCGAGGTTTTTTTTTTTTACTTCCTTGAAACCACTCTTTGATATTAATTATTTGGATCTAGAATTATTGTTTTTTTTCTTATTTTGGAGAAACCCCATAAATTGTCTTGGGTGAAATTTCTGATGTTTTCAGAATTTTAGCATAAATATAATCTTGTCGAAATTGATTGTGTAACAGATTGTAGGAAATTTGATATCTTTATGAACTAACAATATGCTTTGTGTAAGTGTTGAAATTAACTATAGGAAGAACCTTTAACAAAAAAAAACTATAGAAAGGTCCCTTCCAATTCTTTAGTCTGTTATCATAATTAATTTGCAATGATGGATTGAAATTGTAAGATTTCCGAATTTAGTGAGTGCAAATTTGTAGTTTCAACTGCACCCCCCCCCCCCCCCCCCCCCAACAATGCATTCTTAATTTGTCATGTTTAGTAAGTTTTCTTTGCTGAAAGACGTGATGTGGCTCTATAAACCTCCGAGGCTGTCGCATGTTATAGTAAATACCTATTTCTTTTCTGTATGTCTTTCTCGAGTCGGTAAAACTACAACCCGAATGCAAGTCTGATCACTTAACTAATTTATATGATACAATAATTTTATACATAATGTTCTCGCTCTGTAATGTACTACTGGGATAAGTATCAGTATCTACTGTCAATTAGATTCTGATACATGTATTTGATTATATATACATGTTCTTGTTGTGTACAGGTATGGTTCCGAGAATGTTTCTAAATTTATTTCTCACATAATCCAGCTCGAATATTTTTTCTACACTTCTTTGATTTAGTGTCCAGTTCAACAATTTTGCAATTACACCCATATTATTATCAACAATTTAGTCAGGATATATTTGGGTCATAATTAGTACTTGGGAGGAAAAGAAAAGAGGTTTTGTACCACAAATTAAGATTCAACCTGTGATATAATGTAGCACTACAACCTAAATATATTTATATTGGATTTAGAGACGTCTAAATATAATAAATTAAATTGGACAAACGTGTATTATAATTATATGTCTAATACCGTCATGAATATTAATGTTAAAAGAAATGATTAATTAAGGAATGTTTACACATTAGGTCTAAATAATGTGTAACTAAATGAACATATTATAATTAATGTAACTAAAATACATGTAATAATTTCGGATTAAAATAAAGTCTAAATAATGTTTACACATTAGCACACGTTACGGATTTATTCAGAAAATTTTTCAAAACTGTAGCAAAAAACGAAATTACTGTAGCAGCAGATCCCATAATCTTTTAGAAATTAGTGTGAACTAATTTTAGCACTAAGATTGACCTGAAGTTATTTTAGATTATGGTTATACTAAATTGAGAATCTGATATTTGTATTTAAAAGCTGAGTTTCTAAGACTTACAGTTATCATGATTATAATTATCTGTTCCATTTAAGACTAGATATTTTGTCATACTATTCGGATAATCAGAGAAAAGAAAAAGATGATTGTAAGTTCTTGGAACGACTCGAAAATCAACAACAACTCAAGCAACTAGACGCTCAAATTAAGACCAGAATCTTATCAACCTAGAGATTTGAAAGCTGTCTGATTGATAGCATACAGAGGTGTTTTGAAAATAGAAAATAAGTTTAGCTGTGCATTAAATTTAATTTTTTATATAAGAGTAAATCTTAGGTAGAATTTAAAGTAACTAGGAAAACCTAATTAAAAACTAACAATTTATTCTTATCAAATACCGCGAATTGTTGTATTACAGTTGAAGCTACTCCCACATGGCTACATCTGCTCAAGTCGAGACGGCCTCTGCAATTCGAACAGAGACCATAACTGGACGGCACCTGTTTAAGGTTTTCGGATATTCCCTGACTAAAGGGATTGGCATAGGAAAACACATCAGTTCTAATATTTTTACTATCGGCGGATATGACTGGGAAATCGAGTACTATCCCAATGGATATACTGATGAAGACAAAAGTTTTATGTCCTTTTACCTCCGTCTTAAAAGTTTTGGTACTGATGTGAAGGCCCGATTTACGTTCACCATACTTCAACAGAATGGTGTCCCCTCCAACATGAGCGAGATATCTGAAGTAAGGACTTTCAGCAACCGTACCGGTGATTTCTCTTGGGGTTATAGGAAATTTGCAAAAAAAACTAAATTTGAGGCATCAGAATGCCTGAAAGATGATGATTTCACACTGAAGTGTACTGTTACTGTTCTCAAAGGTACTCATCTCAAAGCAATCAGTCCTTGTGGCATTACCGTTCCGCCATCAAACTTGAACAAAAATTTGGCTAAACTTCTAGAGAGTGGTAAGGGGGCAGATGTTACATTTGTCGTGAAGGGAGATAAATTCAATGCTCACCGGTGTGTGCTGGCAGCAAGATCGGCTGTCTTTAGTGCCGAGCTTTTCGGTTGCATGAAAGAGAGATGGACAGACACCATAACTGTTCATGATATTGAAGCAGCAGTTTTCAAATTCATGCTTTACTACATTTATTCTGATTCACTTCCTGATTTTGAGGGGACTAGTGATGTTGACGGTGAAAATCAAGATCCGAGATTGATGGCTCAGCATTTGCTTGTAGCCGCAGATAGGTACTTATACATTCTTTTTAAAAAAATTTCTTTTAATTTTTCAAATAATTTTCAAATTATAAATTTTGTGAAATATAGGTATGAGTTGGAGATGTTGAGGTTGATGTGTGAAGATTTACTCTGCAAGAATCTTAGTGCGAGCAATGTCGCGACGACACTAATTTTGGCCGAGCAATACAGTTGCGGTCAACTCAAAGAAGAGTGTCTCAGATTTATGAGCTCTCCTGAGGTTTTTAAAGCTGTAGCACAGACTGATGGATTTCACAATTTGATGAAGATATGTCCGATTTTGAAAGATATTTGAGTTCTTTATTTGAAACTGTGATAATCTTTTTTTTCTTTTTTTCTTCTTGACTTCTAGTGGTTTTTAATTTGTCACTGCTTATGGAATCATGATTATCTAGTTTCCCACTTGCATATGTATGTTGCATAGGTAACCTCTGTGGAAATGACTATTACAGAAAGATTATCACACATACAACCCTACAAAGTTTATGGTTTCTCTTTGACCATTGACAAAATCTTTCTTTTTTCTTTTTGATAAAGGGTACTGTTGGCATCGGTACGAGATAGGTGGTACCGGGTTAAATAGAAGGGGGTATCGGAAACAGGGTCCTTTGATTTATGCTGTCATTTTAGTATCTTATTTTTAATACCCATGGTATCAGGTTGTGGTATCGGATTTGATTTGATCTTTTTGTTTGTGCTGAAAACAACTAAGTAGGTTAATACTTAGTGGTAATTGTAGGATGTAATCCCAAGTATTGGGATGTAGTATTTAAAATAATTTTAGATTCAATATAATATTGAAACTGATTGTATATACCACTTTTCAAAAAAAAAAACAAAAAAAAAATAAAATAAAAAAACTGCATGCGCCTGATAAATTTCAAAGTTCATTAAACAGTGTAATTTTGATGTGCCAAGTTGATGCTCATGATTTTTTGTTTGCAGACTTCCTGGGCAATAAATTACAAAAGTTCAGTTCAGAGAACAATTATTTTTTTTCCTTACATTTTTTGCTTAACTTGAAATTATATGCCACCCCATAAAATCTGAGAAATAATTAAAAACTGTCACACTGTAAATTAATAAACAAATAAAATAAAATAATTCCTTCCATCATATGCATGTTTCGGTTTGACCCCATATGAGTTGGTGAATAAAAAATGACAAAGTTATAATAACAACCAACTTGTTACTTGGCAGTGAATTATCTGGTGTCCTGAAAACTATTATATTCGTCAAGAATTTGTCAATTATACAACTTAACGCAAAAATTGGGAAACCATTATTACAAAAGGCTAATATTAGGAAGATACCATCTTGAACAGACTTTATTATTCTAACAAAATGAGTTATTATCTATATTAATAATTTTATTATACAAATTATTTTATATAATATTTTTATTATTCAACTTAAATATTACTAATCTGAATAACAATCATTTAAGTTGAATAAAAAATACTATATAATATATTTTACATAATAAAATAATTAATATAAATAATAATTTATTTAATTTGAATAATAAAATCGATATGGATGATGTGTATATCAGCTTCCCTCACAAAATATTAGCGGGGACGTGTTGATTCTTTTCCTCTATTTTGGTCATGTAAGGTGAGCGCATGCTTGATACACTGGAAAACTGAGGAAAAGCATTGAATTCCACTTTCGCAGATAATGTTTTCTCTCTTAACAAATATTTTCCAGGATATGGAATTCTCTTCTCGTGCTGTTTGTTTTCTCCTTCCCTGCATTTTCTTCTGGTTCGCTCCTCTTCCTCCTCGCCCGCTCTCCCGCCATTTTCTCTTCTCGCTCTCTCCGCTTTCGCTTTTCACCTGTGCCATGCGCCTCAATCTCTCATCGGCGCTCCTCTTCATGTCCTTCTCCGACTTCTCCTGCGCTCCCTCCTCCTCCCCTCTTCTCTAAGCTACTCTCTCTACTCTGGCCACCTTCGTACAAGGCTATGCACTCGGGGTTACTACCTTCTCAGAAACTCCTTTACGTTGGTATATATTTAGAAATATTATTTAACTTGTTTGTTATTTTGAAGAAAACCCTAAACTTTGTTGGGTTAAACTTCAATTATTTTCAGACTTTTGGCATAAATATGATATTGCAGAAATTGATTGATTAAAATATACTAAGATATGCTTGGTATAAAATGTTTTAATTAACTCTAAGAAAGTCCCTTCCATTTCTTCGATTTGCTGTTATAATAAAAATGGAATGAGATTGTAAGATTTCCCAATTTGACCTACTTACCTCAAAGAAAAATTAGAAACAAGACAAAAAGGAAAAAGTATTAGGAAAGAGCTTTAAAGGGTAAAGAGTGTGCCGTCCAATTTCACCGATTCATTGCCCTTCTCCGTGCTGATACATACCCTTCAATTGCATTAATTAGTGCACACTGGCTGCCTCAATTATGAAACCTTTTGGTGGGCACTATTAATTCTTTGGTGAACCAAAATCCAATATAATGACAAAAGGAGGAATTGAATTTAGAGCGCATAGAATTACAGTCTCTAATCTCTAATCTAATATATACACTTTCAGCTGAAGAAATTCCCACATGGCTTCATCTGCTCAATTTGAGACGGCCTCCGGAATTCGGACAGAGACAGTAACTGGATCGCACCTGTTTAAGGTTTTCGGATATTCCCTAATTAAAGAGATTGGCATCGGAAAGAGCATAAACTCTGATGTTTTTACTATCGGTGGACATGAGTGGATGATCAAATACTACCCCGACGGAGACAGTAATGAAAGCAAAAGTTTTTTATCCTTGTATCTTGACCTTAAAAGTGAAGCTGCTGATGTGAAGGCACGATTTACGTTCACCATACTTCAACAGAATGGGTTCCCCTCTAACATGAGTGAGACATCTGAATTAAGGACTTTCAGGAGTACCACCGGTATCGGTGGTTCATCTTGGGGTTATAGGCAATTTACCAAAAAAATTGAATTTGAGGCATCAGAATGTCTGAAAGATGATGCTTTCACACTGAAGTGTACTCTTACTGTTGTGAAAGGTACTAAACTCGAAGCTATCAGTCCGTATGGTGTCGCCGTTCCACCATCGAACTTAAACCAAAATTTGGCTAAACTTCTAGAGAGCGGTAAGGGGGCAGACGTTACATTTGTTGTGAAGGGAGAGAGATTCAATGCTCACCGCTGTGTTCTTGCAGCTAGATCCGCTGTCTTCAGTGCTGAGCTTTTCGGTTGCATGAAGGAGAAAGGGACAGACAGCATAATGATCGATGACATTGAAGCACCAGTTTTCAAATCCATGCTTTACTTCATTTATTCTGATTCTCTGCCTGATTTTGAGGGGAATAGTGATGATGACGGTGAAAAGCAAGATCTGAGGTTGATGGCTCAGCATTTGCTTGTAGCCGCAGATAGGTATGCGTATGTTATTTAAAATTTTTCTGTTCAATTTTTTTAATTATTTATAATATTTTGAATAATTTTGTGAAGTATAGGTATGAGTTGGAGAGGTTGAGGTTGATGTGTGAAGATTTACTCTGCAAGAATCTTAGTGTGAACAATGCTGCGACAGTACTCATTTTGGCCGAGCAACACAATTGCAGTCAACTCAAAGCACAGTGCCTCAGATTTATGAGCTCTCCCGAGGTTTTTAAAGCTGTAGCACTAACTGATGGATTTCACAATTTGATGAAGATTTGTCCATCAGTTCTGAAGGATATCTGAGTTCTTTATTTGAAAACATAACCAATCCTGAGATATTTTTTTTGTTGTTGTTTTGTAGTCTTGATTGGGTTTTAAACTCACTGTTTATGGAATTATGACTGAATGGTTCTCCACTTGCATATGTTGCAGAGACATTCCAGTGGAAATGAGTATTAATTATAGTATCATCAGCTGGTTCATTCACAGTGTATATATGTTTTCTACTTGCTGCTATTACAGATTAGTTCTTTCACGGTGTTATTTTTTTCTGTATGCTTCTTTCCTGAAATTAGATTAATATATAATCTAAGCTAAAAACCGCAGGTCTATTACAATGATAATAGGTTTTGTTTCTCTATAGAGAGACGCATATTCAATTTCTGTAAAGATATCTAAAAAAAATAAATGTCGGAATTAACATGAGTCTTTATATCAAAAAAAAAAAAAAAAAAACTAAGCTAAAGCCCAGCCTCATGGGAAAAAAGAATAAAAAATATGCAGTTGTGATTGTTTATGTGATCATGAAATTTTTTTAAACTTGGAGATGTTGCATAGAAATTTATTTTTCATGGAAATGATTACAGTTAGCTTATTTTCTTTCATAATGTATTTTTTTTATATATATATTTAAAAAAGTAATATGGTTTTATTTATAACAGTAAAGCTGAACCCAGCTCACATGGATTACTGCAATGGTTCACCGATCAAACATTAATCAAGAAGATTCCGACATAATAGATATAGATACATAAATTAAATTAAAAAGATGAGTGATAATTATATTTTTTATTTATATCTGTGTCATAAGTATTTGAAGTTAAATAATTCAAAACTTAAATTTTAAAATATATATTTCTTATTTATACTTAACATTAAGTACAGATAAAAATGCAGATTTTGGAGTATAAAAATAATATCTCAATTAGAAATTGCTTGATTTTCTAAACCCATCTGGAATGAGAGTGGAGGTTTATCCGAGACCCTGAGTTGTGCTTCGCCTACTAATTGTGTCAAGAAATAAGTATAAACCCATGTATTAATGGTTTTATTTACTACTTCAAAGGTCAGAAGGAATGTTACTTTATTAAAAGATATCTTATGGAATCCTGTTTGCAGCATTTAGTTTTCTTTAATTTTTTTTGCATCCAAATGCAGCAACTTATGAGCAATGATGCTTACCTGATTATAACTGTGTTTGCTGCTGAATTCCAAAATAATAGTAATACCAAGTATAGAAACGTTTTTGAATAAAATTGTGTTTCAAAATAAAGTTTGTTTTCTGTACTAATTATAGAAACACTATATTGTCTTTGTAGTGCCCAATTTCATCAAACAGTGCAATTCAATTTAACAGATGGATTGTCATAATTTGGATGAGGTTTTGCAGACTCATTGCCCAAATAAATTTCAAAGGTTCAATCAGTTTGCCATCTTTGTTTTCTAATAACTATAAATTTTATTACAAAAATATGGGAAACGATTAGAATGTGTTTAAAAATTTCCTTTCCTTTTATTAAAAAAAAAATCTTATCTTTTCTTCCCATCATAAGCTCCCGTTTGACCCGCGTGATTTTTATAACTCAAAAATAGAGAAAAAGAAGATATAATAACAACCAACTCCATGATGAATTATTTGGCAAACCTGCTAAATATTTTATTCGTCAAGAATTTGCCAAATATAATAATATACAATTGGGACGCATAATAAAGAAAAAACAAAGATTAAAATTTTTGGAAAATGAAGCTTTAAATGATATAAGCAGTGTGACGGTTCAATTTCCCTGATTCTTGCTCTTCTTCTCCAAACCATACGGATACATCCCCTTCAAACTTCAATTAAATTCCTATATCGACCTTTCAGTTGGCAATATTAATTAATTACGCGGTGAACCAAATCTATATAACAAGAAAAAGGGTTTCAGTGTAGATCATACAGATTAAAGGCACAAATTTCTAATCTGATATATATACATTCCAGCTGAAGATAATCCCCACATGGGTTCATCTGATCAAGCTATCAGTGAACATAATCTCGACACGGCCTCTGCAGTTCGAACAGAGACGGTAACTAGATCTCACCAGTTTACGGTTTTCGGATATTCCCTGACTAAAGGGATTGGCATCGGAAAATTCATCAACTCTGATGTTTTTACCATTGGTGGATATAACTGGATAATTAAGTATTATCCGGATGGATTCGACAGTGAAAACAAAAACTTTATGTCCTTTTGGCTTCGGCTTGTAAGTGCTGTGAGTGATGTGAAGGCAAAATTTTTGTTTACCATACTTCGACAGAATGGTGTACCTTCGAACTTGAGTCACACATCCAGAATAGTGACATTCAACAGTACTAGTGATACTAAGCATGAATCTTGGGGTTATGTTCAATTTGTGAAAAGAACTGAATTTGAGGCATCCAAATATCTGAAAGACGACACTTTCACAGTGAAATGTACTGTTACCATTCTGAAAGGTACTAAGCTTCAAGTGATTAATCCATATGGCGTTACCGTTCCACCTGCGAACATGAACCAACATCTGATTAGCCTACTAGAGAGTGGTAAGGGGGCAGATGTCACATTTGTGGTAAACGGAGACAGTTTCAAGGCTCACCGGTGGATGCTTGTAGCAAGGTCAGATGTCTTTAAAGCGGAGCTTTCTGGTGGCATGAAGGAGAATTGGACTGACACCATAACAGTCGATGATATTGAAGCGCCGGTTTTCAAATCCATGCTTTACTTCATTTATTCTGATTCACTGCCTGATTTTGGAGGGAAAAGTGATTGTGGCGCTGAGAAGCAAGATCTGAGATTGATGGCTCAGCATTTGCTTGTAGCTGCTGATAGGTATTTATATGTTCTTTTTAAAACAAAATTCTTTTTATTGTTTTTAACTAGTTTTTTTATATTAGAAACAATTCTGTAAAAAATAGGTACCAGTTGGAGAGGTTGAGGTTGATGTGTGAAGATGTACTCTGCAAGAATCTCTGTGTGAGCAATGCCGCGACGACACTAATTTTGGCAGAGCGACACAATTGCAGTCAACTCAAAGCAGAGTGTCTCAGAATTTTTGAGCTCTGCTGAGGTTTTCAAAGATGTGGGACTGACTGATGGATTCCACAATTTGACGAAGAGTTGTCCGTCAATTTTGAAGGACATCAGAGCTCTTAACTTGAAATAGGGATCATTCATGAAAATTTTCTTTTGTCATGATCGTTTATTTATAATGCTAATTTGGGTTTAAATTTCTTAATTACTGTTTATGAAATCGTAGCTAGCCGATTTACCTCTTGCATGTATTACATAAGAAATCCTCTGTGGAAATGAATATTATAGTATCATTACTGATTTGCTTGTGTTTTTTTTCTTGACTGTGTAATTGTTTCTAATATGCTCTTATTTCAGTTTACTTTTTGACCGTGTTATATGGCTTGTAACCCGTGTAGAACTCCCCTGAAATAGATTCTTTTATTGCCAGTAAACGCATTTTTTATTTAATCAGAGCGTGATGTAATTTTGTCGAAGTAGAAAGTTAGTAGCACACATTACATATACACAATTAAGTTAAGTTGGAGTGTGATATATCACTAATTTAAGGATACTGAGAAAAATATAGCAATAAACCTATTTTCATGATGATTTAGTTGGAGACAATGAAAATTCTTTTATTCACCAAGAATTTGCCAATCATTCATTGCTCTTCTCCATGCATATACATGCCCTTCAATTAAATTGGTTACTTAATTTCCTGAGCGACTTTTGAGTGGGCAATGTTAATTATTGGGTAAGCCAAATCCTATAAAAGCTAATATAAAATGAGAAAAAAATTCAATGTAAGCCAGACAGATTAATTAAAGACTAATCTTAATAGTTAATATATATACATTTCAGCTGAAGATAAAGTCACACATGGTTCTTCTGATCGAGCTATCAGTCATCGAAATCTCGAGCCAGTATCGATCTGCACTTCGAACTGAGACCGGATCACATCAATTTAAGGTTTTCAGATATTCTCCAGTTAAAGTGATTGGCATTGGAAAATGTAGCAATTTCAAAAGTTTAAACCTACTACTGGATTCAATCTGTGCAGTCATGCAGGAATTAAAACATATACAGGGAATTGTTAATAATCTTGTATCTAGTTTAACTAATTGTGTGGCTATCAATACCATGTAGTTTAACTAACTGATAATAAATTGTATATAGGTTATTTATCACCCTTTCTGGCAATTAATTTTTCATATTTATTCTTTTAACTTTAAATTTCCTTCAGCGACAAGAAAATATGACACAATGGACACAATGGGAACTATTTTATTTGCCAAGAATTTTCCAATTATTATATAAGTGGGGATCAAAATTTGAAAAAAAAAAATGGAGAAATGGAAAGCAATATGGGAAAAAAAAGCGCTTTTCAAAAAAAAAATAATGAGAAAAAAGCAGTATGATGATCTAATTTCACTGATTCATTGCTCTTATCCATACAGAAACATCCCTTTCAATTAAATTAATTATATAGTTCACACTAGTTACCACAATTTTGTAAAGACAAGGTAGCCTAACGATATATATCATAACACAATAGCAAGATAGTGCAAGAAAGGAATAGAAAAGACATTAGAATCATGAAAAATCAGATGAGTATTGAAAAATTACAAACCACGCCGGCCTACTATTGTATTAACAAGAGAAGAAATAATTATGAGTTTATCAGTAAGCTTTTTTCTGTGGTGTTTTTACAAAAGAGTCTACGCGTCTTTATATAAATTAGAGCAAATTTAGGGGTGAAAAAATCAATCACCTTATTTAGTGATCTAATAATCTATAACCTTGCTTAGTGATTAAGAAATAGTATTTTATCTTCACATCCAACAAATTTCCTATGGAACCTTTGAGTGGGGAATATTAACTTTTCTGGTAACCAAATCCTATAAAACAAGAAAAGGGTCTTGGTATAGACCATACAGATTAAAAAACACTAATCTACTCCGATATATATACATTCCAGCTGAAGATAATCCCCACATGGGTTCATCTCAGAAAGCTATCAGTGAACAGAATCCTGACACGGCCTCTCCAATTCGAACAGAGATGGTAACTGGATCTCATCTGTTTACGATTTTCGGATATTCTCTGACTAAAGGGATTGGCATCGGAAAATTATCCACCTCCGATGTTTTTACTATAGGTGGATATGACTGGGTAATCCGATACTATCCTGATGGATATACTGATGAAGGCAGAAATTTTATATCCTTTTACCTCCATCTTAAAAGTAATGCTATCGATGTGAAGGCATGATATAAGTTCACGATACTTCAACAGAATGGTGTACCTTCAGATATGAGTTGTTCGTCCCAACTAAAAACATTCAAAAATACTATTGATTCTAGGTATGAATCTAGGGGTATATTCAATTTGTGAAAAGAACTGAATTTGAGGCATCCAAAAATCTGAAAGACGATGCCTTCACAGTGAAATGTACTGTTACCGTTCTGAAAGGTACTAAGCTTCAAGTGATTAATCCATACGGCGTTACCGTTCCACCTGGGAACATGAACCAACATCTGATTAGCCTATTAGAGTCTTCTTTTTCGATTTCGATGGAAAAGTGGTAAACGGAGATGGTTTCAAGCTCACCGGTGGATGCTTGTAGCAAGGTCAGCTGTCTTCAAAGCGGAGCTTTCTGGTGGCTTCAAGGAGATATGGACTGACACTGTAACAGTTAAAGATATTGAAGCGCCGGTTTTCAAATCCATGCTTTACTTCATTTATTCTGATTCATTGCTGGATTTTGCGACAATTAGTGATTATGACAACAAAAAGCAAGACTTGATCATTGTGGCGGATAGGTAATATCGGGGCTCATGTTCGGAAGCCTTAATTCAGAGAAGGAGGTTTCTTAAGGAGCGGACAGAGAATTAAAATCCGGGCAAAATAAAGTTAAAGGAGGGGTTTTTAATTCACGCTAAAGAATATGTGTTCGGAAAGATTAAGCAACTAAGGAAGCTAAATGAGACTTATGGAGCCTAGAAAAGGAGATTGTCGAACAACACCATTAAATCCTCCTTTAGCATTCTTTTACCTGAACTTTAATTCTTTGTCTGCTTCTTAAGGAAGCCTTCTGGATTAAGCTTCCTTAACTTTTACAGACGGATTAAGGCTACCGAACATGAACTCCTTAGTGTGGATTAAAATTTAATTCTCAATGTGTTGCCGAACGGCCCCTATACTATCTATACTCCAACAACAAGGTGGGGTCCCCTCTGACGAGAGCATTACATCTAAAGTGATGACTTTCAAGAGTACCGGTAATACGTGGGGTTTCAGTCGGTTTGCGAAGAGAACTGAATTTGAGGCATCCAAATATCTCAAAGATGATGCTTTCACTGTGAAATGTACTGTTACTGTTAGTCAAGGAACCAAGCTTCAGGTAAACAATCTGTGTGACATCATTGTTCCGCCCTCAAATTTGAACCAGCATATGGTTAGATTACTAGAAAGCGGAGACGGGGCGGATGTCACGTTTGTAGTGAAGGGAGAGAGGTTTAAGGCTCACCGGTGGATGCTTGCAAGGAGGTCGGCTGTCTTTAAAGCGGAGCTTTTTGGTGGCATGAAGGAGAATTGGACTGACACGATAACGATTGCAGTTTTTGAAGCACTGATTTTCAAATCCATGCTTTACTTCATTTATCTGATTCATTGTATGATTTTGCGGGTAGTAGCTATCATGGTAAAGGGGAAAAGCAAGATTTGAGTTTGATGACTCAGCGTTTGCTTGTAGCCGCAGATCGGTACGTACAAGTTCCTTTTTTTTTTGTATCTGTTCTTTTACATATATTTATGATGTTAATGTTAAGAATAATTCACTGAAAGATAGGTACAGTTAGAGAGGTTGAGGTTGATGTGTGAGGATATACTTTGCAAGAACCTTGGTGTCGGTATAGTCGCGACTACATTAATTTTGGCTGAGCAATACAATTTCAGTCAACTCAAAGCGTCGTGCCTCAAATTTATGGGTTTCAAAATTTGACAAAGAATTGCTCATCAATTTTTTTGAAGAATCTCTGAGTTCCTTAATTTGCAAATGACATCGTCAATTAGTTGTTCTGCAACGGCTTGCCAGTACTAAATTGGGCATCATGTTTTCGTCATTTATGTAATCTTGAAAACTTTTAACGTTTCATATGCATGTTGCATAGAAAATTAGAAATCCGTCATGGAAATAAGTACAATTAGCTTGTTTTTTTTTTCCCAATATGTAATTGTTTCGTCTCTGAAAGCATAGCAATAAATTTTATCCATAACCAGAAGGCTGAGCCAGGGCCCACATGCATTAATCAAGCGGTTATCCCAGGCCTGTTAAATATCAAAGTTGCGAATTTGTGATTGTTCAATTGAATCTACTCATGACAATAAGTCAAATGCCAAAAAAAAAAATGAACAAGAAAGTCGATCGACAACCAATTTTAAAGTGATTTTGTTTTATGAGAAAAGTTATTCAATTTATTTTTGAGAACTGAAGATAGCAACTAGCAAGAAGATACTTTTGGACCAAATTATGATTTTGTTGCCAATTTTACCAGCTTTTTAGTAATAGTTCTTTTATAGACTTTTATATTCTGCTTTTTCTAATTATATCCTTTCTATTAGCATTTATATTTACAAATATAGCTGTAGTGTTTCCATAATTAATTACGGTAAATATCCATAATAGCTTCTTCCTGCTTCAAGCTCCTCCTCTCCTCTCCTCTGCTTCAAGCTACTCTCTCTACTCCTCCCACCTCCGAACGAGGCGGCGTACCTGAGGTTTTTTTTTTTTTACTTCCTTGACACTACTCTTTGATATTAATTATTTGGATCTAGAATTACTGTTTTTTTTATTTTTTTCTTATTTTGGAGAAACCCCATAAATTGTCTTGGGTGAAATTTCTGATGTTTTCAGAATTTTAGCATAAATATAATCTTGTCGAAATTGATTGTGTAACAGATTGTAGGAAATTTAATAACTTTATGAACTAACAATATGCTTTGTGTAAGTGTTGAAATTAACTATAGGAAGAAACTTTAACAAAAAAAAAAAAACTATAGAAAGGTCCCTTCCAATTCTTTAGTCTGTTATCATAATCAATTTGCAATGATGGAATGAAATTGTAAGATTCCGAATTTAGTGAGTGCAAATTTGTAGTTTCAACTGCACCCCCCACCCCCAACAATGCATTCTTAATTTGTCATGTTTAGTTAGTTTTCTTTGCTGAAAGACGTGATGTGGCTCTATAAACCTCCGAGGCTGTCGCAAGTTATAGTAAATACCTATTTCTTTTCTGTATGTCTTTCTCGAGTCGGTAAAACTACAACCCGAATGCAAGTCTGATCACTTAACTAATTTATATGATACAATAATTTTATACATAATGTTCTCGCTCTGTTATGTACTACTGGGATAAGTATCAGTATCTACTGTCAATTAGATTCTGATACATGTATTTGATTATATATACATGTTCTTGTTGTGTACAGGTATGGTTCCGAGAATGTTTCTAAATTTATTTCTCACATAATCCAGCTCGAATATTTTTTCTACACTTCTTTGATTTAGTGTCCAGTTCAACAATTTTGCAATTACACCCATATTATTATCAACAATTTAGTCAGGATATATTTGGGTCATAATTAGTACTTGGGAGGAAAAGAAAAGAGGTTTTGTACCACAAATTAAGATTCAACCTGTGATATAATGTAGCACTACAACCTAAATATATTTATATTGGATTTCGAGACGTCTAAATATAATAAATTAAATTGGACAAACGTGTATTATAATTATATGTCTAATACCGTCACGAATATTAATGTTAAAATAAATGATTAATTAAGGAATGACATTATACATATTTCAATTAGGGTTTGGAACCGAAAACGCATCGAATTAAATTTGATTAATTATAATTGTTAATGGACAGGTTATAATTAATCTAACTAAAATACATGTAATAATTTCGGATTAAATAAGATCTAAGTAATATTTACACATTAGCACACGTTACGGATTTATTCAGAAAATTTTTCGAGACTGTAGCAAAAAACGAAATTACTGTAGCAGAAGATCCCATAATATTTTAGAAATTAGTGTGAACTAATTTTAGCACTAAGATTGACCTGAAGTTATTTTAGACTATGGTTATACTAAATTGAGAATCTGACACTTGTATTTAAAAGCTGAGTCTCTACGACTTACAGTTATCATGATTATAATTATCTGCTTAATTAAAGACTAGATATTTTGTCATATTATTCGGATAGTCAGAGAAAAGAAAGAGATGATTGTAAGTTTTTGGAACGACTCGAAAATCAACAACAACTCAAGCAACTAGGCGCTACCAGAAGCTTATCAACCTAGAGTTTTGAAAACTGTCTGGTTGATAGCATACATAGGTCTTTTGAAAATAGAAAATAAGTTTAGTTGTGCATTAAATTTAATTTTTTATATAAGGGTAAATCTTGGTTAGAATTTAAAGTAATTAGGAAAACCTAATTAAAAACTAACAATTTATTCTTATCAAATACGGCGAATTGTTATATTACAGTTGAAGCTACTCCCACATGGCTACATCTGCTCAAGTCGAGACGGCCTCTGCAATTCGAACAGAGACCACAACTGGACGACACCTGTTTAAGGTTTTCGGATATTCCCTGACTAAAGGGATTGGCATAGGAAAACACATCAATTCTGATATTTTTACTATCGGCGGATATGACTGGGAAATCGAGTACTATCCCAATGGATATACTGAGGAAGACAAAAATTTTATATCCTTTTACCTCCGTCTTAAAAGTTTTGGTACTGATGTGAAGGCCCGATTTACGTTCACCATACTTCAACAGAATGGTGTCCCCTCCAACATGAGCGAGATATCTGAAGTAAGGACTTTCAGCAACCGTACCGGTGATTTCTCTTGGGGTTATAGGAAATTTGCAAAAAAAACTAAATTTGAGGCATCAGAATGCCTGAAAGATGATGATTTCACACTGAAGTGTACTGTTACTGTTCTCAAAGGTACTCATCTCAAAGCAATCAGTCCTTGTGGCATTACCGTTCCGCCATCAAACTTGAACAAAAATTTGGCTAAACTTCTAGAGAGTGGTAAGGGGGCAGATGTTACATTTGTCGTGAAAGGAGATAAATTCAATGCTCACCGGTGTGTGCTGGCAGCAAGGTCGGCTGTCTTTAGTGCCGAGCTTTTCGGTTGCATGAAGGAGAGATGGACGGACACCATAACAGTTCATGATATTGAAGCACCAGTTTTCAAATCCATGCTTTACTTCATTTATTCTGATTCACTGCCTGATTTTGAGGGGACTAGTGATGATGACGGTGAAAATGAAGATCCGAGATTGATGGCTCAGCATTTGCTTGTAGCCGCACATAGGTACGTATACATTCTTTTTAAAAAATTTCTTTTAATTTTTCAAATAATTTTCATATTATAAACAATTTTGTGAAATATAGGTATGAGTTGGAGAGGTTGAGGTTGATGTGTGAAGATTTACTCTGTAAGAATCTTAGTGCGAGCAATGTCGCGATGACACTAATTTTGGCCGAGCAACACAGTTGCGGTCAACTCAAAGAAGAGTGTCTCAGATTTATGAGCTCTCCTGAGGTTTTTAAAGCTGTAGCACAGACTGATGGATTTCACAATTTGATGAAGATATGTCCGATTTTGAAAGATATTTGAGTTCTTTATTTGAAACTGTGATAATCTTTTTTTTCTTTTTTTCTTCTTGACTTCTAGTGGTTTTTAATTTGTCACTGCTTATGGAATCATGATTATCTAGTTTCCCACTTGCATATGTATGTTGCATAGGTAACCTATGTGGAAATGACTATTATAGAAAGATTATCACACATACAACCCTACAAAGTTTATGGTTTCTCTTTGACCATTGACAAAATCTTTCTTTTTTCTTTTTGATAAAGGGTACTGTTGGCATCGGTACGAGATAGGTGGTACCGGGTTAAATAGAAGGGGGTATCGGAAACAGGGTCCTTTGATTTATGCTGTCATTTTAGTATCTTATTTTTAATACCCATGGTATCAGGTTGTGGTATTGGATTTGATTTGATCTTTTTGTTTCTGCTGAAAACAACTAAGTAGGTTGATACTTAGTGGTAATTGTAGGATGTAATCCCAAGTATTGGGATGTAGTATTTAAAATAATTTTAGATTCAATATAATATTGAAACTGATTGTATATACCACTTTTAAAAAAAAACAAAAAAAAAATAAAATAAAAAAACTGCATGCGCCTGATAAATTTCAAAGTTCATTAAACAGTGTAATTTTGATGTGCCAAGTTGATGCTCATGATTTTTTGTTTGCAGACTTCCTGGGCAATAAATTACAAAAGTTCAGTTCAGAGAACAATTATTTTTTTCCTTACATTTTTTGCTTAACTTGAAATTATATGCCACCCCATAAAATCTGAGAAATAATTAAAAACTGTCACACTGTAAATTAATAAACAAATCAAATAAAATAATTCCTTCCATCATATGCATGTTTCGGTTTGACCCCATATGAGTTGGTGAATAAAAAATGACAAAGTTATAATAACAACCAACTTGTTACTTGGCAGTGAATTATTTGGTGTCCTGAAAACTATTATTTCGTCAAGAATTTGTCGATTATAGGCTAATATTAGGAAGATACCATTTTGAACAGACTTTATTGTTCTAACTAAATGAATTATTATTTCTTTTAATAATTTTATTATACAAATTATTTTGTATATTACTTTTATTATGTAATTTAGATATCATTAATCTTAATAATAATCACTTAAGTTGAATAAAAAAATACTATACAATATATTTTATATAATAAAATAATTAATATAAATAATAATTTATTTAATATGAATGGTAAAATCGCTATCGATGACCTGTATATCAGCTTCCATCACAAAATATTAGCGGGGACGTGTTCATTCGTTTCCTCTATTTTGGTCATGTAAGGTAAGCGCATGCTTGATACACTGGAAAACTGAGGAAAAGCATTGAATTCCACTTTCGCAGATATGTTTTCTCTCTTAGCAAATGTTTTCCAGGATATGGAATTGTCTTCTCGTGCTGTTTGTTTTCTCCTCATTTCCCTGCATTTTCTTCTGGTTCGCTCCTCTTCCTATAAAACTAGAAAAGGGTCTTGGTATAGACCATACAGATTAAAAGGCACTAATCTACTGCAATATTTATACATTCCAGCTGAAGATAATCCCCACATGGGTTCATCTCAAAAAGCTATCAGTGAACGGAATCCTGACATGGCCTCTCCAGTTCGAACAGAGATGGTAACTGGATCTCATCTGTTTACGATTTTCGGATATTCTCTGAGTAAAGGGATTGGCATCGGAAAATTCTTCACCTCCGATGTTTTTACTATTGGTGGATATGACTGGGTAATCCGATACTATCCTGATGGATATACTGATGAAGGCAGAAATTTTATATCCTTTTACCTCCATCTTAAAAGTAATGCTATCGATGTGAAGGCCCGATATTGTTGGAAATTTTGGAAATAGAAAAACAGAAAATATAGAATCTGGATTTTTCTAACTCAACTTATTAAATAACTGATATCAAATACATAGTATTTAACACAGAACATAATTCTAATTTAGCATTCACTAACCAAAGCTGTCATATTTAGCCCATGACAGCTATAACATACCCATTACATGTCTAAAAATAGAGCACAGTTTAAACCTAGCTCTTAACTAAAAATAGACCTATACCTAAAACCGTAACTTCTAAAAAACTGCAGCACCTATGTGCCTTGCTGACCCGGTTCATGATTTGGATTATATTTAACACTCCCCCTTAATTCAAAGTCATCTACATTCATCGTTCTTCGACACCAAATAAACTTCTCTTTTGCAAGAGACTTGGTCATGATATCTGCAACTTGTTCATTAGTATTAACATACTGCAATTCGATTTCCTTTTGCTCAACCAACTCTCGGATGAAGTGTTGCTTTGTATCAATATGCTTAGTACGACTATGAAATACTGGATTTTTGCTCATTGCTATCGTTGATTGGTTGTCGCATAATATTATGGTTGCTCCTTTTTGCTTGCAATTTAACTCTTCTAGCATGCGCCTAAGCCAGACCCCTTGACGTGCAGCTGAAGTCACAGCATTGTACTCAATTAAACTTGACGTGCAGCTGTGGAAAGTGCAACAGTTGATTGCTTCTTTGAATTCCAACAGATTGCATTGTCGCCATAGAAGAACACTTGCCCGGATGTGCTCCTTCTATCATCTAGGCTCCCTGCCCAATCGCTATCACTATACCCAATTAAACTTGGATTCTCCACAGATTTGTACCACAGGCCATAGCTCGTTGTGCCTACAACATACCTTAATATTCTTTTTGCTACACCCATGTGTTGTTTGGTCGGTGTTTGCATGAACCTTGAGATGACTCCAACTGAGTGTGAGATGTCGGGCCGTGTGTGTGTTAAATACATCAAGCCTCCAACCAAACTTCGGAATCGTGTTGCATCAATATATTCTGTGCCATCCTCTGCTGTGAGCTTTTCGTTGACATTAGATGGTGTTTGCACGAGATTGCATCCTTTCATTCCGAACTTCTCAATTGGATCTTTGGCATACTTCCTCTGAGAAATGAACATATTGCCTTCTTCTTGCTCAATCTCTAGCCCTAGAAAGTAATGCATCTCACCCAAGTCTGTCATCTTGAACATATGCATCATTTGTTCTTTAAATGTTTGAACCATCCCTTGATCTGTACCGAAGTAGATCATATCATCAACATATAAACAAACGACCAACAAACCTATGTTCTGTTTGATGTAGAGATTCGGCTCGTTCTTGCTTCTCGTGAACCCCAAGGTCTGAAAGCATGCATCTACCTTGCTATACCACGCTCGTGGGGCTTGTTTCAAGCCATAAAGTGCTTTATAGAGCCGATATACCCAGTTTTCTTTGCCTTCGATTTTGAATCCTTCAGGTTGCTCGACATACACCTCTTCCATTAGTTCTCCATTCAAGAAGGCAGACTTAACATCGAGTTGAAAGATCGGTTGCTTTAATTAGACAGCTAGTGCTAACAAGAGTCGAACGGTTTCAAACCTCGCAACAGGGGAGAACGTCTCATTATAATCAATTCCCTGCCTTTGTGCATATCCCTTCACAACTAATCTTGCCTTATATTTAAGCACCTTCCCATCAGGACCGAGCTTGGTCTTGTAGACCCATTTGACCCCTATTTCCTTGTGATCCTTTGGCAGTTCTACTAAATCCCACGTGTTATTTTCCTCAATTGCTCGCATTTCTTCTTTCATAGCTGTAGCCCATTCTTCCTTTCCAGCGGCTTCTTCAAAACACTCGGGATCAGCCACCAAAAGCGCTTGTGTTGTTGCATATAATTCTTGCAAGGTTTTGGTCTTTTGCTGTGGCGGTAGGTTGCTTCTTCTTGTATAAACTCGTGTTGGTGTTGGTATGTCTTCGTTTAGGTTTGTTTCGAATTGAGGCTGCTCGCTGTCCTCATCCTCCTCATATTGTAAAGTAGTCGGTACTTCAACACCTTCCGAATTCCATCTCCAACTCGTATTCTCGTCGAACATCACGTTGCGGCGGACAATTGTCTTCTTTGTTTCAGGGTTGTAGAGTCGATATCCTTTCGATTGAATACAGTACCCTATGAATATGCACTTTTCAGATTTGGCATCCAACTTCTTTCGATTGTGCGAGTTGATAAGAGTGTATGCAACGCATCCAAAGACTCGTAAGTGACTCACGGTTGGTTTCCTTCCGAACCACGCCTCATACGGAGTTTTGTTCATGACTGCTTTTGTCGGTGAAAGGTTGAGGATGTAGACTGTTGTGGCTACAGCTTCTGCCCAAAAGGAATTCGGTATGCCTCTTGATTTCAGCATGTTTCTTGCCAACTCAACAACGGTTCGGTTCTTTCGCTCGGCTACACCGTTTTGCTCAGGGGTGTAGGGTGTGGTCAGTTGCTGCAAGATGCCTTCTTGTTCACAAAATTTCTTGAATTCAGTTGATTGATACTCACCACCCCGATCTGATCTTAATGCTTTCAGTTTCATGCCGGTTTGCATTTCCGTCATGGCTTTGAATTTCTTGAACATCTTAAATGCTTCGCTCTTATAGGTAATGAAGAATATCCATGTAATTCTACTAAAATCATCAATGAACAACATGAAATATTTACTCCCAGCCATTGAAATCGTTTCCATGGGCCCACATAGGTCGGTATGCACCACTTCAAGTGCTCGGGTTGCACGGAGAGATTGATCCTTCGGAAATGGCAATTTTGATTGTTTGCCAAGTACACACCCTTTGCATAACCCGACTACCTCTATCTTTGGTAGTCCTATCACCATATTTTTCTGATTAAGTAATTTCAGACCATTGATATTTAAATGTCCGTACCTTAGATGCCATAATCTGCTTTGATTAGGTTCCATAATTGCAAGTGCACTATCATCAACCTCTGTTATTTCCAACGGAAACAAGTTATTTTGTGTCTTCCGAATGGTTGCCATCACATGCTTTGTTGATGATTCCTCAATTTTACAAGTCTTGCCTTCAAATTTGATCTCATACCCGCTGTCCATCATTTGCCCGATGCTTAGGAGATTTTGTGAAAGTTGCGGGATGTAGTATACATTGTGTAGATACCTTGTATTGTTTGCAGTTTGGACAGCCACCTTGCCGATACCTTCAACTTGTATTTGTTTGTCATTGCCGAGTTTCATAAGATTCTTGTATGACTCGTCCAATTCTTCCAAGAGATACTTGTAACCGGACATGTGGTTAGAACATCCGCTGTCCAAGAACCAAACTTGACTCACGTCTGATTTCTAATCAGTTTTTGTCATGAAGAGCATGGTTTCGGTGCCTTTCTCATTGCCTTTCTCCTCTGCAACATTGGCTTGCTCTACTTCACGCTTTTTCTTGAAGCAATCAGCCTGCACATGGCCGATTCTGTGACAATAATGGCATTCAATACCTTGCTTGCCTTGTCCGTCTTCCCTCTTCTTCCTGTAGCAATCTGCCTTGACGTGACCGAACTTGTGACAATAGTAGCACTCGATATCCTTCTTTGTTCTTTGTTGATGTTGACGGTTGTCTCCACTGCTCGTGCCTCTTCCACGACCTCTACCGCTGCGACCTCTTCCTCTACTTGAGTTGCCTCTGGTGAGGAAAGCCTTAAAATCGTCCTTCTCTTCAGATCTGAGAAGTTGTACTTCATGGACTTGCAGCGAACCCATCAACTCGTCGAAAGAGTATGTGGATAGGTCCTTGGACTCTTCGATTGCTGCCACGACATGGTCGAATTTTGAGGTAAGGCTGCGGAGCACCTTCATAACCACGGTCTTATCAGCAAGATCTTCGCCACAACTCTTGATTTGGTTGACGGTGGATGTGACTCTTGTGAGAAATACTTGAACAGATTCACCTTGATTCATATTCAACGTCTCAAAATCTTTTCTCAAGCCTTGTAGCCTTATCTCGAGAACTTTCGAATTTCCCTAGAATGCGGTTTTCAGGGTTGTCCATGCCTCCCTTGCCGATGCCGCTGCTGCAATTTTTGTGAACACCGTGTCAACAACGGCTTGTTGAATTAAGAACAACGCCTTCGCATCTCGCTTTGTTGTTTCTGTTGGTGTGGGATCTGTGGTCGGTGCTCCGTTCTCCACCAATTCCCATAGACCTTGCGACTTGAGCAAAGTTCGTATCTTGATGCTCCAGAACTCGTAGTTGTCTCCCTTGAACAGCGGAATCGATGGATTCGACATGCTCATGTTCTCTGCCATGGTCGGATCTGCCCTGATCTCTCACCTTTGGATCTGCCCAGATCTCTCACCTTCGGCTCTGATACCAAAAATTGTTGGAAAATTTTGGAAATAGAAAAACATAAAATACAGAATCTAGATTTTTCTAACTCAACTTATTCAATAACTGATACAAAATACATAGTATTTAACACAGAACATAATCCTAATTTAGCACCCACTAACCAAAGCTTTCATATTTAGCCCATGACAGCTATAACCTATCCATTACATGTCTAAAAACAGAGCACAGTTTACACCTAGCTCTTAACTAAAAATAGACTTATATCTAAAACCGTAACTTCTGAAAAACTGCAACACCTATGTGCCTTGCTGACCCGATTCATGATTTGGATTATATTCAACAACGATATAAGTTCACGATACTTCAACAGAATGGTGTACCTTCAGATATGAATTGTTCGTCCCAACTAAAAACAAAAATACTATTGATTCTAGGTATGAATCTAGGGGTATAATCAATTTGTGAAAAGAACTGAATTTGAGGCATCCAAAAACCTGAAAGACGATGCCTTCACAGTGAAATGTACTGTTACCGTTCTGAAAGGTACTAAGCTTCAAGTGATTAATCCATACGGCGTTACCGTTCCACCTGGGAACATGAACCAACATCTGATTAGCCTATTAGAGTCTTCTTTTTTGATTTCGATGGAAAAGTGGTAAACGGAGACAGTTTCAAGCTCACTGGTGGATGCTTGTAGCAAGGTCAGCTGTCTTCAAAGTGGATCTTTCAGGTGGCTTCAAGGAGATATGGACTGACACTGTAACAGTTAAAGATATTGAAGCGCCGGTTTTCAAATCCATGCTTTACTTCATTTATTCTAATTCATTGCAGGATTTTGCGACAATTAGTCATTATGACAACAAAAAGCAAGACTTGATCATTGTGGCGGATAGGTAATATTGCCGAACGGCCCCTATACTATCTATACTCCAACAACAAGGTGGGGTCCCCTTTGACAAGAGCATTACATCTAAAGTGATGACTTTCAAGAGTACCGGTCATACGTGGGGTTTCAGTTGGTTTGCGAAGAGAACTGAATTTGAGGCATCCAAATATCTCAAAGATGATGCTTTCACTGTGAAATGTACTGTTACTGTTGTTAGTTTTATTTTTTATTATGTGGCCTATGTCATTATTGTGCACCAATTTCATATAAAGAAATTAACGAGAAGACATCTGAATTTTTGATGGAAAAATTCATATTACTATTATTAATAAGTGTACTGGTCCCAAAAATTGACTCAGAATATATAAAAGATCCCTTCTCTATTTAGACGGATGTCATTTTAAAAAAAAAACGTTTTTTTGCCATTTAATTTCTGAAAAATAAGATTGATTGATTAATTAATTAATTAATTAATAATCTAATGAATAATTAAAAAAACACCTGATGTGAAGAGGTGCATATATCCAACAGGTGTATATGGTCTGTATTATCCTAAATTAATACGGATATATATATATATATATATATATCCTTGGTGATTAATTGAAGGAGTATTGTTTTTTTTATGGATCTGTACCTTTGATAAAGATACGGCTCCTTATCTATCTCTCTCTCTAGTCTCTCTCTACTTCTCTCTCTCCACATAAAATATAATAATAAGAGATAGATATGAGTGATTAATAAGAGGAGTTTTAATTCAGAACTGATATTATTCTGAAAACCTTGACATCCATTTTGAAAGAGAAGTAAAGAAAACGCAAAAAGGTCTCCATCATTAGATCTGAGTAAAACCGTTGAAAATCAATACTAACGTTTCCGCCTAAAGATGCCTTCAATTCAGAATTGTAAGATTTAAATTTCTTTGCTATTTTATTTTGAATTTACGGATTCCGGTTTGCATGTTTTTTAATTGCAAAACACTTCATGACGTTAATTATGTCTTTCAACTATTAGTCAAAAAACCAAGCTTCAGGTAAACAATCTGTGTGACATCATTGTTCCGCCCTCAAATTTGAACCAGCATATGGTTAGATTACTAGGTCTTTTCGGATTCACTTATTTACGTGCATTTTTTTAAGGAAAGAGACTACAAATTTTGAACGGCGGATAGGCTAATTTTCCGATGTAAAGAAAGAAAGCGGAGACGGGGCGGATGTCACGTTTGTAGTGAAGGGAGAGAGGTTTAAGGCTCACCGGTGGATGCTTGCAACGAGGTTGGCTGTCTTTAAAGCAGAGCTTTTTGGTGGCAAGAAGGAGAATTGGACTGACACGATAACGATTGCAGTTGTTGAAGCACTGATTTTCAAATCCATGCTTTACTCCATTTATCTGATTCATTGTCCGATTTTGCGGGGAGTAGCTATCATGGTAAAGGGGAAAAGCAAGATTTGAGTCTGATGGCTCAGCGTTTGCTTGTAGCCGCAGATCGGTACGTACAAGTTCCTTTTTTTTTGTGTTCTGTTCTTTTACTTACATTTATGATGTTAATGTTAAGAATAATTCACAAAAAGATAGGTACAGTTAGAGAGATTGAGGTTGATGTGTGGGGATATACTCTGCAAGAACCTCGGTGTCAGTATAGTGGCCACTACATTAATTTTGGCCGACAATACAATTTCAGTCAACTCAAAGCGTCGTGCCTCAAATTTATGGGTTTCAAAATTTGACAAATAATTGCTCATCAATTTTTTTGAAGAATCTCTGAGTTCCTTAATTTGCAAATGACATCGTCAATTAATTGTTCTGCAACGGCTTGCCAGTACTAAATTGGGCATCATGTTTCCGTCGTTTATGTAATCTTGAAAATGTTTAACGTTTCATATGCATGTTGCATAGAAAATTAGAAATCCTTCATGGAAATAAGTACAATTAGCTTGTTTTTTTTCTTCCAATATGTAATTGTTTCGTTTCTGAAAGCATAGCAATAAATTTTATCCATAACCAGAAGGCTGAGCCAGGGCCCACGTGCATTAATCAAGCGGTTATCCCAGGCCTGTTAATTATCAACGTTGTGATTTTGTGATTCTTCAATTGAATCTACTCATGACAATAAGTCAAATGCCAAAACAAAAAAAAAGAACAAGAAAGTCGATCGATAACCAATTTAAAAGTGATTTGGTTTTATGAGAAAAGTCATTCAATTTATTTTTGAGAACTGAAGATAGCAACTAGCAAGAAGATACTTTTGGACCAAATTATGATTTTGTTGCCAATTTTACGAGTTTTTTAGTAATAGTTCTTTTATAGACTTTTATATTCTGCTTTTTCTAATTATATCCTTTCTATTAGCATTTATATTTACAAATATAGCTGTAGTGTTTCCATAATTAATTACGGTAAATATCCATAATAATTTCTTCCTGCTTCAAGCTCCTCCTCTCCTCTCCTCTGCTTCAAGCTACTCTCTCTACTCCTGCCACACCTCCGTACAAGGTGGCGTAATCGAGGTTTTTTTTTTTTACTTCCTTGAAACCACTCTTTGATATTAATTATTTGGATCTAGAATTATTGTTTTTTTTTCTTATTTTGGAGAAACCCCATAAATTGTCTTGGGTGAAATTTCTGATGTTTTCAGAATTTTAGCATAAATATAATCTTGTCGAAATTGATTGTGTAACAGATTGTAGGAAATTTGATATCTTTATGAACTAACAATATGCTTTGTGTAAGTGTTGAAATTAACTATAGGAAGAACCTTTAACAAAAAAAAACTATAGAAAGGTCCCTTCCAATTCTTTAGTCTGTTATCATAATTAATTTGCAATGATGGATTGAAATTGTAAGATTTCCGAATTTAGTGAGTGCAAATTTGTAGTTTCAACTGCACCCCCCCCCCCCCCCAACAATGCATTCTTAATTTGTCATGTTTAGTAAGTTTTCTTTGCTGAAAGACGTGATGTGGCTCTATAAACCTCCGAGGCTGTCGCATGTTATAGTAAATACCTATTTCTTTTCTGTATGTCTTTCTCGAGTCGGTAAAACTACAACCCGAATGCAAGTCTGATCACTTAACTAATTTATATGATACAATAATTTTATACATAATGTTCTCGCTCTGTAATGTACTACTGGGATAAGTATCAGTATCTACTGTCAATTAGATTCTGATACATGTATTTGATTATATATATACATGTTCTTGTTGTGTACAGGTATGGTTCCGAGAATGTTTCTAAATTTATTTCTCACATAATCCAGCTCGAATATTTTTTCTACACTTCTTTGATTTAGTGTCCAGTTCAACAATTTTGCAATTACACCCATATTATTATCAACAATTTAGTCAGGATATATTTGGGTCATAATTAGTACTTGGGAGGAAAAGAAAAGAGGTTTTGTACCACAAATTAAGATTCAACCTGTGATATAATGTAGCACTACAACCTAAATATATTTATATTGGATTTAGAGACGTCTAAATATAATAAATTAAATTGGACAAACGTGTATTATAATTATATGTCTAATACCGTCATGAATATTAATGTTAAAAGAAATGATTAATTAAGGAATGTTTACACATTAGGTCTAAATAATGTGTAACTAAATGAACATATTATAATTAATGTAACTAAAATACATGTAATAATTTCGGATTAAAATAAGGTCTAAATAATGTTTACACATTAGCACACGTTACGGATTTATTCAGAAAATTTTTCAAAACTGTAGCAAAAAACGAAATTACTGTAGCAGCAGATCCCATAATCTTTTAGAAATTAGTGTGAACTAATTTTAGCACTAAGATTGACCTGAAGTTATTTTAGATTATGGTTATACTAAATTGAGAATCTGATATTTGTATTTAAAAGCTGAGTTTCTAAGACTTACAGTTATCATGATTATAATTATCTGTTCCATTTAAGACTAGATATTTTGTCATACTATTCGGATAATCAGAGAAAAGAAAAAGATGATTGTAAGTTCTTGGAACGACTCGAAAATCAACAACAACTCAAGCAACTAGACGCTCAAATTAAGACCAGAATCTTATCAACCTAGAGATTTGAAAGCTGTCTGATTGATAGCATACAGAGGTGTTTTGAAAATAGAAAATAAGTTTAGCTGTGCATTAAATTTAATTTTTTATATAAGAGTAAATCTTAGGTAGAATTTAAAGTAACTAGGAAAACCTAATTAAAAACTAACAATTTATTCTTATCAAATACCGCGAATTGTTGTATTACAGTTGAAGCTACTCCCACATGGCTACATCTGCTCAAGTCGAGACGGCCTCTGCAATTCGAACAGAGACCATAACTGGACGGCACCTGTTTAAGGTTTTCGGATATTCCCTGACTAAAGGGATTGGCATAGGAAAACACATCAGTTCTAATATTTTTACTATCGGCGGATATGACTGGGAAATCGAGTACTATCCCAACGGATATACTGATGAAGACAAAAGTTTTTTGTCCTTTTACCTCCGTCTTAAAAGTTTTGGTACTGATGTGAAGGCCCGATTTACGTTCACCATACTTCAACAGAATGGTGTCCCCTCCAACATGAGCGAGATATCTGAAGTAAGGACTTTCAGCAACCGTACCGGTGATTTCTCTTGGGGTTATAGGAAATTTGCAAAAAAAACTAAATTTGAGGCATCAGAATGCCTGAAAGATGATGATTTCACACTGAAGTGTACTGTTACTGTTCTCAAAGGTACTCATCTCAAAGCAATCAGTCCTTGTGGCATTACCGTTCCGCCATCAAACTTGAACAAAAATTTGGCTAAACTTCTAGAGAGTGGTAAGGGGGCAGATGTTACATTTGTCGTGAAGGGAGATAAATTCAATGCTCACCGGTGTGTGCTGGCAGCAAGATCGGCTGTCTTTAGTGCCGAGCTTTTCGGTTGCATGAAAGAGAGATGGACAGACACCATAACTGTTCATGATATTGAAGCAGCAGTTTTCAAATTCATGCTTTACTACATTTATTCTGATTCACTTCCTGATTTTGAGGGGACTAGTGATGTTGACGGTGAAAATCAAGATCCGAGATTGATGGCTCAGCATTTGCTTGTAGCCGCAGATAGGTACTTATGCATTCTTTTTAAAAAAATTTCTTTTAATTTTTCAAATAATTTTCAAATTATAAATCTTGTGAAATATAGGTATGAGTTGGAGAGGTTGAGGTTGATGTGTGAAGATTTACTCTGCAAGAATCTTAGTGCGAGCAATGTCGCGACGACACTAATTTTGGCCGAGCAATACAGTTGCGGTCAACTCAAAGAAGAGTGTCTCAGATTTATGAGCTCTCCTGAGGTTTTTAAAGCTGTAGCACAGACTGATGGATTTCACAATTTGATGAAGATATGTCCGATTTTGAAAGATATTTGAGTTCTTTATTTGAAACTGTGATAATCTTTTTTTTCTTTTTTTTCTTCTTGACTTCTAGTGGTTTTTAATTTGTCACTGCTTATGGAATCATGATTATCTAGTTTCCCACTTGCATATGTATGTTGCATAGGTAACCTCTGTGGAAATGACTATTACAGAAAGATTATCACACATACAACCCTACAAAGTTTATGGTTTCTCTTTGACCATTGACAAAATCTTTCTTTTTTCTTTTTGATAAAGGGTACTGTTGGCATCGGTACGAGATAGGTGGTACCGGGTTAAATAGAAGGGGGTATCGGAAACAGGGTCCTTTGATTTATGCTGTCATTTTAGTATCTTATTTTTAATACCCATGGTATCAGGTTGTGGTATCGGATTTGATTTGATCTTTTTGTTTGTGCTGAAAACAACTAAGTAGGTTAATACTTAGTGGTAATTGTAGGATGTAATCCCAAGTATTGGGATGTAGTATTTAAAATAATTTTAGATTCAATATAATATTGAAACTGATTGTATATACCACTTTTCAAAAAAAAAACAAAAAAAAAATAAAATAAAAAAACTGCATGCGCCTGATAAATTTCCAAGTTCATTAAACAGTGTAATTTTGATGTGCCAAGTTGATGCTCATGATTTTTCTTTTAGTTGTTTGCAGACTTCCTGGGCAATAAATTACAAAGGTTCAGTTCAGAGAACAATTATTTTTTTTCCTTACATTTTTTGCTTAACTTGAAATTATATGCCACACCATAAAATCTGAGAAATAATTAAAAACTGTGACACTGTAAATTAATAAACAAATCAAATAAAATAATTCCTTCCATCATATGCATGTTTCGGTTTGACCCCATATGAGTTGGTGAATAAAAAATGACAAAGTTATAATAACAACCAACTTGTTACTTGGCAGTGAATTATTTGGTGTCCTGAAAACTATTATATTCGTCAAGAATTTGTCAATTATACAACTTAACGCAAAAATTAGGAAACCATTATTACAAAAGGCTAATATTAGGAAGATACCATCTTGAACAGACTTTATTATTCTAACAAAATGAGTTATTATCTATATTAATAATTTTATTATACAAATTATTTTATATAATATTTTTATTATTCAACTTAAATATTACTAATCTGAATAACAATCACTTAAGTTGAATAAAAAATACTATATAATATATTTTACATAATAAAATAATTAATATAAATAATAATTTATTTAATTTGAATAATAAAATCGATATGGATGATGTGTATATCAGCTTCCCTCACAAAATATTAGCGGGGACGTGTTCATTCTTTTCCTCTATTTTGGTCATGTAAGGTAAGCGCATGCTTGATACACTGGAAAACTGAGGAAAAGCATTGAATTCCACTTTCGCAGATAATGTTTTCCCTCATAACAAATATTTTCCAGGATATGGAATTCTCTTCTCGTGCTGTTTGTTTTCTCCTTCCCTGCATTTTCTTCTGGTTCGCTCCTCTTCCTCCTCGCCCGCTCTCCCGCCATTTTCTCTTCTCGCTCTCTCCGCTTTCGCTTTTCACCTGTGCCATGCGCCTCAATCTCTCATCGGCGCTCCTCTTCATGTCCTTCTCCGACTTCTCCTGCGCTCCCTCCTCCTCCCCTCTTCTCTAAGCTACTCTCTCTACTCTGGCCACCTTCGTACAAGGCTATGCACTCGGGGTTACTACCTTCTCAGAAACTCCTTTACGTTGGTATATATTTAGAAATATTATTTAACTTGTTTGTTATTTTGAAGAAAACCCTAAACTTTGTTGGGTTAAACTTCAATTATTTTCAGACTTTTGGCATAAATATGATATTGCAGAAATTGATTGATTAAAATATACTAAGATATGCTTGGTATAAAATGTTTTAATTAACTCTAAGAAAGTCCCTTCCATTTCTTCGATTTGCTGTTATAATAAAAATGGAATGAGATTGTAAGATTTCCCAATTTGACCTACTTACCTCAAAGAAAAATTAGAAACAAGACAAAAAGGAAAAAGTATTAGGAAAGAGCTTTAAAGGGTAAAGAGTGTGCCGTCCAATTTCACCGATTCATTGCCCTTCTCCGTGCTGATACATACCCTTCAATTGCATTAATTAGTGCACACTGGCTGCCTCAATTATGAAACCTTTTGGTGGGCACTATTAATTCTTTGGTGAACCAAAATCCAATATAATGACAAAAGGAGGAATTGAATTTAGAGCGCATAGAATTACAGTCTCTAATCTCTAATCTAATATATACACTTTCAGCTGAAGAAATTCCCACATGGCTTCATCTGCTCAATTTGAGACGGCCTCCGGAATTCGGACAGAGACAGTAACTGGATCGCACCTGTTTAAGGTTTTCGGATATTCCCTAATTAAAGAGATTGGCATCGGAAAGAGCATAAACTCTGATGTTTTTACTATCGGTGGACATGAGTGGATGATCAAATACTACCCCGACGGAGACAGTAATGAAAGCAAAAGTTTTTTATCCTTGTATCTTGACCTTAAAAGTGAAGCTGCTGATGTGAAGGCACGATTTACGTTCACCATACTTCAACAGAATGGGTTCCCCTCTAACATGAGTGAGACATCTGAATTAAGGACTTTCAGGAGTACCACCGGTATCGGTGGTTCATCTTGGGGTTATAGGCAATTTACCAAAAAAATTGAATTTGAGGCATCAGAATGTCTGAAAGATGATGCTTTCACACTGAAGTGTACTCTTACTGTTGTGAAAGGTACTAAACTCGAAGCTATCAGTCCGTATGGTGTCGCCGTTCCACCATCGAACTTAAACCAAAATTTGGCTAAACTTCTAGAGAGCGGTAAGGGGGCAGACGTTACATTTGTTGTGAAGGGAGAGAGATTCAATGCTCACCGCTGTGTTCTTGCAGCTAGATCCGCTGTCTTCAGTGCTGAGCTTTTCGGTTGCATGAAGGAGAAAGGGACAGACAGCATAATGATCGATGACATTGAAGCACCAGTTTTCAAATCCATGCTTTACTTCATTTATTCTGATTCTCTGCCTGATTTTGAGGGGAATAGTGATGATGACGGTGAAAAGCAAGATCTGAGGTTGATGGCTCAGCATTTGCTTGTAGCCGCAGATAGGTATGCGTATGTTATTTAAAATTTTTCTGTTCAATTTTTTTAATTATTTATAATATTTTGAATAATTTTGTGAAGTATAGGTATGAGTTGGAGAGGTTGAGGTTGATGTGTGAAGATTTACTCTGCAAGAATCTTAGTGTGAACAATGCTGCGACAGTACTCATTTTGGCCGAGCAACACAATTGCAGTCAACTCAAAGCACAGTGCCTCAGATTTATGAGCTCTCCCGAGGTTTTTAAAGCTGTAGCACTAACTGATGGATTTCACAATTTGATGAAGATTTGTCCATCAGTTCTGAAGGATATCTGAGTTCTTTATTTGAAAACATAACCAATCCTGAGATATTTTTTTTGTTGTTGTTTTGTAGTCTTGATTGGGTTTTAAACTCACTGTTTATGGAATTATGACTGAATGGTTCTCCACTTGCATATGTTGCAGAGACATTCCAGTGGAAATGAGTATTAATTATAGTATCATCAGCTGGTTCATTCACAGTGTATATATGTTTTCTACTTGCTGCTATTACAGATTAGTTCTTTCACGGTGTTATTTTTTTCTGTATGCTTCTTTCCTGAAATTAGATTAATATATAATCTAAGCTAAAAACCGCAGGTCTATTACAATGATAATAGGTTTTGTTTCTCTATAGAGAGACGCATGTTCAATTTCTGTAAAGATATCTAAAAAAAATAAATGTCGGGATTAACATGAGTCTTTATATCAAAAAAAAAAAAAACTAAGCTAAAGCCCAGCCTCATGGGAAAAAAGAATAAAAAATATGCAGTTGTGATTGTTTATGTGATCATGAAATTTTTTTAAACTTGGAGATGTTGCATAGAAATTTATTTTTCATGGAAATGATTACAGTTAGCTTATTTTCTTTCATAATGTATTTTTTTTATATATATATTTAAAAAAGTAATATGGTTTTATTTATAACAGTAAAGCTGAACCCAGCTCACATGGATTACTGCAATGGTTCACCGATCAAACATTAATCAAGAAGATTCCGACATAATAGATATAGATACATAAATTAAATTAAAAAGATGAGTGATAATTATATTTTTTATTTATATCTGTGTCATAAGTATTTGAAGTTAAATAATTCAAAACTTAAATTTTAAAATATATATTTCTTATTTATACTTAACATTAAGTACAGATAAAAATGCAGATTTTGGAGTATAAAAATAATATCTCAATTAGAAATTGCTTGATTTTCTAAACCCATCTGGAATGAGAGTGGAGGTTTATCCGAGACCCTGAGTTGTGCTTCGCCTACTAATTGTGTCAAGAAATAAGTATAAACCCATGTATTAATGGTTTTATTTACTACTTCAAAGGTCAGAAGGAATGTTACTTTATTAAAAGATATCTTATGGAATCCTGTTTGCAGCATTTAGTTTTCTTTAATTTTTTTTGCATCCAAATGCAGCAACTTATGAGCAATGATGCTTACCTGATTATAACTGTGTTTGCTGCTGAATTCCAAAATAATAGTAATACCAAGTATAGAAACGTTTTTGAATAAAATTGTGTTTCAAAATAAAGTTTGTTTTCTGTACTAATTATAGAAACACTATATTGTCTATGTAGTGCCCAATTTCATCAAACAGTGCAATTCAATTTAACAGATGGATTGTCATAGTTTGGATGAGGTTTTGCAGACTCATTGCCCAAATAAATTCCAAAGGTTCAATCAGTTTGCCATCTTTGTTTTCTAATAACTACAAATTTTATTACAAAAATATGGGAAACGATTAGACTGTGTTTAAAAATTTTATTACAAGATAGTGCAAGAAAGGAATAGAAAAGACATTAGAATCATGAAAAATCAGATGAGTATTGAAAAATTACAAACCACGCCGGCCTACTATTGTATTAACAAGAGAAGAAATAATTATGAGTTTATCAGTAAGCTTTTTTCTGTGGTGTTTTTACAAAAGAGTCTACGCATCTTTATATAAATTAGAGCAAATTTAGGGGTGAAAAAATCTATCACCTTATTTAGTGATCTAATAATCTATAACCTTGCTTAGTGATTAAGAAATAGTATTTTATCTTCACATCCAACAAATTTCCTATGGAACCTTTGAGTGGGGAATATTAACTTTTCTGGTAACCAAATCCTATAAAACAAGAAAAGGGTCTTGGTATAGACCATACAGATTAAAAAACACTAATCTACTCCGATATATATACATTCCAGCTGAAGATAATCCCCACATGGGTTCATCTCAGAAAGCTATCAGTGAACAGAATCCTGGCACGGCCTCTCCAAGTCGAACAGAGATGGTAACTGGATCTCATCTGTTTATGATTTTCGGATATTCTCTGACTAAAGGGATTGGCATCGGAAAATTCTTCACCTCCGATGTTTTTACTATAGGTGGATATGACTGGGTAATCCGATACTATCCTGATGGATATACTGATGAAGGCAGAAATTTTATATGCTTTTACCACCATCTTAAAAGTAATGCTATCGATGTGAAGGCATGATATAAGTTCACGATACTTCAACAGAATGGTGTACCTTCAGATATGAGTTGTTCGTCCCAACTAAAAACATTCAAAAATACTATTGATTCTAGGTATGAATCTAGGGGTATAATCAATTTGTGAAAAGAACTGAATTTGAGGCATCCAAAAATCTGAAAGACGATGCCTTCACAGTGAAATGTACTGTTACCGTTCTGAAAGGTACTAAGCTTCAAGTGATTAATCCATACGGCGTTACCGTTCCACCTGGGAACATGAACCAACATCTGATTAGCCTATTAGAGTCTTCTTTTTCGATTTCGATGGAAAAGTGGTAAACGGAGACGGTTTCAAGCTCACCGGTGGATGCTTGTAGCAAGGTCAGCTGTCTTCAAAGCAGAGCTTTCTGGTGGCTTCAAGGAGATATGGACTGACACTGTAACAGTTAAAGATATTGAAGCGCCGGTTTTCAAATCCATGCTTTACTTCATTTATTCTGATTCATTGCTGGATTTTGCGACAATTAGTGATTATGACAACAAAAAGCAAGACTTGATCATTGTGGCGGATAGGTAATATTGGGGCTCATGTTCGGAAGCCTTAATTCAGAGAAGGAGGTTTCTTAAGGACAGACAGAGAATTAAAATCCGTGCAAAATAAAGTTAAAGGAGGGGTTTTTAATTCACGCTAAAGAATATGTGTTCGGAAAGATTAAGCAACTAAATGAGACTTATGGAGCCTAGAAAAGGAGATTGTCGAACAACACCATTGAATCCTCCTTTAGCCTTCTTTTACCTGAACTTTAATTCTTTGTCTGCTTCTTAAGGAAGTCTTCTGGATTAAGCTTCCTTAACTTTCACACACGAATTAAAGCTACCGAACATGAGCTCCTTAATGTGGATTAAAATTTAATTCTCAATGTGTTGCCGAACGGCCCCTATACTATCTATACTCCAACAACAAGGTGGGGTTCCCTCTGACAAGAGCATTACATCTAAAGTGATGACTTTCAAGAGTACCGGTAATACGTGGGGTTTCAGTCGGTTTACGAAGAGAACTGAATTTGAGGGGGCAGATGTCACATATGTGGTAAACGGAGACAGTTTCAAGGCTCACCGCTGGATGCTTGTAGCAAGGTCGGCTGTCTTCAAAGCAAAGCTTTCCGGTGGCTTCAAGGAGATATGGACTGACACCGTAACAGTTGAAGTTATTGAAGTGCCGGTTTTCAAATCCATGCTTTACTTCATTTATTCTGATTCATTGCTGGATTTTGCGACAGTTAGTGATTATGACAACAAAAAGCAAGACTTGAGTTTGATGGCTCAGCATTTGCTCATTTTGGTGGATAGGTAATATTGGGGCTCATGTTTAGAAGCCTTAATTAGCGAATGAAAGTTAAGGAGGCTTAATTCAGAAGGGAGGTTCCTTAAGGAGCGGATAGAAAATTAAAATCCAGACAAAAGGAGGTTAAAAGAAGGGTTTTTAATTCGCACTAAGGAGCATATATTCAAAAAAATTAAATAACTAAGAAAGCTAAAGAAAACTTAAGGAGTATAAAAGAGGGGTTGCCGAACAGCTCTTTTGAGTTCTTATTTACTTATTTATCTATTTATTTATACCAAAATTATTTTTAATGTTAGGAACGATTATTTAAAAATAGGTATGGATTAGAGAGGTTAAAATCAATGTGTGAAGATGTACTTGTTTGCTGTTTAAAAGTTGCCAGAAAAATACACAAATTAAATTGCATGAAATTAATGATATAATTTCATGTGATTTTTATACCAAAGATTTGAAATTATGAAATTATGTTCAATTTCATAAAATTATTTCTTGAAATTAAAAAAAAAATAATTTCATGAAATAATCATACCAAACCCCCTTCAAAAAATATATACACATGTGTGCAAAAAAAAATCTATGCACAAAACCCTAATTATATGAAATCAAGAAACAATTTCATATAATTAAATATGCCAAATCCAAAAATCATGAATTTCATTCATGAAGAATGCCCCAAATATTATCCCTTGGAATTAAAAAAAATGATTCTTTGGAATAATCATGCCAAAATATTAATTGTATAAGATTAATATGCCTAATCATATACAATTAATGATTTAAGTGAAATTAATGCCTAATTTCACACCCAAAAATACCAAAAATATTACCTAAAATAACAGAATCATGGAATATATTTTCTGTGATTTTTCAGTAATTTTTCATGGATTTTTGCATGAAAAATAAAATAAAATGGAAAAAGAAATAAAGAAAATACCAAAATCAGAACTGGAGATAGTTCTGGGTGCAATTTGGGGGAAACACAACACTCTGGGTACAAGTTGGGGGTCTCAAACAATTAAGCAAACCTCTGGACCCACCTGTCATACACACAAGGTATCTGTTGGGGTTTGAATGAGCACAGCCCACGTGAACCAACTCACTGACCTTGTGCTTTGGCTCACGTGAACCGCGACCATGAACTCACCCTCAGTTTTTCGCTGAGGGATGAGTCTCATTAAATCTGACAAGCGGACCCCACTCCCTTTGTTTCGCTGCCAATGGACCCCAGCGCCCAGGCGACGCTTCAGCCAGCGAAAGAAAAGAAGGAAAAGAGAGATGAGCGCGGTGCAAGCGCTCTCTCCCTCTGACAGGTTTGAAATCAAAGCACGGCTCACGTGCACCCAACCCAAGCGAGAGAAACCTTTTGAATTTCTCTCTCTCTCCCTCCTTTCTTCCTCCTCGAGCTCCAGAGCTCAATGGAGCTTCGAAAATGGAGTTTGGGTGTATGGTTCGAGTTGGCTTAAACCATTCTAGGGACTTAATCTACACCCTAAGGGGAGTTCAATGCCACAAACAGCATTGAAAATAGTAAAGTAAACAGGGAGAAAATCGAAGGAGAAAGTACCTCGACCTTGAAGGTGACAGGGCAATTGGGAGCTCGGGAGGCCAAGCCAACACCTGGAGAAGCTTCAAGATGCTTCCACGACGCTGCCTGAAGTGTCAATTTGGAGTGAAAAGCACTCAATTGACAGGTACACCACTTGGCACTCAAGTCTGATCTGGGGGTGGTCAATTGGCACAACTCAGCACTCAAGCAGCCAATTTGACACGTTGGGCACACTCAGTGGCACTTTGGTGACATGTCAAGCGCCAGCAAGGCCAAGGAATATTCGGGATACGCTCACACCCGAAAGGCATGACACACTGACCCAAGGAAGAAGACAAAGCCAACGGCTCCTTCTCTCTCCCCAGGCCTGTGTCAGGGACACATGTAGGCACCTCAATGGAGAGCTCTGAGCGCCAGTTAGCTGGAGGAATCTTCCAAGGACAAGCCTCAGGCCAGCACAGGCCTGGCTGGCTCAATCCTGGCCACTTGATCAAACCAAGGGCTGAGATGATGCCAGCTCAGCCCTGAGGCTTAAACCATGCCCTCTGGGCTATAAATAGACCCCCAGTGAAGAAGAAAAAGAGAGAGAGCAACATAGCCAAAACTCTGCCAAAATCTCAACTCCACCAATTTCCACAAAAAAAAGAAAGCCAGCTGAGAAGAAACCAAGTCTTGAATAGCTAGGTAAGGGACATAGGAGTCAAGCCTTGAGCTTGGCTCAGTCCCAATTGAGCTCAAGGAGCCAGTCTCACCTTGCTGGGTGAGATGGCTAGCCCCATGGCTGGGGAGGTGCACATGTGCCTCCCTCCTTCCAGAGCCCAATTGGTGGCTGAGCTTGAGTCTCAGGAGCTCACATGGTGAGTTCACCATGAATATTGACAGTACACTCCAACCAATTGGCACATGCCAATCTGGTTTCATGGGGATGGGCACATGTTCATCCCCTTTATCTCTCAAGCCCTGTGCACATGTGCAGTGGCTATATAAAGCTCATTAATGGCTTTATACAAGCTGTTATGCTGTCAAAATTCCATGGAAAAACAAAATTCCATGTTTTATATGTGTATTGTATTTCAATTTGTTATAATATATGATATTTTGGTGCAAATTGGTTTTATTTTCCTTTTAGTTCTTTCCTTCATGTTCTCTGATGTGCTTAATAGCTCAAGTTCATAATTGAGCAATGGAAAAGCAATAAACATCAATACTGGGTTGAGTCCAGTGAATTCCAGTTTCTGGCCAGCTGAGAGATCAATCCATATCTCTCAGCTTGGTTGTTAATTTCTTATGAAATTTCACAGTAATGTAGATTAGGTTTATATCAACTTACCATATAAATTTTATAATTTTTGGAATTTTCTGTGAATTGTTATGAATTTTACAATCTCATCTGTCAAAAACTCCAAAAAGGTCAACTTTGGGTCAAACTGAGAAGTTCATTCTTCTTTTGATTCAAAAATCCAAAATTTCTTGATTAATTCACCTTTATGACACCTCATGTGATGTTTTAAAGGATTTAGAATAATTAAACCAGGCTTTAATCCATAGGTTAAGCCAAATTTGATTTTTAATAAAGCTGAAAGGGCATTTCTGTCCAGTCTGCTAAAAATACAATAATCATACTTTCTTTTCACTCAATTAACTTAAACTTTCATGGGCATCTAGAACAAGTCTTAATGCACTCACTCACCAAATTTTACCATTTTTGGGATTTTCTGTGATTTTCTGTGAATTTCTGAAATTGGGTCTGTCAAAATTGAAATTGAGTTGGCTCTGGACCATTACCAGAAAAGTGCAAAAATGAAATTAACTCGTGTTCAAGTGAAATTCATGTGTGAAATTGATATAAAACCTTTCTAAAACATGTAATTGACCCAAATGAATATAATCAAACATGCAATTTGAGAAGAATGTGATGAAATCAAAAGGAAACCAAATTGAAAATAAAACCAGAAATGACCCAATGTGCATAAAGGACAATGCACATCTAAATTGATGAAATTGATCATCCAAACATGTTCAAACATACTAAATGACACTGTTTGGAAGGTTAATTGAAAGAAAATTGCAAAGGAAAGCTATGAAATACCATTTGGTACCAAAGCCCCGAAACCAGTTTGGTACCAAATGGCCAAAGTTGCAAAATTGATGGATTAAACCCAAATTAAACCTCAAAAACTTGTTAAACATGCTCTGGCGATGCCATACGACAAAGAAATCGAGTTAATTTGTCAAAAATAAGCTCAAATTCCTCAAAATTTCATCCCAGCCAATTTTTCAACCGAAACCAAGTGGCTACCCCCATCTCCGGCGATCCAGGCCGCCGTCGCCGCCAAGACCACCACCGATGGACTCCCCACACTCTGGCGATGCCAGCCATGACTTCTGATCGGAGATCCGACGCCGGCAGGGCCTCGATCAGTGTCGGAGAGGATGAGCACGAATATTGATGCATCTCAAAGTGCGAATCTTGATGAAATTCAAACAGCCCATAGAAGGCTTGATGCGCGCCAGAGATCCAACGGCCCAGTTTAAAAGATGCTTTAAAAACTGAACTTAAGTTCAGATCTTGATGCATGGGCCCAAATCTGACGGCCCATATTAATCTGTTTTGAAAATAAACTTTAAACACCAAATAAAAATGATTTCTCAAGCCCATAAATTATGAAAAATATATCAAAAATCATGATTGCATTTATGAATATTTTTAAGACTATAAAATGTCAATTTTGATTTTATTTTATTTTCTTTTTTATATTATAAATAAAAGAAAATTCAAGATATATGATATATGTATAAAATAAATTCAAAATACCAAATAAGGATATTTAAAAATAAGTGAAAATTATGATAAAACAAATCAACAATTTTTAAAATAATCAAATTATGCATATTTTGATAAGACAAATCAAAATATTCAAGGATAATTAAAATATGTCATAAACAAATCAAAAATATTTTAAATAATCAAATCATGCTATATTTTGATAAAACAAATCAAAATGTTCAAAATAATCAAATTATGATAAAACAAGTCAAAATATTCAAAATAACCAAATTATGTTATATTTTGATAAAATAAATCAAAAATATTCAAAAAATGATTGAATTATGTTATATCTTGATAAAATAAATTAAAATATTCAAAAATGATTAAATATGTTATATGTTGATAAAACAAATCAAAATATTCAAAAATAATCAAATTATGTCATGTTTTGATAAAACAAATCAAAATATCCAAAAAAAAATGGTTAAATATGTTATGTTTTGATAAAACAAATCAAAATGTTTTATCAAAATGATTAAACATGTTATATTTTGATAAAACAAATAAAAATATTCAAAAATGACTAAATATGTTATATTTCGATAAAAACAAATCAAAATATTCAAAATAATCAAATAATGTCATATTTTGATAAAACAAGTTAAAATATTCTAAAATAATTAAACCATATCATATTTTGATAAAACAAATCAAAATATTCAAACTGACCAAATTATGTTATATTTTGATAAAACAAATCAAAATATTCAAAATAATTAAATTACATTATATTTTGATAAAACAAATTGAAATATTCAAAATAATCAAATTATGCCACATTTTGATAAAATAAATCAAAAATATTCAAAAATGATTGAATCATGTCATAAAACAAATCAAAATGTTCAAAATAATTAAACTTTGTTATATTTTGATAAAACAAATCAAAATATTTAAATATGTCAAATATGTCCAAATATTTGACCAAACATGTCAAATATGCAAATATACCCAAATATTCGACCAAATATGTCAAGAATACAAATATGTCTAAATATTTGACCAAACATGTCAAATATGCAAATATACCAAATATTTGACCAAATATGTCAAAAACACAAATATACCCAAATATTTGACCAAACATGTCAAATATGCAAATATACCCAAATATTTGACCAAATATGTCAAAAATACAAATATGTCCAAATATTTGACCAAACATGTCAAACATGCAAATATACCCAAATATTTGACTAAATATGTCAAAAACACAAATATGCCCCAATCTTTGACCAAACATGTCAAATATGCAAATATACCCAAATATTTAACTAAATATGTCAACAATACAAATATGTCCAAATATTTGACCAAACATGTCAAATATGCAAATAAACCCAAACATTCGACCAAACATGTCAAAACATACAAATATGCCCAAATTTCTGACCAAACCTGTCAAATATGCAAATATGTCTAAATCTCTGGTCAAAAATGCCAAATATGCAAATATGTCCAAATCTCTGGTCAAATATGCCAAATATGCAGATAAGTCCAAAACTTGGTAAAAACATACCAACATACCAAATCATATCAAATCATGTTTCGGGAACATTAAACTGGCAGTGCGCTTCAGGTTTAATGTACCCCATTTTGGAAATCGAATAAAGAATTATATGTTCCCGATTCTCCAATTTTCCTAGGTTTCGAATTGGCATAGCGCTTCAGATTCGGGATCTGGAAGGTCAATAGACTGTTTAGGACCATACGTCCTTGTCTTTGACGTGAACCTTTCCAGAGATCAAACATCTCTGGTTCTTTGAGTATCGAGTTGGCAGTGCGCTTCATATTCGAACTCCGTGAGATCAATAGGATTATACGTCCTCGATCCCCGATTTATGAGAAATTATACGTTTCTCTGACTTTAGATCATACGTCTTTAGTCTTATTATCCAAAGTTATACCTTTGGGTTATTTTAAACACGTATTATAATAAATTGAAAGGAAGAAATAAAGCCACAAATCTGATCCATATATTTTGATTAGTTTAGCCCATTAATCAGAGGTTCCCGAGGCGAGAGCCGGGGTAATTAACGGCGGGGGCTTGCGCCCGTCGGAAAATAAAAGTTCCCACAATCACCTAAATAATAAGTCCTTGAGCGCACAAACACGCGCAGGGATGTACCTGCACCTTCTTCCCCCGTGAGCGAGGACGCCGATGCCTCGCGCGTGGGCCGCGAAAAAGGGCCGCACAGTACTCTGCAAGAACCTCAACGTGAGCAATTCTGCAACAACATTAATTTTGGCCGAGCAACACAATTGCAGTCAACTCAAAGCAGTGTGCCTCAGATTTATGAGCTCTCTTGAAGTTTTCAAAGCCGTAGCACAGACTGATGGATTTCACAATTTGATGAAGATTTTTCCGTCAATTTTGATGGATATCTGATTAAGTTCTTTTTTGTTTTGCATGATTTCTAGTTAAGTTGGGTTTTAAGTTCTCAATGTTTAATGGAATTATGAATAGCTGGTTTTCCACTTGCATATGTTACAGAGAAATCCCCTGTGAAAATGACTATTATATGGTATCGTATCAATATTAGCTTGTTATTTCACTGTATTGTTTTCTATATGCTTCTATTACGGACTAACTTTTCATTTTTTTACTATGTTATTGTTTTCTCTATGCTTCTTTTCTGAATTTTTTTTTTTTTGTTGGAATGAAGGTAGGGTACTATATCCCTCCTTTTTCCATCGAATTGTATGAAAGTTACATGGTTTGGTAAAAGATAAAATTTTTGAAAAAAAAAAAAGATAAAAGGTCAGTAAATGGGGTTTTAGGCAAAAGAATCTAATGATGCGTTGGATTCATAGCTTTGTTTCCCACTAATCGAGTGACTAAAAAGAAATCAAATAAAGATATATATATATCGAGAGTATCCAAAATAACATGACATTACTTTATCGTCCGTTATTGCCGACCATCTCATACCTCATTTTTGCGGTTTGGACGGAAAGGTGGAACCGCACATTTACCAATAAGATTGTGCTTCAGATAAGGTTAATAGAGAGGAAAGGAGGGAAAGAGAGAAAAATTACTTTGCATTTTGTTCCTTTCAAACCGCAAAAATGAGGTATATATACCAGTATACTCCTTGCCTTGACATTTCTCTTCCCATTTACCAGTATACTCCTTGCCTTGCATTTTGCTTGTATGACTTTTTCCTAGACTGATTCTTTAATTGCATATTGTGCTTTTGTTCCCCACCTCTAACAGCGCCTTACTGTAGTATGCATATCCGTTGAAGAGGTGTTGCACTATTTCTGCATTGTCCATGCACAAAGTACACACATTTGTCAGGTAGACAGTACCATTCTTTCCTGAAAAGTAATAAAGTAATTGGTTTATATAAAAGTATAAAACCCAATGCTCAGCCCATAACAAAACTCAATCAATCTTATTTTATATTTATTAAATTTAGAGGGCACATATATATATACAGCCATTATATAGCCTTCTGATCTGTTGTCTTTGAATAATATTGAATTTTGTCCTGAGTGGCTTTTTATATCGTAATAGGTACGAAGCTCTGTGCATGAAACTAATTAGAAATTGGTTGTGTCGTTTTTTTACGGAGAGATATAAATTTAAATTTTATAAAAAAATATTTTTTAAAAAAATAATGGAGCTAATGAGAGCTCTTATTTCAAAAAAAAAAAAAAAGGATTGTGTCACTAAAGATTTTGTTCACGATCGAGTAATTAATACTATTTAAGCATTCGAGAATTTTATACTTAGAGAGAAATCGGTTTAATCTGTCGCCAAATAATTCGGTCGTGGGAAACTAATGGTTCAAATGTTCAATATTTGAGGATTTTATACTATTAAGTAGATATTAATTAGGAGACACAACAGTGACGAAAAGCGTGAAAGAGAAAAAGAAATCAAATGTTGAACCGTATGTTGGATCAACAATCGGACGGCTATTAATTTATAAAGGTCGGATTGTTTCTATACGCGATGAGAACCGTCCGATCAAATTTAATCATGTCGGATTCGGATCCACTTAGATCTCATTTAACTATCGGGTATGGGTATCCATTTTGGCCCAGTAATTAACTAGTAGGGATAGGTGTTTCCTGTTTGGGGGTGGATTGATCTTCTTCCTATAGAGGCTGGGCTTAGGTTCTGGTTTTGCATTTACCATGCATTACTTTATTTTCAGAAAATATGCATATCAAAAGCGACTGAGGGTTAAAAAAAGAAAAAGAAATTAGCAAATAACAGAAGCATATAACATACGATTGCACATACACATGACTAACACTACAAATAGTTATCTCCATAAAGGAGTTATAGTAATACAATAAAATATACATGTTAAAAAAAAAAGGAGTTCCATCGTTACATAACCCAGTTGAGAACTGGAACCATTACATAATAACTCAGAGATAATTTTTAATGTCTTTTGCAAATTAAAGAACTCAGAGTGGTCCTTCAGAAATGGATGGACAATGCATCGTCAAATGGTGAAATCCATCAGTCAGTGCTACAGATTGAAAAACCTTAGAGAGGAGCTTTTATAAACTTAGAGCATCTTCATCTCTGAAAGTATTAATTCAACTGCTAATTGCTAAATCATCAATTTAGCAGTTCAATTTTAGAATATTTTCATCTATGTAATTGTTATCTGTTTACGTGATAATTTTTAAATGGTAAAGAAAATAATTTTAAGTAATTTTTGGGACCCACGCGGTTAATGTTTATAGAGGGGTCTATTTTTATTAACTATTATGAATGTGAAGACTATAAGAGGGCATTCAATATTTTTCCATATAAGATTTAAGTTTACTGAATAGTTAATCTTATCAACTGAAAGTCACATGGGAAATTGAGGCAGCCTGAAATTAAATGAATGAATTAATTAATTAATTATAAATTAAGTCTCCTAAACAAAAAATTAATTATAAATTAAGAAAAGTAATGCACCATGGCAATTGGACAATCACACTGCTGCTTAATTTTTATTTATTTTTACTAATTTTGCGTCCATAACTCCATATTGTATAATTGGCAAGTTGTTGACAAATAAAACAATCTGGAGGATTCCGAAATAAATCATCATAAAGTTGTCATTTATTATAGATTTGTCATTTTTGCTTTGTTAACTCATATAGGTCGACAAAATGGATGCTAGATAAAAGACATGATTATATATGTTATTTTCTTAATTATTTTACTAACATTGAAGTAGTTTTTATTATTTCAGATATTTTTTAAAATTTACGGCGGAGAAATATATTTAAATTAAAAAAAAAACACAATGTTTCATACTGGTTGCAACATGCATCAAATAATTGACTTTTTCTCTGAAATAAAGGTTAGTTGTAGTGTACATCCCAAGTGTTATCATACATCTGAAGTTATTAGAACCAAGTAGGGATGTCAATTCATTTTTGAAGGGTATATAAAAAAAAAGCCATTGTTGCATAAAATAACAAAATTCTTAATATTTTCCAGAAAAAATATGTAATGTCATCAATACAGTGCTTCTCATTTTCCTAACTATTACAGACAAAAAGGACCCCTTAAATTCATCAGCTTGTGAGACTCACTGTAGTATTAGTGGGAGAAATAAAAAAAAACAGTATTGAAAATAATGTATCAGCATCCTATTTTCTATTAATTGTTGAGTTCCATTAAGCAAATATTGACAAACGTTTCAAATGTAAGAACAAATAGGTGCTAATTCCAAAGATTCATTGGGCCTAATTAAAAATCTTCCTAATTTATTATTAGGCCCCAATGGAAACTATTTGGCCCAATAGAGTACATACATTTTGATTGACAACACAAGTAACTAATTGAAGACAACAGGCAAGCAGGCATCATATCAAACAGTTCTTTTATTAATTAGTTGCACAGATATATAATTTAAGAATAGAAAAGGAAGAGAAAAGACAAGAGACTTTATAGTAAAAAAGGACACGTGAGATGTGACAGGTTAATTATTTGCTCAATCACTTGAAAGTTGAAATTTAATTAGGCAGGAAATTATAACTGTTCTTAAACTATATATATATCCACTAAACCAGCCAAAAGCACATGGTTTCCTACATCCCTTCTATTCCCTCTTCTGTTATCTATCTTTGCTCCCATCTAATTGCATTCATCCATTTCTAATGTTCCTTCCTCTTCTTTGGCATTAATAATCATTAGGTACACAAACTAAAACTATTTTACATTCATTTTCGTATTGTTAATTTATATGTCATTTGATGAGTACCCAAGCTGATTAGAAAACGGAATGCTAGATTAATGCATGTAATAAATAATACATATGAAAAAGTTCAAAACAAATAGACTAATTAACTCCACCGACCTTGATTCATTCATTGGTTAATTAAATAAGAAAATTACATCATAAATAATTGTGGCATAATGTGCAACCAAAACACATATTAAAGAAGTGGTACAAAGCATATATATATGTATTGTTTTTGGAAAACAACTACTTGGCTTGTTCTAATCTAATACTGTATAAAATTTGACTCCAAGTATATATCAGCCAAAATTAGGTATTAGTCTCCAAAAATCTGTGCACATCATCATGTAGAAAAGGCAAACAATAATTTAAATTTTATGCTAACTTGATCACAGTCTCAGTTTTAATCTCAGCTCACAGCTTAACATCATAATTAAGCATAAATCGCGATTACGAAAACAAAATTAATAATTCAATACAAAAAATTTAAAAGGGGACTACATAGTTCTCACCATTTCATCATTTCCCTTCCTGTCAAATAAAAAAGTACTATACAAATAAATAGAAAAGAGCCACCAAAAATGAAAGAAAGAAAAGAAATCACTACTAATTAATTAAATATGCCGCAATACTATATGCTTTCTCATACAAAGATACAAATTAATTAACTCATCAAGATCAATGAGACGCCATTAATTATTGTCTCTGTTATGATATGTTATGACTATAGTTACTTTCTTCAATTTTTTTTTTCAGATTAACGAAAGAAAGATAAAACCGCGCGATCATACCATACCATAACAATCTCTACCTATTGTGGAGCGGGTCGGGGCAGCTAGGTATCGCCCGTTTACCATCCTCAAGCGGATCACTTCTTCCTCCACGATTCGAAGGAATCGGTCGTGTCCCAATAAATGGTCTCCGGAGTATCGGTCGCGGCTTTGAACGCAATAACGGAACTGCTGCTACAGCCACAGAGTTGAAGCAGAAAAAAGATGCAATAGCATAGAAGAAGAAAATGGATAGTAGAAATGATCTCCCCTTCCTCCTCTTATCCGTAGCCGATACCATCGCCGGAGTGTTACCACATAGCAGCTTCTTTTTCTTCTTGTTTTTTTTTTCCTTTTCTATCAGTTGTTGTTTGAGGAACCAGATTTGTAGGTTAATTTTGAAAGAAAGAAGAATTGGTTTGATTTATTGGAGAGAGAGGAAGAGTAAGGGATGCGAATATCTGGATTGAATAAAATTTAAAAGGTTATATTATATAGCCCAGGTAGCAGAGTTCCGAGAAACAATTCTTCTCCAATAATAAAAACTGGAGAGGTGCAGTTATTAATATCTGTTGGTGTTACAGTTGAACCGAATCAACAAGAGGATTCCTGTAATAGTGCTACTGCAGAGGAAAGTGTCCTTGTGAAATCCTCGTCATTGACTTGGCATCAGCGCATCAGAGTGAGCGAGTACCTTTTTGCATTGGAAAAGTGGAAATGATGTATCAACCACGCAAGCACAGGCAACCGTGTAGTGGGTTATTTTCCTGTAGGTTACTAGGTGGATATGACTCGGTACACGGAGAAGCAGTAAAGTTGAGGAGATAGAAAAGGGAGTTGATGGCATGGAGGTGAGAATAGCACTGTTGATGGCCGATGATCGATACAGTACGGACCCGAAGAAGACGGGCGAGTGTTTGCCTGCCTAATTATTCCTGATCTTCTGTGCCCACCACTCTAAAAAGTGAACCTCCTTTTTTTTAATTCACTGTATATATAGTACTCTTGCTTTTAAGTCCAAGTACTATCTAGCATGCATGTATTGTATTTGTATAGCATCCGGTGAGTTTTGGAGAAGATGGAGGAATTGGTGTAGCTAGGTTTAACCATATTATTAAAGAGAATGAGAACTTCTTTATTTCTATAAAAAAAAATTTATGAAAATTTTCATATCATTATAAAGGATGAGCAGTGTATATAATCAATATATCAATGAAGTATTCTTTCAAATGATATTAGTTTTGAAATATGATTAACTTTCCATGAACTTTGGCTTAAACAACAATTATAATATATATATATATATATCAAATTGGTCAAAAAGATGTCAATTTCATTTGAGAATATTTGAATAATCTAGATGTGCTTTTTGAAAAAGCATACTCTGCTTCAACTATTATTATGAACGTGTTATACTATCTAGATTATCAATTTTGTTTTACTATTTTGTAATGAACACGTTATGTTCAATAGCAATAATAAATTACCAACATATATACGATGATACAATAGAGGACCCTTAATTTGAAGTTAATGGTGTGACAATTCCATGTGAAATCACAAGTTAGCCTAAACATATAGTTTATTCAGAGTGGCCACAGAGGATCCAAGTCTCTAGCCTGCATAGCGTGGCATTTTATTAATTAAGGCAGCTGTGGCCTAGTCGAAACCGCCTCCTTGAGGCCTCTCTAATAACACGTGACTCCACATGTTTGCTTGTACGATCTTGTCTTCCCCTTCAAATCATGTACTTAAGTTGTTTGCTCTAATTAGTTCAGAAAAGAGAAAAACAAATTAATGATTCAAAAAGTTTGAAGCTAAAACTTCATCATTACTGCCCCCATTTAATGTAAGTGTTTTGCAATTGATTGATTTCAAAATATTTGTCTTTAAGCTGGAAACTACTTGTGGTTTAATTAGTTGGTAGGTGGTGAGCTCAATGCAAACAAAAGAAGTACAACTTGACAAACAAAACAATATATATATGTTAGTAATTCAAAAGATAATAATTAATTAACACAGGGCTCTGATTTCATCAATAATTCTATTCTTTGTGGATGATATTGGTAGGGAAATAACCACGTATTTATGCATATATTTATCAAAACTAGGGTTTATTAATATATACTTTGTGAATAAATCCCAGAGTCAAAGAACAGGATGAAACCATATGCATGCCATGTACGTTGTACTGACATGATTTAACATTGCTGATAAGAACCTCTAAATTTTAGGCAATAATTAATTATTAGACTTTAAATTATGTATATGATCTAGCTAGTCTCACTATTTTAACATGTCATTTTTCCATTTCAGATGAAGGACATGATCAAATTCCACACATCATCATTAGAGCATATTTGATTGAAAAATTGATATTTTTGACAGCGTTGGGACAAATTTGAAGTCAAACTTAAAATCAAGAATGACATTTTGTTAATATATATTTGCCATCAGGAACTTTATATTCTAAGGACTTGCTGATGAGCAGAAAAAAGAAGGAAAAAAAAATAGGAAGTTGTTTGTTTTACTATTTTGTAAAGAAAAGTACAAAATAAAAAACAAAAACTCCATCTCTTCTGTTCCCCAAAAACACTATCAATTTTTTCCTCCAAATTGAAATTTAAATGAGATGAACTAATTTTGTGTCATTTTGGAACTTCCCTCCATTTTCTTACTATTACCTCCCATGCATCTCCTCCCTTTTTCTTGATTTCTTGAATCGTACCTACCTCAAAAAGTTTAACATAATGAAAGTACACTTGACGACCGCTTCAAGGATATATGGACCTACAATATAAAGGTATGGTTTTCTTCACATACTAAAATAATTATATATAACTAAAAAATATTAATTACTAAATAGTGATTGACACGATTATGTTGGTTTTACATCACGTTGTAATTAATTAAGTAGATAATAAAAGTGTATAAACATTACATTATTTTAAAATTTTACTTATTATTTTTAATGTTTTTCCAAAGATGACTATTTTTTTACCTTCAAATATTGATATTTTTTTTATTTTTAGGGTCATTTTTGAAATATCATTAAAAATAGTAGAAAAATTCTAAAAATAATAAATTTTAGTATTCTATAAGATTCTGATATGAAAAATTTATTAAGCTACTTGGATCAATATTTCTTACATAGAATTTTGAAATTTGACTCATAAACATTTTAGACCGAAATGTTTATGAAAACATATTAATCAAAATTTAGTATGCCACATTAATTAGTTACAAAGAGTTACAAAGAAGTTAATATTTAAGTGATAAAGTGGTACATATATAACAAAAGTAGCAAGGAAGCTAGAGAACAGAAGAGGAGTCCAAAATAGAGAAAAGGTCTCCCCATGAAAGGTGGGTTTTGCCTTGGCAAAAATTACACTCCAGCCAGGTCTGCTCCATTTTCCACTGCATGCATGTGTCATTGTGTCTACTCTCTCTGAAAGCACCTATATATTAAAAATCTACTTAGTATATATGTATGTATGAGGAATTGAATTGAGTTGAGCATGCAGCATATATACATATATGTATATATATGATATATTATATGCATGGCCATGGGCATGCATCGATCTCACTTCTCCCTGTTTCCCTTGTTTGTTTTCCAAGCTCTCTCTTGGCACCTAGCGCTTGTTGCTTTCTCTCCTCTAATGGCTTCTCTGTCCTCTCTCTTGTCCTCTCCGCTCATGCACGCTCATATAAGCTCTCTCTCCGTGTAGCTAACTCTTTCTCCACACATTTCTTTCAACGTTTTAACATATATATGCAGACATTATTTCAATTCAGTTTCAATTTCAACATAATACCTGGTTACATGCATCAGGCCCCAGAAACCTACTGGAGCTGTCCTTGTCTCTTTCAAAACTTGCATGACATGCTTCATTCATTCATTTGACTATGTAGCTAGCTACCTCTCTAATCTATGTATATATATAAATAAATATATAAATGTTTGATTGTTTGATTGGCTGGGGCTTCATTTATTATGGTTAGAGGTGGGACCCTCCTCCTGACGTCACAATTTCACATGAGGATTGATTCCTCTTTATTGCTCTGTTTGAAAATTAATTAAGGCAGGTGGAAAATCAGTCAAATCATACATGGTGGCACATCACCACAAATTATTATTATTATTATTATTAGTCCATGATTATTTTTTATAGATAAATAATATGATCAATCAGATTATTCATGGAGCGGATTACATTACAGACAATGATGATGATGATGATTGATCAGGCAGTCAGAATTAGCTTTTGATCCATGTCAAATTAAGATAATTTTTTTTATATAAAAAATTATATATTCGAAATTTAAATGTGATTTTTTTTATAAATATTTAAATTTAAATATTTTTATTTTTATTTAAAAGAAAATAATAATAATGATTGAGGCAGCGAATCCACAGTTCCATCAATTGATCCCAAGGAAGAAGTTTTTTTAAAAAAGTTATCCATATATCCTCTTATTTGATTCTTGATTAAAATTTATAGCTAGGCCACTATATACTATAGGTAGATCGTGCAATAAAAGATTAATGAAAATACAGATTTTACCCCCAAACAAATGACTTACAATTCACTGTAGACAGTATTTAACGGAAGATAAATTATTCTGATTTCTCACGTTTTATACTTTTTATCTGTATATTAAAATTATTTATACTAAATAGTTAATATATTTATATATAAATTTATAAATATTTATAGTTAATATAAAAAATATTTATTAATTTTTGTTTTCTATATTATTATAGAAAATTTAAATTAAAAATTTTCTTACACAAATAAGAATAAAGTTTGTATAATATTTAATATTTATGGGATATGCTAAAAATAGAAAGTCAACAATTCTATTAAGTCCAAAAATTAAAAAAAATGTATCATGCATCCTTAAAAATGCTCAGCACACAATGCTCTAATATAGAACCTGTTGTCTGAGTAAATAAAACAAGTGTCTGTACCGTTAGAATCGGTATTCATATTTTTAGAGTTGATGGTTCTACAGATAAATTTGTATATATAGCATTAAATTTATTTTATAATAGTGAAATGAAGTTGATGTTTATATTGTCAAAACTGATGTTAATACAATTAACATTGATATTTATACTAATAAAGTTTTGTTATAAAGAATATGTTTTCATAAGGTAATTGAAACCGGTGTGTTATACTACTAAGTATTTATATTGTCAAAATAGGTGTTATATTGTCAACATTGGTGTTTATACTATTTTTTCATGAGATAATTGAAATTGGTGTTTTATACTATTAAGTGTTTATATTGTTAAAACTGATGTGTTTATACTATTAGAACTGATATTTATATTGTGAAAATATGTATTTATATTGTCAAAATAGGTGTTTATATTATTAAAATGGTGTTTATACTAGTTCAGATTTATAATAAAGAAGGCTATTTTTCTCGAATCAAATTGGTGTTTATATTGCCAAAGCTGATATTAACATTATAAAGAGAGGGGATCATTTGACAACTATTAATTTGACAACGTTCATAATGAATTTTCAAATAATTCCGAAAAAATCTCAAAAATAGGAAAAATCTTATAAACGTATTCTTCAATTTCATGCAATTTAAGTGTCAACTAATATTCTATCAAAGATTATTAAGTGTCATCTTTTATCCTTAGATCTCTTTCTTTTTTCTTTTTCCTTTTTTTTTTCTTGGGTCGTCTTACCAAGTGATTCCCCTTGCAAATCTCAATCCAGCCCATAAATATATATTGGGCCTTAACGCATAATCGATAAATTCTCTCTGTTTTATTTCTTTCTTTCTTTCTTTCTTTCTTTTTGAAAAAAAAAATACAACAACAATTCCAAGTAAGTTTTTTAATTTGTGCAATTTAGCCCCTCAATTTTTAGAGCATTTGTGGGCCCAATTTCAATTGGAAAATAAATGTTAACCCCTGAGGAACCCATAACTACGGAAAGGACTTGTTAATTAATTAGACCCAATAAAATGTGAGAAATAAATTTATAACACAGGACTTGCTCCGGACTCAAAATTGTCCAAATTTCATTCTTCAATCAGCTATTTGAAACTTCTAAAATGTGATAACAGGCTCTTAACCCATTTCGGCCTAATTATGTGACCCAATTAAACCCAATAAAGCTAAGGTGAGTTTAAACTCATTAAGTCTTTTTGATGAACTTAATTCAAAAATTTATTTAATCGATTTCAAACGGTAAATCAAAGTTGCTTAATAAATTCTTCATATCAAAAGATTGTAGAATATCAAAATTTTCTAACTATTTTTTTTGAGATTATTTTCAAAATTTCCTATTCTCATATAAAGACAATAATTATTTTATTATTATTTTAGAATTATTTTCAAAAATACGAAAAAATAGTTAGAAAACTTTAGAAATAGAAAATTTTGGTATCCTAAAAGATTTTGATATAAAAAATTGATTGAGCTACTCGAATTTATCATTTGAAATCGTTTCGATTATTTTTTAAATTAAACTCACCAAAAAACTTAATGACCTTAAACTTCTCCTAACTTTACTCCAATTAAACCACTTTAAGTCCGCAACTTACAATGGCTTTATTTACCTATTATATTCCATTTTATTTTGGATTTATGTGTGTCTGCACCCCATCCTAGAGTGTAGGTAAGGTAGTCCATTTCAAGTGAATCCAATACATTTCAAATAAAACACAAAAATGTTAATTAACAGGAACCTACATGCTTACTAATAAAAGGCAACAAGGCATGGGGTCTCTTACTCTCTTTAGGTATGAAAAGTTTTGTTAGCTAAATATTTGACGCGTTTACTTTGACCGCTTGACCTAGCAGTCATATATACTCATACCAGTTGAGTCTGAAACAAAAACTTGACTCCCTTTGTACTTCTAAAATTTTCTTTTTAGGAAAATATTTAGAAGATATCATCGTTGATATCATCATTGATATATATATGAGTTATTATTCATATTGACGACTTTATATGCAACTAATTTTATACAATATTTTATTATTCAATTCAAATATCACTAATCTGAATAATAACTCACTTAAAGTGAATAATAAAAATACTGTACAAAAAAATTATATAATATAATTATTAATATGAATAATAACTTATTTAATCTGAATAATTAAGTTAGAATCGACAATGATATCAATAACGATATCTATATATCAGCTCCCTTCTTTTTAAACATTATATATATTGAATGTTGATCAAAGTAAAACTTCACAAACTAACAATTAAGAAACAGCAAATAAAATGGAGAGATCGATTATAAGAAATGACAAGCAGTATCTAGCTAATTAAGCATATTAATTGGAATTAATTAATTAACAATTTTTTTATGCAACCATTTTTAACTCAGCCTCCCAATTAATTAATCTTAATCTAATCATGTTGTCTCTTCAGAAATCAGTTATCACTTTGGGAACATAAAACATGAACACTTCAATTGTAATCCAAATTAATTATCTTTTTTTGAGATAAATCCAAATTAGTTATCTATATATATCATGAGAAAATGTAAGATCCAGGTCTAAAATAGACGGCATAGAAGTGCTGATTAAAAAGCCCCTCTTTTTTAATTTCTAAATATTTTTAGGCTACAAATTGGGGGTAGTAATGCACCGATCTTTTCCTAAAGTCACGCATCTCCGATTATTTTATGTTAATAATTTTATTATATATAATATTTTTATTATTTAATTTAAATATTATTAATATACGTAATAACTCATTTAAATTACATAATAAAAGTACTATACAAAATTTGTTTGCATAATAAAATCATTAATATACATAATGACTCATTTAAGTTGTATAAAGACAATATTATATAAAATGAGTTTGTATAATAAAATCATTAACATGCATAATAATTCATTTAATGTATATAATAAAGCTTGTATCAATGATGATATTAACGACTGTGTCTGTGTATCAGAAATCATACAGCCTAACCATTCCATTAATTAGTTGAATAGGTCCTTATTAGGTGTGAATTAGTACCTTTGATTTGTGAGGTGCTCCTGTTTTATTGTTTGATTTAATTTTTTATATAGTTTATGCTTGAAATTTGTTAACTTTACTTTTTATATGTACAGTTCCTTATAGAAAGATTTATATATGGATCTTAAAGGACTGTACATTCCACTAATTTTGGATTTAGCTTTAGGAAATTTTAAAGTGGGGAAATAATAGAGAAATTATTCTTATATTTCAAATTTACATTTTGAAAAATATTTATATTTAACATATAATTTATTCCTATTTGCATTCTTAATTGTTTATATTTAATTAATATATAAAATCTTGTCTTTTTATTTTCCTTTTTGAAGAACCATTTGAAAATTTAAGTTAAAGATTTTATTGAATAAGTAGAAATACATCATTAAGAATTTTTATTATAATAACACAAAATATAAATATTCTTCACATCCAATAAAAACCTTTTTAAAAAAAATAAACACGCAAATAAAGAGTACGAATTATTAATTATTCTTGCGTGTATCTCATAGGTACATTATTTTTTTTTCTTGTGAAAAGGAGACCAGTTATTAATTACTTTGAACCTTCCTAATACCTAGTATTTGGAATTGACTAGGCTCTTAGTCAAGAGATCTAGGTTTCTTAACCAAGGAAAATCTCTTGTGTGTGTGAGACACACTCAAAATTATTTTAAAAAAAATTATTATTCTTACATCTCAAATTCTGTACTCCTTATCTGAAACTAATTTTAAGTATAAAAACTTTTCAAAAATATATGTTTTCAAAATTTAAGTTCTACATCTCAAATTTTGCATCCCATGACTTCAAATTAATACTTGAGTTGTAAATAAGAGGTGTGGATAAGGGCTACAATTATTATTTTTTTTCTTTATTTTTTTACCAAATGACTTTTTTTTAATGATTTTTTTTAAATGACTTGTATGGATCAGTTCAGGTTGCATGATAACTAATAGATCGTTTATTTTTTTGGCCTGGGGAAACAACATATAATATTAATTGGTAATATTAAATGTCAGAAATAACATAGGTGGTTGTTGTTTTTTAAGATTTTAATTTATTTTAGTTGATGAACTTTTAATGAAAACACAGTTATTTTTTACCAAAAAAAAAGAAAAAAAAAACAAGCTTGAGATTCTTGTATGCAGTTTTCTTAAATTCTTGGTCTCTGCTACTGGGCTCCATTGATTTCCATTTCTTTGGTAATTGGCTTGATGTCTCACTTCTTATGCAATTTTGTTTTGCAATTGATTAATTTACATTGAATTATTATTGTTCCATTTCGAAACGAGAATATTTACTTACCAAAAATAAAATTTTCGATTGAGATAATTTAATTTTTTGGTTAAAAAAATTCTTGCATTCTATAGTTTTGGGACGTAAATAATAAACAAATAGCGCATATATTGTAGCTTGGAGGCATTTAATATGGTATTTCTCTCTAGTGGCAATGAGTGGGGTCAAATTCTGGTCTGTTTGATAAGCTTAAGTCGCCATCAAACAATGATTATTTGGCATCAGACATATACTAAAACCAAATATCTTCACTCCATCATTTTTATACAAAATATATTTTTTATTATAAAAAAATAATATTTTCTAATACTTTACAATAAATTTTATAATTTTTTTTTACAAATTTAAATAATTTTTAACATTTTTAATGAAAAAATAAAATTAATAAAAATGACGTATTATATATATATCACGTTATGACACATATTGACACATCACAATATTACACGACATATTAAAACTATGTCATACTATAGATATAACGTATATTTATTTCATTATTTTTGACATATTATGTAAACAAATATTTTAATCACATCACGATATATCATATGACAACTAAAACATCATACTTTTATACGAAACGTTACGACACGTTATATTTTTTATTCATTACTTGTTGTACTTGTTGACTTACATATGAATGTTGCATAGATAACCTCCGTGGAAATGACTATTAATTATAGTACTAACTAATAGCTTGCATTTCGCTGTGTAATCTTTTTACGAATTGGTCAATTTAAGTACTTTATAAAAATCTGGTTATATTTTAAAATGTGTAAACGAAGACAGATCTGAAATTATAGATAACTGGATTTTAACATTTCCTGTCACAACTATGCCTAGGCGCAATACTCGGTGTAAAAAGGAACGACTCTTGAACGGCCAAGTTCGTCTAATTAAATGCACTCGAATGATGAGATTACGTAATATGATTAATTTTAGCATATATGAAATATCTTATCTAAATAACTTATGTTTATAATTTTAATTTTTTTTAATTTAAAGAATATTTTTTTTAAATATATTTTTTTAAGTATTACAAAAGTTAAATATATTATAAAAATTACATACGTGTTAGAATTACTCATAGGATATATCCCACTTGGTTTTTCGTACCAGTTATTGACAGGAAATACCTGCCACAAATTAAAGACAGTACTAAATTGCTAATCAAACTATCAGCCCAATAGCAAGTTGGAGTGCAAGGTTTAGCTGATCAGCACAAATTAAAAATCTTAACAACTAGTCAACTAGACTCAACAAAAGAATCTTTTTCTTTAATTTGTTTACTAAAGTGCTATCGCAATAATTGAATACCCTTAAACTTGAGAATCGCTCACATTTCTATAAAATATGTTATAGATTTAAGCTCCCATTTAGCGAGTGGAGCAAAAATGATTTAAGTATTTTAAAGTATTTAAATATATCAAATGAAGTGATTTAAAATGGAGTAAGTTAAAATCTATGGATGAAAAGTGATTTAAATATTTTAAAGTGTTTAAATACATCAAACGGAGTGATTTAAGATGGAGTAAGTTAAATATTTATGAACGTTGAGTAAAATTAAATCATTAAATTTCATAATTTTTAATATTTTTGACTCTCAGTGCTTCATCTACTTGCTATCAAATATTTTTATTTTAGAGTAATCAAATATTTTGTTTTAATTTTGCTGGATAAAGTGTTCTCAAAGCAGAAAATAGACCAGAATTATTTTAGTCCATCCGTCGCAATCATAACAGTGGAAATATAGATATAGGATATGAGCTAGCTAGTTGGATTAATTGATTAATTGTAAGAATGTTTATGACTGTTCTTTGAAACTTCTTAAGCTTTTATTAATGAAAACTTCCCGCGATTTACTGCTGATTTTAAATAATAATAATGGTGCTGATGATGATGATGATGATGATTATAATTATAATATATATATTTTTTAATTTGAATGATACTTCCTAAGTCTAGAATTTTCAGTAATTTATTTTGGTACCACACGATACAGATTCATTTATTTTTTTTAAGTTTGGAAAAAAATAATTAGGACTAGGGTTTTTTTTTGCTCGCAATACTATGCTTTAATAATTAAATAATCCTGCTGGGACCGGAGCAGAGAATATATATGTTGTGATTTCAGCCCCATGATTTTATCCTTATCGTAGAAGAAACGTGTATATTACGTTTCCCACGCTAATGTAGAGATGAAGAGAAGCACCATTGGAGAAATTTATTAAAGGAGATCACGATTCACGAAAACTGTGTGGCTGCTTGAAAGAAAAGAAAAGAAAAGATCATGCATTCTTAATTAGTGTAGCATATTACAAAATATAAATATTACGAACACAACAAAAGGAAAAAAGAGAAAAAAAAACCAATAATACAATCAAACAGGCCTACATTGGAAGGAGAGAATTTTGGTTCCAGAAAGAAAGGCAATCCTTGTAACAGAAAAAAAAGAAAAAATTCCAGATATTAGTCTTGCAGTGGTACAAACAGTAGGTACGATATAAATTAATTATTTAACACTTTGGTAGCACCAAATAGTATTACTTAACTTGTTGTTTGAACAGAGAAGAAGTCTATAGATGCGCGCAGCTGAAGCTGACATAACGGAAGTTGCTGTTACACCACTAGCTAGAATGCGCCGGAGGAAGAATCGGCGAAGGAGCTTGAAACTGCAAATATTGGTGCCAGCATCGGCATTTTTGGAGGAAGAATCGGCAAATGAGCTTGAGACTGCAAAACACTCATCGCCTGTTCGATAGACGGCCGGAAAGTTCTTTCAGGGTAAGCACACCACAAACCAACAACCATCAAACGCTCGGCTTCTTCTTTTTCAAAATCACCTCCTAGACTTCCATCAACTGCTTCCAGAAGTGCGTTTTCTCCGTATAAATCCCAAATCAATTAGTCTAGCTAATCCAAAATCACCGAGCTTAGCATTGAACAAAGAATCTAGCATTATGTTGCTTGGCTTGATATCTCTATGCACCACACATTGTTCGCACTCCTTGTGGAGATAGAGAAGGGCGGATCCTAAGCCTAATGCTATATTGTGTCTGATTGGCCAAGATAGGGGGCTTTCTTTACTGTACAGGTGGTTGTCAAGACTTCCATTACACATCAATTCATAAACCAACAAAAGTTCTCCGTGATCATGGCACCAACCAATTAGTTGGACAAGATTTCGATGCCTTAGTTGGCTTATAATCTTAACCTCCGATATATACTCCTTTTTTCCTTGTTTTGACTCTTTCGACACTCTCTTAACGGCGACAGGAATATTTTCCTCCTTTAGAATCCCTCTATATACCGATCCAAAACCCCCTTCTCCAAGTTTCTGATTCTTGGCAAAGTCATTTGTTGCATTAACCAATTCACTGTAGAGAAACCTCTTAGGTCCTCTCCCTTTTTCGAACTCATAATCCATTGATTGATCACCAATAATCTCCTTGCTATCTCTGGAATTCTCGGTTAACCTATTTTTTCTTAGATAATACATCGATGTTCCTGCTAAAAGTAACATGATAACCACACCTCCAACTACTACACCTATAATCGGAGCACTTAGTGCTCGTGAACTGGAAGATTGGGGTTTCTTCTCCAAGGTTGAGTTAAAAGACCACGAGAAGATCTGATTCAGCTCAAAACCCATTCCAGTGGCTGCTGAGAATCCAACAGCAGATATATTGGGTAGTACATTTCTAATATCAACTGTTGCACTGATGTTGAATTTGGTTTTTGGATCGGCATCATGCGAAAGGGTAAGGCTCAAAAGTTTAAGCCTACTGCTGTATTCAATCTGTGCAGTCATGCTGGAATTAACACATAGGGAATCGTTAATAAATTTGTATCTAGTTGAACTAATTGTGTTGATATCAATACCAATGTGGCACGAGTAATTTGAACCTCCTGGAGGAGGAGGATCGATGTCCTCATTCCACCAGGTATCGAATTCGACAGCAACAATCTGATTCATCGATGAATTCAGACCTGTAGTGGAGTTGAAAAGGCCAAGATACCGGCCGTAGTCCATATTATTTGGAGGTATTTGAGATGGATATGGTGAGAGGAAGAAAGCAAAGCCATCGCCAGTGTATGTAGGAGACGTAGCTTTTATAAGAAAGGAGAATCTGGTTGTAAAGTCTGTTACCTCTCCGGTATCTTCGTCCCACAGGGACACCGGCTGATTATACGTTGCTCTTCCTGTGCTGTATGGTGAATTTCTTGCCAAGCTGATGTAATCATAACTGTTGAATGCATCGCCTTGAGGGATAATATTATCGCTAATGGTGTTGTGGTCGGAGAAATTGAAGTTGAAAAAAACTGAACCACCGTGTTGTACTGTCAGATTTATGGAAAGTACAAAAAGCACCAGGGACCATGAGTTGAAATGATGTGTCGCCATTTTTTGGATGAAAAATGGAGAGCTGATCGATGCTATGCGCTAGCTGTTGGAGCGAAGGATGCTAATTTGCAAGAGGAGTTAATGCAAAAGAACTTCGGAGCTACTTAATTATATATGAGAGCGGAGTTGGTCTGAAGCGCTTTGGACCATCTTTGTTCAAAAAGCTTGTAGAACTGTATGATCCAGGTTAAATTTTGATTAATGGAGATAGCGCAAGAATCACTACTGTTTTAACTAAAAAGGAAATATTTAACTATATTTATTAGGTGAATTAAAAAAATAAAAACTGGAACCTTCCAGTTCATCCCATTACCCATCAATAAGAATTGAATATCATGAATGTTTTATGCTCCAATTCATTTTTAATAATAACAAATTGAAATCGGAAAAGATTTGCTTCGAGCAAAAAATTGCAAAAGTTTTCTATACAATTTCAAATCACACTTAATTGATGTCTTTTCTTTCAGCAGAATTTGTGAAATAACTTGAGATGAAGCATATTCTCTCATTGTTTTTCTTTAATTTCTAATTATAATAATATTATTAAATTAGGTTTAGCAAAGAATCACATGGACACAAATTATTTGTAGAATTTGAACGATAAATAAAAATAATCAGCTTATTTTCTAGACAACAAATTGAAAATTAAAATACGATGCATTTTAAGGATGAATATTTCGGTTAAGAATATTTACAAATCGAATTTCGATATTTTGTGTCCGAAATGTCAATCTAAATATCTTAATAAATTATTCATATTAAATTTTATAGAATACTAAAATTTATAATTTTTAAAAATTTTCTAATATTTTTAATAATTTTTTAAAACTAAATCTAAATTTAAAAGAAAAATATCAATATTTGAATGTTAAAAAGGGTGATCTTTCAAAAATCATTAAAAATAGTAAATAAATTTGAAAAAATGATAAATTTGAGTATTATATAAGATTTTAATATTAAGGTACTTCCATAAGTATTTTGATGTCTACTGATCAAATTTTATAATTCCATGTTTGAAACGACAATACAAGTAACTCAATAATTGTTTTTGAGTTAAATTTACCAATCCACTTAGATTGACATTCAAATATTAAGTAGCTCAATAAATTTTTCAAATATTAAATAGCTCATAGTTTTTTAAATAGCTCAATAAATTTTTCATATCAAAATTCCGTAGAATATAAAAAATTTCTATTTTTAGAATTTTTTCAAGTATTTGGTTTCAAACTTTTTTTTTCAAAATGACTAATTATAATATATAAACTTTCATTGTTTTATTATTATTTTAGAATCAGATTAAAAAAAAATGAAAAAATAGTTAGAAAACTCCAAAAATAAAAACTTTCGATATCCTATAAGATTTAATATAAAAAATTTATTGAGCTGCTCGGATTTATCATTTGAAGCGGTTTCGATAGATTTTTGAGTTAAACTCATCAAGGGTGTTGGTGAGATTAAGCTCACGCTAGTTTTACTCATATATATATATACACACACACACACACACACCAAAGCTAGTGTGCTTCTAAGAGCATGGAACCCCTTTGTGCTACTTACTCAAAAATCTATCGAATCGGCTTTAACGAAAAATATAAGTTGCTCAATAAATTGTTCATATTAAAATCTTATAGGGTACTAAAATTTTCTATTTTTAGAGTTCTTTCAACTATTTGTTTCACATTTTTGAAAATAACCTACTTTATATATGCAAAAATTTTATTACTATTATTAGAGTCATATTAAAAAATTCAAAAATATACTTACAAAATCCTAAAAATAGAAAATTTCGACATCTTATAATATTTTGATATAAAGAATTTATTGGGCAACTTAGATTTTTCATTTGAAATCGATTTGATAGATTTTTGAGTGAGAAGCACTGAGCGGCTCTATGCTTCTGGCATGAGTTTAAGCTAGCTAACTCCATTGGTGAGCATAATACAAAAATCTATCGAAACAGTTCTAAACGACAAATCCAAATTGCTAAATAAGTTATTCATATCAAAATCTTGTAGGATATCAAAATTTTCTACTTTTAGAATTTTCCAAAATTTGATAATAATTAAAAAATAATTAAAAATAATTAATATTTTTATATGAGAATAGGCCATTTTAAAAAAAAATCTGAAAGAATAGTTAGAAAAATTCAATATTCTATAAGATTTTGATATCAAGAATTTATTGAGCAATTTAGATTTATCGTTTGAAATTGATTCAATAGGTTTTTGAGTTAACTCATCCTAGTTTTACTTTATATATAATTTTGCTAATGTGTTATTGTTACTATTTCAGCCAAAATACTAATCATTCAAATTTAAAATATCATTTCCGTAATTTTAATTTAGTAGCTTACTTTTTTATATTAAAATATTCTAAAATACTTAAATTTATCACTTTTAGAATTTTTTTAACTATTTTTTTGAATTTTTAAAGATGATCTTAGTTGGCAAACAAATGTTTTTTATTTTTATTTATTTTTGAGCCAAATAAAGCCATTTTTGAAAAGTCCAAAAAAATAGTAAAAATTCTAAAAATAATAAATTTTGGTATGCTACAAGATTTTGATATGAAAAATTTATTGAGCTACCTAAATCGAAATTTTGAACACAAAAACTTAAAATTTAAATATCACTAATATGCATAATAACTTATTTGAATAATGATTATAGTATTCAAAATTGGTTTGTATAATAAAATCATTAATATATAATAATAATTCATTTATTATGTATAATAAATCTCTTATCAATAACGGTATCTATAACTATATCTGTATATCAACTCCCAACTTAAAAAAACTTATTTCAAAGATTGTTGTGTCTGTTAGTTACAGTTCATACTTGTTTCTTTTTTTTATTTTTAAAAAGGATAAAATGCGTTAATGCCCGATTTATGGGTCGGATTGAGATTTTCTAGGGCAATCAGTTGGATGAACAATGGCTGTAAAGATTAAATAAATCTTATATCCATGTCAGTTGTTGGAAACTTCCTTAATTGCTACCTAAAAAAGAATAATGCCTCAACCGTTGGTCAACCATGACTTCTTTGATATACATAAAATTAGCTTGTTTGTAAGAGTTTCAGATTTTTCGGTACTCTTAACTCAAAATCTGTTAAATTAATTTCAAATAATGAATTCAAGTTGCTTAATGGCTTAATGAAATCTTTATATTAAAATCTTAAAAAATACTAAATTATTTTCTTTTTAGAGTTATTAACTAACTATTTCATACTTTTGAAAGTGACTTACTTTTATGTACAAAATTTTTTATTTTATTATTATTATTACTGTCATATTAAAAAATCTGAATAAATAGCTAGAAAAACTTAAAAGTAGAAAATTTTGATATCCTATGAGATTTTAGTATGAAAATTATATTGGACGGTTGGAATCGATTATTTTTATTTTCAAATTAGAGATTTCGAGTCATTATATGAATTCATCCATGCAACACATTGTAATTTAATCTCTCTCTATTTCTCTCTCTCTATATATATATAAAATAAAGTTAGCGTGCTACTAAAAACACGGTGCCCTCAATACTCCTAATTCAAAAGTCTATCAAATTGACTTTAAATGACAAAATTTAATTTGCTCAATAAATTATTCATATCAAAATCTTATAGGATACCGAAATTTTCTATTTTTAGGATTTTTTAACTATTTATTTCGAAATTGTTAAAATACCTCTAATAATAATAATAATAAAATAATGAGCTTTTGTATTTAAAAATAGGTAATTTTTCAAAGCATGAAATAAGTAGTTAAAAAATCTAAAAATATAAAATTTTAGAATTTTATATAATTTTAATATAAAAATTTATTGAGTAATTTGTATTTAACATTTAAAGTTCATTTGATATATTTTGAATTAAAAATACTGAAAGATTTCGTACTCTTAAAAATATATTAGCTTTACTTTTTATATCAGAGAAGTCGTGGTTGATCGACGGATGAGGCATTATTCTATTTTACATAGCAATCATGGAAATTTTTGATGACACGGATATAAGATTTATTTTATTTATTTATTTAATATTCCCACCCATTGTTCATCCATCTAATTTACTTAACGCATTTTCTCTGTTTCTTTTTTAAAGAAAAAGAAGCAAGTATGAATTGTAACTAACAGACACAACAATCTTCGAAGTAAGTTTTCAGGTCGGGAGCTCATATACAGATACAGTTATTGATATCATTATTGATAAGAAATTTATTATATATATTAAATGAGTTATTTTGCACATTATTAATATTTAAGTTGAATAATAAAATTATTATATAAAATAAAATCATTAATATATATAATAAATCATTTAATACATATAATAAAATATATATCACGACTGTATCAATAATAATATGTTCGTAATATTTTTCGTTTAAATTTATTTAATCTTAGCCCCTCAAGTTTTTAGAGCATTTTTGGGAGACAAGGTTGAATCAGCCTGTCAAACGTTGTGGGTCCCATTTCAATTCGAAATTAAATCTTAAACCCTGATGAACCCGTAACTATAAGACCCAATATGTGAGAAAGTAAATTTATAATATCAGGACTTGTTACGGAGTCAAATCAGCTATTTGTAACTTCAAAATGTGACTTCAATCAGTTATTTGTAACTTTAAAATGTAATAAGCGGCCCTTCAGCAATTTTGGCCCAATTATATGACCCAAATTAAACAACTATAACTTACAATGTCTTTATTTATTTGAATTGTGTTATGGCAATTCGTGCAATACAGAGGGCCAGTTCTTCGGTTTCAAATCTCACTTTTTTTTTACTATTTTTTTAGATTTTCGAACAGTCAATAATTTGAACCTTCGATATGTGAAATTTGAAGCCGAAGCACTAACCCTCTATTTTATTTTATTTTATTTTGAATTTATGTATGCGTACAACGACTTTAGGTCTCCTCTCCTAGACTAAACTTCCAATCTGAATCACTGACTGTACATTTTAAAATTACCTGACTATTTAAAATTTTTTAGATGTGTATGTACCTATACTATATTGTAGAGTGTAGGTACCCCATTTGAAGTGAATCCAACACTTTCAAAACCAAACACAGAAATGTTAATTACCTGGAACCTACTTACTAATAAAAGGCATGAGTCACTTTAGGTATAACATGTTTTGTTAACACTTTAATGGACTAAATATTTCAAGCGTTTACTTGGACTGCTTGACCTACCAGTCATACCATACCAGTGGAATCTTTGTTTTGTTGGTGTGTGTGTGTGTGTGTGTGGGTGGGTGGGGGGGGGGGGGGGGGGGGGGGGGGGAAACTTGACTCCGTTTGTACTTCTCTAATTTTCTTTTCAAAGATTATATATCTTGTGTGTTGATCAAAGTATAGCTTTATAAACTTACAAGATGACTAAGGTTATAATTAAGAAGCAGAAAATAAAAAATTAAGAGATTGATTATAAGGAATGAGAAGCAGTAATATATCTAAGCATATTGGGAATTAATTAACTAACAATATATTATGCAACCATTTTTAGCTCAGCTCCTAAATAATTTATCTTAATCTAATCATGTTGTCTCTTAATTTATAAATCAATTACCACTTTGAGAACATAAAATATGAAAGCTTCAATTCTAATTCAAATTAATTATCTTTTTTTGAGATAAATCCAAATTAATTACCTATATATATCATAAGAAAATGTAAGGTCCAAATCCAAAATAGGAGGAGGAGAAGTGCTGATAAAAAAGCCCCTCTTTTATAATTTCTAAATAATTTTAGGCTACAAATTGGGGGTAGTAATGCACTGATCTTTCCTAAAGTCGCGTATCTCCAATTATTTTATGTACAAAGTTCTAGAGACTTCTGAACTATATATTAAACAAATCATATAGCCTAACCATTCCATTAATTAGTTGAACTAGTGCTTGATGAGATAACCTCAAATTTCAGAAATCTCTCCACAAGTAGTACCTTTGATTAGTGAGGTGCTCCTGTTTTATTGTTTGATTTAATTTTTTTTATATATATAGTTTATGCTTGAAACTTGTTAACTACTTTTTGTATGTACAGTTCCTTTTAGAAAGATTTATATATATTTATATATCTTAAAGGACTGTACATTCCACTAATTTTGGATTTGGTTTAGGAACTTTTAAAGGGGAGAAATATCATATTCTGTTGTCAATTTTTTTATATATACAAAAAAATATTCTTATATTTCATGCATGTTTGCATCCTAAAAAATATTTATATTTAATATAGCAATTTCTATCTATATTATTAAGTATTTTATCTAATATACAAAATCTTATCAATTTTTTTTCTTTTTTGAAGGATCATTTCAAATTTTAAGTCAAAATTTTATTGAATAAGTAGAAATACATCGTTCATAATTTTTAATTATAATAATATAAAATATAAATACTTTTCACATCCAATATTAATATTTCTTAAAAAAATAAACACACAAATTAATAAAGAGTACGAATTATATATATATATATATATATATATATGCTAGTGGGCCCCATTGATTTCCATCTTTCCCAGGGAGGCAGGGCCCACTTTATTTGTTTGTTATTTCCATTTCCTTGATAATTGGCCTGATGGCTCCTTTTTATGCAATTGTCTTTTTCAATTAAACTTTTTATGAAAAATAAATTTAAGTCATTCAATTTTAAATTTTTATAAAGATTTTTGTCAGAATTTGAAATTATGACCTTTCATACAGGTTGTTGTTCCATCTGAAAACAAAAAAAAAATTACTTAAAAAAATAAAAAATTTACTTGAGATAATTTATTTTTTTTTAAATATTGTATTTTATAGTTCTCGGACGTAAATGAATAGTGCATTTATTGTAGCTTGGAGGCATTTAATATGGCATTTTTCTCTAGTGGTAATGAGTGGGGTCAAATTCAGGTCTGTTTGAGAAGCTTAAGTCGCCATCAATTACAAGAGGGAATCAGACACATACTAAAACCAATGATTCAGTATGGTTGAGATATTTGAACAATATCATCATCATCATCATCATCATCATCATCATCATCATCATTATATCATAAATTGCATTTATTGTAGCTTCTTATTTCAGTTGCAAAATGCTGTGAGTATTTGAATGTTTTTTAGTTATGGAATTAAGGGATTTCTAAATATATAGTGATTGGAAAGCTAATTCGCTGGCCAAACTTAAAAAAAAACTCGCAATTATTAAAAACAGATAAATCATCTAATACTATTGTCAAACTAATTGTAATTGATTTTGTGCCATGAAAACCTGTAATTTCTCCAGTAATTTATCAAACTAAAAAGAATAAAGACACTGGTAAAAAATAATTCTTTCAAATTCGGTTTCTGTTATCAAACTAAAATAGTTTTTATATTATCAAAACACGACAAACACCAACCCATCATTGCTTCTCAACCAAAAATTAGGAAATTTAATAAAAAAAACTAATTAAAAGGAGCACTGCCATTGCCATGGATTATGGATTCAACTATAACCTTTTTTCCCCTAAAGCATGTACTTTAAATACATATATAAAAGACCAAGTTTCGAGTTGATTGGATCTATCAATTAGCAAGTTGATAGAAACTTACCCCACATGATATAAATCCATGATAAATTGGAGAGAATCTTGGGAGGTTCACACGACATGGTCATATACAGTATTGCTCTAATTAGTTAAATTGTTAGTATTTTTTTTCTTTTTTCTTGAGATTAATAGATTATATATATGATATCTGCTAATCATCGCCTAATAGAATTCGTTTAATTAGGCATAGTTACCCATAACTACAAGGCACTGCACACTAATAATGTCTCTCTTTATCACTTGTCAAATATACAAGATATAATGAAGCCTTTACTCGCATAGAATAATGGAATTATATTTATTTTTTGAATGCATACATTTACATTTTCTGAATTTCTCTCTTTTTGTTTCTAATTAAGAATAAAAACAGTAAACTGAATGCAGACATTATGCATGTATATTGTGTCAAGTGTCCAGACTAATATTTGTTTTTGTTCTTGAAAACTTTTTAATGTTCTTTTTTATTGTCTGAGCATATGTGTTCAGTCAAATCCAAATATGTTGAGAAGCATTCGTTAGTATGGTGGCAATAATAATACTTTTTGTATGAGAGTTAGTAGGTTCGAAACTCAGATGAAGGAGATCCTTTATGGATATTTAAATTTGAGTAATTTTGACCATCATCTCTATCTACAAAAAAAAATCCTAACATGTTACAAAAATAAATATAGTGTTGGAAAATATTTTGGAATCAAGATATTGTTGTCAACCTTTTTAAAATTTGCATATATGTAAAGTGTTAACTGATTAAATAAATTTCAAGTGTCTATACATAGATAAATAAAGGGTTAGTTTAAGTAGATGAAATGTCACTTTAAATTGCCATTTTCAACCATTAATTAAATTGTGTAAAAATGCAAACGTTGTACCATAAAGCATAGGCTTCGCAACAAGTTTGTGTGTGTGTGTGTTTTTTTAATTCTCATGGACCTTTTCATGAACAATGATAAGATCCCAACAAATCTTTAAAAATTAATAAAAAAATCTTAAACAAAATAAGCTCATAATTGTACCCTCAATTGTCAAAACTTAAATTCATTAAAAAAAAATGTCAAAACTTACAAAAGTTCTAATTTCAAATTTAGATCGTGAACATTTACTTCTGTTTTTGAAGGTTAATTTGTGAGCATTTATTTCAAGTTTTTCAGCCACCAAAATGTTGTCAATGGTGGATAGATTGCAAAGTTAATAAAATAATACTAAAATTTTTAGTTAAAAAATTGTCACGTCGGCCTAGTTGTTAGACAAACAAACTTTAATTATGATTTTTGGGAAGATGTATATATATTAAATTATATTGCCTAGTGCAAGTTCAATGTACTATGAATTAATTTGTTTATTATTTTTCCTTGATCTGTGGATCACCTCAATTATTTATTGGCATACCGTGTATTAATTGCCACTCTGTCAAGAAACTTTTTGTTGGTAAAAAAAAATTGGTACACTCTTGAGATTTTTCTATACATTAATTCCTACCATATCCAAAATCTTCTCAATAATCTAAAATTTGGAGTTAGGATGTGCAAATACATCAAGTATAGTTAAAGTTCAAACTTAATTACTGTTTCTTTTTTTTCTTTTTTTTGTTGTCTTAGTGAAAAAAAAATTGATCTAAACAAGGAATATTTTGTGAGTTACTACCAACAATAATAAATAAACTAAATGCTTACTAAAAGTTCATATTAAAAACTCAACAAAATTCTATTTTTATGATGAAAATTGATTTTACAACTTTTTGGGTTTTAAAGTGATTTTGCTGGCAACAATATTCCATCTTCATGTGATATCTAATTAATTATGTTTGATGCATTGGCCACAAATTGGAGGAATTACATATATAAATTATTTCAAGATACAATCAGGGAAGTTAGCTGGGAGACTAACTATGACAGTCCATAAATCATGGCTCAGATCTACATAATTATATATGGCAACTTGTGTTAATAAAGAATTAGGAGAGTTGATAATCACATCCTTTATATGCACCTCTTATGTGTATCACAGATTTGTTGATATTTTTTTTATCATATTTTTACTTGATGATATAAATATTTTTGAAAGTCATATTTTTATATATGTTTGACAAAATATTTAACATGACCTTTTTTATAGGTAAATAGAAAAGAAACAATTATAAACACTTTACATATTACATATATACATTTGTGGTTTCAGATATGAATAATTTGTATATTAAGTATAACTATAAATATTTTTTGATGCAAATAACAGTAATAGTAGAGTGTAACAATAATTTTTCAAAACTTAATATTGTAATTAAAGAGGATAACACGTATTGGCAACTTGAATTTATAATTACTAATTGTGGGGGGGGGGGGGGGGGCCTGGTAACTTGGATCTGCCACTTACAACTACAAAAAGAATAGTAAAATATTTTAATAAAATATGCATATTTTCGTGTCATCAACACGATACTATGTTACTGAACAAAGTACAACAGGTTTGCATTGAACTTGTACTACATGATATTATATGTACTACATGATATTATATGTACTATTTACAAGTGTGCTCTTTTACTCGATTGAAATATTTACCATTTTACCTTGAAGGATGAATGCATTTTTTTTATTTTAATATGTTAGCAGAGAGAGCGACTTTTCAAAAAAAATAACGGTAAGTAAAGATATAAAATACCTTGCATGCATGGTCAAAAGTTTATTCAGTGCTACCCCAAAATATAATTGAATTTTAAAAGATCTCAGTGATTCCGTTTTCCTTTCATTTTTTTTTTAAAAAACTACAGTTGGTTACTTAATGTTAGTTGTAATGAAATATTTAAATACAACATTTCCATGAACAGTGTTTGTTGGCATTTGGAAAACAAAAATTGTTTTCCATTTTTTTTAATGTTCTTTTAACTAATTATTGCAGAATGAAATAAAAATTGTTGGCTTTTTTTTTTCTTTTGAGTCCAATATTTTTTTCTTTTTATTACCCAAAGTTAGTTGGTTTTGAACATGCCTCTAAGGTCCACTAAAATTTATAATTTGAAAATACATGTATTAGAATTTAATGAGTTTGCTTCATTACTATTGGAATCTCTATATATCATTAATTAATTTCATGAAGATTCATACTAGTTCATGCAATAAATGGTGTCGATATTGAAGACGGAAATAATTTTTTTTGGTTAGTGATTAAGTACTTTTGTTACAATTTAAGAGTTGACCAGCTGAGAAATCTAAGCCCGCTTTCCTCTTAAAAAAAGTAACAAAAGAAAAATAGAAATATGAAGGAAGAACCAGCTTCGAATCTATTGCTTATTTATATTATTTTAATTTTTGTTGGTTTAAGATTCTTTTGACAAAACAATTAGCCAGGAAAGAGAATAATTGTTTAATTAGAAGGAATTAACTAATGTTGTTAAATATGTCAGCATCTAACAAAACAATTCACAATTAAATAAATAAGTGCTTAGTCAAAAACCAAAAACATTAGCGCACTGATTACTTTCATTTACTCTGGCAATGTTGCATTATTTTTCATAAAATTAATTAAACATAGATATTAATTAATTAATTAATTGTTGTCCTTTTTTAATTATTTTATGCAATTGTTGAACATTTCTTTTATGGACAGTCTCAAAAAAAAAATGTAGTCACAACCTGTTTGCAACGTCCCACAGATTAATTAACTAATGTTAGACAGATATATAATTAATCAACCCAACAAATAAATAAATAATGAAATAGTGCCAAATTCTTTTTATGCTTTGATGGCATCAATTCATGATGATTATCTTAATCCAACATAGGATTATAATTTATATGTTTGTGGTAATATCCTTGACCTTAACAAATCAGATAAACATGCTGACTGGACCTAATCAAAACCCATCTTGTTTTGCAGAATCCAGGGAGTATATTATATAAATATAATATACCATATATATATATATATATTGTTCTAGGGGCACCCAAAGTTGTGCAACTAATATGGGCCGATGAACTCGGATACATATATGATATATCCAGCAACTCTTATATATCAAATTGATTTCAAACGAAAAATTCAAATTGCTCAATAAATTCTTCATATCAAAATCTTATAGGATACCGAAATTTTTTATTTTTAGGATTTTCTAACTATTTATTTCATATTTTTGAGAATGGTATATTTTTATATACAAAAAATCATTATTTTATTATTATTATTAGAGTCCTTAAAAAATAGTTAGAAACTTTTAAAATAGAAAATTTCAGCATCCTACAAAATTTTAATATGAAAAATTTATTGAATAACTTAATTTTTCGTTTGAAATCGATTTGATAGATTTTTATTTAAAAATATTGAGAGACTTCGTATTTCTAGAAACACGCTAACTTTATTATATTAATATATATGAATGATGCCTTGGTTTCCAACCATGGTACCGCCGTTTTTGAGTTTACTTCTTCTATTCTCCTTCCTGTTAACCATAAACCATTTTTTTGTTGGAGTAATATAAAAGCAAATTCCCTTGTTGACTCAAGTTTGATTTTTCTAAACTACATGCGGACAAGTTGTGAAATTTCAAGTAATTACCTTTATAATTTTCTTAAATTGTAAATTGGATACCGGATTGATCATAGCGGTCGTTTATTTTTCATAGCAGATAATGGATAGACGTTATCGGGTTCGTATTGAATATGATTATTTTAAAAATGGATTTGTAAGTTTTTAGAATTTTAAATATTCAACAAATAGACAATTTAAACAAAATGTTCTGCAAAAAATAGTTTAGTACAAAAACAAATACTTGATAATTAAGCCTCCTTCATATATGTCTTTTAAGAAAAAGAATATTTTTAATTAAATACTTAAAATTGTAAAATAAATAAAATAAAACATATTGATATATATATATATATATATAGTTTAGACGCAAAAAAAATATCATACCATGAGCTGCATAGCTAGAAGGATGACAATGAAATTAATTTTCAACTGTGGATGATTTTCTTTTTCTTTTCTTTTTTATATTGGCAGTTAATTAGAATTTTCTGACTATCTATATGTCTCCTACATTAAAGGTGGATAATAAAATTCATTCTCCATTGTTAATGATTAATTCATTCTTTTCTTCTTTCTTTTGAATATTTGAAGTTAACTAATTAGGACAATAAAGTTAATTAATTAGGACAATACATTGAATTCACTCTAGTCTTTTTCTTGAGCTTGACTAAGGGAGAGCTGTCGTTATATCCATTTTGTAAGGGTTCAAGACCTCAGATGGTACCAGGTCCGGTACATAGAGAGCTAGCAGAGAGAGATTTGTTGAGTATTAATTAGAAACTTTGAAGATATCATGTATATAAGAAGACCATGTTGCATGTCTCTCTTTGTTTTCTCTTACAAACTATATATAGGTGGTAGCTTGTGTAACAAGATTTGGCTCATTTCTAAGTAACAAAACAAATAATTAGCGCGTGGTAAACACAAAGAGGAATTGATAACCATGACGCTTCATATATATATGTTTTATAGAATCGATTTTTCTTAGTTTTACAAAAATTAAACTATTGACAACATATTTTTATACAGGAGTGCATGGTAAATATAAATATTTATTTTTTTAAATAAAGATGAGAGTCTAAACTATCTAATTTTAAATAATATTTATAAAAAATCTTTAATTTGAATTTCATACCTATGACATCTTATATGAAAAACGTTATTTTTGTCACTATCAAACACGGAATTTCATACATATGACATCTTTAATTTGAATTTCTCAAAATATCAATATTCATCTTTCGGTATTATGAAAATCTACACATATCCTATATATATTAGTCCCTGTTTCTCGGTCTCTAAATCTTGTGTGTAACTCCTATTCTTCATGCAATATATGGCTTTGTTGCATGTGTGCAACTTCTAGTTGTTATATATACTTGGTCTCCTTTGTGTTTTAATTGCGTGTATATATAGAATTCTACTGCTGGTTTCCACTTAATTTCCACTAATTATTTTCTCTCTGACTTCAGTTTTGAATTTGAAAAATGCGTACGGGTCTTATTAGTTGTTACTATTACCGTTCAAAAATTACAATTTAGAATAAAGACTTTAGTTCTTAAATCTTAATAAATAGAGACACTGCAATGTTATCTCAAAATAAGAAAAAAGAAATAAAGAGACTCACTACAAATAATCACCAACAGAGCTTATTGTTTGGTGCCAAGGAATCACCTTTATAAGAAATATATTAATTTCATAGTTTCATTTATGTGCATACATTTGGAGTTGGAGATCTTGACAAGACTAACGTTAATATCATATATGATTAGATTCGATTCCTCTATCATCTGAGAACAGCAGCATATTTATATTGAAAATAAATTAACATAACAAGCCTTATTAATTATATTTCCATGATATAATATAACTTTATTAAGAACTTAGATCGTGAAGAATTAGAATTTAGAACTGTGGAGTAAGTAATCAGTGAACAACTAGACATTTGCAATTTGCTTTTTTTTTTTTAATTATTTTATCCATATTATTCTACCATGTTTGAGAAAGAATATATGGTTTCTGCTTTGAGGAAAGCCAAATTTTGTTCGTTGACTTTGTTCTTCTCAAAAGGTTATTAATTTAAAGTAGCTAATATTATCATAGTGATACCACATATGTAATTAAAGAGCATATCTTTTACTTCATCGGTTGCAATTATTTGTAAGCATTTTAATATTTTTAAGTATGCACCATAATCCTTTAATTGGACGAACATACAAAAGAAGAGAAGCAATAGTAAATTAAAAAAATAATTGAATATATGTTAGATAAAAATTTCCATTACAGGAAGTTTAATTTCACAAAAACCGCCCAAAACTTTTCCCATTTTAGTTGAAAGCCCGAGGTTTTAATTAATTAATTAACAAACCCTCTTTCTTCTCTCTCCCAAGCTCTCTTCCTCTCACCTCCTGTAAATTTTTGCTGATCTGAAATTTTGAATTCCACATAATTAAAGAAAGAAGTAAACTTCACACTGCTACAGGCACGGTGAGACCGAGCTCCACCGGATACGTGTCAGATCTCGATTCTTCAGCATTAGATCTCTCTTCATCAGCAGTCACAGTTCTCTCATCTTCACTTGACCGGGTTGCAGAAACCAAACCAAGTGTCAGATCCAAACCCATCTCTCCATTCGCAACATTCTTTCCACTCGGCTCAGCTTGACTAACATGCGAATCCACTACCGTCTCCACCGATACATGACTATCGCTGTCGTGGTTACCCGACTCATGGCTTGCTTCGCATCTTAACTCACCCGATAAGAACCCGACTTGCTCCGGCAAAACAAGACCTGACCGGTTGTGGCCCGAAGAACCGGCCCGTTTAAACTTGGACCTTGACATATCAGAAACCCGGTGCAGCTCTGCCGTAATATTGTGACCCTTCACCACATGGCGGATGTCACAGCTCTTAAGGAGCGGGACCGAAGCTGTTGCAGCGGCAGGTGCAGCGGTAATCGGCCGCCCTTTCAAGACAGATTCGACAGCTGCTTGGCATATCGGCCAGTTCCCCGACCAAAGCAACCCAACCGAACCATAAACAGGATTCGCGATCCGTCCACATGCCTCATACAACAACGACCGGAATATAGCTGTCAAAAGAAAAGGAGCATCAGTACATTAAATTAATCCTTATTAATTAAGGACCTTTATTTGTTCAATATTTAATCAAGCTGATCAAATTTGTATTTCTCTTTTGTTAAAGAAAGGTTATTACCAGGGCGCTGGTGCTCGGGGCCAGCAGCGATGAGATTAATGAGACCGGCACGGCCATAGAATTTGGCGAGAAAGACGGTGGCGTTGGCCTGAGCTTCGGCGTTCGGAATCCATTGAAGACACGGCCTTATGACGCAGCTGTCGCTACATCCCTTCCTCAAAACTCTGCATCCATTGCAGCTCATCCTCATTTTTCCTTCCTTATATATATATACTCAATCAATCACAACAGGTGCTGTGCTAGCCAGCTGATTTATCTATATATGGGTTAGTTGTTGAAACTTGAAGAAAAGAAGAGAAGAAGAAATGAAGAGGCAGCACAAGAGAGAGAGAGAGGGAGAGGGAGAGAAGGAGAGAGACAGAAAATGAGTTAATAATAACAAGCGCAAGTGCTAAATAAGAGGTGCGCAGTTTTGGGATGGAGAAAGGAGGAAAGGTGGGAATGGGGTATATAAAGCTGGGGAGATACTCCCATGGATTTGGTGAGAAGCGCCTGCGGTTTTGGGAAGAGGTGGTGTCATGCTTCCTGGACGGAAATATCCCTGCGAATTGGACCGGATATAACGTGGCGTCCAGGGGTTGTTTCGTAAATTTGTGACAGAGAAAATATATTTCTGGGTCGGCGTGTGGTGCCCACGCAACCGGGGAGGTTGTCAGTTACAGCGGCTGGGTTGCCACATATCCTGGAAGGAACATTCAGCTATGATAAACAGCACCCAATTTGTTCCCCCAGATTTTTTTTACTCCTATCTCTGGTTTAATTATCATTTAATTATCCTTCTGAGAAACAATACATATATGAACAAACTTCATGACGAACTTCTTTTACTGTTTCATTGCAACTTGGAAGGCTTAAATTAAATTAAATTAAATTAATCCTACTTCAGAAAATAATATAAAAATAGTAAATTGTAATTGGGTGTTTATATTTGTATGATTTCATCTATTGTATTTGCACTGAACATACAGCCAAACTCCACTAGCTAGTCTCCACTGCAACTGTTACTGTTACCTCAATACCTAGCTACTTAAGATAGTGCAGTTGGGTCTTCGCAGTATCCCAGTCCCATTTGGCGTTGCCTGGTGCATGGTTAATTCCTATGGATGCCTATTGCCTTGGGCCAGGATCTCAGATTGAATCTGGAATTAACAACTGGGTCTCCTGGTTCCAAACACAGATGACAGTAGTGCATGCATGCTAGTTCAGGTTCAGCCCCCCTCAGTTGGTTGAATATATAGAATAGACAGACAACTTGAAGAGAGAACATTTTCTTTTTGTTTTTGTTTTTTTTTTTTGGGGGGGGGGGGGGTGGTCCTCAGAGTAGTTAGATTAAGTATTCATAATGAGTACTATGTTGTTGGATTAATTCTTAATCTACATGTTTCTTCTTGATGTTGAACACATTTGAACCATTTATTGATTATATCTATATATATTCATTAAAAATTAAAAACCTAATTAATATGGTACCTACTTGTTATTTTTAAACGTAATTAATTTAATTTCACAATGTCATAATTATATTATAACTAAATTTAATTTATTTAAATATCATAAATTGGTGCTTGTAGAAAAGAAAGAAAAAGAAGTAGCAGACAAATTAAGGTTTGCTTAATTATATCAAAAAGACTAAAATCCATAAAAAAATATTACTTCCGAAATTATGAAAGTTCTTATTATCATATAGCAAATTCACACCTGCTGCCATAATTTTCTATACACGACAACCAACTATTATTAAATCTCTCTATACACAAATTAATTACTAAAAAAATCTCTCTATAAGCAGATACGAACTCATCACCTAGATATAACTTACTGCAGACTATAACCAAAGAAAAATATACAAAAATTGGACACGATTAGCTAGACTACATGAGGTATAATTTATAATATAATTTATAAACTCAGAGCAGTTGAAACGTTCTAACAGAAACGTAGTACAAGTTCATGTCTTGAGAGAAGAATAAAGGGGCTACATAAGAAAAAATGCAGTACAAGTATTCCCAAAACCTTGGATCCTCTCAATTGGACCAATGAATGCACTGAATGCCAATAATTATAAAGGCCTGATTTTAGATGTAGTAGTTTCGCCTCGCTACTGTGGGCGACATTTTCTTTGTGTACCTCATCCTCATTAGTCATTCCTCACCTCATTGGTTGTATGTGTTTGGATCTTCTGTGTCTTATGTTTTTATATCCTTCACTGTTTACTTGTTTAGTGAATCATGCATGAATCACCTTGAATTTACATGATGAGTGTATGTTTATGGCATATTAAAAATTTTATGTACTTAGATTTACTTGATCGTTTCTTCTTAACATATATATGCCTAATTATTTAATGTGAATAATTTCTCCTACATGATGAGTGCATTTTTGGATAAAAGAAAAATAAGTTAGTTAATTTAATTATTTGATAGAGCTACCCAATTTTATTGCTTATTTAATGGCTCTTCTTCTCTTTGGTTTGGAGTGTAGAGAACAAGAAAGAAATAATGTGGTTGGAAAATTAAAATTATGAAAAAAAAGATTTATATATATATAGTGGTGTTGGCTTTGGTTAGAGCCGCAAATAAGGTGAATTTGAACAAATTAGGTGCAACTTGAACTTGAATTGTTTAAACTTATTGAGTTACTGAACAAATTTTAATTATGAGTTAAAGTTCATGACTTCAAATCGACTCGTTAGAACTCGAGCAAACTTGATTAGGCTCGTTAACAACTCATTTTTAGCCTAAAAGGCTAAAACTAATGCAATTCGAATTCTTAGTCCAAATCGCTATCATTAAAAAGATATATATGTGTGTGTGTGTGTGTTACAGAATATCAGAAATCAAGTAGTAGTTATATAGTCTCTTCGACCGTAAAGATTGAAGATCAAATACAAAAAGATCTCAAGTTTGAGAGTAATTCAATAGGTATATGAGTGTGACGTGTGTCATTTTTCAGTTTGTACTAAAAAAAAAGGAAAATATGATATAGTGATGCCCCTAGAATTGACATAATCATTTAGTACGCAAATTGTGTACTGATATATATTTATATAAAATATATATTATTTTAAATACTTTTTCGCTCACGAAAACTTGTATATTTAATTTTGTATAAAAAATCAAATAAGTCTGACATAAAAATTAGTTATCCGACAAGTGATAAATCTTTATAATATCATAATAAGACATACATACATCCCACAAGTGAAAACTCTATCTATTTGCTTATCTTAATTCTTTATTCATATATAACATCTATAGGAATGTTTTTTTTTTTATTTTCTATAGTATTGTATTATGCTTAGACTCCTTCCATTCTCAAATGAAGTTTATATCGATTTAAAATTTTAGAGGCACAGAAATCTTTAGTGAAAACACCATATTACCTATGTATGCATCAATAGGTGAGATTCCATCAGTGGAGAAGCCATTTTTTTCACAAAATTATTTTAAAAAATATATCTTATAAAATTATACTTCTGACGAAGAAAATTATAAAAATATATTTTAATTTTAATATATTTATAAAATTACATCTCAATTCACAAAACATTTTACAAGATATACCTTTCGAATTATATTTCTAACATAAAAATTACAAAAATATACTTAATTTTGAAAAAAATTATAAAACTATATCCTATCATAAAACTTTGCACCCTACTATTGAGTCTAACTCCTCTCCGAATCCCATTAAAAAAAGTAAACATAAAACCTAATTAGCTAGGTACAGATAATTGTTGTATTCAGTGCACTTTGAGTCCATTTTTGGTGCATGGATTGTTCTATAGTTTGATAGCATATTCGGCTTAGAGCCTTTAGACCAAGGGAATAATTCTTTCCCTTCTTCACGTTACCTTGTCGTTTCTCCATGCTCTCTATATTTTCTCCGAAGGTTTTGTCGTTTGAGTCAGTCACAATTGACCCAATATATACAAATATTAGTTGTACATTTATATTTATATAGCAATGTAATAATCGATGTCAACTATTAGACTAAGAGAAAGTTGCATAGCTATCCTTACAAACTTACCATATTTGTCAAGGTTGGATGAAACTAATAATATATATATATATATATATTACTTACCAATCTGTGGCATGACTTAATCAGTGTCTTTAAGGAAGCCACATTATATAGACAAACAAAAAAAAGATGTTGCGAAGTTGTAATCAAAGGAGTGGTGCATCTGCATTGTCATCTAAAATTAATGACAAAGTAATCTTTGGTTTGCGTAATAAAATTAGTTTAATTAAAAAAACAAATTGGAAGCATTAAAATTCAATTATTTTGTTGCACTTGTCAAATAAAAATTGACGAATTTGTTTCATATAAATAAATCCTTAAAAAGAGGGCTGTGGTAAGAGGGAAACTAGATAATTAAATAATAGACTATCCATCTAAAGAAGGGTAAATAGATCAATTTACTTTTTAATAAATTGTTAATAGTGGAATAATTGAAATAAGGGAGTATATAAAAGAAATTATATCTAGTTTTAATGAGGAAAATAATATTTTATTTTTAATTTACTTTTGATGGACAGCTTGAAAATTATGAAAATTTTGGTGGATACACCCGCAATTGTTCTTTATTGAACTTATTTATTTTGTTGTTAAAAACCTTTATTGAATTTATTGATTTTGGTAATGAATGAGATCAGAAGGCACTTCCAATTTCCAATCAAACAATACTTGCACGCTGTGTGCGTCTCTCCCACTTGGCCACTTGGCACAGCGCAAAACTTGTAGTGGTTCTTAATTAAATAATCAATCAATTAATTACTCTAATAACTTTTTTATTAATAGACTCCCATTTTAATTATTTCGCCAATGGGTATTGACCCTAAACTGTAGGGCTTTGAATTGCTAAGGAGACCGAGTTCGGTCTTAATCTTCTGCTACATAACACTGTATTATTCAATATACATATTGTTAAATTATAAAAGGATTTTTTTTGAGATTTAATTTATGTGAATCTTAAAACAATCAAATAAACATTACACTATATTGTATGATGTAACGCAATAGAAAATATAAATATAACGGAGTCTTTTTGAGGCCTTTCTAAAATTCCATCCAAAATTCCATGCGCCGAGATGGTTTTCAATTTCTAGATAATATTTTTCTAATGAAGAAACAATTATTATTCAATTCCAACTTACCATAGTTTTTTACTCAAACTGTACAGGACAACTGGAGGTGCTTTGGATCAAACAGTACTAATTAAGAATATTAAAATCTATTCCTGGGACCTTGTTCTAAACTTGCTATATATATATTACATATCATATTCCAATAAGTAATAACATATATTTTTAGAAATAGTAGGCAAACAGCCTACTAAAATATATCAACAATTAATCCGGCTTGTCAAATCCTCTCTACTCTGCCAGGAATATAGAATATAGATTTTTTGATAAGTAAGAAAATATATAATTTTTTGAAAATGTGAATATTTATTTTTTTAAGATAAACATTAGCATCAAGCCTTTCATCTTTAAAGAAAAATTTAAAAAAATATTACTATTTCATTTTGAATAAAAGTATTATTAGTTTATTTTATAATTGACATGTTTGACATATGGAGAATTACATTTGGATTAATTACTAAGATAATATTCTCTGTATAAGAACATTTAACTTTGCTAGGACAATATTCTATTGTGAATGTTTAAAATTAAGAAACTTGACCATCATCTTTAGTTTAAAAATATATATATATTTTAATATATATTTTTTAATTTGTAAGAAGCTTAAAGCTGAAAATGAATACATGTACTCATTTCATCTTTAATTGAATTTCAAACAAAAATAGACAAATATGTGGGGTGTGATCCATTCCAGCTGATGAGCTGAAGCACTATCAAATTTTAAAGAATATTATCAAGATCGTAGTCATCATCAACACAAGTACATCAAAATGCCATAATTTTTTGTTACATGATTAATACATTTATTAGTTGTAACAATGATGGCTTTTTGTCATTTATGACAAAATTGTCCTCAACAAATAACAATAGTAATAGCAACATAGTAGATGATGATGATGATTATCACAACAACAACAACAACGATAATGATGATGATAAAATAAGAACAACAATGATAAACAATGTGATGATATTTCATAACATTAAGTTAAATACATATCTAATTTCCGAAAAGAAAATTGAATACATATCTATTTTTAGAAGCTATACAAATTGTGTCTGTCCATGGGGAACTCAAAGACCGCCATTCTTGGAGACTGTTAGCAAAGCCTCATTATTTTATTCATACAAAAAAATGCTGAAACCGAGTGAAGAGTTGTTTATCTCCGACTTCTCTTCTCTTCCATTTTCCCTCTCTCACAGTGTCACATGAATGTAGGATTCAACCCATCCATCCATCCATGACAGGATGCTTACAATTTGTGCATTACATATGCAATGACATATACAAACTTCACTATTATATATAATAATAAGCTTATAAAACCTATATTAAATAGGCTAACGAAGCTTTCGTGGGGTGACATGTGGGACCCCCTTGTTTTCCCTTGTAATAACTCATATAAACTGTGCAGCGTGTGGCAGCTCCATGAGAACTTGTAAGGTACGGTAGGCGTAACTGCCTTTTTTTTTATTTATTTGTTTTTTGAGTGTTCAATAAAACCTTAAAATACTTTTGGAACAGTGGATTCCAGGAAAACCTTTGGAGATTACTACGTTTGGATTCCATGTGGCAAGGATCTTTGTAGGTGTTATATGTGGCTACATGAATGGCATACAAATCATCATTTATGTCAAATAAAGGGGTAAATCAATCATGAAAACCTTGGATGTTGGGAAAAATTTAACCCTACAAATGTTAAAATAATCCCATAGCACAAGTAAGAACAATTTAATAAAATATTTTTTATTCCAATCAATAGTTAATAATTTATTTTTCATAAAATAATATAGTTCTTTCGCATAAGTACTGTAAAAAAAATTGATCTAAAATTTGTTTACTCAAACGAAGAAAAAAATTAAAATATCATCAAGTGCAGACTATTAAGGAAACCTAGAATATATATAGCTACTGTTTTTGGGTAATAAGACCATATATCTGATTGTCACATAAGATCAACTGATCAGATGGAAGATACATAGAAAAAGAATTCAAACAAACAGCCAACAACTGACCCATATATTATGGAAAGATTTATCCACATAGACTACCTCGTTCAATGAACGTTATCCAAGTTGCATGATTATAAAATTCTTAAACTAATCAAAACTTTCCTAATTAACAATTAATTAATTTGTGCTAGTTGCCCACTACCCCAACTTTATGGTTTTCTTCTCTTATAATTACTTTTTCCAATGTTTCTGATGCATAACATAATAATAACTAGGGGTGCCAATAGACTTCTCCAACCTAATTACTCATTCCAAGTAGGAACCAGCTAGGCACCATTAATTGTTTTATTTTTTTTATGGGATTTTTAATTAATATTTCCTCTGATATATTTTTATCAATATATTTCAAATTTTAAATCGAATTATTGATGATGGTTTGTATAGATCTAACGAAAATATCAAAGCAAATTTGTACTTCCTTAGAGCTTTAAATAAATTAGATAAAGTCAACCCCCTCTTTCCATTATTTTACATGTATTGACTAGGAAACTTAAAATTAAATGTTTAAATGTGAATATATTTAGTAATTAGCATATATTTTCTATGTCTCTTCAAGTTATTGCTGGATATCAGTTGTTGACTTCATGAAGTCTTGAATCAAGTTCAATAAGGATATATATTAATTATATACTTTTAACGTAATCCTACCTGCTTTTGAATTCAAGCTACATTTTTTTTCATAATTTATTTATTTTGTTACTATTTCAGGATCAAGAACTCTTTCTTTTTCATCGTATTATATACATTCTGTTGATAGTTTCTGTATATATATGTGCGGATAAGATTTCTATATATATTTTGTGAAGTTGCAAAGAACATATTTTGTTGTGACGCTAAGTTATCTAAACTATTCTATGTACTGTACTGAGAAACTTCTAGGTGTGCTTCCTCTCTACTCTCGGAACTTTCTTTTTCATTATTTCTTTGGACTTTTCTTGAATTTTTCTTAAAACATTATGCGGCGACTATTTTGTAGAAGAAAATAATTTATAAGCAAGTCCGTGTAGCTCAATTTCGTTTTTTTTTTTTTGGGTAGGTTAAATAAGAATATTTTGATCATGTGTCAACATGATGTTATACAAATGTGACTCGCATTGGCCTGACAAAAAAAAAAATGGAATATATTTATCCTATGTCAAACTTTACAGGAAGTAAAAAATAGTTGCCTCGGATGCTATTAGCACGAATAGTCACATAAAGTTAATTGATGCTATTAGCAGAAAAGTAGTTCTCATCATGGCTTCTTACTTCAAACAAAAAGACCATATTCTTTTTTACATTTTCTTTTTTTAGGATCTTACTTACAAGCTTAAAAATTGTGAAATATCATTATATCATGGAAGGGACTAATAGTATCTCAAATCAAATCCCCCTAATTAACTTTTTATTTTTGACAAAAAAAACATCTACTTATACTAACTTTTTATTTTTGATAAAAAAATATGTTTATGCACTCTCACATAAGTACAACGAGTCTAAGTATTTATATTATGTACTCAGATATTTATATAAGTGATTTAGGTGTTTATATATCTAACTCATGTGTTTATATATTTTAAAAAAGGTGTTTATATTTTATTTTCTACTCAGTTATTTATATTTCAAACTTATATATTTATATATGAGTCTAAAGTGTTTAGATAAATCATCAAAAAAAAATAATAAGAGAGGGAAGGGAGAGAAAGAGAGTCTCTAATAATAAAATTACATAGAAGAAAAAGTGACAATAATAAAAAAGTGGAGAGAGAAAGAGAAAAAAAATCTTGAAAAAGAAAAAACACATGAGAGAAGAGAGAGAAAGAGTTTCGGAAAATAAAAACATATGGAAAACAAGTCACATATACTATTTAGACGTTTATATAAATGATTCAGGTATTTATATATCTGATTTAGATGTTTATATAATTGAATAACAAAATTAATTTGGAGACAGAAACTTTTAAAAAGAAAAAAAAATAAAAGTCATGTGGGTCAACGGAAGTAAAAAAAGTGTGGGGGTTAAATTTGAAGGATAATATTTGGAAAAAGTAAATATAAATTCAATATTACAAATATCTTGTGAACTCCTTGATAATGTTTTTTTTTTAAAAGTTTATTTGTCCTTCCTTTATTTTACTATTTATAAAATAAATTAATGGCGAACAGAAATAATCTTTTGGCACGATTTCTTCATTAATTTCTCACTATTTATAAATTCCAAAATGAAATACATTACATATTTGTCAGTTGTTCTGTTGATCAATTGGAGCAATGAAACAATTTAGTTGGGAATTGTAGGATATGCAAAGATTAAAATTTATCGCTTTGAAAAATAATACAAAAATATACCATTTCTTATTGTTACACTCGTCGTTTAATTAACGAAATTAAAATGTATCATGTTAACTTACAGTTCTGTCAATAAAATAATTTTTGTTGTACGTAGATCCAATAATATTGAAGGAAAAATAAGGTGCACACGTTAAAAAAAAAGCTCATTATGTAAAACTATAAATGGTCTTTTTATTGGAATTTCTTTTTTTTTTCAGTAGACAACGAGCTGAAGCAACGCAAGGCTTCGATCTTAGTAAAAAAATACAATCACTAATTTAATTAATTGCTAGCTAATTTTATGTATTACATGAGCCTAATGATACTACAAACTACTTAGGTATATATATGCTTATACACCAAAATAGACACATATGGGAGATCCCAAGCATATAATAATAAAATAAACGAAAGACAAGTATCTGAAAACCACGTTGTATGAACTGTAAAAAGATGCTCGCAACATGAAACTAAATTATAAAAAAAGATTCTTAGATCTCACAATCCTTTCCTTTTTTCAAAAAAATAAAATGATCTCACAATCTCAAGGAAGTTATCTGAAATTGCCTTCTTATTGGACGTCCATTGTCATACCTTTTGTTTGGTTGTTTCTTTCCTCGAACCCATGGAGATAGCCATTTTTTTATTGTTTGCATTTGGATTGATTCTTGTTAAGGTAATTTAAAATTTTTCTAATCAATGTGCTGAACATGGTTATCTTCTATGAGTAGTAAATTAGCACGACAATTAAAGTAATTAGCATTCTAATGGTGACATATGCTTGTATATATTTATTATTTAGTTGATCTCATTTTTTTGTTGCAATTAGCATCAAACCAGGCTGAACTCAACTACTCACGACACAGTATATTCTTTTGCTAAATTTAAAACCTTTTAATAACTTTAAAACATATGATAGGAAAGCTAATCAAGCAAGCACCTACCTATTTTCGCCTTTTTTTAATAAATAAAATATTATTTTAGAAAAAGGATAATTCTAATCTTCTAGCATACATCGAACTTTTATAATATATTCATTTGATATCTTCAAAAATATTATTTATATTTATAAATAGTATTATAGATGTGTTCTTCATCAATTAGTTAGATAGAATGTGTATTGAATTTAAGTCAATTTGAAATTTCATTGGTTATTCATCAAAATAGTATTAAAATTCAACCGTGAATATTTTTAAATTATTTGATGGAAGGCTAACTACATAACTTTCAAATAATTCATAGTTAATATACATTCTATCTAAATGATGAAAAATACGCAATGCGGATGCTGGCATTATTTTTTGCTGAAAAATGCATCTATTTCTCTGCTTCCACACATTCCAAGCCGTGGCTGAAGAACTTTGGGTTCACATCCCTATTTCATTTTTTAATTAGAACAATATTAAGTAATAATTCAACTTCCACGTCAACTGAAGAATTTGTTGTGCAAAAAAGAATTTTGGGTTGAAATAGCAAAGTACTAGATTGTTTGTTTGAGACTCAGTGGTTATTTCATTGTCACCTGTTACATCTAACAGCTAACATTTCATCTCATATAAAAAAGAAGGGTATTAGAACACAGTTATTATAAAGTTGAACTGCCAAATCAATCCATTAACCAATAGGCAAATGCAAATAGAGATTTCTTGAACAAATATTAAATTGTTTTGAACTTGCGTACACCTAAAGTTAATAGAGGTCCAGGAAAATACCAGCAAGTACAATATTGCCTTCTCTGAGCCCCATTTCATGTTTCTATTATCATTGTTTTGCGCCTAATGATTTAAAGAAAGAACAACTTATTCGTTAGATTATGAGAATAATTTGGGCCAGGCTTATATGTAGTAGTAACTACATGTTAAAGTTCTGGGTTGAAGTTTGATATTCAATCAGTTTAACATGGATCTGGGCTGCATTCGTTTTTTCTTTCTATTTTCCAAAAAGCATATCTTTTAGGCTCAAATTAAATAAGGTTTAAGAGGGCTCATTAGCCATTTGCAGAGTGCCCCAAGAACAAATCTTTTAGGTCCAAATTAAATAGATCTTTTAGGCCTAAATGAAAAAGTATTGTATAATTTTCTCTAAATTAATGCCAGATATCATTATATCATTGAGGTCTACTTACTTTCTTACAATAGAATAACATATTTAATAAAAGCTAATATCACTATGATCATATATATAGATATATATATATATATATATATATGAGGCTTAGAACTTTCCCATTTTATGCGAATCAGAGACGAGTGACATGTGAGCTCACAGTAAACAGAATTCCTGGTACGTACACCGCAGCACAACCCTCTCACCGGAAGATTTTGCAACAGCAGCAGCAATCTTGTGGGCAACTTGGAAAATAAGTATGTAGGAGCACTTCGACTAGTGAAATAGGAGCTCACGTACAGTATGTAGTATCCGAACCTAATGAGCAATAATTAATTCCAAGAAAGAAATATGAGGTGATCAGCCTCAACAGAAAACAACCCATTTCAGGAAGTGACAATTTATACTGATGGAATTTGCATGTGACAGTGTCAGGACAAATAGCCGCATGCATGAAGGCGGAGGTGCCGTATGCAATTACAAAAGCGGCTCAAAAGGTGGCTCAGCTCGAAGTTACTCAACCCCTCTTCTATACTGATTCTCAGCTGCTGGTAGGTGCGATAGAGTCTCAGCATGATGATTGGATCAGCATTATTGATTGGAGAGCGCAATAGGCTTAATCAACCACTCTTTCAGCACATACCGCAGCAATACAACAATGAGGCACACATACTGGTTGAGCAAGGGAGAAGAAGGGATGAAGAGCTACAAAGCTACTATTTTTCTCACGTTCGAACCTCTGTGATTGAATGTTTTGAGAGTACAGTAATTGGAGACAGGAGTGTTTTGTTAACTTTGCAAATGATTGAGTCCAGCTTGCATGCACCTGTGTGTGCAATTTTTTTGATGCTCAGTTTTACTGGTAAAGGTAGAACAGTTGGTTAGGATAGGGACCATGATATATATATATATATATATATATATATATATATATATATATATATTTTTTTTCCTTTTTCTGAATCAACGGCTGGACTCGTCTAGTAGCAATCAACTCATGTAATGAATCTCTAATTTAAAGGTAACAGCCTATGGGCTTTTTCACCAAAAAGAAAAAAAAGTGAGGTGTTTTCCTTAAATTTATTAGATAAATTATTCTTGCATCACAAATTTTATATAAATATTTTTTAAAAATACATGTGTCAAAAATGCACATGGCTGTTGCTCATTTGATGGAGTAATCCCTTTTTTTGCATTCTTGAAATATTGGACATTACTGAATATATTGATCGCTATTATTATGATACAACCACTCTTTGTTTGTGATCTCCTTAAACCTCCAAGGTTAAAGTAGTAACATGGTGTCATTCCCTTCGAAAACGACAAAAGACGCGGGAAACAGCAGACGCTTCAATCCGAGCTTTATTAATTAGCTCATCTGGTAAATGTGGCATGCTTAATGACTTATTTGTGATTAACCAAAAAATAATCATGTAATCAACTAGTTTGTTTTTTTTAAAATGATGTCAAATTGAAAGCAATTTATACAAGTCTTTGATAAGTAGCCCAATTGGTTTCCACATAAAAGTTGGGCCCATGAGCCTTGTTGGGTGCGGCCAGTCTGTTAGAGACTCAACAAGCTCAATAACTCTAGGAATACATATATATAAGGATGAGATTTTAAATAAATTCAAAAAAAATTAAAATAATAAATTATAAATATATTCTCTAAAACTTATAAATTAACTGTGTTTTAAATTTGATGTAATTTATATGTCATTTAGATATTCCATCAATGTAATTAGTTTGTGTGTCAGTTGTGCATTTTGTTTTCAATCTTTTAGCTTTTACTCTTTCATTTTTTCCAGATTTTATCTCCACTTTTGTAAAATATGATCACTACCTATGATCAATATAAATGAAATTTGGGGGCTAGATCCCCTTCTTTTACTCAAAAAAAAGTTATTAAATCGGGACCGTTGTAAATTGTATAAATTTAAATTGTATTTGATTAATTACCAAATGATACTTAAATTTTAGAAAAAAGGATAATTCTAGGCTTCTAGCATACATCGAATTCTTATAATTATCCACTTGACATCTTCAAAAATATTATCTAAATTTTATATATAAATTTGTAAATGTATTCTTCATCAATTAGTTAGTTATAATGTTTATCAAATTTGAATCAATTAACTTGAAATTTGTTTTGTCATCCATCAAAATATCATTAAAATTCAACCACAAATTTTTTTAAATTCATGATAGAAGACAAAATAACTTTCAAATGATTCAAATGTTATATATGCGTGCTATTTGAATGATGAAAAATTTGCCTACAATTAAATTTTTTTTAATATTTGCGATTGAGTTGTTATTTCATTGTCACCCATTATTACTTCCAACAGCTAACATTGGACGCATAAAAGAAAGGATATTCAACACAATTATGTTAAAGCTGAATGTCAAATCCGTGCACCATCGGAAAATGCAAATAGATACTTGTTGAACAAATGTTAATTAATTGTTTTGATCGTGCGTGTACCTAAAGTTGACTTGCCAAGAAATTAAATACCAAAAATGTACAATTAAACCAATTCTGTACCTCATTTCTTCTTTTCCTTTATTCTTCTTCTTCTTCTTCTTCTTTCAAACTGGAAGGGCACTAACTAGGTACTTATACATCGGTAAAAAGTTACAAAACTAGTAAGCTTCTGCGCGCTATATTATTAGCACTTGTCTACATGAATGCTGAATGGGAATGCAATCAGATACATCGATCTACAGTGAGTTGAGACTTGAGAGTTTTTGATGGCGATGGTGGAGATATGGCTTCTTATGACCATTTGCATGCGACTCTTCTTCCTAGCTCTATCTGACACTGAAGATATAACGTACATATATATGATGCTAGCTTCAATTTTCTTTTTCAAAGAGTATGTATAACTATTTGCCCTTATACAAACCTTCACCAATGATACATATCTATGTAAGTTAGAGCAGATAAAAATATAATGAATTATATTATTAAAGGTATATTGAGACTAGTACGTCCGTGTTACATACACAAGTATACATTAATTGGAGGTATAAAAGGACCATTTTGTCCTCCCCCCGCACTTAGAAACAAATTATCTGCTTCCTCTTTAATCAACATTGTTCTTCCTTTTTTTGAGTTTGCTTGCGTTGGAGTGCAACATTAATTATTCCATATTTCCTATCTAGGTATGCAGATATTCCAAACATGAATTATGACAAAGAAGTGCTTTTAACGAAAGAGCATTTATGAAGTGAACACATGTAACTTCATTTCTCTTATAAATCTGAAGCTATCAGGGATATCTCTATGGGTTCATTCAGCTGCAAATGTAGATTAATTGTTGTATCTTTTTTTTTCCTTTTATAATTTTTTTGTATGTCCATACACATGATCCGTACAAAATTGTTGACTGAAAAAAATGGCTTGATAATGAGTCATGCAGGCCTCAGTCTTTAACCTAATAGTATGATAAGTACTTGAATCAAAGTTTCAAAGAAAGATCATAAGGCCAGTTGTAGCCACAGCTATACAATATGTTAGCTAATATATGTAAGGCCAATTTCATGTAAAAGAAGGTCAATTGGTTTGTGTTTACAGATGAGATGAGATGGTACAATACTTAATTACTTATGCATCAGGTGAAGTCAGTTAATATAATTGAGGCCATTTCAGTCTTATCTCATTCTTGTTTAATTGATTTATAGAATATATTGGGTGCTTAATCCAGTTTTCACCAAGAGCAAATTTAAATGAAACTGAAATAGTATCGTAGGAGTACCATCTTAATTAAATGTGTAGAAGCAATACAGTTAAGTTTTACGTGATATAAAATATATGTATTTCGTCATCTGATTGGATTTCGAATTTATATGTCATCTATATAACTTTCTTAAAGAAAATTACAGAAATCTCAATAATCATAGAAGCATTTAGTATAACATTTGTTTTTTTTTAATGATTCTCGGTCTTCCCAAAATCATCTTTAATCTCTTCGTATAAGGGACGGACTCCTTAATCATCGGTCGTCCATATAGGAGAGAGTCTCATTCATGGTGGGAAAGGATAACAAATTAATTAATATAGAATGAAATCCATGCTAATTGAAGAGAAAGAGGAAACATTCCATTAAGTATCAGTTTTGAAGAGAAGGTCGCACTTCAATTTCAGAAGAGATGATGTATTTATGAAAGATAATAATATATATTTCGCTTAAAATTCACTTGGAATTATAACTTGGAGACAAAAAATTGAGGTTAATTAACAGTAATTAACTATTGTAACATGACTTGCAAGATTATTACAATGTTGGATGCTTCTATAAGATACATACCAGACTGATAATATGCCAAAGAATATGTAATCCCACAAATTGAATTAATTTCTTTTCACACACAACGAAAGTACAGAAATTAAATTGCTAAAAAGACGAAGAACTTCAAGGACCAAATAATGCAAAAATGAATTACGTCCTATATTTGTATGTACACGGGTATAAGCCTAATCCGCTTGATCTGATCAATCCAACCAATCTGACCAATTCAATCTGAAAAATTACGGATTTTGAATTTAATTGATTAGGTACGAATTGAATTTTGAATAACCCAACAATTAAAGTTTGGTTTCAGATTTTATAAAGAACGTTGAGTAAAACCTGACTTGATTGTTGTACATTATTTTTCTTCAATTAATATATTTTTAATATAACTATAATTATAATATTATTATAAAAAAATATTTTTTTATTGAAAATTTATCTATATCATTGTTAGTTAGAGTATGTTATTTTTTATTTATATTTTTTCAATTAAAACTTATTTTTTACTTATATTTTTTATAACAATTTTTTTTAAAATGAAACCCGCCGAATTTGTAAAACCCGACCATCTTATATGAAACTCGAATTGAATGGTTTTTATTCTTAATTGGTTAGTTATGGATTGAAAATTTTATAACCCGACTATAATAAATCGGATTGACAACGTACATGAAACCCGACTAACCCGACCCGTTTATACTCTTAATACACAGCACACTAGACAAATAAAAAAATAAAATAAAAAAGAAAACAGAAACCATAGTTGTGGCGTAAGAATTCCTTCTAGGGAAAACGATACCGTTCCCCAACTAATTAAATGATTAGTTAATAAATATAAAACACTCAACTGATAAGTATCATCTTATTTTTTTTTTTTGAAAGGTAACCGGTAATCAAAGTATCATTAGTTTGATAAAGAAGCTTAAGTTACCCTGTTTAATTTTTTTTTTGTTGCAGGTTTCATAAGCATAGATTGCGGTCTTGAAAGCAACGACACTTCTTATGTTGATAAGTACACAGGATTAACATACGTAGTTGACGATCCATACATCGACACGGGAGTAAATTACAACGTCGCTAATAATTATAGCATAGAGAATGAAAAATATACATATTTGAATACTCTTAGAAGCTTTCCCAACAATATTAGAAACTGTTACACCGTAACGTCGGTGACAAAAGGATCAAAATACCTTGCGAGGCCACCATTCTATTACGGGAACTATGACAGATTAGGAAAAGCTCCGACCTTCGATTTATACTTCAGTGTGAGTTTATGGAGAACTATCACTGGCACGCTTGACTACGTGTTGTTCGAGATAATTGCTATCGTGGCAACAAACTACATACAAGTATGTCTGGTGAACACGGGACAAGGGACTCCATTTATCTCCACGCTCGAGTTGAGGCATTAAATAGCACTCTCTATGTACATGCACACTCCAAGCAATTTTTGAAGGGTCTTAAAAGGACCAAGATGGGAGCACTTCTTGGCTCTTTAGTAAGGTACGGAAAACCTAGTTATTTTTTAGGGAAAAAAAATAATGAAAACTTCATGCACCCAACCTAGTTATTTTGTGTTAGTTAATAGTGTCAGATATATATATCCTAAATTTAATTTCACGAAAATAAATTTACGTTATTAAATCTTTGTACTATTTTTTAAAAGAAAGACAATTAATCATTTCTGTTGGAAAGAACAAAGTTTATTCCCCACAATTGAAAAGCTCCTAATTAGAGAGAAATTTTGTCCGCCAAGATCATGCAACAAATCCCACCGTAGCACAGGTTTGCAAGTTAGTATAAGACATGGAAAAAATTGTATATTTTTTTAGCAAAATCTTGGGAAGAATTATATTCATCTGACCAAAATTATACATAATTCGCACCCAAAATATATAATTTCCTACCAGAATTACAACTGGCAAGGTCGAACTTGTTTCTCCCGTCCACTGGATTTCCCACAAATTAATCACAGCATTTGTCATTGAGAATTAAGTTAATTTTATTTTATATTGTGATTATCATGTTCCCCAAATGCAACATCAAAAGAAAACTAAAATCAGTGGTATATATAGATCACACATAGACTCCATCTATAACACAGATGACACCAGTAACTAAAATCAGTGGTACATTACATATGTAGTCCTTGAGAGAGGCCCTCAAAACCGTAGAGAATGCCGCGAGAGCAGCCTGATCACCACCAAATTATGTTAAAGTACTTGTCGGCGACTAAGTGAATGCCATTGTTGATGTGCTTGCCCTTATAATTTCTTCATTCATGACCTATCGGTGCGCATCAATTACTGCCAACAAGCAAAAACCCTAATAGATAAATTATTGTTGATGCCATAGAAAACCTCAAAGATATATATGATCGATATATGCTACTGCAAAATCAAAATTGAAATTATATATGATGCCCCTCATAAATTTATATAGCTCAATCTATTTGCATACAAACAAATACCCTAGCAATATTTTACATCAAGAAAGTACAGAAATTTAGTTCACAACTAAAACATTGTTAGAAGAAGTAGAAAAAGGTTACTGATTTCACATTTTCAAGGTTGGCTCCGCCCTGATGAAACCACCCCCTACTCAATTCAAGTATGAAATGATTGGAATATCCTTAAGAAATCTATTATTATTTCAAAATATTTTATGAACTGTAAGAATTTATAAATTTTAATATTTATTTTAAATTAAAAAATTTCTCATTTCTAATATTTATTTTTTCTCAAATATTTATAAAAATAATTTTATCAATTTCAATCACTTAACAAACTATAATTAAGTGTTACAGTTTTTCATATATAAAAAATAATTTTTCTACAAAAATAATATAAAGTACACAAAACCAAAATGAAAAATAAAATAGCAAACATCTCATGTGTTATGAATATAGATGAAGCTCATATAAATTTTTAAAAAAAGTTAAAAGTTGTCAATGAATAAAAAATTCATAAAACGTAATTAATTTAATTGTTATAGTATGAAAGTATAATGATATTTTGATCATTTCATAGTTGAAATTGACCATTGAAGAATAAATCAACTGTCAGAGGATCATTAATTGCATAATTCAGAATGTTTGTCCAAATTAAAATTTTTGACAAGGTATCTATTATAGTTTTTATTGCTCATTGGTTAACAACAGGTACCCAGAAGATTCACATGACCCATTCTGGTTTGGTAACTGGACTACTCGAAATTTATCTTTATCCACCAACTCCCCCATTCACAGCAACTATTTGGACGTCCCGACCTCAGTGGTACAAACAGCAATTACCTCAGACACAGATAACTCCTTAACCATATCATATAATTTGTCATCCAGTAATCGGTCAGCTACCTTATCCGTCGGGCTCAACTTTGTTGAGTTCCAGATAATTGGAAAAACTGATATCAGGAAGTTTGATGTTTGGGCGGACGGGGTCAACCATAGCACTCTTATCCCGGAAAAATTCTCGCAAAGTTATGTCTCCTTAACACAAACAGGACATCATGATGTTTTCAATGTGTCTCTTCAGAGTACTTCCAAATAAACTCTCCCACCTATACTCAATGTGGTCGAGATTTATGAAATCGTACCAGTAACATCTTTAGCAACAGTTGATGGAGATGGTATATCTCTCTAACGCTTGAATTCTATTCTCTACTTTCGACTATCTTCATAAGTCATTTTTGCAAACTGAGTATAGGTATATTTATCGATATAATAATTAATACTTTTTTCAAAAAAAAAGGGATACTAAACATCACCTTCTAACCTCAATACACACACATCCTTTTTATGTGCTCATGTCAAAGTGTGACCTACTAAGATACAAATTTTATTATAACCCCTTTTGCTGTCCAGCTTAGCACAATATCTAGTACATAGTATCCCCTATTTTTACTATATATTCTTTGAAAGGGCATTTTTGCTTCCAATCATTTTTTCTTCTTCATAGCATTACTTGTACCTATTTTCTCTGGTGCTTAACTTGCAAACTCCTCCATGCCAATGTCTTCTTGAGCTGGTATCGTACATGTTGGAAGTTTTGGAAATAGAAAAACAGAAAATACATAATCTGGATTTTTCTAACTCAACTTATTCAATAACTGATACAAAATACATAATATTTAACACATAATGTAATCCTAATTTAGCACCCACTAACCAAAACTGTCATATTTAGTCCATAACAGCTATAACCTACCCATTACATTTCTAAAAACAGAGCACAGTTTATACCTAGCTCTTAACTAAAAATAGACCTATAGCTAAAACCGTAACTTCTGAAAAACTGCAGCACCTATGTGCCTTGCTGACCCGGTTCATGATTTGGATTATATTCAACACTCCCCCTTAATCCAAAATCATCTACATCCATCGTTCTTCGACACCAAATAAACTTCTCTCTTGCAAGAGACTTGGTCATGATATCTGCAACTTGTTCATTAGTATTAACATACTGCAATTCGATTTCCTTTTGCTCAACCAACTCTCGGATGAAGTGTTGCTTTGTATCAATATGCTTAGTACGACTATGAAATATTGGATTTTTGCTCATTGCTATCATTGATTGGTTGTCGCATAATATTATGGTTGCTCCTTTTTGCTTGCAATTTAACTCTTCTAGCATGCGCCTAAGCCAGACCCCTTGACGTGCAGCTGAAATCACAGCATTGTACTCCGCTTCAGCTGTGGAAAGTGCAACAGTTGATTGCTTCTTTGAATTCCAACAGATTGCATTGTCGCCATAGAAGAACACTTGCCCGGATGTGCTCCTTCTATCATCTAGGCTCCCTGCCCAATCGCTATCACTATACCCAATTAAACTTGGATTCTCCACAGATTTGTACCACAGGCCATAGCTCGTTGTGCCTACAACATACCTTAATATCCTTTTTGCTACACCCATGTGTTGTTTGGTCGGTGTTTGCATGAACCTTGAGATGACTCCAACTGAGTGTGAGATGTCGGGCCGTGTGTGTGTTAAATACATCAAGCCTCCAACCAAACTTCGGAATCGTGTTGCATCAATATATTCTGTGCCATCCTCTGCTGTGAGCTTTTCGTTGACATTAGATGGTGTTTGCACGAGATTGCATCCTTTCATTCCGAACTTCTCAATTGGATCTTTGGCATACTTCCTCTGAGAAATGAACATATTACCTTCTTCTTGCTCAATCTCTAGCCCTAGAAAGTAATGCATCTCACCCAAGTCTGTCATCTTGAACATATGCATCATTTGTTCTTTAAATGTTTGAACCATCCCTTGATCTGTACCGAAGTAGATCATATCATCAACATATAAACAAACGACCAGCAGACCTTTGTTCTGTTTGATGTAGAGATTCGGCTCGTTCTTGCTTCTCGTGAACCCCAAGGTCTGAAAGCATGCATCTACCTTGCTATATCACGCTCGTGGGGCTTGTTTCAAGCCATAAAGTGCTTTATAGAGCCGATACACCTAGTTTTCTTTGCCTTCGATTTTGAATCCTTCAGGTTGCTCGACATACACCTCTTCCATTAGTTCTCCATTCAAGAAGGCAGACTTAACATCGAGTTGAAAGATCGGTTGCTTTAATTGGACAGCTAGTGCTAGCAAGAGTCGAACAGTTTCAAACCTCGCAACAGGGGAGAACGTCTCATTATAATCAATTCCCTGCCTTTGTGCATATCCCTTCACAACTAATCTTGCCTTATATTTAAGCACATTCCCATCAGGACCGAGCTTGGTCTTGTAGACCCATTTTACCCCTATTTCCTTGTGATCCTTTGGCAGTTCTACTAAATCCCACGTGTTATTTTCCTCAATTGCTCGCATTTCTTCTTTCATAGTTGTAACCCATTCTTCCTTTCCAGCGGCTTCTTCAAAACACTCGGGATCAGCCACCAAAAGCGCTTGTGTTGTTGCATATAATTCTTGCAAGGTTTTGGTCTTTTGCTGTGGCGGTAGGTTGCTTCTTCTTGTATAAACTCGTGTTGGTATTGGTATGTCTTCGTTTAGGTTTGTTTCGAATTGAGGCTGCTCGCTGTCCTCATCCTCCTCATATTGTAAAGTAGTCGGTACTTCAACACCTTCCGAATTCCATCTCCAACTCGTATTCTCGTCGAACATCACGTTGCGGCTGACAATTGTCTTCTTTGTTTCAGGGTTGTAGAGTCGATATCCTTTCGATTGAATACAGTACCCTATGAATATGCACTTTTCAGATTTGGCATCCAACTTCTTTCGATTGTGCGAGTTGATAAGAGTGTATGCAACGCATCCAAAGACTCGTAAGTGACTCACGGTTGGTTTCCTTCCGAACCACGCCTCATACGGAGTTTTGTTCATGACTGCCTTTGTCGGTGAGAGGTTGAGGATGTAGACTGCTGTGGCTACAGCTTCTGCCCAAAAGGAATTCGGTATGCCTCTTGATTTCAGCATGCTTCTTGCCAACTCAACAACGGTTCGGTTCTTTCGCTCGGCTACACCGTTTTGCTCAGGGGTGTAGGGTGTGGTTAGTTGCTGGAAGATGCCTTCTTGTTCACAAAATTTCTTGAATTCAGTTGATTGATACTCACCACCCCGATCTGATCTTAATGCTTTCAGTTTCATGCTGGTTTGCATTTCCGTCATGGTTTTGAACTTCTTGAATATCTTAAATGCTTCGCTCTTATAGGTAATGAAGAATACCCATGTCATTCTACTAAAATCATCGATGAACAACATGAAATATTTACTCCCACCCATTGAAGTCGTTTCCATGGGCCCACATAGGTCGGTATGCACCACTTCAAGTGCTCGGGTTGCACGGGGAGATTGATCCTTCGGAAATGGCAATTTTGATTGTTTGCCAAGTACACACCCTTCGCATAACCCGACTACCTCTATCTTTGGTAGTCCTATCACCATATTTTTCTGGTTTAGTAATTTCAGACCATTAATATTTAAATGCCCGTACCTTAGACGTCATAATCTGCTTTGATTAGGTTCCATAATTGTAAGTGCACTATCATCAACCTCTGTTATTTCCAACGGAAACAAGTTATTTTGTGTCTTCCGAATGGTTGTCATCACATGCTTTGTTGATGATTCCTCAATTTTACAAGTGTTGCCTTCAAATTTGATCTCATACCCGCTGTCCATCATTTGCCCGATGCTTTGGAGATTTTGTGAAAGTTGCGGGATATAGTATACATTGTGTAGATACCTTGTATTGTTTACAGTTTGGACAGCCACCTTGCCGATACCTTTAACTTGTATTTGTTTGTCATTGCCGATTTTCAAAGGCTTCTTGTATGACTCGTCCAATTCTTCGAAGAGATACTTGTAACCGGACATGTGGTTAGAACATCCGCTGTCCAAGAACCAAACTTGACTCACGTCTAATTTCTCGTCAGTTTTTGTCATAAAGAGCATGGTTTCGGTGTCTTTCTCATTGCCTTTCTCCTCTGCAACATTGGCTTGCTCTTCTTCACGCTTCTTCTTGAAGCAATCAGCCTGCACATGGTCGATTCTGTGACAATAGTGGCATTCAACGCCTTGCTTGTCTTGTCTGTCTTCCCTCTTCTTCTTGTAGCAATCTGCCTTGACATGACCGAACTTGTGACAATAATAGCACTCGATATCCTTCTTTGTTGTTTGTTGATGTTGACGGTTGTCTCCACTGCTCGTGCCTCTTCCACGACCTCTACCGCTGCGACCTCTTCCTCTACTTGAGTTGCCTCTGGTGAGGAAAGCCTTAGAATCGTCATTCTCTTCAGAGCTGAGAAGTCGTACTTCATGGACTTGCAGCGAACCCATCAACTCATTGAAAGAGTATGTGGACAGGTCCTTGGACTCTTCGATTGCTGCCACAACATGGTCGAATTTTGAGGTAAGGCTGCGGAGCACCTTCATAACCACGGTCTTATCAGCAAGATCTTCGCCACAACTCTTGATTTGGTTGACGGTGGATGTGACTCTTGTGAGAAATGCTTGAACAGATTCACCTTGATTCATGTTCAACGTCTCAAAATCTCTTCTCAAGCCTTGTAGCCTTATCTCGAGAACTTTCGAATTTCCCTGGAATGCGGTTTTCAGGGTTGTCCATGCCTCCCTTGCCGATGCCGCTGCTGCAATTTTTGTGAACACCGTGTCAACAACGGCTTGTTGAATTAAGAACAACGCCTTCGCATCTCGCTTTGTTGTTTCTGTTGGTGTGGGATCTGTGGTCGGTGCTCCGTTCTCCACCAATTCCCATAGACCTTGCGACTTGAGCAATGTTCGTATCTTGATGCTCCATAACTCGTAGTTGTCTCCCTTGAACAGCGGAATCGATGGATTCGACATGCTCATGTTCTCTGCCATGGTCGGATCTGCCCTGATCTCTCACCTTCGGCTCTGATACCAAAAATTGTTGGAAGTTTTGGAAATAGAAAAACAGAAAATACAGAATCTGGATTTTTCTAACTCAACTTATTCAATAACTGATACAAAATACATAGTATTTAACACAGAATGTAATCCTAATTTAGCACCCACTAACTAAAACTGCCATATTTAGCCCATGACAGATATAACCTATCCATTACATGTCTAAAAACAGAGCACAGTTTATATCTAGCTCTTAACTAAAAATAGACCTATAGCTAAAACCGTAACTTCTGAAAAACTGCAGCACCCATGTGCTTTGCTGACCCGGTTCATGATTTGGATTATATTCAACAGTACATTCTCTATTTACTGATAAAGAATGTTTTCTCTTCCATCTGAAAATTATCACTAAAATTATACAAAATCCATCAAATATTAAGAATCGATCCTATAAAAAAGAACATGCATTATCTCCTACCATCCTATATATATATATATATATATATTAATCAAAATATCTTTGGTAAGAATTCTCTATTATGTAAATCTAGAAGAATACAAATTTTCACTTTATGTGGTATTTTAAGTTTCCACAAAAGATTTGGAGAAGAGGGAACACCACCAAAACAGAAACATAGATATAAAGATTTTACAAAAATAGATACAAGTATTGGATAGATCTATACTTGTATCTATTTTTGTAGTGAGATATAATGATTAATACCAATATCTGGTTTTATTTGACATGTAAATTCAGCAGAATATCTCCCTTCTGCAACAAAATGTGTAAGAAATAGTTTAGACAACTTAAAAAGTTTTAATCTGTCATACAGTTACTGCCATTATTTCAATCAAGGCATACTATAGTGTCAGCAAGGATTGGAATGGTGATCCTTGTGTTCCTATAAGTCTCAGTTGGACCGGGATTGGCTGCAAACTTGATTCCTCTAATATTTCCAGGATAATAAGCACTGTGAGTTTTACAATTTACACTACACACAATGCCTAAAGGAAAAAATAAAATCCTTTCTATATACCAACTCCCTTGTGTGGAAGAGGTTGAGAAGTTGCATATTATGCAGAAAGGAGCTGATATGCAGACACCGTCATTGATATCGTTATCGATACCGATTTTGTTATTCAGATTAAATGAGTTGTTATTTATGTTAGCGATTTTATTATACAACTTATTTGTACAATACTTTTTATAAATAACTTAAGTGAGTTATTATTTAAATTAGTGGTATTGGATTTGAATAATAAAGTATTATATAAAATAAGTTGTATAATAAAGTTATTAATATGAATAATAATTCATTTTATATGAATAATAAAGTCGATATCAATAATAGTATCAACGATGTTATCTCTCAAACATTTCCCTTTGCAGAAATCTATCATCCAGTGGACTAACTGGGGCAATTGTAAATGCTTTTGGAGAACTAGCTGAAGTTTATTTTACCAACAAAAATCGTATTATTTAAGCCACATTACTGTAAGTTTATTTTACCAACAAAAATCGTATTATTTAAGCCAACCATAAGAAGTAAATTTTTCCCCGTAAGAATATGGATATAACAATCCAAAATTGGACCCAACAAATTTTTAATGTAAAGAAATATGCTTACAAAAAGAAATCACTTTTATTTTGGCACAAATTTCAGGGACTTATCTCATAACAATCTGTCGGGCAACATTCCTAGTTCTCTGGATCAATTAAATGCGCTTACTTTCTTGTCAGACAAAGAAACTCTCTTTGTTTATGTATCAATTTCTTTTGGCAAGAACTTAGATTCCCTTGATACCATTAATATTTTCTCCGAATTGCAGGGACTTGTCAGAAAACAGTGGCCTTATCTGCAAACTCCCTCCTGGTCTGATGAAAAGACAACATGATGGTTCTCTTGTAGTGAAGTCCGTTCTTTTCCCTGTTTTGATGAATCAAAAGATCTTTTCTCATTTTTCAGCTTGAGAAGAACAACCATTTATTTAGTTATTATATGTTATTTTTTACTTGGTACCTTAATTTATTGTTGGGAGTAAAGGTATCCAGTGCTAGGATATCCTGAGCTGATATTTACTGACGCCTCTATGATGCTAATTATTAGTGAGGTTGTGCCCAATGGTTGAGTACTGGTTTGGTATCATGCGCTGGCCACTTTGGGAACAACATAATTAAGCAGAAAACAACATTACAAAAAAAATTTGACAAAAATTCATCATGACAGTTTCAACGGTACTGCTGGAGTATCTACAAAACCTTCAAAAGTCCTGGTAGTTATCCCCCTAACTGTGGCAGCAGTTGTTGTGTTTCTAATTGGTGGAGCAATGACACTGTATTTTTTGTACAAGAAGAAACAAAAAGGTAATTTGCCTACTTGTTAAGCTTTGATTCCAAAATTTCCTTCCTAAGGTAGCGTTGTATCAAAATTCTTAAGATCAAAAAAAGAATCATGGGATTGTGTAATTGAACGCCACTCACACCATAATCGAAAATTAAAAGATGGAAGAGCAAACATATATTGCACTTGTATTAGCAGATCAAAGAACAAGGAGGTTTAACTTGTAATCTCGCTATTAAGAATTGCCCAATCACATGCATAACCATTAATGCCATTTGGCTTATTTTCCACCATTTGCATTTGTACACCAAAATGAAATATAATAAGTTTGGAGATGCAGGAAAGAGATCAAATTTTGATAGAAGACAATTTAGTTTTGAAAAGCTGAAGTTAATCACAAATAACTTCCGTGATCAAATTGGCATTGGGGGTTTTGGTAAAATGTTTAAAGGCTGCCTTGAAATGTTAGAAGAAATAAATTAATTATTTTGTTGGTATAATAATATATGTTAGTGTGAAAAGAGAAGGTTTGAAATCAACAATTACAGCTCTTTTTGCTATTTGATCTTGCTGTTGTGCGCTGGAGACAGTTGGCTTAGTTTAGCCACTAAGAAAAACATTAGTCGGTTGTAATGATTAAATTTGATTGGTTAGAAATTTTTGTGTAAGGTGGTTTGTAATGGTTATAAATATATGGTGTAACAAAGTTTATAATTTGAATGCAAAAGGAGAAAATTCAGTTGTTCATTTTGAACTCTCGCTCTTCCTCTATTATTTTATCAAATAGATGTATTAAATCCATTCTATCAAATAGGTATCAGAACCATGGCAAACAATAGCACAGCCATCGGTGGAGTCAGAAAATTGGTATCAGACTCATGGCAAACAACAGCACAACCATCGGAGGAGTTGGACAAGTCTCATGCCTGCGTCTCTCAAAGACCAACTATGAGATGCGTGGGATGTCATTGAGAGCGGCTATACATAACCAGCAACCACACAAGCTATGACGGCCAATCAACTAAAGGAGTTGAAGGAGATCGCAAGAAGGATGGGACGGCCCTTTACATAATTTATCAAGCAGTCGACGAGTCAGATTTTGAGAAGATAGCAGATGTAAAGACTTCAAAAGAAACTTGGGAGACTCTTGAAAAGACATGCCAGGGAGCAGATTAAGTTAAATAGGTCCACTTACAAACACTTAGCGATGAATGGCCAAACGGCTATAGATTTGGGGTCAGAAGGTATGCCTAATTATATTAGTAGAGTACAAATGATAGTGAACAACCTTAAAAGAAATGGTGAATAGATGAGTGAAAATATAGTGGTAGAGAAAATATTGAGATCGTTGAGAGATGATTTCGAAAATGTGATGTGTGTCATAGAATAGTCTAAGAACTTGATAGAAATTACGGTGGATGAGCTCTCAAGTTCTCTAAAGACTTATGAACAGAGAAAGAATAAGAAAAAGCAAGAGATACTAGAGGAAGCACTTCAAGTCAAGGCAATTCTGAAAGAAGAAAAACAAGGCAACAGCGAAGGGAGCCGTGACAGAGGTTGTGGTGGCTTTCGAGGCGATGGTAGAGGTCGCGGCAGAACCCATGGAAGAGGACAAGACTCACAAGAAAATAAGAAAGAGAGGAATCAACAGAACTCGAATGGCAAGGGCCGAGGTTAAGGAAGAGGAAGATCAAAAGTGTTTGAAGGCATGTGTGGAAGATAAAATCTGATTGTGGTATTTGCAATTCGGGCATCTGAATTTTGATGGTTTGAGACAACTAACAAATAAAAGAATGATGAAAGATATACCACACATAGACTATAGCGATAAATTTTATGAAGGATACTTATTAGGAGAACACTTAAAACATTATTTCCCCAAAGAAATAAGATATCGTGTTAAAAAGATATTTGAATTGGTTCATACTGATATTTTATTATTATGTTTAGTTTTTTTTTTTTAGATTTCATTGCATGTTGCATTGATCTATCTACTTGTGAATTTAAAATTCTTTTTTGTTTGTTCATTAATTTTCTTTTTACTTCTGCAGTTGCGCTTCCTCGTCACAGCTCACAGAAAAAAGTGATGTGTGTAGTTTTGGAGTTGTCTTGCTAGAAATCATCACAGGCCAATCACCCATTCTTGAAGCCTCGCAAATGGATCAGCACTTAACTCAGTTTGTGCAGCAGAGGATATCCAAAGGAAACACAGAAAGCATAATGAACCCAAAAATAGAAGGCCAATACAACTTAAACTCTATATGGAGCTGAAGAAAACTCAGGATCTGGAAATTTCATACTGAAGCCAGTAATGTGGCTTCAGCAGGCTTAAGCTAATCTTCTGATCATTTAAGAAATGATAGTCATGTTGATGCGGTCAATGATTCTGATATTGAGATTCTAGAACATGGTGGCATGTTGATACCTGATTCGGGTCCTTTTGTGAGATAAAATACTAGTCAATACCAGTCTCATACTGCCTGTTGTGTGTCACATCCTGGAAGTCGGATTGTTGGGTTCAAAACTGTCTGACTTTAAATTTCTATTGTGCATTCAAGCTTGTGTTTTGTGTCCTACATATCTTGTAACTGAAGTATTTGGACTTTGATAAAACCTTTTATTAAAGAGTTCTTTGTAAGATTCTGATTTATTATTTGAGTTAACCAGCCATGATGTCGCCTACTTAAACAGATAAGAAAACCTATTGCTTGGCAATGATTTAAGAATATGTAAATTATTTTTTCCTTGTATTATATAAGATTTTCCTGTTGATTCCTTTTGGTTCACTGGACTTGGCCTGCATAGCTAGAAATAAGGACGAGAATAACCGATGGATACAAGAAAAAAAAAACATTTCTTAGACAATTTGTTGCTAATTAGTACAAATCAATGCATCTTTCACCAATTTTTGTGGAGCTGTTAAACATTGATTAAACGCTCAAATAGTTTTACATATATTTCTTTCTCTTTAAAAAGTGTCTTTTTGTTTTGTTTTCTGAGAAATTATTTTTAAAAGCTACAAAAAACAATTGTCTTATACACAACACATACAAATTAAAAATATATTTAAAAGAAAACAATAAGTACTAGTTTTGCTACAATGACTTAAGAAAACATGATTTAATCATACATTTAACAAATTAGCAAAACAAAAAAAAATAAAATCCAAAATTATTTATCAGGAGACAAATGCAAGTAGACAAATAGAAAAAATAATAAACAATTAACAACAATATAACTCTATGGTAGCTAAAATAAGTTTATATTATTAAGAATATATAAATTAACAAATTTTACAATTCCAGATAGAAAATATAATTAAAATTAAGAATCAAACATAGCACCACGTTAGTGACAAAATTTTGCCTAACGTGGAATATTATTTTAGCATGCTTAATAAGTTATATGCGGCTATTATTTTTGAAATATTATGATTCTTGTAAAGCCTAAATACTATTGTCTTAACCGTTAATTTATTTTAAGATTCAAATTTTATAATTTTAGCTAAATAGTGAGATCAAAATAAAAACTTTTTTTGAAATTATTAGAGGCATTGATTGTTTAAATTATTTTGCTACAAACTTAATTATGAACTAGTCGGTAATATGAGATGTCATACTTTCTTTCCACCAAATAAAATTTGGATAATTATAATTAATTAACCAAATTGATTATGGTGTACTGGAGCAAGTAGCAAACAATCAGATATTATATCAATTTTAATTTAATATTTAACATTTGGTTCAACCACATCAACGAAAGTGGAATAAATTTTTTCGTTTTCTCCAATATTTTACTCAAAATTGATAATTTGCTAAATTTTGGTATATACATGCATATGGTCATTTTTTTTACTTCTCCTATATGTATTTCATATGATCAGAATGCAATGGGTATTGGCTTCATGCTTCAGATGCGTTCACAGTGCATGCAATTGTCAAAATGATAACACGGTTTCATGTTTGCTGGTGAACTTGCAAGCTTTTAAAACAAGAAAGCATGGGTTTGGCATTCTTGGAGACATATATTTAGTATGAACTAGAGCTCCTCTCCAATTATATATATAGAGTGATCCCCTTCATGTTTGGCTTATCGTACTATAATAAGTAATCTTTGGCGCTTTATTATTGTTCATAGAATTGTAATTGTAAATATATATACAGTGATTATAGTATTATATTACACATGGAAAGTAATCGTTGCGCATTTTGCTTCCATAACAACTCTTTGCTGAACAAAATCAAACACAAAATAATTTTAGTATTCGTGCCATTGCATAATTTTAAACCATTCGACCTAAATCAGAAGATTCACAAATAAACAAGAAACAAAATACTTCCAATTTACTGGGCTGATTATACAACGGACCTATTTGGTATAAATTTGATGTTGTTTCTGTTTTGCAGCCTAAATTTTGTGTGCTTAATCTATCTATTCGGACTAGTTTTCAGGCCTTTGGGTAATTTGGGCTACAATTGATGTGATATCGGCTGCGCAGATTGTGCTTCATATATGTTCACAGAAAATTCGCATTTTGTAGCCTCAGCTTTAATTATGCTAGCTTGAAAATGCACATTATTTTTATGCATTCCTCTTGAAAAGAGATCATTAATTCTTATACATTACAAATTTCTCATATAAAGCATCTTTAGCCCAAGTATTTGGTTTTTGTACATTTTTCTCCTTGTTTGCAGTATGTCAGTTTGATCAATTCAAACCACCTTTCCAATATTTAAATCCCAACAGACTTTATATATATCTAAGTGAATTCACATCCATTATTATACTTTTTTTTATGACAAATAGGATCCATTAAAATGTAAATAAAAAAACACCTCTATAACTAAATTTAGATCGTTTAAAATTAATGGTAATGAATATATCATTGATGTTAATGATAGCGGATGTGGACCCATATCAAACCGAGCTATGAAAGTGCAGACGTTGGACCTCATCCGGCGTTTATTTTCATATGAATGCATGGTATCTATCGTATGAAAAGAAAGAAGGATCAAATCACGTGTCTTAGGTATGTACAGAGCAAACGGTGAAATAATTAATGATGATTAATAGCAAAGCAAGAAACAAGATTATACCAAAACCCATGCTTATGAAAGCATAACGCATATATAACCTTTCCGCGTCGACAAGCTACGTGATTCAGGGGCTATTTTAATTAATATATATGTTACATTTGCACGTAGCTGCGTTGCCCCAATGTTGCTCCAAGTAATTAACAACTTGATCTGAATTTATTAACTAAGAAGAGAATTACATGACCAAATGTTTACCTTACAATTGTAAAAAATAAAGATGAAGTATGGATTTCAATGTTATAGACATGATATAAGTAGGAAAACATATCGTGTGTGCAAAAAATGATGAGATGTTTTGTTGTTCATAAAATGATTTCAATTTTTATTGTGTGAAAATTAATTGTTTTTGATGTGTCACTAAACAAAGTCTAAATTGTATGAAATTTTATTTTAAGGAAATTATATATCTAATAATATATCTACGAATTTATTTTTTTTCTCATTTTGAACCTTTTTTTTAATTGTTCTAAAAAATATATCAAAATAGTCAAAATAAACCATTATCAATAATTAATCCTTTCTCTTATCTTCACCTTCACGTTGTTTCAAAAATCGTCCAAAGTAATGATGCAATTAACAGTCATATTCTCCGCAGAAATAACAATTAATTCCTCAATTTACAGTTTACTCATTTCTAATTACGCAAACACTTTGTTCCTAACTACACATAAAATAAAACTCTCTGTCATCAAATGCATCCTATGTACACTCATAGGATGCTCTTTATCAATTCTCTTTTGAAATCGTTGCTTTCTAAGCTGATTTAGATCAGTTGGGGCCCCACTACTGCTCCCATAATCTCTGCTTTAGGAGGTCACTTTCGTAAATAAAATTTTCCCAAGTCAATTAAGAGCTCGTTCGTAATCCAAAGTATCACGCCAACTTTCCGAAATAAAGCACAGTCTTGTCTCTCTCTTTTTCTTTAAATTTTTTGGTTTTATGGTCTTTAGTTGGGCCTATTTAGTGCTCTTAGTTAATAAAGCAAAAGCACACACACACTCACACACACCAAAAAAAGCCATCTATTAATGGCCTAATGGAAAGCTGCCCCATTTATCAAAATAATGGAACGGAGGTGATGATATGTGGTTTCTCTTCCCATGGATATGAAGTGTTGTGTAGAGAGACCGCTGGGAGTGTGATGTTTGCTCTCTTATTGCATGTTTTTAGCCATGTCAGCTTCGCTTTGTTTCTCTCCCATTTGATTTCCTTTCTTCTGGTGAAGCTCTTTGGCTATCTGTATATCAGAGCGGCGTTCAGATCAGATCAAAAGTGAGTCATTTTATTTGATATTTGTTACGTATGTATTATATTTTTCATGTCACATGGTATTTTTGAACTGGTTGCAATACTTGTTTTGTACTTTTTGTAGTAGAGGTATAAAAAAATTATAGTTTCAGTCAAATTTAACTTTTCAAATTTACTTCATTATCGTCATGAATTTGTTAGCTTTTCAAATTTATTTCATTGTGTCATGAATTTTGTTAACTTTTCAAATTTATTTCATTATCATCATGATTTTTTTTTTGTTTCTTAAGGTGTCACTAATTTGTTGTGAAAAAATAAAGTTGTCAAATTAACAATAGATGTATGCACTAAACGAATAATTTTTACCCTTTAAACTTAGCTCAAGTACATATAATCTTTCTTTTAGTTTGTACATTATCATTTATTTATTGAGAATAATTTCTTGCAAAAGAAATACATTTCACACTGATTTCCATTTTGTCATTGTTCTCTCCTTCTAATGCAGAGATGATAAAACTGAGACTGATAGAAAAAGCAAGAGAAAGTACGTGCATTGGGCCGATGAAAACATAATAATCAAAGAAAAACTACTCACTGACAATGGCGTAGTCAAAGAACAAGACAGCATTTTGTTTTGGTTAAGTGAAGCGCCATTTAGTAAAGATTCTCTACTTGGATATGAAGAAAGAGAGGAATCTGAAGAGAAATCTTGCTTGGATCTGGAGAATTCCTTTGTTGCAGAATCTCCATGCAGATTTCCTTTACAGAATATCAGAACCGAAAGTGACACCAATCTTTTGCTAACCCAGAATCTGTCGCCGTTGAATGGTGATCCAAGTCCCATAGTATCCACACCTGAGAGCATTGTTCTGGATGGTAATTTCTTTTTATCTTATATCATAATAATAATAGTGATAAAAGTAGGATTTACATTAAAAAGAAATAGGACAATTAATTTGATTTGTCTCCATGAATTACTACAAAAGAACAATTAATAATTTATATTCCCATTTTTATAAAAGGATCTACTTTTTTTCTCCATAATGTTTTTGTAGGAGAAAAAGTAATATGTACAATTTTCCAATCCTAAACAAAATTATGTCATCAACAAATAAATGTAACTAACATTCCATCGTGTAATTCTGAACCGTTCTATTATTATATATAAAGTTCCTTTGAAACTTGTACATCACACCATAAGTATCTGAATCTGAATATGCAGCATTACAAACAGGAGATTATCATAATCCAGAAGATAACCATCCCCAAACTGAACACGAGACGATTTTTGATAAGGTGAAAATAATCCATGAAACCGAAGACTATCTAGAAATTGCAAATGAAATTGTGAATCAAGAGAAGGAAGAAAACAACAACTTATTTTGTGGAGAATCATCTCTGACCGGTGAGTCGACATCAAAAAGCTCGGTGGAATGGAGAAGCTCAACAATCACCAAGGATTCAGAGACAGAGTACCCTTTCTCTTCTTCATCAAGAAAAAGCTCTTCACGATGGGAATCGTATGCTTTGTTTAGGAAGTATGATGAGGAGATGTTGTACTTCCACAGAATCAGCGCCGAAAAACTCACCGAAACAGGTACCGTTGATAGTATATTTGTTTTCTTTTTCAATGATCATTTTAATTATAGCTTGAAATCATACATGGAACTGACCAATCTCTAGAAATTGCCTCCTAATAAGTGTGAATTTTCAAATCCGGAAAACCCGATACGTACCAAATATGGTAATTGTTTGGTACTTGATATTCTTAGTTTTTTCAGAGTATCTGTACATTTTCTGATGTCTAATTTAACATAAACTTAATTTTACAGAATCATTTAGGTCCATAACATACCAGCCAAGATCGATTTCACAGAGGATCTATCACAAGCTAACAACAAAGCATACCAGAACTCCTGATGAGATAAGGAACCCGTACCGAGAACTCGAGAATGCTTATGTGGCACAGGTCTGTCTGGCATGGGAAGCACTGAACTGGAACTACCGCAACTTCTTTCGACAAAATCCGAACCCAAAGGAGATGGGAAAACCATACTGTCCTGCCAAAGTTGCACAAGAGTTCCAGCAATTTCAGGTGTTATTACAGAGGTTTATAGAGAACGAACCTTACGAGCATGGAAGGAGGCCGGAGGTGTATGCTAGGATGAAGGTTCATTCACCGAAATTGCTGTTAGTACCCGAATTTACAGGTACAGAACTCCATTCTGATACCGGACCAGTCAAAGCCTATGATTTAGTATTTAATTTATGTTTTTTTTTTCTTTTTTGTGTTCAGACCTTAACTGTAGTGACATGAATTTTCACAAAAAGTAACTTGGAAATAATCTGACATCTGAAATTACAGTAATTTATTCTTCGAAGAAATCTGAATTTGGTGATGGTTATTTTTTATCTAGATGCTAATTTTTTTTTGCTATGCAAAATATGCAGAAGTTGATGATGAGAAGGAGGCTCAGATATCAGCAGTTGAATTCTTGCTAATCTTGCAAGACATAGTTCGAACATTTATGAATTTCATCAAGGCCGACAAACAAACGCGCTGCGAGAAATTTAGATCCATGATTAAGAAAAAATCTGCCACGGGCGATCAAAACACGGTTAATTTCCTCAAGAAAACTACCCACAAGGCAAGTCATCAAATTTAACTGGCTTCTATATGCTTAATTATTTTTTCTTGATTCATAAAATTGCAAAACATGGAAAACCAATAACTTGCTATCTATTTTCTTCCTTTCATAACACAACATTTCAGAAGGAAATGCGGCTGAAAGATCTGATACGGCGGCGGAGATGTTTCATACAGAGAAAGCTGGTAAAGGTAGAAGATGAAATGGAGATAATAACGGGATTAATAGATCTGAAGGTTGTATCTAGGGTTCTAAGAATGCCAAATGTTACTGAAGAGCAGCTGCAGTGGTGTGAGCAGAAAATGTCAAAAGTCAGGGTCTTGGAAGGAAAAATACAAAGGGACTCATCTCCTCTTGCCTTTCCTGTTCATTAAATACTAGACAACATCTCAATCCTTCCTTTTCTTTAATTTATTGGTCTATCTTGTTTAATCATCCTTTTTTTTTGTTTATCTAGCTAGATAGGTTGCTTTATGACTAGATAAAGTTACATGTTTAGAATATGCATGATCCCCTCTTCTTATGTGTACATAAAAATTTATATATATATATATACTTGTAAAGACATATATAAGAGGAGAAATGTGAGACCCACGCCTAATTGGGTGCATGTGGTTACTGGTTATGCTTGATTTGGATTTTTTTTTTTTTTTTGCATATTCAAATTTTGTTTCCATCTACATATGAACAGTAAAATTGGAGAAATGATTCATCTCCCCAGAAAAGGATTCATTAGTTATATCAAGGACCTGACAATGGTATTATTTTTGTTGTATTATTGGTAATATTGGAATTGTATATATTTGCATATATAGAATTTCGATAATTAATTTATAAATCAATATCAGCATAGAAATGTACATAAATGAATAAGAAAATGTACAACAGCGTTCACTTAATTTTATGTATAAATAATTGTGGGCTCTGTTGTATACAAACAAAGACATCATATTTTTTTTTTAATGTGATGCTAATTGTTGACGTTATTTTATAAAAAAAAATATTTGTTGTACTTAGATAACACATATGTACTTACGTAAATATTATGCAAAAAGTCACACCTTAAAAAATATTCTTTGTAGTATATGATTTATAAATATTATTAAATAATGAAATATCATACTTATTTTACTAGACATATATACATTTGGATTTAAGAGGAGAAATTAATAATGGTGATAGGATCAAAGCTCCTGCCGACACAAAAAGAAAAGTATTTGGATGTAAATTATACTCCTGTCATGGAAGTAAAAGTAGATCAATATGATGAAATTAATTTTAGTAGGGCCAAATTTCATGAAAAAGTCCATCGTATTTGTGGAATTAGATCTTACTTTTTTTTATCAGATACTGAAAAAGCACATAGATCTATCGACAACTTGCTAACATATCACCAAAATAATTTGTGATGTACTAATTTTAGAAAATTAGCTTCAGAAATTCTTTAAACTTTACACAGAAATTTAATTTTATATAAAGACATCATTTTGGCTCAATATATATGTTACATTATACTAAAAAATAAATATGATCTTTGACTTTCCCCAACCACTTTAATTTGTAAATATAAGTTCAAATACCTTTTTTATAAAAAATAAAGAAGGTTTTATGAATAATACATGTTGAACGTCTTTTTTGAAATTTTAAATGTCTATGCTAGCTATTTATAATTTATAGTGTATATAATATAGTCTTTATATATAGTTCTATGCTCATTTCGTGTATGCATGAACGTAGCCTTCATACAAAAATTTGTATCTCATTCAAATAATGTTTCAAATTATATTGTATTATATCTGAATGGTCGATGTGCAAGTCATTTAATATGTTCTACAAAATAAAATCAGTACAATTAATACTAATTTTTACCATTTTAAAAGAATTTATTATATTTTTCAAATTTTTGAAAGATGAACCTAAAATAATGCAGATAAAAAATTTTCTTTATCAGTAGTGCCATTTCGAAGAACCATATTTTAATCTAGTGATAAAAACAATGTTCACCGTATAAAAAATCATAAATTTAAAATCCGGATGAAAAATCCTTTATACATATTTAAAATTAGACAGTTTAATCTCTTATTTTTATCTCAAAAAAATAAAGCCATTACCTAAAAAAGTGTTGTTGGTTGAAAGAATGTGTGCAATATGAGTTGGAGATTTAGCAATATATATATCAAAGATAAAATTGCATGAGATGAGATGAGAGGTGTCAAAGTAGGTCGAGAAAGAAAAAGTTATGACAAGATATAGAGAGAGAGAGAGAATCAGAGAGAGAGAGTAATGGTAAAGACAAGCACATCTTTATCCTTCTTTTGCTTTTTTTGGAAGAGTTTTGTTGCTAGCCAATTAAGCGTGTTAATTAATTTAAACAATTGATAAACATTTAGAGGAACAATAAAACGGGGGCAAATATCAACTTAGATATGCTTATCTGACGTGGAATAAAAAACAACATGTTATGTTTAAGGTTTAGGAATATTGGTGATAAAGTGACAAGAACCATAATGTGGGTCATTGTATGATTATGTTTTATTTTTTTATATGTCCTTTGAATATAATAATTTTCTTTTTTTCTTACTAAACATTCAAATTCATTATTTTTTATGATTTAAGAAAATTTTATCGAACAAATTTGTTAAGATTATTTATATTATAATAGAAATATAATTTTTTAATTAAAGTATTTTTGTATTAATATTAATTAAACTATGTAAAGCATGTTATGTCCATGTTTAGTGCTTTCTCCAAATAGGTCTTGTATGGCAAGGACATAAAAAATCAAAAGAAAATTAAATAAGAAAGCTAAAATTTTGATGAAGAGAGACAAGGGATTTTGTATCATTATTATTTAATATACTACAAATTAGGTTTATGTTAACTATAGTGTGAACTCAATTGTGTTAATAGGAAGGAAAAATGATAAAAACTAATTAGAGTAAAGAGGCGTATATAGAGAATTGAAGTGCCAGGGTTAGAATTAAATAAAAAAATTAATTACAATTAAAAGATATCTCAAAAGTTATGTTTTGTGATAGATGATAAGCTAGCAGATAAGGGCTCTTTATTAATTGTGAGTGTATTAAAGCAACATTTTAACATTATTTGTGATAATAACATGATAGATATCCGAAAACTTTCATTTTTTAATTTATTTTTCTTTTTGCAAGGTAATTAACACTATCATCATCTTCCTCCCTCAAATTTGTATTTAGACAATAAATAATAACATTGGTAATGTTTTTTTCACTAAATTTTCATCTAATAGGGAGGATTCATATACTTTATCTAGTTTTGAACATATATGTCCATACAATTTTTGAACAAGTATTAGTTTATATATGATCAATTTGACAGAAATTAGAATTAAAAAAATCAAATTAGAAGTTTAAAAGTTAATTCAATCAACAAAATAAAAATTGAGTAGAGTAGTAAATATGTACTTTGAAGGACCTTCATGATTAACCCTTTTGATGAATTAAAATATAAATAATTTCAATTATATTTTTTCATGTCGAAATAGTTAATTCAAGTTGTCCAATTCAATCTAAATATCAATTCTATCCGACGCCAAATTTTATTATTTTCAAAATTTCTACTATTATCTTTGGAATTTGAAATACACATATATTAATTGGAGAAAGTAATTATCCACTTTATTACGTATACGTTGAAAGCTTATCCAAATATCCAATTAAAGTTGGTGTAAAAGCATTCCTTCAGCTTTTCAACACTTGGACAGTCAAATATAAATAAATAAAACATATCGTTTTTCGTCAAGATAAAAAGGCAAAAATAAAAAATACAAATACAAAAAAGCTTGGTGAAGAAATTAACTCGTTTAATTTATTGTGGTGTCACCATGCACTAAATGAAATTTCTGGATATCTCTAGACTATAAACTATACATGCTGACTGAAAACCTTTCTATGGATCAATCAATCTTTTTCCTTTATTTAATCCGGAGAAAAGATTCCTTTGTTTCACTTTCAGATCTTTACATCTCTTCTCATTTATTTATTTTATTTTATAATGTTGTAGTATGGCCTAACTAGCAAAAGTAATAATTAAAATAATAATTTGTTGCATTCAGTACTATTTCTGGAGCCTTTTTAAAAATATATTTGGGTTGGGTTATAACCCAATTAGTAGATAAAAAATAAGGCCCAATATTATTGCTCCAATTTTTATTGCTTAATTGACATGTTTATGGCCCATAAAAGAAAGAATCAAAATATATAACATCATGCACTGGCTTGATTTGGCCCAAATAGACCTAAAAGCAATCTCTTCTATATATATTTTCTCAAAAGTAAGTAAATAATTGAGTCAAAGAATTACAATATTTAGAATTAATATCGTTTATACACAAAAGAAGTAATAAATTTGAAAGCTAATTAGACTGATCTCAAGCTGCATACCTAAATTAAGCAACCCAACACATAATTAGTGATTGGTTGAACCTATAAACAATATTTCTGAACTTAATCAAAACAGTATAATATAATAAGGTTCCATCTGATTTAGATAAAAATTGTGCCTTAATTATTATTGGTAATATTCATCCTCTTTCCTTTTTTCTTTTTTTTTTCCTTCTTCATAGCTGCAAAACATTTAGAGAGCAGTTACTTGCAGAAGCCAGTTAGCACTGCATTGGCTGGTTGACTTGAAATTTTGAAGACATGTAATCAAATATTTTTAGGACTCCAGCTAAAATCTAAATTATTTAGTTTAGGCAACATCTAGCACTGTAATATTAATATATACTTATGAGCAATTAATTAATATAGCTACTTAATTTGCTGATTTGATTCTCTCCAATTAGTTTTTTTTTAAATATATTTTTGCCAATATAATATTATACGGAGAGGGGCTAGTGATAGAAAAGTAGTGAATAAAAAAAGTGACGTGCCGTGACGTTCTGCGTAAAAGTACAGCGTGTCTCAGTCATATAATATGTTGTGATGTGATTAAAATATTTTTTCACATTACGTGACATGACATATTAAAAATAATAGAGTGAAGATACGTCACGCGTATGGCACGATACGCATAAGACACATCACGTTTAGACACGTTGTACTATATCAAATTGGATCAATATGTGATGTGATAACACGTCACTTTTTTTTAAATTTTATCTTTTCATTGAAAAAATATTAAAAATTATTTAAATTTGTGAAAAAATTATAAAAATTATTCTAAATATTGAAAAATATTAGAAATTTTTTTATGATAAAAAATAGATTTCATAATTATATTAAAAACTAAAAATATTTAAAATAATTGATATATGATTTCTTGTGATCACGTGACGTGTTCAGGAACAAATGTACATTCAAGTAATTGGGGGTTTGTTTTAAAATTTGTCATAGTTATATACTAAATTTTCATATATTTTAGATAAATATATTAAAGGTACACTAAAATTGATCCCATACATTACAACAAAATTTCTATTATTGACCCCCGTAAAATTTCAAGAAATATATGAAATTATAATAGTTTTGTGCATAATTTAAGTACCTATATCATCTTTTCATTATTACATTCTGAAAAAAAATTTGAGAATTACATCAGTCACTCCACTCTCCATTCTCTTTCTCCTTTTTCAATATTATAATATTTCTTACATTTACCAAACATCACCTACTAACCAATTCTTTTGTTTTTTTTTTCTTTTCACCTCAATTTACCACCCTACAATAATCAAATAATTACCTCTCAAATTATTTGAAACATGTAGCTCCCTTGTAATCTAATTGACACTATATGAAGGATAATTTATTACTAATTAAATTAAATACAGTTCCATAATAAAATTATAAATTGATAAAATGATTTTGAAATGTTATTTTTTTCTGGATATGTCAATTAATGAAAACTAACATGGAGGGACAAAGTAAAAAAAAAATTGTGATGTATGTATTGATTATTAAAATATCCATATTAATAAGGTTTATTTTTAATGTTGATTAGATGAATAAGGAAATTTTTTTCTCATGAGAATTTGATAGGATAAAAATTGAGGAAAATCAAATTAAATAAAAATAGGGAGACTGAAATAATGTCATACTTTTTTGCGCTATATATAATAATTAATATTAATGTTATTGATATTAATTTTAATAATAATAAAAATTAAATTATTATTATTATTATAACTTGACCCCATTTTCAAAATCCTGCCTCCGCCCTAGACGTGTTATAATGTGATGTGTCATATATCATGTCGTGACATATCTAAATAATTTTACGTGATATGTCATAACGTATTAATTTTAATTGAAAGGAGACGTCATGCGATACATGAGATACGTCACGCAGTAGCGATGCGTGTTGTAACATGTGCATGATGTTCCGTGATGTAATTAGTCACGATGTATTATTTTTTTTCAGCTATCCTTCTAAAAAATGTGCAAAAAACAAAAAAAATTACCATTTTAAGTATTGAATCAAACTGCTATATATATAAAGTTTAGTTGCTGCTCTTGCTGCAATATAACAATTAGTCTACCTTGGATGTTATATATTAAAAGCAAGTATTTTGCTAAATTTATGACCTCGTAGTTCCTTCGTAAGTGATGTTAAAAGTGTTATCAGTATGATACAGAAAGTTCCATGTGTTAATGCAGCCACACATAAATGCATTATTGTCTGTTTTCTCTACTCAAGGACAGTACGGTACAATTACTTGGATCCCTTTAGATACAAGAGTCATGAAACTTTCCTTTCATACCTGCTGCCCAAATATGGCCAAGATAATAAAAATTTTTCAGATCTCATATCTGACCCCTCCTAGTCCTTTGATGACATTGCATCTGCTATACTGCTAGCTAGCTATCCTGATATTTTATTAATTAACTACCTAATTTCACAGTTCTGATTCTTTGTTTGCACCTCACTGCTTGCATATGCCAAATTGCCAACCCCACCATCTTTCTATTGACCTTATGTTAAATAACATCATGTTAATTTCAGGTTTCTGGATATGAAAGACTGCCACATCTGATGAACAAAACTTTTTATTACATATGAATTCTGCTATATACTACTTAAGCCGCTGCTATGTATATATAAAGATATAATTTATCAAGTGTAAATCTCGCATCAAATTAGTGACACTGGACATGATAAAATCTTGATAGTTCCCTTATTACATATTTTTCCAACAAGTAAAAGAAAATAAACCATTAATTATTATGAATAATAGTAATTAATTGATTCCCTTTAATTTGCAAAAGTTCATGTGCCTTAGTGTCTGCATCTCATCTTCCTATATTCAGGAAGAAATTAAGTTTCTAAATCTCTTAAGTTAATCTCGCCATATTCATGAAGGAAACGCTCCTTTTGTGTGGTGAGTCACTTTGCTGGGGCTATCGCTTGTGTTTACAAAAGTTATCCCCACACTAAACAATCCAACCTTGTAATCTCCTTTTATTACTCTTTTTTGTCAAAAATTTTATTACTTATATTACTTATTTTCTAATAAAAAAATGTAGGTTAAACGTAAGAACCTATTATTGAAACAAAATACAATTATAAACATAGAACAACCACTTACATCAATTGAGCTTATTAATATATATTTTTTTTACTGAATAATGATCAACTATGAAGAATTGTAAAGCTGACATTGATGATGATAGATCTTGCTGTTCTTCAAAAAAAATATTCACAAATTCAATTTTCATAAGGGAGATCTAAAAATGAAATAGCAAATGTCAGAGTTCAAAGCTGTTTGATGTTTTTCTTTAAAAAAAAAAAGATGGTAATGAACTTATGAAGATCGTTGTGTGTTTCATGGACATTCACAAGTATGCGATGAAACATTGGAATCTCTTAGCAATGGAATCACTCAGATGGAAATCATATAGGCTTTGTTTGATATTAAGATAACTTGAGAATAATTTAAAAATAAAATTCTTTGTTAGAGGAGATGATAATTTTATACCCCATTTATTTTTATTCCAAATAATGCCATGTAGAGTAGGGTTAGAGTTAGCTAGGAATCTCTCTACTACACGATCTCATGGAAAAGAAATCTGAAATCCTGAGATAAATGTGCTTTAATTCTTCTTGTTTTGTTTTGTTATCTTTGGTTTTTTCTCTGCTAGCTATAGCTTTTTCTTCTTTACAAACAGCATTTATTAAAAATAAAAGATGAACAACAAGTAACAACACTTTTGCCTCTTTCTCCAATATGCTTCATATCTGCTAACTAGGTTGATGGTCTAGCTATATGGTTTTAGCAGACTAGCTAAAATGCAATAAAATATCACTTAGTTAATAAATGCATGCTCTGATTAAAGTTGCTTGTAGCATTCAGCAGAAGGTTTATAGAGCGATAGGTTTTTTGCTTTGACAAAACAATGCTTTGTACCTTCAGAGTACATCATGCTTGATGTGTCTGAATCCCCTAAAAATTGATTATCAGAAAACCCTAGTTCGCCGTTTGTTCCAAACAAGCCAGCAAGCTGTCAGAACCCTTGTCTCTGATGTTTTTTTTAATTTTTTTCTCTGATGTTAAAAATTATCTAGAATATATTAATTTGGTAGTTGCTACCAATTTCCTTTAATTTGGCTGCTAGAGTGATTTTGCTTTTGGTGTATATATAGGTTATTGACTTATTGTTCAATCTTTATCTTATATATACTGCATTCCACTATGTTGATAAAGTCAAAACTACCAACATCAATAATGATGATAACAACCATATCTGAAACAATAATTTTGTGATAATAGTAACAATTAATAACTGAATATGGAACCAGTGTATGTACAACAAAAATTTTATGTCCCCTCAAGGCAAAAGAAGACTAGGGTACAAATTTTAAAAATATACATGGGTGAGTCAACTGCTAAACATCAAAAAAGACTATACATAGAGATCCAAAGTCAACTCTGTGACTCCAATTAAAGCCTTATATGGTTTCACCATGATCATTAAATTAATACAGCTTCAACCTTCAAGAACATCAAAAACAATTTTACAGTTGTTCAGTCCAAGGCAAATCATGAAATTTGAATTCCTTCCTAGGCATACACAAGTCATGATGATCTCTAAGTAATGTCTTCCTTGACATAAGACTACATATAATAACAAATTAAATTCAAGTTCAAGGTTGTCACCAAATTAAGGTTTCAATTAAGGAGTTTTTCCACAGGTTTAGGACCAAATTAAATCTCTTCTTTTCTTCTTCAAGAGAAAAATAAACAGAATTGCGCTAGCACTTGTGCGCCTCATGTCCATAGTTACACCCGCAATTAATGTTACCAAGTTGAATCCCTGAATTGGTCTCCCTTACCAATGACGGTGCTCGAACACCTTCCCCCGGGAAGCTATGCACGATCGGGTTCCCATAGCAAGTAAAAGTCGAAGTGGCATTGCTATAACTTCGGTTTGTTGGTTGGCTTTGAGCGGTTCGGGGAATAACATGACCCATGAAACAATCACCCGATAAACCATGAGGCTGAGATGGATAGTTTGTTGAATAAGGCGTGGAATTGGCAGTAGATGAATTAGAAGAATAGAGATATGGTTGCATGTGCGACGGGTGCATCGTTTGTTGGGGAAGCCTAGCATGCAATGGTCGGAATGATATACATTGGTCTCCGATAGCCCCACCACCACCACCCACGGCCGACCTATGCGAGAAACTGCTAATTGGAACTGATTGCATGCCTCCGAGACTGCCATCTCTTATACTGAAAAATATAAATAGCAAAGAAGTGTCAGCAGTATAATTTCAGTACTATTGTCCAGACAAATTTTCAAAATTCAAAATTATGGCAAGATCACTTTTTTCAGAGTACTTTAAAAATTATATTGAAATAACAATTAATTCACAATTATAATGAACCGACAACTAATGCAAACTGTTAAAAATTTTAAGAATTTTGAGACATTTATTCTAGTAAGGCATCGTTGTCAACAAAAGAAAACATATATATATATATATATATAATTAAAAACAGATAATTTACAGCATAAAACAAAGAAATTAATTTCATTGTTAATGTATCATTTGCTGTAAAAACGTAAAAGGAATTGCAAAGAAATAAAATAAGCCAAAGGTGGTTGACATTGTTAATTTTAATCAATGAAAATATTTAAAGTTGCTTCTTTGTTTAATGAGAAGCAACTTTAAATATTTCACTAGCATCACATTCCGACATTTTAATCAATGAAAATATTTAAAGTTGCTTCTCATTAATTTTGCTGGAATGTGAATTGATTTAAATGATCAAATTATTCACTAGCATCACATTCCGAGTGATTAATCAATAAATTTCATGCAAAGGCTTCATCTTTTGACAAAAACAAAAAAAGAAATCACCAAAAAACCAACAAAGTTGAAAATTACAAAGGACCTTATGTACTAGGGTTGGAGATTTTACGAAGCAAATGTAATCTAGTTTGTGTGAGCTTAGTAATACCTCATGTGGCTTCCTGGAACTCCTAGAGATTCGTTGCCAAACACAAGTTGGCGAGCACGATTAAGAGTCTCCGTCTCTCTCTCTATTGAAGAATAAAAACAGGAAATTAAATGAAGTTCAGCAATAATGGTTGGAATTAAAACTAAGTACCCAAAATGAGAAGATTTATGAAAATATTAATGCAATTTACAAGCTTACCTTGCCGATGCCGGTTCATATGTCCTCCTAAAGCTTGGGATTTGCAAAATTTCAGTGAGCAAAATCGACACTCGTAAACCTTAGCATTGTCATCTTTTCCTCCATTTTTCTTCTTAAACCCTAAGAACAATTGGCTCAAAAAATTATCGGCTGAACCACACAACACCATTCATACAGAAAGAGAGACTGGTAACTTGTTTAGTTTATTTTTTTTTATGATTGAAGTATTTGTTTACAAAAGAGCATATACAAAACAAAGCAATAATAAAACACAGATATTCTAAGCAACTGATTCTGTCCTTGCAACATCATACTATATCTGATGCAAATCAAGGCCAAAGGTGAAAAAGAAACTAATACTTGCTGGGAGAAACGTCAGAAAAATCATTCAAATAAAGTCAAGAAAAAGTTTGAACAAACGTGTTAATTACTTAAACTAAGTAATTTTGGAAGAGAGAAATTAGGGTTTTTTCTCATACGAGTAGTTGTTTCAGTCGAAGCCGCAGTCGTTGTTGAGCTTTCCTCGAAAGCCTGCTTTCCATACTCCTCCGGCAAATTGTTAAGATCTAATGGACTTCCTTCCGGCCTCCTTCAAAATGAACCAAAATAAAAAAAAATTGAAAATTAATTAGCAAACATAATATAATAATAGGAATCATTAATATTTGTTATAACAATTAGACAGCAAAAGAAAACTGATTTTAATGAAATATTATAAGAGAAGTATAGATGAATAATTTTGAGATAGATAGATAAATATTATAGGAGAAGAAGAAGAAGAGGTTACATGATGAAGCAGTGAACTAATAGATAGATAGATAGATAGATAGAAGATGAAGAGAAAGTGGTAACTGGTAAGAGTGAGCTTTATAGACCTGATGGGAGTTTGAGTAAAAGGCGAAGACTGCAGTTTGGTGAGTCTGTTTTAAAAGCGTGGCACACTTCATGTGTTCACTTTTAGAGAGAGAGTAAAAGAGTAAGAGAGAGAGATGGCTGAAAGCCTTCTCCCAGTTTTCCTCTGGACACAGCCGTCCCTTTCTCTCTCTTCCCTCTCTCTTTAATTCTATCTTCTGTAGTGATTGTTGGTTTTCGTGATGTTAATTTTAAGAACATTGAGGCCTTTGTGGGTGCAAGTTGGAGTGCTTTTATTTGATCCGATGGAGAAAGATGAGGTTTATGGCGCCTCTTCCTCCTCTCTCTCACTTTCTCTGATCCCTAGTCTGTGTTGCACCGCTTCCTATCACACATTGCTAGGATATCTATTTCTATTTTCTAATATTATTATTATTTCGGATATTGAGAAATTACAACTAGCGACAGATTTAAACGGGGGCTTCAGACAAATTACTAGCTATATAGACTGATGAGTGTAGGTTTCCTTGTGTGTGCTCCTTTTTGGCCTTCTTATCTTGTGTAAGCTTTCTATCCTGAACTTTGATTCATGTAAACTAGAGAATCCTGTCAAAATCTATCTGTTTCATACTTTCATGTGAGGTTGAATTTATGAGTTATTTAATTCAATTATAGATGTTGTTGGTTTATAACATATATGATTATTTTAATTATTTTTTTGTTGTTGTAGAAAATAATATTCAATAAAAATAACAAAAATTAAATTATATGACAATATTCAGTTATAGAGTCAGAAGTTTATAATAAAACGCGTGGGTGGAGTGGCCTTACAACTTTTTTTAAAATAATAGTATTTTTTTCATTTTATTTAATTTTTATCCATTATATAAAAAATGGAGCATAATTAACCTTGTAGTTATTAATTGTGATAGCAAATTAAGAAAGAAATTTTTAGAGTAATTCTATCCTTTTGAGAATTCATTTACAATTTCTATTAATTTTGCTACACCTTGAGGTACAGTTTCAACTGCCTAATTTTACAATTTCATCTCTAATAAAAGTGTGAATGGATGCCATATTTAAGTAAGTTAAATGGATGTGAATATTTTTTTCACTTATTTAGATTAAATAATTTATGTTAATTTTACATGTTATATGAAATAGCTACTTTAAGAAAACTCATATGACAAAAAATGATAACCATTCACTGATGAAATTCATGCATGGTTAATTAAATTTATATTTTGAGTGTAATTATTCAATTGATATATATATATATATATATATATATATATATATATGACTCACAATACTTTAGATCGTACATGTATGCTTTTTTTCCTTAGTTTGTGCTTTCTGTTTGTTGTTTAATCTTCCTTATTATTGCTGTGTATCACCCTTCCTCTAGTCTTTAGTTTACCAGTTTAGTATGTTTTTTTCCTAACAAGAAGAGTGAATATCACATAGTTAATTCAGTAAGCTACTTTAAAAGGAAGATAATAAACAAGGATAGTCATGAAACAAAAGATATATATAGATATCGCAGACACATTCATAATATGATTTTTTTTTTGAAAAAAAGACAATGCTCAGATCATTATATTGAAGTGTTCTTTTTTCTTTTTTCTTTTTTTTCTTGGCTTTAGACACCATATATATGTACCCAAGAATATATGAAGGGTTTGTTTGGAGGCAGGGACATGTCCTGTTTCTGTTGGACTGGACTGGAAGCAATGAAAGCTGGAAATGGGGTCAGGGTCAAAAAAATGGAGATCTTACTTATCTTGTGAGGTATCTGGGGCAGTGGCAGTGATGAGAGAAAACTGAAACGGTAATTAATATTTCGTTTGGAAGGTTGCCTGTTTGAAAATTTGAGACACCATGTTAACTTATATATACATCGACGACATGCCAAACTACAAGTCTACATCATGACATGTATATATCTCCAGATGCATGCATGCATGCATCATGCACACTAATTGTGTATGTCTCACATAGGCATGTAGTGTGTTCACATTCGCTGTGTGTCTACAATAAAATTTCCGTGTGCTTAAATTAAATTAGTGACCCACCGAATTACTGTACCCGGATGATGGGTCCATTAAAAGTCACAATATCTTGTTAAAAAAAATTGTATTCATATGATATTCTGGACCAGAGAGTGATCAATTTGGAACTTTGTGTACACAGTTAAACTAACGTCTCCATGCCCAAATATAATCCATTTTGATTAATTTAATCTGAATATATGTTCCAATTTCAAAACATTTAGAAGAAGATTTTAAACCTAACAGACAAATTTCTACCAGATGGATAAAAAGAAAATTGGTATAATCCTGCAAAATTATGTGTACTTGTTCTAAAGTAAAGTCTATAATGATCAGGAATTATTAAATAGTTTATAACATCATTTTTTTGTTGACATTCATTTCTTTTCGAATTTCTCTTAGAGAAATCGAATAGAAATCAAACATATGTGGTTCACATGTTATTTTGTCTTAATTATTCATAGAAATTTGTGATTTCTAAATGCATTTTAAAATTTTCTCTTCTTCTTCTTATCAAATACAAAATAAAATTGTAGAATGGCATACTAAATAGTCTATTCTACTATTCAACCTATTTGATCGAATAGCAGAATAGTGCTGAAAATTAGTATGTGAAATAGCACATATTTTGTACTATGAATTTTTATATAATAAATTCATTCATTATTCCAATTAGTATTTTATCAAATGACATTTTACCAGACGACGTGTGGAATAATGAAACTATAACATTATTCTTTGTCACTATTTAAATTGCACTCTTCTATTACTATTTTACATTTTCACATTAGTGATTGCATTATTCTCCTTGTTGTTGTCCTTCTCTTACTACTATGACATTATTAGTCTCTTTTGTTCATCTGGCTCTAATACCACTTGCTCAATATAAAAAATTCCCAAAAATCTAAAGTTGTTCTCTCAATTATATATATATTCTATTATGTACTTATGTTCTTTCTCACACTTTTCTTTCTCTTTTAAACTGTTAAGCTTCGGTTTCAATATTTTAATAATTGTAGTAAAATTTTAATAGTAAGAGATTATTAAATGCTTTCAAAAAAAATTGAGATAAAATAAATGCTTTTAAATTTTAAATTTTTTAATTATACTATTAGATGTAAGATGAGAAACGATTGCTAATTTACAATCTTGTTAAATCAGTAAATTACCTAAAATGTCACCTCAGATTAACAAATGTAAACAACAGCAAAATCACACAATAAAAAATAGCTTACCTAAATTAGTTGTAACCAAGAAGACCTTCTTGCATAAGTGTAAATTCACTAATTAATTAATTTATATATCCTTGAAAAAGAGAGAGACAGAGAGAGAGGAAGCAGCCCGACAGCGGCTTGACAAACACTCGGCAATACAAGGGACAAAGAAAGGACTGCTGATAGATAAAATCTCTCAACGTACGTAGTACTGATAGAACAACAACAACAAAAAAAACGAAAGAAAGAAAATAATGCTGCCCTTGTTGATGAATAATGATCAGCGAGAGAGAGAGAGAGAGACTTAAATAATTTCCAGCTCTCTGCTTCGTGCTTTGCCTGAAGCTAGCACGCAAGCACAAAACAATGCCAACTGTCAGTGCAAGACAGTGCCTGAAGTTTAGCAATCAATCTCAATCTCTTTCTGTTCGATCGATCTATCATTTATGTATGTAATGTAATGTAATGTTGTAATTATGTATCGATATCACTTCCCAAGGTGCAGCAGCAGGGAAGCGGGGGCCGCTCTCTTCCTTTCTCTTTCCTTGTTTGTCTCACCTGTATTTGCTGATTCCTTCATTAATGCTTCAACCTATCTCGTACATCAAAATGGAAACTTTTATATATATGTTATATGTATGCAATTAATTAGTTTGTGGCATGTGTAGCTAAAGACATGGATATATTCCACCGTGTGGTCTTCCTCTGACTTATTCTGAATTGATGCATTGGTTATTAAATATATAAAATTAAGAAATCTGATTAATTGATCAAGTTGTTTAAAACCACATTCCAAAAAATTATATAGAGGTTGAACTTATTAGCTAAAAAAATTAATCCAGAGGATGAGAATGGGAAGAGAAGTCATCAGTGGTCTGTCAGCAACAATAGCTGAGAATACAGATCAAGTGGTTGAGGCTGACCTTGCTTAGGAGTATCAACTTTTCTATTTTACCTAGAGAGAGAGAGAAAGAAGGGAGAAGTTATGACAAAATAGCAACACCTTCAAATATGATAATCCAGAAAATGCAGTAATTAGTGTTTTATTGTCATTTTAAATTTTACTTTTAGTCAGAGAAAAAATATTATTTATTTTAGAAATTAACATACAAAAATCATAACATAATGTAATGCAGCCTTGTTCCTAAAATTAATTTTTATTTTAATGAATTTTTATTTTTTGCTTCTAAATAGAAAAGAGTAAATTACACGGTTGTTCTAAATATCACTCATTTATCATTTGATCTTTAAAGTTTTAAAAATATCAACCTAGTCCTTACGGTTTTAAAGACATCATTTTAATACTTATAATGTTTAGCTTATCATTTTTGTCCTTAAAAATTTTTTAATTATAACAATTTAGTCCTATCATTGTCGCGCAAAAAAAACTAAATAAAGATTTATGTTTACATATATATCATCATGATATATTTTATAATTATGAAAAAGTAGTTTGTAAATATTATTTTAATCAAATTATGATGGCATAATTATTAATGTTAGTGTAGATTTTGATTGAAATTTGATGTCATAAATAATTATATTTATTCATATTATTTGTATATCTATCACGACTACATTAGTTTCAACACTAGGAGACATTGTAATAGGAGAAATTGTCATTTTTTCAATCGATATTAAATATAACTTGAAGTATTAAATGATATTTTTGAAACTTTAAAAATCAAAATGATAGTCAAGTAATATTTTAAGGATCGAATTGATATTTTCAAATTTAAAAAATCAAAATAGTAAAGAAATGATACTTTAGGAGCATTTGTGTAATTTATTTTAAAAATATATAAATATTATATAAGAACAACATGTAGTATATTTTAGTTTAGATAATATTTTTTGTGTAAGAGATTTATATAAGAACAACATATAGTATATTTTAGTTTAGATAATTCAACTTTAGTTGAGATTTATGAAGAAACAAAATCTTTTCTTTTGTAAAAGCAAAAGAGAAAAACTTATTTTATAGACGACAAAAGACAACTTGCTCATCTTTTGCAAAAAAAAAAATTAACAATCTTAATTTTTTTAGATAAATATAAAAAGTTAAGTTATTTAATTTTAAATATTTATAAAGAATGATCTAATTTTCAAATATTTAACATTCTAAAAATCATTGTCTTTGTCTTAGCTAGGCACAAGATTGATTCTTCTGTTTCAACTAAAATTAACACTTAGTTGTTCGAGGTGGTAGAGCAGGTTCTGCCACTACATGACTAAATGACAAGACTTTTTTAATTTTAAAAAGTAGGTATAGGTGTTTACTTTAATTTTTATTAACCAAGACAAATAATTTGAATTAAAGACGGTAAACAACAAATAATTGAATAAGCAAATTTGATCTGTCCTAGCAAATAATACCACAATGATATATACATCCCTAAATTAAATGACAAGTGCAGCTAGGAAGCCAGTAATCACAGTTTATTAATTAATTATGAGAATTCTCTGGAGAAGAAAATTCTTTCTTTTGTCCGAAATTTGCAATCAATTAACCACGAGGAAAAAGGAGCCATTCATCTTCCGTTCTCTATTTAAAACCATCCTTTATTTCTTAAAATTTGTACTGTTATGTTTGGATTTATACTGCGTGGTATGTGTGCCACAAAGGGAAGCAAAGCAGCGTAGAGCATGCAGGGCTACAAGGTTTAGCTTGGTGGCTTTATTCAGCATGCACCATCACTTATTAATTAATTCAATTGGCAATGAGAACTGAGAAGAGGTATAGCTCTAGTGCATGCATGTAGTGCGCACCAGCTGATTTCTCGCTCTCTCTCTCTCTCTCTCTTTCACTGTTTGAGTCTTTTTTTTATATCTCTATATATTGCTCTTAATTAATATATAGCTGGAACAACCTCTATCTATGTCTATCTATGTGTACATGCATGCATGCATGTATTTTGCTTTGACAACTCAACTGCATGCTAATACTTGTACTTGGCAGTTGGCCGGCACAACCTTAATTCAATTCAATTCAATTCTTTAATTACTTCTTCCCCTTGTCTTTTTGTTTAATTAATGAGGCCAGACTTCAATGTCAGGTGTTGTACATTAGGACATACATCAGTTATTAATCTAAATGGTACCAAGTACTGGTGTAACTTTTTTTTTTATTTAGTTTGCCATTGTTAACTATCTATCTCATTTAAGAACTAATATTTGGTCTAATGACTAGATAATATTCTATGAATGTATTCAAAGTTGGATGCTTTGATTTTTATTTTTATCTCAAAAAATAGCTATCTCATTTGCAATCAATGTGCTTCAATGCCATTCATGATCTGAAGTTAGAATGAAATAAGGAAGTTTTGAGTATGGGAATATTTCTTTCTTCAAAGAAAACAAAAAAAGTAATTAACAAAAATATATATAACAAAAGCAAAACAAAAAAGTTACATAAAGTGTTATGAACAGTAATTGTATAAGGGAGGGCTATGATTCTAATCAGCTGATTGTGCTCTGAGTACAGTTGTATATTTGTTGTCTAGCATATATTGATTTAGTGATATACTTTTACCACAAATTGAATATATGTGATATGGTTTCAAAAATATACCGATTATATTATGTATAAGTTCCTGAAACTTATAGGGGAAAAGATGGATTTATGAATAGAATCAAATGTACAATAGTTAGGCTACTATGAAATATTTACTCATCGGTACGTGGAGCAAGATCTTCTATTCTGGTTCAACAAATATTCTAAGATTTTGCATTGACATAGAAATTGAATAGGATTAGTATATAACTTATAATATTAGCATTTTTATATCCGATATTATCCGGACTTCACATTGTAATGGATTGGGTATGGTTTTAACTTATCTATTTGATCCAAATTTCAACCTAGCCAATAGCCATTGAAATATCCAAAATAATTCCTATATTATTTCTTATAAATTAAATAATGTTAATGTACAAAACATGGATATAATATATATGAATGTGAAGGAATACTATAGTATCCAAAAACAATGAAACCAAAGTAATGATTATAACTTGATAAAAAGACCGTCATATCATGACTTAGTTTACAGTTGTAAATTTAGTTTTATTATTGTATTGTGTTATATTATATATTATGATCAATAATATATTCTTTATTTGGAATAATGTTTTCAATTGGTATTATAATAAACATATTTGGTGCAAAATATGGTCCGGTTCCAATTGTTTTCAAATAAGTTATGAATATCTATCAATCTCTAGAACCAATTTGTAATTAAGAAAAAAGTTACAGATCAAAATTTGAACTAGAGTACCTAATTTGTAATAAGGGTACAAATAGTACTCTTTTCATTTTGGATATCTTTTCACTGTCACACCTGTCAGTAAATTATACAAATCTTTGAAGTCCTCTAGTTCAAACAAAGCCCAATGAATTTGTAGTTCAACAAGAAATAATTTATGAGCATAAAATAAATATTTTTTATTGTCATATAAAAAATTATGTGGCAAAAAGCTCTAAACTAGACCTCATACAAAATGTTTCCAATGAACAAAATTAAATATGCCAACAAACCAAACTCATTTGCAACTTGAAACAAAATAAAACCAAACTCGAGTATAGTACCACTGATCAACAATAGTGAAAGTCTGTTAGGTGCTGTTGATCTAGCAATGGTATATATGGCCTAAATGGCAATGTGGCACTCAGTCAGCATTTGGTCATTTATTGTTTGTGGGCCCTTATTCATTCAAACAAGGACTGATTGAACCAACCATTTTTTTTATTTTTATTATTTTGGTACTTCATTTAGTAAATACAAGTTAAAAGTTTGGTATGGTAATTTGACCAGAGTGCAATAACTCTTCAAGGCCAAAAGCAAAGTACTTTAGAATATTGGAAATTAATTAAGAGAAGTGATCTTATCTACAACATTTATTTACATCAAAAATATTTAAATCAAAATATTTAAATCTAAAAGATGTAGAATTTGAGATTGAAAACTTATATTTTTAAAAAAATTCTATTAAATATTAGATGCAGATAAAGATGCAGAACTTATAGACTAAATATGGTCCTGTACTAAATATTCATGATAGTGGAGGATTACAATTTTCTATGGTTCTCGTTCCAAATGGAGAGGATGCCAGAAATGGTTAGATCAGATGCACTAGTCATGGAAAGCAGAAAAGAAAAGACTGCAGTTTGGGCTGGAGATATTGGAAAGGTTGCATGCTTTGAAAGTCTCCATCATCTCTCTCTCTCTCTCTCTCTCTCTCTCTCTCTCTCTCTCTGCTCACAGCCGTCTCTCTCTCACTCTCTTTCTCTCTCTAGACGAGGATTGTCTGATAGTACTGTTTTTGTTTGGTCAGGAGAGAGAGAGAGAGAACAATATAAAATACATTTGAACCTCACTCATACTCTAGTCTACATCTACATATCTCTAGTGTTGCAGCTGTGATAGCCTGTTTCTTGTAACCTGTGATAGATAGAAAGATGCTCTCAGAATTGAATCAGAAATGCTCCCTTTATGAATAATTTACTGGGCCCAATTTGGCCCAGATAAATTTGTAGATTTCTTCTGCCTTCTTTTGTTTGTTACTTTGTTACTTCTCCAATTATTTTTTTTATGGTTTATAGTACTTTTAAGTAGTTCAGTATCTCTTTAACTAAAAGCAAGATTAATATTTCTCACTATTAGTAGAGAACTAAACAACAGACAATCAATAATAAATTAATTTTAAATTGTAACCATACTGGGGACATGAAAATTAGAAAGCATTTCATTTGATCAAATAAAAAAAACAGAGGAGATAGTGTAGTTGCCACAGAAAATGAACTTACAGAAGACAACATAGTGTAATTGGCACAGAAAATCTCGAGTAAAATTAAAGGAAAAAATCTGAGAAAGCACCGTTTACAAGATAGCGCTTGGATGTTTAGCTGAGAATGGTATGGCAGATTCTGGCAGTCTAAGCTGGGGCCTATGCTGCCTATATATGGCCCTGTATCACCTCACTAGTGTACCTTAATTTGCTTTTGAGGTGGTGTTTGTCAATTGAACATTGAACAGAGGAGAGAATTAAATATATAAATGCGAGATTGATTGCCCCCTGTGAACTCCAAAATTTTTTATGTCAGAATAGTGTTATATTTGGGACAGCACAGTATTAATTAGTTTGGGTTTTTCGAAGGCTCTTGTCCTCTTTGTAGAAATTTAGAAAGAGTCTAATGGGAAAAGATAAGCCTCCAGCCTGACAATTACCAACAACCAAGGAGAGGTACAATCAACTTGTTTTGTACATATTCTTTGGTTCTTGACCATTTTTTCTATTCCCGAAAATAATTACTGCCTTCAAATTTTAATTGGTCAGCATTTAAGTATTTGGAGTATGTTCCTATCTTTAGCAAAAATGAAGAGAGTATGTGACAATAAATATTACAGTAGTAAAACATCTCTTCAAGCAAGCCAATATATACTTTTTATGCTTTAATTTCACCTATAGTTTTCCTTTACAGAAAATGAAATAAAAAAAATCTTTGGTACAAGTATTTCTATAGCCCAATACTGTGATAGTGAAACTAAAATCACTATTGTGCATTTTGAAGATGTGGATGTGGCCCAATCTGTCTATAAGAAAGGCCCCAAATCTCTGGTGTAAAAGCATTGTTTATATCCCACTGAAATCACTATTGGAACTATTATGTATAAGCTCTACAATAACAACTACCTTTAGACTCAGTTCCTATGAGAAAAATATTATACAAATTGCATGGCCTAATAGGGCATACTAGCTGGAGTTGAAGAAGTTCTATTAATTTCATGATCGAGTTCGCCAATTTTACCAATCAATAGACTCCTCTCTCTTTCAAGTTGGTCCATGTACTCCTGTTGTGCATCCTCCGCACTTTCTATTTCATTTAATGCATTCGACAGTGCATCTAGATCTCCTTCCTCCACTAACCCTTTCAACTTCTTCAACACTCCTCTCATCTGCATAAGATTTCACCAAATGAGGGTACTTATAAATATAGTACACTAACCGAGAGCACAATTCAACATTTGCACTGAAATGTTTTAACCATATTTCCAAACATGTTTACCTAACTTCTTTATGACTATTGTATCTAAAGAGGGAACCAATTGTGTATGTATTTGCATGGTCTGATTTTAATTCAATTTGATCTTACAAACAACTTGGTGGAGCATGGGATGAAATTGTCAGTAGTTTAACAGAACACAGCTTCCCACCATGTTGGGTGTCACTTGAGGGAAAAAAAAAGGAAGTTGCATAGAAGTACCAAATACACACAATTACCTGGTCAGAGATCATATATGCCTTGGTTGTGCTCTCAGGTCCTGGCTTCTCCAGTTCAGGTGACCTCCTGGTAATCTGAACATGGATTTGACCGCTCTTAACACCTTGGAGCGGAATCCACCTGTCAGAGGTCTGGTTCAGTGGGAGCATGTCATACTCTACAATACAGTGACCTATACTCACTGAGGGAAGAACCGCATTGTGGTCTTTCATGTATAGCACCAGCTGACTACCCGTGTCAGGAAAAAGTAATCTCTGGTTCCAGTACGGATTTAAAGTTTTATGTATCACCTACAGAAGTGAAAACATTGTTGCAGAAAGGTCACATATATCCTTACAGAAAGAAAGATAACATGACTGCCACAAACATAGGTATAAAAAAATCACAAAAATATCATCTAATGTTCACTTTTCATTCATTGAAAAGTCAACCAATCTAACCGTCACCGATTTATCTCTAGACAAGCGACAAAAGCAGTACTAAAGGGATTTCACTTTTTCTTGTCTTCTCTTTTACTTTTTCCTTTGGGATAACTAGTAGAGGGAGGAACAGGTGAAATTCTCCTAATTGTGTGCATGATATTTAGAGAATTCTTACACAGGTGCTGACGAAGTTTTTCCAAGTAAAAAGAATAACAACAGTATTCTAATATCATTGACTTTCTTCTTCATAAGAGCTAACCTTAGTTTGCTTCTTGGTGTTTCCATACTGTACTCTGACAAAAGGATCACTAGTGCCACTTATATCAGCTGCCATCAAGTCCTTGGCTTCAATTATTACAAGCTCGACCCACCTGTCCCCATACCGTACACCTGACCACTGTTATAGATCACACACATGATCAAGAACAATACAATTTGTTTTATTACCACCTAGGTAAATGGTCATTGCCACTGGTATGTACAATTATGTTGGCAGACTAGCTGACTAGCCTCACACCAGTATTGTACCAGAAGTTATATTTTTTCAAATCGACGTGTACAATACTGATGATGACATCCCTTAATATTATTGCTTTATATATATAAGCAAGTTTCAGCTTCAGCTGAACCTAACATAAGCAACTCGACAGTAAAATAACAAACAAGAGGTGTTCTGAAGCTAAATTCATTCTGCTAGTAGCACTCAGGTGGATGGGAAGGGATGATTTTTCTAGAACCATACTCTATTTGTAAGAAAAAGAACACAAGTGAGAAGATCCAATCTTACAGCGAAGTATATCAAGAACTTTTGCTTGCAAAATTAATGAGCATACCTTTGCATCAGTGTCTTCATTCTTTATGAAGTCTACTTTCAGCCTGATCTCTCCTGAGCTGACCTTCTCAAGTGGGGCCCATACATCCCTACTGGCACCCTCTGCAATCCCCTCCAGTGAGACACGTGCACTCCCAATGTTATCATCACCAAATCTTTCGGCATTGAAGCATTTAATTTTCAGATACTCACCCCCGGCTATTTCGTCCAGCTCAAATGACTGGTTCCATACAGGATTTGAAGTCTGGGATTGCACTTTTGTTCTGTAGACAGCCTATATATGAGAAAACCAAATTCAAAAAAGAAAGCATATGAAATTTTAGCTTTTCTATATTTGGCTGATAGTTCATGTCTAAACAAATGAACACCAAAAACAGTTTCGATTTAAAAAACTCAAACAGTGTAAGAGATTCCATTATGCAATTAACGCCCTTGATTTTCATAATTTCCAGTTTGGGCCCAAACATTCCATTGTATCATCTTGGTTAGCAACACTATATTTCAGTTCAAAAATTATAGGATGGAACTACTAAACATTGACATTAAATGACTAACTTAAATGGGATGTCTAATGGTCAAAAAGACGTGACTAGAATCATGCACTATTTTTGGGCCAAAAGACAACAGGAGGGACGAAAGTGGCGCAAATAAGAGAGAGCAGGGGGCACAGTGGAAACTAAGTTTCAGATGCTATATTTGGACTTTGAACCCTATAGACAAAGAGAAATTTGGTGATATGTTATGAAGCATTGCAAATCTACTCAAAATAAAAACTAAAACTAACCTTTCCATAGTGGAGTTTGACATAAGGGTCACATCTCCCTGATCTCTCCTTTGTAGCAAGGTTTCGTCCTTCAACCACAGTTACTTTCAGCCTCCTTCCAGTCCGGGTCGGGCGGGAAGGTGAACCCTGAATAGACGGTTGCACCGCCCTGACAACAACTGGGTTGTTAACACTGGTCGACCCATCAGAATATTGCCATTCTTTAACCACTAGGCTCACTGCCAACTGTCAGAAAAAAAATATATATTATATATACTACAGCATGTCCTTGATGCAAATAAAATTATATATAGAGAGAAAGCTACCTCTCCCATGTTATCATCCTCGAAAGGAAGTACGATTTCAACTGGTTTCCCAATCTCCTCAGCATGTCTTGCCACCACCCCAGCATTGTCACCAATTCCCCAAAATATTGTCGAATCATCCTCTACATACTTCATCTGCACAAAAGAAAATGCTAAATGAATAAAATAATTAAGAAAGCACCATAAGCTGATATTGGACAAAGATCATGGGAGTTACTGCAAAGTGAGATGCAAGAGTTTATCCACATGATATTTTCAAAACACTGGAAATATAAGTAGTTTATTCTCGAAACACTAGAGATACAAGTAGTTAATTCAGAGAATATTTTCCACAGGTGCAAATTCTTGTTTATAATATAATAGTTTATAAGAAACATGTAAGAGAGATCATACCATTATATCACAGCGGGTCAAGTAGTTGAATCTGACACCACTTGAGTCCAGTTCATACAATGTAAATTTTATAGAACCAGACTCCCCATGCAAAACCATATTAAATGTGGAATCCCATGTAGGGTTTGGGCCCTCACACATGCTTGTTTTTCGCATTAATTCACCAATTTCTACTTCAACAACTGTCTGCAAGGGAGTAACACTGCTTGACCTAAAAGGACTTTCATTGCCATTGCTTCTTGTCTCGTTGCTTCTCAGGTTGGAAGCTGATTTTACAGTAACTGAGACTGTGCCACCAACTGCCTTCTTGCGCAAGTTGACAGGCGGCAAGGTGAAGCAGAGGCGGCGTGGCTCTACCATTAGCTTTGCAATCGTTTCCGATAGTAGCTTAACCTGTAAGAGCCAATTTCCAATGCATCATCCATTACTCAATATGTAAAAAAAACAATAAATGAAGTATTAGACAAAGCACTGACAAGAACCTACAAGCATCAGGCAGGCCCGAAAATGAGAATTAATCTGCATCACTATAGACCAAAACAAATATAATTTGCATGCAGAATTTCTCTTTTTCCTGATGCAAAAGCATAGTTTAATTACTGTTTTGATAAAATTAGGGTGAACTATAAAGTTACCCCCCTCTCCCTTCTACGATGATTTAAATCCCCTAGAGTGGGCAGCATCCAGACAGTTGAGTGCAAATCTCAAAGTTCTCTGCCCCCTAGAAATTTACCTGTGCTTTTAAGAGGATGACTGGAGGGCCAATCTGTTCATTCCAACAGTGGAGTACTCCACTGGATAGGGACTCTTCCTATTCCACAAACCCACCAATTAAATTGGAAAACGAAATTACAAATATGACTATTAAAGAGGGATGTACCAGCCATGAAGAAACACCAGGAAGTTCAGTGGACGGAAGAGATTGACCACTGCCACCTCCAAATGCAACATTAATTCTGACCTCAGGCGCTGACACGAATGAATAGAGAATTGCTTGACCATCAAGAATAGGCCTCAGTAGCAACTACAGAGGGAAAGACATCAAAATTTTCCCATATTAAAGAAGGTTTATTTAATCAACATAGAGATAATAATCTGCCATTTTGAAAGAACTCCCTGGTTGGGCTCTCTGTTGGGTGTCAGATGCTCCCAATTAAGGGGTAATTGTATGCAGATAGTCAAATCATTACAAGAGACACCGGAACCAGTTGTTTTTGTGAAGTGTATTAATGTGATGTGGGCCATTTGGAAAACTAGAAATAAGCTGGTGTATTCTGGTAAGCCAGCTACATTACAAAGCTTCTCAAGGTATTTAGATGAGGTCTCTGATACATCAGCTGCATTCAAATTTGCTAAATTGGCAGGGAAGCCATTTGATACAGAAGCTCAGGTAACAATACAGCATACTACAAACTCATTTGATTCTTATATGTCTAAGGGGTAAGGTTCCTGCTTGTGTTTTGTGGATGGCTCCTGGAGTGGTATCGGGGAGGGCGGTGTGGGTATGGTAGTATTCATTAATGCAGGGTTATTTATCTAAAAAGGTCCAGACTGTCAGCAGCTTTCAGGCAGAAGTCATGGCAGTTCTTGCAGGAATTAAATGGGTGTCACAACATCAAGGCAAGGGGATGATTATGTCAGATTAAACGGAAGTTGTTGCATCTGTTTCCAACTCAGCATTACAAGCTATAGTGGATTGGAGTAATTTCAAGGAAAGATTAGCTGCTTGGTTGCTGATACATCCACTGGGGAAGGAGCACTGTTGTCCAAATATTGTCAGAGGGGAAGATCTAGGAATTAAAATGGCTCACTTCTTAGCTAACAAGGGAAGACAGGAGAACTGGGACTTTAGAGGATTTTTATTCCCTATACTAAGAGATTTTATAGACTACCCTTTTTAGTCCTTTGCTCTACGGGCGTTCTAACCAAAAAACAAAACAAGAATGATGGAAAGTATTTTACCATAAGACAGTATCTATCAATATTTTGAACTGAAGCTAATATTTAGGTCACTCTACTGTTTGTTATCCACCATTTTATCAATCAAGGTGACTTCAACAGGTTTCACCATTTAGTATATCAAATTATAGATTATTGAAAACTGTAGCATATGCAAATTTTCAACTTTTCTGGACATTATCTCTGTACCTCATATTAAGCTTGAATTAAAAATGGAAAACAAAAATAGTAAGTATGGCTTACATCTCCTTTGATGTGGACACTGTTTATGACAATGCGAGCCGTACCCGCAAGGGGCTTTCCAAGCTTTGCTGAGAACATCACACTCATCTCGTTTGTGTCCCAACCAAATCCCATTCTCAGCACTGGCTGTAAATTGAATTTCATACGTATAGAATACTAAAAAATGGTGTACCGAAATGGAACATCTGTTATTATATTCAATTCGCAAAAAGTTGCACATATCACAAGGTTCCACTTTTGCAGAAGTATTGACAAATCTATCCTGTTGCCAGGTTCCAAGTTTTGATGAACGATCTATATGCCATTTCTTTTTCAGGACAGTTTGTTCATTTTTTTCCTTCACTAAACCGTAATTTTTGGTTATGGGTTATAAATTGCATCAACCAAGAATAGGATAGATAGTAATGCACAACTACAAGTACGAACATTATTGTGTATCATTTGTGACGGCGGTAAGATCATGGGATTTAATAAGAAAATGCTAATCTTCTAATTCTAACAACAAAAAAAATGAAACGAACCTGATCACCTGCAGTAATCCAGTGGACACCATTCTGACCTAAGGCTGGAGGGCAGGAGCCCAATGTTAACTCTTGCAATTCCATCTTTTCCTAAAATAATTACAGATACAGTAAGATTTTGTTTTAATAAAACAAGTGAAGTTGAATTACAATTGAAGAATTATATTAAAGAAACAATACTTACAATTAGTTTGGGCCTCTTATTCTTCAAGCGTCTCTGTGATCAAATATGAAAATAGTGAGTATTTTATTAAAGTTATCTCATACCCTTCCAACAAAATTGACATATACTCTTCCACAAAATTTGGGATATCTGACAAACTAAAGCATGGAACTTATCCAAATTACACCTCTGTTATTAAAAATACCAATCAATTTTTCCTTCTCCCCTCTTATATAGAGATAAAAAGTGACAATAAAGAAGTTTGAGAATACTTCATTGAAAAGTTTGGAACCGATGTACAACTGATAAGAATTGTAAATGCAACTTTTTGGGACTTTACAGGGACACACATGAAATTGGCCCTATTTATAATGTGTGTACCCCTCAAGCATGAATATTTAATAGCACAGAAACAGATGAAATTTGAGAAATTTTACAAGCAAGCACACCACATGTGTTCCATTAAACTTGAGTTATTTACCTCAACAGTAGAGAATAATGTCCTGGAGAGTTTAGGCTCAAAGTAGTTAGGCCATATTTCCATAAATAGTTTGTTAGTCCATGCGCATGGCTCTATTGGAGTGGTAGGCTTCAAAAGAAATATGCACAAAAATGTAAGAACGAACGCTCCAAAATAATCCTTCCTTTTTGACAATTTATTTTCCTTTCTTGAACAAAGGTAGTTTGTGCCACTAAATTTAGCAATAAATTGACTAGTGAAACCAACAGTATGACTCAATTTAATCAGAGTTTGCCTTGGCATATATTCTCTATTAGTCAACCATGCCATAATTAAAAATGTAAAGAACAAATGAAATATTAAATAAACAGAAGAGAAATTATTCTTACACCTAAGTTTTGCATCCCTTATTTGCACCCAATATGAAGTATAAACACTTTTTAAAAACATATATTTCAAAATTTAAGTTCTACAACCCAAGTTTTGCATCCCTTAGCTTCAAATACTTGGGATGCAAATAAAGGGTGCAGTTATCACTCCTCTGAATAGAAACAAGAACAGAAACATACCGCTGTGAATAAGATGAGGCGCTCCCATTTTGAATTCAGATCATCTATCAGGATCCGCCGCTGAAACCTCCCATACTGTTAGAAGAAATGAAGAGTTAGTGAGTTACACAAAAAAGCTCCAGTTTAATGCCTTTCAAATTTTCATGCCAAAAGAACAATCAGTATTTCTCATTAGCTTCTTTGACAAACGAATAACCGATCAATCTCATAAACCACAGTGATAATGAAGAAACAGAGAAAGAAAAGAAGAGCAAGATACCTGAATGGTGGCCCAGACAGCAGCTGCTAGGGGTATCCAGTTGGATAAGGGAACGAGCCAACGCTCGATTGCCCACGCGAAGAGAAACAAGGGGATGAGAAATGGCAGCAGAGGCCGATCATGTATCACCTGGTTTATCAGAGAAATCGCCTCTCTCGCCTTGATCAATGGCCGATGCCTCTTCTTCGCCATCTCTCTCCTCTCTCTCTCTCTCTCTCTCTCTCTCTCTCTCTCTCTCTCTGACTTAGTAGCTCGTTGAAAGAGGGAGAGGAGAGACGCCTATGCTGACAAAAAAGAAGGATCGGATCTTCTTTAATTTGAATTCGATCCAATTTCCCTGGACGAATTTTCCAATAAGTTTCAAGAAACTCAACTTCTAGAAGCGAGTAAAGAATTAAGAGTCTCGGTTCTCTAGAATACAAGAACCAAAACTTTTAGTAGCTATAATTAATTAATAAATAAATATGTGTCTCTCTGAGGTGAACGACTGCATTTGCACTGGATATGATGATAAAGAAGAGACATACGAAGGAGAGGAAAGTATATAGTATCGCTGTTGTACGAAGTCGCGATCGCCACCTCTCTATTAAGTGGCCTTCTTTAGATTCCTGTTTTCGTTCGGAAGTGAGCAAATTCCATTGGATAAATTTAGGTCATATGGATAAAATAACCGTTCGATGGTATTAAGATTCGCACAAAGGTTTTGTTCCGCACTTTAATAATCGTGCAGAATTATCGATTTGATGATCCAACGGTTATTTTGTCCGTCGGACCAAAATTTTATCCTATAAGTGTTGGAACCCATCACATGATAGTTTCACTTGGTCGTTGTAACTGTATCCTCTCTTCCTCTGCAATTATAGAAATTGTACCGAGGTTCAATTTTGGAGACTAGTTTAGCTTGAGTGTTTGACCTTGCATTCTGGTCCTAGTCTCCTAACCCTAGATATGCTTCCATTTAATAAAAAATATCTTTGTCAATCATTTGATTAAAATACATGTGAATAAATTTAGGTTAAGTCTTGATTACACCAATTTTCTTTTGTGGAAAAAAATTTGAATTAATTTGAACTATTAAAGATATTCTAAGAAAAAAGAATATACTCATCAACTGTGTTGTGTTTGATGACAAATTTTTTATTTTGCACAATATAATTATTTAAATATCCTCCGTACTCTTTAATGGCAATATTTTAAATTGAATCACAGTTATCTGATCAAAATTATTTTGACGGTTCCTTTTTTTAGTCGGCTAGAACAAGTCCTAGAATTATAAGTATTATATATTTGAGTGCATTTCATGGACTTGCAATTCTAAAGTCCTATTAAATTCAATTAGTTAGCCATCCATCTCAGATATTATATTATTAGTCAACTATCATGATCTATTTTATTTATTATCCTAGCAATTATGTTTTACTTATTCGGATAGTATTTTTGAACTATCGCTTAAGCTTGTTGCAATTAAATTATGATTTGTATAGGGGAGTAAAATAACAGTTCATATCATATTTATACGCGTAACAGCTCATAGTCAAATTATGATTTTTTTTATGTCAAGTGATTATTTAATATATAATTAGGGATGGCAATGGACTCGGGACCCGGTCCATTCTCCAAAATTTCAAGTCCGTTCTGCCTGATTCATGTCACCGGCCCTAAAATTTAAGATCCGGTTTACCTATGTAATTTTTTGTCCTAGTCTGACCCAGTCCGATCACTTGTTATTTTTTTTTAAATATCTATTTTCACCTCAATATGAATCCGGATAATTTTACATATTTGAATAATATAACTATGTTCAAATTCAAATTAAATTAAAATATTTATTATAAAACATAAATAATTTTATTTTGTATAATAGTCTTATTTTAATAGATAAAGAATCTTATTTTACTAAATTAGAGGAAGTTTTCACACTTAAATTATTTTGTGAACTTGTCATTAAACTATAAAATTTGAACGTTAATATTATGTGAAATTTGAGAACATATATAATAAATTATTTACTAAAAATTCAATTTATATTAAACACATTACACACAATATACACAAAAAGAATATATTAGTATGTATGTTATCGATATTTCGGGCCGGACGGGCGGGCCTGAGTATCATATCCGTACCTAACCCGGCCCATTGGATGGCCCGGCCCGGTCCTACCCAGTTGCTGTCCAGGCCATGTAGGTCGGGTGGGTCCGGGCAGCGCCGCCGGTCCATGGGCCAAATTGTCATCCCTATAATTATATGTTATTGTATATTTTTTTTATGGGAGTTGATATATCAGTACATTGTTATTGACTTACTGTTAACTATTTTGACCGGTTAAAACTATGGGAGATTATATTTTGACCGGCTTCGGCTGTAATGAAGAAGCATTCATACTGAAAAATAATAAAGCATATAAACTAACTCATAAAATAATAATACAACCTAAGTCTTTTATGACTTAAATCATAAGACAATAAATTAACTGAATAATAATGCATACAAACTTCACTAAAGCATCATTGTTGTCAAAGGCCATCGGACTAATGTCAGCAATTTAAGCTGTTGTGCATTATCGAAATTTCACTGGATGTTATATGCAAGATAGGATAATTTCATAGTATTTATTGGTCAAATCAGGGATGGAGTCAGGATATCGAATATAATTGGACATAGTTTTACAATTATTTCTGAACTATAAGTGTATATATATTTATAATTTTTTTTTGAAAAAGAAACGTTGCAATAGAAATTTATTTTGAATTTTTGTAGGCCAGAGGTGGTAATGTCATTCCTTGACTCCATGTGGTTTCACCTTTGAGTCAAATTATTATTATTATTATTATTATTATTGTATGCTAACGATAAAATTATAATAATGATGACAACGGATAGATATAACAACTAATAATAACAATAACAATAATAAAATAATTATACAAAAAAATATGATGTAATAAGAATAATAATCATAATGATAATGAAATAATAATTAACAATAATAAATATTTATAACAAAACAATAGTAATTAAAAATATTTATTATTATTATAATATTGTTATGATTCTACTTTAAAAATAATTTGTTCTATCTAGGAAGACTTAATGAGTTCATAGAACTATAACTCTTCTTTATTGTCACTAATGTTTTCTCTAGTTATTTGTATTTGACTTCATAAATAAAAAAAAATAAGAATTTATTCTTTTACGCCTCAATTAAACAAAACCAATCAGAGTACATGCACTATAGTAGTCTCCCTATTCGATGTAGTCATAAACAGTCTATTAAACAATATGCATTCAACGGCGAAGACATCTAACGGCAGGGAATTGCTCATCCCTGCCGAAATTTTTTCAAAAGATATCTCTACCACTACATTTTGTTGAGAAAAAAATTGAAAAAACTATGCCTATGATTCAAACTAATTATAAAATGTCTTTATTCTGAAAATTCAACCCACTCTATGATATTGTCTGGCACCGTGGTGTATGCACTATATAGAAAAGGTTCTTTTCACTTCTAAATACAGGAAAATTTGTTGCTTAGACTCAAAATATTATTAATAGAATAAATCTAATGATGTTTTTCGAAATAACTTTTTTTTTATTTTAAATATATAATGATGTTTTTGGAAATGGTTAAATGCATGCGTATGCAATTTCACTTCTTCGAGACCTATTTAGAGGGTAAAAAATTGCTATTCAACTTCTACTTGAAAATATTTTTTATATTGTGCAATAAACAATCCGATCTCAGATGTTAAAGAAAAAAACATTTTCAGCAATTAAAATAAGCCAACGGAAACAAATCGAGGCGTTTGATAAAAGAAAAAAAACGAAGCTAAACCTAACGAGAAAAGAGAGGATCACAAACACTTTTGCAAAACAAAGCAGCAACAGAATAAAGCACGCTTTTTATCCAAAACCATTTAGATAGATTAATTTAAGGGAAAGAAACATAAGGTTAATACAAAACTGTCTGCTTGAAACCATCATGCTAAAATCTCTCATTAAGAGCTGAAATTCTGATTCTCTGATATCTGATTAAAACCCTAAGATGGTTAACTTAGCTGAGCAACACTACATATTCTGTTCAATTCTGTTTCTTTCCCCTTTATCCCGGAATTCTCTCTATCTCTGTCACAACAAAGACTATTTCACCTCTTTTTTCCTAAAAATTTGCCATTAACAGAGACAATTCTGTTTTGCATAACAAAACTGCTCCTCTGTTAATAGCAAAAATTTTATGCTTCTATTCACTTTTAGAAAGACTGGGTAGAGGTGAACATAGCACGAATCTTGTCCCAATCATACGAATCGACATTGGGAGAAAGCACAAAACCTGCCACAACAGAGGCCAGGAGAACAACTACAACACCACCTTTGAGGCAGCTCATGCCGCGCGACAGCTTGCCCAAAATGCCCTTGCAGAGCTTGTCAGTCTCCTTCAGTACAGCTAGCTGGGCTGGATCGGTTGTCTCAGCAAGTGCTTCCTCAGTCTGTACAGGCACAAAGGAATTTAGTTTCTGCCAGTAATGATAATATCTCCATTTTGTAATTTAAATATTTAATCCTGTGGACTTAGTCTGAGGGGTTCTGAAACAGATCAACTTGCCAGCAACATTAGACATTTTTTTCTTTACGTTACAACACAAAAGAGAGATCAAACAGGCACCATACACGGATGGATACAAACATCCGGTTGTGTGTTCCATTGAATTAGGGTTCCAGAAATAAGATTATACCTTGGCCTTTATATTTGCAACAGTCTCCCTAAGAGCATCAGGGGAAAGTTTGGGAGAAAGCTCCTTCCATTCAGTCACAAGTTTCCTCAGAACAACCACGCTAGCATCCAGATTTCCCATGTGATGCTCATCCTACATATTAGAGAAAATGAACATCAGAAGAATTCTTCACTGAAAAGATTAAAATCGGAGTTCATAAAAACTACCACAGAAATGATTGAAATCCATACCCACTGCTTGTAGCATTCAGTATTCTGAGTCAAGCACCAAAAGAAAACACCAGAAGCTTCCTTGGTTAGCTCCGGATTGTCTGCGACAGATGGAATATTTAGAATTCGTAACTACCATGATGATTCTCCTTCATGTGCACTATACTAATGAAAACAGAACTTCAAATTTAAAGATAAAATTAGGTAAACTTACTTTCTTGCATGGCTTTGACACAACATGGCAAGAGCTGGAATGACGCTTGTTTTGTACTCTTCGATCCTGGTGTACCAGTCAGAGCCACCTCCTTGAGTACAGGGTACACAGCTTCATACCTCTCTGTCGCCTACATAATCAAAATTTTAAGTTTCCTTTTTTTAGAATTTTACCAGGGAAAAGTATTTGTACAGGTCAAGGGGCCAGGCAGGTACTCAATATATCTTGGCAGCAACAAACAAAAAATAGATTCAATATCATTATAATTTAAGACAAAAAATTGAGAAGGATGCCATTTCCTCCTTATTCCCCTCATAAGCTTGAAGTCCTACCAATTATGGTGCTCCAACTGAAACCACAGGTATTATTGAGGGTATATGTGCAAAATAAGAGATGAAGGTGAGAATAAACCTTCACACGGGAGGAGGGAGGAGGGTATGTAGCTCTCATCAGTAAATCGAGTGAAGAAGGTGGGACCAGGCGCTCTCCCTTTCTCACTGCACTGTTCGAGAGAATGCTCTTGGCTTTTGGCGATGACAGAACTCTACAATTTTACAACACAATTATAATTTCAGATAACACCGAGTTGACATGTGAATACAGATTCAATTAACCAAAAAAGAAAATGGGGGGAAAGAGAACCTTTCTATCAACTGTAAAACCAAGTCCCTGGATTGAGGGTTGCCGCTTAATTTACCACATACGGTAGGAAACAGATAACGGGCCCACAGATATGTGCCAACCGCCAAATCACCAAGAGAGGCCTATTAGAAAGAAACAGAAGATATAAATAGGCATCCAATTATCCATATGAACTAGTGTTACTTTCCAGATTGAAATGGAAACAATTGGCATGAGTACCATTTTTTTGAAATAAAAAAAAACCAGATTAAATTGCAAAGACACATACCTGACCAATGACCCAGATAACAAAAGGAAGCTTGTCCTGCCCTTGGTACTTGGGGTTGTCTTTGATTTTTGGAAGAATACCAATGAGTGTCTCTGGTTTGCGCCTTAATGTCATGGCTAGTACCGCAAACATGGCCACCTGTCAGTCAAAATCAGATTAGAGGAACTTGAGATGCAAACAAAATATCTTTAACAATGATGGGAGGGGTCTACGTTTTGCCCCCACCGCCCCCCCCCCCCCCCCCCAAAAAAAAAAAAGGCACTGTACTTTTAGATAGTCTCAAGTTACAGGTATGCCCCTGCAAAAACTTAAAATATGACAATGAAGCCTTGTAAAATGAGAAATACCACATATTTCTCCAATAATATATGTCAAACGTAATCCTATAATTTTAACCCCCCCACCCCCTTCTCTCTTATCTACAAAGACAGGTCTGAACATCTTCCCCAAAAGCACACATGGTAAGAAAAGTGACATCTCACATATGTAGGGTGCATTTTAATAACAATCTGCATACTTTGGTAGAGCATGCAACTGGGCAAGTAACATCGCCAAAGTACGCAAAATATTTGCACATTCTGCAAGGCCACACAAATTTTTTAGTTAGCCATGAAACCTGACCTGAGACCTTGTTGGAGTCGGCTGAACAGTTACTTTCTTGGAGCCTTTGGCAACTGCTACATGACTTGCAAGGTCAGCAAGAATTATATCCATGGACCAAATGACAAAGTCACCCAAGGCTTCTGGAGCTTTCTGAGCAATCCAATCAGTTGCTGTCTTGTAAACTGGCTCTGGAATGTGGTTCAATGGCATCTGCTTTTACAATTAGATTAGGATTTTCTAATAGAAAAAAGTGCTACTGTACAATATTAAGCATAAATTATGATGATACATTATAACAAATACAGCTAACCAAATTATCATTTTTCAGACAACACCTTACATCTTAATCTATTTTAATATAACAGTAATGTTATTGACTGTATCTTATACAGCCACTAACATTAAGTATCATGGCATGTATGGAAAAGTCTTTAATAAAACTCTAATGTTATACCTATCTATTGTTTTAAAAAAAATAGTGACGGCAATCAAGCAATGAACTTCGGCAACCTGGCAAAAATATTATTCTTCAACTAACCAATAAACTATTCATGTTTCAAATAGGAAAGAAAGGCTTACGTCAAGGATCTTAGCAACAGGAGACTCTTTGAAAATTTTAAACCAAGGGAATTGTGAAGCGCTGACACTTGCAAAAGCCCGGCCAAAATAATCAGCAAATCTCATTAGCTGAATATCCTGCCTATCTTCATATGAGACCTACATTAAGAATTCATGGTAAATATGAGGGCAATACTTCAAAACAAAATGTACCTTAAAACTCTACTACAGCAAGTCCAAAATTACAGTAGTCTGTAATAAATCCTATTTTAACACACACAATCAATAAAGTTAATATCCAAAACTTTGCAAAGCCTACAAGGTGATATCAGATGTTAATTTTGGATGGTCAATTTTGCTGAGATGTGCGCATTCAATGATTGCGACACAGATGATACCATGCTAATATTCATTTACTGAGTACATATAGACAACAGTATCATTTTGGGAAGAATTCTTTCTTCTACTGTTGCTTTGGAGCAATCTACTACTGTGTTTCATCAAAAAAAAAATCTAGTACTGTGGTTCCCTCCATATCAAAATTACAGCCACTAGTCTGGCCCACAAAATAAATCCTATTCTGACACATTTTATCAATATAATTAATACACTAATCACAAAGCCTACAAAGAGGATATCAAAGGCCAATTTTGGACAATCAATTTGACTGATCTATCAGCATTCAATTTTTGCGATATATATGAACCCAGTCCTGGTGGAAAGAACTTTTGTAAAATACAGTTCACCCGTATGCATGTAACTGATCCCACAAAAAGGGGAAATTCTTATACAAAAGGAACTAAAAGATAGAGTTCCTTTTTTCTAACACGGCTAATAGCAATCTAGTACTATGATTGTCTCATTTCCAAAATATTTTACCATAAATTTACCATTAGACTAAGGAACTAAAGAAAAGCTCAAATTCTACCTTCCTTGATGTGATCTCATCTAAATTCACAGGATGCATGAGGATATAAGGGGTTAGACGCAAAATTCTATATTCAGATTTGCATTTGCAATTGGTGAAAGTGCCAAAATTTGAAAACAAAAAGAAATGGTATGATTTACTATAAGAGATTAATACACAATTAAACCCTTCAAATTGAAATAAGTACTGAAATTTCTTTCCAGACTAGATCCCGTACCGAGATATCAGCGATATATGCTGCCAGATCATTCACGTCGATCCCATCTGCGGCCTCAGCAACGGTCACCTTCGGCTTCTTAGGTTTCTTCTGCTTCGGTTTCTTCACCGCCGCCTCGCCTCCGTTCTCCTCGACACGTGGCGCGTCCTCGTCATACTCGTCCTCGTCCGATCCCGATCCTCTGGGGACCATCGGAGGCTGGTCCAACGCGGCCTTCATGGACTGGATCGCGCGGTGGCGCTCGTTCGCCTTCTGCTCCACGGTGGCAAATACATTGCCGGAGCCGTTTTTGACCGGTTGGTTACCGGACGTCGACGGATCGGCGGCGAGCTGCTTGCGGTGGCGCTTGGGGTAGGTGACCTTCTGCCACCCGAAGTTTGGATCCGAGGCGGCGGAGGTGGCGGAGAGCGAGTCGACCAGAGAGGTCTCTTCCATCGAATTGTGGAAGGGGGGAGAGAGAGATTGTTTTCAGTTAAACTCGGGTTATGATATAAGGAGAGAGCGCAATACAGAAATCGAGGTGAGAGAAGAGAGAGAGAGAAAAGGGTAGGGAAATGGGAGTACAAAAAGGGAGGAGAAAGCGAGGCAGGAAGGCGTAATGTTTTCAGAATAAACCCGGTTCATTTATTTTTTCTAAACTGACAGTGGATCCTACGTATTAACGTTTCTTGTGCTCCGAAAGCTTGCAAAAGCATGACTAATGGTAGTTCATTTTTTCTCCATTGATTATTTTGACCGATTTATCCTTTGAAAAAATGGCCATGCGCCACGCAGCTGGAGAAAAATCAACGGCTGTGATGTTGATGTCTCTTGAAGTTCTCAACCGCTGATTTCTCATAAGCGCTGACATGGATGGATCTCATAACCGGACATCTCCAATTATGATCTAACTGGAGATGAATGAGATTTGAATTTCACACAATGAGGTAACTAACATATTCCAGGTTGTACGGCTTAAGGTTAAAATTTTAGATGCACTCCGCTTTTACTACGATTTTGTACTTTCGGTCAATGACAGGTTGGGTCAAAGGTACATAACTACATAATTAAGAGTTTATGTAACAGTTGACCCGTAGTAATTGCAGTATGGGGCAGAAAATTATTGTGGGTTTGGTTGCAGGGAAGTGAATTTAAGATCCAACTGTCCGAGATTAAAGAGATTGAACCCTGTGGATCCCACATGGCAGTGAGGTAGGAAAATAGTGTGACATGTACATAACAAACTGTTCTTCAAGGAATTAACAAATTGATTATTTTTTTAAAAGGAGGGACTTCCTTAAGGAGCGAGCAAGGGATTAAAGTTCAGACAAAAGGAGACAAAGTGAGAGGTTTTTATTCCGCGTTAAGGAGCATGTTTTTGAAAAAATTAAGCAATTAAGAAAGTTAAAGGAGACTCAAGAGGGTTAAAAGAAAGGGTTGCCCAATGACACAAAATGTAAAGAAAATTTTAAATCTTAAAAATGGAATTCCAAAATTGAGCCATCATAGTTCTGAAACTTTCAATTTTAAAAATTTATAATTCCATTTTTGTAACTCTGATTTTAAAAGACACGCTGATTTTTCTAGAAGAGACCATTATCCATAGTTACAAAAATGGAATTATAAATATATAAGTTTGTTATTTCCAAAGTAGAAAACTTATAAAAGATCGTATTTCATTATTTGGTAATATTATTTTATATCATGACAACATCCTAAAAATTTAATTTAATGACTAGAGATTGTTAATGTGAAAAGATTTACTTTGCTCGACAGATATCTATATGAGGATATAAATAAATAATAGCCATATGCATTTTATGTTGGTTTTTGCTTGAATATTATTTGTTGTACAGAAAGTCAGCCTTTTATTTTGTTGTATATTTGATAGATACACTTCATTAATTTGGCTTTTTTATTGTATATTTGATTAACTTTTATTTGGTAGAAAATTAAATTAATAATAAGTTAAGAATATAATTCTCGTCAACACTCTAACATGTGATAGGAGTTATACTCTTATTTATTTATATATTTTTTTACCAAACTAATTCCATGTTTGATACATAAAATTAAAGAAAAAAAAAGAAAAAAATTAACTTTTATCTCACAAAAAGATAAAATGTATTCTCTTAAACCTCCACTTTATTTCTCTACCAAATATATTTAAGATTATAAAAAAAACAAAGAAAAGATATAGTTTTTTTTGTCTCTTTTGGCTTAGTTTGGTAGAGATATTAAGCATACTTTATTTGATATAGAAATTAAAGAAAAAAAGAAAGAAAAAAAGAGAGAACTCTTATCTCACAAAAAGATAAAAGTTATTCTCTTACTCCATTTTATTCCTCTATCAAATATATTTAAGATTATAAAAAATAAAGATAAAGATAAAGATATAGGTTTTGTCTCTTTTATCTCAGTTTGATAGAAATATTAAGCATACTTTATTTGATATAGAAATTTAAAAAAAAGAAAAAAAATAACTCTTATCTCATAAAAAGATAAAAGTTATTTTCTTATTAAGCCTCCACTTTATTTTTCCACCAAATATGTTTAAGATCGTAAAATATAAGAATAAAAATATAGTTTTTTTTGTCTCTTTTAGCTCAGTTTGGAAGGATATTAAGTATACTTTATTTCTCTACCAAACATGTTTAAAATTATAAAAGATAAAGATAAAGATATAACTTTTATCTCTTTTAGCTTAGTTTGGTAGAAACTTAAATACTTTATTCCTCTATCAAACATAATTAAAATTATAAAAGGTGAGGATAGAGATAAAACTTCTTGTCTCCTTTAATTCCATTTGGTAGAGATATTATGTATACTTTTCTCTACTAAGTATGTTTAAGATTATAAAAGATAAAGATATAACTCTTTTTCTTTTTTAATTCAGTGTGGTAGAGATATTAAGTATACCTTATTCCTCTACCAAACATGTTTAAGATTGTAAAAAAAATAAGGATAAAGATATAATTATTTGTCTTTTTTAGCTCAGTTTGGTAGAAACTTACATATTTTATTTCTCTACTAAACATGCTTAGATTATAAAAGATGAGGATAAAGATAAAACTCCTTACCTCCTTTAATTCCGTTTGGTAGAGATATTATATATATTTTTATTTTTCTACTAAACATGTTTAAAATTATAAAAGATATAACTTTTTTTTCTCTTTAAATTCAGTTTGGTAGAAATATAAGTATATTTTATTCATCTATCAAACATGTTTAACAATAGAAAAAATAAAAATAAAGATATAACTCTTAATCTCTTTCAGCTCAGTTTGGAAAAAACTTAAATACTTTATTCATCTATCAAACATATTTAAGATTATAAAAGGTGAGGATAAGATAAACTTATCTCCTTTAGTTCTGTTTAGTAGAGATATTATGTATATTTTATTTTTCTACTAAATATGTTTAAGATGATAAAAGATAAAGATATATCTTCTTTTCTCTTTAAATTTAATTTAGTAGAGATTTTGAAGTATACTTTATTCTTCTATCAAATATTTTTAAGATTATTAAAGACGAGGATAAAGATAAAATCTTTTTGTCTCTTTTAGCTTGGTGTGATAGAAATATTAAGTATATCTTATTCTTCTATCAAATAGTTTCTCAAGTATAAAAAGTAAGGATAAAGAGATAACCCTTTTTTTTTTATCTCTTTTAGTTACATATGATAGAGAGATTAAGTAATGATATAAAACCTAACTCTCATTTCACAGAGGATGAAAGTTAGACTTCATTTTATTTTTTATCAGAAGTGCTAAAGAATAATAAAGATAAAGAGTTAGTTATTTTTCTCTTTTGGCTATATTTGATAGAGAGATCAAAATTCTTATCTTATGGAAAATTATAGTTCAAGTTTTCACTTTATTTCTCTATTAAATATTGAGATATAAAAAGTGTGGATTAACAATATAATTGTCCCTTTTAACTATGTTTGGCACCTACATTAAGTAGAGAGGTTGCAAAATTCATATCTAACCATAATTATTCTATCTTGTAGGTAGACTATGAAATAATTTTTGTGAAATCTTATATTTCAAGCCATAAATAATTTCATAACAATATTCATGTCAAATAATACTTTTTTTTTTCAAAACTATTGTTTTATGTGTCCTTGTTAATCAAATTTGGCCCCATTTATGATCCATACATCTCAAATCAATGAAGAACATTCAATATTTATTATTTACATTCTTTTCAATATATTTTTATGAAAAACAAAGGGATACATCATATATTGTGCATAACATTCTCTCCACATGCATTTATATAGTGTTTTCTTTATGTTGTCCATTTTCTTAATCCAATTTGATTGCATTTGTGATCATCAGGGTTACAAAATTGACAATATTCACTATATGTCCTTTACATGATAAAAAAATTTTATTAGAGCAAACATCAAACTGATACATCATATGTATGCATAATATTATTAATTCCAACATGCATTTATTGTGGTTTTTATGTGTCTTGTATTGTTTATTAATTAGATGTGACATCATTTGTCGACAATTATTTCGCCAAAATCGTAGAAAACACCTGTATTAGTCAGCTAATTGCTCATAAATTTATTCAACAAAATATTCAACAAAGAGATGCATAAAATATTACACATAAACTTATTCAACAAAATATCTACAGTGCGTTGCTAGTGTCTGTTTGTCCTTTAATCATATTTGGTCCTATGTATGTATCCTAAATTATAAAATTGACAAATAATTTTCTATATATGTCTTTTATATGTTCATAAATAAATTTGGACATTCATATTAATGCAGTATGAATGCATTTTTGAAGAATTATTATGCATAATATTGAATCTATATCTTTGATTCTTTTACCGAATAAAATAATTGAGATGCAAAAGGACATATGTTAAGGATCATCCATCAATTTTTGTGATTTTAGAATCACAAATGTGATCAAATTTGATTAAAAACATCAACAAAAGCACATAACGCACCTGTAGATGCATTTTAGAAGTAATTTAGAAATAATATTTCAAGTATCCGGTTGATTTCACAAATATAAATTTATTTACATGAAAGGACTCATATTGGAGATTATCTGTCAATTTTAGTAATTTTAAAATCACTAACAGGGCTCATATAGATCAAAAACTTCAACTGTCACTCACATTGTACTGTAAATACAATTTAGATGAATTTTACACAACGTTTTGAGGTATTTGTTGAGTTTTCAGGAATAAACAGATGCACATTTTTTTCATTTGTAATATCAACATATACATAAAATATTTCTGTAATATTTAATGTATCTGAATATAGTAACAATATTTTAAAATCAGATTCTAGTGCTAACTAGTAATATGATTCGCGAATAATTCGATTTTCACCCTCAGCCGAATGAATCCACGTATAAATCGTAAATTCGCGAGTTAACCGTATTATACGCGAATTATTCGCGTATAAGACAAATTTTTACGTTTAATTCGCATTCTTTTTAAAAGTTCGTTTCAATTTTTCTTTTGTTCTCAATCAATGACAAGAGAAGTTGAAGAGGAGAGAAAAAAACTTTTCTCACTGTTTGAGATGCTCTTCTTTTTTCTCTGAATACACACACAAGAGGCCATATCTCTCTTCTTGTCAATTTAGTATGTATTTAATTCATTTTAATGTTCTGTAATCGGAATATGAAGTTTGAACTTATAAAGTTTACAAATTTATTATTTGATTTTTCAAAATTTTAATATTTTATATAAATTCTTATGTTATAAAAAAATGAATTATTCCTAAATTAAACCTAAATTATACTCGAATCACGAATTTTATGTCTCGCGGAATCATAAACTTATTATTATGGTGCTGACGTGCATCATTTGTGGGTGGGTCCACACTTCAAAACCCAATATCCGAGATACTTCAAATCCCAATTTCAAATCTGCATCTTTCATGCTTCCCATTCTCAACATCTTCTTAGAACACAGCAGTCAAGATTCATATTATTTATTAAGTTGTACCGTACAACATAATATATTATTCATTTGATTGCATAAAAAATTCTTGCAAAATAAATCTCAAAAAATCCCTTATAAAATCCCTTATAATCCATCCGTCTGTATACTATACAGTGCAACAGAAGATCAAAACCCCAGCAGTCAAGCCGCCCTGTTGCACCAGGTCAATTTTTCTTTGTTACTCCTTACCAAGTATGACAAGTTGCTTTCTTAGTTGCATTGTAAATTACAAAGTGGTGCTTTAACAGTTGATAGTTGACACTACTAAAATAACTTTTTATCAATAAGAATTCTAAATTAACAAAGCAATTAGAACTTCACATATTAGAAAAAGGATGCTCAACCTCGAACTATCAGTGAGTGAAATTGCATCATTTTCTACTAGATTGCTCCAAAAACACAAATTGCTCTGTAACTATTTCGACGCACCACACTAGCACAAAGAAGATAAAAAGGAAAAAAGAAAAAGGAAAGAATCCAACTGTATAGCATGAATCTTGCGATATTCATAGGGAGAGATCTCAAAGCTGGAAGAGAATGGGTATCTATCGAGGCTCTTCTTCTCCAAATTCCTCCCCAAAACTGCGCTGTGCCAGACGGTAATACAGAATACCCATGGTAGCCATACAAGCCCTGCGATTAGAAAAAGTTAAAAAATGCAGTCCTCTTATAGCTGCATATAGTGGCAAGTGAAGTTAATGGCTAGAGCAGTTAATATATATATGTCCTGACTATAAATTTTGAGAAGTCATCAAAACAAACTCTAACAAACCTGCAACCTGGCTACGCGACAACCACGTCCGACCAGAATTTGACCGAGACTCAGGGGTGTGGTGTCAATTTCCAGCCCAACCCACACCTACCCGTTGGCTAAATGGGTGGGGTAAGAGTCTAGAATTTTTAACCCATCTTGAGGTTGTGGAGTAACAATTGAACAAGGTCTTAGTTCTAAATCACTTAGGCTTGAGGCACGTTTGGGTCTTATTTGCTTTAAATTTTGCAAGAGACAAACAAGAAGCATACAAGATAGCAACGAAGAGTAAGATCTTTCTTGGGTCCATGCGGGAAGACTTTTGGTTACGGGCCCGCCCATCTGGTGCATCAGTAACACTATCCTTGCGAGGCGGTGCAGTCACTGGAAGAGTCGGCAGTGAAGTAGACCAGAAAGGCAGTAACATCCTCAGAAACTTGTGCCGAAATGAACCTAATTATAACAACACAATTTTACAGCGGTACTAAAAATATAATAAATAAATAAATAAAAGCTTGCAATAGAAACAAACAGCAAGTGTTGACCTTTTTCATCCAACCACTGAAATAGATTAGCAACCCACCAGGTGTGTCCTGTATTGATGGTTTAAAACTAAAAGCTAATTCAAAACTTACCCCTTTTGATATATTTTTTGCTGTTTCCATCCTCATCATCAGCGTAGTACGAAATCTCTGAAGTTTGCCTTTCTACCTGATTAGGTCCCTTTCTTGTCATGGCGCTAGGCTGTGAAAAAAGCAAACAAACAGAAGCAATATAAGAAAGTGAAATATCAACTTGGCAAAACAGGACTCTAAGACCAAATTTATTGGTAGAAACAAACTAGATGACATCTGTAACCCAATATTTATTTTAATTTTACGTATTTATTTTTTAAAATCATCTAATTTGGTTTGATAATTTTTTTTTTATGTTCTTTGCTTTTTGTTTGGTTTGTCGGTGTTTACTTTTATAATAGAGGGAAAAAAAAGCAAACGGTTATGGTGACCTGGTTTGATATTTCATGAATTAACACATGTTTTGTAATCTAAAGGGAGGTGGCCTGGAAGTATTAAAAAATGTACAACTTACCCCGAGAGGGCTAACAGTTTTCATGTAGTTGGACTCCTGCTCTGGCATGAAGCCTTTGTTGGGCCCATCTACTTCTACAATCTCTGGTTCATCAGATGAAATTATACCATACCTCTCCTTGACAAGGGAAGATGAAGGCTGTGCACCACTGGCTTCCCTCTCTACAAGTGGGCCTGATGCAAATGCAGGAGGGGGGCCCCGCGCATCAGGTTTTGTCATTGTTACGATGTGGTTTCCAAATACATTCTTCTCTAGACCCGTCTGAAATATATGAAATGAAAAATGGAATAGAGGTTGTGATGTGGTCTACATGGCTATACTAGGAACAGTGGTACAGTTGTACCACTAACAATCAGAGCAGATGAATCACCTGATAGACACTCCACAATAATAACTTCAGAATAGATCCTTCTAATCAGGAATGTTGAATTTCCCTTCCTGTAGTATTTATAAACCACTAAACCTCTATGGTTTTTTCACATCATATGGTGTTATTTAGCTTTTCATTGTTCGCCTTTGACTAATCTATCACGTAGTATACTAGTATATCATAATAAGGTGCTAGTACTGTACTATCATATTGATGCCAATCACGACTAGTATGAACACATCCTTACCCCTATGGCTGTGCCATTTAAGTACCATATGTCGCTTTTCCATGAAATATGTATTTTGCTTATACTTTTGTTGGACTACAATTGTACAATACTGCAATGCATAGTGCTGTACCTGAGATATCGCTTCCTTCAGCTTTGCATGAAGTTTTGATCCAGTATCTTTGATGCTTGTAGGAGGCCACAACTGCCACACCATATATGAAAATTTATCTCGTGAACTATGCAGAACTAGTTAACAATTCTTTCTATTATTGAACTTACTGCATTAGAACACGTCGGGCACACATATCCAGCTGGAGCTGTTTGAGGTGGGAAGCTTTGAATGTATGATATCAAACATTTTGTATGCATAACATCTACAAAATTAAAAATACAAAATATGGAAAAGGATATTATGTTAGAAATTTGCAAAATTCAGAATAGCTTACAAAACGGCTTTTAAATTTTGTTTGGCAGTTCTCTATCTCATGTTTTCATTTTAATCTTAAGCTCCCTATTGAATCAATTGAGAAACTATCAAATTAACTCTAAACACAAACGCAAAATAAAATGAATTGGGATTATTCTGTCAGAACTGAATCTTTGCTGTTACTAAGAACAGAACTGAAACAATACCTGATCGACTAGAAGATACTGATATGTGGCAGCTAATACTATCCTATTTCATAAATAGTTTGAGTTCTTTCAGGTGCCACATGAGGCTTTGTACTGTGAAGCACTCTCCTTATACTAGTACTGGTTAGAAAATGGTATAGTCCTAGAATAGAAATATAATTGCACTTACGCAAACAACCCAATCGAGTTGTATCTTCACTTCCAGCTTCCAGCTCAGAATTGCAAGAGGCACATTTTGGAGGCCAGTCATAGTCTCCATTTATTACCCAGTCAGAGTACTTGTTAACCTAGGAAATAAATACAAAAAAAAAAAGCATTAACAAGCATGCAAGTCAATAGTACCATTGCTTTATAATTTGGAATTTTCAAATTATTCCCAATACTGTTTGCTAATAACACCAAAACAGTCTTAACTTAACAGCTATCAATTCCTTTTCCATCTTTTGCATAAAATTATCAAGTAAATTTTAGCCCCTCTGAATATGCTGATACTGAACTAACTTGTTATCCATTTTAGTACCAAAAACTTTTGATTGATACAAGCGGGTACTTGTACAGATCAAGGTGTTGCAAGAACACAGTTTTGGAACATAAAGATGTTGCTTTATTGCATCTTTCAGGCCTCCAAATACACAAATAAACAGAACCAAAAAAGCACTTGCGACCAAATAGTCACATTTGATATAAGCATCAATAACCAGAACAGGTATCTTTGGTGAAACATCATAAGAAAAAGCATACCACACAGATTTGGTGTTCTGAAGAACAAATGCACTCGCCACAAACAGGTACCTTGTGTACAAAGCAATAGATCCTGGTCGCCTGATTTATGTAAGTTGTTAAATAAATATTGAAAAAAGATCATAATAAAGAGGAATGTATTAGTAATGAAGAAGACTTCATATAACAGTAATTCCAATATCATTAAGAAGATTTCTACTACCTCCAAAAGGGGCAACCCGACATCTACCTTCAAAATTTGGACAGAAAAACAAACTGGAAGTTTACATTTTTATTCTGGCCGAGTCTAAGCACACAAATGATTTCCCTACTAAAACCCCAATAACAATGACTAAACTAGAAGTCTTGAAATAATAAGGCAGTCATAGAACCAAGCCATAAATAGTTAAGATTACACACGAAGCTACCAATTCCTGCACTCAAGCCTAATCATACAGTTTGTTCTTTTTTTCTTTTTTGAGGATAATTATGCTGGTTTTACACAATCTGACTGAGACAGTAGCAATATGTACTTACTCCTTTTTGAAATTCTAAGAATAAAGCAATACAATGCAGTCAGAGGCCAAAGGAGCCAACAGATAATGCGAATTGAAACGATATCAAACCAATCTCTTGATCTATCTATCAAACCAATCCGAGAAACCTTCAAACAAATTTCAGGCGAGTAAATTATGACAAATGATCCCGTCCAAATTCAAATTCCTATTAGAGACTCTATCGAGAGATGAATCAATTGCCTATTTCTGACAGAATACGAAGAACGAAGCAGTGAAGATCGGATTAGCAAGTACCTTGCGACATTTGCACACGACCATCGCACCAACGCTTCAGATCGCGAAATAGCTCGGAGTAATTGTAAGGATCCGCTGAAGTAAAACAACGGAGATCTGATCTGATCTGATGTGATGAGTGAGAGACAGAGATAGAGAAAGAGAGAGAAAGGGAGGGAGTGAATGAATTAGTTAGATGTGAATTTTCAGAAATCAAAGAGGGCTCGTGACCTCGTGTTGTTGTGATCAGAGAACAAGCTCCGCTACCACAGAGACGATGAATAAGGGATGAATAATGAAATGAAATAGAACACCAATTCACTTCATAGGCCTACTAAATTATGTGTCAAAAAGGCCCAACAAAAATTGAGGCCTAAAATGAAAAATTCAGTACACCCGCATTGTACTGTAATGAAAAATTCAGTATAAATACAAGTTTTGTTATTGTATTAAGATGTAGCATGGGGCTCAGCGGAAAAGGAAAGTATAATTTCTGCATCTTGTCTCTCATCTTTTTGTATTTGTATTTTTGCCATTCTAATTAGTGAAGCGACATTTAAAATGTCTTGATATTTACGTTGCAAGGATAAAGAAAGCTCATTTGTTAGACTCAACAAATTATTCATGAAAAACAAACAAAAAATAAAGTCAAAGTTCTGAAGAAATCTTTTGAGACGATTTGCTTCACTTCTTTGCTCTTGTTTTGTACCATTCTTTCCAACTCATTTAAGAACATGTATTAAGGAGGAGAAATGAGAAATAAAATTTAAAATAGTGCGATAATGTGACCGCCAACGTGTATCGCCTAGCCTTTTCAAACCAAGATCTTGGTTCAGGCCTCTTCCAGTTTGAAGATCATCATGGCTTCGTGATTCTACAAGATCAATGCTAAATTTCCTACTCAATGAAATCCGATGTTTTGCAAAACCACCAATCAGATTTAACGTGCGGGTAATCAACTCAAAAACCAATCGACATCCTCATTCCTTTTAGCAATGTACACAAAGTATCAATTGAAGTTGGTGTGCGAAACAATGGATGTAATAAGCTGATTGATTTTTTCTAAGTATCAATGCTTTTAATCCATTAAATTATCCTCGCATGTTGCTTGCTCCATCATAACCTTGACCACGCACTCTTAATAAGTTAAGCTTATTTTTGCTAAGTAAAGAAACGATTGTTTTTTTATTAATGGAGCTAATGTATCCTCACCATGAACAACTCCCTGAAAATGCTCTACAATATTGCCTCCTTTGTTGACATACCATATGACAATTGATATTTGCTCTTTCTCTGAGATGTCATATGACTCATCAACTAAAATGGAAAAGAAATCATCACCTAACTCATTAGTTATAGCTTTTATAGCTAGCTTTGCAACAGCATGCACAATCTGTTTTTGAACTTCAGGAGAAGTGAGTTGCAAGTTTCTTGGAGCATTGTGAAGAACCACTCTGTCCACCTCTTCATTATTGTCAGCAAGAAATTTCAGTAGTTCAAGAAAATTGCTTCTATTACTAGAATCTTCATTCATCATGACCACAAAATGCTAAACCTTGACAAAGAAGGTACCTTATACAAAGCAACTGAAGATTCTAACCGAATGGTATAGTGAATTGATTCTAGCTTGGTTATGAGCACTGAAAGGTCCACCAACATGAACTCTTAATCAATCTGTCTTATTAAAATTTTGAAATCCACTGGTAACAAAAGCACCACCTCCAGTTTGGTTATCAGTTTCAGCCTCGAATAGATAGCAGAAAATGCAAAATAGTTTGTTTTTCTGCAAGCTATACTCCAGCCAACTAGGATACTTGTCATACCAACATAAATTAAACCTACGCAACACACCTCCTATATTGATTTGTTGGTATTCAAATCCTTTTGGTTGACATGGACCTCTTTGCAAATAAACTCTTCTAACTTCATCACGGATACTCGGATGATAGTCAGAAATCTTCTTTCGATATGTCGGATCTTTCGGAGCATCTCTGCATTGAAAGATTCTACTTGAACTCTCTTGAACTTTGGAGATGGATTTTGAGATGCTCTAATTCCTCTTTTCAGAAACTTCTCCATTTTTGATCTATGAAATGAGAAGAAAAAAAAAGTTTTAAACAAAAATCAAGTTGAATAGTCAATTCATGATTTGTAGAACTAACATCGCAAATCATATTTTTCAAGCAATCACTCTTAAAATTTTAACCGGTGCTGCTACTACTGTCAAAATAGAAACAAAATCTGAACTAGAGTATAACAAGTTTTTTTATTAAATTCTCATGTTTCATAGGATTCTCAGTGTTTTTTAAAGTTATAGAAAAATAAAAGTTTGCACTTTGTTTCAATTTTTATTTCAAAAAAGACCCCTATTTACTAAAATGCTCAAAATTCAAATAGTGAGACAAGTAAGCTGTAAGCATTGATTAATATCCTTTGATACTAGCATAAAGAGCCTATCTAAACTCTCTTTTTCTCCAAAAAAAAAAATAAAATAAAAAAACATTGGTGTTGAATTAGTGTGCAGTAGAGGAATATTTGATTGTGCTTGTGCATTAATTTCTTCAATATTTCTTGACTTGTGCTGGCCATTTCAATTTTTTGGAAGAGGAAAAGGCATAGAAAATGAGAGAAAAGTGATTACTGATTAGTACAGAGAATAGTAAAAGATGCATGGTAGGATGGAATAGATAGATGAGGCAGATGAGATCAAGAGAAGATATTGGGATGGTGGAATTAGTCAGATCACTAGACATATTTTTCAAAAATTATTGTGAGCCATAAGTCCATAATTTATATTTGTCTCGTAATTTTATATGGTTCATTGAAGTTTAATAAACTAAGTGCATGAATGTTTCATAATTTTCTTTGGCTCTTTTTATCAACAAAAAGCTACAGCTTGTAAGTAAATGTGTCTAATCTCTAGAGGATATGACTTGGTTCATTTTATTAGTTTGGATATATGATAAAGATCTTCCATTACAAAATAAAAAGATATTTTCTTGTTTCCTATTGGTCCAACCATTCAGAATATTATGGGGTCTATAGTGAGAAATTAAATAAAATATTTGTGGGTTCAAATTGGTAGAAAGATAACTAATATCAATATAAATATATTACCATCTAATATCAATATAAATATATTACCATCTAAGCAAATGGCAAAGAAAATCGAAAAATTCAGTGACGTCATTTGTACCCACAGTTGTATATATGTCTCCGCCACTGAACATGGGATGCTTTGAGTTAGGACTTACCGGCAAGTGGAGATGCTGGAAAATCTGCGCAGACAAGGATGCATGCATTTGCGTTTTCCGCATGTGCTCGCTCGCCCTCAGCCGGCTGCTAAAGGAAGACACCAACACAACACATGGTGCTTTTAAAAAGTGCCACGTGTGAGATCCAATGTAATTAGTCGGCATGAAATTAAAAAGGAAGTTCTGGTTGGCTGGTTGGACGGTACAACGCGTCAGAATCTTAGTGGGTTTCTCTTTCGGAAATTGCTGTTTGCTGGTTGATCTTGATGTGTTGATGGGCTACACCGAATTTATGAACCGCTGGTTGATCTTAGTGGGTCTTGCTTGCTGGGCATTGGCAATGTGTTATTTTCTTTCCCTTTCTCTTTCAACCAAAAAAAAAGGGGCAGTATTTATTGCTTTATTATAGTTTAATCATGTATGCTTATACACATCATTGTTTGTAGTTAGCATGAACTTGAGTTTGTCAAGATGGTTTGAGAGTTTAACTTCAAAATTTATCAAATTAATTTGAGATGTATGAGTTCAAACTGATCTAATTTTCATATATATGGTGCATTGACATATTAAATTAGTTAATTTTTAGTACATAAAGTTAAGAAATTGAAAGTTTACATGTTTATTTGATGCATTCATTTTTTATTAATTTTTAATTGCTTCACTTTATACTAAATTAATTTTAAATTTATAAATTTGACATGTAAATGAACCATTCTTAATGTAGATTGATTTGGAATGTTTGCATTCATTGTTCAAAGTCAGTAAAATAAAGATTTGATGTTAAATTCACAAAACACTCTAGAGTTATTTGTGGTAGGCCATTAGAGACCAAGTTTTTACTTATATATGTTTTCTAATGTTCTAGCAACATTTAAAAAGGTTAGAGAAAAATATATATTATACAACAGTTAAGTATGTATTACACAATAACTAAGTATATTATTTAGAATGATCTAGTTAATGAATATGGAAGTTTAAAATAGCAAGTATTCATAATGCAATGATCAAGAATATATTGGATAACAACCAAGTATGCATTGTAAATAGTCTAATATGCCGATTTTTTTTATTTAAGAAAATTAATATTTAAAATTATATTAATAAGAAAATTGGATGAGAAATCACAAATATGGGAGGGACGGATTTCCAAAATCCGTCCCCAAATATACTTTTAATCTTTCTTTATAAAAAATAATATTTTAATAAGACGAGATTTTAAAATTCGTCCCCCAATAAAAAATATGTTTTTATTAATGGACGGATTTTGAAATCCCGTCCCACAGGGAAAAGATTTTGAAAACATCGGGTTGAGGGACAGATTTTCAAAATCTGTCCCCCAATAAAATATTAATTTTTATAAAAAAATGCCAAAATCGCGTATTGAGCTTCAAACAGACATAATTTTTGATAAGAAAGTCTGTAGAAAACGTTTAATATCAATTCGAATAGATTATTTTACGAGCTTTTTGAATTAATATTAAACGTTTTCTACGGACTTTTTTATCAAAAGTTATGTCTGTTTGAAGCTCGATACACGATTTTAGAATTTTTTTATAAAAATTAATATTTTATTTTTTGAAATCAGGCTCTAAATAAAAAAATATTTTTTATTGAGAGACGGATTTTAAAACCCCGTCCCTCAATAAAATATATTTTTTTTATTGAGAGACGGATTTTAAAATTCCGTCCCATATTAAAATATTATTTTTTATAAAGAAAAATTAAAAGTATATTTGGAGATGGATTTTGGAAATCCGTCCCTCCTATATTTGTGATTTCTCATCTAATTTTCTTATTAATTTAATTTTAAATATTAATTTTTTTATATAAAAAAATCGGTCTAATATGTGTATTGAAGATTGAAATAATAAGTACGGAAAATTAAAATAGCTATTAATAACCATCAAAATGCATTTTGACTTGACAGAAGACGTGTCACAATTATTAATTGTTATTTCAATTTATCAAACAATTTTCCAATTATATCAAAATTAATACACATTCTAACTTGAAAACATACAACTCTCCTATAATTTAACTTTAGTTAACATTGCTACCTATTTCAATGGTTAGTACATCCCTTCTCAAATTCAAAACTGATCAGAAATCCAAAACTAACGGTCCTGATTTGTTCAGAACCATAAGTTGTGTGTAGGTTCGGAGAGCGACCTCCCCTTGTCCCCTCAAAACTCGCACCAGTTTTAAAAAATTCTATTTTTTATTATATTAATTCCCTCTTGATGACTCCCTGTTGCGTGGATCCATCACTCTTTGAATTCTCTTTTTTCTTTCAGTATTCGTAGAGCGCTCCACTATTGGGTCCAACCGAAAGGTGTTGCGGTGTTCTCTACTCTCTATCCCCCGCACACACACACACACACACACACACACACTCAAAAAGGGCCCCCTCTTCTCTCTCTCTTTCTCTCTCCCCCTCCAACTCATAAACACCTCATGAAGCGCCTCTCCAATCCCACTCCACCTCTCCAATGTCTCCTCCCTTCTCGCTCTCTTCTCCTCTCCTCCCCTTCTCTCCCTTCTCTCAGGTACTCCCCCTTCTCTGCCTCTCTCTCTTCCTGCAACTCCTCTCTCCTCTTCCGAATTGAGTTCCTTCTTTCAACTTATGAGTTAATTTTAACCGAATTGTTCATTTTTTTTCTTTCGTAGGCGAGCTTTGCGCATAGGAAAATGTCTACGTCCCCTGGAATTCTCGTTGTCTGTTGTGAAATTGGGAGCATTAGGAGTAGATTTGGAGGAGGTGTGAGTGTGCAGAGAAATGCATTGAATTTTCTCAATGGAAATTCACAAATTGTGCTTCGGCCGGCGAGTTTCAGACGGGGATCGGTCCGGAGAAGAAATCTGAGGCCTTCTGCTTCTTGTAATTCTCTATACTTTCAACTTGCAATTACATAATTCATAAAATTATTGTACTATTTTTGCACTAAAAAGTTTCATCCCACTATCTTTATTTATATGTTCATTAGCACACACTCTAGAAACACTCTGGTTTGTTAATAGAAATTAATCAAACCTCAAATCTGCTACCATATATATAAATGATAATTGTTTTTCCAATGGTGTAAGTGACCATTTATATGTTCAGAGAAATCTCCATGCACCAAGATAATTTTGGTCCATATTAATTAATTTGATTAGAAAGGATAATTATATAATGAAATAAAGCAATGTTCTAAAGTGTTTTTCCAATTCATTATGAGAATATCAATAAATTTCCTCATTTGGGTTGCTCTAGTGTTTTATCTATTTACCTGAGCTTTAGTTAATTTCAATTCTTCTTTTGAACTTTTTCATGGGTATCTTAATCAATAATTGTAAGGCACTTTCTGTAAATCTGAAATTTTTGGTTGGTATCGGCATGGTCAAAATGGTTGAGTGATTACATAAATTGGTATGCGGTGTCTAACTTGGGCATGTGGATTGCTCCTGTGTTTCTGCAACATTGAAATATCAATATTTTCTTTTTATCAAGTATCAAATGCAACTCGATGTTATTATAATAAGGATATGTTGAGAATGAGGCCGCATGTATAAGTTTTGTTGTTACCTACCACTTGATCAACTTCCAGTTTGGCATGCTAAAAGCACAAATTCTTTCTTTCAATTTTGTATTAGATTTTCACAATTGTGGATTAAGGAATTAATTTATCTTGCTTATGCTATGTTGATTGTATCTTGATTATGATATTAGCACATACAGAATTGTACTTGTTGAAATGAGCTTAACACTGTCCATTTTGTTTTTTTATATATTAAACAGACGGCAGTCTGTCATTGTTCCCACACTTGCTTTATTCTATTTCTAATGCTTTTTGCTGAAATCAGTATTATTGTCTACGAAAACTAGTGCCTATTTATTGTTAATTCAAAAAGTTTGCTCTATTGTCTGTTTGTTTTCACCTAGAAGTTGGTTTAACTTTCAAATTCATGCAATGCCAAACAGGCTTCGTCCTGTACTTTTGTATTAGTTTTCATACCTGTTGAGTAGTTAAGTATGCTGATTGCTAGCACATGTATCCTTGATTACATCTTGATTATGATATTAACATTTATGCAATGTGTACAAAAGTAATAAACATAGCACTGGCCATTCTCTTTTATATATTAAACAGACGGCGTCTTGTCTTTGTGTTCACTGTTCACACTTCTTTGTCTATACTAATGCTTTTATTGTACATTTAAGGTATAGAAATATCATTGCCATAGTGTATATGAAAAATTGTGCCCGTTTTTTTTATCTAAGAAATTTATTTATTATTTTTCCTTTTGGTAAAGGGATTGCAACTTCTCAAATAGCAAGCCAAGCTTTCACATGGGGCACAATTGCTGTCCTTCCCTTCTACACTCTAATGGTTTTAGCTCCTAATTCAAAACTTGTAAGTTTTCGTAGTAGCTTTTCAACAAATTACTTTTCCACCCCACTAACTGGCAACTGATTATTGTTTTTCATTATTAAATGAACTTTTTCACAGACAAGAAGAACTATGGAGAGTAATGCTCCTTATGTTCTACTTGGGGTTTTATATGCCTATCTCTTGTACCTCTCATGGACTCCTGAGACTCTAAAGTGTATGTTTGCTAGTAAATATTGGCTACCGGAGGTTGGTAATATAGAGTAGTTGTGACGTTATATTTTCCATTATCAATTCTTGTGACGGTTATGATACGGAAATATTGATTGAGGCTTTGTGTTATCTGAAACAGTTACCTGGAATTGCACGGATGTTTACTAACGAAATGACAGTGGCTTCGGCCTGGATTCATCTTTTGGCGGTTGACCTATTTGCTGCCAGGTAAATCCATGCCTCATTTTTTTTTCTGACTATTTTGTTCAGGAGCTTCTGAATTTCTTGAAAATTCATTTTTCAGATACTCTATTTCACATATTAGAACAATATTACCAGAGATTAAAGTATCTCTTCATTTGCAGTATTCTTTTGTTGGGATGAACTTTTGAATTCTACGTTTTATTTTACCCCTGTTTTGAACTCTTCAATTGATAATCAGGCAAGTATTCCACGATGGTTTGAGGAATGGTGTTGAGACACGGCATTCGATTTCTTTATGTCTTCTCTTTTGCCCAATTGGGATTATTGCTCATGCAATCACTAAGGGTTTGACTAAATCAGTGAAACATCAGCATTAAAGCATAGTGTTTTTTGGATAGATGAGGTATTTTTGTACTTATTCTTGTATCTGGCTTGTTGTCCATTGATTATAATTGAGAATAAATTAAATTTAGTTCTTCAATTCACGTAATAAAATAAAATTTCTATTGATTGCCAAACTTATAGTTTTGGTGAACCTTGTAGTTTCAGCAGATAAACAGAAATTTTTGTCTGATATATTCAGCCTAAAATTATTCTTCATAGAGTAAAGTTGTGGAGCTTTTCTCTTTTTATTTATTTTTTTAATTTTAAACTTAAGCAATACCTTTCTCTAATAAGCACTGTTTGAATAAGAAAAAGAACATTTTCCTGAGAAAAGGACTAAGAAAAAGAAACGATACTGTGAATCTTTTACCTGATATATACTGAGCCTAAAAATATCCTTCATAGAACTATTTTTCTGCACAAGGTTGCTTAAGCAATTTATAAGAAAAGAACACATCTCCATTGGTATAACTGTAAAAGAAGGGTACATGAATGCATTTTTGCGCATAGTTGATGTCCATAACTGACAATAGAAACATGAACAAGTACAACAACTATCTGATTTAGATTGGGACTTGACCCGACTTAAAAAGATGCAGTACAGGCAGCACCAAGGTCAGATTGAGTGACCCAATTGATAATTGCATAGCACGGGTGTACTTTGAACATCTTGAACTCTTGGAGGAAACATGAGATGAGAGATGAGGGATGAAATAGCATTGGAAATGTTTTGGCTCTTGGCCCCCCTTTGAAATAGAAAGATAAAAGGTTTAAAAAAATTGAAAATTTGACTGTAAATTCTTATATACAAACTAGAAGCAAAAAATGTCTCATTTTGTAGTTTTGCAAATTTACAGTTGTGATTTTTTGTTTAAACATAAATATGCATCTTGCCTAATATTCCCAGATATTCAAGCCTGACAAATTTAATCTCAGGAGTAAAAGGAGATACAAAAGAACCTCATGATGGGAATTTAGCAAATTAGTACCCCCAAAATTTCTTATTCCCTTTGGCAGAAATTTACTTATTTCCCAATTACCATAACCCAAGGGAATTGGGCACTTGTGTGAGAAATGAAAACTTAATAATACCTGTTCAGCATTTCTCATGTCCTGAATTTTAGCATTTGGTTTAATTTATTAGTTCTTTCTTCTAGGTTTTTACTTCAACTGGATCATACCTTAACCAGGTACCTCCTTGATATTGTAACTATGTTGTGAAGATAGAGCTGGAAAAAAATTGAAATAAATAGTGGTCACAAACTCACAATCTCAATTAGTGTTGCTTGAAAACATATTAAATGTTACAAATAAGGTTGAGCTTCCTAAAAGTGTCTCAAAAGTCAAAACCAACAGAAAGAACATGTTTATAGCATAATTACTACATACAACATAAGGCATCGATTTGTCACTTAAAATAAGAAGAACAAGTGTATAGGAAAATAAAGAGAAGACCACTAAAACTGTCTGTCTTTAACATTGCTTCCAAATCTTGTGTGCTTGTACCAAGACTTGAAGAACCAAGCAATTCTACATTTACATCAGGTCAAATTTTGTGCTAAATCAAGGGAACAATAGTGAAAAGGACCAAAAAGGTAAAACAATAAAATGTGAGGATACAAAAGAGGTGTGCTTACATTTGTAATGAGGAACAGGAGGGGGAAGGAAAGAGGTGATAGTTGCACGCCAGTAGGCCCCACAAGGGCATTTTGTAAAATGAAAATTTTGAGAAAGTGCAATAATGATATTTTTGTAATATTGACATTATTTAATTTGACTGGTTAATACAGACAATGTGTATAGGAAGATGATAAGAATAAACCAAATGAGAATAAAGAAAAATAATCTGGCCAAATCAGAATAAAGAAATATAATCTTCATGTGTATACTTCACTTAAAAATAAAGAAAAACAATCTGCATGTGGATACATTGCACAAATGCAGTTGCTCAAGTATTTCAGAAATGACACAAATTAATTGCTCCTGTAGAAATTGTCCTAAACATATAATATTCTCTATTTCAATTTGAATTATCACATGTGTTGCAAAAGTGAAGGTTTTATTTTGTCAGATGTACCGGCATCAAATATATGATTGAGAATTATTGCTAATCTCACACCAGCTTTAGCTATCTGCTTCTCCACAATGGGATACCGAGAATAGAAATAATCATCTGCATTTGTTTATAAGCTTAATATTAGAAATAGATTATTTTTTTCCTTTTCTTTTGGTTGTGTTTTGGCTGAAGTGATGCCGGGAAATTTCAGTAGTACCTGTGAAGGCTATTTTATTTTCTCTTTCTTCTTTATCGAATGATATCTACCGGTAAACGTTGCAACTGGTACTGGTCAGGTACCAGAAATATAAAATGGTTGACAGAGAACAAGTTGGTTGATGCTGGAGAAATTCAAAATAAGAAAAAGAACTAGATGATCATATCGTGAGAAACGTACCCTTTAGAGTACAATCTTGTTCTACGTCTTTGTATGCATAAGAGCAGGCCAATTGAATGCTCTCCGATGCGTAACTGGAAGAATTATAACTTCTCATTAAATCTGGGTATGATATTATGAACAAATACATGCAAACAAAGAGCAGCATAAATCTTACTCATTAGCACAAGTTGATCTCTTATTTCGGCAGTCTTCCCAATTATTTATCTCATCAGACCAACCTTCCTAAACCAGAAAAAAAAAGCATATAAATTAATTCGCTCAGAAAAAGATAATATAGAGTGTTTGGCTGAGAACAAGCAAAAAGAGAATATGTGATGCTACTCACAGTAATGTTCAATTTGATTGCATTTATCATAGTGTTGAGATCATTATCGTAGAAATCCGTCATGACTGTTTCAATTATGCTCACATCCCATACCTTCAATTTATAAAATAAAACATCAGAGAAGAATGTCTTGGAAACTCACAAAACAAAAGAAAAATAATTAATAAGAAATGATTTTGAATTAAGAAGAGAATTAATTCACTGACATGATGGAGGTTGGTCTTTCTCCTGTACCAATGCACTACTATAGTATTACCACCTTCATCTGCCTCGAATCCAACATGCAACGGTTGATGCACATCTCCGACAAAGTGAGAGAGAAACATCAAGCTCTCTGTCAAGTTATCTGCCCATCCACAAATTCTTAAAATTCAAAACCAAATAAAACTAATTTGACTTCAAAGTTGTTGTGATATATTGTCATTGCATTGGTCTTACATGTATTCTTTGAGTCTCCATAGCTGTATAACTGTTCAGTGTAATTGTTGATTGCTCCTACCACACACATGCCTTGCTGGCCTTTGGCATTGTGGCAATCCCCTATCATGTCAAAAAATATGTTCCAAGGATGAAAAATTTATAACCCAATATTGAACTGCAAGCCCATCCATAATTGACCCAATTCAGAACTAATTGGGTCGAGCCTTGTTTCATTTAAAATAATTTGGATAGAGCCCAATTCCGAAATAAATTAATACTAAGCTTTTATGTTAGACAAGTGGGAAGAGGGTAGAGTACATGAGGCGCAATAAAAATAAAAAGTTCCAAAGTCTTTGTCATAGAGTCATAGACTAGTGTCCACAATATATATATTTTTGGATAGGATAGCTTCTTAGACAACACGAGTATGAGATCATCACACAGGACAAAAGAAAATATCTTCACTACCTTTCCTCTTCATACTTAATATCATTAATTATTAATAGGAAATCAATATGAGCTAACAATTAAGGTACTATCTTTAGTCAATTAACAATTTTTCTGTCATATGGGCATATGGCATCTCCGCCAAACACAAGGCATATTAACCGGGTAGATTTCCGCTCTTACTGACATGTGGCCCCAAGGTCTGACATCATGTGCGTAGAATCAATACAGAAGGCATTGCACATTTGCACACCTAATAATTTGCGGAGTGTGGGGCCCACTAGTGACGGGTAGAAGGATTGCCTTCGAAGTATAGCTAACTTGGACTCGTTCGTTAGCACTAAACCCGGGTTACTAGGACCCGCATATCCGCATTTTGGTGCTTTTTTTGCAAAAGAGTACCTGACCTTTACAATTTTCTCAATTTAGACCCTGAAAGTTCTATCGTTCTACGATCAAAGCTAATGGAGATGGTGATACTATTCCCCATGCGAATCGATCGTGGTGACGGCTGAGAGAGAGACGATTAGATGAAACCCTTGGGGGTAGAGAGGAGAGAGAAGAACTTACTGGAGTAGTCGTAATTGCAAACTCCCGGGGTGTTGATGTAATGTAGCGGGCTCGACCAGCGGTAATGGAACCTGATCTCATCAGGCCATGAGCAAACCGATGCCAGATCGCCATTCGCGACCTCTGGCAACAGATCCAGTACCGCCTCTTTCGTTTTCTCCGTCAGATACTTCTGCGATTGTATTTTCACATTTAGTTGAGATTTCTCTCACAAATTCTATGAATATTCTTTGTTTGCAATGGTGCCTCGAACGTTGTCGGAGATGAGAATCCTGAAATTTAATGTTTGCGAGTGAATTTACCTCTGCGATTTTGCAAACCATGAAATGGCCCTCTTTGCCCCATGCATCGATGCTCGTCGGAGCTGAAATTAAGCAAAAGAGAAAAACGATTTGAAGAAGAAACAACAGAGACATCCTTCTCTTCTTCTTGATTCTATTCTCTCCGTATTTCGGTTACTTCTCCTTCCCTCCCTCTACGCTTTGCGTTTGTTGATGGAGAGAGGAGTGTGCTCTGATGATACGTATATATTTGGAAGGAGGAGCATGGAATGAAGCAATGATGAGACATGGTTTTGTAAGGGGAAAAAAGGAGGCGGGTATCGGATTGGAATTAAAATTATAAACAGAAAAGAGAAACTCTCTTCCATTCCCATCCCATGACATTTTCAGAATTTCACAAATGGAATGTGTTTCGTTGTAACGGATTTGGTTTCTTGATATATAAAGCACTGTTTATTATTGAGAAAGGGAATATCTTTACAGCTGAGTGCTGACTATAACTTGGGGCAAATTTTTGTTTCTTTCTTGAAAAAATGGTGTTGCTATTATATATATTATATGTCAGTTGTGCTCGTACAAATTGTTTCACCAATTTACAACAGGAAAGTGTAAAAAACAGCCGCCTAACAGAATTTTGATGCACGTCATAAATTTTGAGGCACTAAAATTTTAAGTTTTTGTAAATTTAAAATTATGTAAAGTTCACACTTAATAAAAAAAATATAAATAGTTCAATTTTAACTTAAAATATATAGGAGTTTTAAATTCAATTTGATATGTTAATTTGTATATATTCACACATTTTTTTTTTCCATTTCCTACATTAAAATATATATATATATGTTAGCACATCAACGTTCATTCACATGCTTTAAAAATTCGCACCTATGACAAATAAATTAACATTCAGATGCAACAATAAAAAAAATAGTAGTTCCTCTTTTATATACTATAAGAAAAATGGAGTACAATATTTTCACTATTTCAAGTTGCCAAAGTATCAAAACCGAACATAGAAAATTTAGTTGCAACTTGTAAGCGTCACTTTTCAAGTGGAATGTACAAATTTCAAATTAATATCTGTCTTGGGTTTGTGAAAAAGAGAGGCTTGGTGGGTCCTTTGCTTTGCTAAAAGAATGTCACTATTGTATGTATTTTAAAGCACATAATGAGGATTGCAAATTGTACTTGAAATTTATAAACAAGATTATGGAGTACTTAATTGGTACTTTAGAGTTATGGTTGATGGATACATGCATGTGAGTGTCATATCTAATATGAGTATGCTTTATTGGTATGTATGTAATTTATTAAAATCTACGTACAATATGTTTTTTTAGAAATATTTATTTATTTATTACTTTTATGCACAAACACACACATGTATATTTTTGTTGAAAAAATGAAATATATTGGTCCTTTTAATTTTTGAAAAATGTGTATATAAAATTCTAGGTTAATGTACTTTTAAAATACATTTAATTAACAAATTTTTTAGTCCATTTTGAATATGGATGCGTAGTATGTTTGACTTAATCAACGAGTTAAAGTATTTAAATTATTAAAATGAGCTTTTGGATGTGTATTGCATGAAGAGGAGAAACCACTTGACAAACTTTCATTTTAAAAATTTGACAATCTTCAAAAATTAAGTTTAAATTTGAAGTTCAATATAATAGACATGATTTATATTATTTCTATAAAAAATGATGAAATTTGATGTATGTTTTATTATACATCAAGTAATTTGTCCTTTGACGGCCTGGAATTATATATGCATCCTGTATAATTTAGATATGTCTTCTTTTTATTAAATTTAGTGCAATTTTAAAATTACGTACTAAATTTAATATAAGATCTATTTAAATTTAAGAGTACTTTTACATTTATTTTTATTTCTATATTTTTTTTTAAACAATAGTTGTGTTTGTCAAATAATTAGATAGGAGGAGTTTAAATTGGCAGCTGGTGGTCCCTTGATCAATACTCAAAAGGTGCATATTAATATTGGCAAGGAATGAGTAAAAAAAAAAAAATGGAAAGGTTCTTTTATTTATTTAGATTTATGATTACTACAAATTGTGAAATTTCTGCTTATTCTTCTAAACCGTGCCAACAGAAATTAAAAAAAAAAATACTAATGGGGACGGATCATTGGATCAACAAATGGATATGAGTTAGGAGGAAATATTCTCCTATTCGTTTGTTATGAGTTTTAAATAACAAATGGATACAAATAAAAGTGTCACTAGGATATTTTTGAAAGTTCAAATCATCTCACCTCCCGTATAAGAGAATGGTCATTCCCTTATACGTGGCGGAGTACAGCAGCCTGGTAGCTTACGAGGAAGCTCCCACGAGTTGAACACTAAGTTTACTATGATCCAATTAGTTCAAAATTAATTGACTCAAGATTTTTTCGGAAACTCTTTTATAGACTTTTAATTTCATCATAGCTATGTTATGAAATTTGAAAATTTTTATTCATTCCTAAGTATCCATATTATGGATATAGATCCATTCAATTTCATATTATAAGAATACAAGCTATCCTGTTGCAAATCTTGAAAATAATATTTTTTTTTTCTTTTTCGAATTAAATGACTTATTTTTTTTATTTAAGAGATTATATCTAGATACTTTTTATGTCTAATTTAATTGAATTAAGAAACATGATTGAAAATTGTCGTTTAATGACAAAGAACAAACAATTTGAGATTCTCAAAAAAAAGAAAAAAAGAAAAAATTCAAATAGAATTTAAATTCTATTAAACTTTTCATAAAATCTTTCCTTCTATTGTGAAAAGTTAATTAATAAGTCAAAAGTTACTTAATTAAGTAATTGAAATCCTAAGATATCCATCTTAGAACTACAAATTATATATAATTTTTTGTTCTAATCAAAGTCCTTAAGTGTAATTTTACTAACTAAATTAATAAAAAGCAATTAAAAAAATAATTAGATTCATTTAATATGAATCATTTATTTCAAAGCTAGTTTTTTAAGCATTTTAAACATAGCAATTTAACCTATATTTATTAAAGGAATATTTTGTTGTCGAAATACATAAAAACCAAAAACTCTTTTATTTGGTTTTTGTTTAATAAAACTTTTTGAATTTCCAATAGAAAGTGATTTTGTTAAAGAAGAGGCTTTTACTGCAGTTAAATATCCTTTTTTTCTCCAGATATTTTTACAAATACGTTTTTTTTGACATAGAAGTACGTTTTTTTGAAACAGCCATTGAAAGAAAGTCTTTTATTTTTATTTTTTTTATGTGAAAGACATTTTTTTTTCAAAAAAAAAGGAAGAATTATTTATTTAGGATACCAAAAACTCCCAGAAAAATTAATAATAGAATTAATTCACTTTCTTGCTACTATTTATTTTATTGACTCAATTTTATATTGCAGAAGGCTGCTCAAGAATTAAAAAATAGTCGACTTTGTTATTTCCATTTCTGGATTTTTTTTGAATTCATCTTCATTTTGAAAAAAAAAAATCTTTCAATTTGAAGATGTAAAAACCTACAAAGAAAAAAAATACGGATGCTTAATTAAAGCATCCGTCTTGATCCACGAATTAAACAGAGTCTTCTCTAACTCTTTTGAGAAGAAAAAAGGATTTGGTGCATGTTGTATTGTCCATAAGATAAATTAATTTTAATCTTTTTTTTATTAATTTGAGAAATAAACTTTATTTTAATATGAAAAATCGACGGCTTGAAATACTAAAAATGAAATTTCAAATAAATTCGAAAAATCTTAAAAATAGCAAACAAAACTTATAGACATAATCATAAATTTATAGATTTATTTTGTTTCAAAATTCATACAATTTAAGTATTATTTGATGGTCCATCAAAAATCATTAAATTAAAACAATTGTCAATTGTAAATATTTTAATGATTTTTGACGGACTATTAAATAATACTTAATTCATTTGAAATTTGAAACAAAATCAATTTATAAATTCAAAAATGTATCTATAATTTTTTTCTATTTTTAAGATTTTTTCAAATTTATTTTAAATTAAAAGATTGTCAGAATTATCATTGTCAAAGTCTCTCTCCCCACCAAATTATTGGTTGCTTTTTTATCGCAACACAGAGTATCACAGAAAAAAGCGCCACATAAAGACTGAACTTAAATTTTGGATTATTCATTATTCTACAATCTTCATCAGATCTTCTGTGACGTATATTGACTATCTATAGCTGTGGCGAACTAATGACAAGAACACCTTGTCACATACTGCCTTTGTAAATTGTGTAGATACCAGTTAACCTCTCTCCAGGAACATAATTTACTCAAAAAAAGCTGATTTTTTTAAAATTAAAGTAGCATATTGCACAAATAGCCATACAAAATTACAAATTACTGGATCAACGGTCACCTGTTTGAAACTTTTTGAGTACTAATTAATTCAAAAAAATAAGAAGGCAACAAAGGCAAAGCTCATTCCCACCAACTTTATCAACGGTCAAAAATCATTTTTCATATATAAATATCTTAGCTGGATTAGAACCTGCCCAAAAAAAAATCTAAAAGAATTCCCAGAAAAATAGAAAAATGTCAAGCATTCTCACCCTTCTCTTCATCTCTACTTTTGTAATTCATGCCTTTGTTGAAGCAAACCAGATCGGTATTTGCCACGGCCGCGTTGGCGACAACCTTCCCTCTCCTGGTGCGGCATCTCTTCTTCTAAAATCAAACGACATTTCAAAAGCCAGACTCTTTCTTCCCGACCCAGCCGTACTACCCGCCTTCAACGCAACCGGCATTGACCTCACAATTGGTGTACCGAATGAGAATTTAACTTACCTCGCCACCTCAGATGTCAACATTGCCGTAAATTGGCTTGATTCCAACATTTTCTCTTTTGTTTCCCCAGATCATGTCAGGTATTTAGTTGTTGGAAATGAGGTCCTTTACAAAGATACATTTTATTCGCAATACCTCGTACCGGCAATTAACAATCTTTACAAGGCATTGCAAATATTGGGTTTTGATAAAAAGATTAAATTGTCATCTGCTCATGCCTCCTCTGTGCTTTCTTTTTCTTATCCTCCCTCAGCCGGGGCATTTGACCAACAATTTCTCTCGGTTCTTCGACCGATGCTCCAGTTCTTGAACCAGACTGGGGCACCATTCATGGTTAACACCTACCCTTTCTTTAGTTACATAAATGACCCCACAAATGTTCCCTTGAGTTATGCACTGTTCGGTCCCGATGCCGTCCCGGTAAAGGACGGAGATTTGATGTACACAAACTTGTTTGATGCCACAATAGATGCCATTGTGGCAGCTATGGAAAGAGAAGGGCTTAAGGGGATACCAATTGTCGTTACCGAGACAGGTTGGCCGACAGCAGGACATGTGGCAGCGACAAAAGAAAATGCAGCAATTTATAATGGGAAAATTGTGGAGAGAGTGAGGAGCAGAGTCGGTACGCCAAGACGACCGAGTGTACCAGTGGAGGTATACTTGTTTGATTTGTATGATGAAAATTTAAAGAGTGGTGGGGAGTTTGAAAAGCATTTTGGCATTTTTAATTTGGATGGTAGCAAGCTTTACAATATTGATTTCATCTGAAATCTCTTCTATGCCTTTTTTTTTTCCTCTCCATTTAGTGTATTTATTTATTTTTTTGCAAGTAAAGAATCCTTGAAGTTATTTCCATTAGGAAATTATAACTTATTTTTCTCTCATGCTGTGTTGATCTGATTTTGAATAAAAACAGCTTTGCAAGGCTATGTGTCAAATGCTCTTGATTATATATTATTAAGTTCCTGAAGGTAATTATATCATACCATTAATGACAGCTCTATCGCTTTCACAATTAAAAATCACCTTCTATGCAGTATCAAGAAAACCCATACCGGTACCAGTACAAGCACAAATCGGCACAAATCGGCACAAATTTTAGCAAAGAGCAGAGAATAAATTTCAGCAACATATACCACAGCAATTTCACATTTTAATCAATATATCCAATACTTACAGACCATGCATCCACATGCTAAACGATCCACCGACTAATTTTTAAGAGTTATCAGACCAACATAGAAGAAAAGAATCGAAGGATCTCTACAACAACACAACTGGCACAAGTCAATTGGAAAACCAACAACTCTAACATCTCTCTCCCTCTCTCTCTCTCTCTATAGATGGACAGAACGAGGGATATAAGCCTGGTTTTTGAACACACCTGAGAAGAATGAAATGTCAAGCAGCTCTCTCTGGCTCAAACTACAACTATACGGCAGTGCACACGTGTTCTTGCAAAATGAAACCTGAACTAAATAATACTGATATTAACCTCTGTCTATAAAATTAACCCAAAAATCGGCCCAAGTTAAGTGGGCTGAAAATGAGGAAGAGCCCAACAGGAAGCATACCAGTGCTAAAATGGCAAGTCTGGGAGAGTTGCAAAACAGAAAGTTAATGGATGGAATAATGTAATACATAAACAGCAAGATATGGTCTACTCTGGACCATTGAATTTTCTTCTGTTTAAACATGAAATAAGAATCAAAGTCCTCAACGATTCCATTCAGGACCATACAATTTTTATAACGTTAAGATCTTATAGAAGCGCATTTTGTGATTAAAAGAATGTTAGATCCTGGTTTAAGCAAGCAAAATTGCCACCAAGTCTCGAAGTGGCATTTTGTCAAACATCTTGTTCAAGGCAACCGGGAGATGGGGCCCGTTTTATAGCTAGCCTCCTAGACGAATCCTGCCCTACAATTCAGTGGCGGATCCAGGATCGTAAATAAGTTTGGATGCACGGATAAAATATATTCTTTTTTTGATCCAAAATCTCAATTAAGTCTAGATACAATAAAAATTAAATTATATTTTTACAGATTTTGAAAGAAAACTCATTACATTAACGGCGATTTTTGAAATATCTTGTGCTTGCTCATACGTAAATCCGCCCCTGCTACAATTGGTTGCACCGTGGTGGTTGGGCATAAGCCATCCGGTCCCCACTACGACGGTGTTTCTGGTACTATGCGAATATTCAGCCCCGTTAAATACGGAATACTGAGTGTGCCTTGATCTTTAATTGCTTGAGCGTTCATTGGTTAAACAATTGAAGTCCTGAATCCATGGACCAATCATATATACTCACATTTTTAATTTGAAGACGATGGAGAATTGACAGCATTTGTACAAATGTCATTTGGTCTATAACTAAAGCCGAATCTAAGTTCCATACATCACTCGTCAAATTAGCAGTGGGTAGAATTTTTGGATACAGAAACAGACAACATTGATTTTTAGGTCGTCCCTGCAATTGCAATCACATTCAATAGGCCGTGGAAATTTTCGCTTGTAGATATTCCTATTTTGTGGAGAAGAATCCGCACTGATTGTTGAATAGTACAATACCGACCGAATTACACGTTGAGTTGAATTCTAGGTTTGAATTCTCATGGAAAAAAGAAACAAACAATGACAAACTATTTTCACTAGAAAATTAGGGAAGATGCTACCCTGCAGTTGTAGTCAAATTTTCAAGATTTATAAACTTTTCTCAATCATTCCTAGCTAAATCCTCTTGGTTTGTCTAGCGCTTTTCCTTTCCCATGGATAAACTCACACATATCCTGACACTTACACTTTTAGTCCTCTATCACACTCTTGCAGTTGCCGTAGCCGGGAAACAAGATTTTGACAAAGAATGCCCTCAGTCAAGATGCAGCAAGGACGGCCCAGTAGTCCGATTCCCTTTCCGCCTCAATTCCAGTGCACCAAAGTGTGGTTACGGGGACCTTGTGCTCACTTGCTCCGGCAAAAACACAGTCTTACGCCTCCCCTCCTCTGGCGAGTACAACGTGACATCCATAAACTACAAAAAATCGTACCTAATTGTCACAAGATACTCCTGGACCCCTTGCCCATGGCTTCACATGGCTGAGCTCAACGTCACTGGTTCTCCCTTCAGCTTTAAGTCTTACCCCATATGGGTCTCCTGGCTTAATTGCACTGACACGATAACGGATGCATCAGATCATTCCGATTTGGCAGGTCCGATCTCATGTCTAAGTTCTCAAGGCCACTTCATATACGTCGCTATCTGGGATTTTGAAATTGATTTGCTTCCTTCGGCCTGCACCAAGATGAGAAACGACTCTATACTCGTAAACCCACAAGTATCAGTTGCAAAATATTTCCCTGATAAAAAATTCAAAGATCAGGTACATAAAACTAATGTGAGGCCTCTAGTAGGGTTGCTGTGGCAAGACAATTTGATCAACTGCACCGTTTGTGAGAAGAAGGGGAGTGTCTGTGAATTCAACACTGAATTGAAAAAATCAGTGTGTGTCTCTAAAGGTAATGTTTCAAACCAACACTAAATTGAAAAGAATCAGTGCGTATTTACATTATATTTGCATCAGTACATATCTTGAATGAGATATTTTAAGTCATACTTTGGGGAGTAAGTTATGCAAACGTTCCTTCAACTATTTTCCCGGTTGGATCATCTGATCCATTAATTAGGTCTCTTGTTTGGCATTTAGATCCTGTAGTTTTGGAAATCTGAGTCAGGACTACAACACTGGAAGTTTATTCGAAACTGGAAGATTTTATCTCTTAGAAAGCAAAATGAACTTTCTGATTGGGACATATTGAACTTTCCTTATCATAAATTTGGCACTTCCCTAAATTAAACTACCTCAATGGATGAACTCTACTCTTTTGTTTTAACAAGAAGTTACATTAAGCTCACTACTAATGAGGTTAGTTTTATATTTGCAGATTCACACGCGGTGCTAATTGCAGGTAATGAAGCTTGAAACTTGGACTATGGTGTTATTGATGAAACTAATATTAATAATTTATTTTGAAAAATATTACGGACATATCATTATTGATATCATCGTCGATAGAACTTTATTATATACGTTAAGTGAGTTGTTATGCATGTTAATAATTTTATTTTGCATATTATTCATATTATTCAATTTAAATACTACTAATATGCATAGTAAATCATTTAATTAAGTTGAATAATAATAGTAATATATAAAATGAGTTTCTAAAATAAAATCATTAACATTTATAATAACTCATTCAATATTTATAATAAAACTAATATCAATAATCATATCTGTTTGTGAGCTCCCATTCATTTAATACTATGTGCATACTTCTCAAATTAACTTTTATTTTGTAGGTATATCTTTTGGAGCTCTATGCATCCTCTTAGGCGGGTTTTCATACTTCTACATATCTCGCCGATCTAGGAGGAAGAGAATTACACGTCATAAGATAGAACTCTTTTTAAGAAACTACAAGGTGATGAATCCTACACGATACACATATGTTGAACTTATGAAGATGACAAAGGGATTAAAGAAAGGAATCGGACATGGGGGATTTGGAACGGTCTATGAAGGGAAGTTAACAAGTGGAGTTCCTGTAGCCGTTAAGGTGCTAGACAGATCCAGTGGAAATGGGGATTTATTTATAAATGAAGTTGCAACCATCGGAAGAATTCACCATGTCAATGTGGTTCGACTACTGGGATTTTGCTATGAAGGAGAAAAACGCGCACTTATTTATGAATTCATGGAGAATGGATCACTAGATAAATACATATTTTCCCCAAAGGGGAAGAGCCACCATTTTAGCATGGAAGGGTTGCTCGCAATTGCTATGGGTGTTGCAGAGGGTATCGAGTATTTGCACCAAGGTTGTGACGATCGCATTCTTCATTTCGACATCAAGCCCCATAATATTTTGATGGACCATAATTTTGTTCCTAAAATCTCTGATTTTGGGCTTTCCAAGCTCTGTTCCAAGGATAAGAGTTACGTGACCATAAGTGCTGCTAGGGGCACAATGGGCTATCTTGCCCCAGAGATGTATTCTAGAAACTTTGGAACAGTGTCTTACAAATCTGATGTCTATAGTTTTGGAATGTTAGTGTTGGAGATGATAAGTGGAAGAAAGAGCATGGAGCCTCTAAGAGATGGTCATACCGAGATATACTTTCCGGAGTGGGTCCATGATCAATTAGCACAAGGAAATACCTTGTGTTCAAGCCTTGATACGGCATGCGATGAAGAGATCATGCAAAAGCTTGCTATTGTAGCATCATGGTGCATTCAGTGGAGTCCAGAAGATCGACCGTCCATGACCAAAGTCGTTCAGATGTTAGGGGAGAACTTGCAAAATTTGCCAATGCCCCCAAAACCTGTTATTTCTCCTTTATATCATGATGCAAGTTCAGACCAAATTACCATTCTAGGAAGCTAGCTTATTCTGTATATGATTTTTAAGGTGTAAGAATGCAATTTCTATACGTTTTGGAGGAATGCATTAGTGAAGTTATTTCCAGTTGTGTTGAGATAACAATATAATTTTTCACACCTTCTTTAAGCAAGTATTTTGTGTGATTATTCTGTATGTTTTTTTTACTGTTCTCACGGAATGGTAAATCAATACTGTGCAAGTGCAAGTTAATTAATGGATTTCATCCCATTAATGCCTCATCTCCGGAACTTCTTGTCTAGTTTGTTGCTTTTTCTTCTATCAGGTATCTCACTGGATCACAACTTCACAATTCAGCGAGCTAGAGACAACTCTTTTTCTCTGTGAGCGCGATTCCATCTCAGATACCATTTCACTTGTTTCGCTTTGTTCTTTCCACATGATCAAGTCTAAATTTTGCATCTCCTATGAAAGTACTTTAATGTCTTTGTCTATTTCCAAGGGTAAGTTAGTTAATTAAATCCTGACAGTATGCTGAAATTAACTCAGACCATTTAACTTTTTTTAAAGGTACAGGAGCAATTCTCTTTTTTATTTTATTAAAGGCTCCTTGCAGTACTCTTAATTTTCTCCATTACTTCCTAGTCTGTTACGTCTAACTTAAATATTTTGATGTTACATTATTTTTGTGGCTATTGGTGATAAATAATTTCCAATATTTGACCCTTCTGTTGTTCAATTCCAATTTGTATTCTCATAAAAACTCTCTATATCATCCGGAGAGGTCGAGTCGACGTCAATCATTTACAAAATACGCATTTAACTAAAGTAGAATTTGACACAGAGTCTTCAATCTTGGATCATGTTAATTTTCTACATATATAGCGTAAAATTTCGTACATTAGCTTAGAGATAAGGCAATGCATTTTTTTTTCTCTAAAAAAATTGTTGAAAAGTCTTTAGGTTGATGTTGCCCTTTTTCCATCTAGAGTTCCTCGATCCTCATCATATCAGTCAAAACTTCTTTTGAAATGCGTTGCCTTATCTCTAAGCTAATTAGCTAAGCTCACTTCTTTGACAAAAATGAAGTTCCTAAACCTACTCATTTTTCTCTTTCTCTTTCCAAATATAGAAGTCTCAAGCTCTTCTTCATGTGAGGAGTTCCAAGATATCATTAATAGTCTTCTAGCAGGAGATTGTGGAGAGAAAAAGGACTTTCAGTTGTTTTGCGAAGGAACAACCCTGTTTTCTATATCCAATCCACCATGTTTCTTGTTAAGGATATTTCCTTTCAAAACACCACATTTCGGCTTGTCGATCCTTCTTACTCTGCTACAACCATAAATAATTAACCCAAACAAAAGTAAAAATTAGCCAGTCTTCCTTGGCCTAATTTAATTTAAATGCCTTGTTTATTCATTTCAATGTGAAGCCATATTCTAGACATACTATTTGTGTTCTGCTTGGGATGTTTAGCCTTAGAAATTTGGACAACATAGGCTGATGTCAACGCCGAACATTTCTAACATGTCAAATTTCACAGACAATTTTAGAAGGTTGAAAAGCAATTACCTAAGTTTAGCATATCATATTTGCTTGTGGTTGTTTGTATTGAAATTTTTTCGCTTGCAATGTATAGCATTCTTTCAAACAAAGTCCACTTTCATTCACAATCAAGCTGATCATTATGTTGAATTCTTCTTACAGTAGCAAGGATTATATTAGCTCCACTGGCAATATGTTCTTATTATCCCTAAAAATAAGACGGCGTGTCAAGATACGGTACGATATGGCACGTGTCAGAGGCAGCACGGTATGACACGACGTGTCAACAGGTGCCGTGTTATGCGTGTCGCGTGCCGTGCCGTTATCTGCGCCGTGTCCGGTTTTTCTCACTGTAGACACGGCACGGCATGCACGAATAAGGGAGGCGACACGGCACAAGACACGTATACGCACGACACAGGAACACGCGTAGGCACGGTAGGCACGTTTAGCACGGGTAGGCATGGTTAGGCACGGCACAGATAGACACGAATAGGCACGGATATGCACGGATAGGTACGGATAGGCACGTTTAGCACGGTTAGCACGGATAGACATAGTATGCAAGGATTGTCAGCCATTGATCGGACGGTTGATTTTGTAATTTATTGGCGGAATTTTGTAACGAGATTAAAAAGGAGGGAAAATTTGAAAAATAAAATATTTTAAAATAATTTTTAAAAAAATTTAAAATAATTTTTGAATTTTTAAAAATATTTTTCGGATTTTTAAAAAAATTTCAATTTTTTCTATTTTTTTGCAATTTTTACAAAAATATTATTTTTTTCAATTGTTTGTTTAATTTTTTTAGTAGCAAATAAATTTAAAATTTTTGAATTTTTTTATATTTTTTAATATTTTTCCTAATTTTTTACAATTTTTTCCCATTTTTTCTAATTTTTTCCCACCAAACACGTTTAGCACGTATAGCACGGCGTGTCAACTCGACACGGCACGGCACGATTAAGGCACGTCACGTTTAACACGGCGTGTGGAATCGACACGGCACATGTAGCATGCTGTGATTTAACCGTGCCGTGCCTTATCAGTGCCGTGTTTTATCCATGTTGTGCCTTATCCATACCGTACCTTATCCGTGCTGTGTCGATCTCTCTCTATTTTTGGCACGGCACAGCACACACGCCAAAAAAAAAATTCAACCTTCCGTGTCGTGCCGTACCACGGCACGCTGTGTTTTGACACGGCACGATACGGCATGCACAATTTTAGAACTCTAGTGAAAAATGTCCTCCTCTGTTAGTTCTATCAAAAAATTTCTGCGGAAAATGAAATTCTTTGCATTAGACGCTATGATTTTGCCGAGATATTTATAATGACAAATCACTATACATAAAAGTTTGGGCAAGGTGGCTTTGGATTGGTTTATAGAGGCAAGCTCTTAAGCGGCCAATAGGTCGCTATCAAGATATTGAGTAATTTGGTCCGTGATGGGGATGATTTCATAAGTGAAATAGCAATTATTGACATGATTCATCACACAAACATAGTGCGTGCGTCTCATTGGATTTTGTTTAGAGGGCTCTCGTCTATGCTTACATGCCAAATGGTTCACTTGACAAGTATATTTTCTCCTGAAATAACATTGCTCTTTCCATGGAGAAAAGAAGAGAAATTACAATAGGCATTGCTCGAGGGATTGACTACCTTCACCGTGGATGTGAAATGCAAATTCTTCATTTTGACATAAAGCCACACAACATCCTCTTGGATCATGATTTAACCTGGAAATTTTCAGATTTCGGGCTCGCGAGGTAGTACCCCAAAGACAACAATTTGGCACCATTGAGCAAGGCACGAGGTACAATAGGCTACATAGCTCCTGAGCTAATATCATGCACCTTTGGTGCTATTTCATACAAGGGTGATGTTTATAGTTTCAAGATACTGCTTATGGAGATGGCGAGTGGAAGAAGAAATGTAAATAATCATGTGGAGAGCTCAAGTTGAGTTTATTATCCATCATGTATCTATGACCAATTCAACTTTCCAGAGAGGGCACATAATGTAAGCAATAGTGTTGAATTTTGGAGAAATTGAAGAAGGGCTCTGTAAGGTTGCCTGTGGTGCATTCAAATGAAGACATCTAATCGACCCACAATGAGCAGAGTGATGGCAATAGCTTGGAGATGCTGCCGCGACCTTCCATGACGTGCTTACCGCAAGAGTTTTCTGTGAGACACTCTGGAATTGAGTCATATAGTATAGAGCTATCAATAATTTCTGAATAAATTAGTATGCTTTGAAATTTGAATAATTGCAAAAAAAAAAAAAAAACAAGGAGCAGCATATTGTACTCCAAGCATTCATGTGTAACTATGATATCTAGGGAATTCAATACGTACGTACCGTGTCAAAATATGGTGTGCCGTAGCATGGCACGGTTTTTTTTGCATGCACGCCTTATCATGTCAAAAATGAGGAGAGGATGGCATGGTACGGTTAAGACACTACGTGCTATATGTGCTTTCTTGATTCGAGATGCCGTGTTAAAAATAATGTATTTTAATCGTGCCATGTCAAAACGGCATGTCTTAACTATACTAAACGTATTTGGTGGGAAAAAATTCGAAAAAATTATAAAATATCTGAAAAAATAAAAATATTTCAAATATTGTAAAAGAATTTATTTTCTGCTAAAAAAATTAAAAAAAACCATTGGAAAAAAATTATAAAAAAATTTGTAAAAATTGTAAAAAATTCAAAAAAACTCTGAAAAATTTTATTTAGAAGATTCAAAAATTATTTTTAAAATATTTTGCTTTTCAAATTTCCCTTCTTTGGTCATTTTTTTATTTTAAATTAATTGTGTTTACCGGGGTACATTATTTTGGGAGGTTTAATACTACTAAGGATGTGGTGGTATTGCGAGATACATAAACTAGAAAAAAAATATCATGTCTGGTGTATTTTTTAATCCCATTATACAATCCCGTCAATAAATTATAAAATTAACCGTCCGATCAATATCCAATAACCTACAATCCTTACATGCCGTGTCTAACCGTGCCTACCCGTGCTGTGCTTATCCGTGCCTACAGATATCTATCCGTACCTATCCGTGTTTATCGTGCCTACACGTGCCTATGTGTGCTTATATGTATTTCCGTGTCGTGCCTCTGTGTGTCTCGTACCATATGTGTTGTGCTGTGTCAGCTACCTTAACCATGTATGTTGTGCCATGCCTTCGACAACAAGACTCCAACATGGCACGGCATGGGACACGTGTAACATAGCACGTATTGACACACTGTGTTATACCGTATCGTGTCGTGTTTTAACACGGCATGCGATTTTGAGAACACTAATGGTACCCATTTGTATTATAGTCTTATTGATGTAAGAAATTAAATTGTAGGTGGAACAATGTATATGTGTATTTGCGGGGTGGGGGAGTAATGTGCTTCGCTTCATTTTGCATGTTTTCTGTCCTCTGTGTAATTTATCATAAATACTTCTGAAAAATGGTATCTATTAACAAAGAAAATTTAAATCCACACTCCCATCGTCCCCTTTTCCTAAGTATCCTCTAATTGGTATTAGCTTTCACATAATTATTATTTTTGCCAAGGGTAATTTTGCCTTGTCTCACCCGCTAACTCCATGAGAGCACATATAAATCCTATATGAAAATAAGTGTAAATCTACACAGTTCAAAACTTCCAATTTATACATAATTTGTGCATATGGACGAAGACATAATAAACATTATGCATCAAACTTTTCTATTTTGTCATAACCGTACAAGAAAAACTATGAAATAATGATATATTGTTTAGTTGAACAGGATAGAGAAAGTCATGGGATGTACTGTAGTAAAAAAATTTCAAATAATATGCAAATAAATTTTTTTATTTTCGGTATTCCTCAAAAAAAGATGAATTAGGCAATAATGATAAATCTTTAGAACATATTTCTTAAATTTCTACAATTATTCTTGAATTTTTATAAATTTTATGAATAATTGTGTTATTTTCTGAAATTATTTTTTTAAAAATATCAGAAATATTATATATTTATATTCATTACAGTAAAAAAAATTACTCACATTAAACTTCGCCAAATTATCCTTCAATATAAATCGCTCACTGTTGTGTCAGACTTGTCCGACCAACTTACATCTAATTTAAAAATTCTCTTACATTATATTTGTTGATATTGGTAATAGATGATTACCAATATTTGACATAAAACCTTTTATGGTCCAATTCCAATTTGTATGGTTCTGAAAGCTCTCTTTATCTTTCACGCAAGTCTAATCAATGTCAAGCATTTAAAAAAGATGCTTTCAACTAAAGTAGATTTGACTCGGAGTCTTCGATCTTGGATCATGTTAAATTTCTACATAGTGTTTAGATTTTTTTTACATTAGTGCCAATGAAAAGTCTTTAGGTTGAAGTCGTCCTTTCTTCCATCTAGACTTCCTCATCATACCATTCAAAACTTCTTTAAAATACGTTGCCTTATCTCCAAGCTAAGCTAACTAAGCTCACCTCTATGAGAAACATGAAATTCCTAAACCTACTCATTTTTCTTTCTCTCTTTCCCAATATAGAAGTCTCAAGCTCTTCTTCATGTGAAGAGCTCCAAAAGATCGTTTATAATCTTCCAGGAAATTGTGGACATAATACCTTTCAATTGAACTGCGAGGGAAACGATCCAATTTTCCATATCCACTCCACGATGTTTCTTGTAAAGGATATTTCCTTTCAAAACACAACATTTCGGCTTGTCGACCCTTCTTATTTTGCTATAAGAGATCACTGCCATCTCCCAAACCAGACTGCCTCTTGGGATGCAACTGCAGCCTATTTCATTCTTCCTAATCACAATTTGGGTTTTATCTACTTTGTGAATTGCACACAAGAGATAGAAAACTCAAAATTTGTGCTCATCCCCTGCCTAAACAGAACAAATTCCAGAGTTTATGCCGTGAAACATGACTTTCACCAAGTCTCTGATTTGCATGATTCATGTAGGTTGCTTGGATGCACTATCGCAGATGACCCATTTGAACATGTTGGCCATGCAGCTATCATGCAAGCCATTGAAAAGGGAGTCCTGGTAAACTGGACATTCGGAGAATATTTTAATTATTGGCCATCATGTTCATCCTTTACTGGACAATACTGGAAATATTACTTATTGTAAATACATCCCTCTAACCCTCTGTTTTAAATCTCGTTTATCATTCTTTCCTTCTTTCTTTTTTTCTGAGAACCAGCTTATAATCTGGTGGTCCTACATATAGCCAAAAATAATAACAATAATAATAATAAACTGGGATGAACTAGTTATATGTCATGAGGAGTTATTGCATATCCAGGACAAATCCTATGTTTTATCTGGATAAACCTAGAGTTGTCAAAACAATTGCAAGTTGGTAGGGAATTATGAGTGCGCATCCACTGCTATTGTTATGATGCAGGGGATCTGCAATTACGCGTGTCAACTGTCGAATGAAGATCAAACAACCTAGATTACACCCTGAATGTTTTGAGTACCTTGAAATTTGTAACTTCTATTTTCATTGAAACCGTTGGTTGCTAATCGCTAACGGACATTTAGAAAACATCTGAGTTTGATCATGCAGAGCAAGTGTACATATACTTGTCTGATTCTAAATACTTTTTAACAAATTAATTAACCTACAAAAAGTAAACTTGATTCATTCTCATCAATGCAGGACTATACCGGCTTCATTTTTTTTATGGTGGCCATTCAATTTCATTATTATCGGGGCTCCATTCATTTTATATATTACATTCTGTAAGTAGTTCTGAACTCTCTAATTATGCTTTTATAGAATTAAAATACAGATATACAGAATGGCCCAAATTTATTCAATTGTAGCTCCAACATCAATTTTACTTAAAACACCCAAAATGACCCAAACCCCTTGGCGGCTGATCCAAAACAAAAATGGATTGAATCGAGGCTTTCTTTTGAAGGTGTGATCAAATCTAGACTTAATGACCTAGAAGCCACAATGATACAGATGACCATAAATAACCCAAAAACAAGCACAATCTAGCCGGTCTTTGTTGACCTAATTTAATCTAGATGTCTTGTTTTTGCATCTTAATGTGAAGCCATATTCTAGACATACTACATGTTCTATTTGGAAATTTTAGTCATAAAAATTTGAACAATATTGGGATGCCAAAGCATGTTTGACATATATTTTTTGGTAGTTTGGTCAGCGATTCACTAATACCAAATTTAACATATCATATTTGCTTGTGGTTGTTTGTATTGAAAATTTTTGCTTTCTATCTATAGCATTCATTCAAGTGGACTCCATTTTCATTCGCATTAACACGGATCATTCTGTTGAATTCTTCTTGCAGGTGTAAAGTTTATATTAGCTCCGCTGACAATATATTCTTTCCTTATTCATAAGTGCTGGAGAACATCTTCATCGGTCAGTTCTATTGAAAAAATTTTGCGGAAAAATGAGTTGCTTCGTATTAGACGCTATGATTTCATCGAGATATCTATAATGACACACCACTTCAGAGAAAAGCTAGGGCAAGGTGGCTTCGGATCGGTTTACAGAGGCAAACTATTAAGCGGCCAGCAGGTCGCTGTCAAGATATTGAGCAATTTGGTTGCTGATGGGGATGATTTCATAAGTGAAGTAGCAACCATTGGCATGATTCACCACACGAACATAGTGCGTCTCATCGGGTTTTGCTCAGAGGGTTCAAAGAGGGCTCTCATCTATGCTTACATGCCAAATGGTTCACTTGACAAGTATATTTTCTCTTCAAGTAACCATGCTCTTCCGATGGAGAAAAGAAGAGAAATTGCCATAGGCATTGCTCGAGGGATAGACTATCTTCACCGTGGATGTGAAGTGCAAATTCTTCATTTTGACATAAAGCCACACAACATCCTCCTGGATCACGATTTGACCCCGAAAATTTCAGATTTCGGGCTTGCTAGGTTGTACCCCAAAGACCACAGTTTCACCCCGCTGAGCATGGCACGAGGTACAATAGGGTACATAGCCCCCGAGCTAATATCACGCACCTTTGGTGTTGTATCGTATAAGGCAGATGTTTATAGTTTTGGGATGCTGCTTATGGAGATGGCGAGTGGAAGAAGAAATGTAAATAATCATGCAGAGAACTCGAGTCAAGTCTATTATCCATCCTGGATTTATGACCAACTCAATCTTCCAGAGGTGGCACATAATATAAGCAATAGTGTTGAAAATTTTGGAGAAACTGAAGAAAGGCTTTATAAGGTTGCATTGTGGTGCATCCAAATGAAGGCATCTAATCGACCCACAATGAGCAGAGTGATAGAGATGCTGCAGACTGATGGCAATAGCTTGGAGATGCCACCGCGGCCTTCCGTGACATGCTCGCCACATGAGTTTTCTGTGAGACCCTCTGAAATTGAGTCATGTAGTATAGAGCTATCAACAATTTCTGAAGAAATTAGTATGCTTTGACTAAACGCAAAAAAAAAAATGAGAGAGAAAAAAAAGTGGATGAGCATTCCAAATATTCATGTATAAATATGGTACCCATTTGTGTTATAGATGTAAGAAATTAAATTGTAGGTGGAACAATATATTTGCATAATTTCAGTCCTTTGTGTAATTTACCTTAAATACGTTTGGAAAATGGTATGTATTAACAAAGAAAATGTAGATCCACTCTTCTTGGCTCCTGTCTTGCCCTTTCCCTAAATACGCTCTAATTAGTTTTAGCTTTCACGAAATGATTAGTTTTGTCAAGGATAATTTTGCATAAATCATATATGAAAATAAGTGTAAGCCCTATATTATAAAGTTCAAAACATCGAATTTGTACATAGTTTAAACTTATGGACTAAGACATAAAAAAATGATACATCAAACTTTCCTATTTTGTCACAACCGTACAGGAATATGTATGAAATAATCATAGATGATATATTGTTTAATTGAACATGATAGAGCAAATCATGCAATGTACTGTAGTAACAAAATTTTCAATAATATGCAGATATTTTTTTGTTTTCGGTATTAATTCCTTAAATAAATAGAGAATTAAGCATTTTTATAAATCTTAGAATATATATTTCTTAAATTTCTAACAAATTGTTCTCAAATTTTACAAATTTCATGAACAATTGCGTTCCCTGAAGTTCAATATGTTGATAAATCTCAGAATTATTATATTTATATGCATTGTAGGAAAAAATTACTTGCGTTTAATATCGCCATATAATACTTCAATCGAAATTGACCACTGTAAAAAATTAAAAGAATGCCTATCAGGCTATTAATTTGACTTGCATCCTTTATTTGGCCATTGGAAGCAGAAAGGCAAAACATATTCTTCAAACTAGTGCAGCAGAAACAACTGAAGAAATAGATATGTTCAAGGCAAACCTAAAGAAACAGATATGAGTAAATATTAAAAGAGTTTCCTATTGAGGGATGCATTACTCATTAAAAATTTAGAGAGTTTTCTATTGTGAGATGCATTCTCAATAGTTGCATATCGGACCGATTCAACCAAAAAATCACAATATATCATGCACGTTATAACACACGAAAAATGAAAGGGTACAAAAGGGAATTGCATCACCCCCCGTTAAGATCTTTTTCTCTGTTATCACTCTTCCCCCTGTTTGTTTATCTATATCTGTCCCTCTACCTTCCCACACAAATTTTAGACAATTCATATATAGCCAGCCCCGACAGCCAGCTAGCGAGTTGCTAAGAAGGTTCGTTTTGTTCAGTGGAGTTGCGTCTGCATGTGAGAAAAGTGCATCGAATAAATGAGAAATAAAGAAAAATGAAAAATTGTACTGTGAGGCAAGACTTCATCACTTCATCAGTAACTGGTATTGAGCCCATGATGTTGGAAAACTGAATGAGCCAACAAGCAACCAATTAACAAACACCTTGAGACTGATTGGTATTACAACAGCAAGAAAACCCGTACAGTACCACTGCAAGCACAAACGACACAAAAATTTAGCAAAGAGCACAAATAAATTTCAGCAACATACCACAACAATTTCATATTTGAGAATGTCAATTGGAAAACTCTACCATCTCTCCCTCTCTCTCTTTGCGAATTAATTGACAGCATCTGTCAGTGTGTAAGAAAATTCCCTGTACCAGCCCAAACATCCCTATACCAGCCCATACTAGCAGTATCGAACACACACTCTCTCTCTCTCTATAAAATTCTCCCAAAAATCGACCTGAGTTAAATGAGGAAGAGCCCAACAGGAAGCATACCAGTGCTGAAATGGCAGTTAATGAATGGAATAGTGTAACATAAACAGCAGTATATGCTCTACTCTACACCATCTAATTTTCTTCTTTTTTAACATGAAATAAGAATCAAAGTCGTCGACAATTCCAGTCAGGACGATATATTTTATAACATTCAGATCTTATAGAAGTTCATTTTGTGATTAAGAGAGTTGGGTCCCGGTTTAAGAAAGAAAAACTGCCACAAGCCTCCAAGTGGCATTTTGTCGAACATCCTGTGGGCACAAACAAACTAGGCAACAAATGCAGCTCAGTAATGGAATAGGCCGAGGCTCCCATCAAACTTCTTTAGAGAAGCCAGAGCCAGATCACGGTTTGATCGGAGAATCAAGAACTGGACCAGACTTCTTAATTTGCTTCGCTGGCCACTGCACCGCCAAATGTAGTGTTAAATACAGAGTATTGAATGCGCTTTGATAATTTTGAGTGGAGTATTACTATTGCTTGGGGGTTCATTGGTTAAATGATCAAAGTCCTGAATCCATAGACCAGTCATATATACTCGCATTTTAATTTGAAAATGACAGAATATTGCCAGCATTTGTACAAATATCATTTGTTCTTATAACTAAAGCCGAGTTCCATACATCACCTGTCAAATTAGCAGTGGGTAGAAATTTCGGATATGAGATTTGTCTTGCGTGCAGAAACAGACAACATTGATTGTTAAGTGGTCTATGCAATTGCAATCACATTTTGTGGAGGAGAATCTGTACTGCTTGTTGAATAGTGCAATACAAACCGAATTACACGTTCAGTTGAACTTTCGCTGAAAAAATTCATATCCGCTGTTATTCTGAATTGAAAACAGGACCTATTATTCTCCCATCCTTGCTGTCCATTGCAATCACATTTTGTGGATCCATATCTGCTTTCATTCTGAATGAAAAATAGGACCCTGTTATTCTCCCATCCCTGCTGCCCATTGTAATCAACGGTATAGATTGCTTGTCTGATTTTTTAGTTGGGCGAGGATCTCTTGACAATTATATATTTTGACAACTTTAACAACGAATTTTCAAATAATTTCAAAAAAATCTTAAAAATAGAAAAAATTTATAAACATATTATTTAACTTATATATCGATTATATTTCAAATTTCATATAATTTAAATATTATTTGATATTTCATTAAAAATCATCAAAGATAATCAAAATTATATGATATTTACAAAGATCATTTAAATTTGAGTGGCTGACCCTCATTTTATCTAAAAAAAAGTTCCATACAACACCCATCAAATTAGCAGTGGGTAGAATTTTTGGATATGAGATTTGTGTGGTGTGCAGAAACAGACAACGTTGATTGTTAGGTGGTCCATGCAATTGCAATCACATTCAATAGGCCATGGAAATTTTCACTTGTATATATTCCTTTTTTGTGGAGAAGAATCTGTACTGATTGTTGAATAGTACCATATCAACCGAATTACACGTTGAGTTAAATTCTAGGTTCGAATTTTCGTGGAAAAAAGAAACAAAACAATGACAAACTATTTTCAATGGAAAATTAGGGAAGATGCTATCCTGAAGTTGCAGTCAAATTTTAAGATTTATTAACTTCCCTCAATCATTCCTAGCTAAATCCTCTTTATTTGTCCTCTATAACACGTATCTCTAAGCTAAGGTAAGCTCACTCCTATGACAAAAATGAAGTTCCTAAACCTACTCATTTTTCTCTTTCTCTTTCCAAATATAGAAGTCTCAAGTTCTTCTTCATGTGAGGAGCTCCAAAACATCATTAATAGTCTTCCAGGATATTGTGGAGAGAAAAACTTTCAGTTGGTCTGCGAAGGAAACAACCCTGTTTTGTATATCCAATCCACCATGTTTCTTGTAAAGGATATTTCCTTTCAAAACACAACATTTCGGCTTGTCGATCCTTCTTACTCTGCTACAGGAGATCACTGCCATCTCCCAAACCAGACTGCCTCTTGGGATGATACTTTATCCTCTTTCTTTGTCCGTTATTCCAACTTTAGTTTTATCTACTTTCTGAATTGCACACAAGAGATAGAAAACTCGAAATTTGTGCTCATTCCCTGCATGAATAGAACTAATTCTAGAGTTTATGCCATGCAATCAAGCTCCTTGTTTTTCGTCTCCAATTTGCACGATTCATGTAGGTTTGTGAGACGCACTGTCGCAGATAACCCATTGGATCACGTTGGCCATGTAGCTGCCATGCAAGCCGTTAAGAAGGGAGTCCTGGTAAACTGGACAGCCGAAACAAACGATTGGGATATGTGGGGATTATGCTGCTCTGTTTTTGAAAGATGCTGGAGATTTTCCATTTCGTAAATACATCCTTCTGTCCCTCTCTTTTAGATCTCATTTTTCTTTTTCTTTTTTTGGGAACTTGGCAGGGGCTACCAAGGTACTTTGGATGAATCAACTCATAATCTGGAGAGGTCCTGTATATAGCAAAAAAAAATAAATAAATAAAATAAAATAAAACCTGGGATGAACCTACATGTGATATAGAGAAATTGCAATTAGTAGAACAAATCCTATGTATTATCTGGGACAAAACTACGAGTTTTAAAAAACAATAGCATTTCATCCGGGAATTATGAGTGTGCATCTGGTACGTACCATCAATGATGCAGGGGATCGGCCATTATACACGTGAACCGGCCAAGAAAGATCAAACAACCTAGAATACACCTTAATTGGAATTTATTGAGGATCTTGAATTCTGTAACTTCTATTCTTTTCAATGATATGGCCAGTTGATACCACTAGCTGACCTTTAAAAAAAACATCTGATTCTGATCATACGGTACATGTGTATAATTGTCTGGTTCTGAATTTATATTTTTCAAAAAATTAATTAACCTACAAAATATATAGTTCATTTACTCTCATCAATGCAGGGTATTGGGAGTGTGGAATATTGCCAATGAGATCTTACATCAATTACTTCTCTGGGAGCAATTCTTTTTAGAATGTCTTTATTTTGCCTCTCCTGTCACTTTCAGTTTCATGCTTATCTTGGTTGTTCTATTTGACATTGCCCTTATTATGTTATGTAAGAACTTCTCACCTCTCTAATTATGTATTTATAGAGTTAAAATATAGGTATGGAGTAGCACAAAATTATTCAACTACAGCTCCGAAATCAATTTTCTCTAGGTAAAAAAAGCCAAAACAACCCAAACCACTTGCGGACTAATCCAAAACAAAATTTGATTAACTTGAGACTTTTTTTTTGAAGTTGTGATTAAATTGAGACTTAAATGACTTAGAAACTACAACGATAGAAACAACCATAAATAATTAACCCAAACATAAGTAAAAATTAGCCAGTCTTCCTTGGTCTAATTTAATCTAAATGTCTTGTTTATTCATTTTAATGTGAAGCCATATTCTAGACATACTATTTGTGTTCTCTTTGGGATGTTTAGCCCTAGAAATTTGGACAACATATGCTGATGTCAACGCTGAACATTTCTAGCATGCCAAATTTCACATACCATTTTTAGAAGGTTGATAAGCGATTACCTAAGTTTAACATATCATATTTGCTTGTGGTTGTTTGTATTGAAATTTTTTCGCTTGCAATGTATAGCATCCTTTCAAGCAAAGTCCACTTTCATTCACAATCAAGCTGATCATTATGTTGAATTCTTCTTGCAGTAGCAAGGATTATATTAGCTCCATTGGCAATATGTTCTTTCCTTATTCATAAATGGTGGAGAATGCCCTCCTCTATTAGTTCTATTGAAAAAATTTTACGGAAAAATGAGTTGCTTCATATTAGACGTTATGATTTCATCGAAATATCTATAATGACAAACCACTTCAGAGAAAAACTTGGGCAAGGCGGCTTTGGATCGGTTTACAGAGGCAAGCTGTTAAGCGGCCAGCAGGTCGCTGTCAAGATATTGAGTAATTTGGTTGCTGATGGGGATGATTTCATAAGTGAAGTAGCAACCATTGGCATGATTCACCACACGAACATAGTGCGTCTCATTGGGTTCTGCTCAGAGGGTTCAAAGAGGGCTCTCATCTATGCTTACATGCCAAATGGTTCACTTGACAAGTATATTTTCTCTTCAAGTAACAATGCTCTTCGGATGGAGAAAAGAAGAGAAATTGCCATAGGCATTGCTCGAGGGATAGACTACCTTCACCGTGGATGTGAGGTGCAAATTCTTCATTTTGACATAAAGCCACACAACATCCTCCTGGATCACGATTTGACCCCGAAAATTTCAGATTTCGGGCTTGCTAGGTTGTACCCCAAAGACCACAGTTTAGCCCCGTTGAGCATGGCACGAGGTACAATAGGGTACATAGCACCCGAGCTAATATCACGCACCTTTGGTGCTGTATCGTATAAGGCAGATGTTTATAGTTTTGGGATGCTGCTTATGGAGATGGCGAGTGGAAGAAGAAATGTAAATAATCATGCAGAGAACTCGAGTCAAGTCTATTATCCATCCTGGATTTATGACCAACTCAATCTTCCAGAGGTGGCACATAATATAAGCAATAGTGTTGAAAATTTTGGAGAAACTGAAGAAAGGCTTTATAAGGTTGCATTGTGGTGCATCCAAATGAAGGCATCTAATCGACCCACAATGAGCAGAGTGATAGAGATGCTGCAGACTGATGGCAATAGCTTGGAGATGCCACCGCGGCCTTCCGTGACATGCTCGCCACATGAGTTTTCTGTGAGACCCTCTGAAATTGAGTCATGTAGTATAGAGCTATCAACAATTTCTGAAGAAATTAGTATGCTTTGACTAAACGCAAAAAAAAAAATGAGAGAGAAAAAAAAGTGGATGAGCATTCCAAGTATTCATGTATAAATATGGTACCCATGTGTGTTATAGATGTAAGAAATTAAATTGTAGATGGAACAATATATTTGTATGTGTTGGCGGAAACCTAATAATGTCTTAGCTTCATTTGCATTTTTCAGTCCTTTGTATAATTTACCTTAAATACGTTTGGAAAATGGTATGTATTAACAAAGAAAATGTAGGTCCACTCTTCTTGGCTCCTGTCTTGCCCTTTCCCTAAGTATGCTCTAATTAGTTTTAGCTTTCACGAAATGATTATTTTTGCCAGGGATAATTTTGCATAAATCATATACGAAATTTAGTGTAAGCCCTATATTATAAAGTTCAAAACATCGAATTTGTACATAGTTTAAACTTATGAACTAAGACAAAAAAAAATGATACATCAAACTTTCCTATTTTGTCAAAACCGAACAGGAATATGTATGAAATAATCATAGATGATATATTTTGATGAACATGATAGAGCAAATCATGCAATGTACTGTAGTAACAAAATTTTCAATAATATGCATATATTTTTTTTGTTTTCGGTATTAATTCCTTAAACAAATAGAGAATTAAGCATTTTTATAAATCTTAGAATATATATTTCTTAAATTTCTAACAAATTGTTCTCAAATTTTACAAATTTCATGAACAATTGCGTTCCCTGAAGTTCAATATGTTGATAAATCTCAGAATTATTATATTTATATGCATTGTAGGAAAAAATTACTTGCGTTTAATATCGCCATATAATACTTCAATCGAAATTGACCACTGTAAAAAATTAAAAGAATGCCTATCAGGCTATTAATTTGACTTGCATCCTTTATTTGGCCATTGGAAGCAGAAAGGCAAAACATATTCTTCAAACTAGTGCAGCAGAAACAACTGAAGAAATAGATATGTTCAAGGCAAACCTAAAGAAACAGATATGAGTAAATATTAAAAGAGTTTCCTATTGAGGGATGCATTACTCATTAAAAATTTAGAGAGTTTTCTATTGTGAGATGCATTCTCAATAGTTGCATATCGGACCGATTCAACCAAAAAATCACAATATATCATGCACGTTATAACACACGAAAAATGAAAGGGTACAAAAGGGAATTGCATCACCCCCCGTTAAGATCTTTTTCTCTGTTATCACTCTTCCCCCTGTTTGTTTATCTATATCTGTCCCTCTACCTTCCCACACAAATTTTAGACAATTCATATATAGCCAGCCCCGACAGCCAGCTAGCGAGTTGCTAAGAAGGTTCGTTTTGTTCAGTGGAGTTGCGTCTGCATGTGAGAAAAGTGCATCGAATAAATGAGAAATAAAGAAAAATGAAAAATTGTACTGTGAGGCAAGACTTCATCACTTCATCAGTAACTGGTATTGAGCCCATGATGTTGGAAAACTGAATGAGCCAACAAGCAACCAATTAACAAACACCTTGAGACTGATTGGTATTACAACAGCAAGAAAACCCGTACAGTACCACTGCAAGCACAAACGACACAAAAATTTAGCAAAGAGCACAAATAAATTTCAGCAACATACCACAACAATTTCATATTTGAGAATGTCAATTGGAAAACTCTACCATCTCTCCCTCTCTCTCTTTGCGAATTAATTGACAGCATCTGTCAGTGTGTAAGAAAATTCCCTGTACCAGCCCAAACATCCCTATACCAGCCCATACTAGCAGTATCGAACACACACTCTCTCTCTCTCTATAAAATTCTCCCAAAAATCGACCTGAGTTAAATGAGGAAGAGCCCAACAGGAAGCATACCAGTGCTGAAATGGCAGTTAATGAATGGAATAGTGTAACATAAACAGCAGTATATGCTCTACTCTACACCATCTAATTTTCTTCTTTTTTAACATGAAATAAGAATCAAAGTCGTCGACAATTCCAGTCAGGACGATATATTTTATAACATTCAGATCTTATAGAAGTTCATTTTGTGATTAAGAGAGTAGGGTCCCGGTTTAAGAAAGAAAAACTGCTACAAGCCTCCAAGTGGCATTTTGTCGAACATCTTGTGGGCACAAACAAACTAGGCAAGAAATGCAGCTCAGTAATGGAATAGGCCGAGGCTCCCATCAAACTTCTTTAGAGAAGCCAGAGCCAGATCACGGTTTGATCGGAGAATCAAGAACTGGACCAGACTTCTTAATTTGCTTCGCTGGCCACTGCACCGCCAAATGTAGTGTTAAATACAGAGTATTGAATGCGCTTTGATAATTTTGAGTGGAGTATTACTATTGCTTGGGGGTTCATTGGTTAAATGATCAAAGTCCTGAATCCATAGACCAGTCATATATACTCGCATTTTAATTTGAAAATGACAGAATATTGCCAGCATTTGTACAAATATCATTTGTTCTTATAACTAAAGCCGAGTTCCATACATCACCTGTCAAATTAGCAGTGGGTAGAAATTTCGGATATGAGATTTGTCTTGCGTGCAGAAACAGACAACATTGATTGTTAAGTGGTCTATGCAATTGCAATCACATTTTGTGGAGGAGAATCTGTACTGCTTGTTGAATAGTGCAATACAAACCGAATTACACGTTCAGTTGAACTTTCGCTGAAAAAATTCATATCCGCTGTTATTCTGAATTGAAAACAGGACCTATTATTCTCCCATCCTTGCTGTCCATTGCAATCACATTTTGTGGATCCATATCTGCTTTCATTCTGAATGAAAAATAGGACCCTGTTATTCTCCCATCCCTGCTGCCCATTGTAATCAACGGTATAGATTGCTTGTCTGATTTTTTAGTTGGGCGAGGATCTCTTGACAATTATATATTTTGACAACTTTAACAACGAATTTTCAAATAATTTCAAAAAAATCTTAAAAATAGAAAAAATTTATAAACATATTATTTAACTTATATATCGATTATATTTCAAATTTCATATAATTTAAATATTATTTGATATTTCATTAAAAATCATCAAAGATAATCAAAATTATATGATATTTACAAAGATCATTTAAATTTGAGTGGCTGACCCTCATTTTATCTAAAAAAAAGTTCCATACAACACCCATCAAATTAGCAGTGGGTAGAATTTTTGGATATGAGATTTGTGTGGTGTGCAGAAACAGACAACGTTGATTGTTAGGTGGTCCATGCAATTGCAATCACATTCAATAGGCCATGGAAATTTTCACTTGTATATATTCCTTTTTTGTGGAGAAGAATCTGTACTGATTGTTGAATAGTACCATATCAACCGAATTACACGTTGAGTTAAATTCTAGGTTCGAATTTTCGTGGAAAAAAGAAACAAAACAATGACAAACTATTTTCAATGGAAAATTAGGGAAGATGCTATCCTGAAGTTGCAGTCAAATTTTAAGATTTATTAACTTCCCTCAATCATTCCTAGCTAAATCCTCTTTATTTGTCCTCTATAACACGTATCTCTAAGCTAAGGTAAGCTCACTCCTATGACAAAAATGAAGTTCCTAAACCTACTCATTTTTCTCTTTCTCTTTCCAAATATAGAAGTCTCAAGTTCTTCTTCATGTGAGGAGCTCCAAAACATCATTAATAGTCTTCCAGGATATTGTGGAGAGAAAAACTTTCAGTTGGTCTGCGAAGGAAACAACCCTGTTTTGTATATCCAATCCACCATGTTTCTTGTAAAGGATATTTCCTTTCAAAACACAACATTTCGGCTTGTCGATCCTTCTTACTCTGCTACAGGAGATCACTGCCATCTCCCAAACCAGACTGCCTCTTGGGATGATACTTTATCCTCTTTCTTTGTCCGTTATTCCAACTTTAGTTTTATCTACTTTCTGAATTGCACACAAGAGATAGAAAACTCGAAATTTGTGCTCATTCCCTGCATGAATAGAACTAATTCTAGAGTTTATGCCATGCAATCAAGCTCCTTGTTTTTCGTCTCCAATTTGCACGATTCATGTAGGTTTGTGAGACGCACTGTCGCAGATAACCCATTGGATCACGTTGGCCATGTAGCTGCCATGCAAGCCGTTAAGAAGGGAGTCCTGGTAAACTGGACAGCCGAAACAAACGATTGGGATATGTGGGGATTATGCTGCTCTGTTTTTGAAAGATGCTGGAGATTTTCCATTTCGTAAATACATCCTTCTGTCCCTCTCTTTTAGATCTCATTTTTCTTTTTCTTTTTTTGGGAACTTGGCAGGGGCTACCAAGGTACTTTGGATGAATCAACTCATAATCTGGAGAGGTCCTGTATATAGCAAAAAAAAATAAATAAATAAAATAAAATAAAACCTGGGATGAACCTACATGTGATATAGAGAAATTGCAATTAGTAGAACAAATCCTATGTATTATCTGGGACAAAACTACGAGTTTTAAAAAACAATAGCATTTCATCCGGGAATTATGAGTGTGCATCTGGTACGTACCATCAATGATGCAGGGGATCGGCCATTATACACGTGAACCGGCCAAGAAAGATCAAACAACCTAGAATACACCTTAATTGGAATTTATTGAGGATCTTGAATTCTGTAACTTCTATTCTTTTCAATGATATGGCCAGTTGATACCACTAGCTGACCTTTAAAAAAAACATCTGATTCTGATCATACGGTACATGTGTATAATTGTCTGGTTCTGAATTTATATTTTTCAAAAAATTAATTAACCTACAAAATATATAGTTCATTTACTCTCATCAATGCAGGGTATTGGGAGTGTGGAATATTGCCAATGAGATCTTACATCAATTACTTCTCTGGGAGCAATTCTTTTTAGAATGTCTTTATTTTGCCTCTCCTGTCACTTTCAGTTTCATGCTTATCTTGGTTGTTCTATTTGACATTGCCCTTATTATGTTATGTAAGAACTTCTCACCTCTCTAATTATGTATTTATAGAGTTAAAATATAGGTATGGAGTAGCACAAAATTATTCAACTACAGCTCCGAAATCAATTTTCTCTAGGTAAAAAAAGCCAAAACAACCCAAACCACTTGCGGACTAATCCAAAACAAAATTTGATTAACTTGAGACTTTTTTTTTGAAGTTGTGATTAAATTGAGACTTAAATGACTTAGAAACTACAACGATAGAAACAACCATAAATAATTAACCCAAACATAAGTAAAAATTAGCCAGTCTTCCTTGGCCTAATTTAATCTAAATGTCTTGTTTATTCATTTTAATGTGAAGCCATATTCTAGACATACTATTTGTGTTCTCTTTGGGATGTTTAGCCCTAGAAATTTGGACAACATATGCTGATGTCAACGCTGAACATTTCTAGCATGCCAAATTTCACATACCATTTTTAGAAGGTTGATAAGCGATTACCTAAGTTTAACATATCATATTTGCTTGTGGTTGTTTGTATTGAAATTTTTTCGCTTGCAATGTATAGCATCCTTTCAAGCAAAGTCCACTTTCATTCACAATCAAGCTGATCATTATGTTGAATTCTTCTTGCAGTAGCAAGGATTATATTAGCTCCATTGGCAATATGTTCTTTCCTTATTCATAAATGGTGGAGAATGCCCTCCTCTATTAGTTCTATTGAAAAAATTTTACGGAAAAATGAGTTGCTTCATATTAGACGTTATGATTTCATCGAAATATCTATAATGACAAACCACTTCAGAGAAAAACTTGGGCAAGGCGGCTTTGGATCGGTTTACAGAGGCAAGCTGTTAAGCGGCCAGCAGGTCGCTGTCAAGATATTGAGTAATTTGGTTGCTGATGGGGATGATTTCATAAGTGAAGTAGCAACCATTGGCATGATTCACCACACGAACATAGTGCGTCTCATTGGGTTCTGCTCAGAGGGTTCAAAGAGGGCTCTCATCTATGCTTACATGCCAAATGGTTCACTTGACAAGTATATTTTCTCTTCAAGTAACAATGCTCTTCGGATGGAGAAAAGAAGAGAAATTGCCATAGGCATTGCTCGAGGGATAGACTACCTTCACCGTGGATGTGAGGTGCAAATTCTTCATTTTGACATAAAGCCACACAACATCCTCCTGGATCACGATTTGACCCCGAAAATTTCAGATTTCGGGCTTGCTAGGTTGTACCCCAAAGACCACAGTTTAGCCCCGTTGAGCATGGCACGAGGTACAATAGGGTACATAGCACCCGAGCTAATATCACGCACCTTTGGTGCTGTATCGTATAAGGCAGATGTTTATAGTTTTGGGATGCTGCTTATGGAGATGGCGAGTGGAAGAAGAAATGTAAATAATCATGCAGAGAACTCGAGTCAAGTCTATTATCCATCCTGGATTTATGACCAACTCAATCTTCCAGAGGTGGCATATAATATAAGCAATAGTGTTGAAAATTTTGGAGAAACTGAAGAAAGGCTTTATAAGGTTGCATTGTGGTGCATCCAAATGAAGGCATCTAATCGACCCACAATGAGCAGAGCGATAGAGATGCTGCAGAGCGATGGCAATAGCTTGGAGATGCCGCCACGGCCTTCCATGACGTGATCGCCACATGAGTTTTCTGTGAGACCCTCTGAAATTGAGTCATGTAGTATAGAGCTATCAACAATTTATGAAGAAATTAGTATGCTTTGACTAAACGCAAAAAAAAAAATGAGAGAGAAAAAAAAGTGGATGAGCATTCCAAGTATTCATGTATAAATATGGTACCCATGTGTGTTATAGATGTAAGAAATTAAATTGTAGGTGGAACAATATATTTGTATGTGTTGGCGGAAACCTAATAATGTCTTAGCTTCATTTGCATTTTTTCAGTCCTTTGTATAATTTACCTTAAATACGTTTGGAAAATGGTATGTATTAACAAAGAAAATGTAGGTCCACTCTTCTTGGCTCCTGTCTTGCCCTTTCCCTAAGTATGCTCTAATTAGTTTTAGCTTTCACGAAATGATTATTTTTGCCAGGGATAATTTTGCATAAATCATATACGAAATTTAGTGTAAGCCCTATATTATAAAGTTCAAAACATCGAATTTGTACATAGTTTAAACTTATGAACTAAGACAAAAAAAAATGATACATCAAACTTTCCTATTTTGTCAAAACCGAACAGGAATATGTATGAAATAGTCATAGATGATATATTGTTTAATTGAACATGATAGAGCAAATCATGCAATGTACTGTAGTAACAAAATTTTCAATAATATGCAGATATTTTTTTGTTTTCGGTATTAATTCCTTAAATAAATAGAGAATTAAGCATTTTTATAAATCTTAGAATATATATTTCTTAAATTTCTAACAAATTGTTCTCAAATTTTATAAATTTTATGAACAATTGCGTACCCTGAAGCTCAATATGTTGATAAATCTCAGAATTATTATATTTGTATGCATTGTAGGAAAAATTAATACTTCAATCGAATTTGGCCACTGTAAAAAATAAAAAGAATACCTATCATGCTATTAATTTGACTTGCATCCTTATTTGGCCATTGGAAGCAGAAAGGCAAAATATATTCTTCAAACTAGTGCAGCAGAAACGACTGAAGAAATAGATATGTTCAAGGCAAACCTAAAGAAACAGATATGAGTAAATATTAAAAGAGTTTCCTATTGAGGGATGCATTCCTTCCTCATTAAAAATTTAGAGAGTTTTCTATTGTGAGATGCATTCTCAGAAGTTGCATATCGGACCCATTCAACCAAAAAATCACAATATATCATGCACGTTATAACACACGAAAAACGAAAGGGTACAAAAGGGAATTGCATCACCCCCCATTAAGATCTTTTTCTCTGTTAATGAATGGAATAGTGTAACATAAGCAGCAGTATATGCTCTACTCTACACCATCTAATTTTCTTCTTTTTTAACATGAAATAAGAATCAAAGTCGTCGACAATTCCAGTCAGGACGATATATTTTATAACATTCAGATCTTATAGAAGTTCATTTTGTGATTAAGAGAGTTGGGTCCCGGTTTAAGAAAGAAAAACTGCCACAAGCCTCCAAGTGGCATTTTGTCGAACATCCTGTGGGCACAAACAAACTAGGCAACAAATGCAGCTCAGTAATGGAATAGGCCGAGGCTCCCATCAAACTTCTTTAGAGAAGCCAGAGCCAGATCACGGTTTGATCGGAGAATCAAGAACTGGACCAGACTTCTTAATTTGCTTCGCTGGCCACTGCACCGCCAAATGTAGTGTTAAATACAGAGTATTGAATGCGCTTTGATAATTTTGAGTGGAGTATTACTATTGCTTGGGGGTTCATTGGTTAAATGATCAAAGTCCTGAATCCATAGACCAGTCATATATACTCGCATTTTAATTTGAAAATGACAGAATATTGCCAGCATTTGTACAAATATCATTTGTTCTTATAACTAAAGCCGAGTTCCATACATCACCTGTCAAATTAGCAGTGGGTAGAAATTTCGGATATGAGATTTGTCTTGCGTGCAGAAACAGACAACATTGATTGTTAAGTGGTCTATGCAATTGCAATCACATTTTGTGGAGGAGAATCTGTACTGCTTGTTGAATAGTGCAATACAAACCGAATTACACGTTCAGTTGAACTTTCGCTGAAAAAATTCATATCCGCTGTTATTCTGAATTGAAAACAGGACCTATTATTCTCCCATCCTTGCTGTCCATTGCAATCACATTTTGTGGATCCATATCTGCTTTCATTCTGAATGAAAAATAGGACCCTGTTATTCTCCCATCCCTGCTGCCCATTGTAATCAACGGTATAGATTGCTTGTCTGATTTTTTAGTTGGGCGAGGATCTCTTGACAATTATATATTTTGACAACTTTAACAACGAATTTTCAAATAATTTCAAAAAAATCTTAAAAATAGAAAAAATTTATAAACATATTATTTAACTTATATATCGATTATATTTCAAATTTCATATAATTTAAATATTATTTGATATTTCATTAAAAATCATCAAAGATAATCAAAATTATATGATATTTACAAAGATCATTTAAATTTGAGTGGCTGACCCTCATTTTATCTAAAAAAAAGTTCCATACAACACCCATCAAATTAGCAGTGGGTAGAATTTTTGGATATGAGATTTGTGTGGTGTGCAGAAACAGACAACGTTGATTGTTAGGTGGTCCATGCAATTGCAATCACATTCAATAGGCCATGGAAATTTTCACTTGTATATATTCCTTTTTTGTGGAGAAGAATCTGTACTGATTGTTGAATAGTACCATATCAACCGAATTACACGTTGAGTTAAATTCTAGGTTCGAATTTTCGTGGAAAAAAGAAACAAAACAATGACAAACTATTTTCAATGGAAAATTAGGGAAGATGCTATCCTGAAGTTGCAGTCAAATTTTAAGATTTATTAACTTCCCTCAATCATTCCTAGCTAAATCCTCTTTATTTGTCCTCTATAACACGTATCTCTAAGCTAAGGTAAGCTCACTCCTATGACAAAAATGAAGTTCCTAAACCTACTCATTTTTCTCTTTCTCTTTCCAAATATAGAAGTCTCAAGTTCTTCTTCATGTGAGGAGCTCCAAAACATCATTAATAGTCTTCCAGGATATTGTGGAGAGAAAAACTTTCAGTTGGTCTGCGAAGGAAACAACCCTGTTTTGTATATCCAATCCACCATGTTTCTTGTAAAGGATATTTCCTTTCAAAACACAACATTTCGGCTTGTCGATCCTTCTTACTCTGCTACAGGAGATCACTGCCATCTCCCAAACCAGACTGCCTCTTGGGATGATACTTTATCCTCTTTCTTTGTCCGTTATTCCAACTTTAGTTTTATCTACTTTCTGAATTGCACACAAGAGATAGAAAACTCGAAATTTGTGCTCATTCCCTGCATGAATAGAACTAATTCTAGAGTTTATGCCATGCAATCAAGCTCCTTGTTTTTCGTCTCCAATTTGCACGATTCATGTAGGTTTGTGAGACGCACTGTCGCAGATAACCCATTGGATCACGTTGGCCATGTAGCTGCCATGCAAGCCGTTAAGAAGGGAGTCCTGGTAAACTGGACAGCCGAAACAAACGATTGGGATATGTGGGGATTATGCTGCTCTGTTTTTGAAAGATGCTGGAGATTTTCCATTTCGTAAATACATCCTTCTGTCCCTCTCTTTTAGATCTCATTTTTCTTTTTCTTTTTTTGGGAACTTGGCAGGGGCTACCAAGGTACTTTGGATGAATCAACTCATAATCTGGAGAGGTCCTGTATATAGCAAAAAAAAATAAATAAATAAAATAAAATAAAACCTGGGATGAACCTACATGTGATATAGAGAAATTGCAATTAGTAGAACAAATCCTATGTATTATCTGGGACAAAACTACGAGTTTTAAAAAACAATAGCATTTCATCCGGGAATTATGAGTGTGCATCTGGTACGTACCATCAATGATGCAGGGGATCGGCCATTATACACGTGAACCGGCCAAGAAAGATCAAACAACCTAGAATACACCTTAATTGGAATTTATTGAGGATCTTGAATTCTGTAACTTCTATTCTTTTCAATGATATGGCCAGTTGATACCACTAGCTGACCTTTAAAAAAAACATCTGATTCTGATCATACGGTACATGTGTATAATTGTCTGGTTCTGAATTTATATTTTTCAAAAAATTAATTAACCTACAAAATATATAGTTCATTTACTCTCATCAATGCAGGGTATTGGGAGTGTGGAATATTGCCAATGAGATCTTACATCAATTACTTCTCTGGGAGCAATTCTTTTTAGAATGTCTTTATTTTGCCTCTCCTGTCACTTTCAGTTTCATGCTTATCTTGGTTGTTCTATTTGACATTGCCCTTATTATGTTATGTAAGAACTTCTCACCTCTCTAATTATGTATTTATAGAGTTAAAATATAGGTATGGAGTAGCACAAAATTATTCAACTACAGCTCCGAAATCAATTTTCTCTAGGTAAAAAAAGCCAAAACAACCCAAACCACTTGCGGACTAATCCAAAACAAAATTTGATTAACTTGAGACTTTTTTTTTGAAGTTGTGATTAAATTGAGACTTAAATGACTTAGAAACTACAACGATAGAAACAACCATAAATAATTAACCCAAACATAAGTAAAAATTAGCCAGTCTTCCTTGGCCTAATTTAATCTAAATGTCTTGTTTATTCATTTTAATGTGAAGCCATATTCTAGACATACTATTTGTGTTCTCTTTGGGATGTTTAGCCCTAGAAATTTGGACAACATATGCTGATGTCAACGCTGAACATTTCTAGCATGCCAAATTTCACATACCATTTTTAGAAGGTTGATAAGCGATTACCTAAGTTTAACATATCATATTTGCTTGTGGTTGTTTGTATTGAAATTTTTTCGCTTGCAATGTATAGCATCCTTTCAAGCAAAGTCCACTTTCATTCACAATCAAGCTGATCATTATGTTGAATTCTTCTTGCAGTAGCAAGGATTATATTAGCTCCATTGGCAATATGTTCTTTCCTTATTCATAAATGGTGGAGAATGCCCTCCTCTATTAGTTCTATTGAAAAAATTTTACGGAAAAATGAGTTGCTTCATATTAGACGTTATGATTTCATCGAAATATCTATAATGACAAACCACTTCAGAGAAAAACTTGGGCAAGGCGGCTTTGGATCGGTTTACAGAGGCAAGCTGTTAAGCGGCCAGCAGGTCGCTGTCAAGATATTGAGTAATTTGGTTGCTGATGGGGATGATTTCATAAGTGAAGTAGCAACCATTGGCATGATTCACCACACGAACATAGTGCGTCTCATTGGGTTCTGCTCAGAGGGTTCAAAGAGGGCTCTCATCTATGCTTACATGCCAAATGGTTCACTTGACAAGTATATTTTCTCTTCAAGTAACAATGCTCTTCGGATGGAGAAAAGAAGAGAAATTGCCATAGGCATTGCTCGAGGGATAGACTACCTTCACCGTGGATGTGAGGTGCAAATTCTTCATTTTGACATAAAGCCACACAACATCCTCCTGGATCACGATTTGACCCCGAAAATTTCAGATTTCGGGCTTGCTAGGTTGTACCCCAAAGACCACAGTTTAGCCCCGTTGAGCATGGCACGAGGTACAATAGGGTACATAGCACCCGAGCTAATATCACGCACCTTTGGTGCTGTATCGTATAAGGCAGATGTTTATAGTTTTGGGATGCTGCTTATGGAGATGGCGAGTGGAAGAAGAAATGTAAATAATCATGCAGAGAACTCGAGTCAAGTCTATTATCCATCCTGGATTTATGACCAACTCAATCTTCCAGAGGTGGCACATAATATAAGCAATAGTGTTGAAAATTTTGGAGAAACTGAAGAAAGGCTTTATAAGGTTGCATTGTGGTGCATCCAAATGAAGGCATCTAATCGACCCACAATGAGCAGAGCGATAGAGATGCTGCAGAGCGATGGCAATAGCTTGGAGATGCCGCCACGGCCTTCCATGACGTGATCGCCACATGAGTTTTCTGTGAGACCCTCTGAAATTGAGTCATGTAGTATAGAGCTATCAACAATTTATGAAGAAATTAGTATGCTTTGACTAAACGCAAAAAAAAAAATGAGAGAGAAAAAAAAGTGGATGAGCATTCCAAGTATTCATGTATAAATATGGTACCCATGTGTGTTATAGATGTAAGAAATTAAATTGTAGGTGGAACAATATATTTGTATGTGTTGGCGGAAACCTAATAATGTCTTAGCTTCATTTGCATTTTTTCAGTCCTTTGTATAATTTACCTTAAATACGTTTGGAAAATGGTATGTATTAACAAAGAAAATGTAGGTCCACTCTTCTTGGCTCCTGTCTTGCCCTTTCCCTAAGTATGCTCTAATTAGTTTTAGCTTTCACGAAATGATTATTTTTGCCAGGGATAATTTTGCATAAATCATATACGAAATTTAGTGTAAGCCCTATATTATAAAGTTCAAAACATCGAATTTGTACATAGTTTAAACTTATGAACTAAGACAAAAAAAAATGATACATCAAACTTTCCTATTTTGTCAAAACCGAACAGGAATATGTATGAAATAGTCATAGATGATATATTGTTTAATTGAACATGATAGAGCAAATCATGCAATGTACTGTAGTAACAAAATTTTCAATAATATGCAGATATTTTTTTGTTTTCGGTATTAATTCCTTAAATAAATAGAGAATTAAGCATTTTTATAAATCTTAGAATATATATTTCTTAAATTTCTAACAAATTGTTCTCAAATTTTATAAATTTTATGAACAATTGCGTACCCTGAAGCTCAATATGTTGATAAATCTCAGAATTATTATATTTGTATGCATTGTAGGAAAAATTAATACTTCAATCGAATTTGGCCACTGTAAAAAATAAAAAGAATACCTATCATGCTATTAATTTGACTTGCATCCTTATTTGGCCATTGGAAGCAGAAAGGCAAAATATATTCTTCAAACTAGTGCAGCAGAAACGACTGAAGAAATAGATATGTTCAAGGCAAACCTAAAGAAACAGATATGAGTAAATATTAAAAGAGTTTCCTATTGAGGGATGCATTCCTTCCTCATTAAAAATTTAGAGAGTTTTCTATTGTGAGATGCATTCTCAGAAGTTGCATATCGGACCCATTCAACCAAAAAATCACAATATATCATGCACGTTATAACACACGAAAAACGAAAGGGTACAAAAGGGAATTGCATCACCCCCCATTAAGATCTTTTTCTCTGTTAATGAATGGAATAGTGTAACATAAGCAGCAGTATATGCTCTACTCTACACCATCTAATTTTCTTCTTTTTTAACATGAAATAAGAATCAAAGTCGTCGACAATTCCAGTCAGGACGATATATTTTATAACATTCAGATCTTATAGAAGTTCATTTTGTGATTAAGAGAGTTGGGTCCCGGTTTAAGAAAGAAAAACTGCCACAAGCCTCCAAGTGGCATTTTGTCGAACATCCTGTGGGCACAAACAAACTAGGCAACAAATGCAGCTCAGTAATGGAATAGGCCGAGGCTCCCATCAAACTTCTTTAGAGAAGCCAGAGCCAGATCACGGTTTGATCGGAGAATCAAGAACTGGACCAGACTTCTTAATTTGCTTCGCTGGCCACTGCACCGCCAAATGTAGTGTTAAATACAGAGTATTGAATGCGCTTTGATAATTTTGAGTGGAGTATTACTATTGCTTGGGGGTTCATTGGTTAAATGATCAAAGTCCTGAATCCATAGACCAGTCATATATACTCGCATTTTAATTTGAAAATGACAGAATATTGCCAGCATTTGTACAAATATCATTTGTTCTTATAACTAAAGCCGAGTTCCATACATCACCTGTCAAATTAGCAGTGGGTAGAAATTTCGGATATGAGATTTGTCTTGCGTGCAGAAACAGACAACATTGATTGTTAAGTGGTCTATGCAATTGCAATCACATTTTGTGGAGGAGAATCTGTACTGCTTGTTGAATAGTGCAATACAAACCGAATTACACGTTCAGTTGAACTTTCGCTGAAAAAATTCATATCCGCTGTTATTCTGAATTGAAAACAGGACCTATTATTCTCCCATCCTTGCTGTCCATTGCAATCACATTTTGTGGATCCATATCTGCTTTCATTCTGAATGAAAAATAGGACCCTGTTATTCTCCCATCCCTGCTGCCCATTGTAATCAACGGTATAGATTGCTTGTCTGATTTTTTAGTTGGGCGAGGATCTCTTGACAATTATATATTTTGACAACTTTAACAACGAATTTTCAAATAATTTCAAAAAAATCTTAAAAATAGAAAAAATTTATAAACATATTATTTAACTTATATATCGATTATATTTCAAATTTCATATAATTTAAATATTATTTGATATTTCATTAAAAATCATCAAAGATAATCAAAATTATATGATATTTACAAAGATCATTTAAATTTGAGTGGCTGACCCTCATTTTATCTAAAAAAAAGTTCCATACAACACCCATCAAATTAGCAGTGGGTAGAATTTTTGGATATGAGATTTGTGTGGTGTGCAGAAACAGACAACGTTGATTGTTAGGTGGTCCATGCAATTGCAATCACATTCAATAGGCCATGGAAATTTTCACTTGTATATATTCCTTTTTTGTGGAGAAGAATCTGTACTGATTGTTGAATAGTACCATATCAACCGAATTACACGTTGAGTTAAATTCTAGGTTCGAATTTTCGTGGAAAAAAGAAACAAAACAATGACAAACTATTTTCAATGGAAAATTAGGGAAGATGCTATCCTGAAGTTGCAGTCAAATTTTAAGATTTATTAACTTCCCTCAATCATTCCTAGCTAAATCCTCTTTATTTGTCCTCTATAACACGTATCTCTAAGCTAAGGTAAGCTCACTCCTATGACAAAAATGAAGTTCCTAAACCTACTCATTTTTCTCTTTCTCTTTCCAAATATAGAAGTCTCAAGTTCTTCTTCATGTGAGGAGCTCCAAAACATCATTAATAGTCTTCCAGGATATTGTGGAGAGAAAAACTTTCAGTTGGTCTGCGAAGGAAACAACCCTGTTTTGTATATCCAATCCACCATGTTTCTTGTAAAGGATATTTCCTTTCAAAACACAACATTTCGGCTTGTCGATCCTTCTTACTCTGCTACAGGAGATCACTGCCATCTCCCAAACCAGACTGCCTCTTGGGATGATACTTTATCCTCTTTCTTTGTCCGTTATTCCAACTTTAGTTTTATCTACTTTCTGAATTGCACACAAGAGATAGAAAACTCGAAATTTGTGCTCATTCCCTGCATGAATAGAACTAATTCTAGAGTTTATGCCATGCAATCAAGCTCCTTGTTTTTCGTCTCCAATTTGCACGATTCATGTAGGTTTGTGAGACGCACTGTCGCAGATAACCCATTGGATCACGTTGGCCATGTAGCTGCCATGCAAGCCGTTAAGAAGGGAGTCCTGGTAAACTGGACAGCCGAAACAAACGATTGGGATATGTGGGGATTATGCTGCTCTGTTTTTGAAAGATGCTGGAGATTTTCCATTTCGTAAATACATCCTTCTGTCCCTCTCTTTTAGATCTCATTTTTCTTTTTCTTTTTTTGGGAACTTGGCAGGGGCTACCAAGGTACTTTGGATGAATCAACTCATAATCTGGAGAGGTCCTGTATATAGCAAAAAAAAATAAATAAATAAAATAAAATAAAACCTGGGATGAACCTACATGTGATATAGAGAAATTGCAATTAGTAGAACAAATCCTATGTATTATCTGGGACAAAACTACGAGTTTTAAAAAACAATAGCATTTCATCCGGGAATTATGAGTGTGCATCTGGTACGTACCATCAATGATGCAGGGGATCGGCCATTATACACGTGAACCGGCCAAGAAAGATCAAACAACCTAGAATACACCTTAATTGGAATTTATTGAGGATCTTGAATTCTGTAACTTCTATTCTTTTCAATGATATGGCCAGTTGATACCACTAGCTGACCTTTAAAAAAAACATCTGATTCTGATCATACGGTACATGTGTATAATTGTCTGGTTCTGAATTTATATTTTTCAAAAAATTAATTAACCTACAAAATATATAGTTCATTTACTCTCATCAATGCAGGGTATTGGGAGTGTGGAATATTGCCAATGAGATCTTACATCAATTACTTCTCTGGGAGCAATTCTTTTTAGAATGTCTTTATTTTGCCTCTCCTGTCACTTTCAGTTTCATGCTTATCTTGGTTGTTCTATTTGACATTGCCCTTATTATGTTATGTAAGAACTTCTCACCTCTCTAATTATGTATTTATAGAGTTAAAATATAGGTATGGAGTAGCACAAAATTATTCAACTACAGCTCCGAAATCAATTTTCTCTAGGTAAAAAAAGCCAAAACAACCCAAACCACTTGCGGACTAATCCAAAACAAAATTTGATTAACTTGAGACTTTTTTTTTGAAGTTGTGATTAAATTGAGACTTAAATGACTTAGAAACTACAACGATAGAAACAACCATAAATAATTAACCCAAACATAAGTAAAAATTAGCCAGTCTTCCTTGGCCTAATTTAATCTAAATGTCTTGTTTATTCATTTTAATGTGAAGCCATATTCTAGACATACTATTTGTGTTCTCTTTGGGATGTTTAGCCCTAGAAATTTGGACAACATATGCTGATGTCAACGCTGAACATTTCTAGCATGCCAAATTTCACATACCATTTTTAGAAGGTTGATAAGCGATTACCTAAGTTTAACATATCATATTTGCTTGTGGTTGTTTGTATTGAAATTTTTTCGCTTGCAATGTATAGCATCCTTTCAAGCAAAGTCCACTTTCATTCACAATCAAGCTGATCATTATGTTGAATTCTTCTTGCAGTAGCAAGGATTATATTAGCTCCATTGGCAATATGTTCTTTCCTTATTCATAAATGGTGGAGAATGCCCTCCTCTATTAGTTCTATTGAAAAAATTTTACGGAAAAATGAGTTGCTTCATATTAGACGTTATGATTTCATCGAAATATCTATAATGACAAACCACTTCAGAGAAAAACTTGGGCAAGGCGGCTTTGGATCGGTTTACAGAGGCAAGCTGTTAAGCGGCCAGCAGGTCGCTGTCAAGATATTGAGTAATTTGGTTGCTGATGGGGATGATTTCATAAGTGAAGTAGCAACCATTGGCATGATTCACCACACGAACATAGTGCGTCTCATTGGGTTCTGCTCAGAGGGTTCAAAGAGGGCTCTCATCTATGCTTACATGCCAAATGGTTCACTTGACAAGTATATTTTCTCTTCAAGTAACAATGCTCTTCGGATGGAGAAAAGAAGAGAAATTGCCATAGGCATTGCTCGAGGGATAGACTACCTTCACCGTGGATGTGAGGTGCAAATTCTTCATTTTGACATAAAGCCACACAACATCCTCCTGGATCACGATTTGACCCCGAAAATTTCAGATTTCGGGCTTGCTAGGTTGTACCCCAAAGACCACAGTTTAGCCCCGTTGAGCATGGCACGAGGTACAATAGGGTACATAGCACCCGAGCTAATATCACGCACCTTTGGTGCTGTATCGTATAAGGCAGATGTTTATAGTTTTGGGATGCTGCTTATGGAGATGGCGAGTGGAAGAAGAAATGTAAATAATCATGCAGAGAACTCGAGTCAAGTCTATTATCCATCCTGGATTTATGACCAACTCAATCTTCCAGAGGTGGCACATAATATAAGCAATAGTGTTGAAAATTTTGGAGAAACTGAAGAAAGGCTTTATAAGGTTGCATTGTGGTGCATCCAAATGAAGGCATCTAATCGACCCACAATGAGCAGAGCGATAGAGATGCTGCAGAGCGATGGCAATAGCTTGGAGATGCCGCCACGGCCTTCCATGACGTGATCGCCACATGAGTTTTCTGTGAGACCCTCTGAAATTGAGTCATGTAGTATAGAGCTATCAACAATTTATGAAGAAATTAGTATGCTTTGACTAAACGCAAAAAAAAAAATGAGAGAGAAAAAAAAGTGGATGAGCATTCCAAGTATTCATGTATAAATATGGTACCCATGTGTGTTATAGATGTAAGAAATTAAATTGTAGGTGGAACAATATATTTGTATGTGTTGGCGGAAACCTAATAATGTCTTAGCTTCATTTGCATTTTTTCAGTCCTTTGTATAATTTACCTTAAATACGTTTGGAAAATGGTATGTATTAACAAAGAAAATGTAGGTCCACTCTTCTTGGCTCCTGTCTTGCCCTTTCCCTAAGTATGCTCTAATTAGTTTTAGCTTTCACGAAATGATTATTTTTGCCAGGGATAATTTTGCATAAATCATATACGAAATTTAGTGTAAGCCCTATATTATAAAGTTCAAAACATCGAATTTGTACATAGTTTAAACTTATGAACTAAGACAAAAAAAAATGATACATCAAACTTTCCTATTTTGTCAAAACCGAACAGGAATATGTATGAAATAGTCATAGATGATATATTGTTTAATTGAACATGATAGAGCAAATCATGCAATGTACTGTAGTAACAAAATTTTCAATAATATGCAGATATTTTTTTGTTTTCGGTATTAATTCCTTAAATAAATAGAGAATTAAGCATTTTTATAAATCTTAGAATATATATTTCTTAAATTTCTAACAAATTGTTCTCAAATTTTATAAATTTTATGAACAATTGCGTACCCTGAAGCTCAATATGTTGATAAATCTCAGAATTATTATATTTGTATGCATTGTAGGAAAAATTAATACTTCAATCGAATTTGGCCACTGTAAAAAATAAAAAGAATACCTATCATGCTATTAATTTGACTTGCATCCTTATTTGGCCATTGGAAGCAGAAAGGCAAAATATATTCTTCAAACTAGTGCAGCAGAAACGACTGAAGAAATAGATATGTTCAAGGCAAACCTAAAGAAACAGATATGAGTAAATATTAAAAGAGTTTCCTATTGAGGGATGCATTCCTTCCTCATTAAAAATTTAGAGAGTTTTCTATTGTGAGATGCATTCTCAGAAGTTGCATATCGGACCCATTCAACCAAAAAATCACAATATATCATGCACGTTATAACACACGAAAAACGAAAGGGTACAAAAGGGAATTGCATCACCCCCCATTAAGATCTTTTTCTCTGTTAATGAATGGAATAGTGTAACATAAGCAGCAGTATATGCTCTACTCTACACCATCTAATTTTCTTCTTTTTTAACATGAAATAAGAATCAAAGTCGTCGACAATTCCAGTCAGGACGATATATTTTATAACATTCAGATCTTATAGAAGTTCATTTTGTGATTAAGAGAGTTGGGTCCCGGTTTAAGAAAGAAAAACTGCCACAAGCCTCCAAGTGGCATTTTGTCGAACATCCTGTGGGCACAAACAAACTAGGCAACAAATGCAGCTCAGTAATGGAATAGGCCGAGGCTCCCATCAAACTTCTTTAGAGAAGCCAGAGCCAGATCACGGTTTGATCGGAGAATCAAGAAGTGGACCAGACATTCTTAATTTGCTTCGCAGGCCACTGCACCGCCCAATGTAGTGTTAAATACAGAGCATTGAATGCGCTTTGATAATGTTGAGTGGAGTATTACTATTGCTTGGGCGTTCATTGGTTAAATGATCAAAGTCCTGAATCCATAGACCAGTCATATATACTCACATTTTTAATTTGAAAACGACAGAATATTGCCAGCATTTGTGCAATATCAATTGGTCTAAAACTAAAGCCGAATCAACATTGATTGTGTCGTGTGCAGTGGGTAGAATTTTTGGATTTGTGGCGCGTGCAGAAACAGACAACATTGATTGTTAGGTGGTCCGTGCAATTGCAATCACATTCAATAGCAGTGGAAATTTTCGCTTGTAAATATTCCTGTTTTGTGGAGAAGAGTCTGTACTCATTGTTGAATAGTACAATACTAACCGAATCACACGTTGCGTTGAATTCTATGATTGAATTTTCATGGAAAAAAGAAACAAACAATGGCATACTATCTTCACTGGAAAATTAGGGAAGATGCTATCCTGAAGTTGTAGTCAAATTTTCAAGATTTATGAACTTTTCTCATTAGTTCCTAGCTACATCCTCTTGGTTTGTGTTTAGGGTTTAGGGTTTAGCCCATACATCGCTGTACCAGACCATACATCCCTATACCAGCCCATATTAGGAGTATCGCACACAGACTCTCCCTCTCTCTCCCTAGATGAGACGTCAAGCAGAGCTCTGGCTCAAACTAGATAAGGTACTAAGGCAGTGCACACGTGTTCTTGCAAAATGAACCCTGTACTTAAATAATACTGATATTACCCTCTCTCTATAAAATTAACCTAAAAATCGGCCCGAGTTAAGTGGGCTGAAAATGAGGAAGAGCCCCACAGGAAGCATACCAGTGCCAAAATGGTAAGTCTGGTAGGGTTGCCAAGCATCTTTATGAAATCTGCACCATCCAAGTTTCTTCTTTTTTAACATGAAACAAGAATCAAAGTCCTCCATGATTCCTGTTAGAACAATATAATTTTATAACATTAAGATCTTATAGAATTTCATTTTGTGACTAAAAGACTGTTAGGTCCTGGATTAAGAAAGCAAAACTGCCTCAAGTCTCGAAGTGGAATTTTGTCGAACATCTTGTTCTAGGCAACTGGGAGATGGGGCCCGTTTTACAGCTAGCCTCCTACTCAAATCCCCCCCTACAATTGGTTGCACCATGGGGGTTAGGCATGATCCATCCGGCCCCCACTACGACCGTGTTGTTGGTACTACACACATATTCAGCCCGAGAAGATAAAGCCCGGATTGACCTGAAGATTCGAAAGGAAGCATCTATCTGCTCCTATTCAGCTTCAAAAATTGATGTGTTGTTTTCTTTCTTTATTTGGTAACTGAATGATTATCTTTGTTAACACTTAACACATAATGTACCATTAAATACAGACTACTGAGTGTGCTTTGATCTTTAATTGCTTGAGCATTCATTGGTTAAATGATCAAAGTCCTGAATCCATAGACCAATCATTTGTTCTTATAACTAAAGCCGAGTTCCATACATCACCTGTCAAATTAGCAGTGGGTAGAAATTTCGGTTATGAGATTTGTCTTGCGTGCAGAAACAGACAACATTGATTGTTAATTGGTCCGTGCAATTGCAATCACATTTTGGGGAGGAGAATCTGCACTGCTTGTTGAATAGTACAATACAAACCGAATTACACATTGAGTTGAATTTTCGTGGAAAAAATTCATATCCGCTGTTATTTTGAATGGAAAACAGGACCTATTATTCTCCCATCCTTTCTGTCCATTGCAATCACATTTTGTGGATCCATATCTGCTTTCATTCTGAATGAAAAACAGGACCCTGTTATTCTCCCATTTCTGCTGCCCATTGTAATCAACGGTATAGATTGCTTGTCTGATTTTTTAGTTGGGCGAGGATCCCTTGACAATTATATATTTTGACAACTTTAACAACGAATTTTCAAATAATTTCAAAAAGATCTTAAAAATAGAAAAAATTTATAAACATATTTTTTAACTTATATATTGATTGTATTTCAAATTTCATATAATTTAAATATTATTTGATATTTCATTAAAAATCATCAAAGATCTTTGATACTTCATCAAAAATAATCAAAATTATATGATATTTACAAAAATCATTTAAATTTGAGTGACTGATCCTCATCTTTATCTAAAAAAAAAGTTCCATACAACACCCATCAAATTAGCAGTGGGTAGAATTTTTGGATATGAGATTTGTGTGGTGTGCAGAAACAGACAATGTTGATTGTTAGGTGGTCCATGCAATTGCAATCACATTCAATAGGCCATGGAAATTTTCACTTGTAAATATTCTTTTTTTGCGGAGAAGAATCTGTACTGATTGTTGAATATACAATATCAACCGAATTACACGTTGAGTTGAATTCTAGGTTTGAATTTTCGTGGAAAAAAGAAACAAAACAATGACAAACTATTTTCGCTGGAAAATTAGGGAAGATGCTATCCTGAAGTTGCAGTCAAATTTTAAGATTTATTAACTTCTCTCGATCATTCCTAGCTAAATCCTCTTTATTTGTCTAGTGCTTTCCTTTCCTATGGATAAACTCACACGTATCCTGATACTTATAGTCCTCTATAACACGTATCTCTAAGCTGAGCTCAGCTCACTCCTATGACAAAAATGAAGTTCCTAAACCTACTCATTTTTCTCTTTCTCTTTCCAAATATAGAAGTCTCAAGTTCTTCTTCATGTGAGGAGCTCCAAAACATCGTTAAAGTCTTCCAGGATATTGTGGAGCGAAAAATAACTTGCAATTGGTCTGTGAAGGAAACAACCCCGATTTCTATATCGAATCCACCATGCTTCTTGTAAAGGATATTTCCTTCCAAAACACAATATTTCGGCTTGTCGATCCTTCTTACTCTGCTACAGGAGATCACTGCCATCTCCCAAACCAGACTACCTCTTGTGACAATACCTTATTCTCTTTATTTGTCCGTTATTCCCACTTAAGTTTTATCTACTATGTGAATTGCACACAAGATCCTCCCCTGTCTAAACAAAACAAATTTCAGAGTTTATGCTGTGACATATGACTTTTACCATGTCTCTGATTTGCACGATTCATGTAGGTTGGTTGGATGCACTATCATAGATTACCCATTTGAACATGTTGGCCATGCAGCTGTCATGCAAGTCATTGAAAAGGGAGTCCTTGTAAACTGGACATCCAGAAAACTGTACTATTTTGATGATTGGGAATGCTCATCCGTTATCGAACGATATTGGAAAGATACCTTATGGTAAATACATCCCTCTCACCCTCTGTTTTAAATCTCGTTTATCTTTCTTTCCTTCTTTTCTTTTTTTTTTTTTTGAGAACCAGCTTATAATCTGATGGTCCTACATATAGCAAAAAATAATAACAATAATAATAATAAACTGGGATGAACTAATTACATGTCATAAGGAGTTATTGCATATCCAGGACAAATCCTATGTTTTATCTGGATAAACCTAGAGTAGTCAAAACAATTGCAAGTTGGTTGGGAATTATGAGTGCGCATCCACTGCTATTGTTATGATTGCAGGGGATCTGCAATTATGCATGTCAACTGTCCAATGAAGATCAAACAACCTAGATTACACCTTGAATGTTTTGAGTACCTTGAATAGTGAAGTCTTGTTTAATCTAGCCAAAAACAAGCACCATCTAGCCGGTCTTTGTTGACCTAATTTAATCTAGATGTCTTGTTTATTCATCTTAATGTGAAGCCATATTCAAGACATACTATATATGTGTTCTATTTGTAAAGTTTAGACATAAAAATTTGGATAATGTGGGGCTGATGCCAAAGCATGTTTGACTTATATTTTTTGATAGTTTGATCAGTGATTATCTAATATCAAATTTAGCAGGTGCAAAGTTTATATTAGCTTCAGTAACAATATATTCTTTTTTATATTCATAAGTGCTGGATAACATCTTTATCGGTTAGTTCTATTGAAAAAAAATTTGCGGAAAAATAAGTTGCTTCGTATTAGACGCTATGATCTCATTGAGATATCTATAATGACAAACAAGAGAAAAACTTGGGGAAGGTGGATTTGGATCAGTTTACAGAGGCAAGCTGTTACAGAGGCAATTTGGTTGGCGATGGGGATGATTTCATAAGTGAAGTAGCAACCATTGGCATGATTCACCACACTAACATAGTGCATCTCATTGGATTTTGCTCAGACGGCTCAAAGAGGGCTCTCATCTATGCTTACCTGCCAAATGGTTCACTTGACAAGTATATTTTCTCTTCAAGTAATGATTCTCTTCTGATGGAGAAAAGAAAAGAAATTGCCAAAGGCATTGCTCGAGGGATCGACTACCTACATCGTGGATGTGAAATGCAAATTCTTCATTTTGACATAAAGCCACACAACATCCTCCTGGATCACGATTTGACCTTGAAAATTTCAGATTTCGGGCTCGCGAGGTTGTACCCCAAAGACCAAAGTTTAGTGTCACTAAGCATGGCAGGAGGAACAGAAGGCTACATAGCTCCCGAGCTAATATCACGCACCTTTGGTGCTATATCCTACAAGACAGATGTTTATAGTTTTGGAATGCTGCTTTTGGAGACAGCAAGTGGAAGGAGAAATGTAAATAATCATGCAGAGAACTCGAGTCAAGTCTATTATCCATCATGGATCTATGACCAACTCAATCTTCCAGAGGGGGCACATAATATAAGCAATAGTGTTGGAAATTTTGGAGAAATGGAAAAAAAAGCTCTACAAGGTTGCCTTGTGGTGCATTCAAATGAAAGCATCTAACCGCCCCACAATGAGTAGAGAATAAGAGATGCTGCAAAGCGAAGCCAATAGCTTGGAGATGCCGCTGCGGCCTTCCATGACACATTCGCCACAAGGGTTTTCAGTGAGACCCTTTCAAATTGAGTCATGTAGTACAGAGCTATCCATAATTTCTGAGGAAATTAGTATGGTTTGAATAGACAAAAAAAAAAAAAAACCAAGCCATCGGATGAGAATTCCAAGTTTTCATGTATAATTTCTTGAATTTTATAAATTTTACAAATAATTGTGTCATTTATGAAATTACTTTTTTAAAATATAACAATTATTGTATTTTATATGCACTCTGGATAAAGTTACTCGCGTTGAAAATGGCCATAACTTCAATCGAAATTGGTCGCTGTTTTGTCAGATTCGCGAGCAACTCTAAGAGCATCGCATTTCACCGATAGAAAATAAAAATAATACCTAGCGTGCTATTAGTTTTAACTTGCATCATTTCTTCGGCCATTAGAAACAGAAAGGCAAAATATATTCTTCAAACTAGTGCAGCAGCAACGATTGAAGAAATAGATATATTCAAGGGAAACCTAAAGAAAAAGATATGGGTAAATATTTAAAGAGTTTTCTATTGTGAGATGCATTCTCAGAACTTACATATTGGACCCATTCAACCAAAAAATCACAATATATCATGCACGTTATAACACACGAAAAACACAAAGGGTACAAAAGGGAAATTGCATCACCCCCTGTTAAGATCTTCTCTGTTATCTCTCTGCCCCTCTCTGTTTATCTATATCTGTCACTCTACCTTCACGCACAAATTTTAGTCAATTCATATATAGCCAGCCCAGACAGCCAGCTAGCGAGTTGCTAAGAAGGTTCGTTTTGTTTAGTGGACTTGCGTCTGCATGTGCAGATATAGTCTGGTATGGGTCCCAAATCCCCTACTACCCATGGATGCTCTGCCACTCCTTGTAAGGTGATTCGTTGATTTGGATCTACAGCATCAATAGTTAAATTTGCATGTTAGGCAAATATTATAGGAATAATAAATGGACAAGAACGTATGTATACAAAGCCTATTGCAGTACAGAGATATAATGGAAGAAATGGCCACAGAACTATAACGGTAGAGATGATAGTACTGCTTGCATACACCAGCTAGGATCCTTGGTACCAGCTATATGGTAGAAATATATCATTGAATACACCTATTATATCACTCGGGGAATTTATTTTAGTCACCAGGGGCACTTTTGCTCCCTCCCATCCAAAGCATGCTCCACGTGAACCCTTTTCCAGCTCAGAACAAACCTCAGTTTGAACCCTGTACAAGCTTAAAGTTGTGCACGGTTGACGCTTACAGGCATTTTTAAAGGATGTGGTGGCACACTATAGTTGGTGGGCTGCCAAGGGGTGAAAATGTGACTGGTGACTGTTAGCATCCTCTATCCCTCAACCCCAGTAAAACAAAAACATAGCTCCTCAACAGCACGATATCTATGACCTATATTATAGCCTCGTATGCTCTCCCATTTTAAAGTAAATTTTGATTTTTATCCATCTTCCTCGTGTACGTGGAGATTAACAGCAGATATAGAAGGGTGCTTCCTAGGTATATCTAAAAAAGGGGTGTAAAGACCATAGGTGTCACTTGGAAAAGGCGTAAATGATATCCTTTTTAGTGTTTTGTAGGATATAGTTAGTATTTCTTATTTTGCAGTGTTATACATGTAATTTTAACTTTTTACAATTGTGACATGAAACTGCTCCTGATGGTTGTCAAGTACAGCTGGACAAAGTAAAAGTTGAGTCACTGACTTGACATATAATTTGGGAATGGAGAACAAAAACAAAATGCAACCAAATCTTAGCTAACCTTTGCAAAGAAGTTGTTCAAGCAAGTCCTTCAATAGGGGATTGATGTAGTCCGGCACAACCAATGGATTGTTAACTATCTACTCTTTACACAAGTAATCCAAGATTAAAATCATCAATCAGAAATGATCAAATGAAAGACACTGTTGACTAAATCATACTGAAAAGGAAATCTTTGTTGACAATTGCAAATATAAAGAGATCTAAAAAGGTATACATGTTAAAATTCATCACCTTGTCATAAGTGTCATGAAGGCCATCACCCAGAAACGGATAGTGACCCAAAACCATACAATAGAGGGTCACACCTACTGCCCATGTATCAGCACCCTTTCCATGGTAGGTTACACCTAAAGCATAGGCATGCAAAAGAACATTCAAATAAAGAAGAGATAGAAAGGCACATCAACCCAAGAAAAAGTGTCAGAAACTAGGACAAACCTATACAGCACTCAGGTGCAGTGAAGACAGGTGTACCAGGCGTCCTCCTCAACAAGTCGTTATCACTCTGTACTTCAATCATTTGTTTCAGGTGAGTATAATAGGATTAGCATTAGGTATAGATCAAGGTTTACACACGAAGAAGAGAAATGGTACCTCAAATGCCTGGCTGACACTGAAATCACCAATCTTGACTCTGCCAGTGCCTGTAACTAACAGGTTATCTGGCTTAATGTCACCATGGATTATATTCTGCAACAAGAAAAAAAAAGGCAAATCGAGATGATAGAAAGAATTTGACATGAGAACAAATTATAACAGAAGAGCATCTGCAGTTTATTAGATTCTATAAGCTTCGCTTTCAATTTGTGTTCATTCAGTTTTCTTGAAAACACAACAGATAATATCTGTATTACCTGTTCCTTTGTCCCTAAATTTCCAAAAACTTATGTTTGGTAATAAAATGTGCACTGAATATATATTGAGTGCATTTTTGGCTGAAAATGTAGACAGTGCCAACAGGAGAAAGAAAGAAAATACGGAACTTCTGATGCATATTATAGGGATGAAAATTACATGAGAATGGAGATAACTTAGACCAGCAACAATATCTCTGAGGTAATTTCGAGCTGTACTTTCCCCAAGACTACATAGGGCACCTGAACCATCACACACCCACTTGCTTTCTACGTACTCCAGAACTACATACAGAGAAAGAGATCACAAATATTCATAAATTCTTTCTACTTTCGTCTGTTTGGTCAATGTTGGGTAGACAAATAACAGAATAATAAAATATATCAGTTTCATTTCACACAACAGAGCCCCCCAACCCAAAGCACCCATGAAATACAAAATTTAGAGTACCGAAGGTTAGACCATGTACTTGGCAACATCCTCTATTAATCTTTATATTCTTGAGGAAACACATTTGAGAAACTAGCAAATAATCCTAAGTCCTTGGAATATGTCATTCACCTTCACTTTCATAGTTAGTTAAGGAGCTTAAATGCATGCTTTAGAACACAGAATAAAATGGAAGAATTGATAAGTTCAGGTGGGGAGGGGCTTGTTACATGCAATGAAGCCTAAAATAAATGAGTCCACTGGTGTTGTAAAATCTGGTTGGAAACTGTATAACAGAATCATGCTTCAGACAACACAAATTTTATATGTCAATGTTGGACCAAGACATTGTACTCTAACCAAATAGAATAGTAGAGAAAAATATAAAAATACCCATGTAGAAGTTGTCAATGTTGGGGTCATCAATCACCTCAATTAGATTTACTATATTTGGATGATCCAACATTTTCATGATAGATACCTGCCACAGAAAAATAAAGTAACAATGATCAATAACTGACAGTTAGTCTAATAGTGAAAATGTCCCAACCAAAACTGGCATGCAGCAGATTTTACCAAACACCAGAGTTCTCCTGGATTGTATTGGGCTATTTAAACCTTTTGTTTTGCTTCCTTTTTTTTTCTTTTTCTTTTTTCTGTGAACAATTACGATAGTATCAGTAAAAGTATGTAACAGTAATACAGGTAGTGGGTACTTCATTCTTCATGGGAATACATAAGAAACAACACAACAATTGTATGACAACATTGGATCCAACCAAACCAGATCTATCTAACACCTCATTCACGATTTTATTAAAACCCAACAATAAAGAAATCTAGGGTTCAGTTTAGTCTGATCATTTCTTTCTAAATTACATAAGAAAAGCAACAATATCCAATGTTTTCCTTCCCAATTCAACATGGCACAGATTGACTCCTAACCACATCTTATTTCAAAGTAAAGTTCTACAACCTGACCTGAACCTGACTCAACCAATTTGAAGCCCATTTTCAGGACTGAGACAACAGTTCAATCCAAAATGAGAGAGGTACTAACCTCCCTAAGAACGTCAGTCATAGCAGTTTCTGATGGGGCAACTCTTAATTTCACCAAATGAGATTTATGGAAAACCTTTATTGCATACAGCTTATCATCTTTGGTGCTCCGATACAAGACCTGTATACAGACTTTCTTTCAACAAACTTCTCCAAAAACAATAAATAGTTTTTTCTTTTTGTGAGGTAAAACACATTACAATTTTAATCATTTCTAGGATTTGAGTAAATGTAGAAAACAACCAGCCTCCAGATGTATAGTTAAAAAATTCCATAAATGAAAGAAACAAATTAAACATTTTCAATCTTAGTATGTTAAATTATCCAACAGTTATAAGGAAAGAAGTTGTTCTAGCCTTATAAAAAAAAGAGAAATTTTCACCTAACACAGCAATTCCATTTTATTTGATAAACTAAAAAAAATCAGCAGAATGTTGTTCTAAGCACAATAATGTCTGATGCTTTTATTCACGTAATTTGGAAATTCAGAATCTAAGTTCCAGAACAAGAATTTAAAAAGTTTGAGAACTATGAAGATTGTATTCTTCATCTGCAAAACAAATAGAACACAGAACGCAGACAAAGTCCGCGACACTGAGTTGTATTTACCAACGAACCTGTAAGAGAAAAATGAAAGAAAAAGAGAAAAAGAAGGATCAGGAGATCACTTCATCACATTCTTCTCCTTTCACTTAATTTAACCTGCATAATCCTAAAAGTTCTTGTTCAGTAAACCAAATTTTAAGTTTTCAAATGAACAAATGAAAAAATTTGGTCTTCGCTGTTTATTAGGGTCAATTGGCTAGAAGTCAAGTGCATTTGTGGAAAAATATATATATATATATATATATAACCACCACCCACATACACATATAAGCACAACCTAGCATAGAAAGCATAATAAAATTCTCACGTGAGCAAACAGAATGGCATACCACTTTGCCGTAGCTACCGGCTCCAATTCTGTGAAGGCGAACATACTCATTGACCGTTTTATTTCCATTCTCATCCTACAAGAATAACAGATATGTGATAAGGCCAATCTCACCATTATCAAAAAAACAATAAGCAAAGGACTAGGTGTAGCCTGCTAAGAAGGAAAAAAAAATATCTAGGAATTTGAAGTCATGTATATCGGCACCTCAGATAAGGTAGCCGTATGGGTCTCTTTGACAGGAAATTCCCTACAAATCAAGCCACTTTCAGCCCGTTGTTGCAGGATCTCTTCCGACCGCCTAATGGTCGGTCTTTGAACCCCGTTCTCGTCAGTGTCTGGTAAAAAGTCAGAATCAGCACCATTGTTGTAGAAGCTACCTTCCACAAAGTACATGCTGTCTTGCAAGAGGTTATCCCCCAAATTAGAAGAGGAATCAGGGACCATGTATGGGTTCTGCAGCTTGGAGGGTTTTCTTAGAAAACCGAAGCAACCGCAACAACCCATCTCAAAAAGGTCAGACAGGCAGAACCAGCTCCCACACATGCAGAAAACTAGAAACAGGAAATTACATTAGAAATCGAATGATACTTAAATAATCAAATTTTAATAGAACTGAAACATTAGGCAACCTATGGTTGTGGAGGTGCCCCTCCCCCCCTTTTTCCCCAATTCCCAATTAAATTCGTTCGTTAATGTGAATGTCAAGCACCTCACCTTGAAATTATCTCAGACTTTCTACATAGCACGCAATAGTCTCGACAGCCAACGCGATTCGATCCGATTATCGACAAATTCTCCGAATCGACTCGTCGCGTTTTTAAGCGCCAAAAAGAAAAAAAAAAAAACGCAAACAGTTGAATCGGAGCGGAGGTGAACCACCAGCCGGATGATTCCTCCGACTCGCCGTCCGTCCGTCCGAGCTGCGCCGATTCCTGTACGATTCTCGGGATTATAGAAGGTGGAGATGGATCGATCGATTAATGATGGGGATTGATTCGGGAAGTAAAATTTGGGGGAGGGGGGCAGCGACGCGCCGACGCGTGAAATATGTGTTTCCTCGATTAAAAGGGAGGGAGGAGGGCTGGAGGAGGATGGGGCTGACCGTCGGATGCGAGGAAGCACGATGGCTAATATTGAGGAGTAGGAGGCTAAGATATAAGAGATTTTAGGCCCGTGTAGTTTTCCTTGGCCGATAATTGGTTCTTTTTTTTTTTTGAGGAAAATGTTATGGAGGTATTATTATTGATATCGTCGTCGTCGGTATGGATTTTACTATACATATTAAATGAGTTATTATGTATGTTAATGATTTTATTTTATATAGTATTTTTGTTATTCAACTAAAGTATCATTAATATGCATAATAACTCATTTAAGTTGAGTAACGACAATGCCATACACAATGAGACTGTGTAAAATAAAGTTATTAACATGCATAATAACTCATTTATCGTATATAATAAAACTTATATCGACAGCGGTATCAATAACTATATTTGTGTATCAGCTCCCTTTTTTTCTCTCCCTTCATTTTGATTGGATTGGATTATTTATTTATTGGGAGTTGATATACAGATATTGTCATTGATATCAATTTTATTATTCATATTGAATGAGTTATTACTCATATTAGCAGCTTTATTATGTAATTTATTTTACATTCTTTTTATTATTCAATTTAAGTGAGTTATTATTCAAATTAATGATATTTGAGATGAATAATAAAAAATTGTACAAAATCAATTACATAATAAAATCGTTCATATGAATAATAAAGTCTATATCGATGATGGCATCAATAATTATATCTCTTAAATATTTTTCTTATTTTTGTTTATTGTTAAGAGAGTTTATGGAAAAATGGAAGGATCAGTTGGTACTAGTAGTATACAGCAAATAGTTAGAGTATGTTTTTCTAAAAGTAGAAGGAATATATTTTATCTCATTTATTCTTATTTAACGGTCAATATTTTTGCTTGTTATTTCTTTTATAATATTTTTATCTTTAATTATTTCTGTATTCTAAAATATATGCATATATTAGTTGAGAACATATATTAAAAAGTTCACGTAAAAGATTTTTGTCTCCACAAAATTTAATCAATTTAATTCACATTTGTGTTCATAAAATCATAAAAACAAAGAAAAATATTTTAAATTAAGTCTCATACGTGTTTATATTTTTATATGTGCTCAATTAAATTAAAAACAATACGTTTTAAGAATAAAATTCTATTAAAAATATTTTAAACACATTTTAATGATTCAATTCATATTTTTAAACAATCTAGACCTCATTCGTGCTCATAAAATCATCAAAACTAAGAGAGATACTTAAAGTTATGTCATATTCATGTTTATATACTTTATTTGAGCTGAATTAAATGGATAAATATGTTTTTATGCGTAAATTTCTACTAGAAAGCATTTAAAACCTCTTCAAATATGCAAGCAAATACCAACAAATCAAATTATATGAAATTAAGGATACAATTTCATATAATTTTTCATATCAGATACTAAAATCATGATTTATCACATATTAAATTTATTTTTAAAATTAAGAAATAATTTTATAAAATAATTATGTCAAATATTAAAATTATGTTCAATTTCATGATTTATCGCATTAAAATTTATTTCTTAACTCTTAGAATTAAAAAATAATTTCATAAAATAATCAGTCTGAATCGCATCTCTAACTACATCGCAGTCCCACATTCGGCAGTTATACCCGACGCAAACCCATTTGTTCCTCCTTAAACCCTAGAACTCGAATCCCAGTCCCCAGACCTCTCCATCTCTGATTCTCTCTTTGTTCGTCAATCGTCAATCGTCGGCCTCGGCAGTGAGAAAACCTTCCATCTCTTCTCTGTAATGGCGGTAATCTCTCTCTCTCTCTCTCTCTTTCTCTGTGCCTCGGGCTTCTATACGCTGTTTCACGTGTGGGATTGCTGTCTTGTCTTGTGTCTCCCTTTAGAATAATAAAGCTCGAACTGTCTTACTTTCATGGTTTTGCTAGAAAAAGGGCTGTATTACCATTAAAATAGTCCGAAATTCTGAGAAATTTCTGCTCGTATATCCCGGTATGTGCAAAGTATTGGTGCAGTATGGTGCAGGAGTATCTGAATGGCGTGTTATTAGTTAGTATGTTAAGGATTTGTAGTAATTGAGTGACAATTTGATCTCTTGTCTCGTAATAACTAAGTGAGAAAAAAAATTGATAATCTCTTGTTGTTATATGCTTGTTTGAGGTACTGATGTGCAATATTTTTCTATGGAAATACAGACTGTACCAGTCAATCCGAAGCCTTTCTTGACCAATCTCACAGGGAAGCCTGTAATTGTAAAACTTAAATGGGGCATGGAGTACAAAGGTAAGTTTATTATCTGCTTCTTTTAATTTCTTATGTCCCTATAAATTGAAAATTCTGTCTATATGACTATTCAAGGAACTTATTGAATTAACAATTAAGAAAGTCAAGATATATTCCACAATTGTTGGGGGATTAATTTTGAGCCCTTTTCAATGTGTATTAATTGTATTGAATCATTATTTCTTCCCCTTCTTTTAATTCCTATCTCTGTCTGACAGGTTATCTTGTCTCCGTGGATTCATACATGAATTTGCAGGTAATGTTTTTATTTTTTATTTTTCGTTTTGATGTGTTATTTACAACATATGAACCGCCAACAACTTAATTTCCACATGACCTCTCAAAATTCTGATTTTTGAACTGTTATCCAGAAATTTTTTTTTTTTTTTTGAATTGCTATTAACCAGGCCTCCTTTTTTATTATAATAGAACATATCTATCAGGTATGTTATGAAAAGAATTTCAGCACATAGCTGGACTTATATATTATTTAGTTATTACACTTTGATTGGGGTAAGATTTAACATCTAGATTTCATGAAAAACTGATTCAGATAGTTGCAGTAGCTTCCAAGTTTGGATAATATTTTGTATAAATGGAAATTGTTGTGGTTAATATTAGAAGTAATACATAGTTTGTGAGCCTTTATAACAGCCTCTTGTTTTTTCTGAATCAAAGCCTAATTAGGAGGTTGATTTTGTATGCAGCTCGCTAACACAGAAGAGTACATAGATGGACAGTTCTCTGGAAATCTTGGTGAAATTCTCATCAGGTAGACCTTTTAAGAACCTTTATGATCTGATTTTTCTTTGTTCTAAATTACACCGTCTTTGGGTTAGTATGATGGAAAGGTTGTGACAATTTGCCCCTGCTTCTAATGAGCTGGCTTTTTGTAAATAAAAAAAATATGCTACAAGGTCTAATTAAATAAAGTTCCATGTGTTGAGTTCCTGGTTTGTTTGAACTGGTAAGAAGTTATGTGTGAAATGGGTTAGGCAATTTAGCCATGCTTTAGTCAACTCAACTGTTCTTTCAACTCGTCTTCTTTACAAATAAACCAAAAATTGTATGGATGTTAGTTGGAAACGTGTAAAATGTATTTTTCTTAAAATACAGTAATGTTGGATGTAGAAGGTGAAAAACATGGCGTATGATTTGCAAAGCACCATTATTTTTTCTTTGCTTTTCTGAATGTATCTTTTTCACTGCTGGTACCATCTCCCACTTGTTGCTAGAACTCAACTTTGTTTTTAAGGTCATTTCTGGATCAATTCTGTCTTGTTGGTGTTTAAATTGGGTGAAAAACCCAATCGGTGGGTTATATTATATGGTACTCCATGCAGTGAGATATTATAGCACGGATTTGATTATACGGACATGCAATCAGTAACTCGAGTAAACAAATGGTAATGGTATTTTATTGTTGCAGGTGTAACAATGTCCTGTACCTACGAGGTGTACCAGAGGATGAGGAAATTGAAGATGCCGAGTGAAGATGAGTTTCATGTTTTGGTGAGGGGTGTGGATTGGTACGGTACCTTGTTTATTTGATTTGACTATGTTCAAACAAGCAGCATTGCTTGTTTAATTCATCATACTGGACTGGATTGGTAGTTAGTTTTGTTATGGGTATTAGCTTGAAATGATTTGCTTTCATTTTCTTTTAATGTGCACTGCTTGACATGCTACCCTTTCTGCAATTAACCTCTGTAATATACTAGGGGATGGATCACTTGACAATGGTTCTTTTGATAATCTTCACAATGAGTTTTGGAATAAATTAAAAAAAAAATTTATAGACATTTTGAAACTTGCATATTGATTGTGTTTCAAATTTCATGCAATTTGAATTTCATTTGGTGGTCCATGAAAGACTATTAAAATTTTATGAAATTTGAAACACAATAACTCTTCAAGTTTAAGAATATATTTATAAAGTTTTTTTTATTTTTAAGATTTTTTTTTTGAAATCTCACTGTTGAGATTATAAAGTCATCCCTCCCCAGTATACTACTGGGTGTTGCAATATCTGAAAATACTAATTGTTTTGTTGCCATCCACAAGTGAAGCAAAACTGGGTTGCTTGCTCCAGACTGTGGCTCATCTTAGAAGTGTGAGATTTGAATGCTAAAAGAAAATGTCAGCATGATATTGAAAATGGGGTCACAGTTTTAAGTTCATCTGTGAAAGCTGTTTCTGTGAATTATAAAAGAAATGCAAATAGCCAGCATTTTTTTTTACTAACTTCGTTTCTGACCCCCATTGAAAGAGGAAAAAAAAATAATTATTCTTACAATTTAAATTTTACACTCTTTATCTTCAGTTTTAAATATTTGAGATATAAATAAGGAGTGTGGATAAGGATGTAGTAATAACTCTTCAGGAAAAGAAAATAGAGAAATCCTTTCTCTGCTCATACTTTAGTATCTAAATCTTAGCAATGAGGAAGCCCATTATCAGATCAAAATATCTACTTTTTTTTTAAATATGATAATTAAAACATAAAAAGTTTGAAGAATGAAATTCGAAATTGTAAATTTTAAAATTAAAAAGTTCATATTTATTGTCTGTGAATATTTTTTTAATAAATCTATATATTTTTTATAATATATTGTATAATTGCGTTCACAAATAAAATTCGCGAATAAAAAAAGTGTTCCGCATCTTCGTATGGGAACTTATTAGCTTTGTAAAAAATTAATTTTGATTTTCAATATGATTATTTTTTCTTTTTATATTTTTATTTTAATAAAAAAATTACAAAATATCATCATATGTATGTACCAAAGCGATCAGGTTTGATCCAGTTTGTGGTGAAAACTCGCACTTTCACGTTGTAAAATTTTCTCAAACATTATTTTTGTGTCAATTGCCACAATTTCTTAGTGTTGATATTTCCAAATCCAAACTCGAACCCTCATCAGATAGAATTCACATCGCAAGTGATTTTTTTTTTTTTTTGTTTTTAGGTGCAAACACCCATTTACATTAGAAATGAAAAGATAACCTTACATGATATGAGTTTCATCAGAAAAAAGAAAAGAAAAAAAGACTAACACCTTTCTATGCAACCCCTAGTAGCTGGTCTTGGCATTATTATAACTTTTCAGACAGTAGCACAGTCTCTATCTATCAGTACACCAAGTAGTATCTGAAACTGAAGAAGAGACATGCTGCCAGCCTCTGCCCAAAAAATCCTCAGAACAAGTAATAGTGTATTATGAAACCACTAGCAAGACTTCCACAGAACAATTATCCTCAGAACAACCAAAACAAATATACTGGCAACATGCCAGTCAAAAATGTGAATCACTTAGGCAATTCCTGTCAGTAGCCCCAACTGCATCTCTGGTACCAGCGCCTGTATGGGTATTTCATCCAAATTCTATGGCATTCAATTCTTCACCGGCATGTGCACTTCCTTTTTACATTTTGCTGTCCAATATGTGACAGTAGAATAAATTACCACTATCCATTGTCTGACAGAAAATGGAGTATGCTGAGAAAAACAAATTGCATTTCTATGTTTCCGCAAACACCAACATATAGCACTAAAAACAATAAAAAAAGCCTGTCTTTCCAATGAACTTAGCAAGTAACCATATGCCAATATATCAGAATTAGAATGCCAATTTTGATAATTGTTCTGACAAAGCCCCATCTAGAACCAAACACCACTGGCAAATGGGCATAATAAAAAGAGATGATCCATACTCTCACCATCAGCACAAAATGTGCAAGAAACCTCACCTTGCCAACCTTTTTTTGTCAGGTTATCTCTGGTAAGAATCTTATGCTGTTGTAACAACTGCATAAATATTCTTATTTTTGGGGGAACTGACAACCTCCACCAGATCATGGTATGTGGAACCAAACCCCTCTAAACATAAGCCAAGTATATAAAGAATATGTGGTAAACTCCCCTTTATGGTCCCATCTCCATTGAATAATATCATGCTCAGTAGGGATAAGAGAAACCCCATGGATCATGTGCACAAGATCTTGCCACTCTTGATGGAGGATACTAGACAAAGATCTAGTAAAAGACAACACAGAGCCCTGTGATTGGATCACTACCTGTAATGAGACAAAAGAATCAGTACACAACTGAAATAAAAAAGGAAAAGTGGATGAAAGTGCACAGTCTTGGTACCATCTATCAGACTAGAACTTGATAGATTGGCCATTTCCAACTTTTAAAGTAATACTCATTGTGCCAATGTTATGTAACTTGATAATATCTTTGAAAAAAAGAGAAATCAAATGGTCCTTCTTTTTAGCCAATATGACTGACTTCCACAAATTATGATAGTGAGGATTATGTAATTTTCATTACCACTTCATCGCAAGTGCTTTGACTTCATTTTATCTTAGAAAACAAAAATTCACAAAGATTGTATCAGATGTCTTTTTTTTTTATCAAAAATAAATAAATAGATTGTAATGTCACATTATTTATTGCTCTCATATTTTTTGAATTACATAAATGTCACTACAGAAGAAATTCATATCATCTATTGCATTTCATCGTACAATATAATGTATTGTTCATCCGATTATATTGAAATTCATATAAAATAAATATAAATTTTTTTTTATAATTTATCTTACTATATATTGTATAATATAATATTATATAACAGAATATCAGAACTCTTAACAAGGACCGCTCCACTTTAATTGGGCCAAATTAAGAGAAGACTTCAAACACTCACCAGTTGGCACTACAATTTCTACAGAAGACAACTAACAATAACTTGGTACGAGTACAAACACAGGCGGCCAGCCAACATTCAAAATAATAATAAAAAAAAGGAAAATTCTACGGTCATCACATTCTCCAAATATATAGTCGAGATCTTAATGCCAACTCATCCGTGTTTACATTCCCATATCAAAAATAGAAAAGAATACAATCAGACTTTCTTATGTTCACATTGTTAAACTGTTGACTTTGACTCTCAAGTCAATATCATCATCCAACGACAAGAAAGAAAGCGCGAGATCAGACCAGTTCACTTAATTAATTGCTTCAACGACTCAACTTAATTAAAACCTTTCTTCTGTCCTTCTTCTTCTTCCACGCGGAGAAGTAATTTTCTTTGGCGATTTACTTCTCCGAAGATCCAGTTCACACAATCGTGCTTTGCTTTTACGCCTTTTTATATCTACGCCATTGCTTACCCGCTAATCCCTCTCCATATGTTGTTATTGATATTATTTGTAAATAGTTGTTAATCTTCGACAGATATTCTATTCTACTCGCGAATTTGCGAAAGAAGAAAAGAAATCGATCTAGGTTTATGCTTTGATCTATCTATTCCTTTGATGCACACCCCGGCGTGGCTGTGTGGTTGCTGGACATGGAGCACGAGCACCGGAGAGAGTATCGATGAGCAGACTCAGGCATCGGCCTCGTGGAACCTGATCATGGAGCTAGAGACACTGGAGGTGGCTACTGGTAATTTCTCTGAGTCTAATCTCCTCGGCCAAGGCGGGTTCGGACCTGTTTACAAGGTAAAACCCCCTTTGTGTTTATACTTTCTCTAATTCTTTGTTTATTCAACCCTGATTTTTTTTTTAAGTCATGGCACATGGGTTGTTTAGTTTAAAATTGTTGTGTTTTATTTGTAGCATGTTCTGTACTTATTAAATTACAAGCAAAGGAAAGATGTACTGAGATACTGGACTGCTTTTATTCTGTGCCAGCTGGCACCTGTTCTTTGCCTTTCATGGTGTGAATTTGGTGGATAACCAACCTCCTTCTTTATTGACTGCAGTTTAGTGGGTGATAATTAACATGAATTAAATTTATCTTCTTGAGCAACTGGATTGATTTGAAGATACTAATACTTGATTTTACCTTTACAGAATTCAGAGATATTTCTATTTAGATGTGAAGAGTAGAAATGAGGTTTTAATCTCAGTGATTTCTGACAAGAAAGACTGCATTTTTCTGTGCACATTTTTTGACTAAAAGATTTTAGATTAGTCGGTTCATGCCTTTTGTTCTGCAACTCGTTGCCATTATTATCTTTTGATGCAATCTTTGTAAATATAATTAGATACCAACATTAATGGGGTTTATATATTGGTCCAGGGTGTATTGGAAAATGGGGATGAGATAGCGGTGAAGAAGCTCTCGTTGGAATCTCGTCAGGGTGTGCAGCAGTTCACAACAGAAGTGAAGCTGCTGCTGAGAGTGCAGCATAGGAATCTGGTGTCACTTCTCGGCTGTTGTGCCACGTCAGGCCAGAAAATGCTCGTCTATCCCTACTTCCCAAACCGATCCCTTGATCGCTTCCTCTTTGGTAAGTACCCCCATCTGCCCTTCTTTCCCACAACAATGAAATGATTATTAAATAGTTGAATAAAATAAGTGAAAGCTTCACACTTGGCACTTCTGAACTTGAAAATTGTGGTGCTGTTGTGTTTTATTCTGGGGGTTGTTGAATTGTTGATAAATGATACCTGTGGCCAACTTAATTATTCTATTCTAGAACCTAGCTAGTTTATGTTTTACTTCTTATTCTATAGCTGAATTTTAGTTCCAAATTATCTAACATACATCATTATAATTATTCAGAAGTTAATAAAGTAATACAGTTTGTTCCAAGTGGTTCCAGTCCATTATCGAATATTCTATCATTGTGTAGATCCGGTACCAACCAGCTTTTACCAAGTATTTAATCACCCGGGATCAGTATTATTCCAAAAACTTAGTATAGCTGGGATGATCATACAATGCGCATAGCTGAAGTTAACCCTAAAGCCACTTGCTTTATAAATCCTACTGATGTTTCAAGATATCAAGATCTTGTTTTCTTTCCACAGATAAGCAAAAAAGTAGAGTCTTAGATTGGACAAAGCGATTTGAAATAATAGTGGGAATTGCAAAGGGTTTGCTTTATCTTCATGAGGAGTCTCCAGTGAAGATCATACATAGAGACATTAAGGCCAGTAATATTTTACTAGACGAGAAGTTGAATCCAAAAATATCTGACTTCGGCATGGCAAGGCTATTTTTAGATGATGATACTCATGTTGAAACTTCTAGAATATCTGGCACATAGTAAGTTTATTTAGCCCCTTATTATTGAATATGGTCCTATCCAATTAAATTGACTCTTGTTCAACTTACCTTGTTTTCCTGTTTCTTATAATATTTGCACCTGATGCTCGTTTTATTATAATACTTGATTCGTTTAGCACCCACGTGGCCACATCAAACACCTTCACCGTTGTTTTGAAATACCAATAACAACCTAGGAAGAAGAAATGGCTACATTATAAATTTAAAGGGTTGCTTTCAGTAGTGCAACATAGCATTGGAAAATGAACACTTCAATTATATCTTTAAGTGCACTCCTGTTTGTATTTTTAAAGGCAAGGTCTTATATGTCAAATGCAAACTACTTATGTGGGGTTCCTCTCAGTTTGCGTATTGGCCTTCTGTAAAAGAATTTAAAAGTCAAATAGGGGCTTATATTTAAGATAATTCCAGTAATGAGGTATCATATGTAATTTCTTTCTTTACCAGTGGTTACATGGCTCCAGAGTATGCAATGAGTGGATATTTATCAGCAAAGACAGATGTCTTCAGCTTTGGAATTCTAGTACTGGAGATCGTCAGTGGCCGAAAAAATATGGAGAAATATTTGGATGAAGGAAAAACTGACCTTCTTAGTTATGTAAGTTCCGAAACATGTTTGTTAGTTATTGCAATTATTCTAACAAACTTGATTCCAACATATCTTTATAGTAATGCTAGTTTCTTAACTTTATTTTTAGTCCTTAATTGAGCCTCTTTTGCACACATAACCTCAATTAGGCAGCAACTAGCGTGGGAAAAGAAGGTTGAAAAAAAAAATAGAATTGGATGAAATCAAATTGTAGTACCCACCTGTTGCTGTTTTGGTATCATAGCATATTTATTCATGCTTGAAACCAATATCATTATGCTTGGTTCCAGACATGCTAGAGAATAGTAAACAAACTGGTCCTTAAGATGTAATGCATTTCCCATTTAGGTCCCTGAAGTTTAGTAAATCCTATTTTGGACCAAGTATTTGCCTCAAGAGATATATCACACGTCATGTACTCTCTCAATTTTCTGTGTGCCGTCCTCAAGTAGTTTGCTAAACTCTTCTTATGTAAGATAATGATCAAATAGCTAACCCTGACAATACTCAACATCAAAATGGGAAGTTTTGGTAATCCAAAAGAAAATGTGCAGGAGCGCTAAAATTTTGGCACCCTGGGAACAATTTGTGCATAGAGTATTAGTACAAATATTTTTAACAATTAAAATAATGCAAATTATACCTTCTTGTTCCTTTTTAGACATGGAAGCTATATCAAGAAGGCAGCACACTAGAAATTATCGACCCGACACTCTCCAATTGCAACTATACTGACCAGGTCCAGTTGTGTATACAGCTTGGTCTATTATGTTGTCAATCTGTTGTGTCAGATCGACCTGACATGAACACCATTCATTTAATTCTGTCTAGTGATTCTTTCACCTTACCGATTCCTGGTAAACCTGCGGTTCATGGCCGGGTTGGTAGATGGACTAGTTCTACTGCCAGTCTCTCAAATAACAGTGGTACCACTTTTGGTACCACTGGTACGACCACAAGGATGTCGACAAATCTGCACAGTATTGCTGAAGAGTACTCGAGAAACTCTATTTCTATTTCATTCACTGATGAAGGCCGATAGAATTGCTGTCAGTTAAAATGCTATAGAATTCTTTTTCTTTGTTACATTATCTTGTAAATATAGCTTTTTGTTTATAGTCAGGTAGGGAAATTACTTGTCATAAAAATAAATCAGTGTTTTTTGTGCAAATAATAGAACTATATAAAAGAGATTAGAGAGAGAGAGGCAAAAAAAAAAAAAAGGCACAGCCTATATGTTTTTTGATATATTCAATTTTCTAGTCTAGTATATTTTTCAATATAGCATGTTTATTCTGATATATAACTGATTTGAGTGTCTGGTGGGAGTGGTGAAATCATGAAGATGTCTTTTGTGCTTCTAATTTTTTTCCCCCAAACAATTGAAATAGTCATTTTATTCTCTGACAAGTACCAAGGAGAAACCAGGAAAATTTTCAAAATATTTTCTTTGGGAGGGAAAAAAAAACACCAGTTTTCCCATGCAGGGAAATGCAATTAAATTAATTGCTGACCAGTTCAGCCCATTAGGAAACTGCAACTCTCTCTTTTTTAATTTGTAGGAAACAATTAGGGCCCATAGAGAGCAGTATACCATAGCTCAGTTTTTAGTTTAAACTAATAAACCCAATAAAAATTGCAATTGGTTGACAAGGAAGTTAATTTGATTGGATGATATAAGAACAGAGGGAAAAGTGTCACGTTGCGCTTTAAAGAACGCTAGTTGCGCTATTACGTGGATGAAACGAAGGCCTATAAATAAAAGTCAACTTGGCCCACTTTTTTTAGTAAATTCTGAAAGAGAAAGGGAGAGAGGTTAGGTTTGAATGTTGAAATGCGCTGTGAATATGACAGAACCACACAAGCTCTTAAATGTAGAAGACTTATTCCATGGTCATGGTCATGAGTCATCAATAGAAGGAGAGTACTGTATTTCGACCACGAGAGACCGCCATATATATATATATATATATATAAAGCTAAAGTGAACTTAAATTTATCAATTTTTTTGATAAGTTTAACTAAAAAACATATCGAATCGACTTCAAACGATAAATTTAAGTTGTTTAATAAATTTTTCATATCAAAATCTTGTAGGATATCAAAATTTTCTATTTTTAGAATTTTCTAATTTTATATAATTGAAATTTAATACTGTGTATAATTTTAAATTTTTTATCAACAAAAAATAAAAATATAACCGGGATGAATGAGTCTATTCTTTAAAATCAGGGCCGAGTTTTCAAAATTCAGTTTTTAAAAAAATAACATAATTTTAGCAATTTTTGAATAAAAATTATTTTTAAGGGACATCTTTTAGAAATCTGTTTCTCAAGTAAAATATATATTTTATTATAAAATACAAAGTATTTTTGGGAACAGATTTTGTCCCTCTGCATTTAAAAATTTGCAACCCATTTTTTTTTATTTAATTTTGAATATTATTTTTCTTAAATAAAAAAATCGGAAGTTCAAACGGGTTTCCCGAGAAACATATCTAGGTTGGGTCATAATTCGCCCATTGTTTTGGACAATCTAAAAAAAATAAAAATTGAATATTGATACCTATTTGTTGATATTGATGCCAAATAAAAAAAAATTCTTGTAGATATGTAATCAATTATATCGCGAGCCATCCATGATAATCAAATCCACATTAATTGTATAATTTAAATCGATTAAAAATTTTCTGCTCTGTGCTTTTTTTGGTGAATGACAGTAGAAACAAATCAAACCGAAACTCTAAATTCGCACTCTTTTAGAGCATCTTGTGGAATTATAAATATTAATATGATAATTATAATCTCAATTATAAATATATAGAGTAATTATTAATTTGATAATTATTTTTAGAAGCATCATTGAAAAAATAATTCATTTACCACATCAATAAAATTAAAATTATAGATATGAAAATATTCTAAACTTGTTGTGAAGAAAATTATAATATTGTTGATGTGATAAATAAAATTAATTTTTGTAGTTGTAACAATGAAGATATTCTCGAAAATCTAAATACAATCGACAAGTTTCGCATTTCAACTAACAAATCTACTTATTTTTTTAAGAAGATAAATCGATTTTAAATTTTTAAAAACAAATGATTGAAATGTTGTTCATCAGAATAACTAGCACCTAATAAATACTCATCCCAAATGCCAAAACTCCTACATCTGGATCCGCATCCGCTGTCATAAAAATTCTACGATAACAAATTATCATTAATTTTAAATACCCAATTCAATTTAAACGATTCAAACTTAAATTACAAAAAATATACATTTTTATTTTTTATTTTGCTAAACTCTACCTATTACAAAAACAATAATAACATGTTGCCATTGTCAAGCTAATGTGAATTAATTCCCTACAACTTGGAGTTCCTTTTGGAAGCTGCAAGAGAGAAAAAAAAAAAAAAAGAGGATAAGAAGTGTGGCATTTATGAGATGAGGTGCAATATCAATATTATCATATCCTCTCCTCTCCTCTCTCTCATTTCTCTCATCGCTTTCTCTCTTTATCATCACATCATGGCCACCTTTGTCCTTATTCCCTTCCCAATTGGCTGGATGCTATCTATTCCTTTTATCAAACCTTCCAACAATGTCTATTTATTGCAGTTTATCAGTTCAGGATTTGATTTGCACCAGGTCATCCAAACATGTCATTTGGCACTAGTCATGCATGTGCATTTATGTTTCTTTACAAGCCTTGTAAAGTTATGGAAAGCTTTAATTATATAAGTTGGTATTTTATCAATTAGGAGCCAAATTATCACATTGGTTAGTTACATTGTTTTTTGTTTATGAGTTTTCATTTAACATGTTGCCCAAGTGGACAATTCTTAGCTATAATATTTTTTTTAATTGTACAATAATTATTTAACTAGCACATCACTAATTAATTAATGTTGGTCACCATATATGCACCTGTATCTCAGAATTAAATAAATGCAAATACACACTATTATTCTTCAAGTTTTTATTTAGAAGAAATGTGTAGTCAACTATATTCTTACTTGAGGCTGCATCCATGCCGCTATATATGACTTAGACATGTTGAAATGCTTTTAAAAGTACCATTTAAATTACTATATTTTAAAAAAAAAAATAGATCCTTAGCAATCAGGAGGAGACTTAAAATTTAGTGTTTAGCATGATAAAACAAGTTCAGACATATTGATACTAATACATTATTTAAAACTAATATTTCAAGATTTACATATTAATAGTTAGATAGTCCACTTACAAAATGTTTTAAATATTTTTTAGTTATATAATTTTATTTTTATTAGTGGAAAAACATTTAATTTCTAAATTAGATAAATACTAATTTTTAAATAATCACATTATAAAATTCAAGGATAATTTACTTATTTTCATTCAAGTTTGTCAATTATAAGAGAGATTAGTTTTTGGAGGGAAATTGTCTTGAATTGATAAATTTGGAGGAGTGATTATCACAAATGAAAAGTTTAGAGGGATGTTAAGACATTATCCCAAAAAAATATTGAGACAAAGTTTGAACTCTAGAATACTATTTCATTGTCAAGAGTTCTATTCGTTTTGATGGTTATGTTTTTAGAAGTTAAGTCGAACAAGATTACCATCCTTTTCAGAGGATGGAAAAAGGATTATTTTCATAATTTAAATCCAAGACCAATTGAAGCCTTATCTGATTCATTGAATCATTGATATCTTTAATTTTCATAATTTAAATCTAGTAGGATTATACTATTCTTTTCAGTGGACGGAAAAAGCCCTATTTTTTTTTATAATTTACTTATTTTTCACTCAAGTTTGTCAATTATAAGAGAGATTAGTTTTTGGAGGGAAATTGTCTTGAATTGATAAATTTGGAGGAGTGATTATCACAAATGAAAAGTTTAGAGAGATATTAAGACATTATCCCAAAAAAATATTGAGACAAAGTTTGGACTCTAGAATACTATTTCATTCGTTTTGATGGTTATGTTTTTAGAATAGATCCAAGACCAATTTGAACCTTATCTAATTCATTGAATCATTGACATCTTTAATTTTCATAATTTAAGTTGAGTAGGGTTATACTATTCTTTTTTTGTGGACGAAAAAAAATCGCATTTCGCATTAATTCCATGCAATAATGACATCTATTATTTTCTCCAATTTTCATAGTTAGCAGGACAACAATTTGGATAAAATATAACTTGATTTCTTTATAATTTGATATTTTTAAATTTATTTAATTAACCGATAAGTATTTGTGTTATAGTGATTATTTTAATAAAATAGCAGTCTTTGAAATTAAAAAAATTTTTAAGAAAAATAAAAGAAAGAAAAATGAATCGCCCCACAAGATACATACAAAATTATTTTTGATTCTTGATTTTATATAAATAAATTTATTTAAAAATTTCTAACAAGATTGTTAAGGTCATCAAACAATCCCATCATCAAAGAGATCGGATAAAAAATATTGATTCACAAAATTAAATTTCACAAAAATTTTAATCACTCAAAATTTAAATAAATAAACTATTTGATGAAGAACTAGGAATGCTTGAACTTTTGTTTTCCAAGTGATATTTTCTCATTTTCTGATGTTTTTAAATTGCTTTGAGTGATCGCTTAGATGAAATTAATTAGGTTTGAAGATGACGCAAAGCACTAACATAGTAACTACTAACAAGGCTCTCTTTACTAGTTTTGTACTTTTTGTTGAGAGAAAAAAGGAATAGTTAAATTAAATAGTTGCTTGCTTGCATACTCAGAAAATGACATGTAAAAAGCCTACATTATAGGGGGTTCTTTAATGCATATTTAAGTTTAGTTGCAAATTATCAATGCTTGAAACCAATAGGAGCAGCAAGTTGGGGTGTATGAGGTGCATTTTTATACACTAACCAACTAATGGAGCGCGCTTTGCTGCTGCGTCGTGAAGAATTTATCATTATTTTTTTTATTATATATAAAATATGTTCATAAGTTAATTGTATATGAAATATAAATAGTATTTGTAGATGAATAGTAATTGCTACTGCGGATGAACGATAATCGCTTTTCGGGACATTGTTCTTTATTACTGTGGATGAACAGTAATCTTCATGAGGATTTATATCATTATTATAAATAAGTAACCTTCCTTTGGGAATAAAAATGGGAACAAATTCTAAAATTTATGAGATTGGGTTCTATTTTTCAGCATAAGTGCTGGGATATATGTTCCAAGAATAAGTACCCAATTTAATTTTAGCTTAATGAAAATTATTATGTAAAAATTAGTATTTCAATTAGAATATTATATATATTCTTGCTTGTTGTTTTTCTTAATCATTTTTTTTTGACAATTGTGGACCTTCATAGAAGGAAGTAACAATTGTGACAATAAGAGAAATTAACAAGTTTTTAAATCTTCTTGAATTTTTCAAAGGTTCTCTTCTCTATGATTTTAAAATATAACATCATAATCATTGGATCAAGATACAATTATAAATCGACAACACATTTAAATTAAAACAGTGTTGATATTGGCCCCAACTTTTTTTTTATAAAAAAAATTCCTAAACTGCACAGCAAAGATACTGCCTGTGTAAAGAATATTCACCCAAACCAATTTCAATAATAATAAATTAAAAGTCACTGTAAATAATTCCAACAAGCAACTTCTTTTTTTAAGTATTAATAATAAGAGAGCTGATTTACGTATACAATTATTAATGCCGTTATTAATACGGGCTTTATTATATATGTTAAATGAGTTATTATGCATGATAATTATTTTAATATGCAAACTCATTTTATACAGTACTATCATTATTCAATTTAAATGAATTATTATACATATTAGTGATATTTAAATTGAATAATAAAATTACTGTATAAAAAAATAAAATCATTAAGATATATAATAGTTATTTAACTTATATAATAAGTGTATATTAACGACGATATCAATATGATATCTCCGTAACACTTTCTTAATAATAATACTTATTTCCTCACAACTTTGAGCTGTCCAACTCAATCTGCAAGAAGTCACGCAGAGCAAACAAAATAAGAACGAAATTAAAAACTTCCAGGGGTATTTAAGCAAAAACACCAGTACTTTACTTGTCGCACTCTCCCCAAAGCGGTTGTGCTTATGTGGCATGATCTGCGTTGCTCCTTCGTATCCCCTGGTCCCACAAACTCTGTCTCCTCTCTCTTTTATTCTTTAACTCGTTAAACACGTGAGGTGAGGCATGCGTGAGCGTGAATGGAAGCCTACTAGTCGCCGCTCAATGTCAGCCGTTGATTCAATAGTCAACGGTTGAAGTGAGATCTAGCGACTGGCGACTGGCGACTCGTGGAATTGGACCCAAGTCCGGGTTTTGCGTTGGTCATTTTTACAAATTAACCCAAAATTGTTTTAAATTTATATGATATCTATTTTTTTAAAGTTTTTTTTTGGTAATTAATTTTTTTGAAGCAGTAAGTAAATAATTTACTAATTTTCATTGACCAATAATGACAAAGTACAAGAGAAGGAAGAATTGCAGGTAGATTAATTTTAATTGTGTACTATTAAGGTAGCATGAAAGGTGTATATTAAATTGTTTTATTTAATTGTATGTTTATTATTTTAAAAGTGGAGAAGCCATGCTTTTCTATGTTTGATGCCGAAGGATTGGACATTTTCTTCAAATTTGGTTTCTTGCAAAATTAAATAATTCGGGTAACCTTCTCAAAAAAGAAAAAGAAAGCAATTGGTCCTCTCTTTCTCCTTTCTTGTGGTTGTGGTGTAGACCTTCTATTTATTGGATAATAGAAATTAAAAAAATGTTGTACTTGGAAAAATCCAATCACATTTGTACTTTTTTTAAATTATAAAAGAGAGAGATGTTAATAGAGTTTTAAGAAACTGGTCATATCTTGCAAATTGATAAAAGTATAGTGACTTTTTCAAATAACCGCGTTGCGCCGTTAGTTAGTTATTGTCCCGGTAGAACTCCACCGATGCAAAGGGATACGGGTTCTTGATTGTCTGGACTCGGAATTTATTCTCATACAAGGATCCGAGTCACTGTCATGTGGGTCCTCTTTGCTTTGCACCGCTATATTGCTGCTGCTTTGAACAAAGCGAATGTTCCTACGAATGCCTGAATGTGAAAATGTAGAAACTCCGATCAAGCCGTATAACGGTAAACACTGTTATTAAGTGGGTCCCAGCACTGCTACAATGGTATTTCCAACAGCTTCCATCCCTGCAAACCATTTAATTTTTATATTCCAAGCCTCGCATATTATTCCCGTAGACCGCATCTTTGTAAACCGAAGAAGTACGTGTTACATCGGTGTACCACATTCGGTCCACGGAACAAGGTTACCACCGATCTTACCCAGACCTCCGGGAGATGTGAAAATCCAAATGCACCTGGAACAAAGACTTGTGAGAAACTGGACCCACCCATAGGTGAAATTACAGTCAAGAAGTAATGGTGATCCGGATGTAGGGAGAAGGCATTGTGGATCGAAATCTGTGTCAATCTGATCGCTTTCGTTGGCATCTCCAGAGACAAAGACTCAATACAGTTTCTCTCACCGCGCAAAAAATTTCCCTCTCTGTTTCTACTCTCTTTAAAAAACCTCTCTCTTTTCTCCCAAACCAACCTCCATTTTCAAACTAAACCAAACCCATTAAAAAAATTAGCCCCGATTCCCACTGCTCCGAAAACCAAACCCACTATATATACATTCAAATCTCCCTTGGATCCCTCCAAACTAACTAACATTTCTCAATTGAACCTCCACAGATGGGTAAACCCAGGCCAATTGTGAGGATTCGGTGTGCAGTGAAGAACTACGAATGGGGCCAAATCGGCGAGGATTCCCACGTGGCAAAGCTCGCCGAGAGGAACTCAGGCGAGGAGGTCGATCCGGCGCGTCCGTACGCCGAGTTCTGGATGGGGACCCACCCGTCAGGCCCGTCCTACGTGGCGTCCGAGGTAGCAGGGGATGCGGTGTCTCTGAAAGAATGGATTGCGGAGAATCCTGCGGTTCTAGGAGAGAAGATTGCCGACAAGTGGGGTCCAGATCTCCCGTTCCTGTTTAAGGTAGCGCCTCTCTTTGTTCTAGTTTTATTCCTTTTGAACCTTTTGCGGTTTCACCCTCTAAGTGTCTGGTATTTGTTGTCTTGACCTTGAAATTTGGTTTCATGGATACCAGTCTGTCTACCTCTTAGGTTTTGAGTAGGGATTATAGTTAGAGCACTTTGTTATATCATGGTTTGACTTCAATCTTTTATTTGTTTCTTTAAATCTGGAATGGCGTGGTTTTGACTTTCCAGCTGCATGTATTCGATTCTGAGTTGCAATTGGTTGTTATTTTAAGGCAATACTTTCTAGAATTCATAATTATGTAACCTCACCTCACGTCACACTAATTTTCACTTTCCTCTAATGCCCTTGCAATTGTCCTGTGAAACCCTGGCATCTGTTTTGTTGAGCTGGTTTGTCTCCTGAATTCTTCGATTATTTATCAAAATTACAAAATACGACATTTGTGAAGTTAACGGTTGAATTTGGTCCTATTTTAAGCTGCATAGTGCTTGCTTAATTATGAAAAGTAGTATCAAGTTGATATATTAATTCATGTTAAACATATTCTGTTGATTTTCTGTTTACGTTACAGTTTGGATAAAAAAGTGGCTGTTACATTTGTAAAACCCAATTTTTCTGGACCATATTGCATCTCGCACCTCCATGCTGATTAGTATAATTGAATTATGTATCTTTACTGTTCATAGGTACTGTCAGTGGCCAAGGCTTTATCAATTCAAGCACACCCCGATAAAAAACTAGCCGAGTTGCTTCACAAATCAAGACCAGATTTATACAAGGATGCGAATCATAAGCCTGAGATGGCGGTTGCCATCACCGAGTTTAAAGCACTTTGTGGTTTTGTGACAGTTGAGGTATGTTTTTTGTCCGATCAGGTTATTAATTTTGAAATACAGCAGTATCATGTATGAAAGTTGTCTGGTATTTTTCTGAGCATACTGGATTTTCACTGATGCATAATTATTTTTTCATGATCAATGGTTTCAAGGTGGATTTGGGTTGAATTGGTAATTAGTTGCACAGTGAGGTGTGTCTTTTGCTTAATTTATTTTAAAGAATGAGATTTCTAAAGAATATTGGGGAATAGGTACTGTCATCTACTGATATGGACCAATCTGAAATTGAAATCTTTCGAAAAAGGTGCAATGTATGACAATATATGAAGCTATTGGTAAAGAATCATTTATTGTTGGTTCAAATTAGTCAACCTTTGAGTTGTACATACATGATAATATGTACTGTCATTCATTGCATTAAACTTTGACATCATACCTTCAACATTCCAAGGGTTTTTAGTTTACCTAAAGTATGACATATATCTGCATCTTTTGTTTTGTTCTTCGTTCATCCTAAGAAATGTTGTCTTGCTTTCTCTTTATTTTTTCATTCATATGTGGGTATGTGCACTATTTGTTACTAACCGAATCATACCCGTTCTCTATTCTGGCTTGTCATTATGCTGACTAGCTCAGTTATTGTAGTCCTTCGTATTGCTTGAAATTTGAACGTTTTGTATTAATATTCTATTGTAGGAGATCCAAGATGTACTAGCAACAGTACCTGAAGTAAGGGAGTTAATTGGTATTGTGGAAAATGGTAACGGATATATTGGTAGCACAGATTCTCAACATAATGGATGTAATAATCCTAGGGTAAACGGTAAGAAGTGTGTCAGTGAAGAAAATGGTAACGGGGTTGCTATTGGAGAAAATGGTAATGGGGTTGCTCTTGGAGAAAAAGGTAACAGGGTTGTTCTTGGTGAAAATGGTAACGGTGCTGTTGTTGACAAAGAGTCTGATGAAGAATCAAAAACCTATCTCAAATCAATCTTCACTACACTGATGACAGCAAGCCAAGATGCTGTTTCCAATGCAATCCAGAAGCTCAAGAGCCGTCTGGTTGCTGAAAATAAGGTAAAAGAAATTTCTTAATTATATATAAAATCTCAATCCATTGATTACACATATTATACTCTTTATAAATTTTTGTCAGACGAGAAGTTTGACAGAGAAGGAACAGCTTATACTCATGCTGGAACAACAATACCCTGGTGATGTTGGTGTGATATCAGCATTTTTCTTCAATTATGTCACACTTTCTCCTGGCGAGGCGCTCCACTTAGGTGCAAATGAACCACATGCATATTTATATGGCGAATGCATTGAGTGTATGGCCACCTCTGACAATGTAGTCAGAGCCGGTCTGACACCTAAGTTTCGTGATGTTCAAGCTCTCTGTTCTATGCTTACCTACAAGCAGGTATGATATTAATATCATTGCTATGCACTTGTAGGCTAATGTTATGGTACTGTTATAACCAATAGCACTTAGTTTTCTTATTTTTGTGCCATCTGGTACAAGCTGCATGTATCATCCTGGCTCCATCGGTACAATATTGCCAATTGGTTCAGTTAGACCATTATAGTACTTAATTCTACAAATAAAATTATAACTGGAAATTGCTAGTTTAGAATAAAAGTTTCAATAAAAATCCTATTGCATTTATTTTTTCAGGGATACCCTGAAATTTTACGTGGGGTCCCTCTAAATAAAAATGTCTTCCGCTACACCCCGCCATTTGACGAATTTGAAGTCGACCAATGTTCTCTTTTACCTAATGAGAGAGTGACCTTCACGGCAGTACCCGGTCCCTCTATTTTTCTTGTATTGAGTGGTACCACCAGCATCACGATCGACTCTCTAAATGTCATGGAAACATTTTCTGAAGGTGATGTGTTTTTTGTGAGTGCAAATGCCGAGACTAATGTAACAAATACTGCTGCAGCACCATTAGTGTTGTTTCGGGCCGGCGTTAACAAGAGATTCTTTGATTAGTTTGAATAAGAGATAGATACAGAAATAAAATTGAATCCACAAAATGGCTCTCGCTTGTTGTTATTTATTATGTTATGTATATATTGTAATAATATAAAAGAATAACAATTCAAAAATGGGTAAGCTTTTTTTCTTTTTTGTAGTTGTATTTATTCTTTTATATCCTGAAAAAAATGTAAGCTGGATGAGATGATGATGTATTCATTTCTATTTCGAAAATAGGTTATATGTTGCTTAATAATCTGGTTGGTAATGCATTCAAATAAAAATGTTTCAATTCATTTGTTCATACCAGTTAATTATTGCACTTCTCACTTTCTCTATACAAGTTAAATATCTTTCCATTTCTCACTGAGTAAAAAATTGAGCTATCTGATCAATTGCAATCTGATGAGTTCAAATTGGGTCTCTTGTATATAAATAATTTTAGAAGGGCCAAGAGCCCAATTTCTATATTTTATTGGAATCGTTTGTTTAAACTGTGTCATAGAAGTTAAAAATCTTTGCTCTCTCAATTACAAGCTGATGATGTTCAAAATTGGATACCTAGGCTTTATTAAATATTTTTCCATTGGATTAGAGCCCAATATCTATATTTTGCTAGAAGCCCAAAACTTTTTTTTTCCATTAAAGGCCCAAATGTTTAGTTTCTAATTCATTCAAATGGAGAAGAGTACAAGCAATTCTTCTGATTAAATTCACATCTATTTAACTCATCATACAATACATCATTTGAGGAAAAAAAAATAAAAAATAAAAAAAATAAAAAAATCATGACAAATCATGACAGAGTAAATTCTAATGTGGGTCCATGGGAATGGAGACAAATCGGCAAGTCATAACGGTCTTTTCACCAAAACACTACAATATTCATGGTGCATTGCTCATGCATAGAACATTATTCCCCGAAATAGTAAAAATTAATCAAGCCAGGCTATCTAGCCAAATGTATGGTCATTTCAGAAGGACTTTCCAACGCCATTTCTTTGACTTGTTGGTGACGCAAGTACACCTCTTCCACAAGAGATGTGGGGCCCACAAGGAAAGAAGCTAATCTCTCCACTTGATTGGATTGGATTGGATTGAATTGAATTGAATCGAATTGGAAAAGATATATAAAAACATAAAGAAGAAAAAGAAAGAAAGAAAGAAAGAAAGAAAGAAATGAAGGGTTGTCAAAGTGTCAACCTAAAAGTTTCCGCCTATACTCTATTTCACTCGTGGTGAAATTGCAAAATATATACAGATACTTTGTTTGGTTTGAACTTTGAAGTCAAATGTGTCACAGGCTTATCCAATCAGGGAACTGAGAATATTTGAGAGGGATTAGAATTAATTTCATTGGTAGCTTAAATTAAAGGGAGGTTTTGAAGGTGATTTGACAAACTTAAAAGGAGTTGGTGCTGGACGGTTCTAGTAAAAGCCTAATGTCAAAAGTTTAAAGTTTAAACCCTATAATTATTTAAATTAAATCAAGTTCACACAAGTAATAATGCTGTGTTAATTATTAGTAGACGGATCCAAAAAGAAATTATCCGTGAGTTGTAGTTCTCAAAATTAAATGCGCCTCCAAGTGCAGTGCATGCTGGTAATCTGATACAGCAAAATACAATGAAAATGAAGTAAATTGAATTCAGGTGGGCCCCACGGATGAAACATGGAAAGACCAGGTGGGGGGCTGGTTGGGGGTTGTGTGTTTTAAATTCATGCCCTCTATAATATTTTATAAAATGAAATATCTGTTTCTTAAAACTCATCTTTTAAGAATCTATTTTGTAGGAAATTTAAAATTAACTGTTATAATATTTACATTCATTTATGTATATTTTCTATCTACTTCATTCTATAAAATAATTACTCACTATAAAAAAATACGAATTTGGGGGTTGATAAGGTGATCAGGTGATGGTAATTTGTAGTTGGCTTTTTTGCTCACATTGTTTTGTTAAATGCATGGTGAGAGGGTTTGTCTGTTTTGTTTTCATTTTTCTAGTTTTTTTTTATTGTTGAGCTGTTGTTAATTCATTGCTTGTTTGAACCTCCACCACTGATGGAACAAGTCAAGCTCCCCATTTTGTTTTTGGTTTTTCTTTTTCTTTTTTCCTTTTCTTTTCTTTTTGTTTTGTTCACAAGCTCCTCTTTTCCTTCTTTTACTTTCACAACTTACAAATACTGCTCACCCAATTTTTTCTTATAAGCAAAATAAAAAATAAAATTTAATGCGTAATAGTTTCAAATTATCATGATATTAGATTCAATCTACTTAACAACTATCTGAATGAAAGAAATATTACAACTGAAGATAATATCAGATTGTAGAAATTACGTAAGATATTATCAAGGGAGAATTCATGTTTTTTTTGCCTTTTTGGTTAAATTTCCCAATGATATGCATATCTTTCTAATTAATGTGAATAGATCCCATACGTATGTGTGTGTATATATATATATATATCAACTACCATTAATAAATCAGTCAACAAGGAAATTTGGAAAAGTACCAATTCTCACTCACACTTGAGATATACATACATACATAAATACATACATACATACATACATACATACATACATATATTTTGATTATTTCCTTTGGTTTGGAGACAAAAAAGAAACAGGTTTGGTACAAGTCCAAAGAAGACACTGTGTGTGCAATGAATGCTTGAGAAGTAGAAACACAAACAAAAGAGCTAGCTGAGTGGAAGTGGGTGCATGATTTATTCTCTGAATATATCTACCTCCAAATCAGCGCAGGTCAGTCGTCAGGTTGTATTATATTGTTCCCTTCAGGCACGCCATTTATTTCCATTCATTCATGAGTGAATGCACCAGTGTCTCTCGCTCAATTGAATCATTTTGAGATGTCTCAAAATAAAATAAAACGAAAATATTTAGAGTTCACTTTTTTATTATTCATTCATCTATTTATCAATTTATTCATTAATGTTAATTATATATCTATTAACTAATAAAATTTATCATTTTATATACAGAATTATATATAGTTTGTACACAGAATGATTAAATTTTATCAGTTAATAATAATGTATTTTTAATTAATAAATATATAATTAATGTTAATAAAAAATGTGAATAAATAAGTGGATAGTAAAGAGTTGGATTCTCTAAAATAAAATAGATAGCCCATTTCCTCCTAGTTACTCTAGATTTTCTGCAATTGATAAGGATACAGAACTTTGTGTGGCATGACATATCACTTGTAAATAGTCATAATTATAGATGTATATATCTTATAATAAAATGGAAAGAATTTAAAGAACCATACAAAGAAATATTTTATGATCTAGGATTTCATGACACCAGAGATTTTATGATATGTTATAGAAATTCTATTTTACTGTCATAACTTTTCTGTTGGATATATGTAAGAAATATCAACATGTTTCACTGAAATATATATATTGGTCACCTTGGCAATGACATGAAATAGTGCAAAAGTGAAAAAAAAGATTGACTTCTATTGTTCATAATTTTATTATTTAATTCATATTTGACAAGTCAGAATAATGAAAGAGTGATATTACATTTATTATTCTAATATCTGAAAAAAGTCACTCTTTTACAATTATTCCACCTCTCTCATAGAATAATGGAATGGAATAGGATGAGGTTAAAGTACAAGAAAAAATAACAAATGCAGAATGTTACTTCGAATCGACATGTTTATATATCTATCAATAGAGTTGAAATGTTGAATTTTTTTTCATGAAAATCAATAATGCATTGAAGATTATACTATATGAATGTAACAATGAATTGGGTCCACAATATAATAGTAAATTTAATTTTGATGGGGTCAAAATAAATATCCTTATGAAAATTATAGAAATTAGGGTCCACAAGTTATAGAGAAATTCTATTCAGAGTCACATCCTTATGAATTGTCACCAATAGGAATATTGAACAAGATCAATAATTCAAAATTTATAGTTGGAATTATAAAATTGATTTATTATGTTGAAATAAAAGTGACTTTAATGAGAATTTAGAATTAATAGTTGCTGAATACAATTGCAATTATGTAGAATAATGTTGAATGATGATTAAATAATAAGAATCTAAATAGTTACAATTTTATAGTCGAATTTTAAATTTCGTAGTTGAATCCCTCTCTGCTCCAATATTTCATAGTATATATTACCAATAGGTTAGATCAAATATCTTATTTATAGTAATGATGGGTTAAAATTAATTAAATAGTCTGTGAAATTTAGAATCGAACATATTCTACTTACTGTACCAAATATAGTTAGAATAAAATGAAAAAAAACTTCCTATTCTCTACACCAGTACTGTTCTCAGAATGAGGTGAGCATATGTTGTCATTATTTTTAATGATATATTTATTGTCATTAAATTTAAACTGCTCAAATTTAACTATAAAGAATGATTTTTTGATTTATATTTTAGTATATTTCATATATCATAAATCTAAAAAATTATAATATAAATGTGTCATAGAAAAAAAATATAATAAGGAATGTGAATCCCTATTCTGCTACAAGGGGATTTTAACAAATTCTATTTGAAATAATTCTAGGGGACATGGGTTCTGGTCATGGCTGCACTACACCTTTCGTCCCATCATTGGATGCTATGGAAAGATGAATACAATTTCATAGCAAATCTTTTTGTACCACTTTTCTCAATTATAAAAAGGAGCATTGATTTGTACCAGCTGCTACTGTTTTTATACGTGCTGATTTAACACATCCTCTTTGGATTTTTGTTGTTTGTATTCATGCCCTGGAATTATGAAAGTATTTTATATAGGAATTTAGTCGCTTTTCTTTTTTTCTTTTGGTAATTTTATAGAATCATGAGTTTTTTTGTTCACATCTTTTTGGTTGTATTAGAAAAGACATTTGACTGCTTTTATATTTTATACAGTATTTATTAATTTGGAAGGCAGCTTAATTTGTGGACTCTTTGTTAGTACTTATGAGCTATAATCATAGACATGATACATTTTTTTTGAAAGAAAGAAAAATAATTTTGAAAATTTTGATAAAATGGTACTTGAATATATCTCATGACGAGTGCCTTTTTTTGGTTTAGTTTGTTTATTTTTTCATCAATATATATTTTTAATATCTTTCCTTATAAACTATATATTTATTGAACCATTTCGTGAACTGACAAAATTGGGGTTTTGACCCCATTATTTTTCCTCCAAAAAGAAATCAATTTAACAAAATAAAATTGTAAGTAATTGTACTTTGTTATTTTTTTTTAAATAAAGATGATTACAAGTTTACAATGTTGATGTTCAATGATTATGCCCATATTCTCATTATATTTTAGAGTGTCGGAGTAATCAATTATTTTAATAATAATATCACTACTTGTCTTCAAAGTTCAAATTCGAACATGCAATCATGATTATTGAAAAATGTTACTAAAGTAGATATTTTAGTCAAGATAAGCAATCATGAATCATGGTGATTCATGTTATGTTGTATTCTCTTTTGTTTTCATCTCATTATATTATTTCATAGTTTATTTTTTTAAATCAAGTTGAAATCAAATTATCTAAATATTAATAAAGTATTTCTTATCTGAATTTCAACTTATAATTTTTTACGCTAAACATATTGCCTTCTACACAGAATTCCTCCGTCATAAAAATTTGAGGTCTTTATACTTACAACAACTTCTTATAGGATTTTAATATAGCCATGTTCGAAATTTGCACTAATATATATATATATATATATATCCAATATCAATTTATGATAAACTCGAAAAGGCACAAGAAATTTTCTCAAATTAAAAAAAAATTGTTTCTAAGATGCAGACCGGTATGGCCATCATGGTAATTAAACACAGAAGTATACACCAATTATACATTGCCAAAGAAAACATAATTATGCATCAGTGTGTTATGTGTGTAAAGTTCTAATCTCCTGTTATGCTGTACAACATACTAACGAGTAAATTATAAGAGAGATTTTTCATATTTATTTTATAAAAATTTTAATATTATCGTACAGACAGAATATTATACTGTATAATACAGTACAGTAAAGAATTTGATTCCATGTATGCATGCAGTGCACATCCAAATTGCCACAAAGAAAAAGAACCACACTGCTTCGACTGTCCATGTTAATTAGCACTCGGAGTAGACAGCTTGATGGTACGACGACGACGACGACGGACGAGTGTGAGTGAATGTGTGATGAGGCCTGCTGGCATGGATGGGGCTCACCAATCCCGAGGCGAAAGAGAAAAGATGGGAGATTTGAGAGATCAAGTGGACGCATGCCGAAAGATATATGTGATCCATCACAAATCCTTTCTGATTTGATGTTTCCTCTCACTACCAGCTAAAAGAACCTATGCCTCTCGCTACGTCTCTATATTTGCCTTCTTGATTATTAGCACTTCTCCATTATTCGCATAACTGGACACCTTAATGGGCCCAGCAACACTATCTATTATCTTGTTAATTAATCATCCTGATTATTGATTGATTATGATTTATGGGTGACTAATTGGTAATAGACAGTGTAAAGCCGAGTTTAATTATGTCGAACTCGAGGCCTGATTTGACATCCGAATTCTTATTCCGACCATATCATTGGACATGGAAATTTACGTTAAACATATTTTGTTATATTAATTTTTATCATGTCTGATATAATCTCATTCGACTCTTAGTCGTGTAGATTATTTCAAATTAACAAAAAATATTTCTAATAATTGTTGAGTTGTTGACAAATTAACTTGCTAAAATTTTAAAGGATTTTATTATTTTTAGCTGTGTTTTATAATTGAATTTGGATATGAATGCATATATGTAAATTGTGTATGATTATTTAAAATAAAAAGATATTTGTGATTGACTAGAAATAGTTAACCAATAAATAATGGATCAAGTATAAATATTTGATTCTTATTTTATGTTGAATACTACATTCAAGGAAGCACATAATAACTCTTTAAAGAAAAAAATGCATATGAAAAGAAATCTAAATAATAAATCCTGACCGGTGGGACAAGCTTGGCCTACACCTATACTTGGCCTGAACCGAGGTGGAACCCGATCGACCTAATCCACCAACCACCCTACCCGGATCAGATCGACGGCCAACCATCGAACTGGATGGATCGGCTTTAATTTTGGGTTTAAAAGAGTTGCTCATAAAATTGAGAGGATGGTTAAGATTGCAACTTTATGCATGCATCTTATTGCTCCAGCTAGGCATTTACTTGTGTCATTCAAGTGATTCCATCCGATGATGTGGGGCCCACTTCCATAATAGGAAGTCCACTGATACAGTTCCACTGAAAATACTATCCATTTCCTTGCTCCTTTTTCTCATCAAAGAAAAGCAGAAAAGAACAGAAAGAAAAGGAGAAACTATATTATTCTCCTTTTACATCTCTAGTTAATGCTACATTCATCCTGGTTTGCCCCTATGCATGTCCTTTTTGATATGATATTTTCTTAGTTCGACATGTCACCGAGATTCGTTTAACCTAATAGTCTATAAGACGGGCACATATAATGTAAGGATCTTCAAGATAGAGTACGTATGGATCAAAACTATTTTGTACCCATTGTCTTATAATTAGTTAACTAATTGAGAAAAAAATATATGATAATATTTTTAATTAATAGTTCATTTAATTATATAACGTTTAAAATTATAAATTTATAATTATGAAAAGATAGATAATGCAACATTTTGTATACTATTATTTCTTATTTTTTTTTAGAAAAATTAATAAGAGAGAACACCATATAAATTATCACAAAATTTTATGATATTAAGCACATGTTGTAGTATGAATTAATATATTTACTTGTATAATTTTTTTGGACGAGATTATATAAATTATCATCTATATATTTACATTCCATAATTATTTGTTATTTATATATTACTCATCAGAAACCTTAGTACATGCATAAGGATAAAATATAGATAAAGCTAATGCTTAACATAAGTCTAATTTGTCAGTCATCACAGATATGAATATAAAGATATTTCTACCTGATCATATTGTACACGTTAGCATCCCTAATTTTTCTTAATGTGTTCTTTAAGCAAAAATCTACCGGTGTTTTTGGATTATACCAGCAATAATAGAATTTTGGATTATACCATACCATCAGCGATTACTATATATAGTTGATGGATGCAATTATTTATATATAAAATGTCCCTAGCCTACAAATTGATCCAATTGGCATACAACTTTTATGCGCATTTTGCGTGAATATACTGTTTAATAACCAGCAAACCATATCTATATATAGTGGAGAATATCTGGCTACTGTCATACAAATTGAGATCTTATATATAATACTCTCCTAATTGTTGAATATTATATCCCCCCCCCCCCCCCCCCAAAAGCTAAAATACCTTTCCTTAGTACTCCATTTAGATTTAAGAATGAAAATGAAAATTTAGATGTCATATAGAAGCATAAGAAATCCTATATGTTACTTGATGGTAGGCTTTGGGACCATATAGGAAAAAATAATGGGACCATATTATGTGTATACCTTTTTCCCGTTCAAGTTAGACATACTTCCGTTGGAATGGAAATGGAATAAACAGTAACAAGAAGTACATTCAAAAGTGCCCCACTCGGAGAGTTTATAAAGGCAATTAATTTATTATACAATAAGTTATATGAATAGTTCATCTTCCAAAAGCTATCCAATGAAAAAAGTAATTAATAATGGAAGTGACATGGAATAAAAAGATATAACAAAAAGTTGATTTTATTAAAAATGTAAAAATAAAGATATATATCAAGAATAGTTCATCTTCTTTACCTTTTACTTTTTTAGAGAAATTATTCTTATATCTCAAGTTCTGCATTATTTATCTTTATTCAATGTTAATTATAAATACTTTTTAAAAATATATATTTTAAAATTTAAATTAAAAATTATATTGAATAACTTAAAATATGATATGCAAATATATAAAAAATGTGAATAAAAAGTACAATTATCATTCCTCTTTTTTTTATTAATTTTAGATTGTTACCTTAATTAAATTTGGAAAGAGGTTAGTGTAATTATCTGAAAAACTTCTCCAACAACCGAAAAATTCAGGTTCCTTATCTAAAAAATACTTTATATCAAAGTTCAGTTGACACGAACCATCCATTCTGCTCAGTCACATCGAGGAATGATGACAAAATGCAAAATTCTTTATATATTACGTGCTGACCTCAAATATTAATTAACAGGTGTGTTCTTCTTCTTTTTCTTGTTGATTTTTTTTGTATCAACAACATTTTGTATCTATGCAATCAAAACATGTATAGCGGCATGTTGTACTCTTGACATCACACTGTCTATTTTAATTAAAGAGCTTATGGGTCGTTTTGTTATTTGCAATAGAAAATATATATATTATATATAGTTTCTTCCTCAATCGTTTTTTGGCCAACTTTTTCACAAATAAATAAATAAATAAGTGTTCAATTAGTTTTGCCAAGTATTTCATTCTCTTTATATGTGTTTATTTTGTCGGCAACAAGTGTGCATTTTAAGAGTTGTTCATAAATTTGAAACAATAAAATTTAATTCATTTCGGTTCAGACAAATGTTCCGATTTACTTAATTAGACATGTGTTGATTCAGTTTTCTATCAAGAAAAGCATGCATTTTAGTTAGGATTCAAATGATGAGAGTTGAAATTTTGTTACCTAAAATAGCAATTGGCAAACAAACCAGTAACTGTTTTGAATTGAAATTGAGATAGGCAAATTGTCATTTCGATATTACAAATGTGTGCATCTCTTGCATAACTAAGTATTATAAGTTTATATCATTACGAAGCTTGGCATCATATGAGAATTATCAAATGATGAGACTCCGGAGTTGTTATATGTTGACTGACTTATAGAACCAATAAAAACCTGGTCAGGTGGTAAGAAAAAATTGCCAATCTATATAAAGATTTAGTTTAACAACTTTATATGGACGCATCAACAAACATTGAGAAAGTGAAAGTCCGATAAGCATTAATTATAATAAAATATTGAACTATTAGAACAATTGATTGGTTAACAAAGAGTGAAGGAACAATGTTTGGGGACATAAAAATAGAACTATGCAATTTAAAAGACATTTGATTTCCTAAAAATATATACAAGGAGTTTATTTTTATATATCCTTTAACTTTAGCGTGAATTTTGATCGCGTACATCAACGGAAATTTATTTGTTTTGTCGAAATATAGATATATATGTATCTTTAAAAACAGAAGAATCTTCCTTCACTAATAATAACATTACATGTACAATTATTGCCTTAAGGTAGTTGTTTCTTTTTCTCCTTTAATTTTCTCCAGAAAAAAACTAGTTTGAAATATAGCATGCGCTTTGTCTTGTTATGTTAATCATTAAGAGTCATATTTCCAAAGAATGGTTTATTTCACAATATGAAGTAATGCAAATTTCTCAAGACATGATTATTAATCAACATATAATTACCATTAAAGCATGTCAGTAGTTTACGTTACTATTGTGTAATTTTCTTTGACGATCAATGATTGTGACGGAAATTTATGTTAAATTATATATCTATGCATGTTAATATTGTTTCAATTTCAAAATTTTTAAATTAATTACAAAAGGAAATGCAGGAAAAATGTTTGGCAAATTTTGTCCTACAAGAGCTTGCAATTTTTTATATATATATATATTTATCTTAGATATCATCAAGATTAAGAAAGTAATTAAAATAATAAAATCTCAAAATTTAATGGGATGGAAATAGAGAATATGAGGCAAAATAATTGCAAAATTACGTCATAAATAATTTGAACGCCTTTTCCTCGAGTATCTTAGATGGCATGGAAAAAAACATAAATATATAAGCTACACATGTACCATCTTCCCCAAAGAGAAGCTCTTATGAGATAAGGACCGCTTAAAAAGCTGTTGATGGACTTGAACATCCTAGAAAATCAATAACACACGCAATTACAAAGTTATATGCACCGTACATTAATTCTTGCATACATATATACACGCACACCACCATAATCACACATCAATTTCACCAAATATTGCATCCTCTCCTTAGCATAGTGAGACATTACCACAAGCAAATCTAACTAGCTCCTTTATTTAGATTCCACCCCACTCGTTTAGCTTTCTTACATGCCACAACTCATCAAAGTTCCAACTTCCATCAAATGTAGTATCAGCTACTGAGTTGTAACTATCAAACTGAGCTGTTGATGTCAACACCTGACTCAAGTCCACGCCATCTAACCCTAACTCACCACTAGTCACAACTCGGTCATTGATCATCGAGTCGAGGTTCTCAGTTTGGTTGACAACATGATAATTACTATTCATAGTATCCTGGAGTTGTTGCGAAGAGGTGCTCGGACTACACGTTGTTTCGCAACCGAATTGAAGCATGCCCGGATCGATCAAACTTTGCTGGTAGTAGCTATCTGCTGCACCATGATGGGTCTGTTCAATATTTGTTGAATTGGCTGTAGTTCCATGATGATTTGTGATGGTACTGGAGAAATTTGGTTCGAAGTTTCCGAGAGGTTGTGACAAGCCCATTTTTTCGAGCAATCGGGGCATCCAATAACACCGCACCGCATCACGAAACATGGAACTATTTGCATCGACTTTTAGTTGTCTCGCCTGCTTCTGCACTCTTGTGCGCCAGTAGTTCTTTATCTCGTTGTCGGTTCTACCTGGTAGATGTTGTGCTATTCTTGACCACCTAAGTATAGCATAAATTTACAAATATTAATTGCATAGTTATGTGCATTTAGGATACAATTGTAAGGTGTAATTAAGCTAGTAAATTGCTTGTCAGAATTTAAGGATTCTGATATGAGTGCTGAAAAGAATATCTGATCATTGAAATGCTTTGATGATTTCCATTTTCATGGATTGATTAGTTTGTGTAACTGTGATCTTTGGGAAATATAGCTAACATATATAATACTCTTCAAATAATCAGCTTCAAACTGTAGTGTTCTTAATTGAACATGAGCAATATATATTCTTACTATTTGCTTAGTGCTTACAAGTAAGAGAAAAAAAGAGAGATTTATAATTACCTATTGCCCCATTTGGAATGAAGCTCCAGGATAAGGAATTGTTCCTCAGGAGAGAGGTTGCCTCTCTTTATATCAGGTTTTAGATAGTTCAACCATCTCAATCTACAACTTTTTCCAGTTCTCTTCAACCCTACAACCAGATGCAATATCAAAATCATTACGATAAGTTGAATTTCAAGACCTTAGAACTAAATCACACACCATGAAGGTCTAAACCAGATAACCAATTTTATTAGTAGTTAATTTCTGAGTCTAATCATTTAGATTTTGAACTAGATAACAACCCTATAATCAGGACAATGAATATAATAGAATAGCCCTATGGAATTCATATATAACAGCAATGATGTAACCATCCCAGAATTTTTATTGCACCAGTACCTTCCTATTTATAAAGCCTAAGATCTAGATAAGAAAATATAACCTAGCGCCCAGATCAAGGCATAAACTAATTCACCTTTATCTAAAGGAAGACCTATGCACTAATTAATTTCAAAAAAACACAGAAAAATCTAGGAATCAGAAATAAGAAACAAAATTATTTAATACACATAACACTCATTTCTTGCAGATAAATTAGTAGATTCATACCAGAACATCTAGCGAGGAGATTCCAGCGTCCTTCGCCATGGGAAGCAATGTAGTTTACAAGAAGGTTATCTTCTTCCAAAGTCCAAGGCCCCCTCCTCAATTCCATTTCTTCTTCAAATTTGCTAGCACTAGTTGTCGTTGCCTTCTTTTGAGACATTCTCTCTTAATTCTGTGTTGAATTTCTACCTAGCTAATTAAACTCTACCGATCAAAAGAGTAGTAGAGACAGATAGCAAATTTGAGGAAGGAGGAGGCTAGATCACACTATGAGTGAGATGAAGATCAGAGAAGTTGTGTGTGTGTGTGTTGGGGGGGGGGGGGGTGGCGTTGGGGGGGTTGGTTAGATTGTAAAGGGGGGTAAATGGACTCCACAACTGGTTGAGAGCTAAATAACTAGGGGGTGCTTTTATAATAAAGAGATATGTCATACGTGGCAATCATGAGAGAATTTTGGTGGTGAGAGTGGTAGTAAAAATAGACTATGGTGGCTTTTGGTGGGAAAAAGATGTGAGAGAGGAGGTGTGTTCATTGATTGAGGAGGCTTGGCTTTGTTGGGTCTTTTTTTGCATTCAATTCTAGTTCCAGTTTTCTAATTTATTTTAGTTTATTTAATTTTCTTTTATTAGTTTCTATTTTTTGGAGTGAACATTCAATTCAAGTTAGATAGCTTCTCCTTTTGGGAGCTTTGTGGAAGTTTTTGTAGATTCTCTTCTACATGAAGCGTGTTTGACTGGATGATTTATCACTTTAGTTTCACTATTTATTATCTATTCGGAAATGGTAGGAAAAAGAAGAAAAGATAGAGATATAAAGGAAGCTAAGCTTCCAACAATTATGTGATATCCCTCTAGCTAGAATTAATCTAAAATATGATCAATACTCAATAGCTTGCAATGGATTAATTGTACTGGTTTTTGCTGTCACAGTCACACACACACACACACAGTTCTTTTAGTTTGAAAAATATTTTTATTTAATCATAATAAAGGTGAGAATACATAATTTTATGTCTGCACTCTGTAGCAATATATATATATATATATATATATATATATATTATGTATATACTAGTGTACGTACATAAAAACCAGATAATTTTGTATCTGCTCTGTAGCAATTTAGTTCGGAATTAGTTGAGTTATATTTCCCAGTCAAACCAGTAAATATAAACAGTACACATATATAATAAAATAAATTGAAAAGAAAAAGGTGAAAAAAGAAAATAACACAAAAGATCATGGAGAGAGAGTTCATTCTACACAGAAGAATTGCAGAGTTAGAAATAACAGAAAGAGTAAACAGATGTCCAATCCGGAGGCACTGATGAAACTGAGAACACAGGAAATATACTCGACCCTTTTTAGCTACCCTCTTTCACATTAGAAAGATATATAAAGTAGAGAATATTGTCAATTTCTTGGAAGACAATAGACACACAATAGGTAATCAATCTAACATTTCATGACTTTTTCCAGTGTGTAAATTATATGTAAAGCATCCATTTCCGAGACAGCACCCTGAGAAGTATGCAAAGATTAGGCTGATATCTGCCTTTTTCAAGTTTTAACACCATTTTTTTGTGTCCCTACCAAATACCAATAGACGCTCATATTTAGGATTCAAGTGTACATATGTATGCATCCATGCATTCTGAAACTAATTAATTATTGTGCAAAACTGGATTGGTTATCCATAAATTTTCGATACTTGTGATCAAGTGATATATTCTATGTACAGAAGCAGTATGAGTTTGCTATATGCAATAATTTATATATTAATTAATTGGCATCATAATGAACAGATACGACAGCTTTTTTCATGTGCCAATTAAGTGCATATATAGACACAAATTAATTAATATACATACCCAAGCCAACATCTTAAAGAAGTGTCAGCTGTGGAATTAAATAATGGAAAATATTTGGGAGATACAAAAAATAATATCAATTATACTATTCATATTATATGAGATATTATTCATATTATAAAAGTTATTATTCACATTAACTACTTTATTATATAATTTAATTTAACAAAATTATTATTATTTAACTCAAATATTATTAATATAAATAATAACTCACTTAAGTTAAATAATAAAAATATTATACAAACAAGTTGTATAAACAAAATCATTAATATGAAGTTAATATCGATTTTGATATTAATTATGATATCTTTACATGAGCTCCTTTAAATAATATATGGTTGTAGAGGAGAGTCTTAATCAGATATAGTTAACTAGTTAAGTGATTAGTGATATACTTCTTGGCATTTATGGCGATATTTTTTTATTAAATGCGTTATCACACATCATTTCATGGTCTGATGTGACTGATGAAGAGCAGCCCTGTGAGTTGTAACATCTAGGTATTTTATTAACCAATAATTTTGCTTTATATTATTAATTAGCCAATTGTAAACAGGTATATTTTCTGATAATCACGCATAAATTCTTTGGATGATGTAACTAAATTAATACAGATACAAAAAACTTACTAATTCTCTCTGGTATTTTGCGGAAGGAAAACATTGTTCAATTGCTTTTTTTTTAATATGGCAATATTGTTTATATAACACTAGATACTTTATTTTACATATGGAAGTATACTTTTAATAAGAAAAAAATATTAATTAGTGTGATTTCATAAATCACAGAGCAAAATTGTCAGGAAAAATAATATTTCAGTTTGCAAATTGATACAGGTGAATTTCTAGCAGATTTTACACAATTATCTATTTTGATAATTCTTTTTTTCTTTGTTTATGTTCTGACGATATAATTACTGAACATTATATTATATATTGTCATCATGACATGTAATGTATTATTTGTTAATTAACCCCATACACCATACTGTTCGCTCTAGTTTGTTAGCTAATTAATTAATTGTATATATATGCTAGAGCTAGCATTCTTGTATTATCGTTTGCTTTATATAGGATAGCACTAAGCTAGCTAGGTTCCTATTTAAAAAATCAATATTTGGATGCAATGTACCACACAAAGCACATAATTTCTTCTCATCTCCACAACATTCCATTTGTTGGAAGTTATTATATTCCCATTATAATAACTTTTACAGCGTTACACATAAAAAGTCTCCTGTCAAGGAAATAAAACGTGGCAAAATTTTTGGATGGGGAAAAGTAATTAATTTATAGTTATTTTGGGGAAAAATATTTTATAATTATTTTTTATTATGAATATAATTATCTACATTTATCTTAATTACAATTATTTTATTGCTTCATCCCAGTCTCTAAGTTAATTCTTACAGAAATAGATATAATTTTTATGGTTTTTGTTTAATTTCTCACTATTTGACAACATGTTAGCATGTTTGTCATGCATAATAAGAGTATATATTGATCATGAAAAATGGAGAGGTGTTAATTTATTCCTGTTTAAAAGGTGCCCATAAGGGAAAAACCACCGGGTAAGTTTATTTAATGGTATTGGTGTCTTTCAGGGACCACAAAACCATGTAATTTACCATGATGAATAAAGTGAGTGATTAAATAATAAGCATAATTTTATCCTTTATATTGTTTGTATTACATAGCTCTCATAGATCATAGCTATGGACAGAGAAATCAATAGAGTCTATGTATAAATAATATTGTTATCCATGAATAAACCAAATCGATCACGAGATATGAAGATATGGACATTTGCTATTATATTGTGTATTTGGTCACGTAAATTAAATTTAATTAGTATCGCACAACATAATTAAGAGTTTTTTTGTCAATTAGATATAATATAAGACCAATTAGTATAAATTAGAAAATGAGTTGTACGTAGTATTATATACGTGCAAATAGATCAAATTGTCTGTATGTAATATTTTATACATTATGATTAACAAATTAATCTAATGTATAATCATTTTAATTACTATTCAACGTGTCACTAAAATTGTTAAGTAAAAAAATATTTTAGTGTTAGAACATTTAAATTAAACTTAATGAACTTAACAAGAAACTATTTTAGTTTGTATAGTGTGATTAAGTAAGAGGTAAGCAAGATCAATTTGATGTTCTCTGGTTCAATTGGGAATAATTGGTTTGGATAGGTTTGGCCACAACTATACCTGTTTTTAACATCAATTAAGTAACCTTATTAGATGACTTGCCAACTCAACACTTCCAATATCTGATCCAACACTTGTCATCACTTCTACCTCACCTCAACAATTTATGTAAAAAAGTAAGAAAAATGAAAAATTATTCCTTAATTATTATGAGCCCCCCCCCCCCCCCCCCCCCCCCCCCCTTCTCAAAATGAAATCTTCATGCTAGCTGCAGCTTATTGGCAGCTGAAACTTTGGGTTGCGGCCATTCGAGCGAGTGGTCAGAAGATGGGGCCCAACCAACCGTCTCTGTAAAAGAGGCATAGATTCTCAATGACATTTACGTTTACAGTTATTAGTGCTGCTCATCTCTGACAGCACTTCTTTTCTTATATGGATGCCATTTTCAAGTTGGCTCCAGAATTGCGCTACAATGTGCGTTACTTACACTTTAAGTCTTTGAAGTGATTTAGTACCTTGAGCAAATTAGAGAATCAGCCAACATAAATGAAGTTGTTGTATCTTTACAATTGTCTGAGAAATTTTGATTTCATACTTATGTCTACAAAAAGTAATAATGGTTATTATTATGATATGTTGTTGATTTGTTGTAGATTTTTTTTTGTAAAAGAAGGATTTTAACTTGCCTCTTTATGTCCATATTTTTATCTTGAGGACTTTTTTTATTGTATGATTTTAAGTATAGCAGTTAGTTTTTTTTAATTAAGCCATAAAAGGTGTTAAAAAATTTAACTTGTAAGAAATAGTGATGAGAAATATATGTTGTGTAATTTTTTTTATTACATCATGTGAACCAATTTATACAATATTGATATTTTTTGAAGCATAAATGAATTTATGAAAGTTTGACCATGAGCTAAATATAATTAAAGTGTAATAAGAAAAAAAAGATTTGCATATGAGGATCAAAATTAGTATAGTCACAGTTTAGCAAAATCATCACAATTTATGCATTAGAATTAAACTTACCTATAATATCATTTTCTAGAATTCATATCTAATGTTATTTTCTATCATAAAAACTATGACACGCAATATATACCGTGTGCACAATCTCAAAAAGACCACTCGAAAAATTACAACGAATCATATACATTAAATCTGAATTAGATAATTGAAATCATATGTCATAGAATCTTTACCATCATAATTACGACAACATATTAGGATTCCTATTTCCTACACGTAGCCCACTTGTTTTTTGTTTAAAATAAAAATTTACAGAAAATCCCTGTACAAAATATTTTCAGATTTCTTACACAGTGATCTCCACGTTGCTGGTAACAGAGCATCATATTTGCAAACAATCCCAACCAATAATAATAGCATTAATTGATTGTACTGACACTGTACCTCTCAAATCTCTTCAATCTTCATTGAATGGCAGGAGATTCTATCTAGTAGTATTATAGTTGAACTGGGCCCCACTTCCATTGAGTTCCATCAGTTAACTGTTCGTCAACAGTTGCAGCTGTGTAGAGGAGATCACAAGTGGTATCAAGCACCTTTGTTTGCTAGCTGCAATCTCACACCTTACCTACCCATTCTATTTCTCTTTCCTCTTTCCTCCTCTCCTGAATCCTCCTGACAGCGAAAAATCAAATACATACATGTTTGCTTTTTCATTTTTTTTGTTTGTTTTGTTTTTATTGGTTGTACATAATCAATGTTTACAGTTATATAAAATAATGTATGTGACAGGCCAACTCAATCGGTGCATTGCCCCAAAATGGCATTTTATGTTAACAGTTATATGAATCTTACAGGTGGGGATGTGACTTTACTCTTACGTTACATCGTCACACCGATCTGAAAATAATGTTATTTTTATTTTTGAGATAAAAAAATTGAGAATCATGTTTAATTTAAAAATAAATATAATATGTACATAAAATTTTTATGATACATTCAATTTTTACAATATATATTTTTGACAAAATATTATTTAAATTTAACAAAACTAAAATTATAAATATATTTTTAATTATTTACATAAAATATATATCGAATTTGGATCAATTTGAAAAGATTCGCCCTTAGATCAAATAATTTGAATGTACATTAAAATTACTCTAATTTAAGATAATAAATTTTCATTAGAATGTCATATATTCAAAATTAATGTCTGCACTGAAATGAATTAAAAAGATTAAGATTATTATTTCACACTTAAAAAAGAAAAAAAAATAGTGACACTGAGCTTAGTTTTGACGCTTATCAATAAATACTAATATATGTAGCTAATGGATGGTTAGAAGTGTTTTAAATGAACTTATGCACCAAAATAGTGAAGCTGCATTATGCGTTTTAAGTATTTTATTTGGTTGTGCTTTGTTTTGTTTAGTTGACATTGATTCTGAAGCTTTTGATTTTATGTCAAAGAAAGCGCACTTTAAAATGTCTATATATGCCAACATTTTATACTAACCACTTGCCAACAGCTCAGATTAATAATTAGATTTTTTTTAAGATGTGAATTTGTAGTTATAAATGTCAAGCTTAAAAGATGAGGAGTGTCCAAATGACTCTATTTTCATATTTCTATTTCTAAATAATATAATTAAAAACTTTAAACTGAAATTATAGATAAAATCATTAGATTTGATCTATAATGTTTCATATTTCATATACATATTTATAAAAATTATTACATTTCAAGATTGTTCACATTAGAAAAAAAAAAGATTTGATAACGGTTATAAAATACATTCAGCACTGGTTATGGTACCGTTACCAAAGGAAGGGTCACTAAAAGTTGGCAACGGTTGTTTGAATAACCGTTATTAAAGGTAAGACTTTTAACACCGGTTATTAACTAAAAATCGTTGTCAAAAGACCCTTTTCGCATAGGTTTTTTGTTATTAACTGTTGTAGAATGTTGCATTCAGCAACGGTTGTTAACTAAGAACCAATACGGAAAGGGTCTTTTGGCTACGGTTCTTAGTTAATAACCATTACAATTATGTTTTTTAAGGTAAAACACCTAAAGCCACTGTTTTTTAATAACCGTTGTTGAATGTATTATTTTTTTAATGACCTATTGATTTTCTGTAACTAGACCGATAATTACTAATCGGAATTATGCATATGTCATATAACACAATCACAAAATCGTAATTTATATATACGATATAACCTAATAATAACATATAAATAATATTCACATAATTACAATATTAAGATCATATAATCACACGATCATATATTTCAAATTCACACAATTAATAAACAAAAAATATAATTTCAATGTACAAAATCAAATAGTGTAAGTAAGAAATCTCACAATCATAACTCGTACTTCCTTGATGTTACTCAGAGAGTACGACGGGGGCCCATAGTTTGTGAAAAAAAATTCTGATTAGTTTAATTGAAGAAATAAATAAAATATATATACGAATGTAATTATTTTTCATACCGTAAGGCAAAGTTTGCACATCATAATATAACAATCTACCATAATTAAACTAACAACACCTAACATAAACTAATTACTTAATCTAATTAATAATCTAAACTTAATTAAACTAACAACATCTATTTAAAATATTTACTTAAAAAAAATTAGGGTACTAACCTTAAGAGAGAGAGAGAGAGGTAGGGAAAGAGGTGAAAGTAGCGGCTCAGCTAGGTGCGGTGGAGAAGGTCGCCTGGCCTGAGCATGACGGTTTGACTGCGAGAGAGGCAGGGTTTGAGGCAGAAAGAGTATAGTCACGAGAGAGAGAAAATTAAAAGACTCGACAGAGAGAGAAGGGGTTTAGGGTGCAAAAATTCAAAATCAAGCACATTAGACACCGGTTATTTATTAATAACTGTTGTAAAAAGTTAGAGAAAAAAAGATTCAGCAAGGGTTGTTTGTAAGCAACCGTTTCTGAGAGGTACACATTCGACACTGATGCTGAAAGTCTGTCAATTTTTTTTATTTTCTGAGCAGCCATTTAGCAATGGTCCTTTCCTAAGAACCATTGCTAAATATTTCATAAAATTTTTAAATTGTCTCCAAACACTTTCATTAACGATTTTTTTGAATAATCGTTACTAAAAGAGCTTTTACAAAAATTGTTTCTGTTGTAAAAGTTGTGATGGAAGCCAACAAGTTAAGAAAATCGATTTTCAAAAATTGTTGACATCAGTGATTTTTTCAAGAAATTGAAATGTCATAATCTTTTACATATATAAAAAATATAAATTATTTTTGATAATTTAATTTTGATATTTAAATTTAAATCTTTTTGTCATTGTAGTTTGAAAAGAACGCTTAATTTTTGAGATAAAGATATGAATCTAAGCTACTCAATTTTAAATATCCATAAAATATCCTTCATCTGTATTTCAAACTTATAATCTCCTACATAAAAAATATTGTCTTTGCAAAAAAAAAAAAAAGCTTAATGAATTCCAATCCTCCTAAATAGTTTGGAATAACTATCACTGCTTAAATTTTCAATATTGGCGTGAGTATGTAATATTAATGATGTAGGTAGTTCAATATGCACATCAATAACCTTAATTTTGAACTATATTTACGTGTGTATACCTATATAACCGGACATTAGCGTGAAAAATATTTGTGTGCATAATTACGCACGTAAATACTTTTCACGCTATTGTCTATATACGTACGTAAATATAGTTCAAAATTAAAATTACTGGCGTGCGTATTAAACTATCCATACCATTAATATTGTATACCCACGTCAATATTGAAAATTCTAATAGTGCATTCTTTAATTCGGTTATACGAAGAACAATAAATCCATGGACTTAAGTGTTTCCAAAACAAGACACATAAATGAATTACAAAACTTTTGAACTATAAGCTCCCTTAATTCAAGCACCAATAATAATATCAAATCTATTACGGAGATATATGCAAGGTGAGCGAAACATATTTGATTCATGGGAGACACGTTAATAGAAAAAGTTAATAATATTTTTGAGATAAGACAAGTCACTAGCCTATAGGCCTTTGGCATTTTTCCATGCTTTGAAAACATTTAAAAACAAGGACAGATAAGGAATACTTCAATGAGCCCAGAATTGGTATCATAAATAGAAAAGATAAATTTGAAACTTTACATGAAAAATGGTTGGTATTTAATATTATTGTTCATATATTGATAAATTTTGTGCAAATTTACTAAATAAAGACACATAACAACTACATGTAGAATTTATGCGATCGCATTTTAAAACAATGTCATCATGACTCCACAGTACTAGCGCATCTCATCATGTACAAGGTGGAATGAGACAGCGACAAATGGCGTCGTCTCCGTTATTTGAATCTATTGCTTTCTCCATCCAGTAAGATGTGATTGTGACCTCCATATTGCATTTATGTTTCCATCTTGCGCCATGGAAAGAGATCTCTCTGACCTCTTTTTTCCCTTTTTACTATCACAATTTTTCTTCTTTGAGTTTAGTGGTTCCACTCGTCTAAACCTATACTTAGGTTAGATTCATCCTATGAAATGACTTCATGGCATTGGAGTATTACACCATCATATTGTACGGAATTTTCGTATGAAAGATTATAAATTTAAAATTTAAATAATTTTTTTTAAATATTTAAATTTGAATGTTCTAACTCCATTATTATCTTAGAAAAAACTTTCATGGACATGTAATTTTTCATTTTGTTTTTTTCCATCAGACTTTATGCTGTTATTTATTTCTTTTTGTGAAAATTAATTATGTTGTTATTTTGAGGTGAAAGGGCAAACAGAATGAAAAAGACATTGGAGAGATCTGATACAACTCGTGTTGCACGAAACATCGAAGCGTACTGCGCACCAGAATATTAAGAGATGTGTTACAAGCTTTATACGGTTATATGGACTTTATGTAATGTAAACTTCTAAGTTTGTAATTGGGACATAATTCCTTAGTCCCTGATGCTTAATTTGGGGTAAAGAGAATTCCACAATCTCCTTCAATGTATATATTAGATTCGGTGAAAATACCAGAGAATTTGATGAGTTAGGCTGAGGTCTAGTCAATTTATAGGTTGGTTAAATGCACAGAGGACTGTAAGTAGGAAATATTCCTTTCAAGTTTGAACTGTGAAATTATTAAGTCCTCTTTATACACTAGTGAAAAAAAAATCTGACTCGTAAATAGTTTGCAATTAATTTGAGAGGTCTAATCTATGTTTATATTATTTATATTACATAAAAGAGGGTTAAGTTTTCAGTCTTTTTTTTTTTATCTATGTTACATCAGTAACATCTTTATTCATTTGAATTTATTCTCTCTCGAGAACAAATGCATGTTTTTTTTGCAGGAACTATTCATACAATTAATTGTTTTGGTTTTTGAAAAAAAAATTCTATTTTTGAAGTTTATTTAATTATTAGAGTAAATCTAGCGTGATCCTAAAAGAATAGATCTCCTCAGTGCTCTTAATTCAAAAATCTATCAAATCGATTTTAAACGAAAAATCTAAGTTGCTTAATAAATTCTTCATATCAAAATTTTATAGAATACCGAAATTTTCTATTTTTAGAGTTTTTTTTAACCATTTTTGGAATTTTTAAGATAACTCTAATAATAATAATAAAATAATAAATTTTTGTATATAAAAATAGGTTATTTTCAAAAATATGAAATAAATTGTTAAAAAACTCTAAAGATAGAAAATTTTAGCATCCAAGTTGCTCAACTATTTTTGCTATGGAAGGTCATAAGTTTGAGATTTTTTAAGAACATTTAAAGTTTAATGACTTGATTTCATTTTTAGCTAAAAAAAATAAAAAAATCTCGATCGAATTATAAGTTGTGAACTTATTGGTCAGCTATAATTTGAACAAATTAGTATAGAATGTAATTCAAGACAAGAAATGATAACTTTATCACAAAAGTTAATCTGGCGTGAGACAAAATGTTTAATATCTAACCAAATCATTTTTGAAGAGAAAAAATAGAATTACTAGTATCTAAACATCTTTTTACAATGAGGAGATATCATTTGATAATCATTATTATTTTGATATCCTTAATAATAGATATTCAAAAAAATTCAAATAATAATGACAATTAAAAGTAAATATAAATATGTATTTAGACATATATATAATTTAACAATCAAATTTCATGTAATTTAATGTGAAATTCTACAATTTATCCACTTTTTGAATTTTTAAAAACAAGTATCATCTCTTTTAATTTTTCAATAAAATATCTTTATGAGCCCCTTATTCTCCCTCCCCTTTCATTCACCTCAATTTTCTCTCATGTGAATTAGAACCGGACAAATTATTTGTAACTCGTGACTCATTCGGAATCAGTTTAGAATTTAGTTAGACAACAACTCACTCGAAATTTGATTCGAGCCAGTTGGCTCGTCTGACTAGCGAGTTGAATTTGAGTTAAGTTCAACTTATTTGAGATCGGCTTGTCAGCTCGTGTATATTTTATTATAAATAATATATTCTAAATTTTTAACTATTAACCTAACCCAAACCCTAACCCAACACAAAATATCCCACTCTCTCTCAAATCCCAAGCCCCAACCCAAATCGCAAATTGAACGCCAACTCTCATCTTTGATCTCTTTCTCTCAAATCGCCATTGCCCCCTACCCCACCCCCTGCAGTCACTTGGCCGCCTCTCTCTCTCTCCCCAAATCAACCCCAACCCCACACCCCCTCTCTCTCTCTGCCTCTGACCTCTTTCTCTCTCCCCATCGTTAGTCGTCACCAACTCACATCAACCAGATTTTTTGCTCAGGTAAAAGTTCAATTTTCTGCTCTTGTCGTCGTCGGTCGCTCTCAAGTCCCAACCCGCCTCTAGCCTCTAATTTCAAATACGAGCTAAATTAATAAGTCATGAGCCAACTTGAGCTGTGACGAGTTGAGTTTTCAGCTCATCAGTGTCTCATGAAATTTGCTCGGTTCGATTTGTTATATTCATGATCCGAATTTGAACTAACTTTAGTTCGTTCTAAAATGCAGTCCTGATGTGGATTCCTTAATTTATGCATACTCGATTACTAATTTGGAAAATAAAATTTACAGGCTTACTACACTGCTGCACAGATTGTAAAACTAAATAAAAGAATGGAGTGTTTAATACTAGCTTTGACCAACCAAAATTAAATAAAAAGCATGACATAAAAGTACTTAATTCAAATATAGATGATAAAACTATTACCAAATTTCGAAATTGGATTGTGTCTCATTCAGTCCTTATAAAAAAAAATTAAAAATACTCTTTACAAAAACATGCTGATCAAATTAAAGTACGTATGAACTTAATGGAAACTTATTACCGTAATAACTGTGTAATGTTAAGTATTGAATTATGTGGATCTTCTTATATGAAATGGTTATGATTTTCACCAATTTACAGTAAGATAACAACTTAAGGTTAACATTGTTTCTCATAGCTAATAAATAAATTAAATAACTGACAATTCCTGCAAACTAATTTTTTGTGTTACTGTATTCATGCTAATATCAATTAAAGTAGCATCTAAATATCTAATTAATGAGAAAAATACTTTTAGTCTTACGAGAGGAAAAAGCAGAAGTAATTTCAATTTTTGTCATGCTCTCTATGTGGAAGGTCGTAGTTTTAAAATTTGGTTGGAGGGTTTTTTATAGACATTTAAATTTGAGTGGCTTGACGCTCATCTTTATCTAATTGTTTTTTCAATTTTTGTTCATTTCTTATGAGAAGCAAATTTTTTTTCATTTCTAAAAAAAAAGAAAACAACATCATTAAAATCTTCATTCATCAATTCATGAATGTTATTTTCAAAAGCTCCAATGTATGTTCCTATCTCTACAACCAAGAATATAACTATTTATTACTTTCAAATTAATGAAGAAAATAAATAGCACAAACATAGCAATTTTAATGAGCCAACAACACAAGTAGCGTTACATCAATAATAGAACTAATTAGCCACACGCCATGTATTTCAATGGGGGCAACGAATCACCAAATTGACTACGTACAAATTTTTGTAGTTCATAAATTAGTACATAAGAAACAAATTTTGATGTAGTTAATGCATTAAAAAATATATATACGAATAAATTTTAGCTTGAGAACTTGCACAAATTTTTCCTTGTCAGTTGTGGGCACCATTTTTTTGTAGTGTCCAAATTGGCTACCATGTGAATATTTATGTTTATGTGAATTAAGGTTTTTTGTAGTGTACAAGAAAAAGGTAATAGTTAGAAGAGAAATTATCATTATACTTTATATTTTACACGTCTTATCTATACATCAAAAAAGATTATACTGAATAGATAATTTACTTTTATCTGAATTTATAAATATTTATAGTTAGTATAAAAAATATTTATTATTTTTTTCTTTCCTAAATGATTATAGAAAAAATTGAGGTTAAAAAATTTGTTGCACAAGCATAAATATAATTTACATAACTTTTAATCCTAATAACATACGGTATAAACACTTTTATTATTAGATATAAATATTTTTTGAAAGAAATATAAATACAGCTAAGGTACAGATAAGGGATGCAGTTAAGGAGTACAATCACTCTTTGATTTAGAAATTCAAAACTTTGTCTATTTTTTTCTTACTGTACTTAGAAGAGGGATTATGAAGGGGAAAAATATTGAAGCAAGGTGAGGGTAAATAGGAGGGGGGGGGGGGGGGGGGGGGGGCGGCTCACACAGACATAGACAATGTTGTTAAAAAAATTAGAAGGGAGGACAATTTATAATGAAAAGAGAACTATAAATTTTTTTCTATATTTCCATTTAATTTTGTAAATTTTAATTTCTGTAGAGCCCAAAATCATCAAAATTGACATTAGACGGAAAAGGCATGATCTAAATAAATCTTGTTGTGCCGTACGTCATAAAAACATTATAGGATGCTGGAATCATGTTTAGAAATCAAAATATGAATAAGTTTTGCTCTAATGTGTAACTTGAAAAAAGGTTATTATATATCATATTCCTAAGTAAGTAAAAAACAAAAAAAAATTATCTTTGTTTCAATTATGACCATTTGTATCTATGTGAATGTTAAATCGTGTTTGATTAGTCAACTGTATTATCATGATATATTTTCTAAATGTTTTAAAAAATGTATCTTTTTACCTTAGCCTTTATCCTTATATATATATATATATATATATATATATATATATATATATATATATATATATATATATTTAATCTTGCTTTGTAAATTTTTGTAAAAAATAATCAGCAAAAGGATCCAACAAGTGGTAATCAAATATCATTTAAAATCAATCAACACAATGATTTGGCTCACCGAAAAATTTCATACCTTAGTTGCTTGTTATAAATAAACACATTATTTTAGTGAGCAACAAGCCAAAAAAATGCAAATTATGTGCATATTTTAATTCCTATAAAGTCCACACTTATCAGAATAATTTATACATTACTTCTATAAAATAATATATTGTGGAACGAACCGGACTCAAAATTTTGCTCACAATTGCATAGCATGTCTCGTCAATTAATAGCCATCTACAATTGATAAAATATATCTAGGATTGGTAATTAAGGTCATTCTAACATATATTATTTAAATTAATATTCATAACTTTTGACTTTTGACAAATTTTGCTGAGACAATCGCCGCCCATGAGAAAAATGCATGAGGAAGCACAAAGGGGGGTTAATGGAATTATGGGAATGAATGTGTTGCTATCAATCAAATAAAAAAAAAGTGGTGATGAAGATGAAGTTATTTTATTGGGGACAAATTGAAGGTTTCTAAATAAGGGGTTAATACTTAACAACTAATGATTAGTGTTTTTTCTTTTTCTTTTTTATAACCTGAAGAATTTGGTTGGAATTGGTGCAACGTGTGTTCCATGCTCTAGTTAGATATATTGTCACTGATTTAATCATTTAATCTAAGGATCTTTAAAGTATGGTAGAAGATTAATTAATTACTTAATTTATCATTATGGTCTGGTCTCAATTAGCTACTTGTTTCTACAAAAGGAAAAACTATATTAACAGGAAAACAAATAAAATTGATGCTATTCTTAAAAGGTCAAATCCATAATTTTATTCTTTTCTATTTTGACAGCTTTTTTTTTTTATCAGTTGGTATGGTCAAAATAAGGATAGCTTCTTTCAGTCTTTTATTTTTGTCAAATTAGTTACGAAATTTGTTGTTTTTTTTTGTTGCACTGGTGTTGTTCTGAATTATAACTTTTCTGAAATCTACTTTTATTTATCATAATATTTTTCTCTGGCTGGAGTCAAATCTTTTTCACAAATCACATTATACAATTACAATTAAAAAGATGAATAACTTAAATTATGATTAATCAGGTAAATTATGCAAATTTTCGATTGCCGTGCCACACAATTAATCTTCGGATTAGAACGAAATATTTAAGAAATTTTACAAGGATAAAATGCAATTTATTTTATCAAAAGAAAAATATATCAATTTATGAAGAAAGACAACAACTAGATATTCAACAGAATAAATAAGAGGTGCAATTCGTTGATATATGTAAAATGAAATTTTTTGGGGTGATAATTTTATAACGGTAATAAGTGAAGCTTTTTTGGGTTGGTGCTTTCTAGACAAACTAAGATTAATTAATGCTAAAAAAGGATTAGTCAATCTTAAACACTTAGTGACATAAACTTTTCCGACAGATGCTGCCTATTAAAAAAAAAAGAGAGACAGAAAGTCATGGACCCATGTGATGCCAACTCCAAAAGGACTCCAATGGACATTTATTTCATATTTATTTTCATGTTATTTTATCCGAAATACAATTTGAAAATTCATATTTTTTTAATAAAAATAAATATCAAAATCATCATCTCTAAATATTCATAAAAAATCTCCATTCAGATTTCGAATCTACAATTTTTCATACGAATATGAAGAATATTATTTTTGCCAAATGAAAATCCATGTTGCAGATAATAATGTTCATAAGAGCTAACACTAATAACCGAAGGTACTTCAGTAAGATTTTTATACTTAATTTTTTATTTCAAAAAAATATTAAAAACTTGTTGGTAAAATAACATAAATTGTTTATCGTCGAGCAAAGAGTAAAGATGGAATAAAACAAAAATAAAACAAAAAGTTAGAATAATTGGAAAGGCAGACTTGCAAATTGTTACAAATATGCTGCATGTACATCATAAATTAATTTTACTTAAAGTGCAGTGTACCATATTGAAAAAAATGGAAATATCAAAGAAACTAAATGATGATCGCACTCTGCTGCGATATGAATGATCTTCTGAAAATAAATCACAGAAAAAAAGAGAAACTGTCACATTGATTTAGTGTTACAAAAATTAACCACCCGTTATTTTTTTCTTCTGTTGAAAGCATAACTGGTTATAATGAATATATGATAGTTGTTAATCTTTCAAAAAATTATGATAGCATGTTTACTTTCAAATCTTGGCGCATGGGGAGACTACACTCTTGAAAAAGAATGTCTCGCAGTCTTGATAATATTATTTGGTCCATGGAGTGCCATTGCAAGTTTATTTAATAATATCGCATAAGAAACCTGCATATTAGATTATAATGTTTAGTTTTGTTTTGCAAAATACCATAAGCATGACATATTTAAGCCCCTGTTTGATAAGGAGATAATTAGGAGATAAAATTATCACCGTCTCTCACAAGATATAATTTTATCTTTTAATTATCTTCAATTTATCTCACTTTCAAACATAATTTTATGTAAATAAACATATCCTCGTGTCTCTCTGTACGTCCACCTAAATGTTAGAAAATGTGTTTAAGAAAAAAAAATAGAAGCATAATAATTAGAATTTCAAGTATACATACCCTCAAGTAGAACGCCATTTTATCCATTGAACATCAACAACAGGTCAAGTGCACACCGCATCAACAAACAATTATATATTTTCAAATACAAAATTCACGAATTGAGCACCCTTTAAGTAAAATCAAACAAATCATACATGTATTTGCTTCATCCCATCATTTCATTTAACTATGCATGTTGGTACTGGGTTTGCTCATATCAAGTTTAACAATTTGAAAATACAATACTGATAAGTACTGATAATACTGAAAAAGGTAAAAATTGGAAACACTGAAGAATTCAAAATCAGCATGATTGTTGTAATTATGAGTAGAAATCTTGAAAATAAAATTACTTATGTAAAAGATTTTTTCCCCCCTGTTGATATATTTGGTTGACATAAGTTATTGTACCAGAAAGTTGATGTTCTTGACTTTTATCTTTCTCATGAAGTAGGCTTAGGATTATTTTTTGGTAATCACATTTTATGGTTCAAAATTAGCTTGATGCTTGGTTGTAATGATACAAGTCCATTATATTGTTTCTAAATTTATCCTGATCCTCTCAAAATATTAATTTCATAACAATTTCTCGCTTCTTCTCCTCAAGAGAAATTAAAATTACTAAACAGAAAAAAGTTACTCGAAGTGTGATACCTGATTATGGCATAATTAATGATCAGATTCTTTTTTAAGGGCTACCAAAAGTATAGGCTTTTTGGCTTTTTACTTTTTTTAGAATCTAACGGGGGCTTGTACATAAAACAACAGAAAATGGTAATTTAAATTAAAAGTTAGAGAAGAGAAGAAAACTAAAACCTTACCTAGCAAAAATACGAAGCAAAGTAGCCAAATTGGTTAAAGGGCGTTGATACACAGATACGATGATCTCCGTATCGTTATAGATACGGAGTTATATATATTACATGAATTATTATGTAGATTAATGATTTTATTATATAAATTTATTTTATACAGTATTATCATTATTTAATTTAAATAAATTATTATACATATTAATAATATTGAAATTTAATAATAAAAGTGTTATACAAAATAAAATTATTAACATACATAATAACTCATTTAATATATATAATAAAATTATTTAATAGGTATAATAATTAATATGTATAGTAAAGTCAATATTGATAATGATATTAACAATAATATCTCAATATTATTTTCTTTGTTTAAGTGCCCTAGGAATGATAGTCAGCTGAATAAAAATGCATAAATCAAAATTAGAAATAGAACTCGTAAAAATAATCATTTTTACAGGAGTAAAACAGGAGCTAGATTGTCTTTAAGATCGATGACTATATTTGATAAAGTAGGGATTTACCTTATCAAAGGAGATCGTCGATTCGAAGAGAATATTGACAAGTGGAGACCGACGAAAACAGCGGAAGAGGTGGAGATAGCAAGATAACTAGTAGGAGAAAAACGAGATAGAAGAGAGAGAGAGATCCTTGACAGCTTCTGCCAAGCTTCTCAAAAAAAGAAAAAAAAAAGAAAAAAAAAAGAGGGAGAGAGAGAGACAGAGAAGAGTGCGAGTTCGTGAGAGAGGAGAGAGGAGAGATGAAGGAGAAATGGAGAAATTTCTAGAACAGACGATCTAGAACCCGAGACAACGGATTGTCGATTCTCATCTGATCGAACGGAGGAAACTGAGGAACTGTAGATTACTGTTCCAACAACAGTGCGGTCAAGAAATTATAGGTCCAGATGAAAAGTCAGCAGGTAATGGACGACTCAAATCAGGTAAGAGCTACTGTTCATTCAGACCTAGCGTCTTTATATAAAGAAAATAATAATAATAATATGGCAGATTCTCTCTTAAACTTAGGGTCAATTAATTAGAAGAAATCAGGAAAAATCTTTGTTATCTTATTGTTCTTATATGACCAAGATTTAGATAACAACATTTGGACCATTTCATGTAAAATCCATTATACAGATCCGAAAAAGCCCATTTCTGGACGTGAGGTTCCGGGGCAGCTTCGTTAAAACATTGCATCTAGTAAGTGGGCCCGTTATTTCAGATGTTTTAATTGGCAGCGGGACATAGTCTATTACCTATACCTGTTCTCAGTTTCTCACACAAACATCATTTATTAGCGAGAGGTTTGAATTGAGGGATAGTTGCTGCAGAGTGCAGAATGGACCATATGCAGAACATAACTCGTACGCTTCAAAGTGCCTTAGAAGCAGCCAGTAGCCATACCATGAGGTAATTGAACTTGGAAAATAAAAGAGGAAAATTGATTCTTATTTAAATTTCTTCAGTATTTGAATTCCAAAACCACCTTGCTCCGTTCCCACTGATAGTGGGACATTGTATTGGGACCTCAGCCTGTTTGATGGAATGCTTTTGAGAAAAACTCCATCCACTAACTCTTTTACCGAGCCTTTATTAGTTTTCATGATGCCATGTTCAAACATTTTGGCCAATGTTTGTGTAAATTTTTTACCTTAAATAATCTGATTTTATACTGTTCCAAGGCTACTTAAATTGGTTCTGTTGTGTACATTACATTCTAGCAATAGGATGAAGTCCGTTAGCTGGTGAAAACATTTTATCCGGGTGAATATGTGCTGGAGCCTTGTAATGTGTTGCCTATCACAACCACGGAATCAGTCTCCTCAATCCAAAGTGCCGGAACCATGATCGCCAATTAATTCTGTTATCATCATGGTGAAGAAGATCATTCTCAGATTGATATTTGTAATCACATTCCCGAGGTATGTTATAACTTATAAATCACATTACATCTTCTTCTTTTTTTTTGATTTATTTCTGGTACCTGGCTGGACCTCCCCTTACTTGTCAGAGGACATAGTTTTAGCTAAGTATCCTTAATTTAACTCAGTTCTTGATCTCCATTTAGAGGTAAATAATAAAGATGTCCCAGTTCTCAATAGGAATAATGATCTTGCTGTGGTGATTGTGGTGCGTAGGTAGCAGATAGTTTCATTCTGAATTTCGGACTTCTTTAATTCACAACTTCGTACCACATTAAAATTAAAAAATGCAAGTTTACAGTGTAGTTACTAACTTAATTACTATGAATTGTTCACAGTGTAATCCCTCTAAACTATACTATTTCCATCTAATTGCTGGTAATGAAAACTCTGAGCAATTTCATCTCCTCGAGAGAACTTCCATCTCAAATTTTTTTTTTGAGTGAATTAACTTCCATCTCAACTGTTATTTGACATAATTTCTGTAAGAGAAACGAATACAATATTGTAACAATTAAAATCTGTCAAAGAAATAAAGTGCATCGCGAAAGATTTTGCAGTTTGGCGAAGGACTTAAAACATGTGGAGCCTTTTTCTCATAAGCATTCAATAAAAAAGGTGTTCAGGGCAAATATATGGATCTATAAACGTAACTTATAGGCATATGTAAAAATTAATACGTATAACACCATATCTTTTTTTTTATAATAATATTAAGAATGACATTTCTAACAGTACGTCATATCTTGACACATTGTGCTTGTATGTGCTTATAGGTGTTTGGATGCATTTTAGCTTTTTTGTTTTAAATTTTTTATTTTGATTAATAACATTTAAAAATTCAAAAAAATAAAAAATCCTTAAAAAATAGGAAAAATTTCATGGAATGGAGGAAAAAAATTTACTATCATATATGTTTTTAAAAATGTGTTTGTAACAACTATCAAAATGCATTACAACAATTTTTTTAAAATTTTATAAATATATCTAGACATATCACGTGTTAGTTAGATATTTAAACGTGCAAGTTAGGAGCTTAAACGTGCCGTGTCTGATATATTTATCATCTAATACGGTGCACTTGTAAAGACATGATACGTGATACGTAAAATATGATACATCCAAGCACGCATACTGTATTTTGACCGTGTCTGGACATATACAATTCATGTCATGCACATATGTCACGTGTTTTTATTAAGATACTAGACAAATATATCAGTTAACTGGTTGACAAGCAGTGTCTTGCCATTGCTGGGATCTGTGCAAGGTGGTTTTGAAATTCAAATACGGAAGAAAAATTAAAAAAGAATCAGTTTTTGCTTTTATTTTTCCCTTACCTTGTGTTATGGTTCTAAGGGGCTAAGAAGCTTATGAGTTGTGTGATTAGAGAATAGCAAATTACAGAGGTCATGACAAGAGGAAGAACGGATTGGGAAAAGTAATCTACTAGCAGGACAAATTGCAGGTTTAGTACAGTAATGATAAATTTTGTCTTTTTATGGAGATACATATATTTAAATTTCGTAGAAGACATTTGAAAAAAAAATGTTAGAGCTAATAAGAGATTTTATTTCAAAAAAAAAATGTTAGAGCTAATAAAAGATTTTATTTCAAAAAAAAAAATTCTACTAGGACCACAAGAGGAAAAAAAGGGTGGAATTGAGAAATCATAAGGAGAGAGAGTTCCCAAATTCAGTAACATTTCCACGATATGCAAGGAAGCGGCTTCAAAACGGGTTTGATTCAGGTTTGTTCAAAGGCTCCATTAATCAACTGAAACATTAATTTTGGAGATCAGGTAATGGTGAAGACTGCCCATCAAACCAATTCTGGTCTGATGAGCGTCGGACCTCTTGCGCTCCCAAAATGCACGTATGATGATTAAGAAGTTAATTGACATGTTTAAATTAATGAAATCAGAAATTCCGAACCAATCCTAGAGTCAGATTCACAACATTAACGCACAGAATTTAAGCGCCTAACCTGTTTATTAACTATGCTAAAATTATGTATCTAGGACCAATTAAAGCACTGTTGATAAAGTTTCCAATAGAAAAATGTAAATACTTACAAAAGACTACGATGTACTCACACACACACACACACAAAAAAAAAAAGACTGTTGACAATACACCATTAATATAAAAAATATCTGTATATGCCGCATAACTAGGTACAAAGCATATAACAGAGCAAGCTGATACACAGTAGTACAACATACCAAATATAACTAAAATAATATTTCAGTTACAAAGCATCTGAACATAATTTACCAAATACAATCAAGCTAGTTCCAAACTTCGCAATAAGTAATATGAGTTCATATCTCTTATTGAATAACATACAGTAGTATAACAGAGCAAGCCAATACACAGTAGAACAAACCATTCTTCTTCGATCTAGAAGCCACATGACATACACATAAGTGTGAACCTCAAGCACAAAGCATAACCGGATTCCCATCTGAGCCAACAAAAGATAAAAATTAATTGTAGAGCTTCTCCAAATGATCTTATTACCAGTGAAATAAAGAAGAAGGCATTCAATGAGGATAATTGGTACAAATTATAATTCATTATTTTTTCTTAGTTTTGGCTCCATGACCCATAAAACCCTCCCTTATTTTCATGTAAATGATCGAAAGGAAATCTTATTCAAACCTGTTCTAGGCCTTGCTTGACAGTTTACATGTACAGAACCTAACCTCAGAGCAAATAGATACAACATATATACAGGCTATTGCTTGAATGTAACTATATATAGAGTTGACCAACCTCATTCTGACAAGAAAGCATCAGACTTCTTTGATATGGAGGGGCAAATTTAACGCAAACCATGGAAAATAAAACAAAAGAGTGAATTAAGAGTGGAGAAATAAAGGAATAAACATGATATTCAGAAAACAAATACTACTTAAAAAATTTGCACTCCATAATTAAGCAATTTTTTTTGGTGACCTATGAGTTGGAATTCATACATATATATGTCCTGCTAATTTATGTTAACCAAATTCTGAATATATGACGGTTGTGTCATTCCATGTATGACTTGTCCTAAGTATATAACAAACAAACACCTAGTTAGTTAAGTGTAAAAAGTTGTGTTGTAAGGTTCAGCTAAACATTCTTTTTTTTCCGATATCAGTGCATCGACCCAGAAAGCATGTGTCTATACAAATTAACCAGCTTTGATAAAAAAATATAGCAGGTAATTAAAAGAGATTATAATCTTACATTAGTTGTAGTAGTCGCCTGTGCCAATGAATGGGATATGCTGAATTACGGTCCGGTCATTTCCAACCAAATTCCGGAAGAATTCCTCTGGCATGTCGGTGAGCATAAATTTTGTAAGCGTACGAAGATATCTCATGCCTTCTGGGACACATCTGAGTTTGCTTAAGCCTATTAGATATAGCAAATCTAAACTTCCCATGGTACCATCCTCAAAGTCGATCATAATCAATTCAATCAGATCAGCCAAAAATAACATTTGTAGCTTTGGAAACCATCCTGACCGGAAAGTCAGGACAGGCCCCTCATAGATCCTGTAGAGGTGTAGTTGAACAAGGTTTGACATATGAGAAAAGGAACTTAGAGGATCTTCTCGTAATCCTAACCATCCCAATCTTAGGTCTCTCAACTTACTGAAGCTGCTAAATATAGGGGGAATAACTCCTCCTTCCAGTTTTCCCTTAAGGTAAAGCTTCTCTAACCCTGGCAAGGGATAAAGGGTCTGAAGATTAAGAACTTCATCTTTGTTGCATGCAATTATCCCCAGGTTAGAGAGAAATGGCAATTTTGTAATTGAAACCTGTAAATCACCAATATGGCTTGCCTTTACTTTCAAAAGAAATAAACTCCTTAGCTTTATCAAGCTCCCCAGCCTTAAAACTAATTCATCATTTGCTTCTATACATTTCAACTTTGTTAAATCTTTTAAACCACAAATGTTAGGTGTAACAGACACACCAATAAAGGAGTCAAACTGCCGGGCTTCATAATCAATATAAAATGTGGCAAAGAGATGCCTGAGTTTACTCAAGTTTGTGATTTCACGGGGCAATTTCACAACAGGAGTAAAACAGAGATCTAATGTCTCTAGGAGCTTCAATTTGCCTAATGACTTTGGAATGACCTTTACTTTCGTAAATGATAAATCTAAATAGTGCAAGTTGAACAATTCAAAAATCACATCAGGCAAGTGTTCTATGTTAGACTGACTAAGAGAAAGGACACGTAGCAACCTGAGATTTGCCAAAGCACTCTTTATCCCAGATAATGATAATTCTGTCTCAAAAAAAAGGAGGGATCGGAGCTTTGATGACTCAGCAATAGGTTGTGAATCTTCACTCAAATTGTGAATAAAAATACGACGAGCATTCCCATCAAGGGGAGACAAGTGGTTGCCACATCCAATGCCAAAGCTTTCAGTTTTAGCTTTAGCAATGCATATATCTCTGACCAAGTCATGCATTCTAAAGCTCTTTGCTCTTCCATAAACGTTCCTTTCTACTACTTGAAATAGAGAGCGGTGAGCAAGCTCCACAAGATAACTCTCAGCAACTTCCTCCATTGTTATCTCTGGTCCCCTATCTTCAATAAATCCTTCAGCAATGAATAGCCTTATAATCCACTTCCTCCTAATAAGAAAATCTTCAGGTAATAGGCTGCAGTATAGAAAACAATTTTTCAAGTAGGTTGGTAGATTATCATAACTGAGGTTCAAAACATTAGCAACCGAACTCAGCTCCGTATTATTTGAGAGTTCCCAACTAAGTTGATTGTAGAATAATCTCCATTGTGTCTCATTTGTGCCTTTAAAGGATAGGAGGCTTCCAATTGCTACAATAGCTAGAGGTAGTCCCTGACATCTATCCAAAATTTTTTCAGCCCATCCCATGAGTTCTTGAGGGCACGTCTTCTCTTTTAGCTTTCCAAATGCTTTTTTATTAAAAAGCTCCCATGCTTCCTCCTTTGATAAAGCTCTCATTGTTATTAAGCGATTCTCATCTGCCAGACATGCCACATCCTCAATTCTAGTTGTTATCACCACTCTGCTCCCTTCATTGTTTTTGGGGAATGCCCGAGATAATGATGACCATGCATCCCTTCCCCACACATCATCTAAAACTATTAAGTACCTTTTGTTTTGCAATTTTCTATGGATTTTTTCTTCTAAACTTGTATGGTCCATGCAATCAAATTCTGTTGTGCTTTTCGCCTCTCTCTCAAGAATCTGTTTTATTGTACTTCTCAGTAAATCTTCTACTTGAAATTTTTGAGAAACTGAAAGAAATGCACAACACTCATACTTCTCTTTAATTTCTTTTGTTTTATAAATGCCACTTACAAGAGTTGTTTTACCCAAACCTCCCATCCCCAGAATAGAAACAATTGTTCGATTTTGATCTGTGTTTGTTAACCATTGAACCAGTTGGTTCCTTTCTTCTAAATTTCCCACTATTTCATTTTCATCAACCAAGTGAGAATAACCTGACATGTTAAGCAACCCATTAGCATTTGATCTGTTACTTCTATTTCCTTCTGGGATTGTAATTCCATAACGATCTCTCATTTGGGTCAGGTGATCAAGGTTACCTTTCACTTTCTTGAGTTGAGTTGCTATCTCATGCCAAGCTTTAGCATTTTTTACACAATAAATTGTCTTTTTTGCAATATTTTTAGTGCACCTTTTTTGTCCGACCAGATATGCATATTCATCAATTATATCCTCAACATTATACGCCACCTTTCTAACTTGCTCCAACCAGCATTGAAAGATTTGGTCACTGGATGCTTGCACATCCACTTTTCTTAAAAATCCCTGCATTACTTCAAACTCCCCTTGAATTTGTTTCATATCATACTGAAGCTCTCTTAGAACAGATGCCTCTTTACAGAACTTGGATGTTCCAGCTTTGAGTGCTTCTTCTCCAATGATGGCAGCAATTTTCTGGAGCACCGCAAAGACCAGAGCTTCTGCCATACTAGCTACTTCGGGTATTGTTTTATAGTTGTGACCTAAACACTAAAAAAAAGGTATATGTGAAGTCGACATAATAAAGTTCTTCATTTTAAATGGCAGCAGCTACCACATTTAAAAAAAACAGAGAGAAAGAGACAGCTTTCAAAAGAAAGACGAAGACATTTATTTGGAAAAAAAGAAGAAAGAGAGTTCTTTGGTAGAGAGAGAAAGAGCGGGAGGGAGGGAGGAGAAGAAACTAGATCTAAGGTTCTCCCTTCAGCTCTCTCCTACCTCGTGTTGCCTCTTCTCTACCCTCTCCCTGTCTCGCACCATCATGATGGCCTCCACCTCTGCCACGCCTATCCATTCCCTACTTTTGCCCTACATCTGTCATGCTGCCCCTCTACCTTCACTCTCTCTCTCTCCCCTCCGTGCCACCCCCCTTGGGAGCAACGAGGTGAAGAATTTTGGGTTTGAGAGAGAGACAAATGGTTCTAGGTTTAGGATGGGAAATGAATTTTAGATAGAACCGGATATTCACTCCGTTCCTATCTTGTAAAATTTATCCATATCCATATTTGAATTTTTTCATTGTATTTAGTAAATATCCGAATCTGTATCTGCAAAATTATGCCTATTGACACCCGTACCACTAGTCCAGCCTCCTCTCTCCAATGTATTAAGTTCTAGTACTTTCTCCCTCATGGAATTCAGATGTGAATTGTATTAAATTCCAGTACTTTCTATTTTTTTTCTTTTTCATGAAAAAGGCTGTGAATTATTTCAATTTTTGACTTGTAGGTTTGCCAAGTGTTTTTTTCTTAATTTAAATGATTTAGCATCCATTTGACACTTCATTTTTGGAATGGAATACCATAAAAATGACTATTCTAGCTGATAATTTGTGCTAAACACCGAACAGAGAAATGAAATAGCATCCAAAAGAGTCTATCCGTTATTTAACTCATTGGTAGAATAGTGAAATAACACTCATTTTCAGTGCGCAAAATCGTTAAAATTCTCAATTTGTTGTTAAACAATATTTTCTCTTCTGAATAGTTTAAGAATAACAGTCTTTTGTTCACTCTTTTAAATATTACTATTCTATTACTATTTTACTTTTGCTATTCTAATTGTACCATTTTAATACTATTCCTAGATTTGCCAAACGAAACAGATTATGGATAGAAAACGATCCAAAGTAATCTAATTAATTTTTTATTCACAAATAGTCTAGACATTTTAATTTATGACCTTTGAATTTATAAGAAATTATCATTAAATATCAGGATTATAGAAAAAAACATTTAATTATTAGCATTAAAATTAAGTAATTCAACGAAAATTAAGCATGAAATTTGTTAACATGAATAAATTAACTTGAAACATGAAAATAAAGAAACAATCATAAAATATACGATACCAGCTCGAAAGTTTTAAAATAACTTTGGTAACTATATATGGAAAAATTTAAACTATATAAATACAAAATGGGAACGTGACAAAATCAAACCAAATTAATATTAGTGATAATTGTAACCCTTAACTGCTACTTTTATTTCTACCCTAATGTGTTTGTATTTTTTCAGAAAGTATTTATATCTAATTATAAAAGTATTTATATCTTATATTATTATAATTAATTATTATGCAAAATGTATTTGAACTTGTGCAACAAAGTTTTCAATTAAAATTTTTCTATAATAATTTAAAAAAGAAAAACTGATAAATAACTTCTATACTAATTATAAACAATTACAAATTCAGATATAAATACATTACCTATTTAGTATAATAAGTTTTGGTGTGTATATAAAGGATACAAAACGTAGACGGCAACAATAATTTCTCTATAATAAATTATTTAGAAATAAAAATAAATATTTTTGTTTAGAACAAAATATTACTTCCATTATAATATAGCAAAATTTTATTTTTATTCATATATTATTAATATTAATTTCAGAGCCAACCTCCACCTTTATAAAAAAAAAATCAGGATAGAGTAGAAAATAATTTACCTTTCAAAAGACACAAGCAGGTTATAGGTCGTTTAACGTCTCAACCCCAGCCTTCCATATTTATCTGATTTCTCTAACTTTTTTGTTCTGTAAATCCTAATTCTGAAAAGATGCAAACCAAGAGAAAAGTAAAAAAAAAAAAAAATGAATGGATATTATAGATTTTATGGAAGTTAAAAAATGAAAAATAACGAAATCATTAGTTTCTTTAGCAACTAATTAGTTTAATTCGTTACTTACGTTAATTGAGAAGCGGATGATTCCACGGTGCAACCTTTGTCGTGCTTAATTTGTTGAAGCTTCACAAGTACCTACAAATATTAATTAATTTATCGAGATATTTAGAAACAGATCATAATGATGAAAACTGGAAGATCTCTACCTCAAAAGAGAGAAAAAAAAAAGAAAACTGAAGGATCTAAATAATTAAAGAAAATATTTCTCTTTGTTTTCTCATATTTTTTTATATTAACAAGAAGAAAAAACTTTACATCCCTCTACACTCCAGCCTTACTCATGAACATATTGGTATATGAGAGTAACAAAATATTCAGAAAATTGATTTTAGAACATTATTCAGAAAATTGATATTAGCACTACTACTACAACTTGCATAGAGTTGGAGCACAAATTATGAATTTTCTTGGGTAAATATGAGAATTTAATAGTTTGGAAGGGTAAATATAATATTATGAGTTTTAGAGGGGTTTATATGAAATTCTGCCTTTTTTTTATTTCAACTGACCTTCCTAAATAATGAGTTTTCTTAATGAAGTTCCTAAAGATTTAATAAATCAGTTATTCAAACTGTTCATAAAAAAATACAAAGGATAATAAATACACCCCATTATTTGTATCTTTTATATGTATCTCACATGTATTTATAATTCTCTCGAGAATTATTTATACTTGATGATCGACTTACTTATACCACGTGTTACTAGAAATAAAATTTTGAGAGCAATATTTTTATTTATTCAACAAAATATCTAACTTGAGCTTATTTATAAATCATGTAGAAATTAAAAAATGACAAATACTTTATATATTGTATATAAATATTTATGAATTCAGATCTAAATAATATTATGTTAAGTAGAAATATTTTTAGAGTGCACATATGAGAAATACAAAATATTAAATGCAGTCTTATTTTTTCTAAAATAAACGCACAGACCCACGAGCAGAAATCTCTTTTTACAGCTTTCTCGCAAAAACTAGCCAGATCTGCCTCTTCAGTTATAGGAAATTTGAGATTAAATTCTCTTAATGTACAACGAAACTGAAAATAAATTGATTTAGTTTACTTTAGAAAATTAAATTTAATAGATTCTTCTTTATAAAAAATAGTTAGATTTATTTAGCATTGGAGTGTACAGGTAGCTGCAAAAAGAAGTAGAAAGATGAAGAAGAAAAGGGAACGCAAGTAATATGTAGTGAAGGTAAGACTAGTTGGTCTAGGTGCTACCGATAGTAGGATTTCAAGTTCAATGGAAGCAAATTTAATTCGATCCACCTTCTCGCACCACCCACAATTTCTCCATTCAACTATAAGCTTCAACGTGTTCTTACTACTGTCCTCTTTTTGCATTGATCCAAACAACACAAGCTGTCAGTACTAACAAGAGAATAAGAGAGAGAGAGATTGTATTACCAGAGAGATTGGGGAAAAAAGGATGAATTGAAGCTTGGAGAGAACAACGACAACCGATGGCTTCTGCGATTAAACAAAGTTGGAGAGAGCAACACAAGAGCCAACTGATTGGCTTGAGTTTTTATTTCCTTTCGTGAAGACCTGAACGTTGACTCTACTATTTTTGAGAGGTTGCTCGGTGTCGGTTGATACTCTATTTCTACTGCGCACTCACATATATAACAGCTATTATCTAATCATTATTAAGAACAATTTTTTTGGTATTTCATGTTTTAAATTTTTTTATTTGTATTTTAAAAATATTTATACCTCACAAACAAATAATGTATCAGTATTCGATTCCGAATGTACTTATATTTTAAGGGAAAATATACAAATTGTCACATCAAGTCTCCGGCAATAATGCATCGTCTGCATTTTCCTTTCTTGTGACAGCACAGCACTCGATGCTCTATCCACATGCGCCATTAATGAATGGCTAATAATTCACTAATGGACAATGATGCTCTATCCACATGCGCCATTAAGGGGTCCGGCCTAACCTGAAATTTTTTTTAAAGAGGGGAGAACACTTGACAATTACTGAATTTAAATTTTTTAATTTTTTTTACAAATTTATTGTCCAAATTGTCAGAATAATTATTGTATTCCTCATCTTTTCTTTTTTAAGTAGTCGTTAACTTTTTTTTATTTTCATTTTCATGCACCAAAGGCAATAGGTTAAAAACTTATAGTAAAGAAATTAATTATTCTTTTTTAATAAAGTCTCTTAGGTAGACACGATCAGACGGAGTTAAAAACATACAGTATAATAATTCTGTTTGGGAGTTCCGATTTCTGTTTTTCCTTATAAACTGCTCATAGACATTTCATGATAAAAATAATATTTTTTATTTAATGATAAAAATAATATTTTTTATTTGAAATCACTAAGTTTGAAGTGAAAAATTGGTTATTAACATTCCAAGTCCTTGATAAAGGACTTGATTCTATCTTTATCAAAAAAAAAAAAGACAAATCACTCCTATCCTAGGATGTTGAAAACTTTTAATTAAACAACTCAAAACCTTCCTTTCAGCATAATAGTTAATTTATAAGCAATTTCAAATTTAGATAGTCATTAAAAGAGAAAAGTCCATCAACTATAGCATTTGGTTCAAATTACCCCTCAACTATTTTTTGGTTTATAAACGGTAATAAGTGGAGCTTTTTTGGTTAATGTTTATTTGGTGTAATTTGCCCATGGTTTTCAGTTATTTCCCCTCTTAATAATTGTGTATGTACTAAGTTAGTGGTTATTATATATACTATATAAATTTTGAATGGATTTGTTACAGTTGGAAACAGTAACGGATCTGGTCCATTATTCGTTCTTTGATCGGAGCCGTTTCTTCTTTGGTTCCTTGTAGAAAAACTGAGTCTTGTGATAGAAAAATTTGCAAGAAATTTAATTTTCTTTTGTCTCACCAAGAAAATTGACGAAGAAAATAGAAAGGGTTAGGAATAACATGGCAAGGATTAATGATTTAAAGTTGTCACTAAGAAAAACGGCCAAAAACATCAAAAAAATAAAATAAAAATAACATGGCAAGGATTAGTGATTTAATTACTTTTAAGATGACTCATACTTTTCTGTGTGTTCCATTGAAAGAACAATGTAGATGCTAAAAGAACATGTTTTGTATATAAATTATCACCGTCAATGATAATATTTGGAAGAACTTTCATATATCATAATCTTTTTAGCCCAGATTAAATATTATTAAGGAACATGCTTAGTCGTAAATACAATAATAGGCGAGCAATATCTAAATAAACATCATTGTTAAATATATTATAACACCTAGTTTATAAGAAAAAATTGATGGTTAGTAACTGCACTAACAAAAAAATGACAAAGATAGTAAAAAAAAAAAAGAAGAAACCATTTAATCATCCCGTAAAGTGGACCCCAGAAATACAAATATGAAATTTGCATGTGTAGTAATTAGTAAACTAGTAAGCTATTTATCCTATATGATGTGAATACAATACACCATCGATGTGTTGTTGAAGAATTTATCCGGAACCATTTAATTTTTCCTTTTATTTGGTTAACTTCATAATCTTAACAATATTTTTTAAAATAAATTCGGAAAAAATTCTTAAAAAAATAGCAGAAAAGTTTATAATCTAACCTAATATAAACAAGAGATAAGGCCATTTACATTAATTATGAGTACCACAGAATATGTAAAACCCAAAAATTCTTTTTTTCAAAAAAAAGAAGAAGAAAAAGAAAAAGATTAAAAGTAGGATCACGCTTTTAACGAATAAATTACAAAGAAAGAGCCACACCACACATCACGTAACTTTTTGTCTACAATTTCCAAAGAGAGCGACCAAGGAATATATAATCTGCTCAGCCAATTTTATCGCAAAAGTAAATATATATTGATATATATCGCACAAAATGACGCTTGATTTGATTGAAATTAACATACATAGAAGTACAGAACTGAACGAACTGGCAAGAGCTGTAAATATAGATGTAATTTGTACAAGGAGGAGGAAGAAGAGAAGATGGATTTACTTGAGAGCAACGACAAGGGATGGATGTCAGAGAAGAAGAAAAACTCAGACTCAGAGCAAAATATGATCAGAAATAATACAGAAACAAAACAACACTTTGTTTTGTTAGCGAGGCTGTTAGGATCACCGCTGGTGGTGAGTGAGAGATTATATTGATTGATATCCAAAATTACAAACAATAACACGAATTAAAGTAAGATATTTGCATATGTGAATTTCATTACGCATCACATCGTCTTTGATCTTTTGGGATTTGAGAGAGAGTCAACAATGACCTTCCAAAAAGAAAAATTGGGCCTGGTGATTCAAATAAACTTAATTATTATTGGGTCTAATAATTTGAATTCAAACCATCTCGGGCTTCATTCAAGCCCACATCTAATTTTTTTTTTTGTTTGAATTCGCAACACTTTTGTTGACGGGTATATTGACGAGAACCATGTCCATACTGATATCTAAGATTGTGTTCAGGTGCATTTTTTTTTATTTAGAACTTCTGTAAGTCGAGAATTTCATATTTTTTAAATATATTTTTTATAGAGTTTGAGAACTTATATTTTTCTGTAATAAAACGAGACCTCTCACTGTACATGTATTAGATGTATGATTCATTGCGTTCGAGAGTTAATACAAAAAAAAAAAATACTAAAACAAAGCCTGCATATATATGACATTTATATTTTCACAAAATAAATGAAGAAAACAATATAGCGGCAAATAAATATTCTATTAGAAGTACTAATTATGCCCCGTATTGAAGTGGAGAGACAAAATTGCAAAATACAAAATATTGCAACACAAACTCACATATCTGCAATTGAAATTTCAATAACCACATCAACATTTGCTATTATTATGCAAGTGAGATGGAGATGCTCTAAGTTTTATATATTGATCTTGTACCTCTTTTTTACTAACAAAATAAGCTTCACATCTCAAGCCTTCACAATAAAAATAAATCCTAACAGTGATACTTTGCACAAATTTCCAACAAGATATATACACAATATAACTTACAGAAAAAAAAAAAATGTAAACTAATACTTCAGAGCAGGGATGCAATATATAGCTGCTTGTGATGAGGCAGCTAGTAGTCCATGGCATTATTTTCCAGGCCGAGCGAGCTCAAAATATTAGGTGCCGCTCTGATAAGCGCTATTCGCGAGGTATTATGTAGCAGAATTAGTTGTATATGAACAATCGATCTACATTTTACAAAGAGAGAGAGCAACATGCAATTACAACAATTTCTTTTCTAAACACCATTCAAATGATATACTCTTGAGTGTATACTTATAAGCTGCTAATCTAAACTAAGAGCTTATCAATATTTTCTTTGATGTTAATGTTTCACATTGAGGTAAGATATTGTCAGATACAGGATTATCACATGTAGAGTTGAAGATCACTATAACTATTTAAGATAACATTAAATACTATTAGTTAAAGTAATAAGTATTCGAACTTACTGATAATATTGTGGAGCCTGCGGTAGAATCCACATATGGTTTTGGAGGCATTTCCAATTCATCAAGACTTCTTTCCAGCATTTCTACAACTTTACTCATTGAAGGCCGATTACAAGGTTGTATTTGCGTACACCACAAACCCACTAATGCCATCTTCCTTGCAGTTTCTTCGGTTACGGTAGTTAGATCGCCGATTTGAATTTCACCCCCTTCAAGAAGGCGATGATAAATCCAATGTGGAAAGTAGTCCTGGCTTGAATTATCAACACTTGGTTTTACATTTCTTCTTCCTCCAATGATCTCTAGTAACACCATTCCATAACTATAAACATCTGATTTGGTTGAAACAATCCCAAAGCTCCTCGAGAACACTTCTGGGGCGATAACACCTTTAGTGCCTCTCATGTCGGCCATTGAAACAATGCTTTCTTTCGGTGGGCAAAATTTTGCTAGACCGAAATCAGCAATTTTGGATGAAAATCATTATCTAGTAGGATATTTTGAGGTTTAATGTCAAAATGTACAATGTGCGTGTTACGGCCTGGTGGAAGTATTCTAACACCGTGTAATGCCGATTGCTATATCATAAAGCTTTTCCCATTCAAGAGCTGCCTTTGAATCATCAGTGTATAAATAATTGTCTAGGGATCCATTAGGCATGTATTCATAAACAAGAGCTTGTTTGGACCCCTCGAAGCAAAAAACGAGTAGACTAACAACATTGACATGAGATGTTCTGCTGATGCTCGCCACCTCATTCAAAAGTTGCTCCACATTGCTCGGCGAGTTGTGCAAAATTTTGACCGTAACCAATTGTCCGTCATTTAATCTTCCTTTATAGACCGTGCCAAAACCACCCTTACCGAGTTCCTCTCGAAAAGAGCATGTGATTTTCTTGAGATCTCTATATCTATTCCTTCTTGGAGCAAGGGGCCCAATTATTCCTAAGCGTTGTTGAATATTCTTCAGTTCACTGTATTGCCTTGAGAAAATGTACACCCTTCGAAACTTAAAAATAGAAAGAAGACATGCGAAGGAAAGCACAACAACCCCAACTATTGTCGACGAGCCTAGTTTAAAATAGTATGGTGAACAGATTTAGAGTATTATAAAAATACGAAAAATTGAAAACAGTTGTTAAAATGAACAATAACGTGCTTGTTATTGATTGAGTTCATATCCTATCCAGTGCACCTACCTGTTAAAATATCTTGAAGTTCTATTTCTTTTTTCATTGCATTGCTTTATGATTCTCTCCTGTCACATGTTTAGGCTTTTAAAATAATAACTAGCTTGTAACCCGTGCAATGCACGGAGTTTAGTTTATCAAATGTCATTTTACAAACTAAATTGTATAATAAACTATATTTCAGAAACTTAAAGTCAATAATACATATTCATCATAGATACCCCAAATCCCCAATTATACTTGTGCAACAGCTCCATTGAATTTTTCTTTACTTTAATGTTTGGTTAATATTTAGTAGTCTGCAATCAATTAAACTACATACAAAGGCCTATTTTATATATGGAAGTCAGATTTGAAGAGTTAGTGCAAACAGGTCCCAGAACGAAGTACTTATAAGCACCAAAATAAATATATACACTACTATTATATTTCATCAGTATAAAATCGGTATCAAACCTGCATTGAAAAGGAGGTAGTCAGTATGATATTATCTTCTAACCAGCTATACCATTCTGTTACGATAACACATGAACAAAAATGAAAAAAATTAAGTAACAAAACTAATATATATGCACAATGTTATAATATAGCATTTCTTCACTTTGGTTAGAACTTGAATGTGTCTTAGGAAAATTGAAGAATAATTTTTTTTCTGCAAATGAAAGAAATGCCACTCTAATAATATGTAGAATTGACCCTCTTAATAACATTTAGAAATAAAGAGTGCTAATTTTTATGGCTTAAAGCAACTGAAATATTAAAATAAAAATTAAAGTGGAGATCATACCTCTTGGAAAAAACTATGCTTAAGTGAGACGAGACATCAAATTTTTTAACATAATACTGCAAACAAATTAAGCATTGCTTAAATTAGTTTGATAATTATATAGTGCAGAAATTATTATTCAATTGTTAAAGAAAATATTTACTATGGGCACATGATTATTTTTTTGAAATAATAGAATGGTCAATCAATGCTTACATAACTATTAAACAAATATTAACTGAAATTATTAAACAAATATTAACTGAAACTGAAATTATTAAACAAATATTAACTGAAATTAGAAAATGCTCAATCAATGCTTACATAACTATATTGGCTAATTAAACTAATTTGGCCCAATAAGGACCATCCTAGATAGTCATAGATTATTTGGATTCTGTACAGGTATGTGCTGCTTGGCAGTACCAACACCAAACCTAAGATGTACCAAATACTCATGTACCAGTCTCCCAATCGAGTGATGTAGAGAATAATAATTGAAATGAGTGTCAGTACCTCTTGGTCTTAGTAGTAATGCCAATTTCATAGTTTTTTTTAAGAGTAATCGCTGAAGCGCTTCAAAGTTTGCACCTTAACTAAAACTACAACGTAATTTTGATTTGCAATTTTGTCAAAATAATCAATATCTCTATTTATGTTTATCAGACAAAGTTACTCATCACATAATTGTCTTTAACAACATTAGAAATCCTACAACAATTACTTTATTTCTTGTTATTAAGTAAGAAAATTTTAAAACTTGTTTGAAAGTTTTATGCCAACTTCAAATGTACTAAAAATAAACAAAATTTTTTATAGTATCTTTTTTAAAAAAAATTGAAGTTCTACGCAAACAAATTCCCAAATCTGTTTTGGGTTAAACCTCTGGTCAATTTATTTTTAAATTCCCGATGAGCCCATAAAAAATCTGAAAGTTCAATATGTTAAAATCAACAACCATAATCATAATCAGACGGTCATACTTCTGATTGCTTTTAAAATTTGTACTTTACAAAAATCATTTTAACCAAATCTGATTGTTTCTCAACAGTGTAGAGCACATTTCTAGAAGAGAAAAAGAGAGATCGCGCAACTATGAGAGAGAGAGAGAGAGAGAGGGAGAGAGAGAGAGAGAGGGAGAGAGAGAGAGAGACAAACCTGGAAAGCAGTGTAGAGCGCAAGACAAATCTGGAAAGCAGAAAACCTACAACAAATATTCATTCGAGAGAGGTGCAAGGAACAAAAGCCCAAGGACGCATAATGTAAACAACGAAGTAGAAGGCGATGATGGAAAAGTGCAAATGCGGAGGATTGGAGGAAGAGACTGAGGATTTTTGGTGCAGAGTGAGAGAACCGAAAGGTCGGATCACTGGGAAACGAAAGAGCGGATGAGAGGCACTAAAAGCCTTTTCTTTTTTTCTTAAGACTTTTCGCCGACTGAAGAAATCCATTTGGGGAAAATCACAGACGTCCAAAGGGCTTCTATCGGACGGTTAGTATTAAAGGACGACGTGGCTGTATAGAATTGCAGATTTTGTCAAGCGTTTTTATAGATTACTATAGATTGGGCTCGTCCAAATAGGCCTTGTGGACTTCTAGAATTTCACCGGGCACGCAGATGCCAGTGATTTAGGCCCAGTTAATATCTTCAACGTTTTTAAAAATATATTTATTTAGATGTAAAATTTATCTATAGAAATTATCTAATCATAAACTGCTAACTACCCGTTTGAACAATTTACATTACAAATAACCGCATGCTTAGCATAGTAGTGATAAATCTAGATCTCATTTTTTTTACGGAAAGACGTAAGTTTAAATTCGTAAAAGATATTTAGAAGAAAAATAAATGTCAGAATTAACGGGAGCTGTTATACACAAAAAAAAAAGAATTAAATTACATATGAGAAATATATGCGCCGAGAATACCCTCTATTGACTGAACCAAAAATTTACCCTTTTAGAACGTAGACCAAATAACAAGGACATGGAGTAAAAGATTGTAGTTTATCTATAAAAAGATTACAAGCAGCATCCTACGTTTTCTCATGATTTTTATACCACACTAAATTTGCATTGCCCTGCTGATGTTTATTTGCTCCACTGCAATATATGGAGAGTTGAAGACTAATATTAGACTTTTGTACATTTCCAATCTAAGCTATTAATCTCAGAATAAACATAATTTTTTATTGAATGAACTGAATAAACATGATTAAAAAGGATATCTGGGCCAGATTCTATATTTACCATTCAATCACTTTTAAACTGAGTTCCCTAAATTCGGCCTTGTACAATAACAAATATGGAAGCTAATAAATAAATGTCCTATTTCTGAAATGCTTAATTTTGTGAAGGCAAAAAAGGATATGCTTAATTTTGTTAAGATGCTCACCGCCTTGATGTCCTATATAATGTCACATGCTTCAGTGGTCTTTGCTCCCAGCAAACATTGCAAACTATAATTCTCATCTCCCTCAAACTTGCTTTGCTTTCCTTCGAATTTCTCTCTTTCAGAAAAAGCTAATGGCAGACGACGACAACAATACCAAGACGGTCATACTCAAAAGTTTCGAAGGAGAAGAGTTCATAGTGTCGGAGGTCGTGGCAATGCACTCTCAGGCAATACGTCACCTGATTGAGGATGATTGTGCTCAAGACGCCATCCCACTGCCCAACGTTGATTCCAAGACCCTTGCAAAGGTCATTGAGTATTGCAGAAAGCATGTTAAGGCTGCAGAGAAGGCAACAGATGTGTCTGAGGCTCAGAAAGAAGAGGGGGGTAGTTCTGCTGATACAACCAACTTGATATCACCTGAGGAGGATCTGAAGAAGTGGGATGCAGAATTCCTGAACGTTAGTAACGACACACTGTACAATCTACTGCTAGCTGCTAATTATCTTGATATACGAGATTTGCTAGACCGGGCATGCCAAAAGGTGGCCGACATGATAAAGGGGAAGTCTCCAGAAAAAATTCGCGAGATCTTCAATATCGAAAATGACTTCACCCCTGAAGAAGAAGAAGAGATTCGCCGTGAAAATGCATGGGCCTTTGAGTAGTAATTAAAATTAATTATCTTTCTGTTTAACTTGTTTACTTAATTCCAGTTCTTTTTTGGCAAACAACTCTTTAAATACCATGTAGCATCGTGTTTGGACTTTATCCAAACAAGCAATGTCGCTTACTTGGATCAGTTTCTTACATGTTTAATTTTAATCAAGGGGTTTCACTGTGTATCAGACATTATATTTGAAAATATATATATGTCTTATCTTTGATGTGCATCTTTGTTGACTGAGCTAATTATATGTATTGTTGTACATCTTTGTCTCCGAAGTCCTAATCTTTACTTACGTACTAATATATAGAAAGAAAGAGAATAAAATAAGAAAAAAGAAAATATTTGCCTCCAATTCTGCTTCCTTCACAAATAGATCAACATATACATTAATTGGCTTTCCTTATTATATCTCTTTGGCACAATTTAGTTTTATTTAGTCCCAAAACTGGCAAAACATTTAAATCGTATCGAAAATGAAACAACTACATTTAACTAGTGTAAAATTAATTGCCAGAGTTTGGGCCAAGTTATATTATTGAGTAATTGATGCCTAGCTTTTCGTTGAGCAACATGTATGTATTTTTTAAGTTCTATTTCTGTACATATGTTCTCTCCGTTTGACACTCATAGGCTCTCCTATTCGGACTTCTGAGATCATCGTCTTGGTCCTAATTCAAAATTAAATCTGACATGACCTACCCCATTTGTTTGAGTCTGGATGTTGTCATAATCTGATCAATTTTATGGCAAAAGTAATTAATAACCTAGCTAATGTTAACATATATAGCACAAAATCAAGATATTAACATAGAACTGAACGATTGAACAACAACTGCAAATATAATTTGTCTAGAAAAATAACTTCAACTCGAGAGTAACGTATGACAAGTAATGTCAGAGAAGAAGCTCAGAGTAATATCAGAAATACAAACAAGAAAGAAAAGAACTTTGGGATATATATTACAGCAAATGACCTTGCAGTGAGGCTGTCAAAAATTTAGAATCACCGTTCTTGAGTCTTGAGGCACCCAGTAGGCTGAGTCTTAATCTTTTGCTGTGTAGTTCTATGCTGCACAGTGTACAGATAAGTGGGTGTACAGATAAGTGGATTATAAAGGAGTTTTTGAGATTTACTTTGCATAATTCTTAACGCAATTGGACGAATAACATGCTGCGTCGTACGTCTGATTACATGAACTTGGTCGCACCATGTGAGATTATATATATGAACATACAAAATTACAAACAAGAACGCTAATTAAAAATAGTTCTCATAATTTACCCCACATTATCTTTGATCTTTTGGGTTTTGAGAGAGAATCACAATGACCATAAAAATTTATTGGGTCTGAGAATCCAAATAAACTTGACTATTCTCTGGGCCTAATAATTTAATCTCAAACCATCTCGGGCTTCATCAACGAGCCCACATTTTTTGTTTGAATTCGCTACACTTTTGAAGAGCATATAATCATGACCATATTGGAATGGAGAGATAAATTTGCAAAATACACAATATCACGACATCAATTCTCATACAACCACTGTGTTCCCCTACTTAAAGCAGGTATATCTGTTTGATTACATTTTCCTTTGGGTTTATATTTGTCAACCTCCACGACAGATCCCTGACCTACGTCAAAATGTACAAATAAATAACGAAAGAAGAAACTAGAGGCAGAGAGCAAAGAACAGACCTTAATCATTAAATTAATAAAAAAAAGAAATTTTCTAAAAAATTAAAATCCAATAAGTTTCTGAGTCTTTGATGTCTCTTATTGAATGAACATAGTTATATAACAGAGCAAGCAGATCAACATGACATACACATAAGAGTGAACCTCGAGCATAAGACCACCGATTGTCATCTGAGCCAAAAAGAAGTTAATTAAGAATTAATTATATAAGGCTTTCTCATATATAATCTTATTGCTGTTCAATGAAATTACAGGGCATTTACTGTATCAGTTGGTTAATGCCAGTATATAGGGAATATGAATGGTACAAATTAAATTACAGATTTTTATTTTTTTCATTAGTTTTGGTTATTGAGACTTAAAAAATCCATCGAGCTCCTGCAGAGCATGACCCATAAAATCCTACTAAATCACATATAAAGAAAGGAAATCATATTTGAACTGATTCTTGGTGTTCTCTAATAGTTTATCTCCATAGAGCCCAATTCCATAGTTACAATATATAGAGTTGACTAACCTTATTTAAGTGGGACATCCACCGGATAGAAGAAAGCATCAAAAACCTTGAAAAACAGGATTAATAAAATAGTCAGAAAATGCTTTTCATAAATATGAACTGACCTCAAAAAAAAAAAAAAAAATTAGCTTGGAGTTTGTCCCCTATAATAGAAATCGTTATTCAAAGCAATTAGAATCTTACATTTCTCGTCTGTGCTAGTGAATGGGATATGATGAACAAAGTTCCAATCATTTCCAAGTTCCTGACGAATTGTGCTGGCATACCAGCGAGGATCAATTTTTTGAGCGCATGAAGATGTCTCATGCCTTCTGGAACATGTTCGAGTTTTCTTAATCCCATAAGCTCTAGATGATTTAAACTTACCATGGTACCATCCTCAAAGTTGATCGAAACCAATTATTGAGTAATTAAGAGCCTCAGATTTTCATAATCATTACAGGCTGTACAAGGCAAGGTATTAACGGTTAGTATCAGTTCATATATGTAAATAATGTAGGAATTGGCTGTAATTAGACTGTAATTAGGATACTGTGTAAAAATAGAAATAAAGCAACGGCTAGCTACACAAGTAGCCTATAAATAGGTGTATATTTTCTCCTGTACAATCATAGTAAAATAATCTCTTCTTTTTAATCAATGTCTTACTCATTCTCTAAATCTACATGGTATCAGAGCCAGGTTTGATTTCAATCTCGAGCTCTTAGATTTTGACCGAACATGTAACTTAGTTACGTGGGTGTACTGACACTCTTGTTCACTCATGCTGAAACCACCGCTGCAAGCACGCTAATAATAAATACGTACCCATGCCAAAAAGAATGGTTGTAGCCTGTTCCATGATCTGATTCGGAATTATTTAAATATTCATTCCACACGTTAGAAATCCAAGGTTACGCATGCAGTTAATATTTAAGTAATTTAATTTTGTCAGGAGCACGTATGCGTTGGTATATACCGATGCCACAGTTCATTCACAACTCTTCAATATACAACTTATCTGGACAATTTTCCATAATAGTTGTATATCACAGTTACACAAATTTAGTAAAATCCATTCCCGTACTAATACAAATTTGCATCAACATTTGTTAATGCTATAATCCATTTCAGAATTAACACAAAAATTGCCATCAAATAATTTGAAGAAATGGATAATTGAAAGGAACTAAACAATGACATCTAACTGGCAATTGGTACACCTCCCTCTTACCAGTCTGCTTCTTCGGAGGCATCAGAGATATATGGTTCGCGATCGTCATCATGATCATGTCTGTCATATTCTTGATCTTCTGGTGCATTGGAATCTCCAGCTCGTGAGGTATTATTTGAAAGGTCAGCCGGGTCAACTTGCTCAAACTCATGCTCTTGAACCAATACATTATCCCAGTCCAAGTCTTGACCTACAGTAATAGATATGGAATATTCCGGTTGTTCTTCTTGAAAGAAATCAGGATTTGCCTCAACATCTTCAACATTCGGATTTCCTTTTCTTTTTGTTTTCATTGCAATCCACCATTGACTTCTTTCTCGCCTGTTTGATGCATATGGTAAGTAGTAGACTTGTGTCGTTTGGCACGCCAAAACAAATGGTTCACCACCTTGAAGAGTTGAAGTGTGTTTAACCTCAACAAGGCCATGATGATGATCGACCTTAACGCCATTTGTTATGTCAAACCAATGGCAATTGAATAATACAACCTTATTGTCAACTCCATCATATTCCAATTCAACAACCTCCTTAAGGATTCCGTAATAGTCGTGATGGGTGTCATCGGTACATTCTCCTTTCACACAAACCCCGCTGTTTACTGTAGATCTATATTTGCTATGAGCCTCAGTGTGAAATCTAAATCCATTAACATCATACCCCTCATAGCACATTGCTCACTTTTGGGGCATGAGACCGAGTTTGCGGATGTTTGGATTGCATGCGCGATCAGTTAGCACCCTCTTGTGTAACCAAGTGGCAAACTCATTTCTTCGGATTGTGTCTAAGGATTGTGGGGTAGTTGCTCGACGTGTGCTAGTCATGTGCACGTCAAATTCCCTACAAATTTAAATCAATACGTTATTAGGAATTGCTGAAATTAGAGAATAATTTTATGAATAAAGACCTATATATAATATTTGAGAAATAAATTTTAAGGCTAAATTATACTCTAATAAAGGTTGAATTTCAGGAGAGTTTAGGAGAACGTAGTTGTGTGCCGCCTTATATTCAATATCGTCAAGATATCTTGCCTTCCCCCTACCCAATGGGCTTCCGAAAGTGTCAAATATCATTGTCCGTGTAGTGGAGTTGTTATCTTGCCCGTCATCGTGCATGTCTTTGTTGGATTCTGTGGCAGCCTCCGCAAAATATTTCGAGCAATAAGTGGCTATCTCCTTTATTAATGTTGCCTCGACAATGGATCCCTCAACACGAGCTTTGTTGGTAACCCGCATCCTTTGCTCCTTATTCCGTCTATTAAATATAATGGTTTTGGAAGTATCAAAATATTTGAGAAATGCATTGTATAATTTGGTCATGATAAAGAATTAATATTAAGAACATACCTCTCAGATGAATACATCCATCGGCAATTCACCGGCCCACCTACTCTAGCCTCATATGCAGTGTGAATGATGAGATGCTCCATTGAGTCAAAGAAACCAAGGGGGAATTTCTTTTCAAGCTTGCATAATGTGACCACAATATCCTTTTCCCATTGTTCGATATGGGCTGGGTTTAGTTCCTTGGCACAAACCTCTCTAAAAAAGCTCGAAATCTCACATAATGCTTCCCAAATAACATCTGGCACGAAGTCACGAAATGCCGTGGGTAGTAGTCGCTCCATGAAAATATGGAAATCATGACTTTTAACTCCAGTAATCATGGCGTTTGTGAGATTAATACATCTGGACCAGTTGGATGCATACCCATCCGGAAATTTGACCTCCTCCTTTAGCCACTTTAATACTCTCGGCCTCTCCTCTAAGGTCAATTCGTAGGGTGCCTTTGGTTTTTTGGATGAATCTGCAGTTAGATGTAGCTTCAGGCGGCTACAATATAGTGTCAAATCTTGACGTGCTTTTGCATTATCCTTAGTTTTGTTCCTTATGTTAAATATCATGTAGATGATATTTTCGGTGAAATTTTTTTCTAAATGCATCATGTCAATGTTATGACGGATCAAAAGGGTGGACCAATATGGTAGCCTCCAGAAAATGCTTTTCTTTTGCCAATGGTGTGTTTCACCATATCCCGGAATCTGATTCAAAGGTGCAGTTTTGCCCCATTTAATTGGGGGGAGTTGGTTTATCTCCTCTAACAACTCGTGACCTGTCAATCTTGGTGGCGGCAGATCTGTCTCAACTCTATTTTTCAGAAATTTTTTTTTATCACGACGAAATTCATGATCTGGGGGCAAAAAACATCTATGACAGTCAAACCAAGTTGGTTTACCGCCATGTTGCAGTCGAAAGGCCTTCGTTCCAACCATACAATACGGACAACCCAATCGCCCACGAGTTCCCCACCCGCTAAGCATCTCATAGGCAGGGAAGTCGCTCACAGTCCAGAGCAAGACTGCCTTCATGTTAAAATTCTCCTTTCTTGACACATCGTATGTCTCCTTCCCATTTGCCCATAAACTCTGCAATTCATCTATTAATGGCTCAAGACAAACATCGATGTCTCGGCCCGGGTGCTTAGGGCCAGGAATAACAAGTGTGAGGAACATTGTATCCGCTTTCATGAGAAGACTTGGGGGCAGATTGTAGGGAAACACAAATACCGGCCAACATGAATAAGGAGTTGCACTCGAGCTATATGGCATGAAGCCGTCTGTTGAGAGCCCAAGTCTAACATTACGGATCTCTGATGAGAACTCAAGATGCTTCTGATCAAATGATTTCCATGCCTCTGCATCGGCGGGATGCACCATGAGGTCGGGTTTCTCTCGAACACCTTCTTTGTGCCACCTCATATGTTGTGCATCTGATCGAGTCATGTACAACCTTTGAAGTCTGGGTGTGATGGGTAGGTACTGAAGTATCTTCTTTGAGACTCTCTTGGCATTCTTTTTGCTTGAGGCTAGTTTGTATCGTGCTTCGCCACATACATCACAATGGTCCTTTTGACTACGATCCTTGTAATAAAGCATGCATAAATTTGGGCAGACATCTATCTTTTCATATGGCATGCTTAGCCCTTGGACCAGCTTCTTCGATTGGTAAAAATTCTCTGGTAATTTCTCCTTTTTTGGAAGTACGCTTTTGATGATGGCCATCATACCATCAAAACATTGTTGGCTCAATTGGTGCTCGGCTTTTAAAGCTAAACATGCTGTGACAGCGGACAAGACCGAATGACTTTCACACTTGATGGTTGATTCTCCAGAGAACTGAATTTCCCACAAGGGTTCCTCAGAGGCAGCCATCATTTCAAAGAATTTTTCCGCTTCGGCACTGGGTTCTTGCTCGACACCACGATCATCCCAATTGAAATTGGGTCCAGCCGCATTCATCAGCATCTCTTGCATTCTACTGATGTGGTCATTCTCGTTGGATTGGGAAGTCAAACGAGCGATCGCACGCGAGTGAGCTTCACCATGGTGGTGCCAGGTTCCATAATCTGTGCAAAATCCGAAGTCCAGCAGATGTGTTATCACTGTTTGACGATCCAGAGAATACACATTATCACACCGTTCACATGGGCACGAGATGCACACATGCCCTCCCCTCACAGTTATGAGAGTTGGATCATTAAATGCTAAGTCAACAAACTCATGTACACCATTATACCATTCCATATTGATAAGTCCATTGTCTAGGTGCTTCTTGTACATCCATGAACGGTCTGTGCTCATTGTTACTTGAGTTGAGGCAGTTTCAGTGAGTATTCCTTTCAGTAATTACCAAGCACTAGCGGGGTATTCAGGGTTAGCAGATTTAAGATGAGCTGGGGCAATAGTCACTGAGATTGGAGACAATTAGAATTAATATGACTTGGTCATTGAGGGGTTTGGTATTCAGGATAACCCTGAGTTGGGTATTCAATTGACCTGGTTAAGATAACAGCCACTGAAAATTCACCTTGCTACATTATTTTTAAGAAAACACTTACCCAAATAGAAGATGAGCTGGGTTTCCTCTCCCACGATGCGGGTCCTTGATTTTACCAACTGGCTCTAGCAATGATAAAGCTCCTTGATTCTGATCAGGTAGGGTTTCTTCTGATGGTGGGAAGGGGGGAGTCTTTGAGTTGGGAGTTGCTTTTAATTGTAAAAGAGGATGGGAGTACGAGTGGAGTTTATTTAATTTCACGGTGTAATGTTGTCCTTATTCAATTACTTTTTTTAATAGTTAAGGGTGTTGTTTTTAAATTACTGGTCTTTTGACTTGTGTTATCTTGTGAAATGATGAGGTTATTTATGTACATTTCATTAATGTGAGTATACCGACACGCATACCTGTATGCCTTCTGCAGGATATATTTCTTAACATTACGTGCCCAAGCTGCACGCACTTGAAGCAATTTTAGTCATACAAAAACCTGATCCATATTTTACCCATTCCCCATGCCATACAAATTAAGCAATGCTAACAACCAGCAAAAATATCCAAATCGAACATAACATCAAAATAAATTTCTAACATCCAAATGAAAAATACAGATAGAAAGCTAAGAACCAAATAAGTTGCTAACATCAAATAACATAATGCATAGTTATTGTTACTTCAATTACAGACCCTCATTATTTTAGGAGTTGTTATTAACTGAATCATTCTTGACACCAAGGCCTTTCTTGTAGTTGCCTCCTTGCACATCATCATGTGTTGAGTCTCCCTGCAGAAATGTATAACAACTTAGAGCTTAGAGGCTACTACATAAATTGTTGACAATTTAGGAAATTTGTGTCTCATAAAAAGAGAAATGAATTAAATTAACTTACCTCCATGCGGGGAGGTACTGCTCCTGTTGCCCTACAAATTGCCTCGAGCCATGCTTGTTGGCGAGCCGCATTAGCCTCATGGCGTCGCTCTATCTGATCCAAGTATGACTTATGTCTCATCTCTTGATCAGCCATTCCCTCCATAAGGACTGCTATCTCTTGTGCGTGTCGTCGCTCGACCTCGACTAGCTTCTCCTTCTGTTCTGCAAGCATACTTGCTACCTCTTCATGTGTGTATGTGGCCCGATTTGGATCTGATGTGGCAGTGCTACCGGTGGGCTCTGCACGTGAGCGACGTGATGCAGAGCGAGTCCTAGAGCGGTAACCCTGGCCGTAAACTCGGCCACGATCCTCACCCCCAGCAGCTGCCTCCCACAGTTCTTCATCACTCATCCCGTTTGGACCCCCATAGTTTTCCTTCAGTATTTGAAATACCTCCTACACAAGTGAAGTCATGTTAAACAATTGAACGCTGGAGATTTGAATCATTAAATTGGCAATTCACGAACACTGACCGCATGGTACTGTGCTTTCTCATTGACATACTCCTTATCAGGTCCTGACCTCATGTGGGTTTTGTCAAATACATCCTTTACAGTGACCCCATCTCCTCGCTCCTCAACCTAGTTTTTATCTCAATTTCAGTTAATATTAAATTGAGAATTTGGACGTTTTACAATAAAGTCCCTAAAATTGAGAATTACTTACCAAAGCTTGCTTCACACGATATGCGCTCAGCGAGCCTCCAATATGGTGCACAACAGGCCCAGCTTTGGTCCTGTTGTTCTTGTTGGTGCTTGATTGGTCTTGCCACTTCTTTGTTCCCCAAATATCGCACAAACCTCTCCAGTGGTTGATGTTCTTGCACCAGCGAGGTGGGGTATCTTTCCAATTATATGGGTTGGGCCCAAACCTCTTGTTGTAATCTCTACGCGTGATCGTGAGCTCACGGCTATACGAGTCTGCAGCAATGAACTCGAACACATCAATGCATCTGCCTACATCCTCATCGTCCTGCCACGAGTATCTTTGAAGGAACTGCCGCAATATCTTCAGCCTTGTGTCCACCGGGAATAGATTATACGTCCTATATGGCCCCGGAAGGTTGGACGTGGTCAAGACCCTTATTGTTGTAACTATCTTTTTACATATGGGAATGGAAGAGAACTCCCCATCCCCAACAACCACCAACTTTGGCCTATTTGTCGGGTCTGCTCGCTCCCGTGGCTTATTCGACCCTCGAGAGTTTTTGACCTGATCTGTACTGCCTTTTTTTTACCCTTGCCAACCCACTTCCTCTTCTGTGCTTGCGTCTCCTTTCTAATGCAACTTGAATCACTCTCTTCTTCTTCGTCTAATGGGACCATTGATTTAACTTCTTTAGCATAATATCGAAGAGGCTCCTGTATGCGGTACCTACGCTGACCATCATCTTCAAAAGTAGAGTCTTCAGTATATTGCTCAAGACATGGATCATTTGTGTCTTCATGCTCATTTTTAGGCTGTCGCAGTCCTTCCGGCTGTGGCTGTTCTTCGGGCCGGCCTTCTTCAGGTTGGGGTACATGTGGTTGTTGTGGTGGTTCTTCGAGTTGTGGTCCTTCTTTAAGACCTGGTACATGTTCGGGCCCTTCGGGTTGTTGTCCCTTAGGGTAGGGCGATTCTTCGGTCTCTGGTCCCTCAGGCTGGGGCGGTTCTTCGATCTCTGGTCCCTCAGGCTGCGGCGAATCTTCGGTCTCTGGTCCCTCAGGCTGGGACGGTTCTTCGATCTCTGGTCCCTCAGGCTGGGGAGGTTGGTCGGGCTCCGGTCCATCAGGCTGGGGCGGTTCTTCGGGCTCTGGTCCATGAAGCTGAGTACTGTGGTTGTCGATTTCTTGGTCATCCCCCATGTCCCCTTCTGACTCAAAGGGTTGTAGTTCCTCGAGGACTATTTGTAACCTCGTTTTTTTCAGGAATATCTCGAGTTTCTCTTTATGCTCCCTCCATGCCTTTGATTGGGCCTCCCTCTTGGTGCGGCCCTTACGCGTGGGGTAGGTTTCTGACGAGGCATTCGGGCTTGTTGACTGCACCTGTGGAAGCTTGTTTTGCAACTTTGTTATCTTCTTTGTAATAGTCGAGTTTCCTTTAATCTCAACATGTGTGTCTACAGGCCTAGCCATGCCCTTTGACCTAGTACGAATGCTATTTAAGTCAGGGTTTATTCTAGCAGACCGTCTGCGAGCCACCAATATATATTGAGAAGTATTAGCTGAGTCACCCATCTAACCTGCAATGGCCAGTTGTGCTCCATTATTAATTTCAGTTGCATTACGTAAGTACTTATATCATTTTGTTACTAGAGGACATGAACAAACCCAAGATACTGGTTCATGTTAAGGACACACAAGGTATTGAATCATAAACAAGGGAGGAAAAAAAATTGGTTCACTGCACTTCAAGTTCTGGTCTCCCTACACCAAAAAACAAGGGAGGATTTATAACAATTCATGCTACTTAGTACAAACGAAAAACAAAATAATAAAAAAAAGATGACAATAATTTCATCATCAACTCCTAACTCTTTTGCTGTATTGTATTTTACCATACCAATATCTTGATTTTGAAAGGGAAAATATCGAAGTTTTAAGTACTTGATGACGAAATAATCAATTTTATAAATTTACATGCGGATATACAAAGGAAGTAAAAGACTGGCGAGCTCTCTCCTCTCTATCTCCAAATCCCCCTTCCTTGACCTTATCCTTCTATTCTAGAAATAAAAAGGCGAACATCCCCGCCTCTCTATGAAGGCTATTTCCCTCTATTTTACTAGGTCAGTTCAATAATCCCAAGCATCACAATTAATTAAATCTAAAGTAAGAGAAAACTCGATGCTTGTATTTACCTTTTGGTTGCCTATACAAAAGAGCTTCAACCTGGAGATACTGCCTCTTTGACCTTCGAGGGGTGGAAACCCTAAACCAGAAAAATGAAAAAAATAACAAATCTCCTTAGCACAAGCATTACAACTTTTGTTTCTTCTTCTTGGGAACCACATAGAGAGTAGATCGATTACCTGTATGTAGCAGTTGAGAGAGGACACTACTAGTTGATATGTAGTAGATCTCCTACGACCGAAGGTGGAGCTGGCCTCTAGGAGGAGGGTATTAGTAGATCGAGTTTGGGGAAGGAGGAGCTTTCCTCTGGATTAGTTGATCGGAGTGATCTAGTTTGAGAAAGGAGGGGAAGAGGGAGGGTTTTGCTCCGAATTTAGACGAAGAAGAAGAAGGGGTCGATTTTGAAATTCGTCCAAGTCCAGAATAAGGTATTTGCTCCCAATTTTGACCTAGGAGTTTACTTAGTCTGCAATTTTTTAAATTATTATATCTATCGTGATGAGATGGGATGGCCATATGCACATCACGATGAAGATCGGACGGCGGAATTTGTATGCTGTTCAAATTGGAAGGCTCAGATTTATAATTAAACTACTGCAATTGAATTAGATGGTAGAGATCCGGTCTGCCTAAACATAAGGAATCTCGGGCACTTGTATTTTCTCAACGAATGGAGGTGTCCTGAATGGATCATCACTGTCAATTTGTGATCAGACGACATCTATGAAGGGCAAATGTTGTACATTTCAATAAAATAGTCTATGTGTTGGATAAAATTGAAAACTTAATGTTCATAGTTTTCTGTCTTACATTCCAAGCTGTTCTTTCCTTTTTTTCCAATTTTATTATGTTATCATCGAGCTCTTGCATTGTAATAAATATTGAATGTCAATTTCAAATTGAAAATCTTGTTCATGCAATATTGAATGTGTGAATAATTGATTAATACAAAAGCTTTCCTTTCATTTTAGTTTTGATCATGCAATATTGAAAAGCTTGTTCATTAAGTCCGAAATGATTTTAAGATGATTTGTTCTTCGATCAATAGAAAAATTTAAATATTGTTCTATTAAGCTCGAAAAATCTACATCATCAAATTACAAATCGAAATATTCACGACTCACTTTAAATAAATTATTATTCAAATTTATTGTTGCAAACCACCAATCAATGAAGTTGAAGGTGTGAATAATGGATCAGTGATCTCATAGACATAAATTATGTAGTTGTTATCATATTAAGTTAATGGCATAAGTTAATGAACAAATCCGGTACATATATTATCAAACCAATTCAGTTGCTATTATTAATAATATCCCAAATAAAATGCAAATTTATCAAATTTAAAATTTAAATTAGTGGAAATTCAGAGTAAACAAATAAATGGGTCCTTCAAAATTGATCATTAATACAACTCACAAAGACTAAAATCCATAAAATGAACAGTGAAAACCCAAAATTTTTCCCTCCGCAGGGCCTGGGAACAAATTTTTTTTCCCCCCAAATTTTTCAACCACTGCTATGTTTCTTCATGCAATTACATGAAATCTGCTAGGTTCCCACATACAAATACAATTGTAAGTTTCTGCAATGCTAAACTCGCATCAACTGAAATTTTGGCTCGAATCTTCTCCGCCAAAATTGTTGACAAGTCTTAAACTTAGATATATATGTAGCAGCCGCTCACAACTCAAAATCCCTCCCCTTTTTTTAACGATCTCATTTTCTCTTTCCCCCTTCTCCAAGAACCACCCATCAGACCCTTGAGTTTGAGCTCCCATTTGCGTTTCCCCATCTAAATCTCCTGATCTACAAAAAACCCTACTCTTTCATTGGTTCGGATTATAGTCACAACAATCCTCAACCAACAATCTGTATGCATTTGTACAGAAGATCGCTCAGCTGGTTAGACTACACAAGGTATTGACGACTAATGACTTTTATACTATGGTGAGCTATTTGATTTTTCTTCACTTTAACACCCCTATTTTAAGTAAAGTAATTTATTAACTCTATATACCTGCAATCTTTTGTGTCTGGCCAAATTCAGGCTCTAATTTAAGTTGTAGATGATTTTTGGTAATGCCGTTTTTGGGCTTCAGTTCTACTTACTGGGATATATGTTATTTGAAAGTTAATCTCACAAAATATATTAAATTATCTTACTACATTCCAACTATACAAACATTATATTGAGATTTTACTAAGAATTTATGGGTTACCAGCAAAACATCATCAAATGTCTTCTGGTATTAACCACTTCAGCTTATAGTATACTAAACATGCATTTCAAAAAACGAAGTACATTCAAACAATTTCATCATGCAATAGTTAAGTTTGAAGTGTGAAGTACCTTTTAAACATGCATTCAAAATCACTACAGTATACTAAACAGGTATTAAAATATATATATGTATATGTAACTTTAAGGATTTAAAATTTCTTAATGTGGCCATCTTTTTTCAGAAATTCCAATGGCTCGCAAAAGTGGACTCAAAAGAGCACGGCCGTCCAAGTATGCAGGGGACAATGGACTTCAAAGCCAAGGACACAGTGAGGCACCTCGTCAGCGTAAAGCACGAGGACCAAGCAAGATCAGGAAAGCAGCGACCATTCAGGCAAATAAGCCTGAGATCTGGGCGGTCGGTAAGGCTGAATTTAAGTCAGACCCTTATTGCTCACAACTGGTCACAACAATTGCAAAGCTAGCCACAAGCAACATGCCAGGACCAATACCGACTTACCACGCTTTCCCTGATAAGGAAAAGGAAATTGTTCATGATCGATTTATGGTAAACTAAATCTAATAGTGCTATTTTAACCTTTTTACATTCCAAGCTATGTTGTACATGATCTTAGTTGTCATTCTGTATACTACATTCTAGACACAAACAGATTGCAAACCTTATGCTTTTACTTGACTAAATCTATTATCAATTTATTATAGGACCGATTCAAGTATCGAATAGGACAGGATCCAAATCGAGGTAGAGAAGTCATGGACAAAATAGCTGCTAAGGGGTATGGAAGGGCACTTCGAAGTGCAAGAAAGGACTGCATTAAAGAATTTGATTGGGACACTGAATTGTGGAAGCAGAAGCCCCCTGATTGGTGTAAGGAGCCACAACATTGGGTGGGTCTTTGTGACTATTATGGTACAGAGGAGTTTCGACAGCTCTCTGCGCAAAATAGGGCCAATCGGACCCGTTCTGGACGGGTAGTCACGCATTATGCAGGCTCGGCTAGTGCAGTAAAACACCATGATAAATTGGTAAGTTCAATTAGTACAACAAATAAATGATATTAACATTATTCTAATGTATGTTGGATTCTCTATGTAGACTGAAGAACTTGGAAGGGAGGCGACTTATTCAGAACTCTTCCTACGGATTCATGTGGGAAAAAATAAGGGAAAAGAAGTTGCCACTGAGGTCGAGGAGACTGACTGTGAAGGGAGTGACAGTGATGGGAGTGAGTCTGACGAGGATGACACTGGTGTTGACAGAAGTGGAGAAACTTTCACTGTTACTGCTTCAATGAAATTTGCAGACACAAAGTCAAGGGATATTTATGTAAGTTATTGGTGTTCTTATTGGATATTCATATAAGCTATTAGTGTTTAGTAAGTTTTTCAATTTTACAATTCAAATAGGGTACTACATTTTCAATTATTTCAACACTTAAGAGCGATGAAGCTAAGGGTACTTTAGGTCAACAGATTCAAACCTTACTTTTTGTGTGTGGTCTTATTTTATTTGGCTGGTTAGTAAACAAATTTAGTTAAGAATAAGCATATGTCAACATATTTATGTGAGCATACATGTATTATTGATCTCTGAATGTTTAGCTAAAAATAGGAATTTATTAATATCTAGTAACATTGTAAGAGGGGCAGTTTAGACAAGTGTATTCACATATTGCTCTCTAAATGGACAATTGTCTATTGGGTAATCAATTGTTATAAAGGACTATCCATTTAAACAAAATAAATGTATTACTATCTGCTAAATGTAGTTGGCAGTTGAAGAGATGAAACTAGATCCTGCAAATGCTGGCAAGGCTGAAGAAGAATTGTGGCTGATGGCTACAGGCGGTCGCAGCCATGGTAGAAACTATGGACTAGGCAGCAAGCTTGAAAATGATGCCGCATTGCCATCTGCCAGCAAGCGTGCAAGACCCACTCAATATAGCGGTTCTTCAACCTCTGCTATAACGGAACAACAAGACGAACATGCATCAATTATCTCTGAAGTTAACGCAATGCTACAACAAACCCAAATGCGTTATGCAGAGGACTGTGCACGAAGGGACCAACTGGATGCTGAGCGCACCCAACGCACATGCCTGATGGTTCAACACTTTGCTTGCTCGTTTTGGAGTGCCGTTGCCACCAATCATGGTTAGTACATGTAAATAATTTTTTAGTTGATTGGAATGCACAAACAACCACAATTATGAGACTTATGGTTTACTGTACTGCACGGAAAAATAAATTTTCTCACTTTTAGGTATTTAACATAGTTTCTGACAATATGGGTCTGTTATATTGCCCAATGAACATTATTTGAATATATGGTGTCAAGTTCCATAGTCCGAGCAGTAAATTTATCTTTATACATTGACAAAATGGGTCTATTATGTTGCACAATGAGTTTATTTGTCTTTATACATTGCCAAAACTAGGGAGGAACTACTGCGCCTACGGCTCAGATTGGGATGCAGATGCCCCCTATCATGGTTGGTAAATTTACAAATTCATTGACATGTACTAATATTCAAATTCAATATGTTGTTGCATGAATTTCTTAATTTGGATTGGACTGAAATTTTTTGAATAGATATGGGTATAGGGTTTAGGATTAGCCCAAGACTGTTAGCTCATGCTATGTTTCTAACCTTAGGGTATTTACCTCCAAGTCTATGATAAAATTGGTCTATTATATTGCACAAATAAGCATTATTTGAATATATTCAATGCTTCTGACTAGTAAAACCAAATTAAACTCAAATCTTACCTTCATAATGAATTTGTCTTTATACATTGCCAAACTAGGGAGGAGCTCCTACGATGCCAATAACTCAGATTGGGATGCAAATGCCCCCCATCATGGTTTGTATATTTAAAAATTTATTTCCATTTGTTATTAACTAAATTGAATATTTTGCTGAATGAAATTTACAGTTAGGATTGTCCTTTGAATTACTGAATATCTCTGGGTATAGGTTTTAGGATTGCCTAAAGGTTCTTTGCTCATGATATGTTTCTGACATTAAAGTGTTTAAATCAAAGATTCTGACATGATAGTTTAACATTTTGCAGAATTACTATAATTTCAATTAATTCAATGACTCTTACCATTGAAAACAAATCAAGCATTAAATCGACCTTTATAATTTATTTGTTTTGTCCATTGGCAAAAACAGGGAGGACCTCCTGCTGTGTCTCCTAATCAGATTGGGATGCAGGTGCCCCTTACCATGGTTTGTATAAAATATTTAACATTTCTAGCTGATTTGTTGATGAGTATTTTCAATTTAAAAATATCCTTAAGATTACTCAATAGGTTTGGGTATAGGGTTTACGATTAGCTCAAGGTAGTTTGTTTGTTATGTATACCATTAATGTATTTACCTCAACTTTTTGACAAATAATGTTGCAATAGTACTAATGGTTTCGCATCTTTATAATTGTAAAACTAGGGACAACCTTCTACAGTAACTACACCTCAAACCAACAACCAAGCAAGTGCAAGCAGTGCAGCAAATCAAGTAGATCGCACAAATACACAACATGAGCTCAGCGACTGGTACCAAGGGGCCAACTACTTCTCCAATCTCCTCGGAAATCAGTAAGTCAAGTATGCAAGTGGATGATTTGGTTTGGGGACTAATTAGGGATGTAAAACATGAGATATCTTTTGAGATTTGTCTGGCATGTTTTTTTGTAAAGGTTCTTTAGTACTTTTGGTTAAAAAAAAAGGATGTCTGACTTAGTGGCTAATTGTGGGTTTCATATTTTGTAATTGGGATATGATAAATTTTTGTACACATTAATATTATCTAATTCCTAGAAATGAGTCATGAATTTATTCACAATTCCTTTTGGAATATTTATAAGTACTGGTTGTAAATCTGGGTTGGGGACAATACCGAATCGGTACAGTGAGATTTAAATGGATGTCAAATATTATATCATGATGATTTTTGGAAAAATTTCCTCAATAATTACTGTCGGAATTTACCCATATCAATAAAAACTAATAATGCACCTCTAAATTACGCACGCCAAAATATACACACGTTGATATATATGCACGCTGATAACAATAAGTGGGCCCACCAAATGTTTGGCGTCAAGGTGGGCCAGAGGGGGGAGAATCATTGGCGTGCGTGAACAACGTCGTGGGTAAGCCCATGTATTTAAAAATCAATCAACGAAGCTATATGTTTCACAAGGTGGGCCAAGGGGAAGAATATGCGTGCGCTTGCGCACGCCAAAACTAAATGCATACACACACAACAACTTTCGGCGTCGGCCCCACGCCAATGATATTTATTGACATCAATGGCAGTGGCGTGCGTAATTTAGCGTGCGTAGTCCGACGGAACACGTCTACAACGTCGGCTTACCAACGCCACTGACCCACTTTTTACCCAAGCCATTAAAACGGATTCTAGTAGTGTGATAGGTGGAACCATCGCACCATAAAAGCAATCATATTCTCGTTTCTGATAATCGTGATAGGATAGCACGAAAAGATGCCTCAGTTTATTCAGCTTGGTTACTTCCTGGGGCAATTTCACAACAGATGTTAATCTAAGATCTAACGATTGTAGGAGCTTCAGCTTTTTCAATGATTTAGGAATTATCCTAACTTTCGTGTATGATAAATCTAAAAAGTGCAAGTTGAATAATTCAAAAACAATGTTGGGAAGGCTTTCTATGTTAGACCCATTAAGGCAAAGGACACGCAACAACCTGAGATTCGATAGAGCACTCTTAATCGAAGATTTTAATAATTCTCCTTGGGTCAAAATGAAGGAACGGTGCTTCGATGAATTCAAAATAGGTTGTAAACTTCCATTAGGATGGTGAATGAAAATACGACGGGCTTTTCCGTCAAGGGTTGACAATTGGTTGTAGCATACAATACCGAAGCTTTCCTGTTTAGTTTTAGCAATGCATATGTCTCTCACCGGATCATGCATTTTGAATTTCTTTGCTCTTCCATAAACGGTTCTTTCTACAACTTGAAGCAGAGAACGGTGTGCAAGCTCCATGAGATAGCTCTCAGCTACTTCCTCCATTGTTATATTTGGTTCCCTACTATCAACAATGCCTTCAGCAATCAACATCCTTGTAATCCAGTTCCTCAGAATATGGAAATCTTCGGGTAGCAAACAGCAATACAGGAAACAATTTTTTAAGTAAGTTGGTAGATCATCATAACTGAGATTTAGAACATTCGCAACCCAACTTAGCTCAGGATTACTCAAGAGCTCCCAACTAAGTTGATTATAGAATGTTCTCCATTCTTTTTCCTCTAATCCTCTGAAGGATAAAAGACTTCCAATTGCAACGATAGCTAGAGGTAGCCCCTGACATTTATCGACGATTTTCATAGCCCAACTCATAATTTCAGGAGGACATATTTTCTTTTTTTGTTCTACGAATGCTTTCTTATTAAAAAGCTCCAATTCTTCCTCCTTTGAAAGCGCTCTCATTTTAAGAGAACAATTATCATTTGCTAGATAGGCGACATCTTCGTTCCTAGTTGTTATCACTACTCTGCTCCCTTTGCTGTTTTTGGGGAATACATGGGATAATGATACCCATACGTCCCTCTTCCATACATCGTCCAATACCACTAAGTACCTTTTATTTTGCAATTCACTACGGAGTGTTTCCAGTAAGCTAATACGGTTCATTAGATCAAACCCTTTTGTAATTTTCTGCTCTCTCTCAAAGATTGGCCTTATTATGCTCCTCAGTAACTCAAAAACCTATCAAATTGATTTTAAATAAAAAATCAAAGTTATTCAATAAATTATTTATATCAAAATCATTTAGGACACCAAAATTTTCTATTTTTAGGATTTTCTAACTATTTTTTCAGATTTTTTAAGATGATTCTAACAATAATAATAAAATAATAAATTTTTACATATAAAATTAGAAATCCCACGTATTCCAAGAATAATCAATCTTCCATATATATTTAAATTGGCACTGATATATTCCAGTGACCAAACTCCAGCTTAATTGTTTACAATTAATCTCCCTAACTTAGTAAAACCTGCTATGCAAAAAAATAAAATAAAATAAAAGAACTTATTAGTATCTGATGAGAACTTTCTCTTGATTGAATTTCTTAGTGAATGGACAGCAGACCAGCACATACCAGACATGCACACACATGCCTGACCATCTTTAATTTCCTAAACCAGATGCCTTCTAGAAGTTTTGAAAAAAAAAATACATTGATTTAATCCTGATTGAATGAAAAAGTGCAGTCATAGGAATTAATTAATTCAGGTCCAGTGATTCAAATAGCAGCCGCAATAGTGGGGAGATTTGTCACACATTATTGTACAAAATAAAATTGAGCATTTTAGCGGATTTTACCGTAAAGGCTAATATAGCGGGATAGTGGGTAAATAACAGGTAGATAGCAGATAGCGATGTATTATTAGCTATATAGAGGCTTTGTGAGGTTTCCATCAAACTTTTCTCTTTTTTTTTTTTTTGCTTTTGTAATGTTCTTGTTTGGTGATTTTTATTGGTGAAATTTTAGTTCACTTTCTTTCTTTTAATTTATTCATGTTCCGTAATCAATGTATTAATTTATGAATTCCTTACATGTTATAGGTGATAATTATATAATGTTAGAAACAAAAAGAAATATCAAAGATACTAGACTTGCTAGAATCAAGAAAAAAAAATAATATGTTGCTTTTTCTAAATATTTATGTCATATAAATAAAAAATTATTGGTTGAAAATTTTCATCCTCTATGAATTGATATCATCTGTAAATTTCCTCTATCAGCTACAAAAAAATGTCTACCGCTATCAGCTATTTAAACCTTTGTTCAGGACTAATTCACTCATGTGTACAACAAAATAGCAAACAAACATTGAGGTATATCCAACCTAATTTGTTAGGAGAGAACATCATTATGAATTCGCTTAGAAACAATTTTTTTATTTCCGTCCCTTCAAACCCATCATCCATTTATAGAATCCAACATTTTCTTAATCCTTGTACCAATTACTGTGCCTGTTTTTCAAGGACTCAAATAACCTAAATCACTAATTGGTTTTGAGAGAGAGAGATGGAAGGGTGTTACCAGCAACGTCACGGCCTTCTGGCCTGATATGAGTACTTCATCCCTATGGTGTGCAAATTTGAAAAGAACAAAATACTCAATACTTTTACTACTTTTGCTGTGAGGTTTTGTACTCTCGTTTGTTTATGAGGGATGAATCAGAGATCTAGCAAAGAAGGTATGAGATGAAGGTAGGTCGAGGGCTATGACTCATTAATGGCTGGTGGTAAGAGAGAAGGTAGGGAGGGAGAGCAAACGATAACTGATGGCTTCTTGTTCTTTTCTTTTTTCTTTTCCTTTTAAAAAGGTTCCGTAGAATGTTTTTGTTTCTCCATGAGATCGTAGACTCTCTATTGGTTTCTATTTTTTTTAAGGTTAGTGGGCAAAGAGTGCACTGACAATTGTATTATAAAAAGAAATATTTACATTGAGGCTTTTAGATTATGTTTTAAACTAAAAAGTGAACGCAACATTAAGCAAAATTCCCTTAGCTACATTGAGGCCCTCTCATAAGTCTTCTAGCCAATAAAAGCCAGTGTGTTTTAGCAGTAACACATCCATTATGCAATCTCCTCCGCTGCAGTCTGTGCCAGAGCTATTACCGTCATACTTGTCCCAGTAAACACGTTAGATAAATATTTACGTTTTCCTGAACGGAGATGTTATGTTCATATGTTGTTGATGATATTGTTGTTTACCTTACAATTTATTATATCGAGTAAATATTTTAGTCGATCAACAATTTTTTTTTGAGAAGACAATCCTTTAATTTAATAATAAATTTTCTTTATCTGACATACTGCGAGCAAAGCTCCGATGGATCTTCGACGAACTTCCAGTAAATTAATAAATGTGTTAAATTGCACTCAAATGTATCTGAAAAATTAATAAGGACAAAATAAATGCAGCTTAATACCCTTTCTGACAATGGAAAAACGTGTCAAAAGATTCATACATTAGTTCTTTTCTTTTTAAATTGACACCAATCCATTGAGTAGTTGACCAGCTCCTGTTAATTTATACGGGCCGTCAATTATAAACGACCAAGTGCATTGACCTTGCTTCAGACATGCGTAGTACAAGTAGGTAAATTAAGTATAATTTCTGTAATGTGTTAGTTGGGAAATAATGTCTATTGGGTGTTTCATTAGGGATTTTTTTTTAAATCGCAAATTTTTAATTTTCATTTGTTCATGAATTGATGTTTTTTAATTGAGGTCCCACCTTTTTACTTTAAATAATGCTTACATTTGGGGATTTCTTAATTTTTTTGTCAAAAAAAAAGTTAAATATTGGGGAATTAATCATCTGTTATTTTGAGTAATTGACTTCTCTTTTCAAATAGAAGTTGAGTGAATTAGTTGCTTCTTTATGGTGGGTAATAAGGGATGTTACCAGTATCCGATTAAGTAGTAGGTCCTGTTGGTCAGCAATTACAAGACCAGAACGAATTTATGTTCATTTACCGTACAACATGACAATGGCATCAAAATTTTTAAATAGGCCTAGAACTAAGAAAGTAAGGAATTCCAAGGCTTATTGGATCAAATTTGAATTTGATGGGCCGAATAATTGTTCAATAATATCAAAATTCGTACAAAAATTCGCTCTCATATTTTAAAATCGTACGGAATATCAAAATTAATAATTCAATAGTTATTTTGCCTATGGAATCTAACATTGATTTCATGAGCGTTAGGACCCCCTCCCGCCCCTTCTCAGAATTAGATGCTCTGCATAGTGTAGTTCCTAGATATTGAAGCCTATTAGTCGGGCTGAATAGTACAAGCTCAAATCATCTCGGGCTTGAAGACCACATTAGATGAAACAATACTTAACGGGTGCCATTTTAGTTTCATTTTGCAATCACAATCACTTCGTTCAATTTTTGATAAACTAGACGGTGTTTTTGCTGTATTGTGAGTTTTGGTAAAGTGTAGGTATGTATGTATCCAATTGTAAATGGATTCACTGAATCAATCTCCTCTAACTAAAAAGAAGATTCTCATCAATCTCCATTTGGGACTCTGTCCCATCCTTCATTAATCTTGCGAATCAATCATGGGACTTTCTTCCAATGTGCTGGACTCTAACCTGACTAGTGACCCACAGGATATTTAAGTAAGGTGAGGGTGAACAGAAGGGAAAGAAGGACCCACAGGAATATTTTAACGAAAAAGGAGTAGAGAGCAATTAGTCTCAAAAATTTGGAAAGACGGATAAATTATAAAATCTCTCTTTGTTGGCACCTAGGGGTGTAAATGAAGAGGATTCAGAATGGATAGTGTCAATATCAAATTAGTATCCGTCTTTCAGTATGCAGATACGAATACAAATACGAATACTGAAGGGATGCCAAAACTTAAAACCAAATTCAACTTAAACGGATATGGATATGAAGCGAATAATTTATGAATATATATATATGAAATGAATACGTGTCAGATATCGTCCACTCTAAGCATGATCAAAGAACCTACTCTACCTTAATAAATTATCTTAAACAAATTAAAATTAAATAGCTAAAATAAAGTTCTTAATTTTAAATGGCAGCAGCTACCACATTAAAAAAAAAACAGAGAGAAAGAGACAGCTTTCAAAAGAAAGACGGAGACATTTATTTGGAAAAAAGAAGAAAGAGAGTTCTCTGGTAGAGAGAGAAAAAGCCGGAGGGAGGGAGGAGAAGAAACTAGATCTAAGGTTCTCCCTCCAGCTCTCTCCTACCTCGTGTTGCCTCTTCTCTACCCTCTCCCTGTCTCGCACCATCATGATGGCCTCTGCCTCTGCCACACCTATCCATTCCCTGCTTTTGCCCTACATCTATCATGCTGCCTCTTTGCCTTCACTCTCTCTCTCTCCTCCGTGCACCCCCCCCCCCCCCCCCCGCCTCACCCCCTGGGAGCAACGAGGTGAAGAATTTTGGTTTGAGAGAGAGACAAATGGTTCTGGGTTTGGGATAGGAAATGAATTTCAGATAGAAACGGATATTCACTCCATTCCTATCTTGTAAAATTTATCTATATCCATATTTGCATTTTTTCATTGTATATAATAAATATCCGAATCTGTATCCGCAAAATTATGCCTATTGACACTCGTACCACTAGTCCAGTCTCCTCTCTCCAATGTATTAAGTTCTAATACTTTCTCCCTCATGGAATTCAGATCTAAATTATATTAAATTCCAGTACTTTCTATTTTTTTCTTTTTCATGAAAAAGGCTGCGAATTATTTCAAGTTTTAACTTGTAGGTTTGCCATGTACTTTTTTCTTCATTTAAATGATTTAGCGTCCATTTGACACTTCATTTTTGGAATGGAATACCGGAAGAATGACTATTCTAGCTAATAATTTGTGCTAAACGCTGAACAGAGAAATGAAATAGCATCCAAAAGAGTCTATCCGCTATTTGGATTTATTGGTCGAATAGTGAAATAACACTCATTTTCGGTGCGCAGAATAATAAAAATTCTCAATTTTTTGCTAAATAATATTTTCTCTTCTGAATAGTTTAAGAATAACAGTTTTCTGTTCACTCTTTCAAATATCACTATTCTATTACTATTCTACTTATGCTATTCTAATTGTACTATTTTAACACTATTCCTAGATTTCCCAAACAAAACAATTTATGGATAGAAAACGATCCAAAGTAATCTAATTATTTTTTATTCACAAATAGTCTAGACATTTTATTTTATGACCTTTGAATTTATAAGAAATTATCATAAGAAATTATCATTAAATGTCAGGATTATAGAAAAATTATTTAATTATTAGCATTAGAATTAAGTAATTCAACGAAAATTAAGCATGAATAAAATAACTTGAAACATGCAAATAAAGAAACAATCATAAAATTATACGATACCAGCTTGAAACTTTTAAGATTACTTTTGTAACTATATATGGAAAATTTTTAACTACTATATAAATACAAAATGAGAACATGACAAAATCAAACTAAATTGATACTAGTGATAATTGCAATCCTTAACTGCACCTCTAACGTGTTTGTATTTTTTTAGAAAGTATTTATATCTAATTATAAAAGCGTTTATATTTTATATTATTAGAATTAATTATTATGCAAAATATATTTGAACTTGTGTAACAAAGTTTTCAATTAAATTTTTTCTATTATAATTTAAGAAAGAAAAATTGATAAACACCTTCTATACTAATTATAAATAATTATATATTCAGATATAATCACATTACCTATTTAGTATAAATAGTTTTGGTGTGCAAATAAAAGATACAAAACATAGGTGACAAGTATAATTTATCTATAATAGATTATTTAGAAATAAAAACAAATATTTTTTTAGAACAAAAAATTACTTCCATTATAATATAGAAACATTTCATTTTTATTCATATATTATTAATATCAATTTCAGAGACAATCTCCATCTTTATAAAAAAAAAATCAGGATAGAGTAGAACATAATTTACCTTTCAAAAGACACTAGCAGGTTATAGGTCGTTTAACGTCTCAGCCCGAGCCTTCCATATTTATCTGATTTCTCTAACTTTTTCGTTCTGTGAAACCTAATTCTGAAAAGATGCAAACCAAGATCAAAGTAAAAAAAAAAAAAATGAATAGATGTTATAGATTTTATTGAAGTTAAAAAAATGAAAAATAACGAAATCATTAGTTTCTTTAGCAAACTAATTAGTTTAATTCGTTACTTACGTTAATTGAGAAGCGGATGATTCCACGGTGCAACCTTTGTCGTGCTTAATTTGTTGAAGCTTCATAAGTACCTACAAATATTAATTAATTTATCGAGATATTTAGAAACAGATCATAATGATGAAAACTGGAAGATCTTTACCTCAAAAGAGAAAAAAAAGAATAAGAAAACTGAAAGATTTAAATGATTAAAGAAAATATTTCTCTTTGTTTTCTCATATTTTTTTTTATGATTAACAAGAAGAAGAAACTTTACATCCCTCTACACTCCAGCCTTACTCATGAGCATATTAGTATATGAGAGTAACAAAATATTCAGAAAATTGATTTTAGAACATTATTTTTTTTCTTATTTGAATTAATTGTAGAACATTATTTAGGAGTTACAACTATAGGACACAGCAACTCTACATGTCCTCCTTCCATGGTTACAAGTTACAACTATATCACAAAACTTGCAAATGAGTTACTTTCATTTTTCAACATCTTTTCAACTAATAGACGAATCCAATGAAGCTTACAAATAAATTCCGAATTATTCATTGAATTACTCATATAGAATGTTATTTTCTATTTAAAGACTTTAGAATTTTTTATATATTTATATACATATAAGAACATAATAATTTTCAAATGAAAAATGTATTATATATATTGGCGCCATGAAATATTGAATGTAAAAATAATTAATATTTACATATAGGAAATTCATAGTACTACATTAAAGATACAGAATATTGAATGTAAGAATAATTAATTTCTCTAAAAATAAATACACACCAAATCCGCAAGCAAAATCTCTTTTACAACTGACTATCACGTCCAAACTAGCTATATTTGAGAATGCAATTTACAATATCAAGAGAAACTTTTTATCTTTATACCGATTATAACCTTATTTAATATCAACTTTTTCTTTAAGTTTGGATTGAATTAAGCTTATATACATACACTTAAAAGGAAAGCATTAAATGCATTCTTTTAGATAAGGTCTGCTATGATTATATTCATGGAAACTAAAATTTGAGAATGCAACTTTTGCAACTTTTCATTTGATCAACAATCTATACCGCTATTGCTTCTCCACAAATATTTACCTAGCAGATCACATGTCGCCACAAATTAATACAAGATTGGTTGATTTTGGTTTTTCATCAAAATCTTAAAATATGGACCATTAGATGACAAAAATTGAGAATTCTTAAATACCAGAATTTGAGAGACTTGCATAAAAAAAAATTTGAAAAATAAAAAAATTGGCATGTATACAGTGTCACGCTTTACAATGCAAATTTTTTTCATCAAAGAGTAAAAAAGATAATATAACAAAAAAATTGTCATGCTGGCTATTGAGAAGAGCCGTATCATTTTTCATATGGAAAAAAGCTGTGTATAATTAAACTCTCTTACGTGTACAACGAAACTGAAAATAAATTAATTTAGTTTACACATTAAAAATTTAAATTTACTAGATTACTTTTTAGGAAAAATATTTACATGCCTTTAGCACTACTTAATTCCGTATTAATTAAGCACTTAACTGTCGTTACTTGGGCTTTTTTTTCCTTTCTTTTCTGAGAAGGCCGGCTGTGCGTACTTCTAAATTTTATAAACGAATATAAAAGGAGATTTAATTACAGTATGTACAGTTAGCTGCAAAAATAAGTAGAAAAGATGAAGAGGAAAAGAGAGCATAAGTAGAATATTTAAATAAAAGTAGACTAGTTGGCCTAGGTGCTATATATATAGTAGGAATTCAATGAAAATTAAATCCCAAAGTTTTCCTACTCCTTAAATTAATCAGTCACTACTATCCTCGTTCTGAAGTGATCCAAACAACGCAAGCAATCAGTTAACAGGAGATTAAGAGAGATAGAGAGAGAGAGAATTTTGTTTCTAGGAAGATGATATAGCTTCGTTTTGTTTTCCTTGTATTTTGTTTTATGAAATCCTTGGCAGCCACTGCCAATATTTTAAGAAAAGAGAGAGAGAGAGAGAGATTGTATTACCAGAGAGATCGGGAAAAGGGGGATGAATTGAAGCTATCTTGAGAGAAGTATTAATTGAGGGGGAACAACTGATGGCTTCTACGATAAAAAATAATTAAGCAGAGTTGGAGAGAACAACAAGAGAGCCTACTGATTGGCTTGTGCTTTTATTTCTTCACATGCAGACCTCAATGTTGACGTGCGGGACCCACGCGAATAAAGGTTATAGATAGTGGGGTCCATTTTTCAGTGAGAGGGGGATAATTAATATGGGGGCATTGAATAATATTTATTCCATTTCTTAACTCTCCCTGCTGTTTGTTTCCTGCCCACTCATGTAACAGTAACTATCTGATCTATTAATAAGCAAAAAAAAAAATTTCTTCTTACATTTCTTCATGTTCTACGTCTTTTATCTGTATTTAAAAAATATTTGTAATTAACGTATAATATATATGTATATAATTTAAATGTATTTATTTATAATATACAGAATATTTATTATTTTTTCCTTAAGAATTCGAATTTAGTAGACGATGGGGCCCGGAAGCTTCACTTTTACATATATTTTAGTCTAAAAATAACAATTTTGATGGATTCGAATCATTAAAAAATAATACTTTATGATCGAGGCTATCAAGCAGTTAAATTCAGCAGTGACATGTAGTCTTAACACTTTATATCTAGTTATTTTTTTTTTGAGATAAACTTTAAATCTAGTTAATTGTTGCATAAACTTTGATTTTTATTTAAAAATAGAGGTCAAACCTTTCAATTTAAATATCAACCAGAAATCCTCTAACTGAATTCCGAGTCGATATTTTCTTCTCTCAATTTATTGTTTTTCCCTTTTCTGATGCAAATTAAAAATCGATTCAATAAATTTGTAAGAAATATAGAAGCTAATTAACTTCACAATCTATTGTCATAAAAATCTCTATCATGAACCCATTTGATCGTCTGATCAAAATTTAGAGCTGCTGATGCATCATGTCACAAGCAAGCACCTAATTAATAATAATGCATCTTCCTACTTTATCCCTTCTTAATAGTAACAGTAGAGCACTCGATGCTCTCTCCATTTGAAAAGGCACATGATTCCATTGCCTTTCTCATTTCGTAAAAGAAAAGCCACCTTAAAGGTCTACTCTGAAGTTTCCGAATTTTTTTTAACTAAGAAATTCATTATTAAAAATTAAATATATATAGGAAAATAGAAATGTAATTTTGATATTTGGGAAGGACGGGGTAAAAATAACCGTCAAATTGTGGGCTGGACGGGCCTCAAAGCCACGTCCTTGGAGCCAGTGGACGAGGCTGTGAAGCTCGTCCCAGAGCTTGGGCCGCGGAAAGGAGCCGCGTCCGAACTGGGCCGAACCGTCCCAACCCGTGACTACGCCCGTGACGCGTCGAAATCCGTGCAGGCCACGGAATTAGTGCAGGCCAGGCCAAGCCAAGACCCGTGAGTGGGGGCGGTGATGGGAAGCCCGTCCCAGCACGTGGGGCGCTGTTGGGAAGCCCGTCCCAGCAGACCCGTGACTTGGGGCGGTGGGGGATACCCCGTCCCCTAGGCCTATTTCTCCCCACCCCCGAAGCCCAGTCCCTCCTCCCCCACACCCCCCCCCCCCCCCCCCCCGAAGCCCAGTCCCTCCTCCCCCACACTCCCTCCCCCACAGCCCACCCTTCTTCCTCCACCAGCCATCCTCCTGCCTTCTGCCTCCAAGGTGACAACACTGTCGGCACCCCGTCGAGCCGCCGTCGATCACTCTCGGCCACCTCTCCGTCTTCCCTCTGACATTACCAGGTAAATTATAATTTAGTAGAAATAATTAAAGTATGATTTATAGAATTTGTGATTTAGTACAAATTAAATTTTTTTTGCATAAACAATTAGCAATAATATTTAGTTAAAAAATTAGTAGCAATAATATTTTTATTTAGTTTATGTTGCACATTTAAGAATATTTAGAAAATTATGCATGCTTAATAAATATTCGTAAAATATAAAATAATGAAAGTTCTTAATATTGGAAAAATAGAATTTTCAAAGTTTAGAAATTAATAATATATATTATTATTAATTTCTGAAAATTTCAAAATATAGATAGAATGACAAATCTATTCAATTTTTTTATGTAGTTCGGGGAAAAAATATTTATATTGCAATCTAATGATGAAATAAAAATATATTCACATTGTATATTTGTTTCAATGATGAACGAATCGGAATTATTGGTATCAAGTATTAATATTATATAATTGTACGATAGATTTTTTGGGTTGTTTACAATTTACATTTACAATTTGTTTAATGTATGAACATATTGGACATTTAGGAATATTTTCAATGTCTTTATAAATTATGCATGCTTATTATGTCATAATGAAATATACAAAAATGAAACTTTTTAAAATCGGAAAACAAATCATTTTTAAATTTTAGAAATTAAGAATATATACCATTACTATTAGTATTATTTTGTGATATCGGCACTTTGGATAAATTGTGAATTATTTTTATAATATATACTTATTTTGGCGTATATGTGAGTTTAATTTTCATTAACTATTTTAATATATGAATTATTACTTCTTATACTTTTGTTTGAAAGAGATGACCGTAATTATTTATATAAAGATTAATTAGTTAGAATTTTATAAATTTCATTTGCTGTATATTTTTGTAGAGATTATAGAATTTTGTATATTTTATCTGAATTTTCTGTATGTCTTGTGTAAGTTTGTAACTAAAATAGATAAGTAATGTCGAATTTTAAATTATTTAGAAAATTAAAACAATGGCGAACATACAAGAAGTCGGTAGTAGCAGCAGTGCCCGATCTCAGCGGGAGGTTGATACTAGCGAAGCTGATGAGGCACTTAGACGACCTCTCACTGCCTTACTGGCCATGCCTATGTGCAATCATAGAATATTTGACATACACGAGGAGGTGAGTCGAAAATATATCATATGTTTTTATTCGATAAAATACCATAGTTGAGTGATATAATTGTTGTTTTATAGTTTAACTTTTATTTAATTTATTTTTAGCCCGAAGCAGTTTTAAACTCACGTGCACACCGTCCTCACATTCCTTATCATGAGCGTTGTGAGCCGGCACTTAGGAAGTTAGGGATGTATCAGATTGCCCAGTTGTCTCAGATGCAGGTTGATCCGAGATTAGTCACCGCACTTGCAGAGCGGTGGCGCCCAGAGACGCACACTTTTCACTTACCGGTCGGTGAAGTTACCATTACACTACAAGATGTCAGTTGCTTATGGGGGTTGCCGATATGCGGTCTCCCTCTGACCGGACATAGTGAACTGGGGAACATGTAGTTGGTGGATGACTGTCTCGGACATGTCCCGTTACAAGCATGGAAGAAAAAGAAGAGAAAGAGCGGAGACGATGAAGAGGGGACTGTATCTTACTCGAAATATCAAATTAACTTGAGATGGCTGAGGGAGACATTTGGTCAGATGCCCGATAACCCAACCCAGGAGCAAGTGGATAGGTACACTCGAGCATTTTTACTTCATTTATTCGGATCGACATTTTTTCCCGACTCGTCTGGGGATAGTGTACCGGTGATGTATTTGCAGTTTCTGACCGATTTGCAGAATCCACCGACCTACAATTGGGGTGCAGGTATTTGAATATGTACTTATATGAAAATTAATAATTTTTTTGTAGTTCTTTTTTGTAATTATTAAATAAAATTATTACTGTGTAGGTGTACTAGCTGTTATGTACCGACATCTTTGTACAGCCTCGTTATCGCGGACGAAAACAATCGGTGGGCCAGTTTTACTGCTCCAGCAGTGGTCTTGGACGTATTTCAATATTGCGCGACCCCGTTGTCGAGGTACAGATCCTCCCTTCGGCGGCGAGGATCCCGAGTTGAGACCATGCTACGCGGTGCAGTGGGTCACTCCACATACTTATGTCTTTTGTCCGGCCCGAGCCTCACTGACATATTATCGCAATCAGTTCGAGAGTTTAGTTGATGAGCATGTCAATTGGGAGCCGTATAAACGGTATTTTGATCTGCTTCCCGATCGTGTGCACCGAGAGCGGCAGTACTGGTTAGCTCGGATGCCGTTGATACATTTTTGGGTTGTTTCGTGGCATTATCCGGAGAGAGTCATGCGTCAGTTTGGATTATATCAGACCATACCACCAGCTGACCCACATCATTGGACTGATCTTCGAGATCTAGATCGAGTTGCCCATACATCGCGTACTTCATCGGATTGGGCTTATCACCATCGACGGTATGTGAGTATGTGGTCTCGGATACATTTCATTGATGAGACGCGGCCATATGATTTGTCACGTCTGATGAAGTATCGTCAGTGGTATCAGCAATAGGGGATGTATTCGATCTATATTAGAGGTCATTTGGAGGCTGGACTGGACAGGCCTTTACCTCCACCACGAGATTCTGTAGAGGTCCTCGGCTATGTTCCTAGTGGTCCGAGATTACGCCGCATGGTATGTTTAAATTATTTAAAGTTAACATATTTTATTTAAATTAACTTGGATCACCTTAATTTGTATATTTTTATTGTTTTTTAGGGCATCAGAGCGTTACAACAAGCTGAACATGTTATTAAGAAACTGTATAAGCGCGGCACAAAAGCCATCAGTAAAATTCTTTTAAAGAGCTTACACTGTATGCTACAGGATGCCGATCAGGCGCATGGGATGGATCGTGTGTAATCAGAGGCCGGTCTTCCTACCAATATTGATGCTATTCCAGATGAGGATGACGAGCCTTCAAACGCTGGACCTTCTGCTGTTGCACATGAAGTCTCGGATATTCCGATACAGTTCGGAATTGATGATATCTTAAGACAACTATAGCCAGAGACCACACAGGCATCACGACCACCTCAAGGGTCGATGCATTATCCATATCCATATCCGTATCCACATCCACCTCAAGGGTCGCCGTATTATCCATATCCATCTTCGGGACCATCGACACAGCCTTGTTATGGGTTTCCGCAGTCACAGACATACGGCTGGGGTCCTACACATCCTGTTCCTCCATCACAAGCATATCCGACGTGGCAGGTGCCGCCGGTCCCCTTGGCGCAAGCACCTCCAACGTGGCAGCATATCCCCCACATGCCACAAATGCCGTCGACACAGCCACAGATATCACAGGCATATCCGACGTGTCAGGTGCCGCCCGTGTCACAGATCCCGCAGACACAGGCACAAGCACCTCCTATGACAGAGGCGCCGCAAACATGGTTTGGATTCCAGAGCCTTCTCGCAGATCCGACATCAGAGCCTCCACGTTCTGCACCGCAGGTTCCCCCTGGTAGCTCATATGCATGCATGACTGAAGTTCCGTCACATTCGTTGGTATTTTTATGTGCATATATTTTGGAATCAATAATATTATATTATTACCATTTAATAAATATATTTTTTAATTTGCAGAATGTCCCAGCCGAAGATGATGTGTCGCGGTCATCTGGGGATCAAGAAGATACAATTCCGATGGGACGAGGACTTTGAAGAAAGCGGGCATCATCGAAATATACACCAAGCAGCTCTTAGATTTATTTTGTGTTGTATTAGATGACGTTACTTACCAGCTCTTAAATATTTTGTACTTTTATTTATTTTGAGCACTTTCGATTATGGCTTACCTTTATATTTTATGGCACTTTATAAATACCTAATAAATCAAGTACAAAAGTACAACCGTAGCAAGTACATAAATTAAAAAATACATAATAAAACATTAACAAATACGTAATCATAATTTAAAATTTGAATTATTTTAATAAATACATCATCAAATGCCTAAGAAATACTCCTCCGAGCACGAGCCAGTAACCTTCGCAATCGTGAGGTACCATCCACGTTCGAACCTACAAAAATATAACATTTTGATCCATATTAGTATGTATTGTATAAAAATTGTTATAAAATTTAACTAACAAATTGAATAAAAACCTGGTTGCGTGTTTCGTTGTGTACAGTGAGTTGTTCCATGGTTGATCGAGCCACAACTATCGCAAGGTGGAGGACCTCTCCTACCTTCCATGCGATCCATCATCATGGGAATACGTGTGTGTTTCCTTCTACCTCTCTGCACTAACTTTTTGTTAGGAATAATTGTCTCGCCGTCATATTCTGGCTAGTCTTCTTCCTTCCCAAAAATTTCGAACTGACCTTGCCATGTGTTCACCAGCGCTTCGGTGCTATAAAACCGATGAGTGTACTCATTCGGATTATAACCACGCACCACACATACTTTCAAGATGTGACAACATGCAATGAATGTATTATCCGGTTTACGACACTTACATTTGGGTTTCCTTCCTTCCACTAGATCAATTCTGTAGCTTCTGTCTTCCCTACCATTTGGCGTGATTCGTTCGCCTTTAGCGATAATCTCATATCGACCTCTGACCATATCGAATTCGGTGACTTCAAGATTTTGTGTTTGTAATACTCCTTCCTCAAGTTTGGCAGTAACCATATTAGAGAATAACTGACCTTTACGCGCCAACTCTGCTACTTCTATTCTTCTTTTAGCAAACCAATCAACGCACTTATAGTAGGTCGTTTCGACAATAACACACACCGGAAGGCCCCGACATACTTTGAACACCCGATTAAGTGAGTCTGCACCGTTACTTGTCATTATGCCCCAACGATATCCTCCATCATAGCATTGAGACCATTTTTGAGGGCACCATTCTGTTTCTTTGTCTGTTTCATCTAGTTTACCGACATGTTTTAAATATTCCTCCGCCTCCCGACTCCAATTTTTTATCTCATTCATGCCTTGTTTGAACTCACGCAGACTGTGCTTCCTGCATGTTGCTTTAAAATTATCGGTTGCATTTTGATTTCTACATACTTTTAATAAATTTTCAGCGATATGTTGTGCACATAAACGATGGACGACTTGGTTTTGCTCTTCGTGCCACCCAAATTGAGGATTATGAAACACATGCTTAATGCCTGCATGACGATTAGAAATAACACATAGTCGTCTATCTCCGACAACCTCACGTCGCATCCATCTCATAAACCATCCCCAACTGTCACCATTTTCTTTTTCAACGAATGCAAGTGGCAACAGATGATTTTCAGCATCATAAGCGACAACTACCAGTAACCTCCCACTGTACCGTCCGTGTAGAAAAGAAGCATCTGTACTTATAACAGGACGTAAGAATCGAAATGCTTCAATACACGGGCCAAATGCCCAAGCACATCGTGTGAATTGACGCACAGCAGGATCTGCCGTGGGATTAGATTGTAACTCTGTTTTCGTACCCGGATTAGACGTACGTATAACATTAAATAATCGAGGTAAAAGTGCGTACGAGCCATTCCATGACCCGAATAACTGTGCCATCGCAAGCTCTCTTCCTCGCCACAACTTGTTATACTTGGGATTTATTCCTGGGAATACTTTTCTTACCAATCCACGGACAGTTTTAACTGACATTCCTAAATCATCTTTCAATTCGTCTTTAATAATGTCAGCTATCATCCGAGATGTGAGCTGAGCATGGTCAACTCTAGCTGCTGTGGTGGTACAGGAGTGTAAAAATCGACATGTTTTAATAGCCCATGCATCACCCACTTTTGTTGGTGTTGCATATAGACTCCAGTTACAATTTGAATCTTTACATTTCACTTTATATTTTTTCGTGCTACTATCGGTTACGGCTATTTCCCTATTTTTTTCAATATGAAATCTTTGGACTGCAAGGATAAGGTGTTGTTTTGAGAGAAATATTTTTTTCTCCACGAGGTGACCTTCCAATCGTGCACGTGCACCGATGAAATCAACATCGGCACGTGCAAAACCTGACACATCATTTACCATACTAACCGGATGTTCTATACCTCTATTAATAAATGAGTTATTCTCTTTTCTACGTTGTAATAAATACATATCCGCACGTACCTCCTCCTCATCGTCATCGTCATCCTCATCATCAGAATCAAACTCTTCACGCACATCGGACCCAATCTGATAATCGGAATCATCATCAGAATCTTCTTCGTCTTCTTCTTCTTCCTCGAGCTCTATAGACGAATTAACATTCGTTATGGTGGATGAAGGTCCGGCATGATCGAAGGAGCTACTAACAGGTAAATTATTCGAAAATGGTTCCTCATTCCAAAAGTTCAACACAGATTTCACATTTATGTACAGTTCAATCAATGCCATTTGAGAAGTTACTAATTCATAAAAGGTTTTCCATGATATCTCATCTTTAACTGATAGTATGGTGAACCACCAACATCCACTTGCTCCGCTATTTACTTTACCATAAATCTCGAGAGAGTACTGCCTCTTCGATACCCGTAATCCGGTATATATTTCATTCAATATATTTTCAAAGGTAGTAGATTCATTCACAGAGAATGTTAATCGGGGAGCGATGGTGTACTCGGCTCCAAATCGGCTATAAAATATCTCACCCCCAAAATAAACACTTACAGGTGGCATTTTTAATTTATCTGCAAATTTTTACACAAATTATTTTTTCTGTATGTATACAAGTACATATTATATATAAAATACATTTTCAAACTGAAAATATAAGGCAAATAATTAAAATAAAAAAAACTAACCGATTAATAAGATCCTGTTTACCAACAGATTCAGCTCATTTCCGATAATGCTACAATAGAATTTTTTAATGTCACCCCAAAAATTTTCTGTATAGGTCGCTGCGTCTCTTTGGGTATTTATATTGGTTCTGAAAAGTAGGGGCGGACTGAGAAAATTCGTCCGAAATAATTAAACTCGGGTCGGAATTCGGTTTCGTAATCTGAAGGGGGGACGGTTAACAGTAACACGTCCCTGAGCTTAATTATTTTGGGACGAAAAAATCCGAACCTGGGACGAAAAAATCCGAACCTGGGACGAGTTGGGCCTATAAATCAGCTGCATCGGACGGGCCGGCAAATCGCGGCCCAAATCTGCCGAAACTGCGCTTGGAGCTTGGGACGCGCTTTTGGACCTTGGCCCAGGGACGGGCTTTTGGAGCTCGGCCCAAGGACGGGCTTTTGGAGCTCGGCCCAAGGACGCAACATTGGAGCTTGGCCCAGGGACGCGAGGAATCTGCCAAAGCGCTGGGCCGTGGCTTTGAGGCTCGTCCCAAGGCCGTTGATTTGAGGCCCGTCCACCCATCCACTCAACGCTATCGGACGGTTATTTCTACCCCGTCCTTCCCAAATCTCAAAATTACCTTCCTATTTTCCTATATATTTAATTTTAAATAATTATTTTCTTAGTTAAAAAAAATACGGGTCCTTGTCGGTAGCAAACACCTTCTCCCCCGACTACTTATATTAGGATATCTTTATCCTCACTTATAAATAACTTATTAAGTCTGATATGATACTAGTATTTATAATTTGAGAGACAGAGAGTACTTGTTAATTTAATATTTTTTTAAATTAGCAAGTCTTTTTAAAATACCACATTAACATTGTAAATAATATGAGAATATCTCTTTTCTTAAAATTATGTAAGATTGTTTTATTTATCAATTAAAAATTATCGCATCAATAAATTAGTTGTTATAGGGATGAAAATATTTTAAAATTAATACGTAAAAAATTGCTAAATTAATGATGTTAGAATTAACAAATAAGAAAATGCTCTTAATACTTGTACTGTCCTCTCTATTGAGAGGCATGATAGAGTAACTATTATTGTATGAACCGCTCCTTTCTATTATTTCGGATTTAAGGATCCCGCTCCTCTTCAATTATACGGATTTCTGAGTTGGATGTGTAAAGGAATTTTCATCCGAGTGTGTTATTTGAAAGCTAAAATTAAAGGCGGTGCAACTTTTTAGCTTTTCCAATTGTCCTTTGTCCCAACATAAAAAGCACAAAACTATTATATAAATCTAAAGCATATTAAGGTCTTTATCTGATATTGGCAATGCCTTTATTATACTACAAGCTTTACATTTATTATTTTTTCCTATTTCTAGCACAAAAAATTTACTATTTTTCCCTCGAAATGATATTTTTCATTTACAACAAATTCAATTTTCTTTTCATTTTATCTTCAGCAATAAAAAAACCAATTCTTATTCTGAAAAAAAATTAAAAATTTTTTTTATTCTTTAAAATTTGGTGTGCTCCCATTATTTCACCAATAATTAAAATATCAGATCATATGTTATATATAAGAGTGAGTCTCCAGTACACCACCTTTTTGTAGAGAAAAAAGTTGAATTGATTTGGACCATTTGATGAAGGGAGGATATTTTAGGAAAAACAAATATTGTCAGCTGTGTTATTTTCGGTAATAAATCTACAATTTGAAATTACACCATTAAGAACGCACATTTCCTTTTGATTACTTCTTGCCTCTTTCTCAACTCTCCAGCATCTCTCTCTCTCTCTCAATTCTCAAAGTCTCCCTCCGAACTCCATCCCTGCATCTCTCTTGTGACTATCATTTTTAGTGTCAATTCGTATAATCAGCTTTTCTCTTTTATCTCTCTCCGTCCTAAGAAAATGATAGAATATGTACCAAAACAAGGGTGTGGCGTGCAGCAAATTCAGACTATCTAGAATTTATGCATGAGCTGCATACCACAAACATTAACAATGTTGGCAGGTGAACAACTGAAGAGAACATGTATTTGCATGATTTTTTTTCTTCTTTTGGCTACCATAGGCTTAAAACAGGTGGCTACCATGCATATGTTAGATGGCTACCATAGGCTGCATACCATAGGGTTAAAAATTTAGAACAGGGAGACAATTTAGTCGGCAAAGAAAGAGTGTACTAAAAGAAAAATAATGGCTAAAAGGAAATTTCCAAGCTTGTAACTTCTTCTCCGTTAGTACTTCCTTTTGTGCAGGCTCCTTAATTAAGAGAGCGTTTCGCTCTCTCTAATAGAAGGGACCCATTAAGAGAGCATTTCGTTGGAAATATGTGTGGGTTCCGCAAACCCTTTAATCGCTCCTTTAATTCTGCAATCTGGATTCTTCAGAGATTTCTCTCTAATAAGAGTACTTTAATACTCCTAAGCTGCTTCAACGTTAAGTTTTTTAATTAAATGTGAGCCGTTTGATTAAATTAATTTAGGCCATCCAACGTTTTTTCAACGTTTTTTCAATGTATTGAAGCAAAACTCTTAATTTTAATCGACGGGTTTCACTGTATATCAGACATTATATTTGAAAAAATATATATATGTCATATCTCTGATGTGCATCTTTGTTGACTGAGCTAATTATATGTATGTTGTACATCTTTGTCTCCTAACTCCTAAACTTTACTTGCGTACTAATATATAAAAACAAAGAGAATAAAAGAAGAAGAAAAGAAAACATTTGTCTCCAATTGTGCTTCCTTCACAAATAGATCAGCATATACATTGCCTTTCCTTATTATATCTCTTTGGCAAAGTTTAGATTTATTTGAGTCCAAAGGTGGCCAAACATTTAAATAGTATAGGGAGGGTCCCTTGACAACTATTATCTTGACAATCTTGACAACTAATTTTTAAATAATTTTTAGAAATTCTAAAAAAATAGAAAAAATTTACAAACATATTTTTTTAACTTATATATTGATTATGTTTCAAATTTCATTTAGTTTAAAAGTTATTTGATAGTCCAACAAAGACTGTTAAATATAGAACATTATAAATGCTATAAAATTTTGATGGTCTTTGTTACAATATCAAATGTTACTTAAATTGTATAAAATTTGAAACACAATTGACCTATAAATTAAAAAATACGTTTATAATTTTTTTCAATTTTTAATATTTCTTTTGGAAAAATTTAAAAATTCATTGTCAAGGTTGTTAAAATATATAGTTGTCAAGAGATCTCCGATATATATATCGAAAATAAAACAAGTCTATTTAATTAGTGCACAATTAATTGCCAGAGTTTGGCCCGATTTTATATCATTGAGTCATTGACAAAAAATTTCCAGAATGTGTGTGTGTATATATATATATATATATATATACACACACACTTTTGATAGAGCTACATGTAATTTTCTAAGTTCTATTTCAGTATATGCATATGCTCTCTTCGTTTAACGCTCATAGGCTCTCCTTATTGGACTTCTGAGATCGACTGGCTCCTTCAAATTAAATCTGACATGACCTACCCCAGTTGTTAGAGTCCGGATATTGTTATAATCTGATCAATTTTATGGCAAAAGTAATTAGTAACCTAGCTAATGTTAACATATACAGCACAAAATCACGATATTACCATAGAACTGAATAAACAACAGCTGCATATATAATCTCTCTAGAAAAAATAACTTTTAACTCAAGAGTAACGAAGTAATGTCAAAGAAGAAGCTCAGAGTAACATCAGAAATACAAACAAGAAAGAAAAGAACTTCGGCATAGCATAGCAAACGACCTTTGCAGTGAGGTTGCTAGAAATTTAGAATCACCGCTCTTGAGGCACCCAGTAGTCCGGATTCTGATCTTCTGCTACGCAACATAATATATGTACGAATGAATTATAGAGGTTTTTTTTTTAGATTTATTTTTTATAAATCTTAATACAATTGGACAGACAACATATTGTATTGTACGATACAGTACAACAAAGGATATAAATCCCAGTAGGCCAGTACGACTCTAGTGTAAACTTGGTCGCACCATGTGAGATTATATATATGAACATACAAAATTACAAACAAAAACACTAATTAAAAATAGTTCTCATAATTTACCCCACCTCATCTTTGATCTTTTGGGTTTTGAGAGAGAATCACAATGACCTTAAAAATTTGTTGGGTATATTAATCCGAATAAACTTGACTATTATCTGGGCCCAATAATTTGAGCTCAAACCATCTCGGGCTTCAACGAGCCCATGTTTTTTTGTTTGATTTCGCTACATTTTTGAAGAGGATATAATCATGACCATATTGGAGTGGAGAGACAAATTTGCTAAATACATAATATCACGACATCGATCAATTCTTATACAACCACTGTGTTCCCCTAATTAAAGCAGGTATATATATGTTTTTTTACATTTTCCTTTTCGTTTATATTTGTCACAACAGATCCCTGACCTACATCGAAATGTACAAATAAAAAAATGAAAGAAGAAAGTAGAGGCAGAGAATGCAAAGAACAGACCTTAAATTCTCATTAAATTTATCAGAAAACAGAAGGACATTTCTAAAAAAAAGTTCCAATAAGTTTCTGAGTCGTTGATGTCTCTTATTGCATGAATATAATTATATAACAGAGCAAGCAGATCAACATGACATACACATAAGAATGAACCTCAAGCACAAAACCACCGATTGTCATCTGAGCCAAAAATATGTTAAGAATTAATTATATATATATAAGACTTGAGTTAGATTAAAGTGTTTTGCAAAGTAAAGAGGGGTCTTTATTTTGGGGTCATATCTCGTTCAAATAGTCGATTCAAAGTTGTTCAACTCAATTAACATATTGAAATTTTGTGAAATATCAAATTTTATTAGTTTTGGAGTTTTCTAACTTTTTTTAGATTTTTAAAAAATGACCTAAAATAATAATAAAATAGTACTATTTGTCCCTCAAATTGGGTCATTTTTACAAAAACTGAAAAAATAATGAGAAAACTCCAAAAATAATAAAATTTGATCTTCTACAAGATTTCAATATGTACATTACGTTAGACGATTTGGATTGACAATACTTCAATTTTTGAGATTTGAGTCTAAAATAAAAATCCCTCTTTACTTTGCAAAACATCTTAATCTAACTCTAGGCTTTCTAATAATCTTATTGCTGTTCAATGCAATTAGTTACAGGACATTTACTATATCAGCTGGTTAATGCCAGTGTATAGGGAATATGAATGGTACAAATTAAATTACAGATTTTTTTAATTAATTTTAGTTCAGAATTAAAAACATCCATTGAGCTCCAGGAGCATGACACAATAAAATACTATTAATCACATTTAAAGAAAGGAAATCATATTTGAACTAATTCTTGTTTTTCTCTAATAGTTTACCTCCATAGAGCCCAATTCCATAGTTACAGATACATGATTTTTACTTGAATGCAAGTACAATATATATATAGAGTTCACTAACCTTATTTAAGTGAGACATCCACCGAGATGAAGAAAGCATCAAAAACCTTGAAGAACAGGATTAACAAAATAGTCAGAAAATGTTTTTGAAAAATATAAACCAACCTCAGAAAAAAAAAGTACAACAACATCTCCAGATTTCACTTTGGAAAATACTAAGCGATGAGGCTTGTTGGTGACCCAAGGTTATGATGCTTTTTTGGAATACAATGATGTTAACCACAAGGTGCTTGTAAATACACGAAGACCATATAATTTTGTTCCATCTATCCAAAGAATATAACAAAACATAACAATTGAGTATATAACAAAGTCACATTATGAGGTTCAATCGAAAAAGTAAACTTGGAGTTTGTACCCTGTATTAGAAAGTCTTATTCAAAACAACTAGAATCTTACATTTTTTGTTTGTGGGAATGAATGGGATATGCTGAACAATGTTCCGGTCATTTCTAAGTTCCTGATGAATTGTGCTGGCATATCAGCGAGGATCAATTTTTTGAGCGCAAGAAGATGCCTCATGCCTTCTGGAACATGTTCGAGTTTGCTTAATCCCATAAGCTCTAGATAATTTAAACTTACCATGGTGCCATCTTCGAAGTTGATGGAAACCAATTCAAACAGATCAGCCAAAGAAAGTCTTTGCAGCTTGGGGAACCATCCTGAGCAAAAAGTCAAGGTACCCCCCTCATAGATCCTATAAAGGTGCAGTTCAACAAGGTTTGACATGTAAGAGAATGATTTAAGAGGATCCTCTTGTAACCCTGACCAACCCAACCTGAGGTCTCTTAGCTTATGGAACCTGCTAAATATCGATGGAATAACACCTCCCTCGAGTTTGCCCTTCAGGTAAAGCTTCTCTAATCTTGGCAGTGGATTAAGGGTTTGAAGGTCAAGAACTTCATTTTTGTCAAATGCAACTACACCTAGGTAAGTGAGAAATGGAATTTTTGCAATTGAAACCCATAAATTAGCAATATGGCTTCTCTTGACATTAAAGAGAGAGAGTTTCCTTAGCATTACTAAGCTCCCAAGCCTCAAAACCAATTCGTCATTTGCTTCTATATAACACAAGGTTTGTAAATATTTTAGACCATAGATCATAGCCGGAAGTGTCACACCATAAAAGCAATCATATTGCCGTTCCTTAAAATCATGATAGGATAGCACAAAAAGGTGCCTCAATTTGCTCAGTTTGGTTACTTCCTGGGGCAATTTCTCAACTAATGTTAACCCGAGATCTAATGTTTGTAGAAGCTTCAGTTTTCCCAATGATTTAGGAATTATCTTAACTTTCGTATTTGATAAATCTAAATAATGCAAGTTGAATAATTCAAAAACTACATTGGGAAGGATTTCTATGTTAGACCCATTAAGGCAAAGGACACGCAATAGCCTGAGATTCGATAGAGTGCTCTCAATTGAAGGTAGTGACAATTCTCCTTGGACCAAAAGGAAGGAACGCACCTTCGATGAATCTATAATAGATTGTAAACTTCCATTCAAATGGTGAATAAAAATACGATGGGCTTTCCCGTCGAGGGCTGACAATTGGTTGTCATACACTATGCCAAAGCTTTCCTTTTTAGCTTTAGTAATGCATATGTCTCTCACTAGGTCATGTATTTTGAATTCCTTTGCTCTTCCATAAATGGTCCTTTCTACAATTTCAAGTAGAGAACGGCGCGAAAGCTCCATGAGATAACTCTCAGCTACTTCCTCCATTGTTATATCTGGTCCCCTATCATCAACAAAGCCTTCAGCAACCAACATCCTCGTAATCCAGTTCCTCCTAACAAGGAAATCTTCGGGTAACAAACTGCAATATAGGAAGCAATTTTTTAAGTAAGTTGGTAGATCATCATAACTGAGATTTAGAACATTGACAACCCAACTCAGTTCAGAATTACTCGAGAGTTCCCAACTAAGTTGATTATAGAATGTTCTCCATTCATTTTCCTTTAATCCTCTGAAGGATAGAAGGCTTCCAATTGCAATGATAGCTAGAGGTAGCCCCTGACATTTATCAACTATTTTCATGGCCCAACTCATAATGTCAGGAGGACATATTTTGTTCTTTTGTTCTCGGAATGCTTTCTTATTAAAAAGCTCCAATGCTTCCTCCTTTGAAAGCGCTCTCATTTTAAGAGAACAATTATCATTTGCTAGATGGGCGACATCTTCATTTCTAGTTGTTATCACTACTCTACTCCCTTCGCTGTTTTTGGGGAATACATAGGATAATGATACCCATGCGTCCCTCTTCCATACATCATCCAATACTATCAAGTACCTTCTATTTTGCAATTCACTACGGAGTGTTTCTAGTAAGCTAATACGGTTCATTAGATCAAACCCTGTTGTAATTTTCTGCTCTCTCTCAAAGATTTGCCTTATTATGCTCCTCAGTAACTCTTCTACCTGAAAGCTTTGAGAAACAGAAACAAATGCAAAACACTCGAAGTGCCTTTTAATGTCTTCTCTTTTACAAATGTCACTAATAAGAGTAGTTTTACCAGAACCTCCCATGCCCCAAATAGAAATAATTGCCCGATCTTGTTGTGTCTCGGTTAACCACTGAATCAGTTGGCTCTTTTCCTCGATATTTCCCACTATTCCAGTTTCATCAACCAAATAAGAATAATCTGATATATTCAACAACCTATCCGCATTAGGTCTGTTGCTACTACCTTCTTGTGGGGTTGTAATGCCGTAACGATCTCTCATCTGTGTTAGGTGATCAATGTGACCTTTTACTTCCTTGAGCTGAGTAGCTATTTCATTCCAGGCAGGAGCATTTTTGACATAATGTAATGCTCTTTTTGCAATGTTATTGGTATGTTTTGTTTTTCCTATCAGATATGCGTATTCATCGATTACATCCTCAACTTCATGCGCCACTTTTCTAACTTGCTCTGACCAACGTTCAAAAGTTTGATCGTTAGATGCTTGTATATCCACTCTTCTTAAGAATGCTTGCATTACAACAAACTCTCTTTCAATTTGCTTGATATTGTACCTAATCTCTCTTAGAATTGGTACATGTTTAAATAACTTCGAAGTTCCAGCTTTCACCACTTCTTCTCCGATGATGGCAGCAATTTTTTGAAGCACCACAAACACCAAGGCTTCTGCCATATTACACCAAGTATGGTTTATCGATCGGCACTCCTGAAAACTAACAAAACTATCTCAGCCTAACTTACAACTCTTCCCTGAACTAGTCCTTGTATTTGTAGTACCGCGCCTGTTCTCTATAATATTATGACATGAGGGATGAGCTTGTAAAAACTAACTTGCTGGATAAACAAATTGATTATTTATTTTAACGAAGAGTAAATTCTTTTTCTGAACTGCAATTGAACTTGCAAAATAGTAATAATATCAGAAGGGGAAAAACATATAATGACTCTAATATTTCTGTGTGAATCATGTTATTAAAATATTACCTGCCTCTATATATATACACACACACATAGGGAGACAGAGAGAAGCTAGTGTATGTGTTTTTAGGAGCATGGAGCCCCTTAGTGTTTTTAACTTAAAAATTTATCAAATTGACTTCAAATAAAAAATCTAAGTTATTCAATAAATTCTTTATAACAAAATCATTTAGGATACTAAAATTTTTTATTTTTAGAATTTTCTAACTATTTTTTTTTTCAGATTTTAAGATGATTTTAACAATAATAATAAAATAATAATTTTTTACATACAAAATTAAAAATCCCACGTATTCCAAGAATAACCAATCTTCCATTTATTTAAATTGGCACTGATATATTCCACTGACCGAACTCCAACTTATTTGATTACAATTAATCTTCCTAACTTACTAAAGCCTGCTATGCAAAAAGGGAGAAAAAAACTTATTAGTACCTGCTAGGAACTTTCTCTTGATTGAACTTCTTAGTGAATGGACAGCAGATCAGCACATGCCACACATGCACACACATGCCGGATCATCTTTAATTTCCTAAACCAGATGCCTTCTAGAAGTTTTAAAAAAAAAATACATTGATTTAATCCTGATCGAATGAAAAGTGCAGTAATAGGAATTAATCAATTCAGGACTAGTGATTCAAATAGCAGCCGCAATAGCGGGGAGATTTGTCACGCAATATTGTGCAAAATAAAATTGAGCATTTTAGCAGATTTTACCGTAAAGAAAAAAATAGCGGAATAGCGGGATAGCGGGTAAATAACAGGTAAATAGCAGATAGCAGTGTACTATTGGCTATATAGAGGCTTTGTGAGGTTTCCATCAAACCTTTCTCTTGTTGTTTTTTTCTTTTGTGATGTTCTTGTTTGGTGATTTTTATTGTTGAAATTTTAGTTCACTTTCTTTCATTAATTTATTCATGTTCCGTAATCAATGTATAATGATACCAACAATTTAGAAATTAGGAACATCTAGTACATATTAGATGCTTGTTGAAACGCTTGAAAAAACAAAATCGTAAACTAGTGAACCACCATTGTTAGGTGCTAGTTTGTAATGAAACAATATATTGTTTGTTATTTATCAATTAAATTTATGAATTCCTTACATGTTATAGGTAATAATTATATACTATTAGAATCAAAAAGAAAATATCAAGGATACTAGACTTTCTAGAATCAAGGAAAAAAAAAATAATACGTTCCTTTTTCTAAATATTTATGTCATATAGATTAAAAATTATTGGTTGAAAATTTTCATCCGCTATGAATCAATATCATCCGTAAATTTCCGCTATCAGCTACAAAAAACATCTACTGCTATGGATCTGCTATCAATTATTTAAACTTTTGTTCAGGACTAATTCACTCATGTGTACAACAAAATAGCACAAACAAACATTGAGGTGTATCCAACCGAATTTGTTACAAGAACATCATTATGAATTCGCTGAGAAACAATTTTTTTATTTCCGTCCCCACAACCCATCATCCATTTATAGAATCCAACATTTTCATAATCCTTGTACCAATTGCTGTGCCTGTTTTTCCAGGACTCAAATAACCTAAATCACTAATTTGTTTTGGGAGAGAGAGAGAGAGGGAAGGGTGTTACCAGCAACGTCACGGCCTTCTGGCCTGATATGAGTACTTCATCCCTATGGTGTGCAAATTTGAAAAGAACAAAATACTCAATACTTTTACTACTTTTGCTGTGAGGGTTTGTACTCTGGTTTGTTTATGAGGGATGAATCAGAGATCTAGCAAAGAAGGTATGAGATGAAGGTAGGTCGAGGGCTTTGACTAATTAATGGCTGGTGGTAAGAGAGAAGGTAGGGAGGGAGAGCAAACAATAACTGATGGCTTGTAGTTCTTTTCTTTCTATTTCCTTTTAAAAAAGGTCCCGTAGAAAGTTTTTGTTTCTCCATGAGATCGTAGACTCTCTATTGGTTTCTATTTTTTTTAAGGTTAGTGGGCAAAGAGTGCACTAACAATTGTATTATAAAAAGAAATATTTACATTGAGGCTTTTAGATTATGTTATAAACTAAAAAGTGAATGCAACATTAAGCAAAATTCTCTAGCTACATTGAGGCCCTCTCGTAAGTCTTCTAGGCATTAAAAGCATGAAGTGGAAAAGCATGGAGTGGACAGTGAGTTAATGTGCTAAAATACCATATGTATGAAATCTTTGTGGGCCGCGGTGGGCCTTCAACGTGTGAAAAACACTCATTTTCTTTTATTTCAAGCCCAAGTCGGCTTTTACCCTGTAAACATACTACTACCAAGACATTTAGTTAATTTCCATACTTGGACAAATAAGCAAGATAGCTATCACTGTACATTAGGAATTAATTCAACGGCTAATAAAGCCACAGTAGGAAAGCCACAACGGCTAGTAAAGAGGAGAGATCCTATAAATTGTCGTTGTAACTTGTGTACAAAATTAGAACAAATACAATAAAAACTCATTCTTGATTTCTAGAAAATTATCAGTTAATATATATTAGAGCCTTGAAAATACAAATTGATACCTTACAGGCTTCAAGTGACCATTTTTAAACAATCATGAATTCAAATATAGTGATAAAAGCATAACGATAGCTATATTTTAAAGGATTAATTTTACTACATATATTAGATCAAACAGAACATGAATTCAAATATAGTGATAGAAGTATATACAATGATATCTATATTTTAAAGGATCGATTTTATTGATTATGTATGTTGTTTTGTTAGTTGAAGATGTTGAATTAGTTTACATAAATATATGTAAAAGCTTTTTTAGATGAACATAGTACTGGCAAGTAAGTATCAATCGAAATGTTAAGCAATCATGCCTCACGTTGATCTGAAAACAGCAAGTGCAACTAGGAAAGTCATATGATTGGAGGCATCCTAATTGAAAAGATTATTCGATAGCATCAATCAGCCTAATCACCATTCTGCACTTTTTGTATCATTTCAAAAAAAGAAAAAGAAAAATAGATATATATATATACATATCCTCTTTCGTTTGTGCTCAATTATTTCAAAAAAAGAAAAGGAGAAAAACACTTGCACTCAATATAAAATAATATTCTTCCAAGTATGCTATATTTCTGAAAATTTCCAAGTAAAAAATTACGGTAAAGAGTAAAGTCCTAATTGTGACCCCTTTAGTACAAATTAAAAAAAGAACAAAAATGATAGATCCATTATTGTTTAGGGGGAAAAATGTAACTTGGACAAATAGAAGGTAATTTTGGGGAATACCAATTGATTCATCAAGAAATTATTAATTAATCTAAAGTAGTTGAAAAGGTACACACACATATTAGGGAGTGTTGGGGTCAAGGCCTAAATTGGGGGCTGGGCCAGCTCACATGAAGAGACAGCTCTTGTGGTTGGTTGGGTTGATTTAATCTCATCTTTTCTTCTCTCTTGATAGAGCATATGATAGAAAGAGTTCATTCTTTGTATCTAGATTTTCTAGTATGAGAAAGAGAGCTTACCTTTTGTGAGAGAGTGAGAGAGAATTAGCTTGTAAGCTTGAGAGGTTGATTTATTACTTTGTTGTAGCAATTGTACATTAAATCTTATATTTTCTTTTTGAAATAGTGAAGTTTGTTGGTTTGTAGCCTCCCGATGGAGTAAGTCTCGACCGAATCATTTGAATTTGGTATTGTTGTTCTCTTATGTATTATCTTGACTTGATTTCATCCCGCGGTAACATCTTTGTATTTTTCATTTTTTCTTGTTATCTTTGATGGTAGATAATGCATGATTATTTTGGTCTATAATTTCTTGATTAATGCGATGTATGACTATTGATAATTGATTATGGATATCTTATTGTGGTTGATTTAAAAATAGTTGATTAACTCAACTCTCTTGTTGTTAAAATTCTCTAACAAATTAGTATAAGAGCTTAGTCACTTGATACTATTCCCACATGGATAAGAATACAAACACCAACATAACCACCTCATTTGGGATTGAGATATTTGACAGGAGAGAAAATTTTGCATTATGGTAAGGCTTGGTCCATTATGCTCTTGTGCTTCAAGGGTTAGAAGAAGCCTTGAGTGACACCAAACCGGATAGGATGGAAGAGGATAAATGAAAAAAGATAAGTGGTAAGGCTCTTAGTGCAATTCGATTTTGCTTGGCGGATGAGGTGAAGGCTCCATACATGATCGAAAGCTCTCCAAATGAGTTGTGGAAGATATTGGAGGGTATATATCTTTCTAAATCCGTGGCAAGTCAGACGACTTTGAAAAAGTGGTAGTACCAATTTAGGATGGAGGAGGGTATGGACTTGAGGGCTTACTTTGGCATGTTTAACACATTGGCACGGAATGTGTTAAATGCAGGTGGAAAAATTGTGGAAGAATATCAAGCTTGTCTTCTCATGGCCTCCCTCCCAAAGTCATACGATCCTATTATGATGTCTTTGTTGGGGAAGAAGAGTGAACTCACCATAGCAGAAGTGATTACCGTGCTTTTAGATTCTGAATCCATGAAAAGGCGAGAGGAGGATGTGCCGGGACCTTCTAGTGCCTTGGTCATGGAGTCGGATGTGTGAAGACGGAATAAGTCAGGTCACAAGATATGCCATAAGTACGACAAGGCCGATGACTTTCGAAGGGATTGTCCCGGGAGACGGTCGAGTCATCCTTCTACACCCAAAAATGGTCGTGCGGGCATTGCGGTGGATAAGGATATAGATTTCCTTGTTTGTTTGGTGTGGATGACGTGGTTGAGGCCGTTGGAGATGGGACATGTAGTGGTGGTACTTGTGAGAGTTGGGTGATAGACTCGAGTTCTACATTCCATGTATGTCTGCGAAGAGATTGGTTTTCGTGAGGTTTCCGATGGTGCCGTGACTTTGGCAAATGGCATGATTTTGCCTATTGTCGGAGTTGGAGAGATACGGTTCTGAATGTGGGATGGTGTGGTTCGCACAGTGATGGGTGTGAGGTATTCATTTAGTGTGCGATGGAGTCTTGTATCACTTGACGAGTTGGGTTCACGTGGGTGTAATCTTCGGATTTGCGATGGATCCATGGATATGCTTTGTAATGGTAAGGTTGTCTTTAGGGCACCAAGCGCAGTGGGTTATATGAGATGGTTGGTATGGTATAGCCCACTTTCATAGTCGTATCGGCCGGTACTTCTATCAGTGACATGCGGCCTGAAAATCCTAATCAAATTTGTGAGGCGAGTGATAAGCTCTTCGTCGGAACTATGCTTGTGCTTGCTGGTGACGGCCATGGTACGGTGGCTTTATGTGATGCCATGGTAGGTGGAGTTGCAGGAGGTGATTACATGGACCATTGTGATGAGATTGCGATGGTTGAGACAGGTCGTGTGACGGGTTATGTCACTAGAGACCAACCTAGATGTACACAAGGTAGAGGTAGTAGGCTTGGCTGTCAGGTTCCTCGTGGGTGCCTTGATGCTGATGGAGGTAAGTGTGGACCAGGAAGACACATGACTTGTGATGTCATGGGGGGTGTTGGACTTGGATGACCTTGGGTCATGGATTCGAGTTTGATGCGGTAAGTCTCTAGACTTGGAGACTCGGTGGGAGGCGATGGGTGGTCAACTGACATATATTGGGTTATAACGGCCGGCGACAGATTTGTTCTGCCAATTTGAGCCTCGAGGTGGAGATTGTTGGGGCCAAAGCCCAAATTGGGGCTTGGCCTAGCTCGCAAGAAGAGACAGCCCTTATGGCTGGTTGGATTGATTTAATCTCATTTCTTCTTCTCTCTTGGTAGAGCACACGGTGGAAAGAGTTCATTATTTATATCTAGATTTTCTAATGTGAAAAAGAGAGCTTCAATCTTGTGAGAGACACCATTGTAGAGAGAGATAGTTAGCTTGTGAGCTTGATTGCTTGGTTGTAACGATTGTACACTAAACCTTGAATCTTCTCCTTGAAATAGTGAAGTTTGTCAGTTCGTAGCCTTCTGGTGGAGTTGGTCATGACTGATCCACTTAAATTTTATTGCTCTCTTCTATATTCTCTTGACTTTATTCATCTCACGGTAATATCTTTGCATATTTTCTTCTTTTTGTGGTTCTGGTGGTAGTTAATGCATAATCATTTTGGTCTCTAATTTTTTGATTAATGAGGTTTATGGCTATTGATAGTTGATTACGGGTATTTTATTATGGTTGATTTAAAAATCGTTGATTAATCAAAGTAGAATCTTGAATGTATAAGAGGTGTTCGAAAAATTACTAAACTCAACTCTTTTGTTGATTAAAATTTCCTAACAGGAAGGTACAGTAGGAGTGTCAGAAGTGAGAGGGATATATAGATGCCGTGACTTGTCTAGTTGCCCTCAAAAGTAAAAGTAAAATTTTCAGTCGCCATGGCTACATTCTTCTGAAAGTGCTTCAAGACGACAGACTTGCTCGCAGTATATGATTTTTCCTCTTAACTTCTCGCTTTGACTTCAGTACTTCTCACGTTATTCTAACTATTCTTAGGAGAGAATCGGAAAGAGTGACGGAGGTGCGTCGTGGATGAAGAAAAATAATTAAGTAGGACTGAATTTATTTTTTCTCATTGAAAAACAAGAATCCGTGGGAATTTACGTGGATTCTTTTTGTCTCATTCTAGAAATATTTCCTACCAAGTAGAAATTCCCATCAATTCTATGGGAACTGGTACAGCCGAATAACAAGCTGTTAAATTTTCATATCTTTGAAGTTTGAAACAAAAACTGTTTTTTTTTTATTGTGTGTTCTTGTGAAAGAAATTATTGTGATCACGTTCCTCTTTTACTGTTTTACGAAAGAAAAAGAAAAGATATTTCAAGTCTATTATCACTAGTTCTATAGTAAAATAATTTCATACTTTCATTTACCCTTCCGTGCCCACAAAACCAATTAATCATTTAACCAATTATAGATTTCACATCTTTTTTTATCTTAGCGTCTGTTGCTCTGCAGGAACCCAAAAAATCTAAGGGCCAAGATCTGTTTGGCAACAAGATTTCAGTGCAGAATAACAAAATATACTCAAGAGAGCTAGAGAGAAAGAGAGAGAGAGAGAGAGAGAGAGGTGTTACCAGCAATGTCGCAGCCCGGTATGTGCACAATTCATCACGTCGACATGGCAAATTTGAAAGATTCTAATAGATCAACGGCAGTTCTGCTTCAAGCTGAGTCGGTCTCATGGGCTGTACCCTTGCTTGTGTGTTCTTTCAAGCGAGTTTTGTATGTTAAGGTTTGTAGGCATATGTACATCGGTAGGTGTTCTTATTATTGGAGGATGAACAAAAGGTGCTAGACACACCCATGAATGCACAGTTTTGACTGTTTATCCATTTTTCTTTTCTTTTTTTGATGTTTATTCATTTCTTCAGTGACGGACTGGAGTTCAACTTGTAAGATTCTTTTGTTTCGAGATTCACAAAGCAAACTTTACAACTGAGACTGAGACCATGCATTAATTAATCCCTCGAAACAATAAACAAACAATCAATGCTCAGTATTCAGGATTAAAAAATTCTGAAAGAGAACTTGGACTCCCATTTATTATTGTCTTCTTTTAGTAATTATGCACATAAGACCTTGTCTATTTTGAGTATTAAGTAGCTTAAATTGTTTTGAAAATTTTAATACTATAAGAAATTTATATGTCAAAGGAAAAAGTTATATAAGCTCACGGATATATTGAAATTTTAAAATATTAATTCTCACATAAAAACTACTAAATAGCGCCTTATAAAAAATTACGAATATATTGTTGTTCAATAAATAATCATGACTTGATATACTTCTAGCTAACTTCATACTTAATCATTGGAATAAGTCACGTTGATCTTATTTCCTTTTAAAAAACACGAAACCAATATAGTTTAATAGCTCTTATTCATTTGAACAATAATTGGTTCATTCTATAACAATCCATTACCTATTTTGATTATTCAGACATGGCATTTCTATTTAAGTTTTAATTATGTAAAGTTGTAGGAGCATATATTGCATATAATTTATATTTTTTTAAATATAAAGTTTTGGAAAAAAAATTAGAATTTTTAAATACTAAGATAGATAAAGGCATATGTATGCATAAAGTTCAAATAATTATTATTTAAGACTGATGGCGTCTGGGCAGATCTCGAGGGGTTGGGCATTGCAATCGGCTTGTGGTTTTATTTATTTTATTTTATTCTATGAAAAAAGTCCCATGGAAATGTTGACTCGCTGTTAGTTTCATACCACTTAAGTACCTTCTAAATAACCTTACGTGATTTCTACTTTATTTTGGCATAGTTTGAACACATTTAAAAAAATGCATCATCAATTAATTAGAATAAACTATATATTATTTCAAACTAAATAAGTATTTGGTTAGAGGGAGGAGAGATACTGCAGGAGGGACCCCGACTGATTGAAATGGAGAGGAAGAACAGGAGAAGAATGAGGAGACAGCCAGGACAATGATGGTTCAACAAAAACATCTTCATACTGCTTCAATATAGCTTGTATCCTTGTGTTGTGACTAGAGACCCAATCTGATTCAAACCTGATCTGAACTCGAGAGAAAATTGATCGGATACGGATCAATTATTTTTGTCCTGATCCGAACCCAAGAGAAGACTGCTGACAAAACCAAATTAATTGGCCCAAGATTAGAGAAGCTTTACCTCAAGGGCAAACTGGAGGGAGGTGTTATTCCATCGATATTTAGCGGGTTCGATAAGCTAAGAGACCTAAGATTGGGTTGGTCAGGGTTACAAGAGGATCCTCTAAAATCGTTCTCACCTATCAAACCTTGTTAAACTACACCTTTATAGGATCTACGAGGGGGATACCTTGACTTTTTGCTTGGGACGGTTCTCCAAGCTGCAAAGACTTTCTTTGGCTGATCTGGTTGAATTGGTTTCGATCGACTTTGAGGATGGTACCATGGTAAGTTTAAATCATCTAGAGCTTATGGGATTAAGCAAACTCGAACATGTTCCAGAAGGCATGAGACATCTTTATGCGCTCAAAAAATTGATCCTCGCTGATATGCCAGCACAATTCATTAGGAACTTGGAAATGACTGGAACATTGTTCAGCATATCCCATTCATTCCCACTAACAAAAAATGTAAGATTCTAGTTGTTTTGAATAAGACTTTCTAATACAGGGTACAAACTCCAAGTTAATTTGGGTCTTCTATGCTGTTACCAAAATCATGATGTTGGATTGGATCTCATAATGTGACTTTGTTATATACTCAATTTGTTATTTTTTGTTATATTCCTTGGATAGGTGGAACAAAATTATATGGCCTTTGTGTATTTACAACCACCACCTTGTGGTTAACATTATTGTATTCCAAACAAGCCTCATAACCTTGGGTCACCAACAAGACTCATCGCTTAGTATTTTCCAAAGTGAAATCTGGAGATGTTGTTGTACTTTTTTTCTCTGGGGTTGGTTTATATTTTTCAAAAACATTTTCTGACTATTTTGTTAATCCTGTTCTTCAAGGTTTTTGATGCGTTCTTCATCTCGGTGGATGTCCCACTTAAATAAGGCTATATATGCATATTGTACTTGTATTCAAGTAATAATCATGCATCTGTAACTATGGAATTGGGCTCTATGGAGGTAAACTATTAGGTAAACTATCAGTTCAAATATGATTTCCTTTCTTTAAGTGTGATTAACTAGTATTTTATTGGGTCATGCTCCTGGAGCTCAATGGATATTTTTAAGTCTCAACCAAAACTAAGTGAAAAAAATCAGTAAATTAATTTGTACCATTCATATTCCCTATATACTGGCATTAACCAACCGATACAGCAAATGCCCTGTAATTTCATTTAACAGTAATAAGATTATGAGAAAGCGTTATATAATTAATTCTTAACTTCTTTCTTCTTGGCTCAGATGACAATCGGTGGTTTTGTGCTTGAGGTTCACTCTTATGTGTATGTCATTTTGCTCTGCTTGCTCTGTTATATAACTATGTTCATTCAATAAGAGACAAAGACTCAGAAACTTATTGGATTTTAATTTTTTAGAAAATTTACTTTTTTTGATAAATTTAATGAGAATTTAAGGTCTGTTCTTTGCATTCTCTGCCTCTAGTTTCTTCTTTCATTTTTTTATTTGTACATTTTGATGTAGGTCAGGGATCTGTTGTGACAAATATAAACCAAAAGGAAAATGTAAAAAAACATATATATGCCTGCTTTAATTAGGGGAACACAGTGGTTGTATGAGAATTGATCGATGTTGTGATATTATGTATTTAGCAAATTTATCTCTCCACTCCAATATGGTCATGATTATATGCTCTTCAAAAATGTAGCGAAATCAAACAAAAAATCATGGGCTCGTTGAAGCCCGAGATGGTTTGAGCTCAAATTATTGGGCCCAGATAATAGTCATGTTTATTCGGATTAATAGACCCAACAAATTTTTAAGGTCATTGTGATTCTCTCTCAAAACCCAAAAGATCAAAGATAATGTGGGATAAATTATGAGAACTATTTTTAATTAGTGTTTTTGTTTGTAATTTTGTCGTTACTCTCAAGTTAAAGTTATTTTTCTAGAGAGATTGTATTTGCAGCTGTTGTTCGTGATTTTGTGCTATATATGTTAACATTAGCTAGGTTATTACTTTTGCCATAAAATTTATCAGATTATAACTATATCCGGACTCTCACAAATGGGGTAGGTCATGTCAGATTTAATTTTGAAGGAAGAGAGTACATGTATAGAAATAGAACTTAGAAAACTACATGTTGCTCAATCAAAAGCTAGGCACATATAAACATTTTGGAAAGTTTTTGTCAATGACTCAATAATATAAAATCGGGCCAAACTCTTGGAATTTATTTTGCACTAGTTAAATATAGTTGTTTCATTTTCGATACTCTTTTAAATATTCGGCCAGCTTTGGGCTTAAATAAAACTAAATCGTGCCAAATAGATATAATAAGGAAAGTCAATGTATATGTTGATCTATTTGTGAAGGAAGCAGAATTGGAGACAAATATTTTCTATTTTCTTATTTTATATATTAGTACGTAAGTAAAATTTAGGAGTTAGGAGACAAAGATGTACAACAATACATATAATTAGCTCAGTCAACAAAGATGCACATCAAAGATAAGACATATATATTTTTTCAAATATAATGTCTGATACACAGTCAAACCCGTTGATTAAAATTAAGAGTTTTGCTTCAGTACATTGAAAAAACGTTGGATGGCCTAAATTAGTTTAATCAAACGGCTCACATTTAATTAAAAAACTTAACGTTGAAGCAGCTTAGGGGTATTAAAGTACTTTTATTAGAGAGAAATCTCTGAAGAATCCAGAATGCAGAATTAAAAGAGCGATTAAAGGGTTTGCGGAACCCACACGTATTTCCAACGAAATGCTCTCTTAATGGGTTCCTTTTATTAGAGAGAGCGAAACGCTCTCTTAAGGAGTCTGCACAAAAAGAAGTTCTAACGGAGAAGAAGTTACAAGCTTGGAAATTTCCTTTTAGCCATTCTTTTTCTTTTAGTACACTCTTTCTTTGCCGACTAAATTGTCTCCCTGTTCTAAATTTTTAACCCTATGGTATGCAGCCTATGGTAGCCATCTGACATATGCATGGTAGCCACCTGTTTTAAGCCTATGGTAGCCAAAAGAAGAAAAAAAAATCATGCAAATACATGTTCTCTTCAATTGTTCATCTGCCATCATTGTTAATGTTTATGGTATGCAGCTTATGCATAAATTCTAGATAGTCTGGATTTGCTGCACACCACACCCTTGTTTTGGTACATATTCTATCCTTTGCTTAGGACGGAGAGAGATAAAAGAGAAAAGCTGATTATACGAATTGACACTGATAATGATAGTCACAGGAGAGAGGCAGGGATGGAATTCAGAGGGAGACTTTGAGAATTGAGACAGGAGAATTGAGAGAGAGAGAGAGAGATAGATGCTGGAGAGTTGAGAAAGAGGAAGAAGTAAACAAAAGGATATGTGCCTTCTTAATTTTAATTATTGGTGAAATAAAGGGAGCACACGAAACTTTAAGGAATAAAAAAAAATTCTTTTTTAATTTCTTTTTCAGAATAAGAATTGGTTTTTGATTGCTGAAGATAAAATGAAAATAAAATTGAATTTGTTGTAAACGAAAAATATCATTTCGAGGGAAAAATAGTAAACTTTTTGTTCTAGAAATAGGAAAAAAATATAAATGTAAAGCTTGTAGTATAATAAAGGCATTGCCAATATTAGATAAAGACCTTAATATGCTTTAGAATTATATAATAGTTTTGTGCTTTTTATGTTGGGACAAAGGACAATTGGAAAACCTAAAAAGTAGCACCGCCTTTAATTTTAGCTGTCAAATTACACTCTCGGATGAAAATTCCTTTACACATCCAACTCAGAAATCCATATAATTGAAGAGGAGTGGGATCCTTAAATCCGAAATAATAGAAAGGAGCGGGTTCATACAATAATAGTTACTCTATCATGCCTCTCAATAGAGAAGACAGTACAACTATTAAGAGCATTTTCTAATTTGTTAATTCTAACATCATTAATTTAGCAATTTTTACCTATTAATTTTAAAATATTTTCATCCATGTAACTACCAATTTGTTGATGTGATAATTTTTAATTGATAAATAAAACAATCTTACATAATTTTAAGAAAAGAGATATTCTCATATTATTTGTAATGTTAATGTGTTATTTTGAAAAGACTTGTTAATTTTAAAAATATTAAATTAATAAGTACTCTTTGTCTCTCAAATTACAAATACCAGTATCATATCAGATTTAACAAATTATTTATAAATGAGGATGAAGATGCTCTAATATAAGAAGTAGTCGGGATAGAAAGTGTTTGCTACGGACAAGGACCATGTATTCTTTTAGTGAAGAAATGATTCAACTCTGCGAGGAGACATTAAAAACGTGGCACCAAGATTTCAAAGTAGACATTTAAGTTGGCTTTTCTTTTACGAAATGAGAAAGGCAATGGAATCATGTGCTTTTTCAAATCGAGAGAACATCGAGTGCTCTACTGTCACTATTAAGAAGGGATAAAGCAAGACGATGCATTATTATTAATTAGGTGCTTGCTTGTGACATGGTGCATCAGCAGCTTTAAATTTTGATCAGACAATCAAATGGATTCATGATAGAGATTTTTATGACAATAGATTGTGAAGTTAATTAGCTTCTATATTTCGAACAAATTTATTGAATCGAGTTTTAATTTGCACCAGAAAAAGGAAAAATGATAAATTGAGAGAAGAAAATATGACTCGGAATTCAGTTAGAGTATTTCTGGTTGATATTTTAATGAAAGGTTTGACCTCTATTTTTAAATAAAAATCAAAGTTTATGCAACAATTAACTAGATTTAAAGTTTATCTCAAAAAAAATAACTAGATATAAACTGTTAAGATTACATGTCACAGCTGAATTTAACTGCTTGATAGCCTCGATCATAGAGTATTATTTTTAATGATTCGAATCCATCAAAATTGTTATTTTCTAGTCTAAAATGTAGGTAAAAGTGAAGCTTCCGGGCCCCATCGTCTACTAAATTCGAATTCTTAAGAAAATAAATGATAAATACTTTATATATTATAAATAAATATTTATAAAATTATATATATATATATATATATATATATACATTATATATTAATTATAAATATTTTTTAAATACATATAAAAGATGTAGAATACGAAGAAATGTAAGAAGAATTTTTTTTTTTTACTTATTAATAGATCAGATAGTTACTTTTATATGAGTGGGCAGGAAACAAACACCAAGGAGAGTTAAGAAATGGAATAAATATTAATTACCCCCCTCTCACTGAAAATGGACCCCACTATCTATAAGCTTTATTCGCGTGGGTCCCGCACGTCAACATTGAGGTCTTCATGTGAAGAAATAAAAGCACAAGCCAATCAGTAGGCTCTCTTGTTGTTCTCTCCAACTCTGTTTAATTATTTTTTATCGTAGGCCATCAGTTGTTCCCCCTCAATTAATACTTTTCTCAAGATAGCTTCAATTCATCCCCCTTTTCCCCATCTCTCTGGTAATACAATCTCTCTCTCTCTCTCTTTCTCTCTCTCTCTCTCTCTTTTAATAAGAAGTATTGGCAGTGGCTGCAAGGATTTCATTAAACAAAATACTGTTTTATACAAGGAAAACAAAACGAAGCTATATCATCTTCCTAGAAACAAAAATTCTCTCTCTCTCTATCTCTCTTAATCTCATGTTAACTGATTGCTTGCGTTGTTTGGATCACTTCAGAACGAGGATAGTAGTGACTGATTAGTTTAAGGAGTAGGAAAACTTTGGGATTTAATTTTCATTGAATTCCTACTATATATAATAGCACCTAGGCAAACTAGTCTACTTTTATTTAAATATTCTACTTATGCTCTCTTTTCCTCTTCATCTTTTCTACTTATTTTTGCAGCTAACAGTACACACTGTAATTAAATCTCCTTTTATATATTCGTTAATAAAATTTAGAAGTACGCACAGCCGGCTTTCTCAGAAAAGAAAGGAAAAAAAAGGTCCTATTGGTGTTCTGTAATGAGTAACAACGGTGAAGTGCTTAATTAATACGGAATGAAGCAGTGCTAAAAGCATGTAAATATTTTTCCTAAAAAGGAATCTAGTAAATTTAAATTTTTAATGTGTAAACTAAATCAATTTATTTTCAGTTTCGTTGTGCACGTAAGAGAGTTTAATTATACACAGCTTTTTTCCATATGAAAAATGATACGGCTCTTCTCAATAGCCAGCATGACAACTTTTTTGTTTTATTATGTTTTTTACTCTTTACTGAAAAAATTTGCATTGTAAAGTGTGACACAGTATACATGCCCATCTTTTTATTTTTCAAATTTTTTTTTATGCAAGTGTCTCAAATTCTGGTATTTATGAATTCTCAATTTTTGTCATCTAATGGTCCATATTTTAAGATTTTGATGAAAAACCAAAATCAACATTTCTTGTATTAATTTGTGGCGACGTGTGATCTGCTAGGTAAATATTTGTGGAGAAGCAATAGCGGTATAGATTGTTGATCAAATGAAAAGTTGCAAAAGTTGTATTTTCAAATTGTAGTTTCCATGAATATAATCATGGCAGACCTTATCTAAAAGAATGCATTAAATACTTTCGTTTTAATTGTATGTATATAAGTTTTATAAGCTTAATTTAATCTAAACGTAAAGAAAAAGAAGATATTAAATAAGGTTATAATCGGTCTAAAGATAAAAAATTTGTCTGAGCTCTTGATATTGTAAATTGTGATCTCAAAATAGTGCCCCCCAGCGACTTTAGCTAGTTTGGACATGATAGTCAATTGTAAAGAGAGATTTTGTTTACGGATTTAGTGTGTATTTATTTTAAAGAAATTAATTATCATTACATTCAATGTTCTGTATCTTTAATGTAGTACTAAATTTCTTATATGTAAATATTAATTATTTTTACATTCAATATTACATGGCGCCAATATATATAATACATTTATCATTTCAAAATTCTGATTTTCTTATATGTATATAAATATAAAAAATTCTAAAGTCTTTAAATACAAAATAACATTCTATATGAGTAATTCAATAAATAATTCGGAATTTATTTGTAAGCTTCATTGAAATCGTCTATTAGTTGAAAAGATGTTGAAAAATGAAAATTATTAATTTGCAAATTTTGTGATATAGTTGTAACTTGTAACCATGGAAGGAGGACATGTAGAGTTGCTGTGTCCTTTAATTGCAACTCCTAACGCAATTTCGAACTTTGTAAGATGCATTTGGCAACAATTTTCAGTCGGAATAGTGCTATTCTTCTATTCAACTATTCCATCAGTTACCAAAGAAGCAGTTAATTTGTACTTAAGAGCACTTGATTGAACAAAAAGAATAACTGTTCTACAATTAATTCAAATAAGAGAAAACAAATAATGTTCTAAAATCAATTTTCTGAATATTTTGTTACTCGCATATACCAATATGTTCATGAGTAAGGCTGGAGTGTAGAGGGATGTAAAGTTTTTTCTTCTTGTTATTCATAAAAAAATATGAGAAAACAAACAGAAATATTTTCTTTAATTATTTAGATCTTTCAGTTTTCTTTTTTTTCTCTCTTTTGAGGTAGAGATCCTCCAGTTTTCATCATTATGATCCGTTTCTAATTATCTCGATAAATTAATTAATATTTGTAGGTTCTTGTGAAGCTTCAACAAATTAAGCAGGACAAAGGTTGCACCTTGGAATCATCCGCTTCCCAATTAATGTAAGTGACGAATTAAACTAATTAGTTGCTAAAGAAACTAATGATTTCGTTATTTTTCATTTTTTAAGTTCAATAAAATCTATAACATCCATTCATTTTTTTTTTGACTTTTCTCTTGGTTTGCATCTTTTCAGAATTAGGATTCACAGAACAAAAAAGTTAGAGAAATCAGATAAATATGGAAGGCTGGGGTTGAGACATTAAACGACCTAACCTGCTTGTGTCTTTTGAAAGGTAAATTATTTTCTACTCTATCCTTATTTTTCTTTTATAAAGGTGGAGGTTGGCTCTGAAATTAATATTAATAATATATGAATAAAAATAAAATTTTGCTATATTATAATGGAAGTAATCTTTTGTTCTAAACAAAAATATTTATTTTTATTTCTAAATAATTTATTATAGAGAAATTATTGTTGCCGTCTACGTTTTGTATCCTTTATATACACACCAAAACTTATTATACTAAATAGGTTATGTACTTATATCTGAATTTGTAATTATTTATAATTAGTATAGAAGTTATTTATCAGTTTTTTTTCTTAAATTATTATAGAAATTTTAATTGAAAACATTGTTGCACAAGTTCAAATTCATTTTGCATAACAGTTAATCCTAATAATATAAGGTATAAATAATTTTATCATTACATACAAATACTTTCTAAAAAAAAAAGTACAAACACATCAGGGGTGCAAATAAGAGGTGCAGTTAAGAGTTGCAATTATGACTAGTATTAATTTAGTTTGATTTTGTCATGTTCTCAGTTTGTATTTATATAGTAGTTTAAATTTTGCCATATATAGTTACAAAAGTAATCTTACAAGTTTCAAGCTGGTATCGTATAATTTTATGATTGTTTCTTTATTTGCATGTTTCAAGTTTTTTTATTCATGTTAACAAATTTCATGCTTAATTTTCGTTGAATTACTTAATTCTAATGCTAATAATTAAATACTTTTTTCTATAATGCTGATATTTAATGATAATTTCTTATAAATTCAAAGGTCATAAATTAAAATGTCTAGACTATTTGTGAATAAAAATTAATTGGATTACTTTGGATCTTTTTCTATCCATAAATTATTTCATTTGGCAAATCATGGAAAAGTGTTAAAATAGTACAATTAGAATAGCAAAAGTAGAATAGTAATAGACTAGTAATATTTGAAAGAGTGAACAGAAGATTACTATTTTCAAACTATTCGGAAGAGTGAAAATATTATTTGACAAAAAATTAGGGATTTTTTACTATTCTGCACATCGAAAATGAGTGTTATTTCACTATTTGACCAATGAGTCCAAATAGCGGGACAGACTCTTTTGGATGTTATTTCATTTCTCTATTCGATATTTAGCACAGATTATCTGCTGGAATAGTCATTTTTCTGGCATTCCATTTTGAAAATGAAGTGTCAAATAATTCGTTGCACAAACTTGGCGAACCTACAAGTTAAAACTTGAAATAATTCACTACCTTTTTCTCGAAAGAAAAAACAAAAATACTGGAATTGAATACAATTCACATCTGAGTTCCATCAAAGAGAAAGTACTGGAATTTAATACAATTCACATTTGAATTCCATCAAAGAGAAAGTACTAGAATTTAATACATCGGAGATAGAAGAGTGGACTAGTGGTAGGGGTGTCAATAGGCCTGGAACTGAGCAAATAATATCCATTCAAATCCGCATTTAAGACGGATATGGATATTTTTTGTTGTAAATTTTTCAGATACGAATTCGGATATTTATTAAATACAATGAAAAAATCCAAATATGAATATGGATAAATTTTACAAGATAGAAACGAGTGAATATCCATTTCTATCCGAAATTCATTTCCCATCCCAAACCCAGAACCAATTGTCTCTCTCGCAAATCCAAAATCCTTCACCTCATTGCTCCCTAAGTGGGAGAGAGAGAGAGGCGGCACGGAGGAGAGAGAGTGAAGGCAGAGGGGCAGCATGACAGAAGCAGGGCGAAAGCAGGGAGGGGATAGGCGTGGCAAAGGCGGAAGCCATCGTGATGGTGCAAGACGGGGCAAGGAAAGAGAAGAGGCAGTACAAAGTAGGAGACAACTGGACGGAGAACCTCTGATCTAGTTTCTTCTCCTCCCTCCCTCCCTCTCTCTCTCTCCGCCAAAGAACTCTCTGTTTTTTTTTTCCAAATAATTGTCTCCATCTCTCATTTGAAAGCTTTCTATTTCACTCTTTTTTTTTTTAAATGAGGCAACTGCTACCATTTAGAATTAAGAAATAATTTGTTACATAGAGCATACACACACGTTCTGAACCAATTATTTTTGCCTATTCTAAACCATTCTAAATGGCTACTTTTGTGAACTTTATTTCAGCTGTTTACTTTTAATTTATTTAAGATAATTTATTAAGCCAGAGTAGGTTCTTCAATCATCCTTAGAGTGGATGATATCCAACAAGTATTCATTTTGTATCTGTATTCATAAAGTATTCGTTTCGTATCCATATCCGTTTAAGACAGATTTGATTTTAAGTTTTGATATTCTTTTAATATTCGTATTCATATTAGTATCTGCGCATTGAAAGATGGATACGAATTTAGTATTTGCATTATTCATTCCGAATCCTCTTTGTTTACACCCCTAAGTGTCAACAAATAGAGATTTTATAATTTATCCATCTTTGTAAATTTTTGAAACAAATTGCCCTCTCATCTATCTTTTTTCAATAAAATATCCCTGTGTGTCCTCCTTTCTCTTTTATTCACCCTCACCTAGCTTCAATATTCCCCCTATAATCCCTCTTATAAATATAGTAAAAGAAAAGAAGAATAAAATATTTTCATTTCTAATTTTTATGTTATTGTATCCATGCTAATGTCAATTAAAATAGCAACTAATTAATGAGAAAATGCATTTAGTCTTACAAAAGGAAACAAACAAAAGTTTCAATTTTTCTTCATTTCATATGAGAAGCAACTTTTTTTGTTCCTTTTGTTTAAAAATGAAAATATAAGAAAAATGAAAAAAATAATATTATTAGAATTTTCATTCATCGATTCATCGATTCATCAATGTTGAAGGCACCCTGCGGCCCACAAAGAGTCGATGCCTGTGGTATTTTAGCAGATTAATCTACTCACTGTTGACTTCATATATACCTTTTTTTAGTGTTTAGGTCACAATTATAAAACAATACCCGAAGTAGCTAGTATGGCAGAAGCTCTGGTGTTTGCGGTGCTCCAGAAAATTGCTGCCGTCATTGGAGAAGAAGCATTCAGAGCTGGAACATCCAAGTTATTTAAAGAGGCATCTATTCTAAGAGAGGTTCAGTACGATATGAAGCAAATTCAAGGGGAGTTTGAAGTAATGCAGGGATTTTTAAGAAAAGTGGATGTGCAAGCATCCAGTGACCAAAGCTTTGAAAGCTGGTTGAAGCAAGTTAGAAAGGTGGCATATGATGTTGAGGATATAATTGACGAATATGCATATCTGATCGGACAAAAAAGCAGCATCACAAACATAGCAAAAAAAATAATTTATTATATAAAACACCCAAAAACTTGGGATGAGATAGCCACTCAGCTCAAGGAAGTGAAAGGTCACCTTGATCACCTGACCCATATGAGAGATCGTTATGGAATTACAATCCCAGAAGACAGTAGAAGCAACAGATCAAATGCTAATGGGTTGCCTAACATGTTAGACTATTCCCACTTGGTTGATGAAAATGAAATAGTGGGAAACTTAGATGAAAGGAACCAACTGATTCGATGGTTAACAAACACATATCGAGATCGAGCAATTATTTCTATTTGGGGGATGGGAGGTTCGGGTAAAACAACTCTTGTAAATTACATTTATAAAAAAGAAACTAAAGAGAAGTTCAAGTACCGTGCATTTATTTCAGTTTCCCAGAACTTTCAAGTAGAAGATTTACTGAGGAGTACAATAAAACAGATTTTTGAGAGAGAGGAGAGATGTACAACAGATTGTGATCGCATGGACCGTTTAAGTTTAGAAGAAACAATCCATAACGAGTTACAAAATAAAAGGTACTTGATAGTATTAGATGATGTTTGGAGAAGGGATGCATGGTTATGTTTATCCCGGGCATTCCCCAAAAACGCCGAAGGGAGCAGAGTGGTGATAACAACTAGGATTGAGGATGTGGCATGTCTGGCGGATGAGAATTGCTTAATAACAATGAGAACTCTATCAAAGAATGAAGCGTGGGAGCTTTTTAATAAAAAGGCATTTGGAAAGCTAAAAGAGAAAACATGCCCTCAAGAACTCCTGGGGTGGGCTGAAAAAATCCTGGATAGGTGTCAGGGGCTACCTCTAGCTATTATGGCAATTGGGAGCCTTCTATCTTTTAAGGGCATGAACGAGACACAATGGAAATTATTCTATAATCAGCTTAGTTGGGAACTCTCAAATAATACGGAGCTGAGTTCAATTGCTAATGTTCTGAATCTCAGTTATGATAATCTACCAACCTACTTAAAAAATTGTTTTCTTTATTGCAGCCTATTACCTGAAGATTTTCTTATTAAGAAGAAGTGGATTATAAGGCTATTGATATCTGAAGGTTTTATTGAGGATGGGGGACCACAGAAAACAATGGAGAAAGTAGCTGAGGATTATCTTGTGGAGCTAGCTCACCGCTCTCTACTTCAAATTGTAGGATGGAACGTTTATGGAAGACCAAAGTGGTTTAGAATGCACGACTTGGTGAGAGACATATGCATTGCTAAAGCTAAAACTGAATGCTTTGGCATTGTATGTGACCACCACTTATCTCCCCTTGACGGGAATGCTCGTCGTATTTTTATTCACAATTTGAGCGAAGATTCACAACCAATAGTTGTGTCATCCAAGCTTCGATCCCTCCTTTTGTTCCCCACAAAAATATCATCTGGAATTGAGAGTGCTTTGACAAATCTCAGGTTGTTACGTGTCCTTTCTCTTAGTCAGTCTGACATAGAAAACTTGCCTGCTGTGATTTTTGAATTGTTCAACTTGCACTATTTAGATTTATCATCTACGAAAGTTAAGGTCATTCCAAAATCATTGAGAAAATTGAAGCTCCTAGAGACATTAGATCTCCGTTTTACTCCTGTTGTGCAATTGCCCCGTGAAATAACAAACTTGAGTAAACTCAGGAATCTCGTTGCAACATTTTATATTGATCATCAAGACCGAGAGTATGACTCCTTTATTGGCATGTCTGTTACACCTAACATTTGTGGTTTAAAAGATTTAACAAAGTTGAAATGTATAGAAGCAAATGATGAATTAGTTTTAAGGCTGAGGAGCTTGATAAAACTAAGGAGTTTATTTCTTTTGAAAGTAAAGGCAAGCCATATTGGTGATTTACAGGTTTCAATTACAAAATTGCCATTTCTCTCTAACCTGGGGATAATTGCACGCAACAAAGATGAAGTTCTTAATCTTCAGACCCTTAATCCCTTGCCAGGGTTAGAGAAGCTTTACCTCAAGGGCAAACTAGAAGGAGGAGTTATTCCCCTGATATTTGGCAGCTTCAGTAAGTTGAGAGACCTAAGATTGGGATGGTCAGGATTACTAGAAGATCCTCTATGCTCCTTTTCCCATATGTCAAACCTTGTTCAACTACATCTCTACAGGATCTATGAGGGGCCTACCCTGACTTTCCGTTCTGGATGGTTCCCAAAGCTGCAAAAGGTATATTTGGCTGATCTGTTTGAATTGGTTTGGATAGACTTTGAGGATGGTACCATGGGAAGTTTAGATTTGCTAAATCTAATAGGCTTGAGCAAACTCACACGTGTCCCAGAAGGTATGAGATATCTTCGTACGCTTACAAAATTTATTCTCACCGACATGCCAGAGGAATTTTTGAAGAATTTTGGAGGAAATGAGTGGAACAGTCTTCACCGTGTTACGTACATGTCCAGAAACAAGAAATGTAAGATTGAAATATTTTTTTTTTGTTTTACCCGCTAGATTTTTTATCAAAATTTGGTTGGTTTAAATAGCACTTTTTATTAAAGCGTGTGAGCATCCATGCTTTTTGGAGCTACACACACTGATATGTTAAATGATATCGTTCAACACAACCTTACAACAAATTTTTTGTAACATTAACTAGTTAGGTACCTTTTTTGTTATATAATTAGGACAGATGGGATGACATGACTGTCAAATATTCACAACAACCACTCTGGTTAACACAAATTTATCAAAAGTAAGAATCCTAACTCTAGGTCACCAACAAAAATTGTTACTGGAGTTCAAATCTGAAGATACCGTTGTACATTCTTTTAAGTATTTTTCTGAGCATTTAATTATTTGTTTAGTCCTTTAACTCTTAATTCACTATCTTATGTTTTCTTTTCCATGGTTTCTGCTGTCGTTTGCCACTCGATATGAATGAAATTTGATGCTTTCTTGTTGGGTAATGCAATTTGATGAGGTTAGTCGACTCTATATATATTATATGAGTAAAGCTAGGATGCTCTAAAGAGCATCGGCAAATTCTCAGGTATCTCTTGTTCTAGGGTTTCTGTACATGTAAACTGTCAGGCAAGGCCTAGAACAGGTTCAAATAAGATCTCCTTTCAATTATTTACATGAAAATGTGTAGGGTTTTATAGGCCATGGTGCCAAAACTAGTAAACTAATGAATTCTTACTTGTGCCGGTCATCCCCTGTACAGTAAATGTCATGTTGTTTCTTTCAAGAGTAAAAAGCTCTATAATTATTTTTTTGCTTTTGTTGGCTCAGTTGACAATTCAGCCTGTTATGCTTGGTGCTTTCGTTGGATCGAAGAAGAATGGTTTGTTCTACTATGTGTTGCCTTGCCTGTTATACTAGTGTATGTTTATTCAATAAGTGATATGGACTCAGAAACTTATTATGAAGTTTGGGATAAGCTTGGTCTTGTTTGTAGTGTTATGTTGAGATGCTTTGTATTTGGTGTATTATTTCAGTTACATCTTTAAATGTTTATTGGGATATTTTGTACTCTATATTGTGTATTTGGCATATACAGATGCTTTTTTCATATTAATGTTGTATTGTCAACAGTTCACTTTTGGGATAAGCAGGCAATCAAATGCAGGCGGCAAAAATGGTGGTACAATGCGTCCAATTGTTTCAGAAGCCCACCGGGGCGGTCACTAGTCAGGTTAGAGTCCAGCACATTGGAAGAAAGTCCCATTATTGATTCGCAAGATTAATGAAGGATGGGACAGAGTTCCAAATGGAGATTGATGAGAATCTTCTTTTTAGTTAGAGGAGATTGATTCAGTGAATCCATTTACAATTGAATACATACATACCTACACTTTACCAAAAACTCACAATACAGCGAAAACAGCATCTAGTTTATCAAAAATTGAATGAAGTGATTGTGATTGCAAAATGAAACTAAAATAGCACCCGTTAAGTATTGTTTCATCTAATGTGGTCTTCAAGCCGGAGATGATTTGAGCTTGTACTATTCAGCCCGACTAATAGGCTTCAATATCTAGGAACTACACTATGCAGAGCATCTAATTCTGAGAAGGGGCGGGAGGGGGGATCCTAACGCTCATGAAATAAAATTTAGATTCCATAGGCAAAATAATAATTGGATCATTAATTATGATATTCTCTACAATTTTTAAATATGAGAGCGAATTTTTGTACGAATTTTGATATCATTGGACAATTATTCGGCCCATCAAATCCAAATTTGATCCAATAAGCGTTGGAATTCCTTATTTTCTTAGTTCTAGGCCTATTTAAAAATTTTGATGCCATTGTCATGTTGTACGGTAAATGAACATAAATTCGTTCTGGTCTTGTAATTGCTGACCAACCATTACAAGACTTAATCGGATACTGGTAACATCCCTTATTACCCACCATAAAAAAGCAACTAATTCACTAAACTTCTATTTGAAAAGAGAAGTCAATTACTCAAAATAACAGATGATTAATTCCCCAATATTTAACTTTTTTTTGTCAAAAAAATTAAGAAATCCCCAAATGTAAGCCTCAATTAAAAAACATCAATTCATGAACAAATGAAAATTAAAAATTTGCGATTTAAAAAAAAATCCCTAATGAAACACCCAATAGACATTATTTCCCAACTAACACATTACAGAAATTATACTTAATTTACCTACTTGTACTACGCATGTCTGAAGCAAGGTCAATGCACTTGGTCGTTTGGTCGTTTATAATTGACGGCCCATATAAATTAACAGGAGCTGGTCAACTACTCAATGGATTGGTGTCAATTTAAAAAGAAAAGAACTAATGTATGAATCTTTTGACACGTTTTTCCATTGTCAGAAAGGGTATCAAGCTGCATTTATTTTGTCCTTATTAATCTTTTCAGATACATTTGAGTGCAATTTAACACATTTATTAATTTACTGCAAGTCCGTCGAAGATCTATCGGAGCTTTGCACTCTTTGCCCACTAACCTTAAAAAAAATAGAAACCAATAGAGAGTCTACGATCTCATGGAGAAACAAAAACTTTCTACGGAACCTTTTTTAAAAGGAAAAAAAAAAAAGAAAAGAACAAGAAGCCATCAGTTATTGTTTGCTCTCCCTCCCTACCTTCTCTCTTACCACCAGCCATTAATTAGTTAGCCCTCGACCTACCTTCATCTCATACCTTCTTTTCTAGATCTGTGATTCATCCCTCATAAACAAACACAGAGTACAAAACCTCGCAGAAGAAGTAGTAAAACTACTGAGTACTTTGTTCTTTTCAAATTTGCACACCATAGGGATGAAGCGCTCATACCAGGGCAGAAGACCGTGTTGTCGCTGGTAACAGCCTTTCCTCTCTCTCTCAAAACCAATTAATGATTTAGGTTATTTGGATCCCTGCAAAACAGGCACAGTAATTGGTACAAGGATTAAGAAAATGTTGGATTCTATAAATGGATGATGGGTTTGTGGGGACGGAAATAAAAAAATTAGTTCTAAGCGAATTCATAATGATGTTCTCTAATAACAAATTAGGTTGGATATATCTCAATGTTTGTGTGCTGTTTTGTTGTACACATGAGTGAATTAGCCCTGAATTAATTCCTATGACTGCGCCATTTCATTCAATCAGGACTAAATCAAAGTATTTTTTTTCCAAAAATTCTAGAAGGCATCTGGTTTAGGAAATTAAAGATGGTCCGGCATGTGTGTGCATGTCTGGCATGTGCTGATCTGCTGTCCATTCACTAAGAAGTTCAATCAAGAGAAAGTTCCTATCAGGTACTAATAAGTTTTTTTTATTTTTTTTTATTTTTTTTTTTGCATAGCGGGTTTTAGTAAGTTTGGGAGATTAATTGTAATCAGATAAGCTGGAGTTTGCTCAATGGAATATATCAGTGCCAGTTTAAATATATATGGAAAATTGGTTATTCTTGGAATATGTGTGATTCTTCTTTTTATATGCAAAAATTTAATATTTTTATCATTTTATTATAGTCATCTTAAAAAATCCGAAAAAAATAGTTACAAAATCCTAAAAATAGAAAATTTCGATATTCTAAATTATTTTGATATGAATAATTTATTAAACAATCTGAATTTTTTATTTGATAAATTTTTTATTTAAGAGAGGAGCTTCATGTTCCTAGAAGCATGTTAGTTTTACTCTCATATATAGCAAGTAATAGTTTAATAACATGATTCACACAGAAATATTAGAGTCATTATATTTTTCCCCTTATGATATTATTACTATTTTGCAACTTCAATTGCAGTTCAGAAAAAGAATTTGTAATACTTCTTTGTTAAAATAAATAATCAATTTGTTAATCCAGCGAGTTAATTATTACAAGCGCATCCCTCATGTCATAGTATTATAGAGAATAGGTGTGGTACTATAAGTACAAGGACTAGTTTAGGGAAGAGTTGTAAGTTAGGCTGAGATCTTTTTGTTAGTTTTCAGGTGTGACAATCGATAAAACAATACTTGGTGTAATATGGCAGAAGCTTTGGTGTTTGTGGTGCTTCACAAAATTGCTGCCACCATTGGAGAAGAAGTGGTGAAAGCTGGAACTTCCAAGTTATTTAATCACATACCAATTCTAAGAGAGATTAGGCACGATATCAAGCAAATTGAAAGGGAGTTTGTTGTAATGCAAGCATTCTTAAGAAGAGTGGATATACAAGCATCTAGCGATCAAACTTTTCAACTTTGGTCAGAGCAAGTTAGAAAAGTGGCACATGAAGTGGAGGATGTAATTGATGAATATGCATATCTGATCGGAAAAACAAAACACACCAACAACATTGCAAAAAGAGCATTATATTATGTCAAAAATGCTCATGCCTGGAGTGAGATAGCTACTGAGATCAAAGAAGTAAAAGGTAGCATTGATCACCTGACACAGATGAGGTACCTTTACGGCATTACAATCCCACAAGAAGGTAGCAGCAACAGACTTAATGCTGGTAGGTTGTTGAATATATCAGATTATTCTCATTTGGTTGATGAAACCGGAATAGTGGGAAATCTAGAGGAAAAGAGCCAACTGATTCAGTGGTTAACAGAGACACAATAAGATCGGGCAATTATTTCTATTTGGGGAATGGGAGGTTCTGGTAAAACTACTCTTATTAGTGACATTTATAAAAGAGAAGACATTAAAAGGCACTTCGAGTGTTTTGCATTTGTTTCTGTTTCTCAAAGCTTTCAAGTAGAAGAGTTACTGAGGAGCATAATAAGGCAAATCTTTGAGAGCGAGCAGAAAATTACAACAGGGTTTGATCTAATGAACCGTATTAGCTTACTGGAAACACTCCGTAGTGAATTGCACAATAGAAGGTACTTGATAGTATTGGATGATGTATGGAAGAGGGACGCATGGGTATCATTATTGCGGGCATTCCCCATAAATAGCAAAGGGAGTAGAGTAGTTATAACAACTAGGAATGAAGATGTTGCCTATCTAGCAAATGATAATTGTTCTCTTAAAATGAGAGCTCTTTCAAAGCAGGAATCATGGGAGCTTTTTAATAAGAAGGCATTTGCCGACAAAAAAAGAAACTGTCCTCCAGAAATTATGAGTTGGGCTTTGAAAATTATCAACAAATGTCAGGGGCTACCTGTAGCTATTGTTGCAATTGGAAGTCTTTTATCCTTCAGAGGATTAGATGAAAAAGAATGGAGATCATTCTATAATCAACTTAGTTGGGAACTCTCGAGTAACTCTGAGCTGAGTTGGGTTGTCAATGTTCTAAATCTCAGTTATAGTGATCTACCAACTTATTTAAAAAATTGTTTCCTATTTTGCGGTCTGTTACCTGAAGATTTCTTAATTAGGAGGATCTGGATTACAAGGATGTTGATTGCTGAAGGCTTTGTTGTTGATAGGGGACCAGATATAACAATGGAGGAAGTAGCTGAGAATTATCTCGTGGAGCTTGCGCACCGTTCTCTGCTTCAAGTTGTAGAAAGGACCATTTATGGAGGAGCAAAGAAATTCAAAATGCATGACCTGGTGAGAGACATATGCATTGCTAAAGCTAAAAAGGAAAGCTTCGGCATTGTATGTTACAACCAATTGTCAAGCCTTGACGGAAAAGCCCGTCGTATTTTTCTTCACCATCTGAATGGAAGCTTACAACCTATTGTAGATTCATCGAAGCTTCGTTCCTTCCTTTTGGTCCAGGGAGAATTATCACTACCTTCGATTGAGAGCGCTCTATCGAATCTCAGGCTGTTGCGCGTTCTATGCCTTAATGGGTCAAATATAGAAAACCTTCCCGATGTAATTTTTGAATTATTCAACTTGCACTATTTAGACTTATCAAACACAAAAGTTAAGATGATTCCTAAATCATTGGGAAAATTGAAGCTCCTACAGACATTGGATCTAGGGTTAACATCTGTTGAGAAATTGCCCCGGGAAGTGTTCAAGTTGAGTAAACTGAGGCACCTTTTTGTGTCATCCTATCACGATTATCAAGAACGACAATATGATTGCTTTTATGGTGTGACAGTTCCAGCTATGATTTGTGGTCTCAAAGATTTACAAACCTTAAGTTATATAGAAGCCAATGATGAACTGGTTTTGAGACTTGGGAGCTTACAAATGCTAAGAAAACTATCTCTTTTTAATGTCAAGAGAAGCCATATTGCTGATCTATGTGTTTCAATTGCAAAAATTCCATTTCTCACCAACTTAGGGGTAGTTGCATGTGACAAAGATGAAGTTCTTAATCTTCAAACCATTAATCCCTTGCCGGGATTAGAGAGGCTTTACCTCAAGGGGAAATTGGAGGGAGGTGTAATTCCCTCGATATTTAGCGGGTTCAATAAGTTAAGCGACCTAAGATTGAGCTGGTCAGGGTTACAAGAGGATCCTCTAAAATCCTTCTGTCACATGTCAAATCTTGTTGAACTACACCTCTATAGGATCTATGAGGGGTGTATATTGACATTTTGTTCGGGATGGTTCCCCAAGCTACAAAGGCTTTCTTTGGCTGATTTGTTTGAATTGGTATCGATCAACCTTGAAGATGGTACCATGACATCTTTAAATCATCTAGAGCTTATGGGATTAAGCAAACTGGAGCGTGTCCCAGAAGGCATGAGGCATCTTCATTCACTCAAAAAATTGATCCTCGCTGATATGCCAGCGCAGTTCATCAAGAATTTGGAAATGATTGGGACATTGTTTATCCCATTCATTAGCACAGACAAGAAATGTAAGATTCTAGTCTCTTTGTACTTACCTACTATTACTAACGTGAAGTTAGTTGTTTGAATAGCATATTCTATTACATAGTACAAACTCCAAGCTAATTTGGGTCTTCTACACTGTTTTCCAAAATCACAGTGTTTGATTGATCCTCATAATGTAACTTTGTTATACTCAATTTGTAATGTTTTTGCTATCATAGTGTTTGTACTATGTAATTGGATAGGGGGAACAAATTATACGTCCTGTTTATTTATTTTGTTACAACAACCACTCTGTGTTTGATACCATTTTATTCAAAACAAACCTCATAACCTTATTACTTGTACTAATTTGTATTTTCCAAAGTAATGAAATCTGGAGTTGTTGTACCTTTTTAATTATTTTGAAGTTGTTCGATGTTTTCAAAAACATTTCTGACTATTTTGTTAATCCTGTAATTTTTCAAGATTTTTGATGCTTTCTTCTTCTCGGCGGATGTGCCACTTAAATGAGGTTGGTCAACTGTACTTATTGTAGTTGCATTTAAGTAATAATCTTTGCATCTGTCGGTATAGAATTGCGCTCTATAAAAGTAAACTACTAGACAAAATCACAAACCGGTTTAAATAAGATTCCCTTTCTTTATATGTGATTAAGTAGAATTTTATGGCTGATCATGCTCTCCTGTAATTTAGTTTGTACCATTCATATTCCCTATATGCTGGCATTAATTAGCCAACACAGTAAATGCCTTGTAATTAATTCCATTGCACAACAATAAGATAATTGGAAAGAGTTATATAATTAATTCTTAACTTCTTTTTGGCTCAGATAACTAACGGTGGTTTTATGCTTGAGGTTCACTCTTTTGTGTATGTCATGTTGCTCCTTGATTTAGTAAGAATGGTTCTTTTAACTGCTTGCTCTGCTCTATAATTATATTCATTCAATAAGAGACAAAGACTCACAAACTTATTGTATTTTTTTTTAGAAATTTACTCTTTTTTTTTTGATAAATTTAATGAGAATTTAAGGTCTGTTCTGTGCATTCTCTGCCTCTAGTTTCCTTTTTTTTTTGGGAGCTGATATATAGATATTGACATTAATACCTTTATCGATGCCAATTGTATAATTCATATTAAATGAGTTATTATTCATATTAGCATATTTATTATATAACTTATTTGTATAATATTTTTATTATTCAACTTAAATTTGTTATTATTTAAATTAGCGGTATTTAAGTTGAATAATAAAATACTATACAAAATAAATTGTATAATAAAATCATTAACATGAATTATAACTTATTTTATATAAATAATAAAATCGGTATCGATGACGATATCAACGATGATAACTCCCAAATATTTTCCTTTTTTTTACTTGTACATCTTGACATAGGTCAGGGGTCTGTCATGGAGGTTGAAAAACAAAAGGGAAACACAAAAATAAACATGGTTGATATACAAGAGTTGATATCATGATATTATGTATTTTGCAAATTTTATCTTTTTATTAAGATAAATTCCAATATAGATCATGGTTGTCATTTGTCAACATGCCATTAAAAAATGCAGCGAATTCAAACAAAAATAATGCGGGCTCTTTGATCTAACTTTAATTGGACATACATTAAACTAAATTGTGCCAAAGAGATATAATAAGGAAAGCTAATGTATCTGTTGATCTATTCCTAAGCCAATGTAAAGTTTCTATTTTTGATGTTTCATATATAGCCTAAAAAGGTGTAAATTCAAATTAGTGAAATTAGCTTAGGAGTTAGGAGACAAAGACGTACAACAATACATATAATTAGCTCCAGTCAACAAAGATGAACATCAAAGAGAAGAACAGATATATCTTCAAACGCAATGTCTGATACACAGTCAAACCCCTTGCTTGGATAAATTGATCGAAGTTAGCGATATTCCTTACTTGGATAAAGTCCAAAGACGCTACATAGTATATAAAGAGTTGTTTGCCAAGAAAGAACAGGAATTAAGTAAACAGGTTAAACAGAAAGAGAATTAATTTTAATTAATTACTACTCAAAGGCCCATGCATTTTCACGGCGAATCTCTTCTTCTTCTTCCGGGGTGAAGTCATTTTCGATATTGAAGATCTCGCGAATTTTTTCTGGAGACTTCCCCTTTATCATGTCGGCCACCTTTTGGCATGCCCGGTCTAGCAAATCTCGTATATCGAGATAATTAGCAGCAAGCAGTAGATTGTACAGCGTATCGTTATTAACGTTCAGGAATTCTGCATCCCACTACTTCAGATCCTCCTCAGGTGATATCAAGCTGGTTGTCTCAGCAGAACTACCCCCCTCTTCTTTCTGAGCCTCAGACACATCTGTTGCCTTCTCTGCAGCCTTAGCATGCTTTGTGCAATACTCAATGACCTTTGCAAGGGTCTTGGAATCAACGTTGGGCAGTGGGATGGCGTCTTGAGCACAATCATCCTCAATCAGGTGACGTATTGCCTGAGAGTGCATTGCCACGACCTCCGACACTATGAACTCTTCTCCTTCGAAGCTTTTGAGTATGACCATCTTGGTGTTGTTGTTTTCGTCTGCCATTAGCTTTTTCTGAAAGAGAGAAATTCGAAGGAAAGCAAAACAAGTTTGAGGGAGATGAGAATTATAGTTTGCAATGTTTGCTGGGAGCAAAGACTACTGAAGCATGTGACATTATATTGGACATCAAGGCGGTGAGCATCTTAACAAAATTAAGCATATCCTTTTTTGCCTTCACAAAATTAAGCATTTCAGAAATAGGACATTTATTTATTAGCTTCCATATTTGTTATTGTACAAGGCCGAATTTAGGGAACTCAGTTTAAAAGTGATTGAACGGTAGATATAGAATCTGGCCCATATATCCTTTTTAATCATGTTTATTCAGTTCATTCAATAAAAAATTATGTTTATTCTGAGATTAATAGCTTAGATTGGAAATGTACAAAAGTCTAATATTAGTCTTCAACTCTTCATATATTGCAGTGGAGCAAATAAACATCAGCAGGGCAATGCAAATGGTTATTTATTTACGTTTGTAAAATAAAGAACCTTTATTCATAAAATTTAGTGTGGTATAAAAATCATGAGAAAACGTAGGATGCTCCTTGTAATCTTTTTATAGATAAACTAAAATCTTTTACTCCATGTCCTTGTTATTTGGTCTACGTTCTAAAAGGGTAAATTTTTGGTTCAGTCAATAGAGGGTATTATCCGCGCATATATTTCTCATATGTAATTTAATTTTTCTTTTTTGGTATAACGGTTCTCGTTAATTCTGATATTTATTTTTTTCTTTTAAATATTTTTTACAGGATTTGAACTTAGTCTTTCCGTAAAAAAAATGAGATCTAAATTTATCGCTACTATGTTAAGCATGCGATTATTTGTAATGTAAATTGTTCAAACGGATGGCAGTTTATGATTAGATAATTTCTATAGATAAATTTTACATCTAAATAAATATAGTTTTAAAAACATTGAATATATCTGTTGCAGTTAAACATTATTGACTGTTTAAAATCACATACAATAACAATTGACTAAAAACATTATCAACACGTGACACATACAATACACACAACTAACAATTGACTAAAAACACAACAACAAACATCATTGACTGTTTTAAATCAGCAACACTCCAGGTGCAAGTTTCGTTTTGATAGTACTTCCTTTCTTTAAATAAAAAAAGTTAGATGGATTGAGAGCACGTCAACTTTCTTTTTTACAAAAAAAAAAGGTGTGACATTGAATAATAATTTATGTGGTCAACATCATTTCCTTTGTTGTCTCAGTACCAGGCAACCAGTACACATATCTGTAATACTTTATTAAAATCTTTATTGGGAATAATAGACAGATATATGGTCTTTTAGTGGAAATGTTTTGATGGGTTTGGTCGGGTGATAATATTTTATTGAGAGTAATGAAGAAAAAAAGGGAGAAAAAAGGGAAAAATATTGTTAGCATGACATATTTAGTGGCTGCTTGCTAGTGGTCTTGTTCTAATAACCTTTTGACAATGATGAGATCATGATAATGATTATTGTCACTTCAATGGCAATGCTTTTATAAACATACATTCCTAATCCTCTAATCAAATAAACTATCACCTGATCGCTTCCTTCTCTCTCTCTCTCTCTCTCTCTCTTTGATTCCATTGAAAGTTTCTTCTTATTTTGGTGTTAAAAATTATTGCAGAAGCACATTGACTGTTACTTTTTGTTAGGAAAAAAAAAGAAGACATCTTTTGTAGAACTGGTGTAAAACCTTTTTTGGATATTTAACGGTTATTTTTCTTCTTATTATTTTATTGAACAAAAAAGAGTAATGTTTATGCAAATTTGAAGTCTTTAGAAAACTTGGTTTTAAAACAATTGAACAAAACAGGTGCTCACATCTCATCTCTGTTTTAGTATGAATAGACGTATAGAAATTGGGCCTGAGATAATATGAAAAAACAGAATAATGTATACAACGAACAAATATGAGCCCAAAATAAACTTTGAGGCCCATTAGGTTTCATAAGTTCACTAAAAACTTAGCCACATGGAAATCAAAAGTTATAGAATAAACTACCAGCTAACAAAAATCAGGCCACACACACACACACACATATATTATATCCAAAAAAAGCTATATATTAAGCCAAATTCAAGGCCCGAAATTGGAAGTCACAAAATATATTCAAACTTGGATCTCATTCTAGTTCACATATCTTCTTCTTCTTCATAGCTGCATGCAATTGCATCATCTGCTTGAATCTTAATACAGAGATGTACTTCTATCCAACGGTACAGTTCCGAAACAAACCCAGCTGGTACCAACAAAAAATACTTGTTGTTTTTCATTCCATCTTGTAATCTGGTACTCGGGACCGGGGACCGCAGCGAAAGGTAGGAGGAAAACGGATCGGATACGAATTGGATAGTGGTAAAACCGTATCCGTATCCGTTTTAATTTTTCGGATACGAATACAGATACCGATATACTCGAATACAAATACGGATCGGATATTAAATGAATACGAATACATCTACGGATATAATCGGATATGTACTAAAATTTATTTAAGTTTTATAAAATTCATTGAAATTTGTCATAAAATAATTCTTTCAACACTATTAGTTATTAAAAAATATATAAATATCTTTGAAAACACTAAAATTCATAATATATATGTAATTATAGTGATGAACAAAACAATTTTTGTCATAATATATATTAAATTATATAGTTTATATCTACTATTCGGATACGGATAATTCAAATTTAAAATCATATCCGTATCCGTATTCACATGGATATTCGGATATCAGATATCCGTATCAAATTTTCAAATATGGATCGAATACGGATCAAATATTATCCGTACCATTTTCAACCCCAGCGCAAGGTCACAATCTTGAGCGCCTTTTTCGGTGCTCTTCCTAACTTTCAGCTCACACATGAAATTTGGTTCGATCAGACCGGGGGACCGGATGCAAACGAGTGAGAGAATATATCCGCGTAGCTGCAACAGACCTAATGCTGGTAGGTTGTTGAATATATCAGATTATTCTCATTTGGTTGATGAAACCGGAATAGTGGGAAATCTGGAAGAAAAGTGCCAACTGATTCAGTGGTTAACAGAGACACAACAAGATCGGGCAATTATTTCTATTTGGGGCATGGGAGGTTCTGGTAAGACTACTCTTATTAGTGACCTTTATAAAAGAGAAGACATTAAAAGGCATTTCGAGTGTTTTGCATTTGTTTCTGTTTCTCAAAGCTTTCAGGTAGAAGAGTTACTGAGAAGCATAATAAGGCAAATCTTTGAGAGAGAGGAGAAAATTACAATAGGGTTTGATCTTATGAACCGTACCAGCTTACTAGAAACACTCCATAGTGAATTGCACAATAAAAGGTACTTAGTGGTATTGGACGATGTATGGAAGAGGGACGTATGGGTATCATTATCCCATGTATTCCCCAAAAACAGCAAAGGGAGCAGAGTAGTGATAACAACTAGGAACAAAGATGTCGCCTATTTAGCAAATGATAATTGTTCTCTTAAAATGAAAGCACTTTCAAAGGAGGAAGCATGGGAGCTTTTTAATAAGAAAGCATTCGTAGAACATAAAAAGAAAATATGTCCTCCTGAAATTATGAGTTGGGCTATGAAAATCGTCGATAAATGTCAGGGGCTACCTCTAGCTATCGTTGCAATTGGAAGTCTTTTATCCTTCAGAGGATTAGAGGAAAAAGAATGGAGAACATTCTTCAATCAACTTAGTTGGGAGCTCTTGAGTAATCCTGAGCTAAGTTGGGTTGCGAATGTTCTAAATCTCAGTTATGATGATCTACCAACTTACTTAAAAAATTGCATCCTGTATTGCAGTTTGTTACCCGAAGATTTCCATATTCTGAGGGACTGGATTAGAAGGATGTTGATTGCTGAAGGCTTTATTGTTGATAGGGGACCAGATATAACAATGGAGGAAGTAGCTCAGAGCTATCTCATGGAGCTTGCGCACCGTTCTCTGCTTCAAGTGGTAGAAAGAACCATTTATGGAAGAGCAAAGAAATTCAAAATGCATGATCTGGTGAGAGACATATGCATTGCTAAAGCTAAAAAGGAAAGCTTCGGTATTGTATGCTACAACCAATTGTCAACCCTTGACGGAAAAGCCGGTCGTATTTTCATTCACCGTCCTAATGGAAGTTTACAACCTATTTTGAATTCATCGAAGCTCCGTTCCTTCATTTTGACCCAGGGAGAATTATTAAAATCTTCAATTAAGAGTGCTCTATCGAATCTCAGGTTGTTGTGTGTCCTTTGCCTTAATGGGTCTAACATAGAAAGCCTTCCCGACATTGTTTTTGAATTATTCAACTTTCACTTTTTAGATTTATCATACACGAAAGTTAGGATAATTCCTAAATCATTGAAAAAGCTGAAGCTCCTACGATCGTTAGATCTTACATTAACATCTGTTGTGAAATTGCCCCAGGAAGTAACCAAGCTGAATAAACTGAGGCACCTTCTCATGCTATCCTATCACAATTATCAGAAACGACAATATGATTGCTTTTATGGTGTGACGGTTCCACCTATCATTTGTGATCTCAAAGATTTACCAACCTTAAGCTATGTAGAAGCAAATGATGAATTGGTTTTGAGGCTTGGGAGCTTACAAATGCTTAGGAAACTATCACTTATTAATGTCAAGAGAAGCCATATTGCTGATTTATGGGTTTCCATTACAAAAATTCCATTTCACTTGAGGTTACCAGATTTAAAAACTTATTTGGATTACATGACATGTGATGCGTTGCTCCTGAATCGATAATCCAATTCGAGTCATGCTGGTTTTTATTTAAATACATTGAATTATTTGAAAGCTTGAGTTCCGATAAACCTGGATAATGTTGTCTCGGTTGAAGTAGCTGGTTCAATTGATTGACCGGCTGTGTCAATTGATCTGATGTTGGCCCAGATGATCCAGCAGGCCCTGCTTGCCCAGAAGGCCCAGACTGATAGAGTGGAAGCCCAGCAGTCAGTCCAATTTGAGATGATCCTTGAGCTTGAGGAGTCGGCCCGTGAAGAGCGGCATTAGGGTTGATCTCGCTGGCGACTTCTCCCCTCGTGTTCGTCCCTCTGGTGATTTCTCCTATGGCGGAGTGTGCCTCTCTGCGCCATCCGCCAATGTTGGCACCTCCGCCGCCTCTGTTGTTGCGTTGTGGCTTGAGGTGGGGGTGTAGAACCCAGCAACTCTCCCTGTTGTGACTCGGTCGCTTGCAATGATCACACCATAGGTTCGCTTTGCCTCTGTCCTTCGTGTAGGTCGTGCGAAAGGCTTGATTGTCTGTGGTTGGGACTGATGACGGGTTCATGAGCCGTCTCCTTGAGTCCTCCTATTCGATCTTGAGAACTACATCATCAAACTGTGGCATTTCTGCCGATGAGAGAATCTATGCCCGAATGGGCTCAAAGCTGGAATCTAAAGCCCCGAGATAAGTATAAATTAACTCATGTTCATTTCTTTTGTGAATTTCCTCTGGATTTATTGTTTCTAGGAGATACATCTGTAACTCTTCCCATTTGGTCAGTAATTCGGCCACTAAATCTGAGTTAGTGAGATTCCCTTGTTTGATTTTGGAAAGTTCTTGTTTTAATGAAAAAATGTGTGCAAAATTCTTTCCTTGGCCATATCGGGTTTTGGCTTTTGTCCAGATTTCTTTGGAGGTTTTACAATACATAAGGGCACTAGAGATTTTTGTGTTCATTGTGCTTAAAAGCCAGGACATGATTAATTGATCCGAGGTTTCCCAGTTTTCTCATCATTTGTGGGTTTGGTTGGGTCACTTGGTCTTGGTTTTTCTTTGGATCCATTAATGAAATGCAATTTCCCTTTTCCTCCTAAGCCTATTTCTACGGATCTAGCCCATGGTATATAGTTGTTGTTACTAGTGAGAATATATGAAGTAATTTTGCTATTATCAGCCATGGTCAATATACTGGTTTTGCTGGTACTGGTAGTGGTCAAGTCAGATGTTAATACCAGAAAAATAATCCAGAGTGAAAAATAAAGAGAAAGAACAGTTTTAAGATATAATGAATTGCTGAGATGATAAGAACAGATGTTGTGCTTGGTTGCCTCCCCTTTTTGCTCGATGAAGACAATTTTTTGAGTTGATGCAGCAGAAGTTCCGTCACTTTTGTGGCTTGGAGCACTGCTTGCTTACAGCACCTTTGTGCTTGGTCTAAGAGCTCGAGATTGAAATCAAACCTGGCTCTGATACCATGTAGATTTAGAGAATGAGTAAGACATTGATTAAAAAGAAGAGATTATTTTACTATGATTGTACAGGAGAAAATATACACCTATTTATAGGCTACTTGTGTAGCTAGCCGTTGCTTTATTTCTATTTTTACACAGTATCCTAATTACAGTCTAATTACAGCCAATTCCTACATTATTTACATATATGAACTTATACTAACCGTTAATACCTTGCCTTGTACAGCCTGTGATGATTATGAAAATCTGAGGCTCTTAATTACTCAATAATTGGTTTCGATCAACTTTGAGGATGGTACCATGGTAAGTTTAAATCATCTAGAGCTTATGGGATTAAGAAAACTCGAACATGTTCCAGAAGGCATGAGACATCTTCATGCGCTCAAAAAATTGATCCTCGCTGGTATGCCAGCACAATTCGTCAGGAACTTGGAAATGATTGGAACTTTGTTCATCATATCCCATTCACTAGCACAGACGAGAAATGTAAGATTCTAATTGCTTTGAATAACGATTTCTATTATAGGGGACAAACTGCAAGCTAATTTTTTTTTTTTTTTGAGGTCAGTTCATATTTATCAAAAGCATTTTCTGACTATTTTATTAATACTGTTTTTCAAGGTTTTTGATGCTTTCTTCTATCCGGTGGATGTCCCACTTAAATAAGGTTAGTCAACTCTATATATTGTAACTATGGAATTGGGCTCTATGGAGATAAACTATTAGAGAACACCAAGAATCAGTTCAAATATGATTTCTATTCTTTATATGTGATTTAGTAGGATTTTATGGGTCATGCTCTGCAGGAGCTCGATGGATTTTTTAAGTCTCAATAACCAAAACTAATGAAAAAAATAAAAATCTGTAATTTAATTTGTACCATTCATATTCCCTATATACTGGCATTAACCAACTGATACAGTAAATGCCCTGTAATTTCATTGAACAGCAATAAGATTATATATGAGAAAGCCTTATATAATTAATTCTTAATTAACTTCTTTTTGGCTCAGATGACAATTGGTGGTCTTATGCTCGAGGTTCACTCTTATGTGTATGTTATGTTGATCTGCTTGCTCTGTTATATAACTATGTTCATTCAATAAGAGACATCAAAGACTCAGAAACTTATTGGATTTTAATTTTTTAGAAAATTTCTTTTTTTTATTAATTTAATGATTAAGGTCTGTTCTTTGCTCTCTGCCTCTAGTTTCTTCTTTCGTTATTTATTTGTACATTTTGATGTAGGTCAGGGATCCGTCGTGGAGGTTGACAAATATAAACCCAAAGGAAAATGTAATCAAACAGATATACCTGCTTTAAGTAGGGGAACACAGTGGTTGTATGAGAATTGATGTCGTGATATTGTGTATTTTGCAAATTTATCTCTCCATTCCAATATGGTCATTATTATATGCTCTTCAAAAGTGTAGCGAATTCAAACAAAAAATGTGGGCTCGTTGATGAAGCCCGAGATGGTTTGAGATTAAATTATTAGGCCCAGAGAATAGTCAAGTGTATTTGGATTCTCAGACCCAATAAATTTTTATGGTCCTTGTGATTCTCTCTCAAAACCCAAAAGATCAAAGATAATGTGGGGTAAATTATGAGAACTATTTTTAATTAGCGTTCTTGTTTGTAATTTTGTATGTTCATATATATAATCTCACATGGTGCGACCAAGTTCATGTAATCAGACGTACGACACAGCATGTTGTCCGTCCAATTGCGTTAAAAATTATGCAAAGTAAATCTCAAAAAAACTCCTTTATAATCCACTTATCTGTACATTGTGCAACGTAGTACTACATAGCAGAAGATCAAGACCCGGCCTACTGGGTGCCTCAAGACTCAAGAACGGTGATTCTAAATTTTTGACAGCCTCACTGCAAGGTCATTTGCTGTGCTATATATCCCAAAGTTCTTTTCTTTCTTGTTTGTATTTCTGATATTACTCTGAGCTTCTTCTCTGACATTACTTGTCATACGTTACTCTCGAGTTGAAGTTATTTTTCTAGACAAATTATATTTGCAGTTGTTGTTCAATCGTTCAGTTCTATGTTAATATCTTGATTTTGTGCTATATATGTTAACATTAGCTAGGTTATTAATTACTTTTGCCATAAAATTGATCAGATTATGACAATATCCAGACTCAAACAAATGGGGTAGGTCATGTCAGATTTAATTTTGAATTAGGACCAAGACGATGATCACAGAAGTCCGAATAGGAGAGCCTATGGGTGTCAAACGGAGAGAACATATGTACAGAAATAGAACTTAAAAAATACATACATATTGCTCAACCAAAAGCTAGGCATCAATTACTCAATAATATAAACTTGGCCCAAACTCTGGCAATTAATTTTACACTAGTTAAATGTAGTTGTTTCATTTTCGATCCTATTTATATGTTTTGCCTGTTTTGGGACTAAATAAAACTAAATTGTGCCGAAGAGATATAATAAGGAAAGCCAATTAATGTATATGTTGATCTATTTGTGAAGGAAGCAGAATTGGAGGCAAATTTTTTCTTTTTTCTTATTTTATTCTCTTTCTTTCTATATATTAGTACGTAAGTAAAGATTAGGACTTCGGAGACAAAGATGTACAACAATACATATAATTAGCTCAGTCAACAAAGATGCACATCAAAGATAAGACATATATATATTTTCAAATATAATGTCTGATACACAGTGAAACCCCTTGATTAAAATTAAACATGTAAGAAACTGATCCAAGTAAGCGACATTGCTTGTTTGGATAAAGTCCAAACACGATGCTACATGGTATTTAAAGAGTTGTTTGCCAAAAAAGAACTGGAATTAAGTAAACAAGTTAAACAGAAAGATAATTAATTTTAATTACTACTCAAAGGCCCATGCATTTTCACGGCGAATCTCTTCTTCTTCTTCAGGGGTGAAGTCATTTTCGATATTGAAGATCTCGCGAATTTTTTCTGGAGACTTCCCCTTTATCATGTCGGCCACCTTTTGGCATGCCCGGTCTAGCAAATCTCGTATATCGAGATAATTAGCAGCAAGCAGTAGATTGTACAGCGTATCGTTATTAACGTTCAGGAATTCTGCATCCCACTTCTTCAGATCCTCCTCAGGTGATATCAAGTTGGTTGTCTCAGCAGAACTACCCCCCTCTTCTTTCTGAGCCTCAGACACATCCGTTCCCTTCTCTGCAGCCTTAGCATGCTTTGTGCAATACTCAATGACCTTTGCAAGGGTCTTGGAATCAACGTTGGGCAGTGGGATGGCGTCTTGAGCACAATCATCCTCAATCAGGTGACGTATTGCCTGAGAGTGCATTGCCACGACCTCCGACACTATGAACTCTTCTCCTTCGAAGCTTTTGAGTATGACCATCTTGGTGTTGTTGTTTTCGTCTGCCATTAGCTTTTTCTGAAAGAGAGAAATTCGAAGGAAAGCAAAACAAGTTTGAGGGAGATGAGAATTATAGTTTGCAATGTTTGCTGGGAGCAAAGACTACTGAAGCATGTGACATTATATTGGACATCAAGGCGGTGAGCATCTTAACAAAATTAAGCATATCCTTTTTTGCCTTCACAAAATTAAGCATTTCAGAAATAGGACATTTATTTATTAGCTTCCATAGTTGTTATTGTACAAGGCCGAATTTAGGGAACTCAGTTTAAAAGTGATTGAACGGTAGATATAGAATCTGGCCCATATATCCTTTTTAATCATGTTTATTCAGTTCATTCAATAAAAAATTATGTTTATTCTGAGATTAATAGCTTAGATTGGAAATGTACAAAAGTCTAATATTAGTCTTCAACTCTTCATATATTGCAATGGAGCAAATAAACATCAGCAGGGCAATGCAAATGGTTATTTATTTACGTTTGTAAAATAAAGAACCTTTATTCATAAAATTTAGTGTGGTATAAAAATCATGAGAAAACGTAGGATGCTGCTTGTAATCTTTTTATAGATAAACTAAAATCTTTTACTCCGTGTCCTTGTTATTTGGACTAGGTTCTAAAAGGGTAAATTTTTGGTTCAGTCAATAGAGGGTATTATCCGCGCATATATTTCTCATATGTAATTTAATTTTTCTTTTTTGGTATAACGGTTCTCGTTAATTCTGATATTTATTTTTTTCTTTTAAATATTTTTTACAGGATTTGAACTTAGTCTTTCCGTAAAAAAAATGAGATCTAAATTTATCGCTACTATGTTAAGCATGCGATTATTTGTAATGTAAATTGTTCAAACGGATGGCAGTTTATGATTAGATAATTTCTATAGATAAATTTTACATCTAAATAAATATAGTTTTAAAAACGTTGAAGATATTAACTGGGCCTAAATCACTGGCATTTGCGTGCCCGGTGAAATTCTAGAAGTCCACAAGGCCTATTTGGACGAGCCCAATTAGTATTTTAAAAGCCTAAACATGTGACCGGAGAGAATCATAAAGCAATGCAAAGAAAAATGAAATAGAACTTCAAGATATTTTAACAGGTAGGTGCATTTATCAGTATATCCCTTAGTAAGAGCATAAATGGCATTGGGGCCCTTTTTCGATGGAACCGAACTAATTAATGGGCTTTTCTATGAAGTTGTTGACACCATTATTTTCACAAGTTTGGATTGGCATATATCACCCACAAGCATCGCATCATTGCAAACAGTATTCTATAAAAATATTGTGTCGTGTCTATACGTATGAATCATCCATGTGTTGTGTCATGCAGATATCCGTACAAATGAACACATATTGTTCCACATTATTTTTTTTATAAAGGAGTTAAAAACTATACTTATAACGGCACTAGCCAACAAGTCGAGCATGCTGCGTGTAAGTAAAATGTCTGCATTTTTTTAGTCATATTTAGAATTATAAAAAAATAGTTTTCATTGAAATATTTTTAGAAAGAAACAAGATATATTTAGAAATATACATTTTTATTCGTATTTCGACATACCTACATATCTCATAAATTTGGGATACACTTGAACGTGTTGTGTTGTATCATACTTATATCTATCATCCAACACAGTTTTTTAAAGACACGACTTATGTGTCATGTCTAAGTCGCATTTGAATATGTGCAATATATGTATCGTGTCTAAAATCATATTTGAACACATACAAATCGTATCATGTAATTTTATTAATAAACTAATCACAAAAGTTCAATGTCCTTTTATGCTATAATGTAAAGCAAGCCTTGATACCAAATATATATATATATATTGAAGAAAAAGCATTGTCATGCACATTACCCTTTCTTACAATCATCTCAGAATTAATTTGGTTTGAATACGGTTGTGATATCAGTGTCCAATTTGGCATGATATCAGCGTCCAATTAACTTCGGCTCCACAGCAGACTTGCAGGGACCAGCTGCGACGTGTACAGTTACTACCTTGTAGTTGTTGACAAGAAAAATGTTACAAAGATATTATTTATTAATATCATCATTGATACAGATTTTATTATAATAAAATTTGAAATCTAAATTAAGTTTTAGATCAAATTCTCAATTCCAAAATCACTCTAGTAAATTTCTAATTTAAACTGTAAATTACCTGATTCTATTGCTTTGATCTTTTAAAGAGACACAACCACGTTTGATAGTTGAAACTTTTTTTGGCTTCTCGGCAACCTTCCTCAAAACCCGATGGAAAAATCTCGAGAAAACGATCTAGCAACCTTCTGATCACTCTTGTCTAAATTCAAAACTTTAGAGAGTCTATTCTAGAGAGAAAGTTAGAGGGAGAAGAGAGAGACGAAGTAAAAATCAAATCTATCTTTGAAGAGTCTCTCTCCCTCATAAAGTCTATCATTCAGTAACTGAAATAATAATATAATCGTTACGATGGTTATGATAACCGTTACAACAATTTCATCTTAAACCCTTTCTTTCTGAACTATTGAATTTTACAGTATAAACGTTATAACGGTTTATACAATCGTTACACAATATATGTCTCTGGTCTAAAAACTCTATATTACCTTATTTCTCTTTTTTGGATTTATACATAACCGTTACAACGGTTGTTCCAGAATTGAAGATTGCCAATTAATTGTGTTCACCGAGAACCAACAGCTTAATAGTATTAATTTGTTTTTTTATGTAATTCAACCCATCACTAAATTATAAAATTACTAATACGCACTCTACAAATTAAAGAACTCACTTCTCATGACACATATCTATATCTCGATAATATATTTAATTTGATCACTTTAATTCGGCTATCAATTTAATTATTTGACAGTCTATAATTCAATATATAATAATATCACATATATGCTCATATATTGAAATTAATTCCAACATATTATATACATTAAATTAGTTATTATGTATTTTAACATGTATAATAAAACTCGTATCGATAACGGTATCAACAGTCGCATTTATGCATCTGCTTTCTTGTGTGCTTGATCATACATATTCATATCTTGGAACATACTTTTCTTGGAACCTATCCAGGGCTCAAATAAAGATAGTATCTTGGAACATATTTTTTTCTTCTTTTTTTATTTTTTTATTTTAAATCGGGCCGGTCGGTCAGTCAATACAAATTTAATTGAAAGATGTCAATACGAAAACATCTCATATTAACAAAACTTTAAATTATATAAACATTTAAAGAATAATTCTAATGTAAATCTAAATTTTATATGTTAATTATTATCGGTTATGTAGTTTCACTTAATGAATAATCGTTTTCGTTATTTAAATTGATACCTAAGAAATTTCCAGCAGACAGGCTTTAATGACTTCGTCCATGAGCTTTATAGCTGTGTAAAATAAATGAAGGTTGACTTGACTGGACCATCAACTCTTCTTGACCTCGGTTTCAAGTGATTATTCTTTGCTTTCTTTCTGCATGTCTAGTATCTTTGTTTTCTCCTGCTAATTTTTCTCCACCCCAAATTGGCTGAAAAATGCATCCAAACTCGTCACAATTGCAATACTTTTTCATAATTTCCATTTTCTTGCAAAGCATGATAGCTCTACCAGCTGATATCCTCACAATGGAGGCATGTGAGCCCAAAAAATGTGGAAATCTCAATATTACTTATCCCTTTTGGATCAATGGAGTGCATCCATCATATTGCGGCTATCCCGGTCTTGAGATCGACTGCCATGGTGGAAAGCCTACTCTAATAAATACGTATGATGCAAGTTACTACATGAAACATGTGTTCTATGAGAACAACTCTTTTGTGGCTGTCAGATCCTTTTTGGATAGTACGACAGTAAAATGCTTTATCCCCAAATTCAATGCTTCACTCGGTTCCGGACCTTTGAAAATCAGCGAGACGAACAAGGTTCTGGTATTCTTCTATGATTGCGCAAATGTCCATCCTCCTTCGGCCGACTATTTGCCTCTATCCTGTAGTACCAGTCAATCTCAGTCTGCTAACGAGTCGTTTGTGGGGCTGTATGAAAATGATAAGTATGCACCTAAGGATCTACTGAGTAACTGTAGCATCTCAATGAGACCTGTTTTGGGGTGGATTGAACAGCCAGTGGGTGAGTACATGAGTTTCGTGAAGGATGGATTTTTGGTGGAGCTGAAGGTGACGAGCTGTGCCAATTGCAAAGCGAGCAAGGGCGTGTGCGGGTTCAATACCTCCACCTTTGCGTTTATGTGCATCTGCTTCAATAGCACTACATACCCAGATAGTTGCCCTATCTATAAACCACAAGGTAACTGAAATTTTACTTTTCTCCTTGCTTTATTTAAGTTTTAGATAGTGTTTTACTTTGCTGAATTGGAAATTTCTATGTTTAGAAAGACAAAAAGATAAGAGGAAGAAGGAAATAAAGAAAAAAAAAGTACTATTATTATAATATCTAAGATTTTTCTCCCCCTTAATTGTTATGAAAAATTGACAAATTCATATGACACAACACTATAACTGGGAAAGAAGTCCAGAGCACAATATCAAAATCGTTTTTCTTTTTAATAAAGCATCTTAAAAGAGACACCGGTTTTCATTACTTTCTCAAAAAAAATACAAAACAACCAATCAAGATATAACAGATTTATACCACATACTAGTAAAGTACAACATAAAAATAACAACAACAGCGTAAAGTTCAGCCAATACCCGTCTTCACAAAACCCCAATTATTACAACCATTCAAGTAATAAAACAAGCTAAGTAACTACTCATCAAGTAAATCAGTATTAGAACTTCCAGTTTGTGCCACATCAGCAGAGAAGACCCTTTCGCCTTCAACATGAATTACATCAGTTTTAAACATATATTTCAAGTTTTTTTTTTTGATATAAAGGCTCCAGTTAACTCCTTCATTTATTCTTTTTCAAATGTCTCTTGTAGGACTTGAACCTGCTTTCCGTTATAGAGATGTGAGATTTATCATCATTGTACTAAGTCTGCAGTTCATATTTCAAGTTAGTTGAGACATTTATCCAAAATTTAAATAAATTAAAGATGTCAAAATAGCTAGATTTTGGCGTTGACCTCTTACACCATTAAAAAGTCTATGATTCTTTTCTATCCAAATTATCCAGATAGTTGCAGCAAGTAAGGTTCCTCAGAATTTCATATCTGTTAATGAGAATAAAATATGTTTCCATGTAAATAAAATAGAGGTTTCAATATACAATAAGACAGATACCCATATAAAACAATAATAGCATATAGTACTAACATTAATAAACACTATATCACAAGTTGGAGGAAAAATGATGTCAACTTAACGCCATCTTTTGCTGGGGCCAGTGCTGATATGATCAGTTACTTACTTCCTTTAATAGTAAATATTTATTCAACACCTCCTTAATGCATATTTTCCTTAACTATGCATTAAGGAGGATATATATATAGGTGACCATTATCTATATTTATAAAAAAAAAGAAAAAGGTAGAATAGTAAGAAATATCTTCTAACGCACCATTAGTCATGCATGACCCAATTTTGCAATTGCCTGCTGGATATATATATATATATATATAGTACATGTAATTCTATATGATGGAATAATTCATTTGGTATTCTTCAAATGTAATACTGCATTGTGATGATACTATTCTTCATTTCATAACTTCTTTAATTGTTCTAAATGAAAACAAAAAAGTACTTTTTCTAAAAGATTAGTGGTTCTATATATGCTGGTAGCTAGTTCTAATTGTGACTTGAATTTATACTGCAGAGACGTGGTTGCAATCGCACAAGAAGATGGCATTAATCGGTAAACTGTTGACATTGATGTCATATTTTTTTTTCCTTATATATTAAGATCAAAACCTACTCATTTCTTCACTAAAATAATAAATTCTTCATCCTTGATATTTAATTTATGCGAATACAAGAATTTTGATGCTGCAGAAAGTGTGAATCATGTACTCAAATTTGTGCATTATTCAGATTTAATATGATCTTTCAATCTTATACATGATTGAGACTTAATTTGGATTTATATATTTGTATATGGTTCCAGCAGTTCGCATAAAAAATGAACTTGTACATAATTCATATTTCTGATGCATCAACAATTGTTGTTAGATTACAAGAAAATTGGTGTTAGATGGTAATAGTAGCACTAAGTGCTGCACTGGATAGGATATGAACTCAATCAATAACCAGCACGTTATTGTTCATTTTAACAACTGTTTTCAATTTTTCGTATTTTTATAATACTCTAAATCTGTTCACCGTACTATTTTAAACTAGGCTCGTCGACAATAGTTGGGGTTGTTGTGCTTTCCTTCGCACGTCTTCTTTCTATTTTTGAGTTTCGAAGGGTGTACATTTTCTCAAGGCAATACAGTGAACTAAAGAAGATTCAACAACGCTTAGGAATAATTGGGCCCCTTACTCCAAGAAGGTATAGATATAGAGATCTCAAGAAAATCACATGCTCTTTTCGAGAGGAACTAGGTAAGGGTGGTTTTGGCACGGTCTATAAAGGAAGATTAAATGACGGACAATTGGTTGCGGTCAAAATTTTGCACAACTCGCCGAGCAATGTGGAGCAATTTTTGAATGAGGTGGCGAGCATCAGCAGAACATCTCATGTCAATGTTGTTAGTCTACTCGGTTTTTGCTTCGAGGGGTCCAAACAAGCTCTTGTTTATGAATACATGCCTAATGGATCCCTAGACAATTATTTATACACTGATGATTCGAAGGCGGCTCTTGAATGGGAAAAGATTTATGATATAGCAATCGGCATTGCATGGGGGTTAGAATACTTGCACCAGGAGCTTTGGGATTGTTTCAACCAAATCAGATGTTTATAGCTATGGAATGATGTTACTAGAGATCATTGGAGGAAGAAGAAATGTAAAACCAAGTGTTGATAATTCAAGCCACGACTACTTTCCACATTGGATTTATCATCGCCTTCTTGAAGGGGGTGAAATTCAAATCGGCGATCTAACTAACGTAACCGAAGAAATTGCGAGGAAGGTGGCATTAGTGGGTTTGTGGTGTACGCAAACACATCCTTGTAATCGGCCTTCAATGAGTAAAGTTGTAGAAATGCTGGAAAGAAGTCTTGATGAATTGGAAATGCCTCCAAAACCATATGTGGATTCTACCCCTGGCTCCACAATATTGTCAGTAAGTTCGAATACTTATTACTTTAACTAATAGTATCTAATGTTATCTTAATATTTATAGTGATCTTCAACTCAACATGTGATAATCCTATATCTGACAATATCTTACGTCAAGGTCAAACGTTAACATCAAAGAAAAGATTGATAAGCTCTTAGCTAATCAAGTATACACTCAAGAGTATCATTTGAATGGTGTTTAGAAAAGAAACTGTTGTAATTGCATGTTGCTCTCTCTGTCTTTGTAAAATGTAGATCGATTGTTCATGTACGACTAATTCTGCTATATAATACCTCGCGAACAAACCTAATACTTTGAGCTCGCTCAGCCTGGAAAATAATGCCATGGACTACTAGCTGCCTCATCACAAGCAGCTATATATTGCATCCCTGCTCTGAAGTATTAGTTTACATTTTTTTTTTTTGTTGTGTAAGTTATATTGTGTACATATCTTGTTGGAAATCTGTGCAAAGTATCACTGTTAGGATTTATTTTTATTGTGAAGGCTTGAGATTTGAAGCTTATTTTGAAGTAAAAAAGAGGCACAAGATGAATATATAAAACTTAGAACATCTCCATCTCACTTGCATAATAATAGCAAATGTTGATGTGGTTATTGAAATTTCAATTGCAGATATGTGAGTTTGTGTTGCAATATTTTGTATTTTGCAATTTTGTCTCTCCACTTCAATACGGGGCATAATTAGTACTCTCTAATAGAATATTTATTTGCCGCTATATTGTTTTCTTCATTTATTTGGTGAAAATATAAATGTCATATAGATGCAGGCTTTGTTTTAGTAATTTTGGATATCAATCAATATAATCTCTCACTCACCACCAGCGGTGATCCTAACAGCCTCGCTAACAAAACAAAGTGTTGTTTTGTTTCTGTATTATTTCTGATCATATTTTGCTCTGAGTCTGAGTTTTTCTTCTTCTCTGACATTCATCCCTTGTCGTTGCTCTCAAGTAAATCTATCTTCTCTTCTTCTTTGTTCTTGTACAAATTACATCTATATTTACAGCTCTTGCCAGTTCGTTCAGTTCTGTACTTCTATGTATGTTAATTTCAATCAAATCAAGCGTTATTTTGTGCGATATATATCAATATATATTTACTTTTGCGATAACATTGGCTGATCAGATTATATATTCCTTGGTCGCTCTGTTTGGAAATTGTAGACAAAAAGTTACGTGATGTGTGGTGTCGCTTTTTCTTTGTAATTTATTCTTTAAAAGCGTGATCCTACTTTTAATCTTTTTGTTTTTCTTCTTCTTCTTTTTTTAAAAAAAAAAATTTGGGTTTTACATATTCTGTGGTACTCATAATTAATGTAAATGGCCTTATCTCTTGTTTATATTAGGTTAGATTATAAACTTTTCTGCTATTTTTTTAAGAATTTTTTTCCGAATTTATTTTAAAAAATATTGTTAAGATTATGAAGTTAACCAAATAAAAGGAAAAATTAAATGGTTCCGGATAAATTCTTCAACAACACATCCTTGTTGGTATGATGGTGTATTGTATTCACATCATATAGGATAAATAGCTTACTAGTTTACTAATTACTACACATGCAAATTTCATATTTGTATTTCTGGGGTCCACTTTACGGCATGATTGACTGGTAGGACCCACTAGTTAGTTAATAAGTAAAATTTGGATTGCATATCCAAATATGGTCTTCTTCTTTTTTTTTACTATCTTTGTCATTTTTTTTGTTAGTGCAGTTACTAACCATCAATTTTTTCTTATAAACAAGGTGTTATAATATATTTAACAATGATGTTTATTTAGATATTGCTCGCCTATTATTGTATTTACGACTAAGCATGTTCCTTAATAATATTTAATCTCGGCTAAAAAGATTATGATATATGAAAGTTCTTCCAAATATTATCATTGACGGTGATAATTTATATACAAAACATGTTCTTTTAGCATCTACATTGTTCTTTCAATGGAACACACAGAAAAGTATGAGTCATCTTAAAAGTAATTAGATCACTAATCCTTGCCATGTTATTTTTATTTTATTTTTTTGATGTTTTTGGCCGTTTTTCTTAGTGACAACTTTAAATCACTAATCCTTGCCATGTTATTCCTAACCCTTTCTATTTTCTTCGTCAATTTTCTTGGTGAGACAAACGAAAATTAAATTTCTTGCAAATTTTTCTATCACAGGACTCAGTTTTTCTACAAGGAACCAAAGAAGAAACGGCTCCGATCAAAGAACGAATAATGGACCAGATCCGTTACTGTTTCCAACTGTAACAAATCCATTCAAAATTTATATAGTATAATATATAATAACCACTAACTTAGTACATACACAATTATTAAGAGGGGAAATAACTGAAAACCATGGGCAAATTGCACCAAGTAAACATTAACCAAAAAAGCTCCACTTATTACCGTTTATAAACCAAAAAAATAGTTGAGGGGTAATTTGAACCAAATGCTATAGTTGACGGACTTTTCTCTTTTAATGACTATCTAAATTTGAAATTGCTTATAAATTAACTATTATGCTGAAAGGAAGGTTTTGAGTTGTTTAATTAAAAGTTTTCAACATCCTAGGATAGGAGTGATTTGTCTTTTTTTTTTTTAAAGATAAAGATAGAATCAAGTCCTTTATCAAGGACTTGAAATGTTAATAACCAATTTTTCACTTCAAACTTAGTGCTTTCAAATAAAAAATATTATTTTTATCATTAAAAAAAATATTATTTTTATCATGAAATGTCTATGAGCAGTTTATAAGGAAAAAAAAGAAATCGGAACTCCCAAACAGAATTATTATACTGTATGTTTTTAACTCCGTCTGATCGTGTCTACCTAAGAGACTTTATTAAAAAAGAATAATTAATTTCTTTACTATAAGTTTTTAACCTATTGCCTTTGGTGCATGAAAATTAAAATAAAAAAAAGTTAACGACTACTTAAAAAAGAAAAGATGAGGAATACAATAATTATTCTGACAATTTGGACAATAAATTTGTAAAAAAAATTAAAAAATTTAAATTCAGTAATTGTCAAGTGTTCTCCCCTCTTTAAAAAAAATTTCAGGTTAGGCCGGACCCCTTAATGGCGCATGTGGATAGAGCATCATTGTCCATTAGTGAATTATTAGCCATTCATTAATGGCGCATGTGGATAGAGCATCGAGTGCTGTGCTGTCACAAGAAAGGAAAATGCAGACGATGCATTATTGCCGGAGACTTGATGTGACAATTTGTATATTTTCCCTTAAAATATAAGTACATTCGGAATCGAATACTGATACATTATTTGTTTGTGAGGTATAAATATTTTTAAAATACAAATAAAAAAATTTAAAACATGAAATACCAAAAAAATTGTTCTTAATAATGATTAGATAATAGCTGTTATATATGTGAGTGCGCAGTAGAAATAGAGTATCAACCGACACCGAGCAACCTCTCAAAAATAGTAGAGTCAACGTTCAGGTCTTCACGAAAGGAAATAAAAACTCAAGCCAATCAGTTGGCTCTTGTGTTGCTCTCTCCAACTTTGTTTAATCGCAGAAGCCATCGGTTGTCGTTGTTCTCTCCAAGCTTCAATTCATCCTTTTTTCCCCAATCTCTCTGGTAATACAATCTCTCTCTCTTATTCTCTTGTTAGTACTGATAGCTTGCGTTGTTTGGATCAATGCAAAAAGAGGACAGTAGTAAGAACACGTTGAAGCTTATAGTTGAATGGAGAAATTGTGGGTGGTGCGAGAAGGTGGATCAAATTAAATTTGCTTCCATGGAACTTGAAATCCTACCATTGGTAGCACCTAGACCAACTAGTCTTACCTTCACTACATATTACTTGCGTTCTCTTTTCTTCTTCATCTTTTCTACTTCTTTTTGCAGCTACCTGTACACATTGTAGATCTTCTTTATTAGTTAATAAAATTTAAGAGTAGGCAAAACCTGCTTTTGTCAGAAAAAGGAAAAAAAGGAAAAAGTTCCCAATGCTAAAGAAATCTAAATATTTTTTATAAAGAAGAATCTCTTAAATTTAATTTTCTAAAGTAAACTAAATCAATTTATTTTCAGTTTAGTTGTACATTAAGAGAATTTAATCTCAAATTTCCTATAACTGAAGAGGCAGATCTGGCTAGTTTTTGCGAGAAAGTTAGCTGTAAAAAGAGATTTATGATCGTGGGTCTGTGCGTTTATTTTAGAAAAAATAAAACTACATTTAATATTTTGTACTTTCCATATATGCACCCTAAAAATACTTCTACTTAACATAATATTTATTTAGATCCAGAGTCATAAGTATTTATATGCAATATATAAAATATTTATCTTTTTTAATTTCTACATGATTTATAAATAAGCTCAGGTTAGATATTTTGTTGAATAAATAAAAATATTGCTCTCAAAATTTTATTTCTAGTAACACGTGGTATAAGTAAGTCAATCATCAAGTATAAATAATTCTCGAGAGAATTATAAATACATGTGAGATGCATATAAAAGATACAAATAATGGGGTGTATTTATTATCCTTTGTATTTTTTTATGAACAGTTTGAATAACTGATTTATTAAATCATTAGGAACTTCATTAAGAAAAGTCATTATTTAATATAAACCCCTCTCAAACTCATAATATCATATTTACCCTTCCAAACTATTAAATTCTCATATTTACCCAAGAAAATTCATAATTTGTGCTCCAACTCTGTGCAAGTTGTAGTAGTAGTACTAATTAAACAACTTTTTTTTCTCCTGGTATTCGTAATATATTCATCAAATTCTTTCCACAATTTTTACAGTCAGATCCCGCAAGTTGTAGCATATAGGGGAGAATTAAACTAATAATTTTGCAACATAATCATAATATTATGTTTCAAATTAAAAAAATATATATTCTCAAAACATTTGTTGGGTTCCAGTACTCCTCTGTTTTAATTTCTATGAAACTTCATCTTTAAATTAAGTTGTGGGTGAGGTTAGAATATCACAAGAATTCGATAAATTGAACAAGAAACAAATGTTATAAAATCAATTTAACTAAGGATTCTTCTAAGAACTGCTTGGACCAAATTCAAACTTTTGAGGAAATTTCCGGCCTGACACTACTTGTTACTCTCATACTAATACGTTCAGTAAGATTGGAGTCAGGCATATGAAGTTTTCCTTCCCTCCGATCATAAACAGATATATGAAAGGAAGAGAGAAATGTTATCTTTAATTAGAGAGTAAATTATACAAATGGTCTCTCAGTAAAATCACTATTTTATCATTTTTGTTTTTAAAATTTCAAAATTATCAATTTGATCTTTAAAGTATCACTTGGTTATCATTTTGATCCTTAAAGTTTTGTAGTTATCATTTTAGTCCTTCAAATTTTTAATTTATATCGAACTAGTCTTAGATTTAATGTCCATTGAAAAAAATGATAATTATATATATCATAGTGTCCTCTTTTAGCATTGAGACTAATTTAGGTATAACTAATACAATACAAATAACACGAAAAAATATAATTATTCATGGAGTCAAATATCAAATATCAATTAAATTAATACATTCATGTTTGTATCATCATAATTAAATAAAGATACTTTGAGGACTATAATGGTATATTTGAAATTAGTAATACTTTAGGAACTAAAATGATATATTTCAAACATTAAGGACTAAAATGGTAACGAAGTGATACTTTAAAGATCAAATTGATATTTTTAAAATTTAAGCATCAAAATAATAAATAAGTAATACCTTAAAGATCATTCCTACAATTTTGTCATTAATTAAAATAAAATTATATATATTTTTCATAAATATAAAAAAATATATCATGATGATATTTATGCGAACGTGAATCTTTATTTAGTTTTTTTTACCGATAATAATGGTAGAACTAAAGTATTATGAACAAAAAATTTTGAGAATAAAAAATGATAAATTAGTAATATTTAAGGAGTAAATTGTTATCTTTAAAATTTTAAGAACCAAAGTGGTAATTAAGTGATACTTTAAATATCAAATTGATATTTTTGAAATTTTAAGAACCAAAATGGTAAAAGAGATACTTTAGAGATCATTTATATAATTTACCCTTATTTAGATGTTTCAGTTTTCTTCATTGTATCTGTTTCTTAATGTCTGGATAACTATCAACTATTTAGGTACTTTTGTAGTCTGAAACTTCATCAAAGAACGACAAACAATTGCAACTTGGAGTCATCCTCTTCAATGTAAGTGATGTAATCTAAAAGCCTCAATGTAAATTTTTCTTTTTTATAATACAATTTGTTAGTCTATCTACGGGACCTTTTTTAAAAGGAAAAAGAACGAAAAGAACAACAAGACATCAGTTATTGTTTGCTCGCCCTCCCTACCTTCTCTCTTACCACCAGCCATTAATTAGTTAGCCCTCGACCTACCTTCATCTCATACCTTCTTTTCTAGATCTGTGATTCATCCCTCATAAACAAACGCAGAGTACAAAACCTCGCAGAAGAAGTAGTAAAAGTACGGAGTACTTTGTTCATTTCAAATTTGCACACCATAGGGATGAAGCGCTCATACCAGGGCAGAAGACCATGTTGTCGCTGGTAACAGCCTTTTCTCTCTCTCTCAAAACCAATTAATGATTTAGGTTATTTGGATCCCTGCAAAACAGGCACAGTAATTGGTACAAGGATTAAGAAAATGTTGGATTCTATAAATGGATGATGGGTTTGTGGGGACGGAAATAAAAAAATTAGTTCTAAGCAAATTCATAATGATGTTCTCTAATAACAAATTAGGTTGGATATATCTCAATGTTTGTGTGCTGTTTTGTTGTACACATGAGTGAATTAGCCCTGAATTAATTCCTATGACTGCGCCATTTCATTCAATCAGGACTAAATCAAAGTATTTTTTTTCCAAAAATTCTAGAAGGCATCTGGTTTAGGAAATTAAAGATGGTCCGGCATGTGTGTGCATGTCTGGCATGTGCTGATCTGCTGTCCATTCACTAAGAAGTTCAATCAAGAGAAAGTTCCTATCAGGTACTAATAAGTTTTTTTTATTTATTTATTTTTTTTTTTTTGCATAGCGGGTTTTAGTAAGTTTGGGAGATTAATTGTAATCAGATAAGCTGGAGTTTGGTCAATGGAATATATCAGTGCCAGTTTAAATATATATGGAAAATTGGTTATTCTTGGAATATGTGTGATTCTTATTTTTATATGCAAAAATTTAATATTTTTATCATTATTATTAGAGTCATCTTAAAAAATCCGAAAAAAATAGTTACAAAATCCTAAAAATAGAAAATTTCGATATTCTAAATTATTTTGATATGAATAATTTATTAAACAATCTGAATTTTTTATTTGATAAATTTTTTATTTAAGAAAGGAGCTTCATATTTCTAGAAGCATGTTAGTTTTACTCTCATATATAGCAAGTAATAGTTTAATAACATGATTCACACAGAAATATTAGAGTCATTATATTTTTCCCCTTATGATATTATTACTATTTTGCAACTTCAATTGCAGTTCAGAAAAAGAATTTGTAATACTTCTTTGTTAAAATAAATAATCAATTTGTTAATCCAGCGAGTTAATTATTACAAGCGCATCCCTCATGTCATAGTATTATAGAGAATAGGTGTGGTACTATAAGTACAAGGACTAGTTTAGGGAAGAGTTGTAAGTTAGGCTGAGATCTTTTTGTTAGTTTTCAGGTGTGACAATCGATAAAACAATACTTGGTGTAATATGGCAGAAGCTTTGGTGTTTGTGGTGCTTCACAAAATTGCTGCCACCATTGGAGAAGAAGTGGTGAAAGCTGGAACTTCCAAGTTATTTAATCACATACCAATTCTAAGAGAGATTAGGCACGATATCAAGCAAATTGAAAGGGAGTTTGTTGTAATGCAAGCATTCTTAAGAAGAGTGGATATACAAGCATCTAGCGATCAAACTTTTCAACTTTGGTCAGAGCAAGTTAGAAAAGTGGCACATGAAGTGGAGGATGTAATTGATGAATATGCATATCTGATCGGAAAAACAAAACACACCAACAACATTGCAAAAAGAGCATTATATTATGTCAAAAATGCTCATGCCTGGAGTGAGATAGCTACTGAGCTCAAAGAAGTAAAAGGTAGCATTGATCACCTGACACAGATGAGGTACCGTTACGGCATTACAATCCCACAAGAAGGTAGCAGCAACAGACTTAATGCTGGTAGGTTGTTGAATATATCAGATTATTCTCATTTGGTTGATGAAACCGGAATAGTGGGAAATCTAGAGGAAAAGAGCCAACTGATTCAGTGGTTAACAGAGACACAACAAGATCGGGCAATTATTTCTATTTGGGGAATGGGAGGTTCTGGTAAAACTACTCTTATTAGTGACATTTATAAAAGAGAAGACATTAAAAGGCACTTCGAGTGTTTTGCATTTGTTTCTGTTTCTCAAAGCTTTCAGGTAGAAGAGTTACTGAGGAGCATAATGAGGCAAATCTTTGAGAGCGAGCAGAAAATTACAACAGGGTTTGATCTAATGAACCGTATTAGCTTACTGGAAACACTCCGTAGTGAATTGCACAATAGAAGGTACTTGATAGTATTGGATGATGTATGGAAGAGGGACGCATGGGTATCATTATTGCGGGCATTCCCCATAAATAGCAAAGGGAGTAGAGTAGTTATAACAACTAGGAATGAAGATGTTGCCTATCTAGCAAATGATAATTGTTCTCTTAAAATGAGAGCTCTTTCAAAGCAGGAATCATGGGAGCTTTTTAATAAGAAGGCATTTGCCGACAAAAAAAGAAACTGTCCTCCAGAAATTATGAGTTGGGCTTTGAAAATTATCAACAAATGTCAGGGACTACCTCTAGCTATTGTTGCAATTGGAAGTCTTTTATCCTTCAGAGGATTAGATGAAAAAGAATGGAGATCATTCTATAATCAACTTAGTTGGGAACTCTCGAGTAACTCTGAGCTGAGTTGGGTTGTCAATGTTCTAAATCTCAGTTATAGTGATCTACCAACTTATTTAAAAAATTGTTTCCTATTTTGCGGTCTGTTACCTGAAGATTTCTTAATTAGGAGGATCTGGATTACAAGGATGTTGATTGCTGAAGGCTTTGTTGTTGATAGGGGACCAGATATAACAATGGAGGAAGTAGCTGAGAATTATCTCGTGGAGCTTGCGCACCGTTCTCTGCTTCAAGTTGTAGAAAGGACCATTTATGGAGGAGCAAAGAAATTCAAAATGCATGACCTGGTGAGAGACATATGCATTGCTAAAGCTAAAAAGGAAAGCTTCGGCATTGTATGTTACAACCAATTGTCAAGCCTTGACGGAAAAGCCCGTCGTATTTTTCTTCACCATCTGAATGGAAGCTTACAACCTATTGTAGATTCATCGAAGCTTCGTTCCTTCCTTTTGGTCCAGGGAGAATTATCACTACCTTCGATTGAGAGCGCTCTATCGAATCTCAGGCTGTTGCGCGTTCTATGCCTTAATGGGTCAAATATAGAAAACCTTCCCGATGTAATTTTTGAATTATTCAACTTGCACTATTTAGACTTATCAAACACAAAAGTTAAGATGATTCCTAAATCATTGGGAAAATTGAAGCTCCTACAGACATTGGATCTAGGGTTAACATCTGTTGAGAAATTGCCCCGGGAAGTGTTCAAGTTGAGTAAACTGAGGCACCTTTTTGTGTCATCCTATCACGATTATCAAGAACGACAATATGATTGCTTTTATGGTGTGACAGTTCCAGCTATGATTTGTGGTCTCAAAGATTTACAAACCTTAAGTTATATAGAAGCCAATGATGAACTGGTTTTGAGACTTGGGAGCTTACAAATGCTAAGAAAACTATCTCTTTTTAATGTCAAGAGAAGCCATATTGCTGATCTATGTGTTTCAATTGCAAAAATTCCATTTCTCACCAACTTAGGGGTAGTTGCATGTGACAAAGATGAAGTTCTTAATCTTCAAACCATTAATCCCTTGCCGGGATTAGAGAGGCTTTACCTCAAGGGGAAATTGGAGGGAGGTGTAATTCCCTCGATATTTAGCGGGTTCAATAAGTTAAGCGACCTAAGATTGAGCTGGTCAGGGTTACAAGAGGATCCTCTAAAATCCTTCTGTCACATGTCAAATCTTGTTGAACTACACCTCTATAGGATCTATGAGGGGTGTATATTGACATTTTGTTCGGGATGGTTCCCCAAGCTACAAAGGCTTTCTTTGGCTGATTTGTTTGAATTGGTATCGATCAACCTTGAAGATGGTACCATGACATCTTTAAATCATCTAGAGCTTATGGGATTAAGCAAACTGGAGCGTGTCCCAGAAGGCATGAGGCATCTTCATTCACTCAAAAAATTGATCCTCGCTGATATGCCAGCGCAGTTCATCAAGAATTTGGAAATGATTGGGACATTGTTCAGCATATCCCATTCATTAGCACAGACAAGAAATGTAAGATTCTAGTCTCTTTGTACTTACCTACTATTACTAACGTGAAGTTAGTTGTTTGAATAGCATCTTCTATTACATAGTACAAACTCCAAGCTAATTTGGGTCTTCTACACTGTTTTCCAAAATCACAGTGTTTGATTGATCCTCATAATGTAACTTTGTTATACTCAATTTGTAATGTTTTTGCTATCATAGTGTTTGTACTATGTAATTGGATAGGGGGAACAAATTATACGTCCTGTTTATTTATTTTGTTACAACAACCACTCTGTGTTTGATACCATTTTATTCAAAACAAACCTCATAACCTTATTACTTGTACTAATTTGTATTTTCCAAAGTAATGAAATCTGGAGTTGTTGTACCTTTTTAATTATTTTGAAGTTGTTCGATGTTTTCAAAAACATTTCTGACTATTTTGTTAATCCTGTAATTTTTCAAGATTTTTGATGCTTTCTTCTTCTCGGCGGATGTGCCACTTAAATGAGGTTGGTCAACTGTACTTATTGTAGTTGCATTTAAGTAATAATCTTTGCATCTGTCGGTATAGAATTGCGCTCTATAAAAGTAAACTACTAGACAAAATCACAAACCGGTTTAAATAAGATTCCCTTTCTTTATATGTGATTAAGTAGAATTTTATGGCTGATCATGCTCTCCTGTAATTTAGTTTGTACCATTCATATTCCCTATATGCTGGCATTAATTAGCCAACACAGTAAATGCCTTGTAATTAATTCCATTGCACAACAATAAGATAATTGGAAAGAGTTATATAATTAATTCTTAACTTCTTTTTGGCTCAGATAACTAACGGTGGTTTTATGCTTGAGGTTCACTCTTTTGTGTATGTCATGTTGCTCCTTGATTTAGTAAGAATGGTTCTTTTAAATGCTTGCTCTGCTCTATAATTATATTCATTCAATAAGAGACAAAGACTCACAAACTTATTGTATTTTTTTTTAGAAATTTACTCTTTTTTTTTTGATAAATTTAATGAGAATTTAAGGTCTGTTCTGTGCATTCTCTGCCTCTAGTTTCCTTTTTTTTTTGGGAGCTGATATATAGATATTGACATTAATACCTTTATCGATGCCAATTGTATAATTCATATTAAATGAGTTATTATTCATATTAGCATATTTATTATATAACTTATTTGTATAATATTTTTATTATTCAACTTAAATTTGTTATTATTTAAATTAGCGGTATTTAAGTTGAATAATAAAATACTATACAAAATAAATTGTATAATAAAATCATTAACATGAATTATAACTTATTTTATATAAATAATAAAATCGGTATCGATGACGATATCAACGATGATAACTCCCAAATATTTTCCTTTTTTTTACTTGTACATCTTGACATAGGTCAGGGGTCTGTCATGGAGGTTGAAAAACAAAAGGGAAACACAAAAATAAACATGGTTGATATACAAGAGTTGATATCATGATATTATGTATTTTGCAAATTTTATCTTTTTATTAAGATAAATTCCAATATAGATCATGGTTGTCATTTGTCAACATGCCATTAAAAAATGCAGCGAATTCAAACAAAAATAATGCGGGCTCTTTGATCTAACTTTAATTGGACTCACATAAAACTAAATTGTGCCAAAGAGATATAATAAGGAAAGCTAATGTATCTGTTGATCTATTCCTAAGCCAATGTAAAGTTTCTATTTTTGATGTTTCATATATAGCCTAAAAAGGTGTAAATTCAAATTAGTGAAATTAGCTTAGGAGTTAGGAGACAAAGACGTACAACAATACATATAATTAGCTCCAGTCAACAAAGATGAACATCAAAGAGAAGAACAGATATATCTTCAAACGCAATGTCTGATACACAGTCAAACCCCTTGCTTGGATAAATTGATCGAAGTTAGCGATATTCCTTACTTGGATAAAGTCCAAAGACGCTACATAGTATATAAAGAGTTGTTTGCCAAGAAAGAACAGGAATTAAGTAAACAAGTTAAACAGAAAGAGAATTAATTTTAATTAATTACTACTCAAAGGCCCATGCATTTTCACGGCGAATCTCTTCTTCTTCTTCCGGGGTGAAGTCATTTTCGATATTGAAGATCTCACGAATTTTTTCTGGAGACTTCCCCTTTATCATGTCGGCCACCTTTTGGCATGCCCGGTCTAGCAAATCTCGTATATCGAGATAATTAGCAGCAAGCAGTAGATTGTACAGCGTATCGTTATTAACGTTAAGGAATTCTGCATCCCACTTCTTCAGATCCTCCTCAGGTGATATCAAGTTGGTTGTCTCAGCAGAACTACCCCCCTCTTCTTTCTGAGCCTCAGACACATCTGTTGCCTTCTCTGCAGCCTTAGCATGCTTTGTGCAATACTCAATGACCTTTGCAAGGGTCTTGGAATCAACGTTGGGCAGTGGGATGGCGTCTTGAGCACAATCATCCTCAATCAGGTGACGTATTGCCTGAGAGTGCATTGCCACGACCTCCGACACTATGAACTCTTCTCCTTCGAAGCTTTTGAGTATGACCATCTTGGTGTTGTTGTTTTCGTCTGCCATTAGCTTTTTCTGAAAGAGAGAAATTCGAAGGAAAGCAAAACAAGTTTGAGGGAGATGAGAATTATAGTTTGCAATGTTTGCTGGGAGCAAAGACTACTGAAGCATGTGACATTATATTGGACATCAAGGCGGTGAGCATCTTAACAAAATTAAGCATATCCTTTTTTGCCTTCACAAAATTAAGCATTTCAGAAATAGGACATTTATTTATTAGCTTCCATATTTGTTATTGTACAAGGCCGAATTTAGGGAACTCAGTTTAAAAGTGATTGAACGGTAGATATAGAATCTGGCCCATATATCCTTTTTAATCATGTTTATTCAGTTCATTCAATAAAAAATTATGTTTATTCTGAGATTAATAGCTTAGATTGGAAATGTACAAAAGTCTAATATTAGTCTTCAACTCTTCATATATTGCAGTGGAGCAAATAAACATCAGCAGGGCAATGCAAATGGTTATTTATTTACGTTTGTAAAATAAAGAACCTTTATTCATAAAATTTAGTGTGGTATAAAAATCATGAGAAAACGTAGGATGCTGCTTGTAATCTTTTTATAGATAAACTAAAATCTTTTACTCCATGTCCTTGTTTTTTGGTCTACGTTCTAAAAGGGTAAATTTTTGGTTCAGTCAATAGAGGGTATTATCCGCGCATATATTTCTCATATGTAATTTAATTTTTCTTTTTTGGTATAACGGTTCTCGTTAATTCTGATATTTATTTTTTTCTTTTAAATATTTTTTACAGGATTTGAACTTAGTCTTTCCGTAAAAAAAATGAGATCTAAATTTATCGCTACTATGTTAAGCATGCGATTATTTGTAATGTAAATTGTTCAAACGGATGGCAGTTTATGATTAGATAATTTCTATAGATAAATTTTACATCTAAATAAATATAGTTTTAAAAACGTTGAATATATCTGTTGCAGTTAAACATTATTGACTTTTTAAAATCACATACAATAACAATTGACTAAAAACATTATCAACACGTGACACATACAATACACACAACTAACAATTGACTAAAAACACAACAACAAACATCATTGACTGTTTTAAATCAGCAACACTCCAGGTGCAAGTTTCGTTTTGATAGTACTTCCTTTCTTTAAATAAAAAAAGTTAGATGGATTGAGAGCACGTCAACTTTCTTTTTTACAAAAAAAAAAAAGGTGTGACATTGAATAATAATTTATGTGGTCAACATCATTTCCTTTGTTGTCTCAGTACCAGGCAACCAGTACACATATCTGTAATACTTTATTAAAATCTTTATTGGGAATAATAGACAGATATATGGTCTTTTAGTGGAAATGTTTTGATGGGTTTGGTCGGGTGATAATATTTTATTGAGAGTAATGAAGAAAAAAAGGGAGAAAAAAGGGAAAAATATTGTTAGCATGACATATTTAGTGGCTGCTTGCTAGTGGTCTTGTTCTAATAACCTTTTGACAATGATGAGATCATGATAATGATTATTGTCACTTCAATGGCAATGCTTTTATAAACATACATTCCTAATCCTCTAATCAAATAAACTATCACCTGATCGCTTCCTTCTCTCTCTCTCTCTCTCTCTTTGATTCCATTGAAAGTTTCTTCTTATTTTGGTGTTAAAAATTATTGCAGAAGCACATTGACTGTTATTTTTTGTTAGGAAAAAAAAAGAAGACATCTTTTGTAGAACTGGTGTAAAACCTTTTTTGGATATTTAACGGTTATTTTTCTTCTTATTATTTTATTGAACAAAAAAGAGTAATGTTTATGCAAATTTGAAGTCTTTAGAAAACTTGGTTTTAAAACAATTGAACAAAACAGGTGCTCACATCTCATCTCTGTTTTAGTATGAATAGACGTATAGAAATTGGGCCTGAGATAATATGAAAAAACAGAATAATGTATACAACAAACAAATATGAGCCCAAAATAAACTTTGAGGCCCATTAGGTTTCATAAGTTCACTAAAAACTTAGCCACATGGAAATCAAAAGTTATAGAATAAACTACCAGCTAACAAAAATCAGGCCACACACACACACACACATATATTATATCCAAAAAAAGCTATATATTAAGCCAAATTCAAGGCCCGAAATTGGAAGTCACAAAATATATTCAAACTTGGATCTCATTCTAGTTCACATATCTTCTTCTTCTTCATAGCTGCATGCAATTGCATCATCTGCTTGAATCTTAATACAGAGATGTACTTCTATCCAACGGTACAGTTCCGAAACAAACCCAGCTGGTACCAACAAAAAATACTTGTTGTTTTTCATTCCATCTTGTAATCTGGTACTCGGGACCGGGGACCGCAGCGAAAGGTAGGAGGAAAACGGATCGGATACGAATTGGATAGTGGTAAAACCGTATCCGTATCCGTTTTAATTTTTCGGATACGAATACAGATACTGATATACTCGAATACAAATACGGATCGGATATTAAATGAATACGAATACGAATACGAATACATCTACGGATATAGTCGGATATGTACTAAAATTTATTTAAGTTTTATAAAATTCATTGAAATTTGTCATAAAATAATTCTTTCAACACTATTAGTTATTAAAAAATATATAAATATCTTTGAAAACACTAAAATTCATAATATATATCTAATTATAGTGATGAACAAAATAATTTTTGTCATAATATATATTAAATTATATAGTTTATATCTACTATTCGGATACGGATAATTCAAATTTAAAATCATATCCGTATCCGTATTCACATGGATATTCGGATATCAGATATCCGTATCAAATTTTCAAATATGGATCGAATACGGATCAAATATTATCCGTACCATTTTCAACCCCAGCGCAAGGTCACAATCTTGAGCGCCTTTTTCAGTGCTCTTCCTAACTTTCAGCTCACACATGAAATTTGGTTCGATCAGACAGGGGGACCGGATGCAAACGAGTGAGAGAATATATCCGCGTAGCTGCAACAGACCTAATGCTGGTAGGTTGTTGAATATATCAGATTATTCTCATTTGGTTGATGAAACCGGAATAGTGGGAAATCTGGAAGAAAAGTGCCAACTGATTCAGTGGTTAACAGAGACACAACAAGATCGGGCAATTATTTCTATTTGGGGCATGGGAGGTTCTGGTAAGACTACTCTTATTAGTGACCTTTATAAAAGAGAAGACATTAAAAGGCATTTCGAGTGTTTTGCATTTGTTTCTGTTTCTCAAAGCTTTCAGGTAGAAGAGTTACTGAGAAGCATAATAAGACAAATCTTTGAGAGAGGAGAAAATTACAATAGGGTTTGATCTTATGAACAGTACCAGCTTACTAGAAACACTCCATAGTGAATTGCACAATAAAAGGTACTTAGTGGTATTGGACGATGTATGGAAGAGGGACGTATGGGTATCTGTTGAGAAAAAATAATATTGGTCTCAGATATTATTCATCACAGACCAATTTAAGCAACAAATCAAGGTGATAGCTGTCAGGCTAGAATTAGTATCCAGCTGGATTCTTGTAACAATTAGATTGTAATTAGCATATCTAGCCAATGTAAAATAAGAAGGAGCCAAACGGCTAGTAGAGACTTTGGCTATATATACCTGTGTACAGAACACAAAGAAAAATAGAACATTTATTTATCATATTTCTACTCTTTAAATTTCCACATGATATTAGAGCAGGAAAATTCCTGACTCAAGAAACAGTAGATATTGCTGCAGATAACGAGTCCTGCAGACAATATCAGAAATCTCACAAGGCTCTCAGAATTGGACATCGGTTTCCTCAGCCAATAACTTGACGAGCTATCCGTGCCTTTCATTCTTCATCCTAGAGCAATCCAAAAGAGGGGCAGCAACAAAAAAGGGAGCAAGCTGATTTTATATCAAGTAAGTTTCTGCTTTTACCAGAAAAAGGGAAATTAGCACACATATCTAGTATTAGAAAAATCTGTATCAGAAACCAGCAAAATCTCTGACAAAAACCATCAACAACCTGAAAATCTGTACCAATAAACATAAAACCATGTCACAGTTTGATAACACCAAACTTACAACCCTAATCCTCAATGGCAACAAGAATTATATTCCCTGGTCCAGATCGGTTACAATAGGTCTCGGTGGCAAAGGGAAACTCCACTTTGTCACTGGAACCAAAGAAAGACCCAAACCAGAAAAAGCAAACGAGGCAACAGCCACAGAAATAGCACAAATTGAAGAATGGGACACCAACGATCAAATGATTATGTCCTGGCTCCTCAGTACAATGGATCCGAAAATCTCAAATGTGCTAATGTATTCCAAATCATCCAAAGAAATCTGGGATAAGGCAAGAAAAAGGTACGGCCAAACCAAAAATTTTGCTCACATCTTTAGCCTCAAACAAGAAATCTCAAAAATCAGACAAGGTAACCTCAGCAACAATGACCTAGTTACCGAAATCATGTCAAAATGGGAGGAACTCAACATATACCTCCCACCAACCACTGACCCGAATGAAATCCAAAAAAGAACTGAGCAAGACCTTATTTTTACCTATCTCGGAGCCCTTGACCCTAGCTTCGAATCAATCCGATCTCAAATCTTGGCGTCAACCGACATGCCAAGCTTTGACGATGTGGTTGCGCGAATCAAGCAAGAGCAATCTAGGAGGTCTCTCATGAACTCCCATCAGACTGAAACCACCGAAAACCAAGCCTTTAAGACACACTACAACCGTAACCCTAATCCTAGAGGACCGGTCAAGACGAAGGGAGCCGTTGCAACCGACTGGTGCGACCACTGCAAGCGAGCAGGGCACAACCAAGAAGGATGCTGGGTGCTACACCCTCATCTCAGGCCGATGCGCAACAAAGGGGGATGGGGCGGCGGAAAAAAGGAGAAAAGCTTTGGCGGCTTGAGCAAGGGGCCAGAGCTGAAAAATGAAGGAGCTCTGGGGGCAGAACAGATCTGCTATGGATCTGAAGCTGTAGAGTCTTCACCCCCTGGATCAGGTGTGGCGCCAACTGTGCAACTAGCAAGCCTCATGAACCAATTGAGCACTTTATTACAGCAACATGCTGCAGGTTCTTTTAAACTTCATAATTTTTGTGATAATTTTTGTGAAATTTTAAAACTGTTGAAAAATTATGTGCCAAAATTTGCAAATTTCAGTCAAAATAAAAAAGGTTGGATTATAGACTCCGGTGCCACCGATCATATGACTTGGAACCCAAATAAATTACAAAATTTTACCAAATTAAAGGAACCCCAATATGTACTTGTTGCTAATGGCAACGAAGCCAAAATTCTTGGAACTGGCACCACTAATCTCCTTAATAAGAATATTAAGAATGTTTTATACTTACCAGACTTTAATTCCAATTTACTATCGGTAAGAAAAATAACCCAAGATTTAAATTGTGATGTTATTTTCTCACCAAATAAAGTGACATTTTAGGACCGAGTCACAGGGAAGAAGATTGGTGAAGGTATATTTAAAAATGGCCTATATTATCTTGAAGACACAATTAATAAATGTTTTGTGTCAATGAGTCCAATAGATCGTTACAAGTTACTACACTGGAGATTTGGTCATCCATCTGATCAAGTTTTAAACAAACTCTTTTCTTATAAATTAGATTCAAGTAATTGTGACATTTGTAAGCTTGCTAAACAAACTAGATTACCTTTTTCTTCTTCTACTACCGTATCAGAAAAATGTTTCGATTTAATCCACTCTGATGTTTAGGGACCGGCCCCCATCAATTCGTATAATCATTTTAAGTATTTTGTCACTTTTATCGATGATTATTCTCGAACTACTTGGATTTATCTTTTAAAAGCAAAAAGTGAAGTATTTTCTTGTTTTCTAGAATTTTTTAATTTTATTCAAAACCAGTATAATGCCAAAATTAAGATTTTTCGTTCAGATAATGGGACAGAATATGTTAACAAAAATTTTTTCGAGTTTTTCAAACAGAAAGGCATTCTACACCAAACCACATGTGTCAATACCCCTCAACAAAACAGAGTCTCAGAAAGAAAAAACCGGCATCTCCTTGAAGTCACTAGATCACTGCTTTTTCAAAATAATGTTCCAAAAATTTATTGGTCAGATGTAGTGTTAACAGCAACTTATCTCATAAACAGGTTACCAAGTATAAAACTAAAAAACATGAGTCCCTTAGAAATTCTAAAAGGAAGGAAAATAGATTAGACCATATTCGAGTTTTTGGGTGTACATGCTTTGTACACATAAAAAGAATTGACAAATTAGATAGAAATTCGGTTAAAACTATATTTCTAGGATATTCTTCAGAAAAGAAAGGTTACAAGTGTTATGATCCAAACAACCACAAACTTTACATCTCAAGAGATGTGTCATTCATTGAAAACAAACCATATTACCAACCAAACAGACAAAACGACAACCAAACAACCATATTGTCTTCAAATAATTTTTTGTTTCCTGAAGTAACCAATTAAGAACAGGTTGAGCCTATAATGGAAGAACAAATCGGTGAATCAAATGCAATTTCTTCAGGGGGAGAAGAGGAAAGAGAATCAAATGAAGAGCCTGATCAGCCAACTCAAGAAGCAACTCAAGAAGAAATTGTCTTGAGAAGATCCACATGACAAACTCGGCCTCCTACAAAATTGAGAGATTATGTATCACATCAGGTAATGTATCCAATTTAAAATTTTATTTGTTATGAAAATGTATCTCCTGAATATCGGGCCTATTTGAGTAACATAACCAGCCACACCGAACCAACCAGTTTTGATGAAGCCAACTTGGACCCACTCTGGTGTAAGGCCATGAACGAAGAACTTCATGCCTTGGAAAAGAATGACACATGGGACATTGTCCATTTACCAAAAGGAAAAAAACCTGTAGGTTGTAAATGGGTATACAAGATTAAATACAATAGTGATGGTACGATAGAAAGGTATAAGGCTAGGTTAGTGGCCAAGGGATACACCCAAACTTATGGTATCGACTACTAAGAAACTTTTGCACCAGTAGCTAAGATGAGTACAGTTAGAATCCTGTTATCAGTAGCTACCAACTTAGGATGGAACCTATTTCAAATGGATGTAAAAAATGCCTTTCTTCAAGGCAATTTGGAAGAAGAAGTCTATATGACTCTTCCTCCAGGTCATAAAGTTACTTCAAATCCATCGTTGGTGTGTAAGCTAAGGAAGGCAATCTATGGGCTAAAACAATCTCCAAGAGCATGGTATGCCAAGCTAAGTATTTTCCTTCTAAAAAATAATTTTGTTAAAAGCATAGCTGATTATTCCTTATTTACTAAACATTCTGAAAAATCAACCACCATTATTCTTGTCTATGTAGATGACATAATCATTACTGGAAATGATAATGAGGAAATCAAAAGAATTAAACAATTGTTGAAAAATGAATTTGACATCAAGGATCTTGATACACTCTCATATTTCCTTGGAATAGAAATAGCTCACTCAAGCAAAGGATTATTTCTATCCCAAAGAAAATACGTCCTTAACCTGTTAAAAGAGACTGATAAGTTAGGAGCAAAACCAGCCGGTACCCCAATGGAAACCAACATTAAACTTGGACCTGAAGATGGTGAACCACTATCTGACATAGGACAATATCAGAGGTTGGTAGGAAAATTAATATACCTTACGGTCACCAGACCTGATATTGCATTTGCAGTTAGTGTTGTAAGTCAATTTATGCATGCTACACGTACCAGTCACTTGAGTACCATTGATAGAATATTGAGATATCTCAAATGTACTCCAGGTCAAGGAATTTGGATGAAGAAAAACATTACTAACAATGTGGTTGGTTACTCTGATGCAGATTGGGCTGGAAGCTGTGACAGAAAATCAACCACAGGGTTTTGTACGTTTGTAGGTGGAAATCTAGTGACATGGAAAAGTAAGAAGCAGAATGTTGTGGCACGCTCAAGCGCAGAGGCAGAGTATCGAGCCATGGCATCCACAGCAAGCGAGCTTATCTGGATCAAGCATCTACTTCACGACATGAAGATAGAATGCAAAGGAGCTATGCAAATGTATTGTGACAATCAAGCAGCACGGCACATTGCAGCCAATCCCGTCTTCCATGAAAGAACAAAGCATATTGAAGTTGATTGCCATTTTGTTCGGGACAAGGTGCAATCTGGAGAAATTGAGACACCATTCGTCAAAAACCAAGAGCAACTAGCAGATATCTTTACCAAAGCACTCAACAAATCAACATTTGATAATATACTTAGCAAGTTGGGCTCAATCAATTTGTTCGAGTCCAACTTGAGGGGGGTGTTGAGAAAAAATAATATTGGTCTCAGATATTATTCATCACAGACCAATTTAAGCAACAAATCAAGGTGATAGCTGTCAGGCTAGAATTAGTATCCAGCTGGATTCTTGTAACAATTAGATTGTAATTAGCATATCTAGCCAATGTAAAATAGGAAGGAACCAAACGGCTAGTAGAGACTTTGGCTATATATACCTGTGTACAGAACACAAAGAAAAATAGAACATTTATTTATCATATTTCTACTCTTTAAATTTCCACAGTATCATTATCCCATGTATTCCCCAAAAACAGTAAAGGGAGCAGAGTAGTGATAACAACTAGGAACAAAGATGTCGCCTATTTAGCAAATGATAATTGTTCTCTTAAAATGAGAGCACTTTCAAAGGAGGAAGCATGGGAGCTTTTTAATAAGAAAGCATTCGTAGAACATAAAAAGAAAATATGTCCTCCTGAAATTATGAGTTGGGCTATGAAAATCGTCGATAAATGTCAGGGGCTACCTCTAGCTATCGTTGCAATTGGAAGTCTTTTGTCCTTCAGAGGATTAGAGGAAAAAGAATGGAGAACATTCTTCAATCAACTTAGTTGGGAGCTCTTGAGTAATCCTGAGCTAAGTTGGGTTGCGAATGTTCTAAATCTCAGTTATGATGATCTACCAACTTACTTAAAAAATTGCATCATGTATTGCAGTTTGTTACCCGAAGATTTCCATATTCTGAGGGACTAGATTAGAAGGATGTTGATTGCTGAAGGCTTTGTTGTTGATAGGGGACCAGATATAACAATGGAGGAAGTAGCTCAGAGCTATCTCATGGAGCTTGCGCACCGTTCTCTGCTTCAAGTGGTAGAAAGAACCATTTATGGAAGAGCAAAGAAATTCAAAATGCATGATCTGGTGAGAGACATATGCATTGCTAAAGCTAAAAAGGAAAGCTTCGGTATTGTATGCTACAACCAATTGTCAACCCTTGACGGAAAAGCCGGTCGTATTTTCATTCACCGTCCTAATGGAAGTTTACAACCTATTTTGAATTCATCGAAGCTCCGTTCCTTCATTTTGACCCAGGGAGAATTATTAAAATCTTCAATTAAGAGTGCTCTATCGAATCTCAGGTTGTTGCGTGTCCTTTGCCTTAATGGGTCTAACATAGAAAGCCTTCCCGACATTGTTTTTGAATTATTCAACTTGCACTTTTTAGATTTATCATACACGAAAGTTAGGATAATTCCTAAATCATTGAAAAAGCTGAAGCTCCTACAATCGTTAGATCTTACATTAACATCTGTTGTGAAATTGCCCCAGGAAGTAACCAAGCTGAATAAACTGAGGCACCTTCTCGTGCTATCCTATCACAATTATCAGAAACGACAATATGATTGCTTTTATGGTGTGACGGTTCCACCTATCATTTGTGATCTCAAAGATTTACAAACCTTAAGCTATGTAGAAGCAAATGATGAATTGGTTTTGAGGCTTGGGAGCTTACAAATGCTTAGGAAACTATCACTTATTAATGTCAAGAGAAGCCATATTGCTGATTTATGGGTTTCCATTACAAAAATTCCATTTGTCACTCACCTGGGTGTAGTTGCATGTGACAAAGATGAAGTTCTTAATTTTCAGACCCTTAATCCCCTGCCAGGATTAGAAAAGCTTTACCTCAAAGGCAAACTGGAGGGAGGTGTTATTCCATCGATATTTAGCGGGTTCGATAAGCTAAGAGACCTAAGATTGGGTTGGTTAGGGTTACAAGAGGATCCTCTAAAATCATTCTCTCACTTACCAAACCTTGTTGAACTACACCTTTATAGAATCTATGAGGGGGGTACCCTGACTTTTAGCTCAGAATGGTTCCCCAAGCTGCAAAGACTTTCTTTGGCTGATCTGTTTGAATTGGTGTAGATTTAGAGAATGAGTAAGACATTGATTAAAAAGAAGAGATTATTTTATTATGATTGTACAGGAGGAAATATACACCTATTTATAGACTACTTGTGTAGCTAGCCGTTGCTCTATTTCTATTTTTACACAGTATCCTAATTACAGCCTAATTACAGCCTAATTACAGCCAATTCCTAGATTATTTACATATATGGACTTATACTAGCCGTTAATGTCTTGCCTTGTATAGCCTGTGATGATTATGAGAATCTGAGGCTCTTAATTACTCAATACTCCCCCTCAAGTTCGGTTCGAACAAGTTGTAAGAACCTAACTTGTTGAGAATTTGTTGAGACGTTTTCTTGTCCAAAGCTTTAGTGAAGATATCGGCTAGTTGTTCCTGACTTCTGATGAAAGGAATCTCGATCTCCTTTGATTGCACTTTATCTCGTATAAAATGACAATCTACTTTTATGTGTTTTGTCCTTTCATGGAACACAGGGTTCGAAGCAATGTGACGTGCTGCCTGATTGTCACAGAACGTTTGTATGGGTTCTGAACATTCAATTAGCATGTCATATAGCAGGTGCTTGATCCAAATGAATTCACTCGCAGTTGATGCCATTGCTCTGTATTCTGCTTCTGCACTTGAGCGAGCTACTACGTTCTGTTTCTTGCTTCTCCATGTTACTAGATTGCCACCTACGAAAGTGCAAAAACCAGTGGTTGATTTTCTGTCACAGCTTCCGGCCCAATCTGCATCAGAAAAACCAACCACAGTGTTAGTTGAGTTTTGTTTCATCAATATTCCTTGTCCAGGAGTGCCTTTGAGATATCTTAATATTCGGTCAATGGCTTCCATGTGACAAGTTCGAGGTGCATGCATGAATTGACTTACTGTGCTAACTGCAAATGTAATGTCAGGTCTGGTAACTGTTAGATAAATCAATTTTCCAACTATCCTTTGATATTGACTTATGTCTGATAATGGTTTACCATCCTCGGTATTTAATTTGATGTTGGTTTCCATTGGACTAGTGGCCGGTTTGGTTCCTAATTTACTAGTCTCTTTTAATAGATCTAATGTGTACTTTCTTTGAGATAGAAACAGTCATTTGGTTGAGTGGGCTATTTCTATTTCTAGAAAGTATGAGAGTTTGCCTAAATCTTTTATGTCAAATTTTCTTTTTAGCATTTCTTTGACTTCTTTTATTTGTTGGTTATTGTTACCTGTAATGATAATATCATCAACATAAACTAGAATGATAGTAATTGAGTTATCGTTCTTTCCTATGAATATAGAGCAATCTGCAGTGCTCTTCTTGAAATTATGCTCTGTAAGAAAAGTGCTAAGTTTGGCATACCATGCTCTTGGAGATAGTTTAAGACCATAAATAGACTTGCGAAGTTTGCATACCATCTTGGGTTTGGAGGCTTCGTAATGTCCTGGTGGAGGAGTCATGTAGACTTCCTCCTCAAGATCTCCTTGTAAGAAGGCATTCTTTACATCCATTTGGAACAGATCCCACCCATGATTGGTTGCTACTGACATTAATATCCTAAAAGTGTTCATTTTTGCTACAGGGGCAAATGTTTCTTGGTAGTCAATACCATATGTCTGGGTGAAGCCTTTGGCAACTAATCTGGCTTTGTACCGTTCAATTGTGCTATCACTGTTGTATTTTATCTTATAGACCCATTTGCATCCTACTGGTTTCTTATCTTTGGACAGTTCTACAATATCCCATGTGTTGTTTTTTTCTAAGGCCTTTAGTTCTTCATTCATGGCTTGAATCCATATGGGATTTTGTTTTGCCTCATCATAGGAATTTGGTTCATTGTTACCGTCAAGTTTGCTCAAATAAGTCTGGTAGGTTGAGGATATCTTGTTGTAATTAATAAAGTCTTGGATAGGATACAAAACCTGATGGGATACAAAATCCCATAACCTCGTTGAAGTTTGCCTTGGTCGTGTTGATCTTCGTCTGATTGTATCTTCTTCATTTTCTTCTTGTCTTTCTTCTGTATTATTCCCTTCATCCTCATGATCTCCCCCTGAAGAAGATACTGGAGGAATGTCTGGATTGTCAAAGGAAGGAGAGAGAAACTGAAGGGTGCTTGGAGTCGCAGCGGTATTGTCGTGAGCAGGTGCGAAGAATGGTTCGTGCTCCCTAAAAACTACATCCCTGGAAATATAAAGTTTATTCTGTTCGGGATCAAAGCACTTGTATCCCTTTTTGGTTGATGAGTAGCCAAGAAAAACAGTTTTCACAGAGTTTTTATCTAGTTTGTCTATTCGTTTGATATGTACAAAGCAGGTGCATCCAAATACTCGAATATGTTCTAAGTCGATTTTTCTTCCCTTGAGGATTTCAAGAGGACTTAAATTATTGAGATTCGGGCTAGGTAATCTATTAATGAGGTAAGTAGCAGTAAGGATTGCATCCGACCAGAATTTCTTTGGAACATTATTCTGAAGGAGTAAAGCTCTTGTTGTTTCAAGAAGATGTCTATTTTTTCTTTCAGAAACTCCATTTTGTTGTGGTGTATTTATACATGTTGTTTGATGAAGAATACCGTGTTGTTTGAAAAAATCGATGAAATCCTTATTTACATATTCAGTACCATTGTCAGATCGAAAAACTTTGACTTGAGCATTGTATTGGTTTGTGATAAAATGAAAAAATTCTTGAAAACATAAAAAAAAACCTCATTTTTGGCCTTTAAAAGGTATACCCAAGTAGTTTTTGAAAAATCATCAATAAATGTAACATAATATTTATAATGATTGTATGATTTTATGGGAGAAGGTCCCCAAACATCGGAATGAATTAAATCAAAACATTTTTCTGCTTTGGTCATGGAAGTGGAAAAAGGTAAACGAGTTTGTTTTGCAAATCTACAAGTATCACAACTAGAGGAATCATGATTATAATGAAAAAGTCTATTTAAAACTCGATCAGATGGATGACCAAATCTTAAATACAATAAATATCCACGATCATTGTTTCTAATTGATGCAAAACATTTATTATTTTCTTCAAGATAATATAAGCCATTCCTAAGAATTCCTTTACCAATCATCTTCCATGAGATTCTGTCCTGAAAAATCACTTTTTCTGGTAAGAATATTACAGCACAATTGAGATCTTTGACGATCTTATTAACAGATAATAAATTAGAATGAAAGTCTGGTAAATATAAGGCCTCATTGGCTGGTTGGTTGAGAACAAAAATGGTTCCTGTACCGAAAATTTTGGTTTGACTGTCATTAGCTGTTGTGACAAATTGTGGTTCACTTGAGGTTACCAGATTTAAAAACTTGTTTGGATTACATGACATGTGATGTGTTGCTCCTGAATCGATAATCCAATTTGAGTCATGCTGGTTTTTATTTAAATACATTGAATTATTTGAAAGCTTGAGTTCAGATAAACCTGGATAATGTTGTCTCGGTTGAAGTAGCTGGTTCAATTGATTGACCAGCTGTGTCAATTGATCTGATGTTGGCCCAGATGATCCAGCAGGCCCTGCTTGCCCAGAAGGCCCAGACTGATAGAGTGGAAGCCCGGCAGTCAGTCCAATTTGAGATGATCCTTGAGCTTGAGGAGTCGGCCCGTGAAGAGCGGCATTAGGGTTGATCTCGCCGGCGACTTCTCCCCTCGTGTTCGTCCCTCTGGTGATTTCTCCTATGGCGGAGTGTGCCTCTCTGCGCCATCCGCCAATGTTGGCACCTCCGCCGCCTCTGTTGTTGCGTTGTGGCTTGAGGTGGGGGTGCAGAACCCAGCAACTCTCCCTGTTGTGACTCGGTCGCTTGCAATGATCACACCATAGGTTCGCTTTGCCTCTATCCTTCGTGTAGGTCGTGCGAAAGGCTTGATTGTCTGTGGTTGGGACTGATGACGGGTTCATGAGCCGTCTCCTTGAGTCCTCCTGTTCGATCTTGAGAACTACATCATCAAACTGTGGCATTTCTGCCGATGAGAGAATCTGTGCCCGAATGGGCTCAAAGCTGGGATCTAAAGCCCCGAGATAAGTATAAATTAACTCATGTTCATTTCTTTTGTGAATTTCCTCTGGATTTATTGTTTCTGGGAGATTCCCTTGTTTGATTTTGGAAAGTTCTTGTTTTAATGAAAAAATGTGTGCAAAATTCTTTCCTTGGCCATATCGGGTTTTGGCTTTTGTCCAGATTTCTTTGGAGGTTTTACAATACATAAGGGCACTAGAGATTTTTGTGTTCATTGTGCTTAAAAGCCAGGACATGATTAATTGATCCGAGGTTTCCCAGTTTTCTATGACAGTTTTCTCATCATTTGTGGGTTTGGTTGGGTCACTTGGTCTTGGTTTTTCTTTGGATCCATTAATGAAATGCAATTTCCCTTTTCCTCCTAAGCCTATTTCTACGGATCTAGCCCATGGTATATAGTTGTTGTTACCAGTGAGAATATATGAAGTAATTTTGCTATTATCAGCCATGGTCAATATACTGGTTTTGCTGGTACTGGTTTTGCTGGTACTGGTAGTGGTCAAGTCAGATGTTAATACCAGAAAAATAATCCAGAGTGAAAAATAAAGAGAAAGAACAGTTTTAAGATATAATAAATTGCTGAGATAATAAGAACAGATGTTATGCTTGGTTGCCTCCCCTTTTTGCTCGATGAAGACAATTTTTTGAGTTGATGCAGCAGAAGTTCCGTCACTTTTGTGGCTTGGAGCACTGCTTGCTTACAGCACCTTTGTGCTTGGTCTGAGAGCTCGAGATTGAAATCAAACCTGGCTCTGATACCATGTAGATTTAGAGAATGAGTAAGACATTGATTAAAAAGAAGATATTATTTTATTATGATTGTACAGGAGGAAATATACACCTATTTATAGGCTACTTGTGTAGCTAGCCGTTGCTCTATTTCTATTTTTACACAGTATCCTAATTACAGCCTAATTACAGCCAATTCTTAGATTATTTACATATATGGACTTATACTAGCTGTTAATGTCTTGCCTTGTACAGCCTGTGATGATTATGAGAATCTGAGGCTCTTAATTACTCAATAATTGGTTTCGATCAACTTTGAGGATGGTACTATGGTAAGTTTAAATCATCTAGAGCTTATGGGATTAAGAAAACTCGAACATGTTCGAGAAGGCATGAGACATCTTCATGCGCTCAAAAAATTGATCCTCGCTGATATGCCAGCACAATTCGTCAGGAACTTGGAAATGATTGGAACTTTGTTCATCATATCCCATTCACTAGCACAGACGAGAAATGTAAGATTCTAATTGCTTTGAATAACGATTTCTATTATAGGGGACAAACTGCAAGCTAATTTTTTTTTTTTTTTTTTTTGAGGTCAGTTCATATTTATCAAAAGCATTTTCTGACTATTTTATTAATACTGTTTTTCAAGGTTTTTGATGCTTTCTTCTATCCGGTGGATGTCCCACTTAAATAAGGTTAGTCAACTCTATATATTGTAACTATGGAATTGGGCTCTATGGAGATAAACTATTAGAGAACACCAAGAATCAGTTCAAATATGATTTCCTTTCTTTATATGTGATTTAGTAGGATTTTATGGGTCATGCTCTGCAGGAGCTCGATGGATTTTTTAAGTCTCAATAACCAAAACTAATGAAAAAAATAAAAATCTCTAATTTAATTTGTACCATTCATATTCCCTATATACTGGCATTAACCAACTGATACAGTAAATGCCCTGTAATTTCATTGAACAGCAATAAGATTATATATGAGAAAGCCTTATATAATTAATTCTTAATTAACTTCTTTTTGGCTCAGATGACAATCGGTGGTCTTATGCTCGAGGTTCACTCTTATGTGTATGTTATGTTGATCTGCTTGCTCTGTTATATAACTATGTTCATTCAATAAGAGACATCAAAGACTCAGAAACTTATTGGATTTTAATTTTTTAGAAAATTTCTTTTTTTTATTAATTTAATGATTAAGGTCTGTTCTTTGCTCTCTGCCTCTAGTTTCTTCTTTCGTTATTTATTTGTACATTTTGATGTAGGTCAGGGATCCGTCGTGGAGGTTGACAAATATAAACCCAAAGGAAAATGTAATCAAACAGATATACCTGCTTTAAGTAGGGGAACACAGTGGTTGTATGAGAATTGATGTCGTGATATTGTGTATTTTGCAAATTTCTCTCTCCATTCCAATATGGTCATTATTATATGCTCTTCAAAAGTGTAGCGAATTCAAACAAAAAATGTGGGCTCGTTGATGAAGCCCGAGATGGTTTGAGATTAAATTATTAGGCCCAGAGAATAGTCAAGTGTATTTGGATTCTCAGACCCAATAAATTTTTATGGTCCTTGTGATTCTCTCTCAAAACCCAAAAGATCAAAGATAATGTGGGGTAAATTATGAGAACTATTTTTAATTAGCGTTCTTGTTTGTAATTTTGTATGTTCATATATATAATCTCACATGGTGCGACCAAGTTCATGTAATCAGACGTACGACGCAGCATGTTGTCCGTCCAATTGCGTTAAGAATTATGCAAAATAAATCTCAAAAAAACTCCTTTATAATTCATTTATCTGTACACTGTGCAATGTAGTACTACATAGCAGAAGATCAAGACCCGGCCTACTGGGTGCCTCAAGACTCAAGAACGGTGATTCTAAATTTTTGACAGCCTCACTGCAAGGTCATTTGCTGTGCTATATATCCCAAAGTTCTTTTCTTTCTTGTTTGTATTTCTGATATTACTCTGAGCTTCTTCTCTGACATTACTTGTCATACGTTACTCTCGAGTTGAAGTTATTTTTCTAGACAAATTATATTTGCAGTTGTTGTTCAATCGTTCAGTTCTATGTTAATATCTTGATTTTGTGCTATATATGTTAACATTAGCTAGGTTATTAATTACTTTTGCCATAAAATTGATCAGATTATGACAATATCCAGACTCAAACAAATGGGGTAGGTCATGTCAGATTTAATTTTGAATTAGGACCAAGACGATGATCTCAGAAGTCCGAATAGGAGAGCCTATGGGTGTCAAACGGAGAGAACATATGTACAGAAATAGAACTTAAAAAATACATACATGTTGCTCAACCAAAAGCTAGGCATCAATTACTCGATACTATAAACTTGGCCCAAACTCTGGCAATTAATTTTACACTAGTTAAATGTAGTTGTTTCATTTTCGATCCTATTTATATGTTTTGCCTGTTTTGGGACTAAATAAAACTAAATTGTGCCAAAGAGATATAATAAGGAAAGCCAATTAATGTATATGTTGATCTATTTGTGAAGGAAGCAGAATTGGAGGCAAATTTTTTCTTTGTTCTTATTTTATTCTCTTTCTTTCTATATATTAGTACGTAAGTAAAGATTAGGACTTCGGAGACAAAGATGTACAACAATACATATAATTAGCTCAGTCAACAAAGATGCACATCAAAGATAAGACATATATATATTTTCAAATATAATGTCTGATACACAGTGAAACCCCTTGATTAAAATTAAACATGTAAGAAACTGATCCAAGTAAGCGACATTGCTTGTTTGGATAAAGTCCAAACACGATGCTACATGGTATTTAAAGAGTTGTTTGCCAAAAAAGAACTGGAATTAAGTAAACAAGTTAAACAGAAAGATAATTAATTTTAATTACTACTCAAAGGCCCATGCATTTTCACGGCGAATCTCTTCTTCTTCTTCAGGGGTGAAGTCATTTTCGATATTGAAGATCTCGCGAATTTTTTCTGGAGACTTCCCCTTTATCATGTCGGCCACCTTTTGGCATGCCCGGTCTAGCAAATCTCGTATATCGAGATAATTAGCAGCAAGCAGTAGATTGTACAGCGTATCGTTATTAACGTTCAGGAATTCTGCATCCCACTTCTTCAGATCCTCCTCAGGTGATATCAAGTTGGTTGTCTCAGCAGAACTACCCCCCTCTTCTTTCTGAGCCTCAGACACATCTGTTGCCTTCTCTGCAGCCTTAGCATGCTTTGTGCAATACTCAATGACCTTTGCAAGGGTCTTGGAATCAACGTTGGGCAGTGGGATGGCGTCTTGAGCACAATCATCCTCAATCAGGTGACGTATTGCCTGAGAGTGCATTGCCACGACCTCCGACACTATGAACTCTTCTCCTTCGAAGCTTTTGAGTATGACCATCTTGGTGTTGTTGTTTTCGTCTGCCATTAGCTTTTTCTGAAAGAGAGAAATTCGAAGGAAAGCAAAACAAGTTTGAGGGAGATGAGAATTATAGTTTGCAATGTTTGCTGGGAGCAAAGACTACTGAAGCATGTGACATTATATTGGACATCAAGGCGGTGAGCATCTTAACAAAATTAAGCATATCCTTTTTTGCCTTCACAAAATTAAGCATTTCAGAAATAGGACATTTATTTATTAGCTTCCATATTTGTTATTGTACAAGGCCGAATTTAGGGAACTCAGTTTAAAAGTGATTGAACGGTAGATATAGAATCTGGCCCATATATCCTTTTTAATCATGTTTATTCAGTTCATTCAATAAAAAATTATGTTTATTCTGAGATTAATAGCTTAGATTGGAAATGTACAAAAGTCTAATATTAGTCTTCAACTCTTCATATATTGCAGTGGAGCAAATAAACATCAGCAGGGCAATGCAAATGGTTATTTATTTACGTTTGTAAAATAAAGAACCTTTATTCATAAAATTTAGTGTGGTATAAAAATCATGAGAAAACGTAGGATGCTGCTTGTAATCTTTTTATAGATAAACTAAAATCTTTTACTCCATGTCCTTGTTATTTGGTCTACGTTCTAAAAGGGTAAATTTTTGGTTCAGTCAATAGAGGGTATTATCCGCGCATATATTTCTCATATGTAATTTAATTTTTCTTTTTTGGTATAACGGTTCTCGTTAATTCTGATATTTATTTTTTTCTTTTAAATATTTTTCACAGGATTTGAACTTAGTCTTTCCGTAAAAAGAAATGAGATCTAAATTTATCGCTACTATGTTAAGCATGCGATTATTTGTAATGTAAATTGTTCAAACGGATAGCAGTTTATGATTAGATAATTTCTATAGATAAATTTTACATCTAAATAAATATAGTTATAAAAACGTTGAAGATATTAACTGGGCCTAAATCACTGGCATTTGCGTGCCCGGTGAAAATCTAGAAGTCCACAAGGCCTATTTGGACGAGCCCAATTAGTATTTTAAAAGCCTAAACATGTGACCGGAGAGAATCATAAAGCAATGCAAAGAAAAATGAAATAGAACTTCAAGATATTTTAACAGGTAGGTGCATTTATCAGTATATCCCTTAGTAAGAGCATAAATGGCATTGGGGCCCTTTTTCGATGGAACCGAACTAATTAATGGGCTTTTCTATGAAGTTGTTGACACCATTATTTTCACAAGTTTGGATTGGCATATATCACCCACAAGCATCGCATCATTGCAAACAGTATTCTATAAAAATATTGTGTCGTGTCTATACGTATGAATCATCCATGTGTTGTGTAATGCAGATATATGTACAAATGAACACGTATTGTTCCACATTATTTTTTTATTAAAGGAGTTAAAAACTATACTTATAACGGCACTAGCCAACATGTCGAGCATGCTGCGTGTAAGTAAAATGTCTGCATTTTTTTAGTCATATTTAGAATTATAAAAAAATAGTTTTCATTGAAATATTTTTAGAAAGAAACAAGATATATTTAGAATTATATATTTTTATTCGTATTTCGACATACCTACATATCTCATAATTTTGGGATACACTTGAACGTGTTGTGTTGTACCATACCTATATCTATCATCCAACACAGCTTTTTAAAGACACGACTTATGTGTCATGTCTAAGTCGCATTTGAATATGTGCAATATATGTATCGTGTCTAAAATCATATTTGAACACATACAAATCGTATCATGTAATTTTATTAATAAACTAATCACAAAAGTTCAATGTCCTTTTATGCTATAATGTAAAGCGAGCCTTGATACCAAATATATATATATATATTGAAGAAAAAGCATTGTCATGCACATTACCCTTTCTTACAATCATCTCAGAATTAATTTGGTTTGAATACGGTTGTGATATCAGTGTCCAATTTGGCATGATATCAGCGTCCAATTAACTTGGGCTCCACAGCAGACTTGCAGGGACCAGCTGCGACGTGTACAGTTACTACGTTGTAGTTGTTGACAAGAAAAATGTTACAAAGATATTATTTATTAATATCATCATTGATACAGATTTTATTATAATAAAATTTGAAATCTAAATTAAGTTTTAGATCAAATTCTTAATTCCAAAATCACACTAGTAAATTTCTAATTTAAACTGTAAATTACCTGATTCTATTGTTTTGATCTCTTAAAGAGACACAACCCTGTTTGATAGTTGAAAGTTTTTTTGGCTTCTCGGCAACCTTCCTCAAAACCCGATGGAAAAATCTCGAGAAAACGGTCTAGCAACCTTTTGATCACTCTTGTCTAAATTCAAAACTTTAGAGAGTCTATTCTAGAGAGAAAGTTAGAGGGAGAAGAGAGAGACGAAAAAAAAATCAAATCTATCTTTGAAGAGTCTCTCTCCCTCATAAAGTCTATCATTCAGTAACTGAAATAATAATATAATCGTTACGATGGTTATGATAACCGTTACAACAATTTCATCTTAAACCCTTTCTTTCTCAACTATTGAATTTTACAGTATAAACGTTATAACGGTTTATACAATCGTTACACAACATATGTCTCTGGTCTAAAAACTCTATATTACCTTATTTCTCTTTTTCGGATTTATACATAACCGTTACAACGGTTGTTCCAGAATTGAAGATTGCCAATTAATTGTGTTCACCGAGAACCAACAGCTTAATAGTATTAATTTGTTTTTTTATGTAATTCAACCCATCACTAAATTATAAAATTACTAATACGCACTCTACAAATTAAAGAACTCACTTCTCATGACACATATTTATGTCTCGATAATATATTTAATTTGATCACTTTAATTCGGGTATCAATTTAATTATTTGACAGTCTATAATTCAATATATAATAATATCACATATATGCTCATATATTGAAATTAATTCCAACATATTATATACATTAAATTAGTTATTATGTATTTTAACATGTATAATAAAACTCGTATCGATAACGGTATCAACAATCGCATTTATGCATCAGCTTTCTTGTGTGCTTGATCATACATATTCATATCTTGGAACATACTTTTCTTGGAACCTATCCAGGGCTCAAATAAAGATAGTATCTTGGAACATATTTTTTTCTTCTTTTTTTATTTTTTTATTTTAAATTGGGCCGGTCGGTCAGTCAATACAAATTTAATTGAAAGATGTCAATACGAAAACATCTCATATTAACAAAACTTTAAATTATATAAACATTTAAAGAATAATTCTAATGTAAATCTAAATTTTATATGTTAATTATTATCGGTTATGTAGTTTCACTTAATGAATAATCGTTTTCGTTATTTAAATTGATACCTAAGAAATTTCCAGCAGACAGGCTTTAATGACTTCGTCCATGAGCTTTATAGCTGTGTAAAATAAATGAAGGTTGACTTGACTGGACCATCAACTCTTCTTGACCTCGGTTTCAAGTGATTATTCTTTGCTTTCTTTCTGCATGTCTAGTATCTTTGTTTTCTCCTGCTAATTTTTCTCCACCCCAAATTGGCTGAAAAATGCATCCAAACTCGTCACAATTGCAATACTTTTTCATAATTTCCATTTTCTTGCAAAGCATGATAGCTCTACCAGCTGATATCCTCACAATGGAGGCATGTGAGCCTAAAAAATGTGGAAATCTCAATATTACTTATCCCTTTTGGATCAATGGAGTCCATCCATCATATTGCGGCTATCCCGGTCTTGAGATCGACTGCCATGGTGGAAAGCCTACTCTAATAAATATGTATGATTCAAGTTACTACATGAAACATATGTTCTATGAGAACAACTCTTTTGTGGCTGTCAGATCCTTTTTGGATAGTACGACAGTAAAATGCTTTATCCCCAAATTCGATGCTTCACTCGGTTCTGGTATTCTTCTATGATTGCGCAAATGTCCATCCTCCTTCGGCCGACTATTTGCCTCTATCCTGTAGTACCAGTCAATCTCAGTCTGCTAACGAGTCGTTTGTGAGGCTGTATGAAAATGATAAGTATGCACCTAAGGATCTACTGAGTAACTGTAGCATCTCAATGAGGCCTGTTTTGGGGTGGATTGAAAAGCCAGTGGATGAGTACATGAGTTTCATGAAGGATGGATTTTTGGTGGAGCTGAAGGTGACGAGCTGTGCCAATTGCAAAGCGAGCAAGGGTGTGTGCGGGTTCAATACCTCCACCTTTGCGTTTATGTGCATCTGCTTCAATAGCACTACATACCCAGATAGTTGCCCTATTTATAAACCACAAGGTAACTGAAATTTTACTTTTTCTCCTTGCTTTATTTATGTTTTAGATAGTTTTTTACTTTGCTGAATTGGAAATTTGTATGTTTAGAAAGATAAAAAGATAAGAGGAAGAACGAAATAAAGAAAAAAAAAAGTACTATTATTATAATATCTAAGATTTTTCTCCCCCTTAATTGTTATGAAAAATTGACAAATTCATATGACACAACACTATAACTGGGAAAGAAGTCCAGAGCACAATATCAAAATCCTTTTTCTTTTTAATAAAGCATCTTAAAAGAGACACCGGTTTTCATTACTTTCTCAAAAAAAATACAAAACAACCAATCAAGATATAACAGATTTATACCTCATACTAGTAAAGTACAACATAAAAATAACAACAACAGCGTAAAGTTCAGCCAATATCCGTCTTCACAAAACCCCAATTATTACAACCATTCAAGTAATAAAACAAGCCAAGTAACTACTCGTCAAGTAAATCAGTATTAGAACTTCCAGTTTGTGCCACATCAGCAGAGAAGACCCTTTCGCCTTCAACATGAATTACATCAGTTTTAAACATATATTTCAAGTTTTTTTTTTTTGATATAAAGGCTCCAGTTAACTCCTTCATTTATTCTTTTTCAAATGTCTCTTGTGGAGCTTGAACCTGCTTTCCGTCATAAAGATGTGAGATTTATCATCATTGTACTAAGTCTGCAGTTCATATTTCAAGTTAGTTGAGACATTTATCCAAAATTTAAATAAATTAAAGATGTCAAAATAGCTAGATTTTGGCGTTGACCTCTTACACCATTAAAAAGTCTATGATTCTTTTCTATCCAAATTATCCAGATAGTTGCAGCAAGTAAGGTTCCTCAGAATTTCATATCTGTTAATGAGAATAAAATATGTTTCCATGTAAATAAAATAGAGGTTTCAATATACAATAAGACAGATACCCATATAAAACAATAATAGCATATAGTACTAACATTAATAAACACTATATCACAAGTTGGAGGAAAAATGATGTCAACTTAACGCCATCTTTTGCTGGGGCCAGTGCTGATATGATCAGTTACTTACTTCCTTTAATAGTAAATATTTTTTCAACACCTCCTTAATGCATATTTTCCTTAACTATGCATTAAGGAGGATATATATATAGGTGACCATTATCTATATTTATAAAAAAAAAGAAAAAGGTAGAATAGTAAGAAATATCTTCTAACGCACCATTAGTCATGCATGACCCAATTTTGCAATTGCCTGCTGGATATATATTATATATATAGTACATGTAATTCTATATGATGGAATAATTCATTTGGTATTCTTCAAATGTAATACTGCATTGTGATGATACTATTCTTCATTTCATAACTTCTTTAATTGTTCTAATTGAAAACAAAAAAGTACTTTTTCTAAAAGATTAGTGGTTCTATATATGCTGGTAGCTAGTTCTAATTGTGACTTGAATTTATACTACAGAGACGTGGTTGCAATCGCACAAGAAGATGGCATTAATCGGTAAACTGTTGACATTAATGTCATATTTTTTTTTTCCTTATATATTAAGATCAAAACCTACTCATTTCTTCACTAAAATAATAAATTCTTCATCCTTGATATTTAATTTATGCGAATACAAGAATTTTGATGCTGCAGAAAGTGTGAATCATGTACTCAAATTTGTGCATTATTCAGATTTAATATGATCTTTCAATCTTATACATGATTGAGACTTAATCTGGATTTATATATTTGTATATGGTTCCAGCAGTTCGCATAAAAAATGAACTTGTACATAATTCATATTTCTGATGCATCAACAATTGTTGTTAGATTACAAGAAAATTGTTGTTAGATGGTAATAGTAGCACTAAGTGCTGCACTGGATAGGATATGAACTCAATCAATAACCAGCACGTTATTGTTCATTTTAACAACTGTTTTCAATTTTTCGTATTTTTATAATACTCTAAATCTGTTCACCGTACTATTTTAAACTAGGCTCGTCGACAATAGTTGGGGTTGTTGTGCTTTCCTTCGCACGTCTTCTTTCTATTTTTAAGTTTCGAAGGGTGTACATTTTCTCAAGGCAATACAGTGAACTAAAGAAGATTCAACAACGGTTAGGAATAATTGGGCCCCTTGCTCCAAGAAGGTATAAATATAGAGATCTCAAGAAAATCACATGCTCTTTTCGAGAGGAACTCGGTAAGGGTGGTTTTGGCACGGTCTATAAAGGAAGATTAAATGACGGACAATTGGTTGCGGTCAAAATTTTGCACAACTCGCCGAGCAATGTGGAGCAATTTTTGAATGAGGTGGCGAGCATCAGCAGAACATCTCATGTCAATGTTGTTAGTCTACTCGGTTTTTGCTTCGAGGGGTCCAAACAAGCTCTTGTTTATGAATACATGCCTAATGGATCCCTAGACAATTATTTATACACTGATGATTCGAAGGCAGCTCTTGAATGGGAAAAGCTTTATGATATAGCAATCGGCATTGCACGGGGGTTAGAATACTTGCACCAGGGCTGTAACACGCACATTGTACATTTTGACATTAAACCTCAAAATATCCTTCATTTATTTGGTGAAAATATAAATGTCATATAGATGCAGGCTTTGTTTTAGTAATTTTGGATATCAATCAATATAATCTCTCATTGTTGACTCTCTCTCAAAGCCCAAAAGATCAAAGACGATGTGATGCGTAATGAAATTCATATATACAAATATCTTACTTTAATTCGTGTTATTGTTTGTAATTTTGGATATCAATCAATATAATCTCTCACTCACCACCAGCGGTGATCCTAACAGCCTCGCTAACAAAACAAAGTGTTGTTTTGTTTCTGTAATATTTCTGATCATATTTTGCTCTGAGTCTGAGTTTTTCTTCTTCTCTGACATTCATCCCTTGTCATTGCTCTCAAGTAAATCTATCTTCTCTTCTTCCTTGTTTTTGTACAAATTACATCTACATTTACAGCTCTTGCCAGTTCGTTCAGTTCTGTACTTCTATGTATGTTAATTTCAATCAAATCAAGCGTTATTTTGTGCGATATATATCAATATAAATTTACTTTTGCGATAAAATTGGCTGATCAGATTATATATTCCTTGGTCGCTCTCTTTGGAAATTGTAGACAAAAAGTTACGTGATGTGTGGTGTGGCTCTTTCTTTGTAATTTATTCGTTAAAAGCGTGATCCTACTTTTAATCTTTTTGTTTTTCTTCTTCTTCTTTTTTTTTTGAAAAAAAGAATTTTTGGGTTTTACATATTCTGTGGTACTCATACTTAATGTGACAAATTGTAGCAAGGTGGTGACATATCAAAATGGCCTTATCTCTTGTTTATATTAGGTTAGATCATAAACTTTTCTGCTATTTTTTTAAGAACTTTTTTCCGAATTTATTTTAAAAAATATTGTTAAGATTATGAACTTAACCAAATAAAAGGAAAAATTAAATGGTTCCGGATAAAATCTTCAACAACACATCCTTGTTGGTATGATGGTGTATTGTATTCACATCATATATGGGACCCACTAGTCAGTTAATAAGTAAATTTTGGATTGCATTTCCAAATATGGTCTTTTTTTTTTTACTATCTTTGTCATTTTTTTTGTTAGTGCAGTTACTAACCATTAATTTTTTCTTATAAACTAGGTGTTATAATATATTTAACAATGATGTTTATTTAGATATTGCTCAGATCAAAGAATGAATAATGGACCAGATCCGTTACTATTTCCAACTGTAACAAATCCATTCAAAATTTATATAGTATATATAATAACCACTAACTTAGTACATACACAATGATTAAGAGGGAAAATAACTCAAAACCATGGGCAAATTGCACCAAGTAAACATTAAAATCAAATCCAACAAGTTGTAATTGTAATATTCAAACCTACGGCTCAAAACCCAATAATTCACATCATTTAACAAAACCTTTTTTTTTTACAAGATAATTCACATCATTTAACAAAACCTTTTTTTTACAAGATAATTCACATCATTAAGTATCAACTATTAATACGAAACTACACTAAGTTAAACAGCCATATTTATTTTTTACAAGATAAATAAAGGAGAAAAATTACATACCATAAACAAAAACAAAACAAAAAAAAAAAAGCTTCTATGTATTAACTTATGTTAATTAAGAAAAAAAAAAGGTAAACCCACCACCGGTATAGTTACCGCTTTTAAATCAGGCACCTTGTACAGCTCCTGTGTGATCTCTCTTATACCATGACCCTGGAAAAACCATCTACAAAATAAACAAGAAAAAAGAAAGAAAGAAAGAACAAATCTCTCATATTTAGAAACTCATAAAGCAAGAAAAACTATGAATATAGGCATTTATCTACATGAAGTAATTAATTAATTAATTAATTAATTAACCTCTGTTATTAACGCATGGAACGGTGTCTAATTATTAAAATTTTGGTTTAAAAGTTTTTAACCTGAATTTGTTTCTGCACCACACGCGGCCGCTTCTTCGGTCTTCGTCGAGGCGGAGACACCGTGACTGTGTATATGTCCTCGGCAATCTCGTCACAAGCAAGCGCCACGGAAAAACTCGGCCGCTCTTTCGGATGACCTAGCGTGACCGATCCGTTTCTCGACCTGAGGTTCCATGGCCGCAACTCGGTCACAACCGCCACGTCAGATTTGACAGCGTGGCGATGCTTGTTATGATGGGGCTTGGAGATGGGGAAGGTGAAGCCAGGAGATGGTGGAGTGGGGCCCACTGTCAGAGGATCGGGAGGCTGAGATGATGCGCGCGGTGGTCTCTTGCGCTGAGATCACCATTCTTGAGCGTTGAGCGGAGGAGAAGTTTTCTGTGATACTACGGACTGCAGCTGATTCTGCAGCCTTGTACTGACATCTGGGCCCCACAGTGAAGTCAGAACAGAAATAAGATCAGTTGGTTGGAGCGCTGATGAAAGGGAAGGGAACATAATTTCTCATGAAATTTAAAAATATATACATAAAGCATTTGGATTTTTAAATGTAAAATTTAGTCGTCAAATAAATTTTAATATGAAAATCACGTTGATCCGTTTAAATTTAATTATTTTAAACAAGTAATAACCGGTGGCACCAATTAGTGTAACGATATTTTAAACAAATTACAAGTACTAGATAGCGATTATTTTAACATTGTCATAAATAATTTATTATACTAAGACCAAAAAAATATTTTTAAAAGAGGTTCCCACTAATTAGTCTGAGTCTCTTCTCTTCATTCTTTTAATCTACCAAGACTCTACTATTTTTATTACTATAATATTCACATAACTTTTTATTAATTAAGATAAGAATTACTATAGGCTTTTATCTAACTTTTTTGCTAACAGGCCTCCGTTTATATGCCGTGAGAGCACTGTTTACATAATAATTTGCAATAAATCAATAATATGATGAATATATTTATCTTTTTTTTTAATAAAGGCTCCTCCTGAAAACTCAATATTTATTTTTTTCAAATACTTTTTATGAAAATTGAATCTACGTCACTTCGTATATAAGCGAGGTCTATCACTATCTCTGATATATCATCTCTTGTTTTCCAAAAGGAAAGAATTGTTTGTCTTCATCTATGCATCTACAATCAGGGTAAATTTCTCAATTTTACTTCCAAAAAAAAGTACTTATTAAAAATATTAAATTATTAAAAAATTAATTATGTAAAATTAATTTTGCATTTAATAAATTTTTAACATAAATATATTTTTTGTAATACTGAAAACATTTATAATAATGAATAATATGATTGATTATTGATTAGTTGCAAAATATTTTTTTGGAAAAAAAAGTGGCAGAGTCACCGATTTCATTAAAAAAATTAGTCACACAATATGTACGTAAAGAAACAAAAAAGGTTTGATTTGATTTATTTAAGAATTATAATGTATCTTAAATACATCAATCATATATCACTTTAAGATGAGAAAACTAATAAACAATACATAACCTTTCTAATCAAGATAAATGGGAAAAAAGTAAACAAATGATACACATAATGTGATGTGACTAGAAAATTTAGAGAATTAATTTTTGTGTATTATATTTTTTTATACAAAATAGTTTACATAAAACTTAGACTTAAATCTATTACACCATGCCTTTCCCAACTCTCTATAATCAATCAATAATAATATTATATTAATAATCAATAGCGTCAGTCTCCATTAAGTATTTTTTGGGATCTGAACATATCATGTCCGAGTCTTTTTTATCCATCCGAATTTACATCCTCTATAATACTTTATCGTATATTAGATAAAAAAAATCCTATAATACTTTATCGTATATTAGATAAAAAAAAATCCTATAAAGTTTTGAAATAGCTGTTTATTGTTTATTTCAAAGGATATTCAGAGAATATGATACCATCCCTCCCTGATTCCCTAGTCGTTCCATCAACCTCCTCCTTTTTCTCTTTTTCTCTCATTTTCACACCAGTTTGATTTGGGCACTGTATATGCTTGAAATTTGAAAATAATAAAACATTTATGCTCCACTCCGTAGAGATTACAAACCACAACCAATATATATATAGACACATACACAAGCCTGTCAGGAACAGCGACGACAAACCCCATAGGTGGGTCCCACATGTCAGATGCGTCATTCTTGACCGGCCATGCAACCTCTAGCCGGTCGTCAAACCCGGACGTGTAGGATCAGAGAGGTCGGCAAAGGTTTTCCCTGCCGCTCGATCGCGACCAACGAGATTCTCGAGGGCTGATATCTATACACGCGGTGAATACTCTAGTCCCGGCTCCATCGGCCGTCGACAAACCCGGAAGCGGCGTTATCTCGTGCAGATCAAACAAATTGACGTCGTCAAAGTCATGTATATATATACATCGAAAATTGCTTTCCTTTATCGGGGAATTAATCAAGATGAGGAATTGAGCGGTGAGCTCACCATCGGTGATTCTAACACAGCCAGCCTCGCCATTCACCGCGCGCGAGGTGGTTTCGTTGTGCTATGCCAAAGTATTTTTGTTTCTGTACACCTCTCTCATGTTTCTGCTCTCAGCTTCTTCTTCTTCTCTGACATCAATTACTCGTCGTTGCTCTCAAGTAAATTAAGCTCTCTTTACACGAGCTGTTGTTCTGCGTTCGTTTCCACATCAATGAAACCTAATTAATTAGCTTCGTTAGTCGTTATTTTTGCCATAATTTCAGATTATTCCCCGTTGCTATATGTATATTATATATATATATATATATCTGCATATATTCCAAATTGTGCACACAGGTTGTGAGTGTGACTATGTATGTGGTCGCCGCTTGTTTGCAATTAATTCGTCGTTCTAGGCTTTAGACGAAACTAGGGGACCAACCCATTGGGATCTTCTGTGGCGCACTATCTTTGTGCTGTACTATAGTTTGTGCAGCGAGTCGGTGGTCAATACCCAATACTCAATACTATAGCATAGGCGTGATGCCGTCATCCTACTTTTCTATGTTCTTTCTTTTTCTCTTTTTTTCCCAAACCCTTGTTAAATGAATCCTTGATATTCTGTGGCACTCTCAAAGTGTTATACGCTGTAATGAGCTGCTGACATGTGGAAATGGACACTTCAGCCTTACTTCTTTTAGCACAGTATCATTCTCCCACGTAAAGAATAATATATTAGTTTATGTTATTATCTTTTCGATCATTATATCACATATCAGTGTTTGTAAAAATATTATTCTGATTGTAAAAGTAATAAAATCAGAATGATTGTTTTCCACTAATCAGCTCTGTTGCATGGGTGTAATATATATAATAATAATGAGGTCTCATGTGTCCTTTATTTTGTTATTTTTTAAAAGAAAACTTACATTTAATTCTCATAATTAAAGTTATGAGAATCATTCTATATTTATGTGTTATTATATAATCATTGTATAGACATCAACAAGTTCATACATTATTTTATCTCCATTCAAAATGCTTACTAATTTGCTTCTAGGTTGCTGATCAGCTGACCTCATTGTGTGGATAAATTGGATATACTAAACAAGATATATAAAAAAAATACTGACAAATATATAATAAAAAAAATATATTAGTCATGATCATATTGATTTCAATTTGAATTTTTCTGTCAACAATTTGTGTTACGTTGCAATTTCTATCACTTATCTTGAAATATCTTGGTCCTCTTGGAAGGAGAAAGTGAATAAAAAAAAATTAAAAATTGAACAAGCCAGATTCTTAAAATTGATCCAAAAAATAAATAAATAAAATGTAGTTCAAATAGAGTCGATTATGTCAATTTCAGTTCAGTTATGGATCTAGATTCGATCTTTTGGACCTGTTCTAGAAATAAAAACAGATCCCACAGCTCAAAATTCCAAAATATGGACTTGATCACATCCCCACTGATTTGAATTGGTTGTGCCCAAAACAAAGGAAAAATTAAATGATTTTGGATAAAATTAATTTTTCACAGCTTTCTTTTCTTTTTTTTTTGGCGTGATATTATAACATTTATTGATGGTATTGTATTGGCATCATCTAAGATAACTAGATATTTATATTTATTATTTGTGGGGTCCACTTGACAGGATGGTGGGACCAATCAGCCAGGTAAGAAGTAAGGTTTGGATAGTATGGCTAAAAGTGGTATTTTTTTTATTATTATTTTTCTTTTTGTCATTTTTTAAGTCATTATGATTATGAATTGAAGTGCGTACACTATACAATGAGTAATGAAAATCACGAGAAAATAAAACTATGGGCACTTGATAAGTGAAATTCTACCAAATAAACATACATGCTCAAATTAAATTATCAAATCCAAACCCAAGGCCCAAAATACAATTAATTAATTCACACCATTTTAACCACCTTTTTGTCTTTTTTTTTTTTACTTTAATACCCACCACCCAAAATATCTATCCATCCACAAAAAAAAAGTACTCTCAAGATTAGAAAGTAAAAAATAAAAATATCTAAACATGGAAAGCTAGCTTGAGTATCAATTGTTCATAAGAAACTACACTATAACAGCAATATTTATTTTTACACGGAATATAAATAAACCCAAGAAATTAATAGAAACTAAGTAACTAGAGACCTATTTTTTTTCTTGGTAATTAAAAAAAAAAGGGTTCGATTATTAATAACTAATTAATTGCGTAAAGAAGAAAGTAAGCTCACCACCGGTAAGGTTACCCCTCCTCTTCACTTAATCAGGGCGCCTTGTACAGTTCTTGTGTGATCTCCTTCAACCATGAACCAGGAAATACCATCTACAAAATAAAATAAAAAATAAGAAAGATATAAAGAAAAAGGTTCTTATATAGTTTTCTTCTTTTTTTTTATATAAAGTTGTAGTTAATTTCGATGTTTATTTTTTTTAAATATTTTTTATGAAATTTATAGTTACGTTTTTTCCTTAAAGTGACGGGATCTTATGTTAAGCCTGTGTTAAGCCTGTAGTTCAGATTCTAGTTATATATTTTTTAGAAGTTCATAACGCAAGAAACTATGAAATTAAGTATGATTATATACAGATATTTATTTGTTTACATAAAATAGTTACTTAAATTAATTATGTTCAAGCATGAATAGTGTATATTGATTAAAATTCACCTCAATTTGTTTCTGGAGAAGACGAGGTCGCTTCTTCGGCCTTCGCCGAGGCAGAGAGCCCGTGACCGCATATATATCCTCGGCAATCTCGTCGCATGAGAGCGTCACGGAGAATCTCGGCCGCACTTTCCGGTCGACCGCAACTGATGAGGCTCCGTTTCTCGATCTGAGGTTCCACGGCCGCAATAACTCGGTCGCAATCGGCGTGTCAGATTTGATCGCGTGGGGGTGGTGGTGGTGGTGGTGGTTACTGCTACGGGGTTTAGAGACGGGGAAGGTGATCAAGTCGGGAGGAGGTGGAGTGGGGCCCACTGTCAGAGGATCGGGAGGTTGATGAGACGATGTGACGCTCTCCTGTGCTGAGGTCACCATCTCTGAGCTCGCGCCTAGCGCTGAGCGGAGATGAAGAGAGGAGAGGAGAAGAGGAGGCTTTAGAAAAGGAATGCGAGCGTTTTGTTTGTCGAAGGGAAGAGAAAAATGTTAAGAAAAGAAGAAGAAGAGGAAGAATAAATCTAATATAAATATAAAACAAAATGCGTGGTGACCTGGTGGCGGAGCGAGCGGTTTTCTGTGGTCATACGACTGTAGATGATTCCGCAGCCTTTTTACTGATACGTGGGACCCACATGAAAAGTCAGAACTCGGAACTGAAAGATGAATCGGTTGAGGAGGAGGAGGAGGAGGAAGATGGTTGGATTTAGATAGATAGACATGGTTTATTTTCCTGCTTGGTGTGGACCGGTGACTACACTTACTGCACTGCACTCACAAACGACGAGTTGCATTAACTTCTGAGAAAATCTAAAAGGCAAAAAAGAAAATAAATATTTTATTGGAATCAAGTTGCAAAAATTAAGAAAATCAACATGCAGCGTGCAGGTGGCATATACACCTACACTAAATTGTGATATTTAATGGTTCAGCAGGATATCTTTTTTTTTTAAAAAAAAGTAAGTGAAGCAGAGTTTTTTTTTTATTTTGTTTAGGTCAAGTCTTCAAACTAAAATATTCGTTAGGAATTTTCAATCAAATTTTGAACTTGTTATTTTTTTTTACGGAGAATATTATATTAATCATTAAATTAAATACTAAGTTTTGAATTTCTTGTCATTTGAACTGGAGATTTCGAATTTCTCAGAGGAACATGACGGACTGAAATTGGAACACTAAATTATATTACTATTATTATTATTATTATTATTATTATTATTATTATTATTATTATTATTATTATTATTATTATTATTATTATTATTATTATTATTATTATTATTATTATTATTATTATTATTATTATTATTATTATTATTATCACCGTCTTCGTTGTTATCATGAACAGCTTTAATGTTATGATGAACATCATCATCGTTATGACAACTATTATTATTTATTGTTATCATTATAGTAATCATTATGAGTATCATTATCAATTATATTATAAATATCTTTGTAATTACTAAATATAAATAATATTTGATCATCACGTTGTCCATCCGATTATCATCGTTGTTATTATTATCGACTTATTGTTATAATTAGTTTATTTTATTGCTACATTTATCATTATCCGCATAATTTTATTATTGTTGTTATTATTACTGTTATGAATAAAAAAATTATTATTAAAGTTACCTTATGGGTCCATTCAGTCCTTTGTAAAAACAGATATGTCATGTAAAAGCAACGCAACATCATTAATCAAAAGACTTACATAGTCTTGTTGGCTGCCAATTTGTAAAAAAGAAACATAAACTAAAAATATTAAAAAAAGAAAAAAATATTCCAATATTATTTTTTTTGCAAAATATATAATACTTCATTATTATTTATTTAATAAATATTTTTTTTCCTCTCAACTTCATCTCTAATTGCACCACCGGTAAGGAATCCCATGTCCATGATAATTAATGCCACATCAATAACTATGAAATTAAATTCACATAATTATTTCTTAAACTTTTAAATAACAAAACTAATTAATTGAATATTTTGTATATATCATGCTATATAGATAAACAAAAAATTACCCCATTTCAACTTTATTTTGATATACATCAAACACTAACAAAAATCAACGGACCAAATTTTGTGATTAATTCACTCTCTCGATGAATATTGAAATAAAGTTAAAATTCAATATTTTTTTTACATGCATGTTATTGAGATGTATTCGAATATATCTAACGGTTTATATATATTAATTAAAACATAAATAATAAAGTAAACACCATGAGCATCGAAACCATGATTATTAGACCCCTCCTTTTTTTTTTAATTAAATAACAATAAATCCATATACAATTATTTGATTTTAAATTTGAAAAAAATAAATAAATATCGATATTAACGTAAATCTTTATATAAAAAAAATTGTTTTCTTCTAAATTAATTTTTGATAACGAATTTCATGAAATTAATTTCCATATATATATATTCCTTTGTGGGGGAAAGAGTCAAAACATGGTGCCAGCCCCTAGTTTGTAGTTTTGCAAATTGATGGTTCATGCTTGATTGGTGCACTGACAGTGGAAAGATTGGAAATTTAGGCACCTGTTTCTTTGGGAATTTGAGCTCTCAACACATTACACATGCTCTCTCTCTCTCTCTCTCTCTCTCTCTCTCTCTCTCACACGCAGACACACACACACACACACACACACACAGATCGATAGATAGATAGATGATGGTAATTAATGTCATGCTCAACATATCAGGCATCACTGCATCATGATATGCCTCGAGAATTACATGCTTCGATTTGACATCCTACATGACTACATCTATAGTAGTATTAATTGATTAGCTAATTGACAGTGTGTTGCTTGTGTATGTAAAACCCAAGCTGTGGTTAATTAAATTGATATTGATATAACAGAAGGATGAATTGCATGAAAAAGCATGAGACAAACAAATGTTAGGTGGAGATATCAGTGTCAATATTGTTATGGTGATATAATTATCTATGTATCATTAATCAACCCTAAGTCTCTAACCCTAACTGTCAATCTGTCTTTCTTATAATATATTTATATTTATATTTTATGTGGTACGAGTGACTTTTTGTAATAGTAGGTATTTTTAATTTAGAACCATAATGGATCTGTAATAATAGTTGGGATCCGATCATTTTATTCCAATAAGGCAGCTTGTTCAAAATTCATAAGATACCAAGACTTTTTAGTGTTTTTTAGTGGTATAAGATGTTAATATTTTTTTAAAATATTTTTTATATAGTTAGGATGAACTCAAGGTTATCAAGAAAATTCGTTAGTTAATTTTAATTATTAAAAATTGACTTTGAATGATAAATAAAAATGTTTTTTTTATCTATTTCATGATCAATTGCTTCCATGATAAATCTTTAATTTTGAAGAGAATAAATATCTCGCTTCTAATGCAAAATGAACTCACACAATTAAAAAAGTTTAAACATAAATTATTTTTTTTCGCAAAGCAGATCACAACAAACAATTCGCTAACAATTTCAAAAAAATTTCAACAAAATTTTGCAAAATTAAACTCATGTTAAATTTTCTCAAAACTTTCCTCTTTTTCCAAGTACCTTAATTTGTATCATTCCTTTTCTCTTTTTGTTGACTCTTCTACAACTCCACACGATCAACCACATTTTGTATCCGCCACATATGATCCGAACGACGACATCGTTTAATTAACTACAAATCGGCAGCTCCGTGTTTAGTCTATGTTGACTTTTCTCATTTATAAATTTCGTACGGTTTTATTTTTTAATGGACCAATAACACACACCTGTCATAGCGTGAAAGGATTTTAACTTTGGTCAGATTATTTATTTCAATTTTCCGGAATGCTAAATCGAGAAATATGTATCCTGCGTAAATTAAGAATAGTTTCTATGCACCACATATAATAATATCTTATGATATACGATCCTTTTGATATTAACATTTACCATACTTAAATGATAAACAACACATCTAAAAACAATATTTTAACTTATTTCGTTAAACAAACGGTTTTAATCCCCAAAGCACACCCAACCCACCACCACAAAAATATTTAATATATGACTGAAATCACATGTTTTGTTGTTAAGCAACATTAGAGTGTATAACAGTGACCGAGCCATATTATAGAGTTTGAGATCAAATGACCCCACTCATTTTAACTAATTAATCTTAAAAATAAGTAAATTTGAATAATATTTTTCTATAAAATTTTCAAAAAATACATGTATCGACACCCCCAAAATATTTTTCAATATAGTACATAATTTATTATAGAGTTTGGGATCAAATGGCCCAACTTTAATTTTTTTTTATTTTGACATTTTGATAATGTTGTAGACTCCAAAAGTAATATATCATAATAAAAAATGTATATTTTTAAAACTACATTATTTTTCCTGAACACTGTAGCCAGTGGTATAATAATTGTTGAATAACAATCAATAGATAAACGTTGAAGCTAGATTCTATTATTTGTGTGAAAAGTTAACATATTTAAAATTCGATTGAATAATATCTTACATATTTAAAATTGAAAAATTGGATCCTATATTATCTAAAATAAAAAATTTAGCGTTAGATTTGACTAGGTGCTGATATTTCTTTACTCTATGGAGTTCAGTTAAAACAATCAGCGGAGCTATATATATATATATATATATATATATATATGTATGTATATATGTGGGGCCCACTTTTGTGACCTAAACTGATGAATTCTCATTTCTCAACCAAAACTGTAGACCGGGTCTACGACTTCCTAGTTTGGAACCACCCAAATAAATGCAAATGATTGGATGGACCAAAATGCAATTTATAAGAAAAAATGTTCCCAAAAAGTAAAAAATAACATGTCAAGGATGACGTAGTAGAATAGAGAACAGATTTATTTTATATATTTATATGTCAGATGATTCAGACATTTTTTTTACAAACTTTTTCATGGATACTATTTTAAGGCTATTTGTGAATTAATGCTGGTAAATCAACCATACCTTTTGGAGTATATATACAGGAGCTTAATTAAATTTGTACAAAAAATTGAATATGGATAATATATAGTGCACGCACAACTTGTTGCAATAATATGCTTCAGTTCAAGTGGCTAGTATCTAAGTAGTGATTAAAAAAAAGTAATATCAAGCTTCCCTTAATTAATTCCTTTCCAGCAAAGCAATCACATAAGAATTTTCATGCACATTTAAGACTGAGAATATATATATTTATATATATATATATATAGCATGGCATTTTTTTATACAGTAGCAATTTTTTTATTCTCAAAATAACAAAAAATAAAGGTTAATTTTACTAGAGAGGGATGAATTAAAACAGAATTATTTATAACCAAAACTAAAAGAGAGACTGAAATTTCCAAGGGAAAAAGAAAAGAAAACCAGCTTTGACAATTGACAATTTGACATGCATGTTTCTCTAATACATTACATTACACATGTGGTCAATGCCTTTTACGGATACAAACTTACACATAATTAACAACTACGTCTTGATGTACACAAATGGAGAAAAAGTAATAAGCTAAAATGACATGTAGATTAAAAAAATATAGTTTTAAAAAGGTACCAATGCTAAAACGCTCCCCCCCCCCCCCCCCAACCCAAAAAAAAAAAAACACAATCATCTTTCCTATTGATAAATTGATTAACTTCCCAACACAACACAGGATAAGAGAATCACAGATTACTGAGTAAATAAAAAGGAAAATCTAAACACAAAGCAAGAAAGAAAGAAAGAAAGAAAGAAAGAAAGAAAAGAAAAGAAGAAAAGGATGTGTGTTAACAATTTAAAAGTTACCGGACGGTAAGGTTACCGCTGCTCTGGCACCTTATACAGCTCCAGCGTGATCTCCGTTAACCATGTCCCTGGAAAAACCATCTACAAAATAAATACAAACAATATCAATTATAAATACATATAAAGAAAGAAATAAAAGAAAAGAAAAGAAAAGAAAGAAGAGAAGAGAAGTATATATATATATATATATATATGCGTCATATATACATACATCTATTTGTTTTTGCACGACGCGAGGTCGCTTCTTCGGTCGTCGTCGAGGCATGGATCCAGTGACAGCGTATATATCCTCCGCAATCTCGTCGCCGGAGAGCGCCACGGAGAATCTCGGCCGTTCGTTCGGGTCGAACGCGAACGATCCGTTTCTGGACCTGAGGTTCCATGGCCGCGACTCCGAGTCGTCGAATTTGAGCGGTTGGCGCTTGGAGCGAGGCTTAGAGACGACGGAGAAGGTGAAGTCCCCCGACGGAGGGATTGGCCCCACTGTCAGGTGATCGGGTCCTCGAGAAGAGGAGGAAGAGGTGGCCCCCTCTGCTGAGATCACCATCGAGAGGTGGGGAAGAGGAGAGGAGAGGAGAGGAGAGGAGAGGAGAGGAGAGGAGGAATGATGGAAGGAAGGAAAGAGAGGGTTTGGGGTTGGATTAAAGAGAGAGGAGAGAAGAAGGAGAGAGATGGTAGGCTGGGAGTTTTACTGAGTTGTAATTGTAATATCGTACGATGAAAAAAAAATAATTAATTAATTAATTTGATGATATATATGATAGTTGAAGGAGCTCGGTTTTCTATGGCGTGCTTTCATGCATCAGCTGTGTAGCATATCTCTGCTGGCGCTATATCTAGTTATGTGCTACTACCTTGGTAGGCGGATTAATTTAGTTACGAGCTAAAACGGTATCTTGATTGAATTCACATTCTGAAGTCCTTTGTAGTCGTCTTATAAAATATGTTTCTTTTCAAAATATTATGTGTGAATTTTTCCGCTATCTGTTATAGTAGTCGTGCGTTTTTTCTAACCACTTCGGAGGATATGGACTCACCTTAATTAGGGGTAGTGGTCCCACCATAGCATGTTAGAAATTCAATATTATAATGTTTATCAAATTATTTCTCTGTTAGAGCAACTATGTTTTGAATCCGTCTCAAAATATGATGATATGTAATTTTTGGAGAAAATAAAGTGTTAGCCATGCGATATAAATTTTATAATTTCATTCATTTAATTATTTATATGCCACAAAATATTTTATTTAAAACTTCAGAATATTTTTCTTCTTAACTAATATAAATACCATGATATCCAAAATTCAAAAACATTTAATTTAAAAATGTTTAAATTTTGTACATACGGAATCAAAATCCAGAAAACATGTAAGTAAAAAAAAAAATAGGAGAATGTTTAAGAGCCTAAGACTATGCTCTTGTGTAGGAATTTCAAGTTCAAAATCTGATTAGAAATTTTTATAAATACTTGAAATTAAAAAATTTGACTTCTATCATTTGTTTGAAAAAAAAAATTTAGGTGCTTCATATATAAACATACTATCTCAAATAATTTATTTGACTTATGAGTCAAACCTTTTTGAAATAATAAATACTGATCTGATATTTATAGTAATAATACTACAAAAATATCTTGAATAAGTTAAGTATTAAATGCAGAAATATTCAACTACCTAGAGTATTTAAGTAATATAAGGTAGAAATATAAGCAATATCTAGTAATCCAAACATGACAAAAATGTTCTGCATCAAACATTAAATTCTGATCATAAGTCATAACTAAATTCTAGATGAAAATGAAATGATTTCAATGAGGAAAGTTCAATAAAGTTGATTTGGAATTAAAATATCTATAGTTTGAATGAGTAATTGTGTATGGAGATGTCACACATATATTATATACATGATAGATCACAAACAAACATCTCCAATTTTCTTCTTATTTACATCATTGCCACTCAACCCTTAAAAATGAATTTTATGAGAAAATGGGAAAATAAAATTGATGCAAAACCTAACTTCCTAGCAACAAAGATAGCAAGGAATTTACTTCATCATACATAAAACTATTGATACACTCCACTTTGAAAAGTGTTGTTTATTATATGAATTTATCATTTTCACAATATTAATATTTTTTTCTTTTAGATAAAAATGAAATTAAACCTTATAAATCTAAATATTAAAAAAACATTCTCAATAAGATTTCAAACCTCCAATCTCAAATTTTCTTAATTATCAAATGAAAAACTGATTATCTAAATTATCTCAATTTTTTTTTCCTTCGCGCTTTTAATTTTGTTCCAATGAAATTAGTGTGTGTAAAAATTACATTTCTTTTTTTTTTTCTAGCTATTAAATTATATTTTTTATCCACACCTTTTATTTGCACTTCACGTATTTAAAATTATTCAACATAATTTTAAATTTTAAATTTAAAAATGTTAAAAAATATTCATATTTAATATTAAATGCAGATACGGACAAAAAAATTTAAAATGCAAGAATAATTTCTCTTATTTTTTATTATATTCTTAATTTTGTAAAAATGTAGAATTTCCAAAGAAAAGCAGAAGAATAGAAATGCATGGAAATTTTGCAATAATGACCTTGACCAATGACAAATTGACAAGTAAAATCGAGAAGCACCTGACTTTTCCTATTACGTACCATTCAATATATTTTCATAAACACCGAACCATTCATTATATTTTCATAAATACTATGAGAAAGGAGCTGTCGGATAAGTTATTGGTCGAAATATATGATATATAAGATATTGTGTTTTGTGCATATCTAATACATAATGTAAATGTTTTTGCTCCTTTACATTAATTCTCTCAACATTACATTTGACTTTTATCCGGAACAATTTGACTATTTTACCATATGTAATAAATCAAATTAAGGTTAAACTTTTTAAAAACTCAGCATTTGACTCACAACAACCGTCTGATCTAAAACGAATGGCGTGTGATTCCAAATTCCATGCCACCAGAATTCTGAGTTGATTGATTATTGATTAGTTGCTCCGTGTTTGAATTGGTAATTAACTGATTATACATACAATGGATTTGAAACCGTGTGTCTGGAATGCAAAATTTTAATACAATAGATTAAGATTAAAGGAAAAAAAAATTATGTTATGATCAGTCAATGGTTATTGGTTAAATAGTCACGTGCCATATAACAAAAAAAAATTAAGTTTTATTTTACCATAAAGAGTTCTGTCAAATGTTAATTCTTCAGCTTTTTTTTAATACAAAGATGCTTTGCTTTGTTTTTATATCTGCTAAAATTATCTAATTTTTTTTGAAAGAGATATATGTTATTTTTTTTATCAATTGTGGTCATTTATGACCTTTTCAAGTCTTTCTAATTTTGACCTTTAATTAAATAATAATATGTTATTTTTGCACGTTCGTTCTAAAAAGTGCTCTACAGTCTATAAATTAATTAGTTTCATTGTTATTTTGAAAAAAAAAATGATCTCTTAATTAACAAGTACAGAGTTTATTTATGTTAAAAATAACAAAGAGAGATCTTCATTTCTGTTAAAAATAACTCACCAAATTAAGGACTTTTTTTTAAACAAATATTTATACACATACAAAAGACATTAATTTTCATGTTTTAAGAAACAATACCTCAAAACAAGATAATTAATTTAGGAAACGAAATAAAGACACAATCTTTAACTTGAAATTGACCAAATTATGACTCGTTACACATGTTGCTATTGAGAAATGGAAGCAGATAATTAATTTAGGCCCTAACGCGTTGACATTTTTTTAGTCCAATAATAATAATAATTTAATTATATATATATTTATATCCACACCACTCATATTTCATAAATCCACCTCTCAAAAGCGTGAGGCTCTAGATATTTAATTCAAGAAAAATATTAAAAGATCAAATGGTGTGTTTGTGCTTTTCCAAATAATTAATTAATTAATTTTGATGTGCCTTTTATATGTATATATATATTCTGCTTTAAATAGCTGATGATGAGTAGAATGAGATAGAAATAATCAAATAATTGATGACCAATCATGTAACAGAGAATTATTATATAATTATGTAAGAGGGAATTATTATATAAGTACTTTAGATGTTGGCTTTTGCATTTATGATATCATGCAATTAGAGTAAGCAAGCAACATCATATAATCATACAACATAAATTACACTGCACTGACCGTATATGAAAATAATCTCAGAGGACTGATCTTGTTACAATTATTTTGTGGAACATATTGATAATATTATTTATTCTATTAATAATATAACTTCAAAAATTCCAAATAACAAAAGCAAATTGTGAATCCTGTTATATGACATGAGCCAATGAAAGCAAGAAAATTTGCAAAAAATTATGTAAAAACAATATTATCAATACTATTTAAAAAATTGCACCTCAAATTCAACCAACACAAAAAAAAAAATTTTGTTTCTCACGTTAGGTTAGATGCATTACTACAAACCAAGTGGTTATTAACTTATTATCAAGTTCATTTATTTATTTAATCAGGCTGATCTTTCTTAAAGATCTCCCAAACCTAACACCTCATTCTAGCGCCAATCTTCAACCTTTTCCCAAACGGCAAAAGTATTCTTATCCTTCCCCAAAATATCACCCAACGAGTGGGCTCCAACGTTCGGTTCGTCAATCAAAATCACCATCGGACGGCTGAGATTAACCCAAAATTAAAAAAAAAAACTTGTAGCTAGTCCAGTAGTTGTCACTTGAGCACTTGGGAACCCCACAATAAAAAGCCGAAAAGTAAAGCCCTAATTCCTTGTCGCATTATTTTATTAACATTTTATATATATTTGTATATTTATATTTTAGTCCTTCATTTATAAACCTTTAATTAATTTTTCTTTTCCCTAACTCAACCTTCCTTCCTTCATTCCTTCTTCCTTTTCACCTCCACCTCTCTGTTTCTCTCTCTCTCTCTTTCTCTCTTCACCTCTCCACCTCTTCCCTTCCTCTTATCGGGTCGGGTCTGGTCGGGAGCAGAGCAGAAACCCGCAATGGTGACCTCCACAGAGACCGCCACGGCTTCTCCGACGCCAGATCCCATCCCTCCGCCATCTAACGGCCACAATCTCCTCTCCTTCCCCATCCTAAAACCTCGCTCCAAGCGCCGACCCGCGAAGTTCCCGCCTCCGTCCGACAAGGCTCCGACGGTCACTGAAGAGGTAGAGACGCTCGAGGAACGGCCGTGGAACCTCAGGTCGTGCCGCGGTTCGATCGGTCGACCCGCCTCGAGGAAGGAGCGTCGGCCTCGATTCTCCGTGCCGCTTTCGAGTGACGAGATTGAAGAGGATATCTATGCTGTCACTGGATCCCGACCCCGTCGCCGTCCCAGGAAGCGGTCCCGCATCGTGCAGAAGCAGATCGATGTAAGCTCCAAAACATCATCTACTAATCTAATCCCTTTTTCTTTTCGTTTGATTCTCCATTCTTTCCAATTTCGAATCTAATCTTTTCTTGATTAAGTAACGTAATCTTGCTTGTACTTCACATCTACAGGTGGTGTTCCCTGGATTGTGGTTGACGGAGGTGACGCTGGAGCTGTACCGGGTACCGGAGGAGCGGTAACCTTACCTGGATAGGGTTTGATCAAATCATCAAATACTAATACTCGGTTTCTATTCTATAATTTTTAATACTCATCTGTTATTTTCTTTTTCTTTTCTTTTTTTCTTTTGTGGTTAATTTTTGAGGTTGGGTAGGGTAACTTGTAGTAGCACGGTCAACAGAAAGTTCTTTTTTGTTTTGTTTTGTTTTTAATTAGGGGATGGATCATCATGGATCATGGATTTTGTGTAATTTCTAATCATGATTGGTGGGTACATAATTTTTTTTTTTTTTGTTTGGGGGGGGGGTATGAAGAGTTAAGTAGATGTTGCTTAGTAAACCTGCGCTGTTCTTATTATTTACAAATCTAATTCTACTTAATACTCATATATTTTCTTAGTGCTTTTTTAAGTTACGTATTTTATTGGTGTAATTGCTGACTTGGCATTAGCTCTTTGTGGGTCCCACCTTGGAAATGATGAGGAGCTTTATTTATTTATTGGTCTGTTAAGGTTGGTCGGATGCTCTTTAACTACTTGCTCCGATGTGGGTTTTGGGCTTTTTATGGATTTGGGTTTGTAGTAAGGCTCTGTTTGCATTGGGTTGATTGATGTGTTTGGAGATGTCTATTATTGACATTTCTTTGTTTGTTGTACTGTGTGATATGTAAACCAGGCTTAAGTTTAGAGGGCCCATCTACTCTGCAAATACGGATGATCATATTAATTTGCTTGTGATTAGGAAATCTCCCAAAAATAGTTTAGACTTTAGACAGATTTTGATGCTGAGGTTGTTAGTTGTACCGGTTTGATACCGGCCATGAGAGCTGATCTTTATTTAGCTGCGTCGGTCTCTTTAATGTGAAATTCTCTGAACCTTCGGAACATGCTCGGTTCAGTCTCTTTCTTCGCCTTGGCAGTTAGAAGCCTGCGTCAATTATTCCAACGAGTTCGTTCAAAGTCGAATGGTATGTTTCGAGGTTTGCATGCCTTGTGTTAGTTCCGGCAGAAACAAACGAGGTTATAAGAAATTAGACTTCCAGTTGAGTTAGAAAACAATAAATTTAATTAGGAAGAATGGAAGGGAGGTGCTGGTAAGTGGTGTGGATGTATTAATTTTTTTGGTTATACCATCAATTTTGTAGTTTCAAGCAAATGAGATGTATAACGTGTTTTTATTTTCACTTGAAATTCTTGGATAATTAATTTAACCCCATGAGGTTAAAAAAAGTTGTGTTTTGCAACTTTTCATCCTTTCTTCCTTTTCTTTGTTTTTTTTTAATGAAAGCCCTATTTTTCCCTCCAAATTAACTTGAAAATTTTCAAAATAACTTTCTGAAAAAAAAATATATCTTCCATGGTATTAAGCTCAAAAAGAGAATCCAATAGTAATATTTTCTTGGTAATAACTTTTCTGCAATAATTTGAGAAAAACATAAACATTTCCATTACGTTTCTTTTCTGGGCTAATTTGGTTTCACCCCCCCTTCACATCATAAAAGGAAACCATAAAATTTGCAGGAAGCCAGATTGTGATTTCTCAGTTTGATTCTTTCCTTATATGATGTTGTCTTTTATTAAATACCTAGCTTGGCAGGAAGAAGCAAAGAAAATGAGACTTCAAATTTTCTCTTTAATAATTTCAAGTTTACTGATCTTTTATTATTCATCGGCAAGTATGTTTATTATTCTGACAAAAAGTAAATCTGTTCAGTAACTCTTAGAATAAACTTGGCATTGTTTGGTAGTCTTTTCTTATCTTTTTTGCTTCACTAATCAGCCCCGTATCTTATTCTACACTATCGCCGGGGGAACTTTCGATTTTTCTCCGATTTTACACATTTATTAAAGCATCTTTTTTCATCTGATCCGGATTGTGTGTTGTGGCGACCATGTGGTCAAATCGTGTGATAAGCGAAAATACATATCCACGTGTGTTTCATGACTTGTTTCACAGGACACAACACTAAAAAGCTTGCAGACAATACGACTATAGATTTTGTGTGTCGTTTACTTTACAGCTTCTCTGTTGAAACTCGAAAACATATACCTACACGTTTGTTATACAAAAATTATATGCGTATGAGTTCACACTTTTCTTTTCCAGCTATAAAGCGACCCCTCTCTCTTTCTTTCGGATAACCCCTATTTCAGTCTCTCTCTTTCTTTCTCTCCGTGATCGCACCTATCCGTCGATCTCCGGTGATATGCAACAAAATTGAGGTCGACAGAAGAACTTATATTTTCTGCTCAATCTTTTGACACCCGACTTAACTATCTTCTGCTTCGAAAGGATGTTACTGGTAAAGCTATAGTCTGTGCAGATTTTTGTACTCAATAAAAGTTGCTTAACCCTACTTCCAGCAGACTCCAACTCGACCGCAACCTCAATCCTTTTTCTTTCTCTCCTGTATTCACGCGACTCATAGACCTAGCGGCGGTGCCCCTCTTCTCTCTCCTGTGCAGTGTGCTGTCTCATTCTCCCCAATGGAGTTATACCCCGTGCGATTGTCAAGTGACGAGCAAGTGGTAAGTGGCAACTGGCGATGTAATTATATTCTTTTGACATGTCTTTAATTAGTCGATTAATTGGTAAATTCAAAATATCCAACTGTACTATTACTAATTGATATGTTCGATTGTATGTATTTTTAAGTTTTTAGTTGGCGATGGCACCCGTGATTGGGCAAAGTCCAAATGGGCTAAATGTACCAGCAATAGTACAAGAAGCGAATATGGTGTTATTTTTTTTTTGTCCTTATCTTCTATTAGCAAAAGATTTCATGGTACTTGGAAATTAAGAAAGCCCCTATGTGATCATGAAATTGCAAAAGAAGCCAATTCATTTATAGTTTGCAAAGAGACCCTGATTTATTGGGAAATTAAAAAATATCTACCCATCTATTGGATTTTGGCTCAGTGATCTTTTCCTTTTTGAGCATATAATTTCATTATGTTATTCAAATATGAATTATCATCACACTGTTATCTAGTGTTTATCAGAGTGAATTTTTGTCTTTAGTCTGTGGCATTAATGATATAAAGCAATCCACAAAGGGGACTTAATTTCCAATATGCTAATAAAGTAGTTAATTTTCTTAAATATTGCAAGTGCAAGGGCTTCTTTACAATTTTAGGAAAACTCGATTGTATTTGCAATGCTTCAATTAGAATGGATACGAGTTTGATCAAGGATAGTGTTTACTGTTCCTTATTTTTCTTTGGTGTAAGAGTAGTGGTTAGTGACAAAAAGAGCAAAAGAACAGTGGTTGAGATACAAATGTATGCTTGCTAAGGCTACCTCAATTTCGATCATATCTTCTTCTCATTGCTTTGTGAGATATAAAGAAAAAAACTGTGTATGAATAAGTTCTTTAAAAGCTATCTATATGTTATGTACTATGATTGACATGTGGATCAGGTAAGACTACAAAATTTCTTTTCTTATACTCCTATCTTTGTTTCATATCAGAGAAAACTCTTGGTTTCACTGATACGGTGAAAATGGAGAACTCTACTGCATATACAAATGAAAAAAAAATATAACAATGGACATAGTTCGAGTAGTTAGTGTGGATAACTTGGGTCGTGCGGCATCTAGGACATAAAGTGGTGGCATTGCATTGAAGGTGATTCTAAATGTATGCTTCTCAACTTGTTTTCCCTTGTCCAAAGCTCTGAATATGCTATTTAGGATTACTCGAAGTAACCTTCAATGCTGATTTCATTTTGACATTGACCAATAAATCTTATTGTCTAGCAATAATTTGAATGCTCTTACCAAAGCATGAGTGTGCCAAATCATCTATTCAACTGCAGGTATATCAATCATAGTGGTAACTTAATATAGATAATGAACCCACACATTGTGGAGAGGAAAATTGAAGAATTTTTTAGGTAACCTTTTTATTTCTTTAAGTTTAACAACAGTTTTAATATATTCTCTAACCTTGATAGATCAATGGACGAATTGGGTTGGCAGCCATGTATTGATGCAGGTGCTGGGCACCATGCAAACCTGATCTATTTGGAGTTACATTTCCTGTTGGTTGTCGTGCAAGTGGGGCCGAGGAATACTTGATCAGAGGGTTTGCAGCTCGTGAATGTTGTCCTTAGCCACAATGTATGTATATCTCAATTCATTGGTAGTATTAAACTACTATGCATACCATTAGGCTATTTTTGGTTAAACAACTATTAATCTTTTTGTGAAACCTTAATGTGTACTCATTCGAAACTGGGGCATAAGTTCTTACTGTATCATCTCTCATTTTTACTTATTTTTCCTCTGTTTAGGTCAGAGTCAGATCCCTCATCAGCATGCACTAAATTTCTACAGTCTATTGTGCAAAATAGCTGGCAGAATTCACATGATAGAGGTGCCCACTTATTATTGGTGTAAGCTGATCTTCTTAAATTTGACTATCCCTTTTAGTTTGTAATGACTAAAAATATTGATCATTTTATAAATATAAGAAAGTCACTACTTGATAGTGACTTTTTTTTTATTTTAATTAGGAAAAGGAAGTTCTTTCTCAACTCAAGGCAGTAGAACTTGCTGCTGCTTATTCATCTGCCTCATTTGGAGTTGGCTAACTACTTGGGGAGCTCTATGGACCGGCCAAAGACCTCTCCCTCTCTCTAGAAAAAATGACAGTGGCTGCTAATTTTATAGTATTAAAAAAGGAGTACATTACAATACCAACCAATTAAGATACTAACCATATTCAGAGAGTAAAAAAACAACCAGGACTTACTGAATGTAGTTGGCTTCTGTCTGTGAATGAAGGCAAGTATTTTTTTGTGTTGAATTTAGGTTGATGAGCACTCTCTTATCAGTTACCATTGTACCAAGTATATGGGCTGTTGGTGATGTCACTAATTGAATTAATTTTACCTCCGTAGCTTTAATGGAGGGTACTTGCTTTTCTGTAAATTATCTTCTCTCTTTGTTAGCACGGGCCCCAATGGTATATTTGCGTAAAAACTTTTGTAAGATAATGTGTTTACTATTTTGTTTGCATAACACGTTTTTATTGCATAATGACACTGGTCATTGTCATTTACATGAACCTATCTCTGACAGATATTTTATATAGTATAAGTCTTTGTCTACAATTGCAAAAATATTTTTTTGTTTCTATATTGACATATGTAATTCAGATAAATAATCAAAGGTCCACAAATCAGTGTCAAATTGATGAACCTTGCTACTTATTTAACAAGTACCTACCATTCCGTTTTTTATTTTTGGTTTTTAAAAGAGAGCAACACCATCTACTGATGGACCGTGTAAGTTCCTACATATGTTATTTCTTCTCTAATTTGAAAATTGTTCCTATAAACAAGGCACTGCAGTTGCAATGAAGTGTGGGCCCACTAAAAATTTTAACTCCAAAATAATTAATAAAAAACTACAAAATCCAAAAGTTTTAACTCCAAAACATATAACCACAATACAATTAGTAATTAAATTAAAATGTATACAAATTCCAGCATATAATTACAATACGAAAAAAAAATATGCCGAAGCATCGCGAGGCATCGCATCTAGTTCTTTCTATTAGTATCAGCAACAAAAAACAACCTGACCTCTAAACAGCATTTTCAGAACAATAATTTGTTGGTGTTTAACTAACAATAATTTTAACTGTCAATAATAAGTTCATATTTCAAACCTCTGCCTCCAAGCAGAATTAAAGTATTTTATCTTTTAGGAAAAACGCAAACCTGATAGAAACTATACCTATAGAGCATTGGTATAAACATGCCTACTAAATAAACTGATTCCAAAACTTTAAAAAAAAAGGATAACAAGATATCAGTTGGGCACTCAATTTTTTGGACTCTTTCCTTTTTCTGAATCAATTCATGGTGTTTCTGGAAATTGATAACAATCTAAGAAGTTAACTTGACTGTGGCATTTAATTTTGAAAAAAAAGCTAGAATCTATTAACAAGTTGTGGTATCAATTTGTAGCTAGATCCATTGTCAAATACATTTCTTACTACAATACAAGAATACATAATAAGACTTCACAGAGCTAAACAGAACTCTATTAATTAAGACCTTTGTTTTTTTGTTGAAAATCTGGTCAAATTTTTTTTTGCATCTAGAGACAACTACCAGGATTGAAACTTCTTTGACGGGGAAAATCCGGTGCTAATTGAAATAACAAAACCGGTCGCTTAAATGACTCTTCAGATGTTAATTGGTTTGGCGGCATCATCTTGTTACGGCTCGACCATGTCTCCGATTGTTGCGCTCAGGATCAGCCCTAACAAGTTAAGTAATTGGAAAAAGAAATAAATTAGTTTGTAATTGTAGATGTATAGGTCTAATTAAGAATGGAATATCTTTACCTTTTTGAAACAATGCATTTTTGAAACTTAAAAAAAAAAAATCTGAAAGCCAATGCTTTGAACAAATCATGGGTGGGGGGGGGGGGGGGGGGAGGTTCTTACGCTGGTTTCGGGAAGGAACATTCTAGAAAGCAACCTCCATATGATGAGAACTACAAAAATAGAGAAAAGCACTGCCCAACACACTGTCCATATCAGCTTAAAATTATGATCAAAATGCGGTATGAAGAACATTATAACAAATGCAAACAGGAAGAGAAACCACATTGTGCCACAATCCGAAGCTTCTTCTCCGTTACGATGTCTCAAAGGATTATTCAGACAGAAAGCCAACAAAATCAGAGCAGCATACGAAGGAATTGCCCATAGCATGACCGATATTTTTTTGTGGTCGTGCTGTACCAGTTCTTTGAAAAATGGAAGCAGCACGCAAGCTATGGTCAATAGGAGCACACCGCAAAGTGTTGCAAGACTAGTAGTCTTTAGGAAAAGAACAACGTGAGGATTGCGCACTTCAACTTCTGGATTTGATGCCGCATTATCGACACTGAGAAAATTTAGAAGTTCTTATTAGCATCAGCCCTCTTTGTTTTGTTATTTTAATTGTTTAGCATGGTATGTAGCGGAAACATGACATCATATACTGAACTAGTAATGCAAAATATCAGTATATAATGAACTGGTTCAGTACCAAAAAGAAATAAAACTGAGGAAACAGTTTTATTCATGCAAGAATTTGGTGTATGAGATCTTAATTTATTCGAATCTGACTGATAACAACTAAAATTTTGCAGATGGATGAAATAGATATATACTAGTGACTCTACATGCAATTTTGCTCAGTCATCATGTAAATAAATTATTTCTCAAAGAATTACCTTATGATGACATCTGAGCCGTCGCCGCTTCTTTTTCTTTCTCCATGACGAACAGCAAAATACTTTAATGAATACACAACAACAACTAATTTTTTGGTTTTCAATGAATGAAGCAAATTTATTTGTTACCCAATTTGTCTAAAATTATCTTTTTATTTTAGCAAATCCAGATTTAGCGCATAAAACACTTGATCAGTACATATTTTTTTGCTACTTTATGGTCCAGCAAAATTAGAAGTCTAATGCCAGTAGACTAAATCTGAATCTCAGCATAAAAAGTTGTAACTTTATGCAACCATGAGTGCCAAAATTTTTGCAATTTCAAATTACTCTCCCTTTTTCTTCTTGGTTGTAAAAGCTAGTGTTAATTATTTTATTGAGCTTGCTCAAAATGGAATAGTATGTTTTGTGGGTTATTCTCTCTCAATTGTGCCAGAACCATATAATGTTATAAAAATTAGAAAATCATAAATTCAATTAGGAAGCATTAAAGTTTAAGGATCTGATAATTAGCCCCATGCTAGTTACCCCATTATCTTGCCCCAAACCTAAATATAGAAAGTTTGAGATTAATATAGAGCCAAAAAAAGGAAAGTGGACAGACTGCCTATTCTCACTACTTAATTTTTCTCAATTTTCACGTCGTTGTTCGTCTTTATGGATCTAATCTGAACTTCCGTTTGAATTTGCAATTGAACTAAAATTGCAAATATCAAACAAAAAAGTTGCAAAGAGGTCACTGCTAATATATAAAAAGTAATATTTTACAAAAAGTACTAATTTACACATATTAGAACTACTATTGCACATGTTCCTAGTTCTTTTGTAATGTTATTCATACTAAGGAAGTATTAATTCACCAGATATCAAGTAATAAATCTCATTATAAAAGTGCTAATTGGCATAGAAATTAGAATAAAATTGCACAAATTTCAAACAAAGAAAAATTTGAAACATACTCGTCTCGTATGAAGAAAGTAATAATTCTCTAAATGTCAAGTGATATTTTTTATTACATGCAGTGATTATTTTTATTATAGATAGTAATAATTTGCCGATTTTTTATATAGATAGGAGAGACGGATTTTCAAAATCCATCCCCCAAACGTACAAAATACTGTTTTAGCATTTTTTTATAAAAAATAATATTTTATTAAGATGGATTTTGATAATTTATCTCTAATAAATATTATTTTTTATAAAAAAATGTTAAAACAGTATTTTGTACGTTTGGGGATAGATTTTAAAAATACATACCTCCTATGTTTGTAATTTTCCATTCCATTTTCTTATTTATTTAATTTTGAATATTAGTTTTCTTAAATAAAAAAAATCGGAATAATTTGCACATAAATGAAAACTAAAATTTCAAAAATTTCAAACAAAATTTTGTGACAAAGTCACTATTTATGCGCAAATTTCAAACAAAATTTGCATATATCTACTTGAGCTTCGATTTGAAGAAGTTTATTGAAGAGGTTTTAAATAGGGAGCGGACCAAAGTAAATGAAAATATTTATTCATCTCACAAGTGAAAATCATTTAATTGAACTGAGAGCTAGGAAGTGATAATTATTGTAACATCAAGTGATAATTTTTATCACATCAAATGATAATTATTATAACATTGATACAAATCTCATACTGCCTAATATCTGCATCTAGTGGTACCAGAATAAACTAATATAACACATCATACAAAACTAGCAACAGTTGAAATCAAAATAGCGAGTGTGACAAAGTGTTAAAACTATTACTAATAACTTTGTCATACATAATAATCACTCCATTTGTAATATAATAAGCGCTTGATTTTATATAATAATCACTTGACAACTAATTATTTGATATGCATTTAATAATTACTTAATTTATATATAATAATCACTCGATTACCTAATTATTGTACTGATCAATTTATGTCATATTTGATAGACCGAAATTGATTTCTCGTACTCAATTAAAAGATATCAAACTGACAATGGTACAAGCCATCCATGGATGATGTCAGAACTGAAATTGAAATCACAAGATCGATAATAGAAATCAGTACGTAATCCAAATCAAACGCGGTTGATTCGTCAATCTCGCTTCAGTTTGCATTGACGCTATTGTTGCTTCCAGTCAAAGAAGTGATGTGGATATTCTCCTCCAAATTCATCAAGTAGAGTAAGATCTTGATCGGAGAAGGAGACGACGAAGACGCCTCTGTGCTGAAAACGTATGGATCTGACGAGATTGAAAAGCTCTGACGATTTGTCCATGGAGCCCCAGACTAGTTCACGACGTGTTTATCCCGACGGAGAGCCGCGCAAAGTAAATCTGGATCTGTTCAAGAAGGAGGTCGGATTGAAGGGAGAGAGAGAGAGAGAGAGAGAGAGAGAGAGAGAGATGGAGGTGCTTTGATTGCCTCATCTCTTGTTGTCTGGTAGAGTGAAGGAGAAAAGGATTGAGAGGGAGAAAGAAATAGGAAAATGAAGAAGACATTTTTTTTTTGAAAACAGAATTGGCGTCTATTAATCTTAATTCTTATTTGAAGGAATATTGTGAGGTAAATTGAGAATAATTTGAAAATAAAATTATTTTTTTATGAAAAAAATGATAATTTTATTTTTTTTTGTTTATTTTAATTTCAAATAAGAGCTTTAAAATTTAGTGTCTGGATCTATGTCTTTCTTCTTTTTTTTGTTAGTCCATTAATAAAGTAGTTTCAAAAGAATGAAATCATAATACATCACATAATTTCCCACTCTTGAAATTCTAGGATAATTAGCTAAGTGATTATTAAGTTAAAAGGCTGTGTTTTGTAACATTTTATTCTTTGAAATTTTTTTTTTTAGGGAATCCCTCCAAACTTCAATATTCCAAAATTAATAACCAGCTTAAAGAAGCAATTTAGCACAATAAATTGTGAAAGAAATAACATGTCCATCATTAGGTCTCTTTTTTGGGCGAATTTCAATGCCTTGTCTCTTCATAGCACCACAAGAAATATTAATTTTGTAGCCTGGATTACAAACCAACAAACCTAAAGTGTTTTCTCAACTTAATTCTTTCCTTAAAATTTTTTTGTCTTTCATATATTGCCCTGCCCTCTAAAATGTTAAAGCATCGTTTAGGAATTCATCAATTTAAATGGAACCCAAAAAAAGGTGAAAAATAATATGTACTGAGTACCACCTGTAGAAGCAAAAATCATTAATCTCTCTCCAAACAAAATAAATGGAATTTAAGCACCAAGAACATTTAGTAAGCCATGGTAAACATCGGAAGCATAAAAAAGGTAAAGAGGAGGATTCAAATGTCTTTATTTTTTATGTTTTCATTATGTTTTTTATTTTTTAATTTGCTAATAATAAAAATTTTAAAACTAAAATATCAAAATAAAATCATTAGATATAATTTATATTATATTTTCTTCATGCACATATAAAAATTATTAATATTTTGACTCTCATTTTATATAAATCAATAAATTAAAAAATCAACGTCTAAAAATTATTCACATTAATGTATTTTTTTATAGACTTTTGAAGTCAAACAAAATAATTTTGAAATATTATAATTTTTTACATGTATATTGAGAAATTAATATAAATCACATCTAACGATTTTATTTTAATATTTTAATTTTAAAATTAAAGTTATTAGAAAATAAAAAAATAGAAGTATAATAGAGGCATAAAAAATGAAGGCATTTGAATCCTCCGCAAAGATAAAAATACACACACAAAGGAAAGCAAAGATAGATACTAGTGCCCCATCCCAACCGCCAAAGAAAGAATAAAGATAATTCAACTTATAGCCAAAAAAGAGTACAAAAACTATACAAATTGAAAAAAAAGGAAAAAAAATAGAAAAGAAGATAGACTAAATAGCGTCACATTTCATGCACGAAGTTCCTTGCAACCGACGAATAGTAATGACACTCAAGTTCCTTGAGGCTGGCTGCCGCCTCCTGTCCTATTCTTTCTAGAATCTTCTCCGTTGTCTCTGCTTCCTGGTCGAATGCTTCGATCCGACGTTCCACATTCTCGTTCAGCGACGCAAATCCAGAGAAGATTGCCGTTTGCTTTAGCTCGGACACCAACTTAAGCAGTATATCAGCAGATTGTACCTATTATGAAGAAAATCCAACAATCCCAGTGACAAAATATTTTGAGAACGTCAAAGCAGTTACATTGACGTCTTTTCCTGCTATATTTAAATTCAAATAGGATAATTTTGTACATGTGTTTTCACTCAACATAAAGTCCGGAACTAAATGTGCAAACAATTTCGGAACTTTTTAGTCTCTCCTTTTTTTTATCAAATGAAACCTAAAATTTTGGTGCAATCAGAAAAAAAAAATCACTAGTTCTCATGCTATAGATAGCAATTTATTACAAATTGCGGTGCAACATGCAAATGTTATTAACACGGGGTGTTATGAGCAAATTAGATAAGGACATTGCCTAAGAAAGCCTAACTTTTAAACTCTAAATTTAAAAGGATATTTCACAGGTACGAAAAAGATTCAACATTAACAAAACAAATGATTTATACCTTCCATCTCAAACCAATTAGATGCCAAAATGCATTTTGCTAATTCCTACAAAATTATTTCTTTTCTTAACTGAAGGAACATGCTGACGTACCAATTTTGATGCACGAATCTCCATTAGAAAAGCTTCTTGCGAGTTGCGAACAGGCGGTTCATTAACCTGCACAAGTAAAATAAAATTAATACATAAATTAAAGAAAAAAAATGAAGAAATAAGCACAATTCATCAACTGCAAAGTACTCAGCCACAGTTTTCACTACAAATTAACCACAGCATACTGATCTCAGTACAAGAAAGTACATACTGACACTGGTACCAGGCTTCACCTGTTAGGTATGGCCTGATCTCAGCCACAGTTTTCACTACAAATTAACCACAGCATTATTCAAAGAACCAGCATCTCTGCTTAATTACTGGTTAGTACCAGCAGATAACACACCAGTACCAGTACCAGTATCAAGCCAGTTTTGGCAACAAGCTCATCATATCTTCTCTCAGCCTTAGCTCACACTCTCTTACTTGCCAAATCAGCACAGCTAGAGGCACAAAAACAAGTGAGAAATGAGAAAAAGGGATTAGAGGCGAGAATGAAACCCTAGAGACGCCGACGAGGAACGAGAAACTGTCGACGATGTTAGAGATGTCGTTGTCGAGTCGCTGAAGCAGAGATCTCTGCTTCTGAGCCGCCGCCGCGGCGGAGCTCGCCGTCGGGCCACTCGCCGCGCCGCCGCCTCCGCCGCTTGTAACTCCCGCTTTGTTCATCGATTCAATCACACTCAGAAATTTTGAAAGAAAAAAAACAAGAAAAAGGAAAGAAACAAAAAGAAAACAAGTGAAGAAGGCCAGACTAGTACATCTCTGGTAAATTGACATTTTAATGGGGCCAATTTTGGGCCTCAAAATGGAAAATTTCAATTTCCTCCCTTAATTGTTATATAATTTAATTATTTTGAATTTATTGGGCCTAGGAGAAAAGTATTTATGGGCCTAATTGGATTGATGCATGATAATTCCTCTCTTTTTTTTTGCTTGAAAAAGGAAAAAAAAAAGTTCCTCACTTGATGAAGAGCCAATATCCGTTGTCATTAAAAACTATGGCACATTTATTGTCATAGTTTTTAAATAATGTGATTTGATTTAAATGGTTCAAAATTAGTTATAGATACTATTTTTATTTATTTATAGTTTACTATATCTCATTTGTCATAGAAATAATTGTCATAGAAAAAAATTATGACATAATCATTGTCATAGAAAAAATATATGGTGGCAGATGTAAATTCTCTTGATGAAGTAGGTAGCTTAGCTTAGTGAAAGTTAGATTGCTGTTATTGTCAAATTACAGTAACTGATATACTTAAAATCCAGATTACATAATGTGATTAAGAGAAGAGAAGAAATCAAGCAAGTAAACGGTAGTAATATTTATGAGATGTCAAGTTGGAAAATTACATCATTTCTTGTGTAAATGAGACTTGGTTTAAAGAAATATTTATAGTACAAATGGCCGGCTGTCTTTTCTAGCTATGAGTAGTTACCACCTAGTCGTTAATTATATTATATAATTAATTTGCTAATATAATTAAATAATTTAATGTATACATCATATCATGTCAATAAGGGGTAGCTTTCGTGTATGTGTAAATTCCTAGATATTCATGCTTCCATGATCTAGACAAAAGCTACGTGTTGATATTCTAATATACTCAAACCAAGTTTTAATTAATTAATTTCTTCTTTTGATGTAAGAGAGATGGATGTTATATTGTTATATTGTTATTATCCCTCAAAAGGCGCCTTGCAAGTGCATCATCATGCATGTTGTATCTTTAATCAATGCAATTGCAAACCAATACAGTTGTTGTTGTTCTTGCTCATGATATGAATTCTTTTCATTTAAGCCCATGAAATATTTTTAATTTAACAGCAAAAAATAATAATATAATATCATGGGAGCCATATCTTCTATTATGAATTCTATGTTGCAATCCCTATTACAAGTCTGTGAAATATGGGTTCCACAAGTAAATAATTGGGTCTCATAAATAATGAAGCAGTGTGGGCCCCACCTGTAATTTCTTGTAAAAAACATAGAGCACTCAAGGTAGTTCATAGAGCAGGACTTCATGAAATAAAGTGTTTTATTAACTCAATCTTATAAGCATATTTGATATTTGATAGAGAATCAACTTTTGATCTAATAGCAAAAACTAATATTTTTCTTGTGTAAGATTGCAGGTTTGAAATCGAGATAAATTTTTTTTTATAAATATTTAAATTTAAATGATTTTGATCCTTATTTTTATCAAATATATATATATATATATATATATATATATATATATATATACAGCTCAAAATACTTACGGATCAAATTTCGAAATCTCGCGTTTGAAACGTCAATCCAAGTAGCTCAATAAATTCTTTATATCAAAAACTTGTAGAATACCAACATTTATCATTTTTAGGATTTTGAAACTATTTTTAATGAATTTTGAAAGATGATCATAAAAATAATAATATTTAAATGGCAAAAAAATAATTATCTTTAAAAAATCATTAAAAATAGTTCAAAAATCCTAAAAACGGTAAATTTTGGTATTCTAAGATTTTGATATGAATAATTTATTGAATTACTTGAATTGATATCTCGGATATGGGATTTTGAAATTTAATCCGTAAACATTTCGAGTCATAAATACTTATAAAAACACCATAGCTTTACTCTATATATATATATATATATACATATGATCTAGAAGCTTTAATTAGTGGGTAACCCAATACCGTTTTCAGAACTCAAGGATAGTTAAGTTTGTGCCTATTTGCTTTATTTGGCCAAAAAAAAAGAAAAGAAAAATAGTACAGTTCAATTGATTATATATTAAGACTTAAAAGTTTAAATGCAACTGTCATCAGTATTAATCTAGAAAAAGTTTGAAATTTGTTGCACAATGATGCCACAAATAACAACCAAGGTGACTTGTTCAAAATCACAACCTCGTTGAATTTCTTTTTATGGTTTAGAAATATTCTACATATTATTATCAATCAGATAAATTTCAAAATTCATACACATATATATTCTCTTTCAGCAAGTCTTTTCTTCTGACATGGTACGTTTTGAAAGAATTTAATCTATTTTCCAACTAGACACGTAGTTTTGACGTAGTTGATGGACACTCATGCCTTGAATTTGACGTGTTGATGGTAATTGATAACAGAACTATATATATAATTAATATGTAGTAAGTAGAGAACAACTTTTATTATTAGTTGTTTCATATTTTGCTTAAACCCATAAAAGGTGAAGCATGTTTTGCTCATTAATTTTGCTAGTTTTCTAATACGTACTTGAACTAGCTTTTTTTTATTTTCATTATTCCATGATTATATCCGGTTGAGTCTTATAGTAATATGATGTCTTGTTCGCTCTTTTCTAATAAAAAAACATAGCAATATTTTTCAATACATACGGATAATTTTATTAGAAGACAGACAGTTTTGAAATTTATAACAAGAGATTAAGAGGTTGTTCAAAAGATGTGAGTAATGGGAGACATTTAAAAGGCGCATAAAAGGCACTTTTTTTATAAATAAAAAATTGAAAAGAAATGAATTAACAAATGTAATAATCCACGTCAAAATTCACATGAAGATAATTTAAGTAGACTATGTTTCAAATTTGATATAATTTATAAGTTGTTTGCTTGTCAATCAAGTACCACTAAAATCAAAACATTAATTTTTCAAATAACTCGATAGAGAACTAATTGGTTTTTATATTGCAACAAGTTTGATACAGCATATATCTAAAGACATAAAAAAATATTCATAGTTTTAATTTTGTAAAGAATTTTGTTAATTGTCACTTTTCTTAAATAAGTTTGTTGTTAATATAACTAAAATTTCAGAATGCATATAAGAGGGTTTCAATGCTACAAATTTTTAGTGCTACGAGATGTCACAAACTCATTTTTAAATTTATATCTTCAAATCCAACATTCAAATATCATATCCAAACAGTTGATCTGTTCATATTCATGATAGACGTATGTATATAAAATTTCATAATTTTCAAATTCATTTTATATTAGATCCAGTGATGATAAAAAACGAATACATTAAAATTAATCAATCATACTTCACTAGATTCAATGATGCTCTATCTGTTTCATTGTTAGTATAAAGGAATTGTTGCAACTGAACATAAACATACACAACTAATTAATTTCTCAATAAATAAACTTAAAGTGGTATTATTATAAACACAAGTTTAGAACATCGGTTAATAAAGTATCTCAGCAGCACAAGTAGGTTAAAAAGATTAATTAAAATCTAAGCTAATTAATCTTCGTTGCCCCCTCAACTACGTCACCTAATTAAATTATTCATCTAATTAAATCAAATTATTCCTCCTCAATTAGTCAGTACACATCTCCAATAAGTTAATCAATAAGAGTATAACGTAACTGTCAATTGTACAGATACAAGCATCACAACCCAATAATTATTCTAAAATAAATAAAAGAAAGAACGCAAAATTTCATTATTTCATGTACTTTCTACTAATTAATTTGGTATGTAAGGCCCCAATACATGATACTTTTCCTTTCTTTTATTACTATTATTATTACTATTTATATCATACCGACAGTCTATAATTTGGTACGAAGCTGCCGAGTGTTTCAATCGGCTTGCCAACTTAAATTAAATTCAACAAGTTAATTAAATTGAAATTAAATCTTGAAAGGACACGAACTTAGTTCACGGGTTTAGCTAACCATGATTAGTCAATTGACAAGATGGGTTGTGATTAAAATTACATGGATAGAATTAATTAATAATCTAATCTAAAAAGAGGCTTGGACATTCTAGATTAGAGTCTAAAGAGATTATAACTTAAAAAGAACTAGGTTTTAGTATCTACTCAAGGTGTAATTAAAATATTTTTTTGAGTGAAGAGGCAATTAAAATATTGGCTAGAGAATCACTTCACATGACTTTAAGTGAAATGCACCCAATCTCTAGTTCTCTTAGTTTATGGAGTAGGTAATGTCACTTGGAAAGCAATGAGACAAATAATATTACTTTTTTATACTTCTTGCCCACATTGCTTGGATTGTTAACTGGTTTCCAAGATTATTCTCAAGCAAACATCATCTCAATTATCAACCATTGTTTATTCTTCTTTAATGGGGGGCCCTTAACACTCACCCCTTTGAGTGACATAATCTCTCTCTCTCCCTCTCTCTCTCTCTCTCTCTCTCTCTCTCTCATCATATATTTATATTCTTTTTCTTTCTTTTTGTTTGAATGAAGTTGGTTGATTGTCACTCCTTTCAATTTCAGAAGTGACTAAAATAATATTATCAGTTTTGTTATGACAACAATAATATATAGTTTCAAATATACTATATATTAAGATATTGAATTTTTTGGATAGAGCAAGTCAGGACAATATCTACTATATTGGATTTAACCTAAAATGAGTACGATTGTTCAAACATTGTGATTCATGACTTGCAAACTTTTTTTAAAATTATTTAAATTAGAAATTTTAGCAATGATTTTAACTTTTGAATGGGACGGTAGAGATTATATCTTGTTGACGATGGCATGGATCCGACTTTGTTGTTTTCAATGTAAAGACCTAACCTTTTGATCGAACCCTTCTTATTTTTTTCAATTTTTCAAGTTGTATATGGATTAGATAGAGTTTCACATGTTTGATCAAGAGAAGCCGAATTTTAGGACTCACCACATTAAGATTGTCGATCAATATATAATTTGTATGTTAAATATTTTTCAAAAAAAAGATAATTCACATTATAAAAATTCTATTACATATAGAATCCAAGCTCGAGCTCTATTGTCTCTTAAATTTTTACTAGTCATAAATTTTGCTAATTTTTGATGAAAATTCACAAAACGAGCATGAATTAGGTGACTATATGAGATTGTTCTCCATTTGAAATAAGGTGACAAAAACAAAATAAACCAATTATTATCTCTTATTACAGATTATAATATATTAAATTATTAAGGAATAAAAATAAAATAAAATAAAACAAGATAAAAGGTTGTGTGAATTAGAATGTAGGAGAGGCTGATGACTTGAAATAAGAGCGTATATAAAAACAAAATAAAATAAAATTAACGTATAAGTGACTTGATAGGAGATAAAATTAACTTGCAGGTGATTTAATAGGAGAGGTGGATCAAAACCCCACCTTTTCATCATTGTGGGGTCTTTCAAAGCACTTGTTGCTAGAAAAAAAATTAAAAGGGATATAGTGTCTAAGTAGATGGTAATTTACTAATCTTTGATTTAATGGGTGAGGTCATCTTATATTAATTTATTCCCAAACCGTGTCATCATGACCAAAATTAATGGGTTTATTTGTATTCATTTTTTTTCATTGTTTTTTTGCCTTTAAGAGCACAACTTGGTGGGGCCCACAAGCGATACGCGAAATCTTAATGCAGCCTATTCGGCGTTGCAAGGAATTAATAAAAATGAGGCATGATTAAGGCCTAGATGAAGTGCTTTGTGTCGCAATGTGGAGACCACCTCCACCATGCACAAACAAGAAAATTATAAAAGCTATTGTATTGACCTATATATATATACATAGATGATAATTATGCGTAGAACTCAATCAATTAATTGAGGTTGCCTCCTGTCGGATAGCCCCATAATTTTTAGGGATAGCGACCTTTTGCAAAGAGATACCCTAACGAGCTTCCAACTTGGTGCTTTAATTTCTTGGGCCTTTTAATTTATTTAGTATTAGAAATAATTTCTTTTTTTTAAATAAGCGTTTCTGTTAATCTCAATATTTATTTTTTTATATTTTTTACGGAATTTAAATTTACGTGTCTTCGTAGATGCAAGATCTATTGCTATTATGCTAACTTTGCGGTTCAGTGTCAGAAACAAAATTAATAATACAAGAACAGATAGTTTATTTCTTTTGAAGAGCATTCCATGATTCATACTTAGACAATCAGACATATACATATATGCATGTTGCTGTTTTATTTTAGTATCAAATTTGGAGTGGAGTGGCCTCAACTGTGTGTTGTTTTTGTAAATATTTAAAGTTAGTAATTTTGTAACGTATTTTGCATTATTGAATCTTATGTTTTATATTCCGAACATACGATAAAAGTGAAGGAAGTGAGAGAGCGTGAACTTGAATTTTTTTTTTCAAAGGTCGTTAGATGTATCTAAATGATTTTTTCAAACATATATGCGAATATATTATAGCTTTGCATTGTATTATTAGACGATAGTTTGATTAGAAATAAATAAAGAGCAAATGCAATATGAAATTCAATTAGGGAACTCTTTTTTGTTGCAAGATATGTATTAATTTATTGTTTATATTAAATGTTTAGAATGTAAAAGAAATATAACTTTTGTGAATAAAATGGAAAACATTTGAATGAATCACAGTCATTAATCTCAACCCAATATATTCATCTATAATATAAGTTTTGATCTACAACATAATTAGCCATAAATAAAAATCAGCTATGTGCAAATTTTAATGCCAAATCACATAAAAAGAAAGCACATATTATCCGTTTGAATATCAAAAGTAGAGATCTAGAGCTAAAGCACCTTTATGAGCCTCATAGTCCATCTCGTGTTGAATCAAAACAAATTAAAGCAAACTTTGAATTGAGTTAATTTCAAATTGTACAAGAACCATTTGCATAGCAAGTAGGAATTAAATTAATACTCTTGATAGAAATAAGGTTCAATTAATTAAGGCTGATGTTGGTTCCATTAATTAATGCGCAAGTTGGAGAACCAAAGGAAACATGATGGATTTTTAAATGACACTAGAAAAGTGCATATGAGACTATATTGAATAAAACATTAGTAGCTTGTGTTGATTCTTTGCATGCAAGGTGGCAAGATAGGAGAGAATCTTTTCTATTTTTTAAATATTATTACTATTGAATTAATTTGAGTGTAAACAAAAATCTAGTTGTCTACCATTTCCAAAAAAATAAAAATAAAAATCTACTCTAATTGATAGTCTGTGATTTAAAAAAAAAACCAATTTTAGTTTTTTGTAATTTCAAAATTTAGTCACCACTACAAGACCATAATTTCTTTTTATTTTGACTTAATTGTGCCTTTTTGCTCACTCACAAGTGAGATCCCCTTGAATTTAATTTATAATTTAACTTGATTATAGTTCAAGCACTAAACTACATGGCATGCATGATCCAATACAAAAAAAATATACAAACCTATACATTTTTCCGGTCCCCATAAGGCAACATGTGTATATAATTGGTCCTAAAAATATTGTATAAACTACCTAAAATTAGGCGACATCCAACTCATAAAGAGTTGATATAATTATGGAAAAGCCCATGTGCTTTGCAACCCTAGCAAAACCTAGAACAAGCCCAAATTAATTAATTAATTATATATTCTATATATACTTGCTACTTAGCTTTCGGCCATGCAACCTCACATGAGAATCTTGTACCGTATAATATGTCACACAGTGGTCCTGTTCCATGGTACTAGAGTAAGAACATTTTAATTTTTTAAAATGTTTACATGATCATTGATTGATTTGATGTATTAATATATTTAATTAATATCGTCTTATGTAAACCATCATTGATATAACTCCATTTCTTATACATTAGAAAAAAATTTGAAAACTGGAATCAATACCGACTTCATTATTTATGTAAAATAAATTATTATTCACATTAATGATTTTTTAATGTAATTTATTTTTAATAATATTTTTTATTATTAAACTCAAATATCACTAATGTAAATAATAATTCACTTAAGTTGAAAAACAAAAGTATTGTACTAATAAGTTGCATAATAAAATCATTAATATGAATAATAATTTATTTAATCTAAATAATAAAATCAATATCGATTATGATATCAATGACGGCATTTGTATATCAACTCTATATACATTATTTAAGATGATAGCTTCAAAAATAAATAAATAAATAAATAAATAAATAAATAAATATATATATATATATATATATATATATATATATATATATATATATATATATATATATATATATATATATATATATATATATATATATATATATATATATATATATATATATATATATATATATATATATATATATATATATAGTTTTACTAATATGCTATCATTAAACGGTAACGATTCAGATTTTAAATTTTCGTATTCTAAATTTTGATTTAAGTACCTCAATAAATTTTTTATATCAAAATCTTGTAGAGTACCGAAATTTATCATTTTTAGAATTTTTTTAACTTTTTTTTAATTTTTAAAGATGATTTTATTTGGCTCAAAAATAATTTGTATGCCAATGAAGGTCATCTTTGAAAATTCGAAAAAAATAGTTAGAAAACTCCAACAATGATAAATTTTGGCATTCTATAAGATTTTGATATGAAGAATTTATTGAGCTACTTAAATTGAAATTTTGAATACAAAAATTTAAAATTTGAATCGTTAGCATTTTGATCGAAACGCTAACGATATCACATTAGCAAAACTATATATATAAATATAGCAAATCTAGGGTGAGCTTAAACTCACCAAGTTTTTTGCTAAGCTTAACTCAAAAACCCATTGAAACGGCTCCAAACGATAAATCCGAGTTGCTCAATAAATTATTCATATTAAAATTTCATAGGATATTGAAATTTTCTATTTTTAAAGTCGTCTAACTATTTTTTTTGGATTTTCTAATATAGTTCTAAAATAATAATAAAATAATTAATGTTTTTATATGAGAATAGGCTATTTTCAAAAAAATGACCAAAAAATAGTTAGAACACTCTAAAATAGAAAATTTCGGGATTCTATGAGATTTTAATATGAAAAATTTATTGTCAAATTTAGATATGTCATTTGAAGCCGATTTGATGGGTTTTTGAGTTAAAATTACTAAAGGGTTTGGTGAGTTTAAACTCACGCTAGTTTACTTTATATGAGTAAAGTTAGCATGAGTGCTCATCAAGGGATTTGATGAGTTTAACTCAAAAAACTATCAAATCTTTTTCAAATAACAAATTTAGTTTGCTCAATAAATTCTTGATATTTAAATCTTCTAAAATACAAAAAATTTCTATTTTTAGAGTTTTTAAAGTATTTGTTTGAGATTTTTTTTAAAATGACCAATTCTAATGTATAAACATTCATTATTTTATTATTATTTTGGAATCATTTAAAAAATCCGAAGAAATAGTTAGAAAACTCCAAAAATAAAAAAATTTGGTATCCGATGAGATTATGATATGAAAAATTTATTGAGCAATTCAGATTTGTCGTTCGGAGCCGTTTCAATAGCCTTTTGAATTAAGTTCACCAACCTCCTTAATGAGTTTAAACTCACGCTAGATTTATCATCTATATATATATATATATGTATGTATGTATGTATGTATGTATGTATGTATGTATGTATGTATGTATGTATGTATGTATGTATGTATGTATGTATCTGTATGTATGTATGTATGTATGTATGTATGTATGTATGTATGTATGTATGTATGTATATATATATGTATGTATGTATGTATGTATGTATGTATATATATATATGTATGTATGTATGTATGTATATATATATATATATATATATATATATATATATATATATATATATATATATATATATGTATATATGTATGTATGTATATATGTATATATCTTTTTCAAGGTATGAGGGGCCTTTATTATATTACTCAAATATCGATGAGGTAGGTGACAAAATGGTAAGAGGTTAAACTAAGTGAAGCCAACACACCTCATTTATTTTATGAAATTACTAGAAATTAAATTGGTTACTTGGATAATTCTTGAACTTCATTTTTTCTTTTTTTTTTCTTTGGCGTAACCATGTAGAATATTAGATAGGTTACCATGTCAACCTTGAGATTTGAAAATTGACTATGCTTTGCTCTGCATTTATATGGAAATGGATATCAACATCACTCACCAATCATACAATAGGGCTAAAAAAAAGTATGGAGAGAATTTTGTCAAATTATATGAAACAATAGTTTAAGCAAATTAACCTGAACTTTTTTTAATGGTATATCTAGTACATTACAGTAATAATATATTTCGACTCTTTATGAAGAGATACACGTTCAAATCTCATAAAAATATTTAAAAATAAATAAATATCTAAACTAATAAGAATATTTATTTTAAAAAAAAATTAATTTTTTTTACTGAATGAATGAATCTGACTATTTACAAGCAGACTATCATCTCCTAAAGGATCTCTTCAATCTCTTTTATGTGCCTGGAGTGTTAAATAGCAACACAACTATGTTTGAAGAGACCCCAGAATAAAATAATGTTAAATATTGCTATTGCATGATCCCTATCTCAAGCAATATCATAATTAATGCTCGTTTTGTCTTCAACTTTCTACCTGCCTGCTGTGAATTATTGTTCTTGTCTAATTTCCTTTATCTCATTTTTACATGATTTCATATACACCCATCAATTTTCTCCTAATTGAAAATTGACCATGAGATGTTTAAAACATGATATTATTATGAGGAGGATTCAAATGTCTTTCTTATATCTTCACTTTTAAAATTTTAATAACTGAAATTTAAACTAAAATGTCAAAATAAAACAATTAATTGTGATCTATATATATCACATTTTCTATGTATATATAAAAAATTATGACATTTTTAACGTTTTTTTATGACATCAAGAGCTTGCAAAAATACACTTATATGAATAATTTTTGAATGCTGATTTTTTAATTTATTGATTAAATTAATGAAAGTAAAAAATCAATAAATTTTTATATGCATGGAAAAAATATAATATAAATCATTTCTAACAGTTTTGTTTTATTATTTGAGTTTTAAAATTTATATTATCAAAAATTAAAAAGCAGAAAAATGACGAAGATATTTGAACTCTCATCTATTATTAATACCACCAAATATTAAAAACCCTCATATCTTATCCATTTTTTTTCAGTTTCTATCCTTAACAAAGGCAAGCAAGTGGTTCATTTTTTTCATTTATCTAAATTTTTTTGTTAATTAATATCAATTTCTGGATCCCCTTTTTTTCCCCTAATTACAAGAAGACTCTTAAATATCATACCCTTTAATTATCCATTAATTACGCTAGTGGACAATGATTGTCCGTAGAGAGAAAATTCACTGGTAGTGTTGGTAAATTAAAGAGAAAATAGAAGTAAAATTGGCTGAATTAAGATCAAAGTCTCTCTCTCTCAATCTCTTACAATATTTTGAATTTGTTGGAATTGATTTCGAATTCTGAATTATTACATTTGATTCAATAGATTATTTTCTTCTATTAAAACATTATGGTAAATTCTAATAATCTATTTCTACTAGTTATTGTACATTACTTTGTTCATGAATTTGATAGGTTAAATATTTTGCAATTAGACTACAGGTTGGTTGCAGATGTGACATTATATAAGAGAAGTAAAATTTTGACTTCATTTCATAATTCAAATTATAAGAAAGATCAAATTAATTAAACCAAGTATTATTATAAACGGACTTATAAACTAATTCTTAACTAATTCTCATTTCAATCCAATGTAGTGGTTAATTTGGAAACAAATTCACACTTCCCTTTTCAAATTATTTTTCAATATTGACTTGTTGAACCTGATAGCTCGGTGTGCGTTAACAGAGTTCGACTCCTCTAAAGTACTTTATGCGTGGAGTACTCAGCTCAACTGATTCGAACCGTTGAATGTTATTTACAAGACATGTTTAATAGAGTGGACAATATCAAGATTCGTCCTGAACGGTTCAGATTATATCCGCTATATCTGTATTACTATGTATTACTATAGAGGATGTGAAGTCATGTTAACGGGGCTCAAAATGTGTAATATATTTAAAAAAAAAAACCAATGGCCGTGGAAATATTTTTTCCAGACAGAAGCAATCACCTACTGTGACAAACTGTCAACTTGGCTCATTAATTTAAATTAGGTATAATTAGGAAATTGGTAATTAATGGAGACCCGGGATCTAGGCTTTTCAGGCTACATATAGTAGCAGAGCTATTTAATACATAGTAATACAGATATGCTAAATAATCTTAACTAACTAAATAATTATGCTAAGTTTGTTGGTCCAAATGAGATGCTTTTCAATAACCACTATTAATTTCTCTTCTTTTAATCTTTTCTCAAAATAATTATCATCTTTATCTAGGCCTCAAGACACTTTAATTTTTATCCAAACAAATTGGTACGATATACATATACATATAATTTTAGTGTTTTGACCGAAATGCTAACGATTCAAATTTTAAATTTTCTAAATAACAAAATTTATCATTTTAAAAAGTTTTAACTATTTTTTTTTAATTTTAATGTTTCGGCCGAAACACTAACGACACACACACACACATACATAAAATCTTTTGAAATGACTCCAAACGGCAAATTCGAGTAACTCAATAAATTTTTTATGTTAAAATCTTGTAGGATACTAATTTTTTTCTATTTTTGGAGTTTTCTAACTATTTGTTTCATATTTTTTTAAAATGCTCTACATTATATGCAAAAATTTATTATTTTATTATTATTATCATAATCATCTTAAAAAATTCGAAAAAAAGTTAGAAATCCTAAAAATAAAAATTTTCGGTAGCCTACAAGATTTTAATATGAAGAATTTATTGAATAACTTTAATTTTTTCATTTGAAGTTGATTTGATAGATTTTTGAGTTAGGAGGACTTAAGGGTTCCGTGCTTTTAGGATGTCTTTCTACAAGCAACGGTAAAACTTGATCAAAATTAATGGGGGCCTATAGATATATAATAATATTAAAAAAGTTAAAATCATGTCTCAAATTTTTTTGAGGAGGCTGACTACAATATAATTATAATAAAATAATTAAAATTTTAATATATATAACTGATTTTTAAAATTTTTGAGGGGTTGTAGTCTCTCTCGGTTTCCACTAAGTTCCGCCACTGCTTACAAGTTAGAATTAAGAAACAAGTGAGGTGCATTATACAAAATGTCCAGTCCAGGATTGATTAAAAAAAAAAGAAAAAAGTTTGAAATGACAGATTAAAAAGGAAAAAAAGATTAAGGGGGACAAGGTAGGTCCCAATTGGAAGTTGGAGAAAGACTTGTAGGAATCACTTGGCCATTTTTCTTGTTTCTTTCCACGGTAGATGATAACTGAAAAGCTCTTTTCAAGTGGTGTGAGTGGGAGGAGATTACGCTAGAAAATTTTGCTGCTTCTTTTTTCCTTGCTGAGATTCTCAGAGATTTCTTCTCAGAGAGGTAGAGGCAAAAAGGGAGAGAAAAAGAATATATATATATATTGATGAATTTAATTTAAAAAACTATCGAAATGACTTCAAACGATAAATTCAAGTAGCTTAATAAATTCTTCATATTAAAATCTTATAGGATAATATTTTTTTTCTGTTTTTAGTATTTTTTAACTATTTGTTTCATGTTTTTTTAAATACTCTACTTTTATATGTAAAAATTCATTATATTATTATTATTATTAGAGTCATTTTAAAAAATGTCAAAAAAATTGTTAGAAAATCCTAAAAATAGGAAATTTTGGTATCCTACGAGATTTTGATATGAAGAATTCATTGAGCAACTCGGATTTATTGTTTGGAGCCGATTCGGTAAGTTTTTGAGTTAAACTTATCAAATGACTTCATTAGTTTAAGTTCATGTTAGTTTTACTCTATATATATTTATGTATGAAATGAGAAGCTCTTTTAGAAGTTTAAGTTCCAGAGAGGTCATATCAATTACTACATATATATTAAAATCACTTGCTAATTATAATTTGAACAGTGATAATTGTACTCTTTTTTTATATATCGGATATTTTAAATTGTTCAATATAGTTTCTAACTTAAATTCTAAAACGTGTATTTAAAAAAAATGTTTATATTTTATATTGAGATATATATAAGGGGATGTAGAATTTGAGATGTAAGCATAATTTTTTTTATAACTTTTTAAAATATTTCGTCAGCATGAACGTCAAAGCTCCAGCGCGGATTTTGATGTGTTAGCATTTGGTCTTATGTGAAATTAATGATTAGAAAATGTAAATTTTGTACCCGGTCCAAATCATCTTGGAGAAAATATACTTGCACTAAATAAACATCGATTATGTTCAAATTTGTTCTGGCAGGTATCGACCGAACACATATTAACAATAAAATATATAAATCTGTTCGTACTTAATATATTATGTCAAGTGTGAGATCTATATAAATTTGTTTGATTCTTTGTGCAGCTTTTTTTTGGTTTGTTTTAAAAAAATTGTTTCCAATCTCCCATGCAACTTTTTCTGCAAAAAAATATAAAAAATAGAGCTAATAGGACCTCCGTTTCAAAAATTAAATTATGAATAATTTTATATATTTAATTTTTATGATATATTAAAGAGTATTATTCAAATTTTAAATTAATATTGAAAATATGTTCGTCATCATTTAATAGGATATATATCAAATTTTAATCAATTTAAAATTTCATTACTCGTCCTCCGTCAAAAAGTCAGTAAAACTCTTAAAAATTTAAAATTGTTTGGTGCAAGACTAAATGACTTGATTCATATTCAATACACGTCCTAAATAACAACGAATAAATCAATATTTTTTTATGCTTTTTTAGTTTGAACTTTTTTTTAAATTATCAAATAAATATGTCATAAAATCTTAATGTATATGATCATATATAAAGTTATATATATGGAATAGTTCTAGCACACATGTAACTTGTGCCTAATTGTCATAAAAGCCTCCCAAATTTAATTGGAAAAAAAAATATTGTAGATGTAAGTTATATGGCTCTTTTATTTCTTAAATAGCACTTGTATCTATCTCATATGAATACAAATGGCCATACGCTGCTACAAGTCATGTACTTTGTTTAAAATTAAGATTGAAATATCTTCAATGAAAACTATGGATATTAAGACTAAAACTTCTTTCATAAATTAAAAATAGACTTATACAATAATTAAGTATTCCCAGTTTCTTAATTAATTAATTAAGTAATCAATCAATTGCTTTGAACTTGTAAAGTCGCCAGCTCATGTAATTTAGAACCTTCAATGATTGATTTATGAGATTGTACCTACTTTGATGTACTTGATGGGTATTAGTTTAATATAAAACAAACAACACAAAGATCTGAGCATGATGTAAATCTGGATTTTTTAGTTGTGTTTTTTTCTATCAAATTTCAAAAGTTTGATGATGACATTGGAGTATGACTTGATTAATTATCAAAGTAGGCTATCTCTCCATTTCTCACAAGAAATCGGTGCCACTTTCAGATTGATTTTTTTTTTTTTGAAAATCTTGACAACGATTGCAAAGTATTTTTTGATTGAAACTTAAAAATTCCTTTTTGATATACGGAATCCTTAATTGGTTGACCGATTGATACTATTGACAAAAATAATGTTTATATTATAACAACTGTAATTATTTTAGAATGATAACTTAAAAATTTTAAATTGATAATTGATAATAAACTTGCATATATATATATATATATATATATATATATATATTGTTAGATATTTAAAATAGACAACAAAATAATATAAAATATGAGTCTTCAACAACAAATGAAAAAAAAACGGCTAGGATTTGAAATTGACTAAATATTGTCTAGTTTTGTATTCATATGCACATTGTTCTTACTTTACCTAATAATTATCCATAACTAAATAAATACATATAGGAAACCATATTGTGGTTTAATAGCAAAATTAATCTTTTAAGCACGGTCAATCGTAGGTTCGAAATTTAGATAGAAAAAAAATATTTATAAACATTTAAAGTTAGATAACTTGAACCTCCATCATCCATCAAACAAAAAACAAAAAAAACAAATACATGTATGATAACTTTATTTACTGATAATTATAGAGTTTCATGTGTTGATTTAACAAATAATCTCCATTTATTCACACCCTACTTTTGAAATCACAATTTTCAAGATCTCCATGAACAATTAGATAGTCACTCAATATAATATAAATGTAAAATGTGAACAATTAGTCTTGTTTTATTTCTAAAGTAATTCATTAACGTCAAAAGTCAGAAAATTTGGTATTTATTATGTACAACATGTAGAAGTTGTAATATAAACATTTATTCTGATAAATTTGCTCGATTGATTCTTTTGACTTTCTTGAATTGGTACAAAATCAAATCAAATTTAACAATCTTTGACATGATTCAGTGGCAAAGCCACTTGTAGGTAAAAGGGAGGGGATACTTGCCCTCTACCGAAATATTTTTCAAAAATATACCTATGAAATTATACTTTTAAACATAAAAAAATTACACAAATATGTGATTTTTAAGATAATCACGTAATTATGCTCTCGATGGAAAAATATTTTACAAAATATGTCACTAAAACTATATTTCTAAACATAAAAAAACATAAAATTATGCTTAATTTTTCAATTAACAAGAAATTATGTCATATCCTAAATTTTTCTCACATCCTATCGCCTTGCTCTAATGCGAATGCTTTACTTTCACATCATTAATAATTCACGTAATGTTTTTTTTATGTTTAAAAGTATAAATATTTTGAAAAAAATTTCGGTACAGGGCAAGTGATACCAAAAATTATAAATGAAAAAAAATAACGTGTACATAATTAAGGACATTATATAGCCCCTACAATAAAGTGATACCAAAATAAGTTTTTTTTTTCAAAATAAAATACATATATTTCTAGATGGACATCTCCATTTTCAATCAAAATGAGAAGGCTTTCTAGGGATCTTAAAGTTCACTACTTTTGGTTAAAAGAAAATCACATCAAGACCACTTTGGAAGCTACTTTATATATTGCATAATCTTTAATATATATATCTTGGCCTTGTTGAGTGCCTCAATTATCATTATTTGGTGCTTTTGCAATTTATATAATAAGTCTTGCTTTTGGTATAGCAAGGGAAAGATTGCCTAGTGGAAATAAGGCAGTATATATACAAAATTAAAGTCAACATCATAAAAGGATAATGAAAATATAGTGATCTAGTTGAGAAAAATAAAATAAAAAGAAAATTAGAAGGTTAGAAAAGGAAATGAGAAAAAAAAAAGTAAGAAACAAAAATAAAAAAACAAGATTATGTAATAGAACTCCATGGGTATAGCTTGAACCAATTTATAATATCTTTGATGAATTCTCCACTATTTTTATCTGGTTCTAATATTACTTGGATATTTCGGTGCATCTTTTTCTCCAAATCACGAAGTGAGTTGTTATGTTTATTTCTTTTTGAGAATTTTTTTTGAGACAAGTGCTATAATGTTTATTTATTTGATCATCTGATTTATATTGTATAAGATAGCATAGAGAAATAATTTACTCAATAAAGACAAAACGTTTTTTTTCCGGTTATTTTGTTAGATAATGATAATAGGTATAGATTTTGTTGATTAATTGTTCCTGGTTGTCAATTATAAAATTATATAGAAATTTGTTATTCACATGTCCTTGTATATGTACATATATATGACAAAATTCAAATGTAAGGACATAAAACATCAAATATATAAGTTTCAAATTTAAGATTTAGAAAATAAATTTAGAATCTAAATATGATCTTGTTAAATTTTTAAAAATCCGAATAATTGTATCCTTTTCATAAAATTACTTTATAGACAAAATAATCCCAAAATTACCATTTATCTCTTTGATCAAGAATGCTCATAAATAACACAACACAAAAGAGTACTGATGATAATTAATTTGGGTAACATCCAGAAAATTTTGTCGCATCAGAAGGGACCGAGATCAACTCATTCTTCTCATCTAAACAACTAAATAGTCCATTTTGATTATTTGAAGAAAGCTATCAATCCGGTTTTGTTGTATCAATTTCCATGTAGAGATCCGTGTGAAAATTTCATGCATTATGGGACTATGGAAGTATGGAAGTATGTGTAACTTGTTTACAGTTTTTTGTGGCAAGGCATATATATGTTTATATTCAATTTGAAGAAAAATTCAATGTCAAAGATGTTAATTAGAGTCAAATCAGTAGATAAACTTAAATTTCAAATAAGAGGAATAATAATTGTATCTTTTAACCGCACTCCTTACTTGAATTCCAAATGTATTCATATTTTTTTCAGAAAATATTTATATCTAATGACAAAAGTGTTTATATATCTTAAGTTACGTGCATTATAAATTTTACAAATTGTATTTTACTTGTATAATAAAAATTTTAACTTGAATTTTTCAACAATCATTCCGGAAAAAAATAATATATATTTTTTTATACTAACTATAAATACTTATAAATTTAAATATAAATAAGGTAACTATTTAGTTTATAATACTTTTGGTACGCAGATAAAAGTGCATAATATGAAGTATAAAAATAATTTCTCTTTAAATAAATATTTTTTTAGAATTTAAATAATATACTAAGTAATCAAATATATTACACATATCATACACTACACGCACATGAAAAAAATACATAATTTTGATTTTATTTTGCCTAGAATGAAGAACTATCAAAATTAACGGTCCATATTTCGACAGCTTATAAGAAAATGAAGTTGAACTCCTACTGTTTGTTACATGCGTCTAATTATAATGGTATAAAATACATTTAGCTATTTAAATTTGTAAATTTGAACAACAATAAAAAGAGTTGATATCATTTGATACCAATTAATATTGACATTGAATTCCTTCTCATCAATATTGTGTAATAATATTAATAGGGACTAAATCATTAAAAAAAATAGTTGCCCGACTAAAAAATGCTGACTTTAATTAAAAAATATATATAAAGTATCATCAGAAAACTTCAACATATCATAAAAAATTTGGTACAGTTTGTACATGAATGAATATTATTATCTCCAAAACGTTAATTATTAGATTCAAAATCTGGTACATATAATTGTATACATACAAATTGAAGTATGAATAAAACCCACTTGTCAATATATTTTATATTTTTTTAGGAGTAATACTTGTTTGATTTTAAAATTCTTTGGGCCTATTATGTCCATGCACACCCACAAGGTTTAAGGTTTTCCAATATATATATATATATATATATATATGTACGTAACTTATAATAATTATACTAACATGACATTTTCAACTTGGTTTTATTTGTTTAGGTGATACATATATATAATGTCCAGTGCCTCTTTTAAGGGATCTGATCCAATTGGCTCTTAAGCACTAGGCTTTTTTATGGACCCCACAATTAATACATAGAGTTTTCAACAACAGTAATAATCATATTAAAAAAGTATGTAGTGTAAGTGAGCTAATAAAAAACGACGACTTAAATCATTAAATTAAAGGATACGAATCTTAGGATAATCTATAATCGCTTGTGGCAACTGTAGAAGTTTTGACTAAGTAATATAAGTTAGCATAATAACTAATGGACCTAACCACATGATAAAAAGGAAGCATTATGCATATCCTATTGCTACCTTTTTTAAGTTTAATTATGGTTGGGTAGATTAATTAAAGTAGAATATGCAAGCATCCTCTCCAGTTGTGAGGAAACACAGTTTGCCAGTGATGACGTGTCATTGTTGGTGTAAATGAGTTGTTGAGAACTTATTTTAAGGTTTGAGAAGCCTAATAGTTGAAGTGATATATTACTAAATTAGTGGCAAATCTACACACCAACAAAAAATTTTGCATTTGTTATAATTTATACTTAATTTATTCTAATAAAATAGAAAAAAGATTAAGGGTTATATAGTTATTTTAAAATTTAAGTCTGAATATATATTAGAATTTGTCCTATTGTAGATCTACTCTTGACTATAATGATATTGAATGCGTCATCAAATAATTTCTTTAAGTCCAAAGTAAGAATGAATAGCGCGTGAATCTTTCATGATTTATCTATAATAATATAATGCAAAGTATCATTGATTGGTAACATAAAGGAGAGAGTAAAGGAATTGTGTTTCAAGATGATAGCTACATTATATTGCTAAATAGTTGTGGGTTAGCACAATTTTGAACTCTTTTAGCTGTGAAAAGAGTTCAATTTTGCTTAATTATATTGTTTCAAGATGATAGCTAAATTATTTTGAACTCATGTTTTTTCATTTAGTTTCTTGGAACTGGTTATCAACTTAGTCCTAGGTATTAAAATGAGAAAGAGAGTCTCAGAATTAGCTAGTGAGTGTGTTGTTGAATTTAGTTATTAGGGTTTCTTTCTTTCTTAGTTTTCAAGATGGTTTAGAGTTATGTTTCATTTAGAATCAAGCACTTGTCATCTTTTTTTCAAAAAATAAATCTTTCTCGATTAACAAATAAGATGAAAGTTTTAATGTACAAATTAAAAAAAATTCAATTAGAGACACTTAACTAAAATAAAAATTGAAATATATTGTACCATATTATTGCACTTTGGATTTGAAAGGGCTATCGAAAAATATTGTTGAATGCACAATTAATTAAAGGGTAATGTCATAGGAGACTTCATAAACTTTTATTTTGTGATAATTTGGCCTCCGAATTTTTAAATATGTGTTCATAATTTGGCAGGGTGAAAAATTAGGGTGCAAGATTGGTGTATAATTATTATACTTCTCATAATATCGTAAATATTTAGTTGAGTGTTTATATTTTTATATAATTTTTATTTTTTTTGTAAATTACAGAATCTACTTTAGTCTATTATTGGCGATAATATTTTTCATACGGAAAGTCATAGACTCAAAATCTGAATATAGTATTTCATGAATATGTTTGCCGTTTAAAAGTTGCCAGAAAAATACACAAATTAAATTGCATGAAATTAATGATATAATTTCATGTGATTTTCATATCAAAGATTTGAAATTATGAAATTATGTCCAATTTCATAATTCACTATATGTGAAAATTATTTCTTGAAATTAAAGAAATAATTTCATGAAATAGCCATGTCAAATATTAAATCATGAAATTATGTTCAATCTCATGATTTATTAAATCTCAAAATTATTTTTTGAAATTAAAAATAATTTCATGAGATAATTATGCTAAACACCCCATTCAAAAAAAATATATATACATGTGTGCAAAAAAATCTATGCACAAAACCCTAATTATATGAAATCAAGAAACAATTTTATATAATTAAACATACCAAATTCAAAAATCATGAATTTCATTCATGAAAAATGCCCCAAATATTATCCCTTGGAATTAAAAAAGTGATTCTTTGGAATAATCATGCCAAAATATTAATTGTATAAGATTAATATGCCTAATCATATATAATTAATGATTTAAGTGAAATTAATGCCTAATTTCATACCCAAAAATACCAAAAATATTACCCAAAATAACAGAATCATGGAATATATTTTCTGTGATTTTTCAGTAATTTTTCATGGAATTTTACATGAGAAATAAAATAAAATGAAAAAAGAAATAAAGAAAATACCAAAATCAGAACTGGAGATAGTTTTGGGTGCAATTTGGAGATGTGCAACACTCTGGGTACAATCTGGGGAGCTTAAACACGACCTCTGCCCTTGGGACCCGCTTGTCATACACACAAAATGTTAAAGGTGATTTGCGTGGACCCAGAACACATGCACCATACCACTGACGATGTTTTTTGGTGCACAAGGACCAAACCCACAGCCCAACCCCCAGTTTTTCGCTGGGGCTGTGTCTCATTAAACCTGACGACTGGGCCGCTCTCCTTCAGTCTCACTGCCAAGGGGGCCCAGCGCCCAGAGTTATTTTGGCCAGCGAAAAGAAAATAAAGAAAAGAGAGATGAGCGCGGTGCAAGTGCTCTCTCCCTTTGACGGGTTTGAAATCAAAGCACGGTTCATGTGCACCCAACCCAAATGAGAGAAACCTTTTGAATTTCTCTCTCTCCCTCCTTTCTTCCTCCTCGAGCTCCAGAGCTCACTGAAGCTTCGAAAATGGAGTCTAGGTGTACGGTGCGAGTTGGCTTAAACCATTTTGGGGACTTAATCTACACCTTAAGGGGAGTTTAATGCCACAAACAGCATTGAAAATAGTAAAGTAAAAAAGGAGAAAATCGAAGGAGAAAGTACCTCGACTTTTAAGGTGACTGAGCAATTGGGAGCTCGCAAAGCCAAGCCAACACCTGGAGAAGCCTCAGGACACCTCCACGACGCCGCATGAGGTGTCAATTTGGGGTGAAAAGTGCCCAATTGATAGGTGCACCACTTGGCACCTGGTTCTGATCTGGATGTGGTCAATTGGCACAACTCAGCACTCAAGCGACCAAATTGACACGTTGGACACACTCAGTGATACTTGGGTGACATGTCAAGCGCCAGCAAGGCCAAAGAATATTCGGGATATGCTCACACCCGAAAGGCATGACACACTGGCCCAAGGAAGAAGACAAAGCCAACGGCTCCATCTCTCTCCCCAGGCTTGTGTCAGGGACACGTGTAGGTACCTCAATGGAGAGCTCTGAGCGCCAGTTAGCTGGAGGAATCTTCCAAGGACAAGCCACAGGCCAGCACAAAGCCTGGCTGGCTCAATTATGGCCATTTGATCAAACCAAGGGCTGGAATGATGCCAGCTCAGCCCTGAGGCTCAAACCATGCTCTCTGGGCAATGAATAGACCCCCAGTGAAGAAAAAGAAGGAGAGGAGAGAGCAACATAGCTGAAACTCTACCAAAATCAAAATTCCACCCAATTTCCACAAAAGAAAACCCAACTGAGAAGAAATCAAGTTGGGAATAGCTAGGTAAGGGACATAGGAGTCAAGCCTTGAACTTGGCTCAGTCCCAATTGAACTCAAGGAGCTAGTCTCACCTTGCTGGGTGAGATGGCTGGCCCCATGGCTGGGGAGGTGCACATGTGTCTCCCTCCTTCCAGAGCTCAATTGGTGACTGAGCATGAGTCTCAGGAGCTCAAATGGTGTATTCCCTCTGGAATTTTACAGTATACTCTAACCAATTGGCACATGCCAATCTGGTTTCATGGGGATGGGCACATGTTCATCCCCTTTTTCTCTGTTTGGCACATGCTAAACGAAACTGTTTGGAAGGTTAATTGGAAGAAAATTGGAAAGAAAAGCCATGAAATACCATTTGGTACCAAAGCCTCAAAACCAGTTTGGTACCAAATTGCCAAAGTTGCAAAATTGATGAATTAAACCCAAATTAAACCTCAAAAACTTGTTAAACATGCTCTGGCGATGCCATACTACAAAGAAATCGAGTTAATTTGTCAAAAATCAGCTCAAATTCCTCAAAATTTCATCTCAGCCAACTTCCCAACCAAAACCAAGTGGCTACCCCCATCTCTGGCGATCCAGGCCGCCGCCGCCGCCGAGACCATCACTGATGAACTCCCCACGCTCCGGCGATGCCAACCATGCCCTCTGATCGAAGATCCGACGCCGGCAAGGCCTCGATCAGTGTCGGAGAGGATCAGTACGAATATTGATGCATCTCAAAATGCGAATTTTGATGAAATTCAAACAGCCCACAGGAGGCTTGATGCGCGCCAGAGATCCAACGGTCCAGTTTAAAAGATGCTTTAAAAACTGAACTAAAGTTCAGATCTTGATATATGGGCCCAAATCCAAATAAAAATGTTCAGATCTGTTTTGAAAGTAAACTTTAAACACCAAATAAAAATGATTTCTCAAGCCCAAAAATTACGGAAAATATATCAAAAATCATGATTTCATTTATGAATATTTTTAAGGCCATAAAATGCCAATTTTGATTTTTATTTTCTTTTTATTATAAATAAAAGAAAATTCAAGACATACGATATATATATAAAATAAATTCAAAATATCAAATAGAACATTTAAAAATAAATGAAAATTATGTCAAATGAAAATACTCAAAATAATTGAATTCTTTTTGATAAAACAAATCAAAATATTCAAAATAGTCAAATTATATAATATTTTGATAAAATAAATAAAAAATATTCAAAATAATCAAATGGTATTATATTTTGATAAAATAAATAAAAATATTCAAAATAATCAAATCATGTTATTTTTTGATAAAATAAATCAAAATATTCAAAAATGATTAAAATTTGTTATATGTTGATAAAAACAAATCAAAATATTCAAAGATAATCAAATTATGTTATATTTTGATAAAACAAATCAAAATATTCAAAATAGTCAAATTATATTATATTTTGATAAAATAAATAAAAATATTCAAAATAATCAAATGATGTTATATTTTGACAAAATAAATCAAAATATTCAAAAATGATTGAATTATGTTATATTTTGATAAAATAAATTGAAATATTCAAGATAATCAAATTATGTTATATTTTGATAAAATAAATCAAAATATTCAAAAATGATTGAATCATGTTATAAAACAAATCAAAATGTTCAAAATAATTAAAACTTTGTTATATTTTGATAAAACAAATCAAAATATTTAGATATGTTAATATGACCAAATATTTGACTAAATATGTCAAAAATATAAATATGTCCCGATATTTGACCAAGTATGTCAAATATACAAATATACCCAAATAATTGACCAAACATGTTAAATATGCAAATATACCCAAATATTTGACCAAATATGTCAAAAATACAAATATACCCAAATAATGGACCAAACATGTTAAATATGCAAATATACCCAAATATTTGACCAAATATGTCAAAAATACAAATATACCCAAATAATTTACCAAACATGCCAAATATACAAATATATCTAGATATTTGGCCAAACATGTCAAATATACAAATATGCCCAAACAGTTGACCAAACATGTCAAATATACAAATATGCCCAAATTTCTGACCAAACATGTCAAATATATTAATATGCACAAACATTTGACCAAACATGTCAAATATACAAATATTTCCAAACAGTTGACCAAACATGTCAAATATACAAATATGTCCAAATTTCTGATCAAACATGTCAAATATATAAATATGCACAAACATTTGACCAAACATGTCAAATATACAAATATGCCCAAATTTTCGACCAAATATGTTAAATATGCAAATATGTCCAAATCTCTGGCCAAATATGCCAAATATGTAGATAAGTCCAAAACTCGATAAAATATACCAACATATCAAATCATATTAAATCATGTTTCAAGAACGTTAAACTGGTAGTGCGCTTCAGGTTTAACGTACCTCATTTTGGAAATCGATAAAGAATTATACGTTCCTGATTCTCCAATTTTCTTAGGTTTCGAATTGGCATAGCGCTTCAGATTCGGGATTTGGAAGGTCAATAGACTGTTTAGGACTATACGTCCTTGTCTTTGACATAAACATCTCTGGTTCTTTGAGTATCGAGTTGACAGTGCGCTTCATATTCGAACTCCATGAGATCAATAGGATTATACGTCCTCGATCTCTGATTTATGAGAAAATTATACGTTTTCTCTGACTTTAGATTATACGTCTTTAGTCTTATTATCCAAAGTTATATCTTTGGGTTATTTTAAGCATGTATTATAATAAATTGGAAGGAAGAAATAAAGCCACAAATCTGATCCATATATTTTAATTAGTTTAGCCCATTAATCAGAGGTTCCCGAGATGAGAGCCGGGGTAATTAACGACGGGGGCTTGCGCCCGTCAGAAAATAAAAAGTTCCTACAATCACCTAAAATAATAAGTCCTTGAGCGCACAAACACGCGCAGGAATGTATCTGCACCTTCTTCCCCCTGTGAGCGAGGACGCCAATGCCTCGCGCGTGGACCGCGAAAAAGGCCCGCACAGAATATTTAAAACTGGATGACTTAAATCTTCATTTTTCATAAAAAAAGAGTGTTTTTATATATTAAAAATTAATAAAATATAAATATTTTATATATGATGTCATTGACATACAAAGATATTTTTATCATTTTATACTTTAAAATTAAATATTAGACTGCAAATTAACTACTAGAGGGCCATCATAGTATCTTATATAATTTAGAAAAATGTTTGTTGAAACTAAAAATTTAAAGATCAATTTGTTAGAAATTAAAAGTTGAGAGGCTCTATAACGTTACCAACTATCATCATCAATTATTATTAGTACTTTTATCATAGAAAATCTACTCCAATTACCGAAACTTGACAACAGCGGTACCGGCCTGAACCGGAGATCTCCAAAAGCCACTCAAACAATAGAAAACTCGAAAAAAGGCATCCCAAGAAAAACAAAATACAAACACGGTAAGCAAGAGAAAGTACAGAACTACACAAGTCTCAAGGGGTTGCCAAGTGTTGCTCTGTACTGGCCCCTCAATCTGCTCCCCCACCCTTTCTACGTTTCGGACGCGCGCGCGCGCCCCTCAGATCCGTACACACACAACCCACTGTTCCCTTAATTCCCAACCACCAGGTGTCGCCGCCTGGTTCCTCCGGACACGCGCCAGCGAATGACACGCCGAAACGTGGCGCTTCAAGGGGTCGCCTTCCGAAGCTGACTCCTGGAGTCATTCGCTCATTCGGCGTTCGTTCTTTCCTGCCCAAATCTTCTGTATCTCATATCCATAATATATACTGAAGCGGGTGAAGAATATTACAGGACAGGGACTCGTTACACGAATATATGCAGGTATGTGGCATGAGAGAAAGGAATAGTTGTGAGGGGACGTAATGATTGATACGCGCGACGTTTGCTATATGGAGGAAGGTGGGAGCTGGTTTTCGGTTTCTGAAATGGGAAGTTACAGAGTCTCGATTCCATAACAACAATCCAACAGTGTTTACACCGCACACATTTTTTGTCTCATGGTGCGACTCTGAATGTGAAAGTGAACTAGAAAATTTGCGCCGCCCCTTTATAAAATTATTTCATTCAATTACTTTTGAATATAATATTTTTATAAATAAAATTAATTTTATAAAAATTTCATCATGCTAATAATAAAAAAATATACTATTTATAATTTATTGAATCTAAAATAATATAATACTAAAAAATTTATTACATTTCACAAAAATTAATTTAATATATATTCTCATTGTCAAAAAAATATAGTAAAACTAAATCTTAAATTGAGTAAAAAGCTTGTTAAGATGATCTTGATTTTTAATATAAATTTTAAAAATAAATTAAAATCACATAAAATAAAATTTAATTTCTTAAGATAACTTAATTGAATAAAAATTTTGAAGTTATCAAATGTAAAAAATACCCTAAATGATGAAATAAAATTAAAAATTAAAAATTGAGAGGGAAAAAAGACAAAATTAAACTGAATCCCAATGAAATATCACTTATGAAAACTTAAAAGAATATTAAACAAATTAAAATATGATGTTTAAATAATAAGTTTGTCATTCTAATATAATGATAAATTGAGGTTTTCATAACAATTCTCAACTAAATCTTTTTCATGCACTTTATTTCATCTTTGCCTTTTTTTCTTTTGATCACATTCTGTTATCATGTATTAATATCGTCAACCAACAATGATACATCATAGACTTCATGCATCGCTCAGCTAGTGTAAAAATAGAGAAATAAAAGCTATAATGGAGAAAAACTGAATTAGACTCGATACATAATTTAAAATAATACAATTACATAATAGTTTTCTAAACACCTAATTTATATATCAACTTGTCAATCAAAATAAATAATATAAAAAAATTGAATTTGTGTACTAGAGAAAAAAAATACAATTAAATTGACTTAGATTTAGTGAAAAAAATATATTCCAAGTTTACCATATAACTAATATTATTTCATAGTTCACATAAATAATTGATAAAAACAAATTTCTTAAAAAAAATATTTGTAATTCAAAATGCAACTACAAGAATAAAAAAAAAGGAGATGATTTAAAAATCAAATTGAGTCATGAATCTAATTTTTGTTCAAAGCATAGAAAGTAAATCTAATTGACAAAAAAAGAAATAAATAGGTCTGTTAACTTATCAAATTTCGTATGAGATTATTTAAAAAAAAGCTTGTCAAATTAACTATATAATCATCACCAATAGAAAAATAAAACATGACATACTTATATATGTCCGTGAAAAATAAAAAAAACTACCGAATAAAAAAAATCGAGTCACCGTAGTGTTGCTGTTGCTAAGCATTGTATCGCAACAGTAGCACACTTGAGCATTTGAAAAAAGCAAAAAATAAAATGCCGTCGAAGGGGGGAAAAACAAGTATTGTAGTAGCTAATGTTGTTAAGCACTGTAACACAACATTTGTGGCTTGAGCATTAATATATTAAAAAAATTGTCAAATTAATTACACAATTCTGACTAATAGAAAAAAATGACATAATTATATAAGTCTGTAAAAAATAAAAAAAATTATCGGAAAAAAATCGAGTCATTATAACGCGCTACTGTTGTTAAATACTGCATCGTAACAGTAGTGGAATTGAGCATCTGAAAAAAAAAAGGTCGTCGGAGGGGAAAAAATCGAGTACTGCAGTACACTACTGTTGCTAAACATTGTGATGCAACAGTAACAACTTGACCAATAGTAAAAAAACTATCGAATAAAAAAGATTAAGTCAATATAGTACACTATTGTTGCTAAGTACGGTAGAACGATAGTACCGCATTTAAGCATCTAAAAAAAATTAAAAAAAAAATCGTTGGAGGAAAAAAAAACTGAATATTATAATATATTATTGTTGCTAAATACTATAATGCTACAGTAGCGGTTGAGAATTAATATATTTTATAGATGTGAATGTGATGAACCTCATGACAACTTCACATTCCGAATCTTACAATAGTGAATGGTTTGGTTACCTTCCTTCTGAGAAATGTTATGCAGCGCCAATTTGCAATCCCCAAATTAATTTGAGAAGATTTATTTATTGTATTTTTTTCAAATAGAATTAATCTTTTAAAATTTACGAGGGGATACTTATTAATTAATTAATTCCTATTGTAAAATTTATATATGCCGTCCTATCTACGACATTCCATTGGAATTCATTTCATAGAGTTCATTGATGACAAGTGGATGCTAAAATATTTGAATATCGTACCGTCCAAAAATTCAAGTGGTAATAATCCCCATGTCATTTTTCATGGGGACAGGGGATAAGGTTTTGGTTTCTTTTATTTATTTTAGTAAATGTAATATGTAATAATTTGATTGACCGTTTCAACTACTTATATATATTATAAGGTGAGGATTCATTAACAAATTAGTTTGACAATCGCCACAACTGTTAAATATAATTTATATTTTTTTAATTTGATAATTAAAATATAATATTTACTTTATATGTTTTATATATACAAAAAAAATGATGAAATTTAATGTAAGTTTTATCATTAATAAATGATAGAAAATTTCATAACGGTTCATATATTAGCAGCATTTGATAGAACATCAAATAATTTATACTTTTATAAAAAATGATACGCGTCCAATATATTTAAAAATAACATGTCTATATATATATTTTTTTTTAATTTTTCATGATTTTTTTTGACATGATTTAAGAATGTGTTATCAAATTGTCAAGATAAGACTTTGTCAAGAAATTCTAACTCTCATATATAGTTTTTGATGCTCATGCACAAATATTGATGTGTGATGAGTAGATTATGTAAAATTCACATTAATGTGAATTTAATTCTCTTAAAAAATCTATGAAATTAACCTAATTCAAAACCTAATATATTTAGGTTCAGTGACAGATCCAGGCAGTACCACAAATATAATTAATAAGCTAATATTTTTCAAACTAAATAAAAAGAAACTCCTGTTTAGTCACGGTGCATTGAATCCCACACAATTTTACAACTTACATTAATTTATTCACATCAAGTACAAGTGTAATGAAGATCTAAAATTAAAAGCAATTAATTTTAAACTTATCCCCGGGAATACGATTGGATTTGATTATACCTAGGTTCAACTTATAATTAAGGATTCAAATATTTAACATATCCAAACCAATGCTGATGTACTCCATGTGTCAACCATTTATATTTTAATTTTTCAAATTTTGGAGTCTGTTAATTATGTATAATTTCAAGTAGTTGAAAATATAAATTATGTTGGCATGCTTTGATTTTTTTTTTCATAAATTTCAACTCTTACTCTCATAAAAATAAATAAAATAATTATTAATTTGGATCATTTACACTTGGTTCATCTATTAGATCAAAATTAAATTAACACTTGGTTCATGTATTAGATGAAACTATTTCACTTCAATATGAAAACAAGCACAGATGCTATATGTGAGGATAAGTTTACATCATCTCAAAATATCTAATTGATTGCAAAAACAGGAGACAACGTGAACAGAGACTTGTACTATAATATTGTAGCAATTTTGTAGCATCCCAAGTTCCCTTCCATTTGTCCTTGTTTAAACAGTGCCAAGTTGCCAAAAAAGAAACACATATCATATACATGCCGTGTTGCAAATTATGAGTTATGGATAGTGATTCAAATAATTCAGCTAGTCTAGGTTTAGCCATGACAGTGAAATTAATTAAAATTTGGTTTAGGTGATGCTGCTTTTCTGCTAATTTATTAATTTGTAGTAAGTTTGGTTGTTGTTCTATGGCATATGTTTTATATGTAGCTGTTTTTTTTTGTTTTTTTTTCCCTAAAGGTCCAATAATTTAGACACTAAAGAAATTGTTTAAATGTGAAAAATTATAAATTCAAAATTCAGTGCTTACACTAAAGGTGAGTTAATTAAAAGGCTTTATCCTCAATGCCAAAAGATAAAAATACACATAACTAACATGTAAAAATAATAAGATGAGAAAGAAACTACTAAAAAATATACATATATCAAATAAAGATAAAACTAGCAATTCCGACTTCTATATGTACTTATAATAACACTTGCGCATATTGTTAGATAAAATTTAAAATTTATCTTGCGGAATATGTAAAATTAAATAAAATTTTCACATGAGCTTTACAAATTTGATATTTTATGTGGGCGTCCAACTTTTATGTGTGCATCCAACTCTTATAATACATATTTTTGAGAAATACATTCAAATTGAAAAATTAAAATTGTAAATATGTTTTCAATTACTTAGATAAAATATGTATCAAATTTGGACCAAATTGAAAATAGTTTAGTCTTCGAACAAACAATTTAAATTTTTTTAACAGTGAAATTTTAATGACTTTATAATTAATGACCAATCAGATTTTAAATTGACTTAAATTTGATACACGTCTTATCTAAATAGGAACACTTTTATAATTTGAACTTTTTTAATTTAAATGATGTTTCTAAAAAATTATATACCGTAAAAATGAGATATATGCTAGATATACCCTTATAAATTTATTATATTGATACCATCGTGAAATAATTTTTCCCTCTGTCCCTATCTAATTAATAGTTCAACTGATTATTATTTATCAAATTAATAACTCTCTATCAACAGTATTTTAAATTTGGGGTGAGCCGTTGAAGCTATATACAAATTGGAGCTTAGAATCAGTTTCGTTTGATATGTTGATATTTTCTTTCTAGTGTGTGTGTAACTCCGTAATGTTTCATTTTCTTTTTTAAGGTTAATGTTAACGTACTGATTACATGTTCAGACTTGATTTAAGTTTCTAATTTGAATTTGAACTTCCTTGTCTCTCCATATATAATTAATCAGTACATTGCTACAGTATGAAATTAATTGTGGGACCTGGCTTAGAATTTTAAATTATCTAAACCGGCTATACTTTTCTTGACTGAGCTAAATTTACATTAAAGGATGATTGCACACGTCAGCAGATTAATTAATGGTGTCTCCTAGAAACCGATTAAGAAAATGGGACTTAAATTAAGTTATATATTTTTACTATTGTTATTAATTTAATTAATAAAAGAAACAAACTGTACACGGAGACTGATCATCCATGACCTTTCTATTATTAATTAAGTAAAAGAATTCCTAATTAATTAATTAGTACTTCATATCATGAAAAAAAACATAATAATTATAACTCATAAAAGATGTATGTTCATGTTGTCATGTACGTACATAACATGAAAAAATAATATAAAATAAGTAGATATCAACGTTGAGGTTGATTGTATATATAATTGTATATATATACCAAGTCAGGTGTTGTATACAGTATATATATATACATACTGTGATGTCAGCATATGTGAATTTTCCATACCTGATAGAACTTCAAATTTTTTCTAGAAACACCACTATACTTTGACAATTCTCAGCACTAACCATTAACATTTCGTCATTCAATTATATACTAATGTCATTATCAGCAGGAGCCCAAGGAAACAAATTACTACATCGATCCGACAACAAATTACAAACAATAAAAGAAAAAAAAATATTGATGACAATAGCCGGAGAAAAAAAATTTACAAACCTAGCTTTCCATTTTTCGGAATTAACCCCCAGTTAATTAATTTCGCGATCTAGTCCCTGAATGCTCATTCTTGATCATCCCCTCTCCTCTCTCCTCTCTCCCCTCCCTTCCTCCTAAAAACATAGAATTCAATTAATAACCTAATAGAATTTCAATGGAGCCAATTGGATCATGACCCGGCTGGTGCAAGGCTAAGCTGCAGATCCAACCCGAACCCGTCGTCTGACCGTACCGGCTCGGGGCCAGCACTTTGTCCAAATCTCACAACTGACCCCGATGATGCTGCATGGACCCGGTGTTGGTGCACCATGGAAGAAGCTGGTTGCACTGTAGGCACCCTTCCGGCTGGGAATACACACCCATGTGACATATGTAATGGCTGAGTAGTGGGCCCAACCGGTCGGGAGAAATACACCCAGCCTGTGGGCCCTGCAGAGGGATCCATGTGGAGCAGGTGAGGCGGGGGCGCGAAGGCGGAGACCATGGGATTGGACATCCCGGTGCGGGGGTACAACAATCCACCGGTGGGCGATATGACACCCCGAACCGAGGCCGCTTGTTGCAACTGCGCTCTCTTAAGCTGCTGCCGCTCTTTCTTGTGCGCGTTCTGGTGGCCGCCTAGAGCTTGCGAGTTGGCGAATTCACGACAGCAGTACTGACACTCGTACTTCCGCGTGTCTCCGCTGGCAGAGCCACCAACTCCCGTGGTGGTTGTGGATGATGAGGAGGAGTCAGAACCTGCCACGTGTCCTCCTTCTGTGGCCTCATCTTCGGATACATGGAAGCCAAAGAGCTTGATCTTTGATGGGCTTGTCATGGCTTCTAGCATATGTTACTAACTTGCTATTGATAGAGAGAGAAGAGAGAGATAGAGACAGAGACAGAGAGAAGTGTGGAGAGGAATGGTGATGTGTATGAGACTGTGAGAGGAAGTGGGTGGGTGTGTGTGTGTATATATATAAGGAGATAAAAAGAGAAGGTGGTTTAAGGAACCGAGACTGGAAGAAAACAGAGATAATAGGGAGAGGAGATTTGAGACGATCTCTTTTTTTTCCTCTTTCTTCGTTATTTTTCTTTTCTTTTATTGCTTAATTTCTTTTGTTTTATTTATACACAGGCGATCAGTTGGAATAAGATATTATACTTGGAAGAGAAAGAGAGAGATAGAGAGAGAAAGAGAGAGAGGGACATGCATAGACAGAGAGGAGGCCCAGATTGCGATTGTCTCGGCTCTTGTGTGGCAGTTTTATAATTATATAGGAAAGCTGGTGTATAAACAAATGAAATATATATAAATATAATTATATATATACTAATATGCTTTCATAAGTATTTCGATTCGAAACGTTTACGGTTTAAATTTCAAAATCCCGTATCTAAATATCGATTTAAGTAGCTCAATAAATTTTTCATATCAAAATCTTGTAGAATATCAAAATTTACCATTTTTAAGATTTTGAAACTATTTTTAATGATTTTTGAAATATAACCCTAAAAATAATAGAAAAATATTAATATTTGAATGTCAAAAAATGGTTATTTTTAAAAAATCATTAAAAATAGTTCAAAAACTCTAAAAATGATAAAATTTGGTATTCTACAAGATTTTGACATAAAAAATTTATTGAGCTACTTAAAATATATTTCGGATACGGGATTTTGAAATTTGACCTGTAAGCGTTTCGAGGCAAAATATTTATGGAAGCATATTAGTCAAACTCTATATATATACACACACTAGGTTTTCTACATAGTAGTAGTATAGTAGATTATTTTTTTGTTGTGTGTAGCTTAATTGGAAGAGGCTTAATTAATATGTTATTATATATTATGTAGTGAGTATATGATTGGATTTATTGGTGTTAATTAGGAGAGGGGAAGAAGGGCCATGTGAGAGAGTTAGTGGGTGCCACTTAAGGCTTAGAGACACAACTAATGGTGCTAGCCATGTGGGGGGTGTGCTCCCCATTTTTGTATAAGCAAAATTTCCTTTTGTTAATTATTAATTGTTTAATTAGTGTTGTTTGAGCACCTACATTTTTGGATTTTGTGGATATAAAATATCTTTTAACATGTACAATTGAGCTAAGACTTGCACCATTTAATTTATCCTGCATCAAGCGTTGTGTGTGTATTGTACTTTTCTAAAGCAATTATTGTGGAAATGATTTTAATTAATCTGGCGTCAGACGGGCTTAATTTGTCCACTATAACTGGAAATTTAGTATCCTAATTAATCTTGATCTTACATCATAACATATAATATACAATTTTATATTGCAGATCTCTCTTAATCACCTAATTAAGCAATAATACATAAAGAGGAAGGATCACTTGACAATGGTTATTTTGACAATCTTGATAATGAGATTTCAAATAAATTTGAAAAAATCTTAAAAATAGAAAAAAATATAAATGTATTTTTAAACTTATAGATCGATCGGGTTTCAAATTTCATACAATTTAAATTATATTTGGTATTTAATCAAAAATCATTAAATATGGATCGTTGCAAATCACATAAATTTTAATGATCGTTGATGGACTATCAAATGAAATTCAAATTGTAGAAAATTTGAAACACAATCAATCTATAAATTCTAAAATATGTCTATAAGGTTTTTTTTATTTTTAAGATTTTTTTTAATTTATTTGAAAATTCATTGTCAATATTGTCAAAATAAACATCGTTAAGTGATCCCTCTCCATACATAAAATATATAGTCCTATAATAAATTTTAAAGCTCCTTTAATTTGGAAGTAAAATTAATTAACTTCTATATTGGGTTTCATGTGGGGCACATTATTATTTTTGGTATGACCATTTGGAGCATCATAAATTGATAAAGTGTACTCCACGTATGCATATTTAGATGTGAAATCTTCCGAATATTTTGATAAAATTGACATCTAGTGGTCATTTTGTGTACCAATTGTTGAATCTAACTCTTTGAATATTTAAGCCTCTAGATGAAAGTTTCAGAAACTTAAAGACATTTTTCAAAACAGAGACATATATGGCTTTGTTCTCACCTAACAAAATTGAACAATGAAGTTTCAAGTAATGATTCAAGTGGTACCTGAAAAAAAGGGAAAATTTCTCAAGAAAATAAGTACTTTAGTTGGTTGCAACAAAAAAAGTATATAAGCAAGCTCTATTCTCTAACCATTTTGTATACGCATGAAAGTACCTTTTTAGTATAATCAAATCCATCTATATACTAACCATAATTTGGGCCTTATTAGTGATTTCATAACACCAAACCAAACAATTTTAAATTGTGGTATTTGCAACTAATTCTTGCAAAACTTCAAATTTAGGTTGTGCTCCATAATTTGTAACTCTTACACAAGGAGAAGGGAAAGTAATAAGAGGATAATTAATATCTCCCTCCTCTATCTCCAAATATCCACTTTTGGTAACATCAAGCATTAGGTGATGATAAAGGAGGTGAATGAAATATAAATATATTAGCTTTTCAGTAATATCTTTCTTTTCCCTCCAAGTGCCATTAAAACATTAGGATTTGTTTGTCTGCTGTAATAATTTCTTCTCTCATAATGCTCCATGCACTTCCAATATTTCCTTCCTTTTCATTATCCATTATTAATTTTCCCTTTGAAATGGCCTATTAGCTTTTCAGTAATATCTTTCATATATATGTTATTTTTCATCTTTTGAATTGAATGATGCATAAAATTTTAGAATTATTCATTGAATTACCTCAAATTCCAGGTGCCTATCTTTCTTTCTTTTTTTAAATAAACAAAGATAAATGGTTATATAATGTACATACCTTGCCCAAGCAAAAGCAAAAAGAAAAAAAAGGAAATGATGAGACTTTAATTTTGTATCTAAATATAGAGAAAATCAAATAGTTAATGGGGAGGAATCACTTGACAATGAGTTTTTAAATAAATTCAAAAAAATCTTAAAAATAGGGAAAATTTTATACATATTTTTGAATTTATAAATTAATTGTGTTTGAAGCTTTCATGCAATTTGAATTTTATTTGGTAGTTCATTAAAAATCATTAAAATTCATGTAATTTGCAATAGTTTATATTTAACGTTTTTTTATGATAAAATATCAAATGTAACTTAAATTACATTAAAATTTAAAATATGATCAATTTATAAGTTTAAGAATACAGTTATAAACTTTTTTTCTATTTTTAAGATTTTTTTGAATTTATTTTAAATCCTATTAACAAAATTGTCAAAATAACCATTGTCAAATGATTCCTCCCCATAATTAATTAGCTTATCCCATCCAATAAGCACATGTATGTTACAACTTACTATGCATAGATAGGCTCTAGTTCCATAAATCCAGCCCCAAATAAAAATTATAGGAGGATTAGATATGGATAACATATATATTTTGGCGAATCTCTAAGCTTGAAGATGGGGCAAATTTGACAAAATGAAAAGGAGTCCCACCTGCCTATATCTATATTTATATTTATATCTATATATATCTATTTATATCACGTACAAGAATAGATTGCAATTGAGAAAAAAGAAGGTTCTTTTCTTGTTTGTTGGAGTTCATCACCCCTTTTGGGGGACTAATTGCCACTTGTGGTCAATGGCCTCTAATGCCACCAATTGAGACCTCTATTGGCCTATATTCATTTCTTTCTCTTTTCTCTCTATATAATTCTTACCTGTGGGCCAGCACCCCAACAACCAGTCATTAATCAACAGGTAGTAGAAACACTTAACAAAGCTTATTTCTCAAGGTAAAGGTCCTTTAGGACCTCTAGCTTATGGCTAGGTTCTTGCTCTCTCCATTTGAGGAAGTAAGAGAGGGTTCTGAATTTTTTATCTTCTACTGCGCTGCATAGCATACGGACAAATTAATTATAAGTGTTTTTTTTTTAATTTATTTTGTAATAAATTTTAACACAATAGGACGGACAATATGTTACGCTATATAATACAACGTATCAGATGATACAAATATGCAAAAGAGGGGGTTTTGTCAATTGTCGGTTGTCAACCTCAAACAAGTCAGCTCATAAGGCAATTAATGGAAATGGATGTCTCCATTAATAATGAAATGGAGGAGAGGAGAGAGACCTAGGTGGTGGGTTTAATTAGTTTAGTTTTAGTTGAATGAATTTTTCTTGAGAGTGAGTGAGAGTGAGTGCTATAGGTATGATTAAAGAGAGAAGATGCTGTCTGATCTGAGGCAAATAATAATCAGATTGGGAAGATATATGGTATATATATAAATATAAGTGCATGATAGTACATGCTTTTGTCTGACAAAAGTTGGCGCACTTTAAGGACATCAGTGCCAGTGACCGAGTCTATTAAAGTACAATACGAATATACAACATATACACACACACTGGATCAGGATCTGTTTTTACTGGTTGCACTGGCACTGCTGCGCTGCTGTGCACTGCTGCACACATAAACTGATAAATCTGTTCTGACACAAAACTACATTCCTGCTAGCTGTATCATTTTCTTTTTCTTTTTTTCTGATTCAAAATCAGTACGGCCCTTTATTCAATTGGGCTTTGTTTCATGTAACCATGGCCTTGCTCAGATTTGTTTCCTCTTTTCAGATTTCTTTTTTCTTTTGCATGTATTTTAAGCTATGTATAATTAGAATATAATAACCAAAACCTGTTTGGTCTGGAATTCACATAATTAGTACAACAAATATTGCTCTCATTATTCATTTAACAAGCATTTTCATCTTTGTAAATCCCTTTTAGCTTTAAGAATTTTCTCATTGGAGCACTATTTGTTTGTGTTTGAAATTGGGCTGTTATGTCAATATACATGGTTATCTCTTAGCACTATTTAATATTATATATTAAATTATTAAACAAACAACAGAAATACAAAGGACAATTCTAACGTACATCTAATTTTTATGGTACATTCAACTCTTACGATGCATATTTTTAAAAAATATTGCTCAAATTAAAAAAACTAAAATTGTTAAAATTGTAGATGCGTTTTTAATTATTTAGATAGAATGCGTATCAAATTTGAATCAAGTTGAAAGAGATTGTGCCTTCCATCAAATAATTTTAAAATTTTAACAGTAGAGTTTTAATGACTTTGTGTTGAAGGACCAATCAAATTCTAAATTAATTAAAAATTGATACATATTCTATCTAAATAATTAGATATTTAATATCATACATATGTATACGAAATTGAAAAAAAAATTAATATCAAACAATATGAATGCAATTACACCTTCTAATTCTTTCATAAAAAATACAAAAAAGTATTTTCTACCAAACAAACAATGTTTAAAAAAAAGTATGAAATTGGGAAGTAAATACAATTAATGATATTCTTTTTCTTTTGTCATTTCCTAATTAAGGCAATGATGCATCAAACGTTCAAAATTAAAAGCCGATTTTTATCACCATTTTATGTATATTTCTTGTGCAAATCTTTTAAAAATATCACCCTTAAATCTTTTAATCTTAACTTTTTATCAGATGGCGCGATGAATGATTTTGCTTCCATTGAAAATAGACAGGTCCAATTTCTCCATGATTGATTTTGCTTCTGTACTCCACTGATTATTTGATACTGTCTCCTTTCTGAAACCTATGAAGTGCAAAGGTGGATAAAAATAGGAAATTTTTTAATGCGAAAATCTACAATTGTGATATATGGCTGAGGATTTCTATCGTTGCGGATATTATTTGATGGTCAGAATATGATCCTACTCTGAAATATATGATTCATTAACCTGGTGGGGCTTGATAGAGAGTAGGATCGAGATGGTGAATTGTGGGTACACAGAACTGGTGACACAAATCAGAGATGGCTATCTGGTACTACATCAAGATGGAGAACAGTAATTGTCATTATTTATATATGTTAATGTCTTCCAAAAGCTATATTGTCTTGTTGTATGTAACAACAATGTTAAGCTAGAAGGTTTTTCAGGTGATATGACAGTGGTACAAATAAAACAATTGCTACATATATGTATTAACTAGCTAGTTCATTCTGCATATAGTTTAGAAAATCTTAATATCTGATTCAATTCATGATTACAATGATGATCGGGATTTGACAATATTGGTACAAAGGGGAACAACTGAAAATGTGTTAATTCACAGAAAAAGGAGGATTAATTTATACATGACAAACATCACAAGAGAGATCAATACCTTGGTGTATATATACCCACCTATGTTTATAAGTGCTTTACCAGTCAGAAAAATCAGGCCAAGGAACTTTTGTAGAGCGTTAAGTTCAGAAACTGGATTTAATTATCACACTTTCTGGTACTTGTATTTCATTACCAGATTAAATCTATCAATGCTTCAAGTAAAACCCCTTAGCATCATCGTCCATACTGGCTCACTCCTTTCTCTGGAACTGAATCACTCTTGCAAAAAGGATTGCTTTCGAGTAATTAAGATAATTTTGACATGCTGTACCAGTAACTTCTGGTACTATTATGACTAGATGGTGCAAAATATAGAACAGTTTGGCTATCAGTGGACAGAAATCTTTTTCTCAGAATTTGTAGTTACCAATTACTATGGAATAGTTGGACCACTTGGCTCCAAACAGGTTAAGTTCAGTATCAGTATCAGTATCAGTATGTAAATAATGCAATGAAAGAAATATCACATAAAACCCTGTAAAACATACAAGTTATCCATTCATCAGTGGCTTTGCCTTGAGCAGTGTTTGTGTTGTTTAAGGATTTCTAAATTGGGCTGTTAATGGGCCACTCATTAAATTCTAGACCAAGACCATTAAGTTTGGTGAAGTTTAATAATGGGCTTGTACGGCCCATTATTAGATAGAAACGTTTCTGTATCTGTTTGTGAATTTTCTATTTGGAGTTCATAAATTCAAACAGTTCCTATAAGTATATATAAAAGACCTGACAACAATTGGATCTTGTACCAGAACATCTGAAATGAAATGACAAAGCTTCTCTAGTGTTTAAACAAGGAAGAGTTGTATATTGTCTCGAGCAAATGGATATATCATATCATAATTATATAATTATGTCTACATGTATATTGTCAGAAAAGATACCTTTGAGATGTAGAAGCTTCTGTATTGTTTCTTTAGCACTGTTAATCAAAATACTATGAGTGAGGTACATTTTTTTTTCCTTTTATTTTTTGCTTTTTTTTTTTGTTTTGTTTGGTTGTTAGCTACCACGTGAAGTTTGTGCCGTTTTGTAAAATTTAACTTCTTAAATTTTAAATTTATATATAGATTTAACAGTTTATATAAGAATTGCATATTGTATACGGAATGACATAAAATGTATGAAAATCATTGCCAGTTGTATATTGCCTCTAGCAAATTGATATATATAATATATATATCATGCATAAGATGGGCTTATATATAAAAGAAAAATGTTATAGATATCAACATTAGTACTTTCATTGATACTGACGTTATTATTCAAGTTAAATGAGTTATTATTCATATTAATGATTTTATTATACAATTTATTTTGTATAATTATTTTCGTTATTTAATTTTAATAACGCTAATTTAAATAATGACTAACTTGAGTTGAATAATGAAAATATTATATAAAATAAATTGTATAATAAAATCATTAATATGAATAATAACTCATTTAACATAAATAACAAAATTATTATCGATAACGGTATCTATATATTTGCTTCTTATATTAGAAGTGCACATAGTGGCCAAAAAGTATATTTGGGATGTGAAAGCTTTTCTCACAAGTGACCAAATTTTTATTTTTAGCGAATAAGCCCTTAGGCAGTGATCAAAATTATTATTATTTCCTTGCATTTTCTTGAATCACAGTATTATTATCTGCATAATGAAATTGCTCAATAACTTAAAATGATCAGGTGGTATGTGAAATTGTAAATTCATGAGTTACAACTTACAAGCTAAATAAAAACTCTATAAACTTGAGAATGTTGAGCTGTTTTGACTAATGATTTTTAATTCTAAAAAACTCACTTTTTTTTAATTTGTATTTATGATATATAGCATTTGTTATTTTACAATTCAATAACAGTCGAGGCAATTTTAATGTATCCATGCCACAAGGGAGGATATGAATATTGCTATGTTTATAGGTTGATGTAACTTCTTTTAATAATAGCTAAGCTAACAGCTATGAAATTTGAACATTGTTAGTAGACCTAGTGACCTAGAAGCTCAAGATACAGCTTAGACCAAGTTTGAAAAATCAAACTAACCATTGAATAAAAAAACATGGTCAAAAACCAAACACATGTCATGTGCATCGGTGGTAGTATCAGGTTTGACGACACACTGGTAGCCTGGTCCCTCCTCTCTTTTTGTATGTGCACACTGCACCTGACCTGGCAAAGAAACAAACAGGAAAAGGAGATCTATCTCTCTCTCTCCATCTCCATCTCTCTCTCTCTCTCTCTCTCCATCTCCATCTCTCTCTCTCCATCTCCATCTCCATCTCCATCTCTCTCTCTCTCTCTCTCTCTCTCTCTCCATCTCTCTCTCTCTCTGAGCTCTGCCATCTCGACCTTTGTCCTCTTCCCACCTACACGCTCTGCCATTTCTACTGTTCTTCTCTATAGTTTTAGGGATCTTCTACGGTAATTTAGAATTATCGGATGCTGTGGCGAGTCACTGAGATGTTACATTCAGTGCTTGCTACATTATGTCAAGGGTGTTTCTCCGGCACAGAGAATCTGGACTCAGAACCCAACGGACCGACTAGGTTTGTCCCATTGAGGTGCGTTTCTTGGATTCGGGTCTTATTCCGAGAATACCTAAATTTATGGGGTCCAGACTCTAAAATGTGAATCTCTCCCGTGATCTTGGATTCTTGATCTTGTTGTTATAAGAGTTGTTCAGGATGTGTTGTGTAAATAAATACATATAAAGTTATTTCCTATTTATTGATCAATAGGAAATAAATAATTTTTTTTTATGGACAATAGATCGATGAGTAAACAAATATTAAAATTGTATTTAATCTGATTTTTATAATTATTGAGTCTGTTAAATAAATTTCTCTGTTTATTTATTTCTTTCTAATAACATAATCATATATAATATTGAGAAGGGATCCAATGTCAATAATTTTGTGTGTCAAATTATGTCATTGAAAGTTAAATTTCAAATATATTTTTTTTAATTTTTAAAAAATAAAACTAATTGATGAGATAAATTATATATTTTCTATATTACATGTATATAAAGTTTTACATTATTTTAATTTTATCTGAGTATATATCAAGAGCTAATAAAAATCAACGATTCAATTTTAATGATTTAATCTCTTTTTTCGATAGTTATTGAAATAAAGTTAAAATCTTATGATTTTTTTATATACATATTATATTATTAAGATTAAATAAAATATATTTAATAATAAATTTAAATATAAATAATAAAATTGATGCTGTTCGGTATCAATCATTATTGACATTAGATTTTTTTTTTATAATATTAACATAGACGGAAGATAAAAGAATTACGGTAACGAGTATTATAAATAAAAGTATTATTTTCTGAAATAAAAGTGATAAAGATGAGGTCACAAGTATGTCATAGTTTTTACTTTTTACAGCTGGCCATGTAAAATCGAACCACAAACGACTAAACTCTTATTTAAATAATTTCTCACTATTTTTGACCGTCTGATATTAATCTTCAGGTCCTGATGCGTTAATGCCAGAGTCTCTCGGAACACGGTAAGCTAAAGGCACATTATTAGTAAGCTACCGTAAAGATAAAAAGTGGAAAAAAGTTGCTCAATTTTTTTTTCTTTTAGTTAAAAGTTGGTAACTTTTGAGATTAGACTGATGACTACATTATACACTACGCATGTTTGTTTCTGCGGCCGAGGTCCAAGTTCCATTCCACTCTCTAGCGAAAATATAGCGGGTCGAGGAGTTACCCTGATATTGTCTTACACTTAATAACGGACCTTCTTAAATTATTTTCTTCAAAAAAATTTCTAAAAACCAACGTTTACAAAAATTATATTGTATCAAGAAATAACGTTCTAACATGAACATGCATGTAAAATGCACTTATTTCATTAAGATGGAAAACCCGGTACAGAATTGGCTGCAAAGAGAAAAGACACAGAAAATCAAAGAGAAAGAAACGAAATTGGAGGGGAGTGTTGTGTTCAGACCGGACACTCGCGCTCATTTCCAGGTTTCTCTCCCCCACACTCTCCAAAACCCCTTCTCCATCTTTTCGCCATCTTTTCTCTCTCTCTCTCTCTTCACCTCTCGCATTTCGCGCCGAGCTCAGATCACACCAATACACCATATACTTCCGAGTTCCGACGCCGTTGCTTCCCACCTACTCTGCACTCCACTCGAGCCCACTCACTATTCTATTCTATTTCCTTCTCTCTTCCCGCTTGACCTGATTCTCAAAATTAAGCTAGGCAGAGGAGGAGGAGAGAGAGGAACAATGGAGATGAGTCTGGCGATAGTGGAGAGACAGGGGCCACAGAGGCCAGTGGCGGGTTGTGTCGGGGTGTTGTTCTTGCATCTGTTGGATTGGAATCGGAGATTGGCGAGGAAGAAGAAGAAGCGCTTTGCGAAGCGCAGTCTCTTGCCTCCTCTCCTCAAGCGCTGTCCCAAGCCATCCTCGCCTTGTCCCCATCCCCGCTCTGCTCCTCCTCCTCATCCTCCTCCCCAGCTGGTATTCCTTTTTTGTTCTTTTCCTGATGAGCTGTATTTTGTCTGTTTCTGTTTGGGGAAATTTTATGGATACACCCCTGCAAATGTTAAAATATTGTTGTGTGCGCTTGCATAATATATTTTGTATAGGAAGAACAATGAAGAGATTAATCCAATGTAGTAGTTTTTGGAAAAGTTTTCTTTCTATCATGGTCAAATAAGGAAGTAAAGTAAAGGGGTGTGATTTGGGGTGTTTTGAAGAATATAGGAGCTTTAGGGGTATATTTGTATATTTGATATTTTTCAGATGAGCATATGAGATGTTTCTGTTTTATATGAAAGGAACAGTGTAATATTTTGATCATTTTCGATCTTAAACATTTAATTTTGTACTCTCTTACCATTCATTACTTCAGTTAAGAAGAAAAGTACGGCAATCTACTTATTTACTGCATCATGGTACCAGTAGAGTTATACTTTTTATTGATTAGTAATGTTCCGATAATGTTAGATGCATTCATATTTTAAACCTATGCATATTTTAATGGCCCGTATATCTACACCATACATTTGCACATGTATTAATACCAAATAGTATGATGGTCCTTGATATATTCTTCACATTGACATTTTAAATTCTGCAATATGACCAAATCTGCACAAATGTTTTCTTTGTATTGGTTTCAGACTAGCTCAGAGCTACGAATGGAGTCTACTTCTCCAATGCAGTCCCCTGGGCTTGTGGCACGTTTAATGGGTCTCGAGTCGATGCCGGTTTCCAGATCTGGTAACCCCCAACAGGATCCAAACAAACAATTTCTAGCCACTAATAATACTCAACCTAGCAAAGACCTCTGCTCAGAGGGGCGGCCTATGAAAATGCAAAAAACCAGTAAAGGCTCGGGTGACACTAACTCTGGCCCGATCCATTTAAAAAAGTATCACCATAATAGTAATTGTTTGTCGGCTAGAAGTCCCCGGGCTCGGCTGATTCAGGCAGCAAGTAAATTCTTGGAGCCGGGATTACGGCCTAAGTTACCACTTAGCCCGTCGAATTCTTCTGTCAGAAATGTAGAAGAAAATCTAATGGTTGGTTCTTTGCTTGGAACAAAGACCAACATTGGTACATTTTCAGCAAATGAAATGGAGCCGATGGTGTTTTCTGGGGGGCCACCGAAGGTCAATTTGCAAACTAACACTAATATTTTAGAGGACACGAGGGATGCAAGGGGAGATGCATTGAATTACACAGTTCAAGCCAGAAAATGCACTCATGTAGAGCAAAAAATGACAAATTTGGTGATTTCCAATCGCAACATGGATATAAATCATCATGTACAGAGAAATAGTAGGGAACAACGCAAAGTTTCAAAAAACACAGCTTTCCTTCCAGTCGCTACAAGCAAAATGCTACCAAAAACAAAGATCTCTGGTGCAAACTTGAACAAAAGATTGAGTGATAAGCCTTTTGGGTCCAGTTATCTTGTACCTGAGAAGAATGTGAATCATGCTTTCAAGTCTGGTGCAATCAGTAATCCAATAAACACTGCAAGCGCAAACCGTAAGCGTAGAACTGCAAGTGATATGAGAAAGAAAACAGAACCAATACCATTTGGTACTAGGTCTAGCATTGGAGTTTCTCCTAAAAGGGAGATGGTTAAGAAGAGAGAGAACAATAGAGCATCCTCCTCTGTATCTAGTTCACGAGTTAAACCAGTGCCAAAGAAAAGTGCAGTAAATGGAGTTGAGAACCAACCAATTTCTTTGGGAAAAGAGAGACTAAAACTGAAAGACTATGCTAGTAATTTGATTGGCTCAATACTTGAAGATCTCGTATCAGAGATCAGTCAAGAAGCCGGACCCCGTCTGAGTGGCAGCAGCACGCCATGTTATGATGCATCTCCTTCTCAGGTTTGTTCATTTTGGTCCTTGTTATTTTATTTTATTTATTTATATTGAAAAAAGGCTATATAGCCCGTTTGTATTGCTGAAACAAAGTGTCCTTCATGTTAATTTATTCTTTGACATATATGAAAGCAAAACATGATAAGGGCGCCAGGACTCTAGAATTATTCTGAGAAGCTTTAAATGTTTTGTTTCAGGTAGAGAAAGATACTGGTCTATCAACCTATCTGGCAACCTTGGAAGGTGATCAGCCAAGCCCAATATCAATTCTAGAAGCATCATTTTCTAATGATAGTTGCTCGTTAGGAAGCCCAGTTGATGAAACAGGTAAAAACAAACCTTGTTTTTTCTGTAATTTTTGCATCCATGCCATCAGAGGCTCTCATTGACTTATTATCCATGCTGTGTACGTGATGTTTTATTTTTTGCAATTTAGATGGCAAGATGCTATTTGGTTCGACTGATGCCATAAAGAAGCTACCAGATTATGACTTCTTTGACATATCAACTGAAACAAGTTCAAATTCAGAGCTCCAAATTTTAGGCAGCAGAATCGGTTGTGCAAGTGAGGTGTTTTCAAATATTGAGCTATTATTTGGCAAGAATTGGATTAAAGAAGAGAATTTCTCTATTCATAGTTTTCTTCTCGATTTGTTGAAAAACGTAATGGAGGTTTTTGGTGGAAGTTTCAATGGAGAAAAAGAAGGCTGTCGTCTGACGAACTTTCTATTTGATTGCATCATAGAGTTCTTGGATTGGAAGTATTGTTATTTTTGTAAATCTGGGTACAGAGGTTGGCTGGTAATTTCTCAATCTTTAAACAGAGATCATTTGTTTAAAGAAATTCTGAAAGAGATGCACCAGTGGAGTGAAATGGGAGGGAAGGCACTTTATGTTTTGGCTGATAGAGATGTGGGAAATTCGATTGGAAGATGGTTGAAATGTAACTTTGAAGGGTTTGAAGTTGGAGTTGAAGTTGAAAACGCCATAATTCACATGCTTGTTGAAGAATTGCTTTTCGATCTATGCCAATTTTTGGATTGATATTATCTTCACCGCTTTGCAAAGTTTCGGTAAATTTGTGAAACAAAGATGGCATATGAGTTTATGTGCACTGTGTCTGCTTGTGTGTTTTGTGGAAATATGTCTGTGTATTTGGTGGAAATAAATTTCTTGTGCTGTGCTTTTAAAGCTTGTACATGTAAATACCTTTCCTTAGATAATGCTAATGCTAATGCTAATGATATGTTGTTTGATAACTTACATATTTCATATCAATCATCAGTCAATTTTAATGGCTACTTTTTATTGGATTGAGATAGTGTTGTCTTTGTTACTTGCTTTCAAATGTAAACCAGCAGGCATTATGTTAAAATCTCGAGGGCTCAATTGACAAAATAATGTCTTTTTTATCTTCTAACTCTGTTGATATATCTCGTCTGAATTTCTATGGCTGTTGAATATGCATATGAATTCAAATCCTCTATTATAAAATTTCCTAGAACAGTCGGTGACATGTTGAAGTCAGCTAAAATTTTTATGTATGAAGCTTGTGGGATCCACGGATCAGTGATTTGTACACAAACCGTAGGTGCCAGGGATCGGTAACAGATAACCTGGGATCAATACATATATGCTGGTAAAAACTCTGATTAATTTTCCTTCATGATATTAATTACTAATTAGCATGCACCAGGTAAGTTAGGAAAAATAGATGATTGTTTATTATCTCTGGGGTTCAAACTGGTGCTCAAATGATGTTTTGCATGGATAAAGGCATATGAAAGTAATAACACATTGAATTCAAAAGAAATAGATCTCTCTTCAACACTAGTACTTCACAGAGGAAGTATTACACCATGAACAAATCAATTGCATACACAAACAGATTGAGAGAATATATATGTCAATAGTAAATAATTTGACTCAAAATCATTAGATTTACAACTAGAGGAGGAACCAGATATAACAAAAAAAAAAGCATGCAACAATCACTAATAATAGAACAAAAATAATACAACCCAGCAACAGGAAAGGAGCCTCAAATGACCAAAAACTGAAATCTCCTTGCATCTACACACACCAAAAAAGAATAATATCATCTCAAAACACAAAATGCAAAAAAATTGGAAAAGCATATTATAATATATCAAAACACACTGATTAACAACTTCTCTGAAGCATCTCTTTCCATTGGAGAAAAGACTGCTGCCTCTCCAGTCTAATCTTTTCATAGAACCTCTCTATGAACCTCTGGGCCTGCCCGTCAACCGACAAATCATCGTCTTCTTCTCCTTCCCCTTCTCCTTCTCCTTCTCCTTCTCCTTCCAATTCTGCTTGCTCTCCATTTTCCCCGACATTGTCCCCTCCGTTCCATTCCAAGTCTTCAACCAATATCCTGCTCTCATCCGTCTCTTTGTTCATCGGCAACGGCAAGTGCTCAAACTCTCCGAAATCAAGGTTGGTTTCGATCATGGACCCCATGCCGGCCCCGCCGCACAAAAGATAATAGAGGATGCGGCTTCTCCTCTTCTTCGATAAACCACTGTGGTGATGGTGATGGTGATGTGAGATCAAAGGTGTGTTGGAGGGAGAAAATTGGTACTCACCGACGTACGTGTAGTTGTAGTGTCTGTAGAGCTTGTGCTTCTTGTTTCTCTTGAACAACAACAATTTCTGCGCAATTTGTTTTCGGGACGTTATCAGGGCTAATGCCTTTCTGAGTTTGTGAATGGCATTCTTTCTTCTTGGCATTGGCATTATTGCTCCTGCTTCTTCTTTCTCCCCTCCTTTCCCTCTCTTTCTCAATTTGAAAAATGAGAAAAGGGGTTGGTTCGTTGGTTTGAGGGGTTCAAGGAAGTGAATTTGGGGTTTTAAAGAGAGTCAAGGGGATATTGAGAAATTGTTGAATAGGATGGGTGCTTGTATACCAAGGAATGAATGAAATAGTGGGCCTCACTTTTTTAGAATAATGCAAATTATAATCTTCTTTTCTTGCACATTATATATAATCAAAGTGGCCTCATAAAGTTTATTATTTAGTTTCTTGGAAATTTTATTATTTAATTTCTTGGGAATTTTTTTTTTGTAAAATATTTTGGAGATTCAAAATTTTATTTTTAGTAATTATTTCATATATTTCTAGTACCGCATGATGATGTATATTATCTTTATTGAAATATGTCAAATAAAAAAAATCTGTCCCCTACTAGATGTTTTCAATACATGATTATTATATAATAGAACGGACTTTCAAATTTCATGCCATTAATTTACAGTTATGTTATTGTGATTTTTTTTTCCCACTATATTATTATAAGCTTCATATATATTGTAGCAAATGGCCTTCAAGAGTACAGAAGAGATCACTCATTTATTTTTCTTTCAGATTAATTTTTATCACTCATTTCATTCTTTTAGTTTCGTAAAATTATACCATGTCTACAAATTTTCTCTAATAACTCAAATTTAAAAAAAAAACAAACAATCTGCAGATGTATCCAAAACACATTTCATAAATTTCACTCTATCTACTAAACAGGATTAAAAAAAAAAACTAGTCATGATAATTATAGAACTGAACTCGGTGCAGGGAGACCAGGTCCAGGGAGGAGTTTATTGGGTTGGAAGTGGGGGGCGAGTAAGAGCGGGGAGAGGGGAGTGTGAGAGATCAAGTGGGGTCTGCGCTGGAAAGGTGTGGGTTTGAAACTTTGAATGGTCGGTGAGTTTGTCGGGACGCAATGCTAAGTAAATGTTATACAACCAATCAATTCGCTTTTTCAAATTTCGAATCAAGTAGCCGTTGTCCCGCATGAACGGTTGGGGGACGGTGCAAAGGAGGCGGCTTGAGTTGAGTGGCTGGCTGACTGTCACTGATCAAAATTGCAAGTGAGAAGAGAATCCAAGATGTTGGGCTGTAAATTGTGTACTTTGCAAAATGACATGTCCCAATATGATGTCATGGTCATAGTGGTGATGGTGATGGTGATGGTAGGATAACTATGACATAAATGTCTCGTTATAATTGAACCCTTTTTGAGGGTCAGTCATGTTGAGATTATTATTTGAGGGAAGATTTTTGAGATAAAAATGGATGTGGATGTGAATGTGATGTGATATGAACTTGATTGAGGTGCTTCTTGATTTTGTCATGTACATATTTTTATGGTTCCTCTTCAGTAGAGAAGTATGAAATTACAATACCATGTCTACACAAGCCAGGCACGCACATATTAGACGAACGTGTTGTACTTTATAAACATGTATAAAAATTAATATTTATTGTGTTGTGTTATGTTTTTTTATAATAATATTAAGAACGGCACATCTAACAATACGGCACGTCTTAGCACACCGTACATATACGTGCTTACACATATTTGAACGTGTTTTAATATTTTTAATTAAAATTTTGTTTTTAATTGTTAAAAATTATTTAAAAATTCGGAAAAAAAATAAAAACATCAGAAAAAAAAGGAAAAATTTCATAGAATGGCGGAAATTTTTTTATAATAATATAATTTTTAAAATGTGCTTGTAACAACTATTACAAATACATTATAACAACTATTTTTTAAAATTTTATAGACGTGTCACATATCATCTAAATGCTTAAGCATGTCATGCTGTGCCATATCCAGTAAACTTATCACCTAACACGACGCTTATAAAAATACGACACATGACATATCTAAACACACATGCTATATTTTAATCATGTCAAGACACATACCATCCGTGTCGTGCTCACGTGCTTTTGTTAATACACTACTCTCCAGTTATATGGACTTCTATTGACTGTTCTTGATTTTGTCACCAACACTTGTTTTGGAACAATTTTGTCATCAAGATTTGACGCTCAAATCGTGATTATTCACATATTTGAAATTTGAAATAAATTCCAACATTAGCATCTTTTTACAAGATAATATTCATACTCCAAACTTTTTATTATCCATATTCTTACATCATCTACATAATACAAAGCATGAAGAGCTAAGTTTCAGGGCTCTAACAAACTCTCTTATTCATCAAAGACCAAAAAACAACTACCCCCAGAAATTCACATTCTCTTCTCCAGAAATACAAAAACACCGAACATGCTCGGTTAGAACTCTACACAGGACTGAACTGATACAACGGTTTTTAAGTACTAAGAGCTCGCTCAATTTCTTCTAGCGACCGTCCCTTTGTCTCTACCACATTTCCAAGTATATACAAAACTGCCAAGAGACAAACCAAGCTGAATCCCAAATAAACAGCACTGATACCGAACTTGTTCACCACACTCAAGAAGTACAGACCAATAACAAAATTGGACACCTAGGAAAAGATTAAAAAAACCTAGTCAGTGTCACAGAGAATGCCTTATGAGAATAAAAAATAAATAAAAACGAGATTAGTCATATACCCAATGCATGCCAAGAGATAAAGCAACAGCCTTAGCCCTAATTCTGGAAGCAAAAATCTCAGGAAGGAGAAGCGCTGGTACAGGGCCTGCTCCTAGAGAAAATGATAACACATACCTGTAGGAAAAGTATATTGTTTCCAAATCAGAAGTGGCATTTTTTGTAAATTTGAGAATCTTCAAAAAAAATACTGTGAATAACCCCTTACAGCACTGTCCCAGCTACAGCAAGCGTGCCGGCATAAGGAGCAAGTGCCTTCCAAGATGCTGACAAGGAAAGTAGCAACATTGAAGCCCCCTGTAACAGAAGAGAATTATACATTAGCCCCTTAAAAAACACAAGTATCATCAAAAGATCTTATGTATCATAAACATGTAATTACCATTCCAGTGAAGCTAGTAACCAAAAGGCTCTTTCTTCCTTTCTTATCCATAAGGGAAGAAGCAATGGCAGTTCCTGAATTAAGATGTAAAATCGTTGAATAAGAAAAAAGAGATTAAACAGACTAAAACTCATGGGGTCAAACCGTCAAAGAGATAAAAAGATTTTCACCAACCAAAAACATTTGCCGCCCCAACAAGAGCACTCGCTGCAACATCAGATGCAATTCCTGCCTTACGGAATACAGAGGTGGAATAGTACACCACGGCGTTTATTCCAGCAAGTTGTTGGAACAAAAATAATGCTGCCCCGACACTAACCACTGCCAATTTAATAAAGTAAGAGAGGATCTTGATTAGCTTAAGGTTTACAAGTTTAAACATCTCATAGAAGTATGATTACAAGTATCTCATGTGCAATCTGGAAATAAATGGGAATGATGAAATGCATGACACTCTAAAAGATAGAGAACCCCCGCATGACACTCTCAAAGATAGGGAACCCCCCCCCCCCCTCACTTCTTTCCTAACACATTAAATATACCCCAATGCTCCCCCATTCATCTATACACAGATGAGGGTTAATTTGGGTATTTTCCAGAAAATATAGGATGAGCATTTCCTAGCTTTTAATATAAAAAGAAATCCTAACTCAAAAATATTCAATATAACACTCAAGGAAGTAATCACACTATACATTAAAGTTTATACTAAAAAATGTACCTTTCCAGTAGCGTTTGCTGAAAAGATCAAACCAGCTAGCATCTGGCTCAGTGGAACTTGCAGTTCCAGTTCTCAGCTCAAGCATGACCTCGGCAACCTTCTCCTTTCCATACAGCCTTTTTATGGCTGTTTCTGCCTCAGCAATCTTCCCTTGCTTTATTCACCCCAAGGGGAAAAAAAGAAAAGAAAAACAATTCAGCTTTTGCAATAATTTACTTGGAAGTTGGTAAACTGTGAGGTGCTGAGTTGCGTGAGGATGAACAAGAAATTTTGATATAAAGACATAAAAAATAGATTTTAAGAGGATCTCTGTACAAATAAACAACATAATCAAATAAATGAACAAACCTGAAAGAGCCAACGGGGGCTCTCAGGAGAAAAGGCCATCCCAAGGGCTAACAATATAGAAGGAATTACCGCAATTCCAAACATACTTCTCCACCTGTTTATCAAGTAAATCCCATAGCATTAGCAAAAATTAACTTAGATATTTATTTATCATCCATGATTTTGAGAAAGAAAAACATACCAAACAGGATTTCCTGCCAAAGGCAAGCCAGCAACTAAAGCAACAAGAATTCCGATGCAAATAAAAAGTTGATTAATCGAACCAAGTGCACCACGAATCTCAGTAGGTGAGATCTACAATATTGAAAACACACACACACACACATATATATATATATCAGAATGATATATGATGAATATTACAGATACAACCTTACCATTAATTTAAGAGTCTGACCTCAGAAATGTAAAGAGGCACAAGAGCCGAAGATATACCAATTCCAACCCCAGCAAGTAGTCGGCCAATAATCATGGTACGCACATCCCGAGAAGTAGCACTACACATAACATAGTTATGTTCAGTTTTTTTTTTTTTAAAAAAAAAGTGGAGCTATAATAGATACCCTCAAGCATTAATTTCTTTTTATTTACCTTAGAAATGCACCAATTGCAAGAGGAATAGAATCCATTATAAATGTTCTGGTTCGACCAAACTTGTCGGCTAATGCACCTCCTGTAAAAGAACCTACTGTGGCCCCTGCAAGGCTTGTACTTACAACCCAACCTGAGTAAAAGAGAACCTTTACATATTAGCATAAAGAAAAGACACAAATTTCACATATACCCTGTATAATCTCAAAGCAATCACACATAACCTGAAAATGAGAAATATCACAAAGAGGCCGACAAGCCATCTAAAAGTCTAATTACATACTCCTCTACGTATTTTCATAATTTAGACACTCGAAAAACACATGCCTCCAAAAACATAGGAAAATATCACAAACAGGCTAGTCGTAGGGATATATCTGATGCTTTTAATTTGTATCAGATAGCCAACAAAATTTTCTGAAACAAAAGTACTTCGTATTTGGTGTAATCTGATAAGCTTTAACAAGATGTTACCTTGCAATACAGTGTTTTCGGCAATTCCAAGGTCCTTTGCAAGATACTCAAGTGCACCATTCACCACACTACACACAATACACCGAAGGTTAATTACTATATCTTTATAGCAAATGTATGATGTTTACTATATATGTTTAGAAAAACATACCCGAGATGATAACCGAATAAAATAGCACCAAGGCAAGCAACACCAACATAAGGCAAAACAGTGCCAGATGATTTCTTCTCCAGTTTATGGGATGGTACATCCTCCAGGTCACCTAATTTTATCCAAAATTTGTGTTTATGAAATATGATCTATACATTACAATGCTTTGGCATGATGCCAGTCAGAGATTGCAGTGTTGGGTTCTGGTACCATTCAGGTTCTGACACTGTTAACTGTTAGATTTGAATCTGTACCTATCTACCCACAAATATTTGTTAAAAAACATATATAATTTTCGAAAGAGTTATGGCTAGTGTCCACCCCCTTACTATCCACTCCTTTATTTGTTATTTATAATTATATTATATATCTGTCAATAGAAAATATAGAATTGTTAATCAACAAAGTTCAAGTATTTTATATATATTTTCTATATAAAATGATTAAATTTTGTTAGTTAACAATGATGTATTTTTAGTTGACAGATACATAATTATAGTTAACAAATAAAAGGGTGGATTGATGGTAGACACTAAGGAGATGGACGCTTACTGTTTTCCTTTTCAAAATTTGGTCATAATAATTGCAATCCTTGGTACCAAAATAATGTTTGTATTGCTTAAGTTTATATATGCACAGAAACTGTTATTAAGATTCAATCATAGCACAATTATACCTCAATCAAATAAGTAATGAAACATCAAAATTGTACCTGATGAAGCCTGAACTGCCAGGTACCGAGATTTCTCCCTTGATCTAAACATTCCTTCCACGCCGCTCCTAACATTCGCCATCTCCACCCCCAAACTGAGCTCCGAGACGATCTTTCTCGCTCCAGAGCAAAACCCTAGTCGCTCTGGCATCACCGAAACTCCTCCACTCGCAACAGCACGAGCTCGGATTCTTCTTCGATTCCCGATTCCGGAGGAGGAGGAGATCGCGAGACCTCCTTTTGACACTGCCACAACAACGCTCTGCATCGTCGCCTTTCCTTAAATCTTAATCACTGTTTAAAAAAATAAAAGAAAAGAAAAGCGAAACAAAGACTTCTTCAGAAACTGGGACCAATGGTCTCTCTAGCGATGGAGACTTTTGCAAATTTGAGCAGAGAAAATTGGATAATTTATAAAACGAAGCAAGGATGTTGACTTTTCCGAGCCAATTATAGATAATGTAAATTTGCAATTCTCGGATCTCAATATTTACCCAAGGACAGACAGCTCCTAGTTCTGAAATTGAGGAATGCCTTGAAAATAATTCGCTATTTTTGATCGATTTTATATTTGGTGGGGTAGAAAGGAGACTGATTTTTATTTAATGGAGACTGGAGAGAGAGAGGGAGAAAGAGAGAGGGCGTGAAAAGTTCAGAGAAATAAAGAGCAGCGAGTAATTCAAGGAGAGGAGAGGATCCATTACTCGTCGGACCAAAATCTGATCCGATCAAAATAGGCCGTCCGATTAACGGGTCCACACCGTCGATCTATCTAACTATTTGATCAGACAGTTTTAAACCCAATTGGACCAGTGGTTTGGTACAACGCTATTGGACCATCACTACGAATCGGCGGAGGAGAGAGAATATTGGTCTATAGGAAATTTTCTTTTCTTTATTTTTTTTTTTTAACAATTCACCTTTTAATCCTTAAATTTTCTTAAAAAAATCTAATTGATCCTTAAATTTTTATTCATATCAAATTAGTCTTTGAATTTTTACAAAAATTAAATTGATCTTTAAACTTTTTCAAAAAAATAAATTGGTCCTTACACTTTAAATTACATAAATAAATTGTCCAATTTTTTAAAAATGTAAGTTTTAGTCCTAAGTTTTTTCAAAAAAATTGAATCGGTCCCTAAACTTTCATTTGCACCTAGATGTGTCAATTCTTAGTCTGATCCAATAAGTCAACCTTATTCAACCTAATCCGACCTTCAACTAATTATTTTTATAATAATAAAAAAAAGATGTAAATAAGGGTATAAATGGGTAGTCGGGTAGGACTAGTATTATTGTATTGTTTTTTTAAATGGGTTGGATTTATTTCAGATTAGATCGGATCGGATTCAACCTGGTTCAACCAACTCAAAACAAATAAATTTTTTTATATTTATACCTGATTCAGTTTAAAAAGGTCATAACATATTAGATTGGGTTGGATAAGGTTAACTTGTTAGGTAGAACAAAAAACTGACACCTCTAAATGCAAATGAAAATTTAGGGATCAGTTTAATATTTTTTTTAAAAATTCAGGGACCAAAACTTATATTTTTTCAAAAATTTAAGGATTTATTTGATGTGATTTAAGATTTAAGTATTGATTTAATTATTTTGAGAAAAATTTAAGAATTGATTTATTTTTTTAAATTTAAAAACTAATTTGAAATAAATAAAAATTTAAGAATTAACTTAAGTTTTTTTAAAAAAAAATTAAGGGGAAAGGTGAATTCTCCCTTTTCTTTTCTTTTCTTTTCTTTTTTTTTTTTTTTTTTTGCTATTTAAGCGATTTGGTGGCGGGGATCTGTTCTATATCCGCTACTATCTGCGATGTTTTAAGCCTCGGAATAGTAGGACCCTGTCACCAAATCCTATCCGTTAGGACCCTGTCTTCCAATAGTAAGCCAATAACAGCCGTAGGATCACAATCGGATGGATCAAAACTTCATACTGTTTAAACTGCTCGAGATTTAATAATTGCGGGGATAATACTCGTGGCGGTGGGGTCCACCATCTGCTCGCACGTGAAATAGAGGGGTATGAGCGAAGAAGCCGGAACCTCTGTATCAGATTTTATGATGCACTTCATGTTTTAACACACTGACTAGTGGACCCCACAAGCGCTGACAGTGGGCTTGTAAGTAGGATTTGAGAGTGGATTTTGGGCCGCTGATATGTTGGGCTTCGGTCTCAGCTCACGGGCAGAGCAGCACAAAATTAGAGGCATTTTTTTTTTCACTTTTCTCAAGGCAGAAGCATATCTATAATCTATAATATAATAATAATAAATACTATAAAGCCTTAGCAACAGTAATCCATCTAGATCCTCTGTTTCAGTTTCGCTGCGTCTCAACCCTTCGATCTACGCTGTGCCCATGTGCTCATACTTCTGCGTCTGGGTCCCATTTCAGATTTTGTTACGTTATCCTTTTTCTTCCTGCCACAACGCCGTGTCCACGCAGATTGAGGGGTTAAATTGCTCCTCCGCATCTCGATTGCTTGTGCGTAGTGGTGTCTCTCTTGCACCATATTTCTGATTTTTTTTTTCTTATACAATAATAAGGTGATCTGTTCAAAATTCATTAATTAAAGCTCCCTGGTACAAGCCTCTAAAGGGGATCAATTATTATAGTCAAAACAATTAGGAAAATTAGGAAAATCTCTATTTGAGGCAAAATAATAATAATTATTATAATAAAATAAGTTCAGCTATGAATTAAAATCTATATTATAGACGAAAATGTTAGACTGAGATTAACAATCATGATTTATTTAAATACAATGATAGCTAAAAATCATGATATATAGCAAACTACTCTAATTATTATTATTATTATTATTATTTTGTCAATTAGAGCAAATTTTGTTAGGGTCAAGATTTGCTATTAGGAAAGAATGATGGAAATATTATAGATAGAAGGCCTTTTTTTTCTAATAAAAATGTATTATTGAGAAACATTTCGTGGTGAAAGCTATATTTCTTATTCTTTCACCGTTCAATGGAATAAGGTAGAACTATAATTTATACTTAGATTTATTATGCCAGCCACTTGATTCTTTAAAAATACTTTCTACAACTTTCAAAAAATATCTTGCAATTAATTAACAGTCTTACATGATTCGAGTTAATTTGTATTTGGTGATTTTTTATTCTTTACATGTTGGTGAATTTTTGAGGTTTATTGATCAATGTTTATTATAATAAGAATTTGATTAATAATTATTTGAATTCTCTATGAGACTCAAATGCGTCACATATTCTACAAATTTACTAGTTTCAAATGAACTATGAGGGGACTAATATTGAACAAAATTTTATTTTATTAACAGAACAACTTAAAAATTCTAACTTCTACGAACAATTCCCCCCTTCCCACAACTCTCTCTTCAAATGTCATTTATTTTCCTTTCGCATGTTCTCTATATAATGATCAATTATTACTGAACTACAGACATAACACAGTGGTAATAGATTTTGTCTCTTTACAAAGAGACACAAATTCAAATCTCATAAGAAATATTTAAAAAGAAATAAATATCGGATTAATGATAGCCCTAATATAAAAAAATGATCAATTATTCCTTGCTATATTTCTTTCATTATATCTTTCCTAATTTCAAAAAAACAAAATAAGAAAAGCTGAATAACCTACCCATGCATTTGTGGGCAGCATAAGTGGTTCCAACTTTCATATATTTATATATTTGTACCTTAGTCCTTTTCTTTTCTTTGAAATAGAAAAAATATTAATTTAATTGGTATAAGTGACGTATAAAATTTTTAGCTTATAACCATTTTTCTTATAAATTCAATAGGATAATTGGATATTAATTTCTTCTAACAAGTATGATCCTTTTTGTGATAATTTTCTTATTTGAGTTTTTTATTTTTATTTTCTTTTAGTGGTGATATTTATGATTTGTACATATTTTTAGTTCGTATAGTAAGAATGAAATTATTACTTCAATTTTGTGCCACAAACCCAAATCCGGAAGTGCAATTTTTTTTTCTTTTTTTTTGTGATTTCTTTTTTGGAATTAACATCACGGAATTTCATTCAGATAAAAGTTGATTATTTCTAGCAGGAGCTTTCATTTATTGTTGCATTAGGTAATTATTTTTAGCTTGTAACATTTCTAAATTTATCTTTATCTTTTTCCTTTATAGACATCAATAGATTAATGAAAATCAACCCCACTCATGAAAATATCATTTATTAGCAATACAATATTTCATTAACTAGTAACAGAAGAATTTGAGATGCATATGAAAAAGAAAAATAATGTGATTGTTCAAGAATTTTTTTTCAAATAGTTTGAATTTATTTAAATACTTCGTTCACAAGTTGTCTTGCATCATTAACTTCACTAGAATATGTTATAAAAATTTAAAAAGGCTTATTTTTATTTTTTGAATATTGGGTGAAATTTTCAAATTTCAAAAATTGAAATTTACCTTTGACTATCAGTCAACAGTAAAAAAAAATGCAATTACTATGTCAGAGAGTCAAAAAGTGTGGGAGCCATGCATTTCTCATGATATGAAATGAGAATCTGACACCACATGCATTTTGTTTTATTGCCCTTTTCTCATCTCAACTCTTCTATAAAAATGCAAATCTGTTAGTAATATATCCAAATTGTAAATATATATAGAGAATGCTATGAGAGGGAGGGTTGAAGAAAATTTCTTTTTTGAGGGAAAACAGTCAAATATATATATATATATATATATTTATATATATGCAATATTTTATTGAAATAATGATAATTAGGAGCTTGGAAAGTAAGAATTGGAGGACATCAAATATATGCAATTTTTGTTTGTTTGTGTTGATTTGATTTCCTCCAATATCTTATCTTCCAATGCCTCTTTTTGAAGACTGTTTAGAAAAAGAGTTTTGATTTTCAAAATTATAAGGATCTTGAAAGTAAGAATTAGAGAAAGTCTAATAAATTTATTCTTATTTGATGGTTTATTTGATTTTCTCTAATATCTTATCTTCATCCATTCCTTTTTAATGGCCAATTAGAGTTATTGGTAAGTCTCATATTGTTGCCATTATCATATAAAAAAAGAGAGAGGATACTTTGACAATTATTTATTTGACAACCTTAATAACAAATTTTCAAATAATTCTGAACAAATTTTAAAAATAGAAAAAATTTATAAATATATTCTTCAACTTATAAATTTATTGTGTTCTAAATTTCATATAATATAAGTGTCAATTAATATTCCATAAAAGACCGTTAAATATGAACTGTTGTAATGTCATGTATTTTTTTATAGTCTTTGATGAAATATCAAATGACATTTAAATTGTATGAATTTGAAACACAATTAATCTATATGTTAAAGAATATATTTATAATTTTTTTATTTTTAAAATTTCTTTAGCATTATTTGAAAATCTGTTGTCAAGATTATTAAGTTATCTAGTTGTTAAGAGATCCTTACTCATAAAAAAATCACTTTACTTGTTATTATTGCCTCTTGTTATAACTTATAATGTTTTTCTAGATGAAGGTTATTTTCTTTCACTTATTTGGTTATTTCCAAATTTTAAATGATTCTGATTTATTACTTGAGAAAAATCATAAAATTTGTTACTTGAGAAATATCATGAATTTGTTATAACTAAAATCAAAGATTGAGGCTAGTATATATATAATTATGTTATCTTTAATAGTACAAATAATTCAAATGGTAGTACTTATTAAATTACAACAATAGATGTAATTATTCAAAGCAAAATATAAATAAATCTTAGAACATAATAATAATGAAATGATATTTGTGTTAATACAAAAGTTGTATATTTTTAAGTATGAAATATAGGTTTGTTTCTAAGAACCAAATATTTATTAATTTCTTTTAGTAACAGAGTATTAGTTAATTTTTTTTATAGTAACAACATTTGTTATTTCTAGTAACGATCTTCGTTATTCTTGTTTATTGTAACGGAATTTCGTTAATTTTGTTTATAGTAACTGGCATTGGTTAATTTGGTTTATAGTAACCCAGGGTAGGTTTACTTGGTTCTACTAAATAGTTAAATACGGATGGTTAATTTTGTTTATAGTTTCCCAGTCAAAAATAATGATTTTAATTTGTGTGTCCCCACCTGTCATAGTAACAATAATCGTAATAAATGATACTAGTAAGTTCATTCGTAGTCTCCTTCCCATTAGTGGCGGCGTTTCCGAAGAAGTAGGTACCTGGCCCCACCAAACCCAACCAACCTAACCTTCGTTAGGAGTCCACCGTCGATATTTGAGATCGCACGAATCTTGATGAGACGCGTGAATCTGGACGCAGATCAAGGCGATGTCATTTACTCAAGAGAGCTCGCTAATCCCCTCTTTAAATTGTAACTAATGCAGATTACAGAGAGAGAGAGAGATGGCTTCTCTCAGGTTGGCGATCGCCATCACCGGACACTCCGGCGATGAGTTCGTCGTCGTCCGACACCCTCCGCCTCCGCCTCCGCCTCTCCCGGAGGAGGAGTATCGCCTCTTGTCCGACTCTGACCTGTGGGACCTTCCCTCGGCCCCGCTCAATCCAATTTCTACTATAGATAAATCTGGCGATGACGATGGCGATCTCTCTCGGTCTGATGTGACGATCGAAGGTGCTGAGTCCGTTAGAGAAACACTCGACCTTTCCAGGTTTGATTTGGAATTGGCTCTTGATCAGGTGATCATTGTGTTTCATTCAATTACTCGGAATACTAGCAAGTTATTGATTTACCACTTCTTCATGTAAACCCTTGAAAAAGATAAATTACTTGAGCATGTATAGTATACCACAACCTTGTTTGTACACTTTAGTATATCAGCTCACAGAACTGTTTAACTTGAAGAAAAGGTAACTAAAGGTGTCTCCTTTTTCCACATAGGTTTTGAAGCAAGTGGGATTATCAACTGACAAGTCAAATTTGAAACTATTGTTGTTAAAATTTGTTGAAGAAGCTGAATTCGGACCAGGCTCTCCTATTAACACTCTCTTTATCGCTCTCCCGTTGGATTCCAAGGAGGAATCCTTGAAAGGTTGGCCTGCCTTGCTTCTTTATGTCAAATTGCACAAAATCAGATAAGATTAGCGCTGAATATGAGATTAGTTTCACAATTGAGGTTGATTATGGAGAATTTGGAATAAGTTCCAGATTTCAGAGATGTTCCGTGCTGGTTTTTCAGAATACTGATAGTAGTTTCTTTGTGTTCTTGCACTACATATTTTTTTATAGAGCCTTATTCAAAAAATAATTATTGATGTAGATTCATGCAAATGGATCACCAAGGAGAGTGCCTTTCAATTGCTATCTGGGGTCAAGCCGTGTGCAGATCGTGTGGGACCTCTTGCATATATTGGATATCTCTCCCAATCTACCCCTTTACCAAACAAAGTAGCCAATTCCCGGTTGCTATATCAGGTTTAACATTTTAGAACTCTAAATGAATACAAGTTACAAACTTTGGGTTGTTTCATCTACTAATTGATAACCAGAACTCAATTTTGGTATTCTGTTGTCATGTACTAGCCAATATTGCTGTTTGGAAGTCTCTGCTATTAACTGAAATTGCATATCTTTCATTTTTGAGCTTCTTTTTATCATGGTTTTATTTGATACATGAACCAATTAACTATATCCAATTTTCTTGTTTTATTTGCCAATTTTTGTTAGGAATATCCGCCTGGAGTAACAGTAGTTCCAATGAAGAGTGGTACTTTAAAGCCTTTTTCAACAACAAATTTAGTTGTCATTTTACCCAAAAAGCCCTTTTCTGGATCGTGGGATTCTGATTCTAATATTCATCATGCTGATGCACTGATAATGGATCCAGGATGTAAACTTAAAGCTGAGGTGAGATAGAGTTTGTCTTACAAATCCTTGCAAATCTCAATTATTCCGTTCAAAAGTGGATACTATATTCGATCTCTCAAAAAGTTTGAGATACCACTTTTCTCACTACTCCAGAAAATTTTAAATACTTCTTGCGTCAATTGTTTTAAATACTAGCATGTACCATGTAGTAGCTTGTACTATCATCTTGTAATTTTTAGTTATGATACCTTTCAATCAGAGTAGTTTTAAAAGCAGCTTTTATTCTAATAATCTGTTTGATTGCAATTTATAATCAGCTTGGAGATCTTATATCCTCCCTTCCCAGAAAGCTACTAGTCTTTGTTACACATCATCATCATGATCATGTAGATGGTATGAATCATTCAGTAAAATTTAAATTTTATGCATTAAATATAACTTTTGGATTTTAGAAAGTTACTACAAGAAAGCATTCAATCGATTATCTTCCGGATACTTGAATTTAACCTTTTTCAGGAAAACTCTTTACAAAAAACTTCCACAAAGCAACTTGTAAAAAGGAGAAAATAAAAGACAATACAGAACCAAATTTAAAAGAAAATAATACTCTCTTAATCTTTTGATGTGACATAAGTGGCCTCTAATAAACCCAGAAACTGGTGAAGTTGGTGAGTTACAATAGCATGCTACATATGTGCCCGGGATTTATTTTCCCAAGTAAATTTTATGAAACTAAATGGACAGTGTTATTTTCCTACCAGATTAAAAACCCGCTTCTTACTATTTGCTTTTATTATTTCTAAAGGGCTTTCAATTGTTCAGAAGATCAGTCCAGATGCAACTCTCCTGGGACATGAAAATACCATAAGCCGCCTCCATGGTAATTATCTCTAGTGTTGCGATATTGTCTTCTCCTTTGAATTGCTGAATTAATTGGTTATTGTTTAAGGAAATTGGTCTGGTGCATGCACCAAGGTATCTGGTGGAGAGAAAATATTCATAGGTGATGAAGAATTGAAGGTTATCTTTGCACTGGTAGGTTTCGTATGTCTTAATATGAACTTAGTAAGAAGGAAAAGTTTATTCAAAGCTCATAATTGGTAATTTCTGATAATAGGGGCATACAGATGGTCATCTTGCACTTCTTCATGTCAACACAAACTCCTTAATTGTTGGGGACCATTGTGTTGGGTAAGATAAGCAGTGTCAATTTCCGTTCTATGAATGATGATATTCTATGTAAATTATGAGATAAACTTCTATGGTTATTATCTTCGCAGTGAAGGAAGTGCTATTTTGGATGCTACATCTGGTGGGAACATGAAGGTTCTCTCTTTGTTTACAAAACAACGCAGAATTATTTTTAAAAAGAGGTTGATTATGTGATTAATTATAATTATGTACAGGATTATTTTGACACAACATACAAATTCGTAGATTTGTCGCCACATGTTTTGATTCCGATGCATGGTAGAATGAACCTATGGCCAAAGCGCATGCTTTGTGGGTACCTCAAGTACGTAGTTCATTTCTGCTTGTATTATTTATTTGTTTTGCAAAATCAGTTAAGCTTGTTCTATGTTTTTCTTGTAGGCATAGGAGAGACAGAGAAGCAAAAATTTTAAAATCAATTGAAAATGGAGCTTGTTCTATGTTTGATATAATATCTGATGTATATGGTGATGTTGATAAGAAGTTTTGGATTTTGGCTTCATCCAATGTTAGACTCCATGTGGACTATTTAAATCATCAAAATAAGCTACCCAAGGTAAGTCTTGCTATTTCCTTCAAATCTGAGTTGATGTTATTGCGTATGAACCGACAAAAAATGCACCTTCATAAGACAGGAAAATCTTTTGATATTTCTAATTATGCAGGGTTTTTCGTTAGAACAGTTCAATATAAGTCATGATGAGTTTGTTTCTGAAGTTTCTGACAGCACAAGGGCATAAAGGTTGAGATAAAGAGTAATAAAAAAATGGAAAGAGATCCCTTTGACAACTATTGTTTTGACAATCTTGACAATCAATTTTTAAATAATTTTGAAAAATTCTCAAAAATAGAAAAAAGTTTGACAAATATTTTTTTAACTTATAGATTGATTGTGTTTCAAATTTCACATAATTTAAAGGTCATTTGATATTCCATAAAAAACCGTTAAATATGGATTGTTATAAATGTAATGTAATTTTTATGGTCTTTGATGAAGTATCAAATAATACTTAAATTGTATGAAATTCGAAACACAATCGATTTATAAGTTAAATAATATGTTTATAATTTTATTTTTTATTTTTAAGATTTTTTTTGGAATTATTTAAAAAATATGTTGTCTAGATTGTCAAAATAATAGTTGTCAAGAGATCCCCATTCTAAAAAGATTTGCAAACTTATAATCATAACCAGAAAATTGATTCTCTACAATCGTATAACAAACCAAATAGGTTTCGTCACTGCCAATTGTTTCGTCTTTTTAACTCCTCTTTTGAATGATATCTTTTTTTCAGGGATTTTCTTTTGAGAAATTCAAATCAAGTTGTGGAGTTGCTTTTGTATTTAAATGGTTATGCACCTACTTCAAATCTCAGTTAAATACGTCTCTAATGGCGGCAATTACCATCGGAGGCAGTGTGGCTATTGCTTACGCAATGAAAAAGAGAATGGGTAGTTAATTTTCTTTGGATAGTGGTGTTTCATATGTATAAATAAATTAATTGATTGAATTATACTGTGATATCATAATTGTACATGTTTTATACACGAGGAAAAGCAAAATATTAACACATTTTATTTATTCAATAAAATGTTTCAGAAGAAGTATACTATGTTTCACTTAAGCTAATAGCCCTTTCGGTCAATTATCATTTAATTACTGATAAACATTGAATTGAGTCTAATATATATTTTTTTATATTAGCTAATTCCAATTGGCAAATTACATTAAAAATAGACCATAAATTACGGATCTAAGCTTGTTTAGTAAGTGTCGTAGCACTGTAATAGACTTCTTTCCAAAAGGTTCATGCATATTGCTTCAAATTTCAATCCTGGGTAACAAAAGTACTAGGTATTTGACTAGAAATTAATCCATGTGCTACATTATATAAAGCTCTAAATTGACCTGACTTCAGCTTAACATGTAGCAAAGAGTGGCAATTTGCCTACCACTTTAAAAAACTAGCAAAAGAATGAAGTACAAAACCTAGTGATCATAGGTTTATTTTCTTTTCTTTTTTGTCATAGGTCTGTGAATTGCTCTTTACTTATCTTCTTTGAGTTCTCTACGAAACCAGTTTGACCATATTAGGTAAAATATTCATCGTAACAAGTAGCACTTGCTTTAGCAATAATTTCCTTGAGTGGATACAATAAAGGAAAGGAAAATAAGAACAGAAATGCTTTAGGAGTTATTGACAGGGTAAGAGATTATAACAGTATATGTATTGTATCCAACTAATGGATAAGAAATCAGTTCTAAAAGACACAAATGGTTTTCTCAAACTCTCAAGAAATATTGAGAAATTATAACCCCCCAACCCCCCCCCCCCCCCCCCCCCCAAAAAAAAAAAAAACCCACAAATTTATCATTCTTAATTCTTAAACGGTACCCAAAAAGCAGTGATAGTTGACTTTTTTTAAGTGCAATAACACTCAACTCATTATAAACATCACAATGCCCATGCGATCCCTTAGAAGCTTGTACTAGGTAACCACCTCCAGGTGAAACCAACCAAAAACAACCATGTCATTCAGAAAAGACCATGCAAAACCTCATTATATCATCTCCAACTGTCTCATCTTCATCTTCGCATTCACTTTCGGCATGGTCTCAAACCCATACCTGCGATCTCTCCCGGTGTCCTTCCAGTTGTCTGAAACCTTCTCTAACTTCTCCTCGCTGACACCAGAGCCAGTGCATCCTTCCAATTCTCTGAACCCTCCTCTAACTTTCTCCTTGCTGACACCAGAACCAGTTAGCCTCATGCACAACATGTCAGAAGAGGAGTTGCTATGGAGAGCATCGTTTGCACCTAAGATCCACCATGGGCCACCTAGCCGTGTACCGAAGATAGCTTTCTTGTTTCTGACAAGAGGCAACCTGCCACTGGCTCCTTTCTGGGATGAGTTTTTCAAAGGGCATGATGGTTTGTATTCCATTTACGTGCATCCGGATCCGGCATATAGTGGGTCTGTGGCGAATAACTCAGTATTTTTCGACAGAAGAATTCCAAGCCGGGTAAGTTATTACCTGACACATAAAATATAAGGGCTTAAATATATAGAATTGAAAGAAAAACTAAGCTGCTACTTTGAAACCTGTGGAATTCATTTACACACTATTGAGAATTTTCTCAACAGCCTAGTATTCCTTTTTATCATCAAAGTACACTTGTTTAAATTAATGCATTGCATCAAGTTTCTAATTTCTTTTTCACCAATCGTGTCTCTTTTCATTATCAATGTTTTCAAGACATCAAATAATAACAACTTTTTTTTTCAAATTATTACTGAATTTTACATTAAAGTTATCAATTCTTCTAATTATAACATTTTTTTTCAATTTTTATTAAATTTCATATTTAGGGCAGTAACATTTTTTTTTTGAATTGTTACCTAATTTCAATTGAGAAGAGTTCCAATACCACAAACTCACTTTTTAATTTATATTTAAAATTTGACATTCAAATTTTGAATCCGAACCATTAATCTTATTAATTTTCATGGTAGATGTATACATATAAAATTTTATGATTTTTAAAGTTTATTTTATATTAGATCAAATGGTCACTAAATGAATACATTAAAATCAATTAATCATAGTTAACTATATTCATTCATTTTTTGATCATTTAATCTAATATAAAATAAACTTTAAAAAGCATAAAATTTTATATGCATACATCTACCATGAAAATTAATAAGATCCACGGTTTGGATCTGAAATTTGAGTGTCAAATTTTGAAATATAAATTAAAAAATAAGTTTATAGCATTTTGTGGCACAAAAAACTTATGATATTGAAACCTTCCTCATTTCAATTAACCTAGAAATACGAGCTTACCAGAAAAAAAGAAAAAAAAATGTTGGTACAGATCACTAGATACAACTAGTTTATATAACCCATGAACCAACATATTGGCACTCCTAGGATAAAAGAACATATAACACTCTAAATTATAAATGTCTAATGTACATATTACTCTATCAATTCATGTAGCAAGTAAGCTGGGGATCAATAAACATGATCGAGGCTGAGCGCCGCCTCTTAGCAAATGCATTACTCGACTCCTCAAATGAGCGCTTTGTACTTCTATCCGAAGCATGCATACCTCTCTACAACTTCACCACTATTTACACCTACCTTGTGAATTCCAACATGTCTTATGTGGGCTCCTTTTATGACCCCAACCCAGGTGGCCTTGGCCGGTACAACCCTGCAATGGCTCCGCAAATCACAGCTGAGCAGTGGCACAAAGCAGGACAATGGTTCGAAATAAATCGAGCATTAGCAGTGGAAATTGTCTCCGATGAGATGTACTTTCCGCTTTTTCAGAGGTTCTGTCTTATCAACTGGAACTCTCCATGCATTTCTGACGAGCATTATGTGCCGACTTTTATAATTGCAACTTCTTGGAGAGATAACGCAAACAGAACTGTCACTTATACTGATTGGTCACCAGGAAAGTCTCACCCTGCGAGTTTCGGAAAAGACCAAGTTACACTAGAGCTTTTTGATAAGATTAGAAACAGTGCAAATTGTACCTATAATGGGATAAGCACTAGAGTTTGTTTCTTGTTCGCTAGGAAGTTCTCGCCAGATTCGTTGGATCCATTGATGAAGCTCGGTCCAGACCTGAAGATTTTCGGACAAACTAATGGTTCAATTTATCATTGAAATGCAGTAATTTAGATCGAATGAACAAACTTGATGTTCAGCATATGCTCTTAATGTGAAACAAAATTTATCATTGAGCGCAAATTGTACCTATAATGGGATAAGCACTTATTAGAGCTGTTGGAAGAGAGCATAAACTTGAAAAATGTCATCTTCAACCCGATAAAAATCTCAGCGCTATGATTTTGTGCCATACTCTATAGATAATTGTTAATAAATCATTAGCTATTTGCTATGCAATATCTGGCAATACTCTAAAGATAATTGTTAACAAATCATCAGTGATTTGCTATGCAACATCTGGCAACTGAAATTATTGCAGACCAGACCTAATATCACGCATAAATGACATAATAAATAATGGCTACCAAAAACTGAATTTGCTGCTAATTTGATTACATTGAGAATTCCATGCATTTATGGTGAGTTGATAGGAAATTTTAAAAGCACCTTCTTGCCACTATAAAATACCAGCTATTCCCAAGAATCAAAAAATGTACAAGTAACACAGATATATGGTACGAAAGCTTACCTGTAATAAAGCTTATCAAATGGAAGATTTCAAAGGAAAAATGGAGGAATGGGTGATGGTGGCATACACACTGCAGAACAACCCACAGGAAATGTTGTGTGTCATGTCCCGTCAATAGTTTGCATGGTAGGTAGCAGCAACAGCTGCATGGTTTGACCCATGAGTTTATGCCATCATATATGAGGCGGCAACTGCCATTGCTAGCCTATGGAAGGAGAAGATACCAATATTTATCAATGGCCCTTGCCAACTGTGTGTTTGTATAGCATGCAAATTCCTTCACCACATTTTTGGCGGCTTCTTTTGTTGTTTCCTTCTTTCAGACCAAAATACATCTGTATGTAACAACAGAGAGAAATAAATTCTTACAACTTGAGCTTTAGTATGAAAAACAGATAAGAAAAAATACACGTCCACTAAACTATATATGGAAGCTCATCTCGGATATCACAAGTTGACTAAAGAGATGCAGCAAAGAATTAATCTTAGAGCGTGTTTTATTATTTGGAAAAAAAAATTAAAACTTGGTCAGATTTACTAAAGATATATCCAAAATGACTGGACGCACATTGAAGCTCCAATTTGGGCTACTTAGAGCATGTTTTATTAGTTTAGCCCATATAGATTAGCACTGAGACTGACCCACATTATTGTAAAATTGAGATGATTGCATTTTCTGAACTGACTACAGCATCACACATGTAAGCACAAACCATGTTATGTGTTGTTAAGTATAACTTGATAAGAAAAGGAAACCAAAAATTCAGTAAGTTACAAATTTTTTTTCCTCCCTTCCTTTTCCTCTCCTGATATTGATCTCTCTTCATCAACCCCTTTCTAGTCTCAGTGGAATTAGCCAATTTAAAAAAGTCGGGCCTTCAAGATCCAACATAGGGTATCAGAGTGTTCTCACGGCAATCAAAACCTTCTCGCTCCACAAAACCCCTCTATAAATGAAGGAAGAAACCTAACTCAAGACAGAGATTGCTAAACTCAAGGAAGAACAGCTCAAATTGAAAAATCAGATGAACAAACAAGAGCAGAGTTTCAGCAAGCAGTTAGAGGATCATGCAAACCTCCTCCTCAGTGTCAGAAAAGAGTTAATTGCAATAATTGAGCAACAAACCGTGATTCTGACAAACAAAGTTGCTACCATCCTAACAGATGCATTGTCCCTAGGGAAAGGAATAGAATCTGAACTGAGTTCTTCAAAAGCCACCAAGGGCAACTTGGTCAATGTGTCTCAGCCTCCAACAAACCAGCCTGGCTCTGGCTCCTTCCAAGGCACACCACCTACCACATACGTAATGCAACATAGCATGGACAGCACCTTACTGCACCAGGAAACTGGCCGCTGTTCACCAACTACAGTATCTGTACCAGCACTGATGCCAATAACATAAGGTCATTACATTCTGACTGTACAAGTACCAGGCTGACCATTCCTGATCTCAATCGATCATCAACCCGTGCCCCAGAAAACCATCAACATCATTCCAATTACACTTGTACCCTCCTAGCCACCATGCACCGCCTAAATTTGAATCAAATAGCCACCATGATCTGCAACTGATCTACCATGCCCCAAATCAAACTAGTCCAAATCAATCAAATAATCAAATTGATGAAAACAATAGAACTCTACACAACTTATATCCCACACCTACGAAAACTCCCTTAAATCTGCCTCTCTTCCCAAGAGTTAGAAATACAGTGGGAGCATTTGCTAAAGAGTCCAATCACAATAGGCAGAGAGAAAGCTCACATAATTCACCTCCGACTCCAGAACAAAATCGAGAAAAAGGAAAAGCAGCGCAGGTCCAACCTCACTACATTCCTAAATTATTAGAATGGAATAGGAAAAACAAGACCGTCTTCTCATGTGAGCTTTGCAATCAGAAGTTCGATAACCCACAGGTTCTGGGAGGTCACATGAGTGGACATGTCAGAAAAAGCATACCTCAGGTGAAGTTCCAAATTCATTCTATTTCTTCCATCTTTTCATATGAAACTCAAAAAAATGACTTAATGGAATTTAACATTGTATATTTATCATTCTATTTTCCTTTTTTTTATTCTTTTATTAAGACCAATCTAGTAGAACTTCATTAACATAATTTTCTAAAACAATAACAAGGGTCCTGTAATAAATGCTGCCAAGAAGAATATTCAAAAAAGGAAGAGGGATTGTGGTGTCTACAATATTGATGCTACCAACATGGATGAATCTGCAGGAGGATCTTCCAAAGCATGATTGTTAGGCATTAAGCATGTCTTTTTTTTGTTGGCCCGGTCCAATATATGGCCATGGTCATCAAACGTGGTTGTGGCGGTTGTTGCAGTTATTCTCCTTGTGAGACAAGCTTGAAGTTGTTATTGTAATCTCTGTTCTATTTTCATAGTTCCATATTCTAATTGTTTGTATGTTAGTGTTTAATGTCTGATCAAGTATTATTGCACAACAAGTTTTTGTTAGAAATTGCAAGACAAAGTATGTCAATTCAACTTGTGTTAATTGTGTATTGTAATCTCTAAACTCTCCTTTTATATACAAAATCTTGTCAGTTGTCATTTCAGTCGCTTACCTTCAAAAAAAAAAAAGATTTGAATGACTAAACCAAACCACATGATGAAAGAAAAATGATGTACCTAAAAAAAATCACAAGGCTAAAAGTATCCTTGTAGTAGTTTTGCGTACGAGTTATTGTTTCGAATATTATGCTTTTTGTTATTAAAATAATATTCAAATTTTTCCACTGACAGAAGTGTTTGTCCCCTTTACTTACTTAATCAAATGGCGACAGTAATTAAAATGCTAAGCAATTAACTACAGGGGCCCACAGGAAAATGTCAGCCCCTGTAATTGTATGTAACATTGGTTTCTACCTGCAACATTTACCAGTTTTATGGGAACTTGAGTGCCCCTTGATTTTCCATTATATTAAGATCTCAAGTGCCTATTTCAAATAATTCTCATAGAAAAGATAAATTGCAACATTTTCATGAGCAACGTAATCCAGTTTAAGAACTAACCATTTCCAGAGGCCATCACGGAAGAATGCACCAACCAATCCGTGGAGATAGACTACTGACAGAAGATCCATAATTCCTCCCTTTGATAGAGGACGCTGTCAGGTGCCATCCAAATTGAGACCGAATTAGTAACATACTAAAAAGAATAATGGAAGACATGTACACATATAAACAGCCGTCTTTTGGATTTTCGCACGGTTGTCTGTCTTCCGGCTAACGATCGAATTCTTTGGTTAAGAGATAGGTTCCTATTATTCACTGGCTCTATGGCCCACTTTTACCAAGTGCACTTTTAGGCTTGTTTGGTTGAAATGGGATTTAATGAGATGGTTCTGTGCGTGTAGGTTCCTTCGATTCATTTCCAGGAAACTATGGGAATACACAAGAAGTGTTCTGAATTTCTGATGCACTATGGAAATTACCATAGGAGCTATTGTTTTATAGGTATTTGTTATCATCATCACAGAAAGCTTTTGTTGTTCAATCTTCCGATTCAAAAATATGTTACAATTAATGAAAAAGATACATACTTCTCAATTGAATTGAGAAACACAAAGCTTAATTAATTAATATATGCATATTTAAATTCAGAAATTACAGTTATAAAATGAAAAGATAAAACAAAGATAATACCTTTATGTCGGTGAGCTTCGGGTCCAGCATAATAACCAAGTAGGAAATTACACTTGACCGAGACAATTCCAGCAAACCTGATTCCCCGGTACAGTTCCTACAAATACTGGTACTAATAATGTTGTGTCAGATGCTGAGACATAGAGGAGGAGAGAGAGAGACAATTTTGAGAAACCTTCTATCCATTTTGAGAAGGAAATTGAGAAAAGGGATGAAATGACAGTGTCTGCGAGAAAAAGGAAAAAGAATTAAGCTTTTGTTTCCCCTAGATTTCGTCGATTTTGAATGGGGAGGTAGAAGAACCATGCCAAATTTCAGAATCGCACAATGCCAACCTATCTCATCACTCGGTTCTTCTTCTTTCTTTTTCGATTTTGCTCGTCATTTCTCGAAACAAATCCGAATTCTTCATACCTGATCTACACCAACAAGCTTCGCCATTGATACAAGTAGTAGTAACAAGAAGGGTTTTGGTGGGAATGAAAATCGAGGAAGGGAGGGAGAAAGGAGGTTGGTTCCGAGGCGGGAGAAAGGAAGAATTAAAGGAAATCTGGGGGCCACATTTTGGAGATGAGAAGTAGAGTTGCCTGGTGCGGTTGTGTCTGACAAGCTGAGGCCCGCTGGTCAAAAGAGATTAATTTATTTTTAACTGGGTTCGGGTAGAATCCACGTCTTCTTCTGAGCTGGATAGCAAAAATATAGGTGTCGTTTGACGTCCTTTTTTAGTCTCTTTTTTAAATCTTCTTTAATTTATATTACATACATATAATATATATATATATATATATATATATATATATAAGCTAAGTTGTTTTCATAAGCATTTCGATCCGAAAATATTTATGATCAAATTTCAAAATCTTGTATCCGAAATATTGATTTAAGTAGCTCAATAAATTTTTCATATATCAAAATCTTGTAGAATACTAAAATTTATTATTTTTAGAGTCTTTGAACTATTTTTAATGATTTTTTAAAGATGGCCATTTTTTCCCATTCAAATATTAATAATTTTTTATTATTTTTATGGTTATCTTTCAAAATTCATTAAAAATAGTTCAAAAATCCTAAAACTGATAAATTTTGGTATTCTATAAGATTTTGATATAAAAAGTTTATTGAACTACTTTGATCGACATTTTGAATACAAGATTTTGAAATTTAACACATAAGCGTTTCGAGCCGAAATGTTTATAGAAGCGCTCTAACTTTACTCTCTATATATATATATATATATATATATATATATATAACAACATACTATAAAAAATAGTCCAAATCTAATCCAATAGAAACAACATTGTAATGAATTCATATTTTCTGTTTGCGTTATATTGTAAAATACATCATATTATCCATCCATTTGTATTGAAATTTATATAAAATAAATTTTTAAAAGAATTTCAAAAATCTACCCGTCTGTATATTGGATTAGATTTGGACTATTTATATATATATAAATTAAGAGTTCATTTTCTTAATTAAATTTAGGATAAAAAATAGATTTAATTTGAGTAAGATATATATAGGTTTAATTAAACATTCTACAATAATTTTATTTATAATTCGTTATATCTACTTAGTTTGGAAAAATTTATGCACGCGTAAAAGTTCATAATTTGAGCTGATTTTTCAACAGATGCATTCTACTTGATTTATCTCGTTAATACAGGACAAACAAAATTATGTCCAAGTTCACAACCATAATATTATATTAGATGAATTAATGAGAATAAAAAAATATTAAAAATTATGAAATTTAGTGATTTAATTTTACTTCACTTTCATAAACATTTTAACTTATTTTATCTTAAAATAATATCCGTTTGATACATTAAAGCATTTTAAAACATTTAAATCAGTTCTACTTGATTTGCCAAACGGAAAGTTTAGTTTTGACAATTATTCAACTTGTTATATCTACAATTCCGCTACATATTAAAACTTTTAAAAATTAATAAATCATTATCATTAATTTTAATTTAATCTCTTTATCTATAAAACTATAAATTTTAATCCAGTAAACTTGGTCTTGATTATAACAGACTAAAGATGAATTGTGGTTTTTCCACAATCCATAGCCTTTTCTACTTAAAATACGGATACCGTAATACCTCGAAAAACGTATCAGGGATTAAAAGAACATTAAAAACCAAAGAAAAGAAGCCATCACTGTAGCACCTCTCGTGTAAGTAAGAAAATAAAGTACTGGTAACTAATTACTAACACCACCAACGCAACTGACGACGTAGAGAAATAAAGTACTAGTAACTAAGTACTCACAACACCAACGCAACTGAAGTCTGAAGAAGAGAAGTGGAGAAGTAGAGAACACACACACCTTTTCCTTCTCTTCCTTCCTTGGACCTTACCTCTCTCCTTCTCTCTCTCTCTCTCTCTCTCTCTCTCTCTCTCAAGGAGAAATGGCAGGGGCCAAACCCAACTGCCTCTTTCTCCTAACCACATTCCTTCTTTACACTCTCTCCTCCGCCTCCGCTTCACTCGACAGTGACCTCGCCGCCTTGCTCGACTTTCGCGCCTCCTCCGACCACCTCGGTTCTCTCTGGACCTGGAGCCGCTCCGACCCCTCTCCTTGCGCCACGTGGCTCGGTGTCACGTGCGCCGGCGGTCGAGTCACGCGCCTGGTACTTGAAGACTTGAACTTGACCGGTATCGGCGCTTTGTCGGCTCTCTCCCGGCTTGATGGCCTCAGAGTAATTAGCCTCAAATCCAACCTGTTGTCGGGCCCCATACCCGATTTATCCCCTCTCTCTGGGCTTAAGCTTCTCTTTCTCTCTTACAACAACCTCTCAGGGTCGATACCTCCCACAATCTCCTCTCTACACCGGCTGTACCGGCTAGACCTCTCTCATAATAACCTCTCGGGTTCAGTACCGGCTTCTCTGAACCAGCTAACCCGGCTTTTGACACTACGACTCGACTCAAACTGGCTCACAGGATCAATTTCGGGTCTCTCCCTGCCCCGACTCCAGGACCTAAACCTCTCATCCAACCTCTTAACGGGTTCTATACCACCTTCTCTAGCTACATTTTCTACCTCATCGTTTTCATCCAACCCGGCTCTTTGTGGGGCTCCGCTCTTACCGTGCCGGGACTTTGTCAGTGATCCGAGCCAACCCGGTACACCAAATGTGACAACCAATGCTGCACCACCAGTACCACCTGCTTCGGCCGTTGTCACCTCATCACCTTCATCAAAACCAGAGGCGGCCCCACCCCAGCATAACGAAAGAATGAGCCGTGCAGCTGTGCTAGCCATCGTTGCCGGTGATTTTGCGGTGCTTGTATTAGTGTCTTGTCTTCTCTTCTGTTACTTCTGGCGCAAATTTTCCTCGAGGAAGAACACCTCTCGTTTGCACGAAGGGGAGAAGATAGTGTACTCTTCTAGCCCATACGGGATGGCTGGCATGGCGGCATCTGGTGGGGGTTTTGAGAGGGGTAAAATTGTCTTTTTAGACACTGGGGTGCCGGGTGGCAAGAGGTTTGAGCTAGAGGATCTGTTGCGGGCCTCCGCAGAAATGCTGGGGAAAGGAGGGTACGGCACGGCATACAAGGCGGTGTTAGATGACGGCAGTGTGGTTGCGGTGAAGCGGCTGAGGGATGTACATGTGGCAGGGAAGAGGGAATTTGAGCATCACATGGAGATGCTCGGCCGATTGCGGCACCAGAATTTGGTGCCGCTCACGGCGTATTACTATGCGCGTGATGAGAAGCTGCTTGTGTATGACTTCATGCCTAATGGCAGTCTCTTCTCTCTTCTTCATGGTAAAATTTTTAATTCTTTTCATTTTTAGGTGAAATTTTGGTTGACTATTATCCATCAAGTGGTGTATATCATTATCTGTCAGTATCTGCAAATCTGATAATAGTTTTTTCCATATGTAATTAAATTAATCTGTAGTGTGTAGACTGTACAATTGAGTACTTGTTAATTTAATTAAGTATTCCGTGATACCTTCTGACCAAAATTATGCACTTGCCAGTTTCATTGCAAAGATAGAAAATTATGCACTTGCCACTATATAAGATGTCTGAACTCTGAAATGGTTTAAGAAACTTGTTACCAAATGGGATAGCCATTTACAGCCAAAAATGATAACTTCTTCCTAATAAATCACCACTTGGTAAAGACTTTTATGAGAGACAAAGTATCTCTAAAAGACAAATACAGCACATAAGCCAAACAAAGAAAAAGAAGTATTCCATAAAGCTAGAAAAGGGAAAGATAGATTAGAACATACTTTGAGACACACCGCAAGTTTGTTTTATTCCTAAGCTTAGTGGTCCGATAACAACCAAACCTTCATGTGAAGTTTTCTTTGGCACCTCCTAGCTAGAGACAACGATGACAAATCATCGGGAATATTTTGTAATTATATCCTTTTTGAAACAGGTAATAGGGGGCCAGGACGGACACCGTTGGATTGGTCAACCCGGGTGAGAATTGCAGCTGGTGCAGCCCGTGGATTGGCCCACATACACCACACGAACCGGTCGGCTCGTTTGGCACATGGAAATGTGAAGACAACTAACATACTAATTGACAAGAACGGTGAGCCCAAGCTTGCGGACTATGGTTTGGCATTGTTGGGTCCGTCGGTTGGTGTTGCCACACGATCCGCCGGCTATTGTCCCCCAGAGGCACCCCCGGCAGAGTCCCGTCGGCCTTGGGCCACTCAAAAGGGCGATGTGTATTCTTTCGGTGTTGTGCTACTTGAAATCCTCACAGGTATGCGTCAACTTATTTTATCTTTCATGTGGTAATTTCTGTTTCTGTTTTCAGAAATTAGTACTGATTGCAAGTTGAAAAAGAGAATGGGAATCTTGTCCTATAATACATTGCTCTGTCAAGACTTCCCAATAATCTCTTTTAATTATTACTCGGTAAAAATGAATATATTCTTGAATATACTAATTTCTTTATTTTCATGATCAAAAGTGTACCAATATTCTTGTACCTTCTTGGTACAATTAAATGAGTAACATTAATAATTCCAGAAACCTGTAATAATTTCATACAATTTATTTATTTTTCTCTGTCAAAACAGGCAAACCTGCATCAGATTGCGGAGCCATTGATCTGCCAAAGTGGGTGCAATCAGTCGTGAGAGAAGAATGGACATCGGAGGTGTTCGACTTGGAATTAATGCGATACAAAGGGATCGAAGAGGAGATGGTTGCGCTATTGCAACTTGCAATTAGCTGCACGACTGTACCCCCTGATCAACGGCCCAAGATGAGTCAAGTGGTGAAGATGATCGACGAGATCCGAGTATCATCAGGAGGCAGTGAAGCGTCTCCGTCGCACGATTCATTTGATTCAATATCAGATTCTCCTTCTGTATTATCGGAGGATGCGAGTGCCAGTACAATCGGGGTTGCTAGTCAATGAGTAATTAAATTAGGTGTCATTTTGTTAGATTATCTTCTTTTTCAGGGTTGTTTATGTATTTTGTGAGCAATTATATTAGATTTGAGAAGCAAGGGTGTATCATAGTGTGATTTGCATATGTTTTATTTTTTTTTCAATTCTCTCTTTTCTTTTTGCCTCTTTCGTTCCTTCTTTTTTTTTCCTTCATTATTATTTGTTGTGTTTGCTTGGGATTATTCAATAATTAAGGGTTTTTTACTCCATTCAAATTAGAGCAGCTCAGTATAAATTCAAATCCTCAAATATATTTTTTTAGACGTTTTTATCCTTGCTATTTACCTTTTTACATAAAATTTTTTAACATTTCAATTTTTTTCAAATAATGCTACTCAGCTCAATCCGCAACTTCTCACTTTACTACATTTTGCAACATTGATGCCTTAAAAATTGGAGTTTAATTCATACCTCCACTTGACAAGCGAAATAAAAAAATGTATTAGTAGAAAAAAAAAACATGATATGATGGGTTTGTTTCAAATAATATAAAAAGTGGATACTTCAAGCCAAAATTGAAATTAGATATGATGGTTTTGTTTTAAAAAATGTATTAGTAGAACAAATATTTTTAAAAAGATATATATTCTACAAAATTAATTGAAAGCACAATAAATTTTTATTTTCTAATTTATACCTTTTATCATTATATTTTATAGTTCTGAAGGACCTTTAATTTCATTGGGTAAAATTGTCAAGAAGATGATGCTTTACCTTAAAGCATCTCTTTAGGTGCTTTAATTTGGTGGAGTGTAAAACCCTCTCTGAAATTACCTTACATCACTTTACATGTGTTTGAAAGAAGTAAAGTATTTTTTTAAGGTTTTAAATCATTTTTACTACACCTATCATTATCAAACATGGTAAACATGGAGGTAGTTCATAAAGGCAAGAATGTGTTTTCTCTTTGAATAAGCAAAAAAAAAATGAAAAGAAAATGTAGTAGGGCTAATAAAACAGTTATAGAGGACATCATGAAATTGTTGGTATGGAGCCCACACAGTGCTGGAAAACCCTTTACTGGTACAAGAGCAGATGGATTAAATGTTGTTTTCTTTCAAGGAGATTTACACTTTCACAAAATTATGTACCAAAAAGTCTCTGAGCTCAGCACCAAACTTAAAGAAGTAAAAGGATACAAAATTCTAACATCTGATCTCTCATTGACTCATTTGTTTCAGCAATAGAAATATATTGCATCTCATTTTTCCATGACAGTACCTTGAAAAGAGCAAAAATTTGCGGAGCAGCAAGAGAATCTCATGTTTTAGTTTTAGGTGAACATGTCTTACATTACAAGTATTCATTCTTTATTTATTTTTTTATTTCTTTATGATGAAATGCTGGTAGGTAGAAATTTCATTACCTCCGTAAGAATATTATATAAAGTATTCACAATATATCAAAAAATATAAGACTTACATGAGTGTGACATAGGGTTCTAAAATCGTACGTGTCGTGTCGTGCCGTGCCGTGCCGTGTCGTGTCAAAGCACAGCGTGTCGCGGCATGACACGAAAGGTTTTTTTTTGGCGTGCGTGCCATATCGTATCAAAACTGGGGAGAGGGCGGCACGGCACGATTAAGGCACGGCATGCTACACACGTATTAACTGTGCTAAACGTGTTTGGTGAGAAAAAAATTCGAAAAAATCGGAAAAAATTGTAAAAAATTCGGAAAAATCTTAAAAAATATAAAAAATTCGAAAATTTTAAATTTATTTACTGCTAAAAAATTAAACAAATAATTGGAAAAAAAATAATATTTTTGTAAAAATTGCAAAAAAATTAAAAAAATCTGAATTTTTTTTTAAAAAATCTGAAATTTTTTTTAAAAAATCCGAAAAATATTTTTAAAAAATTCAAAAATTATTTTAAATTTTTTTTAAAATTCTGGCAATAAATTATAAAATCAACCATTCGATCAACATCCCACAGCATACAATTCGTGCATACTATGCCTATCAGTGTTAAACGTGCATACCCCTGCCTACCCGTGCCTATCTGTGCCGTGCCTAACCGTACCTATTCGTACCTGCCTGTGCTAAACGTGTCTACCTGTACCTACACGTGCTTACGTGTGTTTCCGTATCGTGTTTATGCGTGTCCCGTGCCATGTCGTGTCTATGGTGAGAAAAACCGGACACAACACGGATAACAACACGACACGCGACACACATAACACGGTACGTGTTGATATGCCGTGCCGTATCGTACTGCCTCTAATACATACCGTATCCTACCATGTCTTAATACAGCGTGTTATTTTTAATTCACTAGTGTGACGTCTAATGGAAATTATGTTGTAGAAATGGGGACGGAGGGCCAGTATTTGTGTTAAAAATTGTGGGGGCCACTTTGTAAAGTTTGCTCTTCTTTTCTTTCCTTTTTTTTATATTTATTAACTTTTAATTATTTTATGAAAAATATTAAAAATATCATTATTAATATTATTACGGATATCGATTTTATTATTCATATTAAATTAATTATTATACAACTTATTTTATATATTATTTTTATTATTCAATTTAAATATTATTAATCTGAAAATAACTTAGATTGAATAATAAAAATATTATACAAAATAAACTACATAATAAAATTATTAATTTAAATAATAATTTATTTAATATAAATAATAAATTATCATATTAATAATGTATCTATATATATTTTTTTAGAGAAAAGATATTTCCCCCCAAACAATTATCCCCCTTCCGTGTCCACCAATTTAGTAAGAGTATATTTGTTATGATTGACTTTCTTATTTCATAACTTCCTTAAGTTCAATCCGGTCGACATGAAGGTATTAATATTATGATATAAAAATATTAATATTCTGATATAAACATATTAATACTTTGATACAAAAGTATTACTACTTTAATATGAAATTACTAAAAATATTATGTTCTATGTTGATATCCCTCATTCTTACCCTCCAGCCCAATTAGTTGTCCCCCATCTATCCCCCAACCAAGATGTAGCGTATTTGCTATAATTAACTTTCTTAACTTCTTTAAATTCAGTCTAATCAATATGAAAATATTAATACTCTAATGTGAAAGTATTAATACTTTAATACGAAATTATTAAAGATATTTTTTCCTATATTGATATCCCTCATTTTTACGCCTCTTGCCCGGTCTAAGCCCATTTGCTCATAACTAACTCCGTTAAATTCCATTTTTTTCTTTTTCGAAACTTTTAATTATTTTTCTCTCCATGATCGTACTATTAATACTTCAATGTGTAACTAGTAGTATATCAATTTTTAAGCTGTTGATATTTCAATATTAAACTATTAATACTTCTTGATATGATTGTTCATAAATATTAGCACTAGTTAACATCACCAAGTATTAATATTTTATATTGATACTTCTTTTGGAAGGTATTAGCATTAAAGTGTAAAAAATATTAATATTGATATTAAGTGTTAGTATTAAATTAGAAAAATATTAATATTGCCAAATAGTTTTAATATTTCATATTGATGCATCTTTGATAATTATTAACACTAGTTTTCAAAAGAAATTAGTACTGTGAGTTCATAAAGTATTAATACTTCAACATGAAAATATTAACATTTCATAATTATACTTTTATTGATAAATAGTAGCATTATCTTTCAAAAGAAATTAATACCGACTTCAGAAAAGGTTAATACTTCAATATTACTTGTGTGTTTGTTCAGAATTAAATGATAGCTGTTAATAATACAGAAATATTATTGCTATCTTCCGACAGTATTAATACTTCTAAATAATGGGATGAAATGATTTAAAATATCTATTTGCTGTTAATAATTAGTGCATAGTATTTAAAATGTGTGTTTACTATTAATATAATGAAGAAAATATAATAGAAAATATCTATAAGCATAGTCGTATGTTTGCTACAGAGTGAATCTATTATATAATTAGTGTATAGTGGGTTGAGAGATTGGTCTCTTTAGCAAAAACAGAAAGGAGAAAAACTACACAAAAGGTAGAAGAAGGTGTGGGTTTCCCAGGCATCTTTTTGCTGAACTGCAGTTCCCGAAACATTGAGAGGTGGGGCCCACATTATGGAAAAGCCTGGAGTTTGTCAGAGACAGACATGTGATTCCTGTGATCATATTTCTGGATCATGTTTCGTGCGAATTCTGTAGACTAACCGTTGGTGCATGACAAGACCGGTTCTACTTAATAATTCGCTGCTTATTTCCTTCTCTCCTAGTACATACAATTAATTCTTCTACAATTGTCATTCCAAAATTGAGTTGAAAGACTCAAATGGAAAGTTTGGAGCCGATTTTTTTTTATTTAAGGAAAATAATATTCAAAAATAAATAAATAAATAAATGAGATGAAAAATTTTAAATATAGAACGGATGGATTTTTCAAATTCGTTCTCAAAAGTACTTTTAAATTTTTTTACTAAGAAATAATATTTTATTATGGGATAAATTTTCATAATCCGTCACTAAATATTATTTTTTATTAAAAAATTCTAAAAATACATTTGAAAATTTTCATCCCATTTTCTTATTTATTTAACTTTGAATATTATTATTTTTAAATAAAAAATCGGAAATTTGAAGTAGCTTGTCAGCTTAAATTACCATTAGAAATTATGATAATGTAACATTTTATGGTAAAAAATATTGATCGCCTAGATATTTTGTTAAAGTTATATTAATATAATTTACACTATACCATTTTATTTTATTTTTACAATTTATTTCTTTTCAAGTAAATGATTTTGTAATTGTTTTGTTTGAATAAATACGAAAATTCAATAGTATATTTATATACTTATTTAATGATTGCAAAAAAAATTTATAGTTCAGAGCTTTCATTTGTAAAAATGAATTAAAAATTTTATAAAGTTTCCACATTCGACATCCTTCAATGTCCCAAAATTTATTGAAAACTAGTCCTTATAATATTTGTTGATGTGAACCTTGTAATTAGGGGTGTGCAAACGGATCGGTGTTTTTTGGATTTCAACTGAATTGGGAAATTTCGAACTATTTGGTTCGGTTTTTCGGTTTAAAAAATTTGCTTCGGTTAAAATTTTAATCTATTCAATTCTTCTTCTTTGGTTCGGTTTATGTTTTTTTAAATCGGATAAACCGAATAAACCAAATAAATCGAAATTTATTAAGTGAATTCTTTTTACTTAATACAAATAAGGGCATATCAAGGATAATCCGAATATTTTTATTTTTTACAAATTTTATTTGCTCATTATTTTGTTCTTTGAATTATCTCTTCTATCATTAATTTAAATTTTATCGATATTTTAGTCACACTTTAACCAATATAAATTTGGTTCAACTGAATAAACCGAACAAAATTTCAGTTTATTCAGTTGATATTTTTATAAGTTTAGTTCGATTGATAATTTGACAAATCGAATAAAATTTTGATTATATATATTTAATTCGGTTTGAATCAATCCGACCGATTGAACATCCCTACTTGCAACAAAGATATGATGATAGTGAAAGAAATAAGTGGACACTATATATATATCATTGACCATGAATAAATTAGTAATATAAGGACAAAACACTACTTCTCCACCTTGGAAGTATTGTTTATTTTATTTTACTTCCTATCATTCTTATACATTCATAGAAAATTTTAAGCTATTTAAATGAACTAAATGCAAGTTAGAAAATAATCAACCTTTCTAATTATTTTATGAACGGAAAATACATTGACAATAAATTACTTGACAAAATTAACAACAATAAAAAATTACTCATATTTTTTGAAATCCCATAAAAAATATAATATATACTTTATACATATCATGTACATAAAAAAATGATGAAATTTTTTGTAAGTTCATCATTCACCATATGATATAAATTTGCAAGGTTCGATACAATGATATTTGATGGTATATCTAAAGATATTTACTTTAAGTTACATAAAATTATTAGACAACCAATCTACAAATAAAATAATATGTTTTTAATTATTTCTATTTTAAACTTTTTTGGTATAATTAAAAAAAACTGATGTCAAGATAAACTATTTATTAAAAGGAACTCCATCCTCCTTTTATAATGAAATTTGTCCAAAATAAAATAATGGAATGCACAATTTCAAATCGTAACGCCAAAAATATGTTAAAAAGAAAAGACATTGTAGCGGTGTTATTCCAGAGCAATTACAGCGTAGTGATTGATGCTACTATTAGTAGCTAACCAATATCCAGTGCCTCCGCAGAGATAAAGCGAATCCTTGTCTCGTCGTTCCGGGAGAACAGTTAAGAGATTCTCTGTGGCAAATTCTCCGTTCCATCCATGTTACGAGTTATGACCATAGACCTCCCGTAGTATCAATTGAACAACCGTTGACGTCGTCGGTCTGCAACAGAAACGATTGCAGGGAATCCGTAACAGAGGATCCGGACTCAGATTTATAACATGTGCCCATCTGAGCCGCTTGCTCCCAAGCGATCACGCAATCGGAACCGTCCATTTAATGGCCTGGGGACAAAGGGAGCGTCGTCCTGTCGGAACCGTTGGAAAGGTCCTAGTACTCCTGTAGATATATAATTGGAGTTTGGCTGCTTCTGTTTGTTTCCTTGTAGAAAAAGAAACGATTGCACTTCTTTTTTTTTTCGCTGTACTACGATCCATGCTCCTGCTTACCCGTCGCTGCTCTCTCCACATATATATATTATATACGTTAAAGGTGATACTATTTTGTCACTTAGATCTAAGTGAATTTGCTTCAGTTGTTGTTTTTTCGTATGTTATTCTCCGCGATTTCATTTTTGTCAAGGGAGTTTCTGGTGAGTTGGCTCTTATTTTTTTCCAGTCACCACCACCTCTGTTGCCTCACTAACTTTGCTTGGTTTCTGGAGCTCATCCACCTCTTCCAAGTGACAATTGTAGAATTTGAGATGTATTGATGCGTCAATTGAATGTTGTTCCTTTTGTCTCCTTCAAATTAAATTAGCAGTTCTTCTTCAATTAAATTTTCCTACTGAGCCTATTCAGATCAAAAGAGTTTTTTATTTGAAAAAGAGGATGTTATATTTGACATATGTTATGGAGTTATAAAACTCTGTGTTAGAGAGATGAGTGAACATAATAATTACTTTTATATGTGATAATCATTTAATAGGTACATGATATAGTAATCACTTTGTCATAATGTTTTTTCTTTTCATCACTGTTGAATGTAATAATTGCTTCATCTTTATATATTAATCACTTCATAATAATAATTACTTGATAATAATCAATTGATCATAAAATTATTTCAGTACGTAGCACATGGGGCATTTGTGTTCTTTAAAATGGGTTTGACATCTGACATCCTTTTATTTTGAACTTCATATATTTCTAGTGTTTTTTTTAAAATAAAATTGGGTTAAGATAATAAGATAACAATATATCATAATGCTATCATGAGGATCCATAAATAATATTGTCTACACATTATTCAAATTACGATTGGTGGACAAATTTATCCAAACAAAATTCTTAATTCATAAGAGCATTTTTATCTCACTTGCAAATGATTTATTAAATTTGATATGACGCTTACAGTATTAATTTTAGAGATATGAAATATTTACTAATTTGAATAAAGTTAGCGTGAGTTTAAACTCATCAACAACCTTGATGAGTTTTAACTAAAAAAAATTTATTGAATCGATTTAAATTTTTAAATCCAAATTGCTCAATAAATTATTTATATCAAAATCTTGTAGAATACAAAAAATTTCTATTTTTAAAGTTTTTTAAGTATTTGTTTCAAACAATTTTTTTTTTCAAAATAACCAATTCCAATTCTAATGTAAATATTAATTTGTGTAATTATCAATCAAAAGTGGCCATATGGGACCAAGCCTTGAAGTGATATATGCGCACTTGCATGCAAATTTTGTGTAAAATACAATTGACCTTTTTTTTTTTTTTCTTTTCACACAAGTACCACCCCTACTTGTGGCATGATTACACGTCAGCTGGAAATTAAGACAAACGAAAGTAAATATGAAATAGTTTAAAACTATAAATGTGTTTTTAATTTTCTAGATAAAGTGTATATAAAATTTGAATGTCCAGAGAGTTTTTTTTTTTTGCAATATGAATACTTCATAAATATAGATTTTAAAGAGCAATCATTTTGTTTTTTTTTCTTACTTGTTTATAAATTTTTAAAACCTTTCATCTATTTAAAAAAAATAAAATAAGTAGGTCCATATTCTATTTTTATTTTCTTTTCAAGAATACTAAAAATATCTTGGATTCAGACATTTAAGATTTATTTGTCATTTCTAAGATAGAATCAGTAAATAAATTATTATCAACTATGTAAATAACATATTTTTGTTTGAATTATGAATATTTATGTATATTAATATATGAACACCAAATTGTACATAAAAATCTGATTAATTCGTCATATAACGATCAATCACTTGACAATACCTGCCCCGTCTATTAGGCACATTCTAATTTTTTTATAATGCTGATTAATTAAGAGAGAACTTAATTATCCTATTTAACGTTGTAGAGTATCAGATGCGTTATTAACAAATTAGAATAACAAAGAGAAGAATGGTGGAAAAAAATATTAAAAATATGTTTTTGAAAAATATTTTGAATTAACATTGTAGTGTGCATTCAACTTTAATGATACATCTGATTCTTACGGTAATATATTTTTGAAAAATATCACTCGAATTAAAAAATTAAAATTGTAGATATATTTTGAATTATTTGAATAGAGTGTATATCAAATTTGAATCAATTGAAATGTGATTGGTCATTCATCATAAAGTCATTAAAACCCAATCGTTAAAAATCTAAATTATTTGACGGAAGACTAAATATTTTTTAAATCGAACCAAATTATTTAAATTATTTTTAATCAATATTATATATCTAATTTATAATAGACAAAGTAATATCCTACAATAAATCAGTTTTATATTCTTTTAATATCCGTGTGCAAATATATATATATAATTAGTTATCGAATATATTTTTAAATTTATACATAAAAATTAATTCACTTATGCAAATTCAAATAAATTATTAGTATCTTATATGAACAACCTCATCCAGACACTAAGCATAGAATCAAGTGATATATCCTTTTTGTCAAAGGTTAGGTCTTGATCCAATTAATCCAATTATGCAGCCATCTTTTTCAAATTGGTACTATATTTGCACTGGAAATAACGCACTACACTACACAGTTGCACACCACTTGCAACTCAACTGGAAGCCTTAAACACATACACATGTCACATGCACTATAATGATAATAAATTAATAATTTATGGAGATACAGTGCATGAGATAGAAGTAGATAGATAAAAGAGGCGCGTTATTAACTGTTATTTTTGTTGGAGAAGTGAAGTAAAATTTAAATTAAAAAAGTTTTAAATTATTTTAAAATACTGACGTTTAATAGTGGTAAAATAAATAGATGAAATAGTAAGGATAACAAATATTAAAAATTATGAAATTTGATGATTTAATTTTCCTTCAGTTTTATAAATGTTTTAACTAATTCTATCTTATATTACTTTTATTTGGTGCATTAAAACGTCTTAAAATAGTTAAAAATCACTCCTATTCCACTTACTAAGCGGAGGTATGTATATATCCATCGAATTCGTATCATCTGCTACACTGCACGATGCAGCACAATATATTGTCCGTCCAATTATATTAAAATTCGTACAAAATACATAATAAAAAGAAAAATCTTATAATCTACTTGTTTGTACGCTATACAGTAGACAGTGACGGAATCAAGGGGGGCAGGGAGGCTTGTCTCTCCCTATAAATCGAAAATTTTCATTTTTTCCTTTAAATTTTATACATTTTTCAAATATAAATACTCTTTAACATTCCCTATAAAATTAAAATTATACTATATTTATAATTTGACCTCTCTATTCCGATTTTCTAATTCCGCCTGTGACAGCGCAACAGAAAATCAAGATCCGTATCTATCAATCAACCAATGCAAGGCAGTTGACCATTCCTTTCTTCTTCCTCTCAGGCACCACACCACACCACACCTCCATGTACTTCTCCACTGTTCCTCTCTTTGATCCATCCATCCATCCATCCATCCATCCATTGCACGAGCACAGAGGCAGAGGTGGATCCCCACAATTCGTTGCATGTTTTGGTGCAATCTTTGGTGCATTGTGCTGGTCCATCATGCAGCACATGATGATCATGAGGAGAGAAGAGGAGCAGCTCAATGTATTTACCAAGATGTATATATGTTGTCGTGTGTATATCTTTCTCTGATTTGGGGGTCATAGCTTTTCATGATTTCATGATTATTATTGGATCAGGATCAGTTCATGGCTCTCATTTAGATACATACATGCATGGATGATGGATCCAAGCAATCATCATCATCATCATCATGGGTCCATCCATGCAGGGTTTCAGAGAGTTGGTTTGCTTACCAATTGCACGGAATTATTTGGGTTATTTAGATAAATTTGAATTATCAGATTGGACAATGTAAATCAATTTTCTTTTATAAAGATAGAGGTTCAGTTTTTTTAACTTTGAATATTCATAAATTTAATTTTTTTTAAATTAGATTATTGCTATAGATGAAAATTTTGGACTCAACTATTTTTGAGAATAAAATAAAAACTATTTTCTCTAAATGATGAAATTAAATAGGAGGAGAGAAATAAGAAAACATTCTGCAGAGAAACACGAAAATAATATCATGAATTTAAGTATTTCATCATACCTCATGCATGTCAAACACATATTTTTCAATTTAAATAGGAGGAGAGAAATAAGAATGTAGGGTGTATTTAGTAAGTAAAATAAGAGTGAAGTAAGTATTTTAAGACATTTTAATGTATCAAACGGAAATAATTTGAAATAAAATAAGTTAAAACATTTACAAAAATGAAATAAAGTTAAATCATCAAATTTTATAATTTTTAATACATTTTACTTTTATTATTTCATTTATTTATCTCATTATCATTGAACATAAATATTTTAAAATAATTTAATATTTATTTCATTTTAATTTTGCTTTATTTATTAAATAAATAGAGAGTTAAGCTTAAAAAAAGATAAATTAAATAATTAAGTTAGAGAAAAAAACAAACTAGACTGTTAATTAGCAGTAGACATGACATGACATGGATGAAGAATTTGCAAACCTAACAATTATTATATTATTTGTTGTTATATCATCATCATGACAATTATTATTGTTGTACATTTTTATTGTTATTCATAATTTTCCTATAGATCTACCGTGATATAATTTAAATATGACCTTGTATTAATAATTTGCTGTCAACCAGATCCGCCAATTATTAATTGCATTAGTCAATGATTGGGGTGACAGTTCTAAGAAATTTGTCTATTAATTAGTGAGCTACAAGTCAATCTAATGGAGGAGGGGAAGGGAAACGTGTGCTTCAATTTAAAGTTTGGAAAATTTTGTTCATACCTATCTATGGTTCCATTAATTTATGGGTACCAGTTTAATTAAGTGTAAACTGTCTTAATTTACAAGTGTTGTTATTTGTTAACTTGTCGCCAGTTTGGTACCAACTTGGTATGGTGGGGATTTGTGCATATTATCTTTCAAAATAATAATAATAGTATACTATTTTTCTCTAGTATTTAAAATTACTGGTGGATCACAAGTAGATGCTAGTAATTAATTACTGGTGTTCTTACTGATAAGTTCATCATGTTGAGAATTTGCCATTAATTTAAGAGCAAACATTAATAAATTAGAAAGATCAGCGCTTTAATTGGAAGCGATTGTTTTTTAGTTCAATTAATTTCAATCTATAATATATTAGTTCAAGGAGATACTTTCAAATTGAATTTTCTTTTAATCTGAAATAGTTAGCATATGAGGAATAATTCATCTGCTAGAAAACTGTTAATTATTTGAGATAAAAAGAATTTTAAATTATCCAACTTTTTTTTAGATAAAAGTGGGGTCAAGCCATCCAACTTTAAATGTTTAAAAAAATATTCCATCCAGATTTTAAACCTACAATAAATTATCTAATTTTAAATTAATATTCATATATAATCTTTCATTCTTATTTCAAACATGTTATCTTTCACACAGAAAATAATATCTTTGTCATTACACAAAGGTTGGTTCTCAGAAAACAGTTTATTATGACATTCTTCTTCATAAAATTGAAAATTTTATAAACAAAAAAGAAGCAGCATCATGCATGGTTGATATTTATTTTTGGTTAAATGGGGAAAAAAGAAAATTCAACTCTCTCTACTCCATTCCTAATTCATGTGATCTAAATTGGGCTCAAATCTCCCTCCAATGAAAAAGAAAGAAATAAAGAAAGAATTAAAAGGAATGGATGTTGATGGTTTTGTGGAGTTCATGGCTATTGGGCCTATAAGATTTTATAGCCCACTAACTGTAACAGTAACATAATTAGCAGTATGAAATTTGTGACAGTGCGGTGAGTCACCAATATTTGAAAACCATGCATTATTTTTGCACTTTGAAGACCAGCTTTTTATGTTTTCATATTTTATGTGGGAGGTCAGTAAATACCAGTGTTTTAAAAATTAAAATCCATCAGCAAGTAGCACCAAGATATTAACATTTTCATTAAGGGCAGGTGTCAGAAAAAGCTATTAAATGATAAAAAAAGAAGCAAGTACAGGTACATTTTTGTTAATTGTTGATGCCAGTACCAACTGGCACAAAATCTATTAACATTTTCATTAATGTTAGATTGGGACCAAGTAGGCAGTTTGGCTCCAGAAAAAAGAATTGTCAAGAAATCAGCAAAAGTTGGAAGAAACTACCTACGAATCATAGGTACAAGTCAGCAACTCTGTTACTGACTCTGTTACTGGCACCTTCTGTAATTAGAAAGAACTCTGCACTGTAGATACAAGCTGTGGAGCGACTCAATTGTCAATTCGACAAGTAAAAGACGTGCACTACAGTCTAATCAACCACAAGCTTCGAAACCGATTGAGTGTCGGATAGAAGACCTTAAGAAATGGATAGTAAGTCTTTTGCTGTATTTATTTTGTATTTTTGCGTAGATAAATCTAGTAATAATATAAATAACGGTAACTGTACCAAAAGATCCAACAGTTCTGTGGTCCTTGGCTTTGCATCTATCGCTGCAAAGAGAGTTCCAGGTAGTCTTTTTTTTTGTTGATATGGTACATAATAAAATTATTATCAATCAGCTCTTGCATTACCATAAGTTATGGCTTCTAAATTTCCCAGTTTTGCTCCAGTTATTTCTTATTAACTTCTTTGCAATAGAGATGTGGCCGAATACACCCAGCTTTTTCAGGTAATTGTTGGGAGATTTATTTAGCAGCAGCAAAAGCAAAGGTCAAAACTAAAGAGAGCATCAAATTGCTTTTGAATTTTGAGTACCATACAGATTTATTTTGAGTACTCTCTGATCAAAACACAGCTTCTGAGCTTCTAATATGAGCGATTCTTCCCCTCCTGTCCATAACTCAGACCTCAAGAAAAACAAAGCTGCTTGTACCATTTATACACATTACCATAACTCAGCATTCCTTGCAAAATCCTAACATAGTTCCTCTCCCTCAGTCCTGTTCTTCATTTTTCGACACTGATTCTGATCACAGTTGAACAGCTTAAGCAATGCATCATTGAGGTTTTTAAGGAGAGAAGCATCATGTTGAGAGGTGGGACCTAATTAGAAGAGGAAATCGATCGGAGAAGGCATACAACTGGTCCAACTGGAATAGCGAATTGGGTTTGATTTTTACATCTTGCTCTTAATGAAAACTCTATTTGATCACAACATGTTGGCTCAAAACATCTCAGGTTTGACTTTTACATCATTAATTTTAAATAAATTTTAACATCAGTAGGAAATAAAAGGATGAAATTCCCAAAGAAAATCTAATTATACTGCCCCCCTTCCCTCAAACCTGAAAAGAAGCAATTAAGTTTTTGCTTTGCTTAATTTCCAAAGTGTGCTGCATGCATGCATCTTTACTGAGAACTGGCTGGTGTTATAAAACAAACAAAATTCATTACCTTTTGCTTAAGTTACTTTCAATGGATGGAATTACATCCTCTATATAATTGAGGCTGTAATCAAAGGATGCAAAGCTTTTTTTACAAAGAGGTATTGCTGCAAGAGACTGCAGCCTTGGCTTGCACATGAAACAGTAAAACCATATCAGAAGCGGCATTCCCGCAAGGGAAAAGCATCTAATTATGTCCTTAGGATCATTTTCCTTTTTCCTATCGAAGTTTGTTACGTCCGATTTTGTGACGGAATCGATTTGGGTAATCAGAAATTTTGTATTCTTTAGTTTACAATAAATTTCATGCGCCAGTTTACCAGCCACATTTATGACTTTGCCATGCTATTTCTTCTATTTGCTTTGGAGACGAGGAATGAATGAATGTTATTTTCAATTGATTAGGCCAGAAATAATAATTTTATGGGCCAAAACTGGACTGTATCTGATCCAATCTATTATCAGGACATCATTTACAATCATTCTTAAATATATTAATATGTATCCAATTGGGACTCATCACGGACAAAGTTAAATATGTAAAATAGGAAGACATGGCATATTGATTGTTTTTTTTTTTTGAGTTTATTTGAGTTCAAATATGGTGTCATAGTTATGATATAAGAGATTCTATAACATATGATTTAAATTAGAATGAGGATCTATTGATAACTATTAATTTGACAATTTTGATAATAAATTTTCATATAATTCTGAAATAATTTTTAAAAATTCTAAAAAATAGAAAAAAGTTTAGAAATATGTTCTTAAACTTACATATTGATTGTCTTTTAAATTTCATACAATTTAGGTATCATTTAATATTCCATCAAAGACCATTGAATATGGACCGTTGTAAATATCATATAATTTTGTTGGTCTTTGATGAAATATTAAATAACGCTTAAATTATATGTAATTTGAAATATAATCAATTTATAAGTTCAAGAATATGTTTGTAAATTTTTTTTCTATTTTTAAGATTTTTTTTTGAAATTATTTGAAGATCCGTTATCAAGGTTGTCAAGTTAAATAGTTGTTAAAGATCCTCACCCTTTTAGATTATTTGATTTAAAATTCAATGTAATTTCTAATATTCGTACATATTCATGTTGAACGATTCCAACTGCATGTCAGTTTTATGACAAAAAAATTTATGATAGCGAATATGAATTCGAGTTCTTTAATATAAGACATCTGAATTAAGTAGACACACTAAGCAAACACAGACTAGTAATGCTAATGTATACCTTCATGTACAATTAAATCATAATAAATGTATAAGAATTGCTAATGTATACCTTCATGTACAATTAAATCATAATAATTGTATAAGAATGGGAAGACACAAAGCTTAAATAAGCACAAAATAAGATCCACAATTAATGACTAACTGTGGTTTTTCTTTCTGTACTTTACATGGAGTTGGTATACTTTATAAAGAGAGCAGCCAAATTGGCCTCAGCTGACAAAATGGGGGGGGGGGGGGGGGGGGGGGGGGGAATACACCTTTCATGCCCACAGTTTGTTCACATTTTTTCTCTTTTTTTTGTGCTATGGAAACAACAGGCTTTCCTGTGGGACTGTAATTGCCAGAAAAAAGGACAAAGAAATAAAAAATTCATGTTGAAAATAACAAAGCACAACAGATTAATTATGACCAAGAATTCTATCCCAGCGCCCCTTAATAATTTGTTAATACTGATGTGATAATTTAATTATGTTTCATTTGCAATTAATATGAGCATATCCATCACAGTAATTGTTTAATTTTCTTTTTACTAATTATAAATTATCACATCAGCAAATTAAAAATCATACTGTTATAGAGATAAAAACATTCTAAAATTAATGATATGACAAATAAATTTAACTTCTATAATCGCATGCATGAAAATATTTTTAATGCAGTATATTAATAGCAACCACCAAATCCAATTAAATGAATACAAAGTAAAATAATGGTTTACTATGGATTTTAAAGAATTTAAGAAAAGAGCAACAACAATAAGCATATATCAACCCGCCACATTATCCTTTCTCAAGAGGAGGAGACGAGGAGAAAGAAAAAAAAAGATAGATACTGTATTACTGTGTATCAGTGTGTTCCACTATTCCTTGACCAAAAACGCTTGACCCCGTTGGGGATCACACAATGTAGGAAAAAGACAAAGTACCAAGTAGTATTCGGTATCCACCTACTCGCTTCCCTGCGCCAGACTGCGCATGCTTACTTGTTCAACTCTGGTAGGTTTTTCACAGCTGTTTGCTGTTCGCGTATGGTTACCAGATCCGGTCGGGCAGGATTGACACCTAGGATTCCCATTTCCGAACCTCATTCGGATAGCTTAGAAAGATCGGAACCGTCTATCTCAGATCGGACGGTCCGGATTACTCAACCCGTCTAATCTCACTAGAGTCTACCGAAAGTAACGTGGAACGTTGGATAAAAAATGGAAGGTCGGAATGGATACGACTGGAGAAGGAATGAAATGGAGAGAAAAAGGACTGAACTGGACATGGAGCCAAGACGGGTCAGACCGGCTCGTGACTGGTCGAAAGAATCTCATGATTTTTTGTCAGAACCTGGTCTCTGCTGACCACCGCTTTAATATTCGTGCGGAAAGATTTGATCCAACGGCGCAGGGGTGGTGTAGTCGGTAATAGTCCACAGATTTGGCACGTGCGAGCGGGATACCGCTTCGCGAGTTTTGTAATGCACCAGTGACACTGTGACAGTGTGGGTAGATAGATTTGGGTTTAAATAAAACAAGAGCAAATTGTTGTTCTTTTTTTCTTTTCTTTTTTTTACTAGTCATGCATGATGCGTGGTTCGTTTTTGTTTCGTTCGTCGGATGATAGAATGATACTAGACGATGCAATTAATGATTTTAAATGAACATCTTTTGGGAACTAGCATTTGGAGATGTATGAAAATTTCAGATCATGACAAATATTTCGTAAGTATCTCTCAATTGATATTTTTTTTCAATGTCATTTAAAATTTATTTCTTATGTATTGTTCTCTGCATAAATTTTTTTTCATGCCACTTGGAAAAAAAATACATTTAAAAAAAAATCATCATTTCCAATGGGGAAAAAAATTCACCTGGACATAGTTATTTTTTCTCACAATCTTTTTCAATAGGTTCGTGTAATTTTCTTTTAATATTTTTCATACTTTATAAAATTATTTAGAAAATGATTCACGGTATCTATTTTAATATTTATACTTTAATTAATATATATAAACCGTTAGATATATTATAATCCATCTCAATAACATGTATATAAAAAAATATTGAATACTTTATTTAGATAGTCATCAAGAGAGCGAATTAAAACATAAAATTTGGTCCATCGATTTTTGTTAGTGTTTGATGCATATCAAAATAAAATTGAAAACGGTGTAATTTTTTGTGTACATATATTGTATGATATATATAAAATGTTCAATTAATTAGTCTTGTTATTTAAGAGTTTAACAAATATTTGAAATTTAATTTTATGATCATTGATGTGTCACTAATGACCATGAGCGTTGAATCCCTCATCAATTATTTATCCATGAAAATAAATCGTTTGGACTAGGGGTGCAAACGGATTGGATAGCTACGGATAATGGTCATACCGTATCCTTTTTGTTTTTTAATTTTCGGATACGGATTTGGATACGGATACAGATCAGATATTAAACGAATATAGATACAGATTGGATACTAAACGAATACGAATTCAGATATATTTCGGATATTAAATAATAATATCACGCATATCATTAAAAAATAATTGCATGATATTTATTTTTCACGATAGAATCACTAGTTAGGAAAGTTAAATATTAATTTACAAAAATTAACCACTAGTTATCATTATATTATTAGTTAAATTGTACCAAAAAATTATAAAAAAATAAAACATGAGTCCAAATTAGGTCTAAAATTAATTAGATTTGTAATCTATATCAAAAATCCAATTGAAAGATATATAATGAGCCCTTAAAACAGATATTCGAATTTCAAAAAAAATCAAATCTGAATAATTATCCGAATCTGTATCCATATTCGATTCCAAATTGAAAATCGTATCCGTATCCGTATCCATATCCGATAATATCCGTATCTGAGTATCCGATTTCACTATTTTCTGAATACGAATCTAAATAAAATCAGATAATATCCGATCTGTTTACACCTCTAGTATGGACGTCAGTTAAAACACATTACCTATGAAGATAGATGTATAAAAAATTCATGCATAATTAAATTAGCATGATTAGGATTAAATAATACATATATATATATATGGCTATCTTTATTACTCGTTGGATATAACAATTTTCAATTTCGTTTGTCATGTCAATGTCAATAGTGAAATAGTCTCAGCATACTAGATGTCATGTTTATTTAAAAAGAAAATCTCATGTATGATCAAGAATGGAGCTTAGTGAAGATCAGAAGAGGCTGCAGTCCCCTCTTTAAAATTTTTAATTAATTATATATATTAAAAATTTAAGATATTTTTATTATAATTATACTACAGTCAGTCCCTCCAAAATAAATTTAAAACATATAATCATACTAAAAGTTCATTAATTTTGATCAAACTCCGTCATTGTGATGTTATTTTCTTTAATCAGAGGTGCAAATATATATAGAAAAAAAATAAGCGAGTTAGTGTTTAAAAAAAAATAGTCAGTGCCAGATTTTAAGAGCGACAAAGGAGGAATGTAAACTTCTAAAATTAAAAGAAAATTGTTGTTGTATTGTCTACTAAAAGGAGTCTAAATTCAGATAGCTATTGTATATTACATTTCGATAAATCAATCCAATGACACTTCTTGTTGTTCGAAATATCGATCTTTGAGGAGCCTTTTATATTATATATAATTTCACAGGAGTTTTGTAGTGGATCGATATTAAGAATTATATTGTTTGAATGAATCACAACTATCATTCCTGATCTAACCTATGCATCTATAAAATTTTATTATATTACTCTACCAAGAGAGGAATTTATATTCATTATTTATTATATTACTTTTGTTCACCAGAAAATTTCATTTTAGATCGAACGACTTTAAAAGATAAAATAAAAACCCACCATATCACTTGAGAGAGTAACAGTAGAAAGAAACGTATTCTCGATTTTGAATTATTTGATTGGTGCAATGCTGGAGTGATGTTGCATGTTGCTCATATATATCATATATGTTCTAATATTAATTTTGGTACAACCAAATGTACCAAAATTAGCTAAACCTGATAACTTGCAATAAAACAGAATTAAAAAAATTACCCTAATAGAAAAAAATATTAAAAAGAAAGAATCTCCATCTTGTAATTGATTGTCTAAAAAAAAAAAGCGCACCATTCAATCACTGATTGTGGACCTGTTCGACTCGCCACACGAATGGCTATTTGACAAGAGCTACAGCGGAGGAGTTGCGTTGAGCATCAAATCAAAATCAAACAGAATAATGTATTAAGGTTACTCTCGCACGCGCAAGTGCCACAGCGGAGGAGTTGCACTGTACATCCAACAACAAAAGAGGTGACTCTCACACAAGTGCGGTGACAGCACCGTGTTTCAATCCTCTCCAGTAACACAGTAACCGATACATCTCAATACAAGATCTGAACTGTTCATTTTAAATCAGACGGTTTATAATGATCCTCACTTGCTGTGAACAGAATAAGAGCTAATAAAGCAGGGTAATTCCCGACCGTTAAAATGGATGGTTCAGATCGTATTGTACGGTCCAGTGAATCGTAACTGGAGAGGAGATAATCTCGACAATAACAGTACACGGCTCCTCTCCGGAAGCGGGGGAGTTCCAATGCCCATCTAACTAAAATTTTGTCCGATGGAAAAAATCAACGTTGGATCGTCAAATCTGATAATCCGCACGATTATTAAAGCATGGAGCGAAACTTTTGTGTGAATCTTAGTTCCATCGAACGGTTATTTTATCCATCGGACCAAATTTTGGTCCAATGATCGTTGAAACTTCCCCGCTTCCTCCACATAACAAAACCACTTGGTGACTTATTAGTTGGCCGCTCCAAAAACTCTCTCTTTCTTTTTCTCTACTCCGTGAGAGAGACAGCATCTTACGCTCTCTCTTCCCATTTTCGTACCTCGATCGCTGCGATCCAGTAACCGCCGGAGCAGCTTAACCTGTCTCTCTCTCTCTCTCTCGCTCCGACGCATGGCGGAGGCGACCGATTACCTCAACCTTTTCGTGGTCGAGACGAGCTGGTACAACGAGATCGTGCTCGGGCACATCATACCAGGCGACGCGTGGCGGCGCTTGCCTCACTTCTTCCAGTCGTGGCTGAGAAACTACCTCGGAGGTACCCTGGTCTATTTCATCTCAGGTTTCCTCTGGTGCCTCGTTATCTACTATTGGAAGCGCAATGTCTATGTCCCAAAAGGTACATCTCTGCTTTTCTTTTTTGTTTAAAACGAGAAGATTTGCATGCTTTGTACGAATCGAAGGAATTGTTATTTCGAAATAATCGTGCTTGTTGGATGAAATGCTGAATGGGATACTTTGGCATTGTAATGGTCTTTTGGATGTGTATGTTTATGTAGTTGATCTGACCAGCATTTCGGCGAGGATTGATATTGACCTTTTAGGAAGAAAATGCGCAGTGCATCATTATCCCTTTATTCATTTTCTGAAATTCAAGGTTTTTTGTGGTTAGTGTTGAGTAACTATGACGGGTATTGTAATTTAATGTAAGCATCATACAATTTATCCATTTAGATCTATGAACGGAATGAGTACTGATGCAGATTTTTATAATTGCACCAATTGATCTCTCAATCACAGTTCGAATCTGTATTAAGATTTGTTCAAATTGATTTTGATTTTGATTTTGCTGTGAACTTAGATTTTGGATGTTGGTCAATTTTGGAGAGACCTAAAACAATCTGACTCCATGAAAACAAAATCTGAAGGAAGCACTTGTATTAGTTACCCTGTCTAGCCTAAATCATGTCCTAGGGAATGTGCTTGATATGATCTCTCATATAGAGCATTTATTTGTTTGCTCATTTGGGAACCCTTACAGTCTCAAGGGACAGTGTTTCATTTTGTGACATGAGATATTTTGTCCCATGTGGCACTGTACTGGTTTATTAATTGTTTCTTTAGTTATTTTCGTAAGCTATCTCTTTTGTTGGGCTGGGTTTGATGTGATCTACTCCCACCTGTACACTCGTTAGGTCTGATATAAAAAGTATTATTTTCAATGATTTGGTGTACCATTTACAAATAATTACATAAATCAATTATTTTTCAGATGCGATACCAACAAACCAAGCCATGTATTTGCAAATAATAGTGGCAATGAAGGCTATGCCATGGTACAGTGCCCTGCCGTCCATATCAGAGTACATGATCGAGTCCGGCTGGACCCAGTGTTTTGCAACCATAAGCGAAGTCGGCTGGCCCATGTATTTTGTCTACCTGGCAGTGTACCTGGCTCTCGTTGAGTTTGGCATTTATTGGATGCACCGTGAGCTGCATGATATTAAGCCGCTTTACAAGTGGCTCCATGCCACTCACCACATCTACAATAAGCAGAACACACTCTCTCCTTTTGCGGGTTAGTTGTTTATTTCCTGTGAACTTATTGTGTTCGATTTGATATAAATAAATTTTTTTTGAGAAATTGACAATATACATTTTTGTTAAGACAATTAAATTATTTTCGGATCGTATTTTGCATTACAACCATTTGCTATAAAATGATAGAAGGAAAATAGTGACCTTTATTGACATGATTGATTTTTACATGAATAATAGACATAAGGCAGCATGTGTAACTTAAATAGGCTCAAGTGTTTTTGGCATGTTCCTAACTGATATTTTTGTCAAGTGACGGAAGACTCCAAGCTGCTTATTATTTTTCATACATAATTTAGATAGGATATTTTCTGCAATTTCTAGATAAGCAGGCATTATTGCAAAGTTCCATACCAAAATGTAACAATAGTTGGAAGTAAAACATACTGTGGTAAGAATAAAAAGGTATATTAATAAGAAAAGCATTTTGGGATAGCCTGGCTTTGCCAACCTTTCCCAGCCAAATAATTTGACATGGAAACTATCCACCTTCATTGTTGCAGGACTTGCATTCCATCCCTTGGATGGTATCTTACAAGCCGCGCCACATGTGATTGCCTTGTTCATTGTACCGTGCCACTTCACCACGCACGTGGCCGCTCTCTTTTGTGAGGCGGTATGGACGGCCAACATCCACGATTGCATCCACGGGAAGGTGTGGCCAGTCATGGGGGCAGGTTACCACACCATCCACCACACCACGTATCGCCACAATTACGGTCACTACACTGTCTGGATGGACTGGATGTTCAGCACTCTTCGCGACCCTGAAGAGGACGAGGATACCAAGAAGGCCTAGTTCTCTGCCATGTGGGCCCGTACAAAGAGGATATTGCTGATTTGTTGTGGTGTTTCTTATGTATGTTATGCTAGTATTTAGATGGTGAAAAAATAACTAGGGAGAACCCCTCAAATGTCGTTCTTTTCTCGGAGGGTTTTTTTTTTTTTAACTATTTTACTGATTCATGATGAACTCTTTCACTGCAGTGTCCATATGTGCCGGCTTAATTTGTGTTTTTCGTGATGTAAAGTGCTTAGAATTCTTTATTTCTCTTTCTTGTTCTGCTTCCTTTAGGTGCAATTTTTGTGAGATTATACTTGATATAATGCCCTATAATGATCTGTGAATACATCTTTAGGACTAAGCTGTGGGAGCTAAAAAAAAAAAACAAAAAACAAAGAAAAGGCCCGATAACTTTTGTTAGGTAAGATAACCACAAAAAAAAGGTGAGCACCAAAAAACCCCGAAAGGATGCCAACTATAGCTGTTAGTTTCATAGCACCAGCAACACCAGATATAGAAAAGCAAGCTGTTACATTTTGGGCCTAAATTTGATCCCACACAAGATCAGTAAATTTTTCGTCAGATTTAATTTATATGAAGAAGGGGGAAAGAGAGAAGGATCAACAAAATTTTGATGGCGCTAAAAGGGGAACAAAAATTTGAACCTTAGTGCTGCAATTTTTTTTTGCCTTACACTTATCAATTTACAGAAGTTAAATAAAGATATCTGTACAGAAAGAAAATAAATAAAATATATATACACAATAATTACACAATAATTCAGAAACTACATACAACTACACATTTTACAAACTAGAAGTCATTGAATCAGGTACCTTTTGTGCAAACAGCCACGGTATCCGACTCTGCTTCACATCTTTACCTACATATGCAATCCCCTTCTTCCTTTTTTTTTTCCCTCTATTTTTCATGTCTTCCTTATGATACAACATATTTATCTAACATCTTTTTTGGAGGTTTAATTAGTTTCAGGTAGTTTGATTGAAGTGATCATGGCTCCATTCCGTGGTACCAACTACTAACTGGATCAAACTGGTAACTGACAGAAGAACTGCCTTCATCAACATCACCTTTGAAATCTATTACGCCGCTGTCTTGGCTATTATTTGGATACCAATCCACTGGCCTCATTCCACCTTGTTCCAAACATTGTCCTTCCAAAAAGGAAAAAGAAACAAGAAAGAAAATTTTAGAAAATTATAACAAAGGAAATGGACTAGAGAAGGCAATTAATTTATCAAATGAGATGCTTTTTTTTTTCTTTTTACTTTGGATTAAAGCGACGTTTGCGTTGAGTTCATCAGCTTCCCTCAAGTTATCCCATTGCTGGTAAGCCTCTCGTACCAGGTGCTGTACATAGTCCTGAATCCCCCATCACAGTAACAAAAAAATAAAACTTCATTTTAAGTGAGTGAGCATGATAATTAATTAATTATAATCATTTATGGAGACTTCTATCAGATATTTGATTCACTGACCCTATAATTCTTCGGCAGGTCCTTTATTGTGTAGGGAACGCCGTGTACTATGATCCGTACTACATGGCAAATTGAGTTTATGTAAATCACGGCACTTTTGCCGCAGTAAAAGTAAATCTTGTCCCCCAAATTGCATGTCAACGCGTGCTTTATTACTCTTTTCCATGTTTTTTCTGTCATGCTTCCAAGTATCTGAATAAAGAGAAGGAAGAAAAAGTAGACAATTACATATTATTAAACTAGTAAATCTCACAATTATTAAATAACAATATGATGAGTTTCATATTTAAGAACAGACATGGCGGAGTCGAACAGGGTCAACGATCCAAAGCTTTAAGAAATCTTGAATGTTGTTTATGTTGTTTTCAGATAGCTTGCTGTGGAAAGCTCCATGTTTCCCAATCTTCTCCAGTCTCCACACCTCATCTGTCAGAACTGGAGGGTAACTTTTCCTGTACACTGTACATATGTAAAAAGTACATATATGAGATATATAATTTGTTAGGTGATTGATGCTGAGAAATTCTTACACTGATACTGACTTGGGTCAAAACTTGGAGACGAAACAAGCTAGCCGCATACGTAGGTGTAACAAGACTATTTTAATTTAATTTAATGTTTGTTTGTTGTTAATGTTGAGCAGAGCATGATGGAACCAGATCTAATATTGTTCAAAGCTGAAAGGAAACAAAATCAATAAATTTTCATGCAGTGGTCGCCATGAAGTCATGTCATGATGTAATGGAACTTCAATTTATATTGAAGAACCTTCAAGTGGTTTCTATTTTATGTTATATTTTCGCTCTAATAGATCCTTCACGGATGATTTCAGATACTTGTTGCATATTCTTGCCAGTATATTTTGACTTGTAATGATCGGCTTCGTAAGCGTCTCAGCAAGATAATATATTAATTTGTTTTGCAATATTCATTCATTGATATAAAAGTTTGTGTTTGGTTCACTTATTATTAATTTTCTGGGCACCATACTAGCTAGCTAGCATTAATTTACACCAAGTAATCATATATGATTTATATATAGAAAGAGTAAGAGAAATAATTAAACCTCATGATATTGTAAAAGGGTGAAAAAAGGAGCTCACATTCGCTGCGGTGATCTTTGACAGTAAATCTCTCAGTCATGGTTTCTTTTATAGCAGTTTGCTCATAACAACCCGACACAACCCTGACACCGACCCTGAAATGTCGGCTCCTGATCCAGCTCGAGTTATCTGTGAAATGGAGATCTTCAATTGTCACGGCTCCATCCCTCATGGTAATGTTACTGACATCCCCCGTGAGGAGCGGCCTTTTACCGGCACGTTCTCTCACTATTGCTCTTGCAAATTCGTCACTTGTCCAATCATCATGTGATGGGAAATCTCCGTCAAGAGCTACTAGTTCAATCTTGAATGGCGATGGTGAGGAACAGGGGGATCCTGTGGGTCCCACTAGCAGGATCTGAAGCGGGCTTCCTTCATGATCTCGTATTTGAGCACCTGCAAATATAGGGGTTTTTGGTGGGTTTTTGAAGATGAGCTTGTATAGAGGTACCTCTGGAGATATTTGCATTTGTGATTGTCTGAGACAGAACAAAGTGAATATAGAAATTAACCAAAATTAGTTTATATTTCATAATGAAATTTGTAACCATATAATATTTAAATCATAGGTATTTGAACTGCGGTGTACCTTTCAAGGTTCCATGGTATGAGGCCGAAGCAACGTTGCACCTCTTCTTGAACCTATATCATGAAATATATATATCAATAATTCAGTCTCTTCATAGTAAAACACATACTTATATCATGAAATATGTCAATAAGACAACATAGTAAAGCACATACTATATCATGAAACGTGTCAATAAGACTTCATAGTAAAAGCACACATGCTATATCATGAAATATGTCAATAAGACTTCATAGTAAAGCACATACTATATCTGTCAACCATGCTAATATGCTGTTACTGATGTGAGTTTATATATATTAAAAATTATTAAAAACCATCTGTTATCTTTGCAAGAAATAGCAAAATGGTGGAACAGTCATAACTTTATTCATAATTAACTTTTCCATCTCAAGAGAATCATAAGAGCACGACTTGCACCTCTTATTTCCAAATATTAATAATAATAGTAATAAAGAGAATAATAAAGAAACACAAGTTTCTAATGTCATCTCCTGTGGATTTAGTTAGCACAGAATTTTGATAAAATTGCATAATTATCTTGGCTATTTCCTTCATTATTTGTCCATATGCATGTTAATAAGAGATAAATTCTTCTACTTACCACTTGGCGAATGCGGGGCTCCAATGTATCGGCGATCCTGCTATGTAGGGAATTAAAGGCCAAGATCTGTCTTATATCCCTACAATGGAAATACATGCATTCATGCACATGCACTATTGGAACCAATATATGTTTAAGTTCATCACTCTATTTCTAGGTTAAAAATATAAAAAATATGTACTAACATTGATGAGTATGGAAAGCGTTGCGTCTGATGTTCCCTCGGCGCATCTTGATTGACGACCTCTTCATGACCATCACGGCGCCTCTCGGGCTCCATTCTTACTTATTTATTAATTCCACTTAGAAGTTCAAATTAGAGAATCTAATAGGAATGAGATATATAACAGTAATTCACTATATTTCAAGGAGGAGAGTTATTTTAGTTATGATTTGTGGAGAAAGGAGGGTCTAATGGAGGCCAATTGTGGTTTATAAATAGTAACATAGCATAGCATATAGTGCATGAAGAAGCCTTCACACACACATAGAGAGAGAGAGAGAGAGAGAGAGAGAGATTATGAAGTTGTTTGGTAAATTCATGGAAGGAAGCTTGAAAGCGTGGTCTATAAGTTCATTTCTGGCGACACTGCATACGTATGTGTATACATGTTTTAATTTTTGTTTTTTTTTTCATTTCTTTCTATTTTCCCAATTTGTGGTCATGCATGCACATGGAGCTAGCTAGTGATGCCATGTCATCTTTTCTTGTATAGAATAGAAATTGACTTGAATGATCAAGTGCATGTGGTCAACGACAACGGTCACATCATCAAATATATATATATATATAGAGAGAGAGGAGTGATAATGCAATTAACCGCAGCCTCAAATATATTTATATTTTTTCAAAAAATATTTATATTTAATGATAAAAATATTTATATTTTATATTATTGATATTATATTATTGATATTATAAGTTTTATAAACTATATTTTTACTCGTATAATAAAATTTTTAACTTAAATTTTTTTAATAATCATTCAAAAGAATAAATATTTTTTATATTAACTATAAGCACTTACAGATTCAAAAATAAATAAATTAATTACTTAGTATAAATATTTTTAGTGTGCACAATATGTGGTGCAAATAAAGAGTGCATAACTGTTTAATATGTATATACATATTTTCTTACTCTTTTGTACTGCATGTACATGACAAGTGGCGAGGTAATTAATGTAGTTATATTTACTGGATTATGCACATTAATTAAGAGTGGGACCCTGAAAAACGAGAAGCTTTAAATTGATTTCGTTGGAAAATTCGATGAATATTCCAAGTGTTGTGTGTATGGTTATACGTATCTTTCTTGGTTATCTGGATGCTGTGTAGGATCTTTCTTAGTTATCATAAAATATTTGTGTATGTAGAATTATAGATTTAATTTACACTTAGTTTTCTCACGGTGTAATAAGTTCTTTTTTTTTTGAATTAAAAGCTTCATGAGAACTTTAACGTTCATTGTTTTAGATGTTTTTTGTGAAAATTAAATTTGTGTTTTTTTCATTAACTAAGAAGCAACCGAGGTTAATCACCATTTGTATTAGACTTACTGTTCCCCATATAACAAGTTCTTATACTTTTCTGTATATATAATAATATATGTCATGTCTTCAAATGGATTTTTTTTTTCAAATTCTAATTGAGGCAGGACAGAGAGGGTTCCTAAATCTCCACAAAAATAATCATAAACAAATTTGTTGATATTGTCATTGATTTTTCATGGTTAAAAATAGAGACCTGCCTTCATTCTATAAATAATCACAACTTAACTACAATAATCTTACTGAAAATATATCTTAAACTCATTGAGTTGTATCTAGCTAAACCCTAAAACCCTACAATCTTACTAAAAATATATCTTAAACTCTAGCTATTCAGATCTTCATCATATCATCCTCATATTATTTATACCACTGGTACATCGAGATTAGGACGATCAATCACTTTAAATAATAGAATTAATATCCATTGTTAATAAATTAAGTTAACAACCTTTACAATTGTGTCTTCTGAACTTATTAATTTGACATGGAAAAGAAAACTACATATCTTATCTCAAAGCTGCATAACTGTTGTGTACTATACTATAATGGTTTTCCATTTATTAAGATTTTTCAAATGCATTAATTAAACAGTTCTTCCTCAACGCACAAAAAAGGCATAACATAAATTAAGCCAGCTAAACAAATGGCCATCCATCCTACCCACCACAGCAATATCCATAACAATTGCACCACAAAAGATCCCTCCTGTGTAGACATGATACCTTGCCAGATCTTGGTACCAGATCCTGAATTCTTGACCGTTGGTACTTGTTGGTAGTGCATGTGCATGTGTCACATCACATGAGCTTCTCTGTGCTTTAACCTTCTCTCTTCCTTCACTAACAGTTAATACAATTCCTCCTCCTCTTCTTCTTCTTCTTCACTTTTGTTTGAACAACAAACATACTGACGTGTCTAGTTATGGCTTATATACATAGGAAATTTCTACAACAGATACGCTCATTTCTAAAGAACTAATAAGCTGAATTTACTGTCCCCTGGTATAATTCTCAGAGACATTTTCAAAATATGCTTGACCTGGACGTACCTGTTAATTAATTAGTTTGTTTTCTCTGTAGTTAATTTGTCTACGTGGATCTTATGAGAGAGGAACTGCTCATACTTCCTAGAAATTTATGTTTTGGCAGCAGGAGAGAGAGAGGTAATTTCTTCTCTTAATTTTGGGAAAATGAGAGGCAAGTTCTCTCGTTTTTAATTGCTCTCTGTTGAATTTGAGAATTTATTGCCACAAAGAGTCAAACAATCGTCACTGTGATTATGAATTTAAATAATGCTTAGATTAGATAGTCTTCTTAATTAAGAATATCAGAAATCAAATTCTCCATCTGACTCAAACTGAATCAAACTTCAATTAATTAATTTAGAGGTACATGAATGAAGTGTGTGTGGAGATTTGTACGGTTGTACTTGAAAATAATTCAAAGCATTTTGATTAGGAGGGAGATACTAACTATTGACAGAAGAAAGAGAAAATACAAAGAAACAACAACTTGAATTCTGATATATTATTATATTAGGATGAGATTCATTAATAATGGTTGATTTGTCAACTTTAATAATATTTTTTTAAATAAAGAGGGTTTAAATATCTTCATTTTTTGTGTTTTCATTATGTCTTCACTTTTTAATTTATTAATAACAAAAATTTAAAATTTAAAATTTCGAAATAAAATCGTTAGATGTGATATATATTATATTTTCTTCACGCACATAAAATATTATTGACGTTTTGACTTTCATTTTATATGAATCAATAAGATAAAAATCAACGTTCAGAAATTATTGACATCAGCCAATTTCTTGTAAGTTTTTGATGTCAAATAGAATAATGTTAAAATATTATAGTTTTTTACTTGTACATAAAGAAATTGATACAGGTCACATCTAATTTATTTTGAAATTTTAGTTTTAAAATTTGAGTTATTAGAAAATTAAGAAAGTGAAGGCATAATAGAGATACAAAAAAATCCTCCTCTTTTTAAATAATCGATTTTTTTTAAAATTATAGATATATTTTTAACTTTACCGATTGCGTTTTAAACGATAAAGATAATAAAACATTATTATAATATATATTATATAGTTAAATAAATGAATAAAATAGTCATATATAATTTTGTATATCATTTATCTTCTAAGATAATTATGCCCTCTTTTGCGCATGCTCTTACTTGATAAGTGGATGAAAACTTTTTTATTATTTGTATCCTTGATTAATAAATTAATAAAAAAAATTTCTTAAACATACTCACCTTATCAAATCAAATACTATGTGAATATAATAAACGGATAAAAATATTTCATTAATTGACATCTTTGACCAGAATCCGAATTCTTTCGTTGTTCACACAAAAGGCCCAATTAAAAGGCTAACAATCTTCTCAATTTTGAGCATCAATATGAGATATATATATATATATATATATAGCAAAACTAATTAGATATAAATAAAAATAAAATCGGTGGGGTATTAAAATGTCTTCATATTTTTTTGTTTTAATTTTCTCAATTTAATTAACATTTTAAAATTTCGATAAAATGTAAAATAATTAAACATCATGTTGAAATGTTGTCAACGGAGTTTAAGCTTCGTTTTAAAGTGTAGTTAATAAAAAACTATTATTTCGAAGCTGCTAATATTATTATTTTATGATATTTAAACTTCATTTTATAGTGTATTTATAGCGTTAGAAATATATATATATTTTTATAAAAATCATACATTCAGTTGATACTTAAAAAGTTGTCAATGATCTATATAATTATCATATCTATCTTTTTTTCATATTTTTTCCTATTGGGTGTTCAAAAAAAAAAATCAAGATATCATGAGTTAGGAAAAAAAACATACTGAGTCCAAAATTAGATCAACTGATATATTTATGGAACTGAAATTTTTTATAATTTGAAAAAGAAAATTGATTAAGCAAATTAAAGTAACCGCATAACATTTAGCTCTTGGGATTATAATAAGTGGAGAATAAAACTATCACCTCCTCTCACAGAGAATAATTTTATCTTCAATTTATCTCGCTCTCAAATGGAACTTTAAGACAACGATTTTGAGGTTTAATTTTCCAAATGATCCCAGAAAATCCGGTACATGTTTTCGTCCTTTAGTAGTATTTTGTGAACATTTCCTAGACAACAAAATCCAGAAGAAAATTTAAAATGACTTAGATTTGGTCCAAATTAATCAACACGGAAAATCAGATGTACTGTGCTAAAAAAAAAATCTTTAGATACATCACATTTTACAATTAGCAGCCATGGTATAATTTTATGAAGATTTATTGAAGCATATATTTCTTTGACTGTGATGATTCCTGATCAAATCTACACTCTATAAATTAAATTAAGATGGTTGAGTTTCAAGTCTTTTTAGTCATATCATCTATCATCTAATAATAACAGTTAGATTTGTTATTTTATTTTGATTGAATGGTTCATAAATTTTTTTATCTCTCTTCGTTTAAAAATATATTTATTGTATTTAAGGTGTTATATGACTTTTTAAAATGATATAATTCTTTTGTATTTTTATATTGAAAATTTTATTCAACTAATTATGTTGTTTTTAATTATACATATTTTTGTTTTTTTCAAAAAAAAATCTTTATTTTTTAATTTGTGACGTGTAAATTATATTTAAAAAAAGTTTTATTTAATTTTTTAATATATTTTTTGAGACGAAACTCGAAAAATAACTCTAATCTTAGTAAAACCATTATTGGAGCTTTAATTTGAAATCTGTGAAGTAGAAAATGTGTATGTATGAGTCTAAAATAAATAAATATATAACAAAAATTGCAGTAACAAAGTAAGTTACAACTTAATTAAAATATGATGAGGAAAAAAACCTCTAAACTTTTTTTTAAAAAAAAATGGGCTTAGACTTAATTTCCTATTTTCATAATTTTTACTCAAAATTTGGTTTGAAACCGATGTTCTCTATATGGGGTTGGAAATCATTATTATTTATTAATTAATCATACAAGGTCTCCTTTTCAAGTTTGGTCTTCCGATTTAAAATTTTGAATTTGGAATCAGGACTAATACTGACAATTATTCTCTGAACCTTTTGATACGTGAAAAGACAATCCAAAATTTAATAATCTTCTCGTAGTTGTTAACTTTTGAATGACAAAACAGCCCTTCAATATATATATATATGCATTATCATTATGATTATTATGATTATGATTATTGTTGTTGTTGTTGTTGTTGTTGTTGTTGTTGTTATTATTTTTTCAAATATTCGTATTTTTTTAGTAAGGAAACAAATATTTTTTTTTTCAGAATAATAGAAAATTGAGAAACATTTCCATTTTTCGTTTCACTTTGTATGTTTTAATTTACATTATATATATGATTTTCTTCACGAGTTTTGCTAATGTGTTTTTATAGGTATTTTAGCAAACATATTTACGGGTCAAATTGTAAAATTTCATGCTCAATATATACATCAATCCAAGTATCAATATTTGTCTATCAAATAGTAAAAATTGATATTCTATAAGATTTTGATATAATGATTTTAATGAGATATTGTGATCAACGTTTTAGTCATGAGTTTTGAATTTTTATACGTAAGTATTTCAACTGAAATAATTATGGAAGAACGTTAATAAAACTCAAAATCGATATTGTAAGTTTTAAATTATAAATAAAGTTTTAGTATTTATCTAAATTTGATATTAAAAACATAAACTATTGAAGTAAATAAATAAATAAATTCAAGTAAGAATGAAACTATTAGTTATACTACAATCATTATACATTTGAAATTCATGATTTAAAGAAAGATTAAGCATTAGATAATAATTGTGACACATCAAACATTTCAGAAGGTGATTGTCAACACTAAAAATTTGAATATGCATTTTGTCACACATTACACATTTAGATGTTTTATGCCATTATTCACAAATTCATGCTATAAATAGATGTCCAAATCATTAATTAGAATTTACAAATAGTTCTTATCTTGAACGCGGAGAGACAAAGACTGAGAATAATTTTTGGTTTAATTTGCTTTGTTTGGATTGAGACCAAGACCTAGTAATAACTTAATTATGGATTGAGAATTCTTGACCAAAATTTTGCACAAAATTGAGATTAATTTCTTGGGACGTATTATAGTGTACAAAGCATGTTTTGAAGAAATATTGATATGCCTACGGATTTGAAAGAAAAAGAAAAGGAATAAATTGAGTCTTTATTATGGACTCAAATTTCGAAAATCAAAATTCAAACTATCCGAGTCTTCCAACCCTGATAACAAGCTCTTGTTTTCAAATTATCCGCATAATTTGGTTCTTGGCCTTGAGATTATTACAAATAAATTTTGTATTTTTTATAATTACAAATAAGGCGGATTTATCTGCCATAGAATTTTATAGAATGAGAATTCATGAGCAGAAATAGCAGTTTGTTGGAAATTAAAAAAAACATTAAATAACAGTTAAAGCTCTTTTTAACTGAAACAAAATTATAAAGGAAACAGAAGTGTTGAGTGGTTACACGCACCATTATATTATAATATATTATATTATTATTATTATTATTATTATTACTATTATTATTATGATTATTGTTATAATTAATAGTACTATTATTATTATTATTATTATTATTATTATTGAAATACTTAATTTCTATTTTTTTTAAATTATACTTGAGAAAAATGAAGAAAGGAAGAACAACTAATCTAGAGATGATGTCATATTCTTTATTTAATTACCCAAAAAAGCCCAACGGCTAGTTTTAGAGGCCCTGATAAAACCAGGCCGCTACTAAAATATAATATTATAATAGTAATTTTACCATTATACCTAAAAACATTTGCTTTAGATAATTAGATTTGGACCAAATTAAATCAACACAAGAAAAGAGAAAAGGCAAAAGAAAGTAAGATATGTGGAGCTAAGATATCAAAAAAAAATTTGCTTTAGATTTTGATAGTCTTGACAATAATTTCTTAAATTTTTTTTAATAAAATTGAAAATAAAAAAAGTTATAAACATGTTTTTTCTTATAGATTGATTGTATGTCGATTTTTATGTAAGTTAAAAATCATTTAATACTCCACCAAATTTTGTTATATATGAAACATTACAAATTTCATGTCATTTAATGAACAGTAAAACTTACATACTTTTTCATTTTTGTCCATGTATATAACATTCATAAATTCTAAATTATATTTTACTTATCGGATCGAAAAAAATATAAATTATTTTTATATAATTGTCAAAATAATTAATTGTTAATGGAAACCCCCCCCCCCCCCCCCCCCCCCCTCTCTCATGCAAGATTAAGATACAAACTAACCATCCAAATCACTTCTATCTTTTGTTTATATCTTTAACAAAAACAGATTATATAAATTACACGCGGAGAAGACAAGACTGAAAATGACTTTGGTTTTGCTTACTATGTGTTTATTTATTTATTTATTTGTTTGTTTGTTTTATATCTATGATTGAGATCCTTCACAATATTTCTACCACAAAATTTATGTCAAAGAAAATAAAAGTTTCTAGAACAAAAAATGTAGTTATTTTTTGAAGCATTAATTACAGAGTCAGAGTATACTTTGAACTGCCTCTTTCATTTCTATTTAATTTCTTGACTCTCCATTAGGTGTTGCTTAAGATTTATTTAGCTAATTATATGCTTATATGCATGAGATATCAATCAACTAAGACAATTTAAATAATGAGGAAAATATAAAAATAAAATCATAGTCTAATAAATGATGGCCCAAGTATTAAATGATGGGTTATCAAATATTGTTTTCAATTGAGAAAATTCAGATTTTATTATTAAAAACGTTATCAAAATAATTGAGTTGATTGATTCTTGAACTTTGATTTCCACCAAATAAATTTTTAGACTTTTTCAAAAAAAAAAACGAATCAAGTTGGCGTTACAACTTTTACTAAATTAACCATTGAAATTTAATGTAAAATTAAAGTTCATTTTCAAATTTATTTCAAAATTATTTATTTAGTTCTTTTACTACCTAAAAAATATTTAATTACTCTAAGAGAAGTTTCAACCAACTTAGTTTATGTTAAAAGTGCAAGGACTGATTTTGAATATAAGTTTAGGAACTAATTCTACTTTTTTAAAAAGTTAAAGAGGCGACTAATTATTTTTCAAAAGTTCAATTATAAATTTGATATGTAAATAAACATTCAAAAATTAATTTTTTTTTTGATAAAAATGAGGTCAAGTATTCCAACTATAAATAATATTCACGAGAAATCCGATCTGAATTTCAAATCTATAACCCCACATGAGAGATATATTTAATTACTAGACTAGACTAAAGGTTGGTTTTCAAAATAATTCAGAAATTAAGTTAACTTCCTAAAAAGAAATTGAAGGATCAAAATCTTTGGCAATATTTAAAACAGAAAAATAGAAGAAAAATCATCTATGAGTAAACTTTATCTTATAAATCAATTTGGCAATCTTTGTTTCCATTTAAATTTTGTATATATTGTAAGTTCAAGGAAAGAGTCTATGAGATCAACTTCAAAATTATTGGATCAATTTCAACAATTTAAACCGTTAATATTCATCTACCTAATAAGTCAAACATATATTTCTTATAAATTTATCTTATATTAAATCAAGTGATGTAAAGTTATTAAAAAAATAAAGAAATCAAAATAATTTATTTTTTTAAATCTTGATCTTATTCAAAGCAAACTTAAAGTTACAAAATAAATGAAGCATAAACACTTATTTCTGCAAGTAAATCAATATTAACAATTTAAATCTATATTTTTTTTAATTATAACTTATCTACATAAATATTTATTTCCTAATTAATGCATAAACAATTAATTAAACATACGATAAATTATCTTTTGACAATGATTAACCTTATAAATTTAATTAAAATTTAAATAAAAAAATTTGTTGTTCTTATCACAATTCTCAAATTTAATAAGTCTATACGCGGAGAAAAAAAGACAGTGACATCCTCTTATTTTTTTTTTCTATTTTCTAACTTAAACAATGACACATATTATATTATATGTTTTAAAATCTTTCTGAAAAGTGAAAAGGATAGTACATTGAAAATGACACCAGGGACCTCAAAATATAAAAAAAAGGAATTCTTTTCAGGGATTTTTGATGAAAAGTTGAAAACTGAAAATAACGGAATTCTCTCTGTACACACATGAAATTGAAATAATTTTTTGTCCGTTTGTGAATCAAATTGAGTGGTATTGAGGTTATTTTTGAATTTATGAAAGTGAGATTGCTTTGTCCTACATTTGACAAAAGAGAACAAAAAAAAAAAACAAAGAAAGATTTCTTTGTTCTTTGGGTTGGTTTGCATATATTAGAATTTCAATTCATTTTTGGGCTTAAATTGTTATAATTAAGATTTAGATTGTTGGGATTTAGATTTTAGATCAGTTTTGTTTTGGATCAAAATTTTTAGTGGTTAATGAATCACAATTAATAATTTCGGTTTGATCTCTTCGTATATAATGATCCATAGCAGAATTAGCATTGATTTTATTTTGCTTCAGATTGATTCAAATATAGGTTAAATTTAATGTTGGATTGCTTGGGTCTAAATTGTAGTAAACTACAAGTAATCTAGGTTTGTATGTTAGAAAAATTCTACAAATTTTTTGTAGCATTATGACTTTGTCCAAATGTATGCATGTGATACATTACTATATTTCTTAATATAAAAAAATGTATGTTTAATAAAAGGGAGGAATTCTTTGACAAGTAATGTCTTGACAATCAATTTGTAAATAATTTTGAGATAATTTTTAGAAATTCTCAAAAATAGAAGAAAAATTGACAAATACATTTTTTTAACTTATAATTTGATTGTGTTTCAAATTTCATATAATTTAAGGGTAAAAATCATTAAATATGGACCATTGTAAATATCATATAATTTTGATAGTCTTTGATAAAGTATCAAGTAATATCTAAATTATATGAAATTTGAAACATAATCGATCTATAAGTTAAAAAATATGTTTATAATTTTTTTTCTATTTTTAAAGTTCTTTTTTAAATTATTTGAAAATTCATTGTCAGAGTTGTCAAAATATATAGTTGTCAAGAAAACCTCATCCTTAATAGAAAGGGCCTTAGAGGCCGATTTAGTTTCTCGTATTAGCTTTGTAAGTTGTGGATTTATTAAAGAGTTTTTTAAATTTGAATTTATTTAAATTCAAAATTACAAGAGCATTTTTTAATATTTTTGAAATTTGAAGGATTTGATTTATTTGTCATGTCTGAAATTTAGCAATTTTCTTCACGTTCATATCATTTTCATCTTTGTAATTTTAATTCCAATGATGTGACAAAAAGAATTGACTTTCAAAATTAGTAAAGAGAATAATATTTTGTAATTTCATGAATGAAGATATAAAATATCTTTTAAAATAATTACAATATCTTATACAACAAAAACAAATTGGGAATTTAATAAGATTAATTAACAAATATTTCAGATCTCTTCAATTGAAATTATAAGTGTCATATCAGTATTATAATAACTTTATAAATGAAATGTAGATTCTCCATTGAGTTTTGAATCGTTTAATTTTCTAATTTCATTATGAATTGAATTCAAATTCTAAATTTACCAAATGGGCTTCCCAATTGGGGTTCAATTTTTCTTCCTTTTTCCATATATGTTTAAAAATTGAAAAGTATTTCAAAGTCAAACATTATTCAGACAATTCAAGAAATATGTTTTTTTTTCAAGGTTTGATTCTACAATAAAAGACTTCTATAAATATGGGATTGAATTATTGAAACAATTAAATTAATAGCGTCAAATTTGAGAAAAATCTATTAATACTTGAGCGTATAAATTATAAAACAACCACCAATTGTTTGCACTCTTGAAATGAAAAAAATAATTTATAAGATCATAGGATCTAGGTTTCACGCGGAGATGGAATAAAAAATGGAGAAAAAACATTTTCATATTTTTTTTGTGCCAAATATCTTTTTTTAATCTTCATAAAAAAATAACGAATAACGCGTTCCGTTGCGTTGATGTACGTTATATTTATTATTTTCAGCTATAATAAATTCACTATTATTAAATAAAGAAAAGCCTTGAGAGTATTATAGATTACGGTTTCCTCCTCTTATTATTATATGGATGATATTTTGAGATTTGAATTTGAATTTTGTATAAACTAAGACTGTTTTTCGAGTTTCGTTTTTAAAAAAAATATTCAGTGAAAAAGCTAAATTTTGTAAAATATATTTTATATTTAGCAAATATTTTTTGAAATATTAAAGATGTCTATAATGATAATAATATAATTAATCATATATCATATGATATGTAAAAATTAAAAAATGATTTAATTTAAAAGTTAAATTATTTGGGCTGCTCAAGTGATAAAAATTTGCTATACCAGTCGTGACTTGAAATTGACGTTAGTATGTTAATAAAAGCGTGTATCAGACACGACACTGATTGTATGTGTTCAGACATGTTTTACGTGTCACATGTTGTGTTTTTATAAGTATCGTGTTAAATGATAAATACATCGAACACGGCACGTTCAATTGTTCAAGTATTTAACTAACACGTGATCTTATGTCTATGAAATCCTAAAAAATAATTATTATAATTAATGTGCTTTTAATATATGTTATAAGTACATTTTAAGAAAATTATGTTATCGTAAATTTTTTTCCTGGAGTTTTTCCTATTTTGTTCTAATTTTTTTTATTTTTTTTCAAACTTTTAAATATTGTTAATAATTAAAATTAAAAATCTAAAAATAGAAAAACTTAAAATACGTCCAAACACGTATAAATATGTCACAACACAACACATAATAATTTTTATATATATCTATATAATATAATACATTTAGCTAATAATACGTACAAATAAAACACGATACGTGATAATTTTTATTTATAGATAACTAACTGCCTGATGCAAAAAAAAAAAATACTTCTATAAATATTTTTTTTGTTAAAAAATTCAATCACAAACATTCAAATTCCACGCACACTTTTCAAATCAACCAATATTCCTTAGTACATATAAAAGAGTTTCATGTCACCATCCTATATAGATATCAAATCATTTCGAATTGATCGAACTGTTGTAAGCTACTTTAAAATTCACATAAATATTAAAGTGAGATTCCATGTTTATGTTGGTTTGCTTTTGAATATTAGTGCACTTTTTGGACTTAATTATTACAAGATTTGGAGTGTTAGAGTTCACATTTCATTAAGCTCCAAATTGATTTGAATACATGTTTTATTCTCTATTTAATAAATGAAGTAAAATTAAAATATAATAAATATTAAATTATTTTAAAACATTAGTGATTGATAGTAGTAAAGTAAGTAAATGAAATAATAAGAGAAAAAATTTAAGAAATTTAATGATTTAACTTTATTCCAACTCCATAAATACGTTAATTTACTCCACCTTAAATGATTTATATTTAGTATATTAAAATATCTTAAAATATTTTAATCATCTTTACTCACTTATTTGGATCAAATAAGAGGTCAATGTTAAATTGATTGCAATGGATGTTAACTCAATATTAGATTGTTCAGGTCTAAATTCTACATAATTTAAATTCTACATAATTTTTAGAGTATTATGACTTATCCAAAAATATGTATGTGATATCTCGTTATATTTATTAATATAAAAAAATCTGTTTAATAAAAAGTAACTTTTTTGTTTGTTTCAGTTTATAGTTTATATTAATATAATTGTCAGTTTGGCTATTTAGTGTCATTTCTTAAATTTCTTTAAGATGTGTATCATCTAATTTTAATATTTTATATCCAGATACTTTATATGTTTACAAAGTTATTTAAACTTAAATTTATTTGAATTTGAAATTAGAAAGTATCTCAGTTCCTGCAATTGTAAGAACTCAATTTATATGTCATGTCAATAATTTGACAATTTTGTTCATATTAATTCCAAACTATATTTTTTTTCCATGCAATTTTAATTCCGTTGACGTGATAATAGGAATTAAGTTTCTGATTTAACAAAAAATACAGTATTTTTGCAATTACAGAATGCTCATGCCACTTTAACAAAGTAATTGCAAAAACTTATGTAATACCTACAAATTATTAATTTAGTAAAATTATTAAATTAAAAATTATTTCACATTCCTGTAATTGAAATTATAAATGACACGTCAACAATTACAATATATTTTTTTTTTGCAAACTGAATGAAACTACTATAATAGATTTTGGATTGTTTAATTTTGTAATTTTAATGGTGATACACAACTACATTCTTTCCTTTTAAAGATAGAAAAAATATTCTCAAAGTCAAGCATTAACATAAAAACAACTCCTTAGGTTTTAATTAGACTACAATACAAGACTGCCATTAATGAGGAATTTAAACAATTAATGGCGTCGTTAAGGTTAAGAATTTTTTATTTTTGTGAGTGAAGTCAAGGTTAAGAATTTATTAATACTTCGGATTAGTGGAAATTGAAAACTCGGAAGCATTAATATATGAGAGCTGATATATAGATACCATTATTGATACTGTTATTGATATCAATTTCGTTGTTTAAACTAAATGAGTTAGTATTCATATTAGTGACTTTATCATTCATGTTAGTTATTAATTATTCAATTTAATGATATTTAAATTGTACAAAATAAGCTGCATAATAAAATTATTAATCTGAATAATAATTTATTTTACATGAATAATATCATTCAAATATAAATCAACAACCACTCTTTTATACTCTTGAGATTAAAAAAAGGAAAATGTTATGGAGATATCATTATTGATACCGTCATCGATACAGACTTATTTATATACATTAAATGAGTTATTATGCATGTTAATAATTTTATTATGTATAATATTTCTATTATTTAACTTAAATATCATTAATATGCATAATAACTCATTTAAGTTGTATAATGATAAATAATGATAATACTGTACAAAATGAATTTGTATTATAAAGCCATTAATATGCATTATAATTCATTTAAGTTACATAATAATAATAATATACAAAATGAGTATGCATAATAAAGTCATTAATATATATAATAACTCATTTAATGTATATAATTAAGTATGTATGGATGACGGTATCAATAAGCATATTGTGTATCAACTCCATTAAAAAAATTGACAAAATCATGGGATCTAGGTTTCACACGGAGAGAGAAAATAAAAAAAATATTTTTTCATTTCTTATTTTGGAGCAACCGTTAATAAAAAAAAAAAAATCTGTCTCAACTAACAAAGAAGACATGAACGACTTTTATATATTAGGTCATCACCATAGTTAGAACTTATGGTAAATTTGTAATAATCTATTGATTTACGTACACATATTTTAATTTTATCTGATGACTGATAATGATGTGTTGACGCGTTGTTTGATTGAATTAAATTTGAAAGCTCAGTGGGGAATTTTAAATTTATGAAACTCAATTTTCTTCTATGCCATGTAATAAATAATGTACCAATAAGAAATAAAATAAAGATTGAGGGCTTGACTTTTATTTTTATTTTTCCAAAAAAAAAATTAAAGGTTGATGTATTAATATAATCTTTAAGTAGCTTCTAATGGAAGGCATAGTAATATTAATTTATAGATATGGTAATTATGAAAAAAAAATTACCTCAAATAATTATGGTAACTAGGAATTAGTGATTTATTATTTCCAATGTGATATAAATTTCATATGAATTTGTGATTTAGTATAATTAGGAAAATTTACCTCAAATGATTATATTGACTCCGAATTTGTGATTTATTATTTCCAATTTGGTTGGCTTGGGCATTTTATTATTTATTGAGATTAAACTTTACTATTTTAGACTTCTAATAGAAGTCAAGTTTTTCTAATTTTTTATGATAAAAATGGAGTGACTCCACCAGTTTCATTAAAATTGAAAAAAAACATCACATCATACAAATTGATATGTACCAAACATCTGGTACAAAACACAAACCCTATATTTTCTACAACACAAAAATTATCATGATATCTCTCACGAGTCAATTCAGTACTAAACATCAATTTAAAAAAAAGAACAAAAAAACCAAAAAACAAAACAAAATTTCTTGATGAGTTCCCCTTTTTTGGCTAGCATTAATCAAACCCTAAAAGAGCAAATCGTTAGAAATGAAAAGACTTTGGATAATTAATTTATCATTAGAAATGAAAAGACTTTGGAAAATGATGAAGTATAAAGAAATTATACAAAAGTCAAGTCAAGTCTGGTCTTCACACACAGAGCGCGTCGTTCGCTCATACTGTTTCCTCTTAACGCGGAGATTTCATTCTCTCTAATTTTATTGATATCCTCTCTTATCAAATTATCAAATTATCAAATTATCAAATTCTATGTAACCGCGTTTTAATTTGTGAAGCACATGGCATGGCATGACACAAGGTTGAGTTGATTGTCAGTATTATTTTTGTTTGAGTTGAAACTGTTGTTTTTTTTTAAAGAAAATATATAATTTTATTTTTGAATTATCTCGCTCTCAAATAGAGTTAGTAAATACTGATTCCTCACGGTTTGATACTATTAATTTGTTATCTTTTCAAGTTGATATGAAGGGACAGTACTTCTTGTACTAATAAAATATGTCTGTACTGTATCAGGTGGTTTTTACATGTAAGATGGTGGTTGATTAATATTGATCACATGTGAAAGGTTTGAAATTTGGAGGAGAGAATTTTTTAGTATATTTAAAGTTGGATGATTTGGTATTTATTTTTAACTAAAAAATATTAAGAAAAAAAATAAAATGTAATTTTGAAATTTGGTTTTGTTGAGTGATTTTATATAGATCAAATATATTAAAAATGATGAAAGTTGATGTACGTTCTATCAACTTCATTACTTCATTTAAGATTTATTTCAAATTCATTTAAAATTTCATTATTAAAATTATCAAAATAATTATTGTCAAGTGATCCTCCCGTATATATATTGTTGTGCCAATTCGATAATTAGAGAAACGGTAATAAGCTCAGCGCGGAGATTCCTTGACAATTATTATTTTGATAATCTTGACAACAGATTTTCAAATAATTTAAAAAAATAGAAAAAAATAATAAATATATTCTTTAACTTATAGATCGATTGTGTTTCAAATTTCAAAGAATTAAAAAAAATCTTAAATAATACGTTTGTCAATCTTTTTCTATTTTTTAGACTATCTAAAATTTATTTAAAAATTATTTAAAAATTAATTATCAAAATTATCAATATAATAATTATCAAGAACTCCCATCAAATAAGCTCAATAGTCTTTTGTGATTTTAGTTGGAAACCATTAACCAATAATTAATTATAATTTCTCAAATCCTAGTCAGCACCGAAGAGGACAATTGTTATCTTTTTTTTTTCTTTTTAATGAGCGCTTAGTCAATACTCGTTAACCAGACAAAAACAATTATTTAATCTTGGAATCTTGTGACACAAGTAAAGACCTAAATATCTAACAAAGCATCTATTGAATTGATTTTATAAATTGTTTATTAACTAACACTCTTCAAAGTATATATATGATGACACTATTTTCATAATGATATTTGATTTATGAAAAATTATTTTTTGTATTTTTTATCTGTATTTAATGTTAATTATATATATTTTTTAAAGATATATCTTTTAAGATTTAAATTAAAAATTATGTAGAATATATAGTTTCACATATCTACGATGCGAATAAGGAGTACAATTATCGCTACTCTTGATTTATTATCGGGACTATGTTGCAAGTTATAATCACGGATTTTTTTGGTCTGAAAAAAAAGAAAAACTAAAACAAAGAACATAAGCGCAAATAGAATTGTAAAATTTTCTAAATAAAAAGATCTCACAATAAAAATCAACATTATCTTGAAAATAAGTTTGAATGCTTTTTTTTCTTGGTCTGTTTGTCTTTTGAAAAGTCGGATTCTCAAAATTCGACCGTTCATCTTTTTCTCTACAAATATAAATATAAGCGAGATTGCAAGAAAGAGAAATAGTGTCAAATTATTTGAAAGAGAGAATAGAAGAACAAATTATGAGAATTTAGCCTACTATATAATAACAAATAAGACAAAATAAAAGAAAATGAGGATCCAATTTTCTTTTCTTATAAAAATGGGGATTGAGAGTTTGGTCTTTTCTATCATGAAAAAATTTGAATTTTTTTATTTTTTTTGTAATTTTTCTTTTATTTCTTGACATAAAAAGACCCTATAATCACACATAAAAAACAGTTACATCTTGTTACTCAATTTGATTTCGACAAAATAAATTAATTTGGTTCGAATTAAATAAATTAATTAATTATCTATGGATTTTAAAGAGCTTAGTTTGATTAATCGTATTATTTTTGTTAGTATGGATAATAGTCAAATTTTTTGAATGATCTTAATTACATAAATATATTATGTTCTGAATATGTTATATGCGATCTTCCAAATAAAAAATAATACCTCGAATAATTATGCGGCCCTTCCAATTAGTCATACTAATATTTATATTTATTTGTGTGATTTGTGTAAGATAATCGAAAATGTTTTCATGTTAAGGACCAAAAACACATAAAAACAATTAAAAAAGATATAAAGAATAAATTTCTTAGAAAGTTACCAACCTTTCATCTTATGTGGCCATGACATGGATTGACACTTAAATTTTGATTTATTGTTGCGAAGTTATTAAATTTATGGGAACTAATACACACACAGATATGATTGTTAATACCGTCATTAATACATATTTTATTATATACATTAAATGAGTTATTATGTATATTAATGATTTTATTATATATACAAACTCATTTTATACAATACTATCATTATTTAATTTAAATAACTTATTACGCATATTTGGTATTTAAGTTGAATAATAAAAATACTATATAAAATAAAATCATTAACATACATAAAAATTCATTTAACGTTTATAATAAAATTCGTATTAATGACGATATTAATAATAATAATAATATCTCTCAAACATTTTCCTAAATATATAATTTGTCTCAATTAGTTTCTTACTTGCCTCTCCAACCCAAAATACTTTGGGCCCACCATGTCACTATCTATGTATGTGTAAAGTGGTTACATAAAAAAATTAACCATTTTATTATAAGTGTATCCACGTCAGTCAAAGATTTGTAAAAAATTTAACCATTTTATTATAAGTGTATCCACGTCAGTCAAAGATTTGTCCATCTATGCAACAAAAAAAAGTGTCCACGTAAGCAAAATTTTGTTAAGAATATGCTAATTTTATAGATTAATAATGATAGAGTGATCTAATCAACTTTCAAAAGAAAAAAAAAACAAGAATTTCTGATTGACTTTTGATACAAGAAAAATTTGAGTCACAACAAAAAAGGATTTCTCAAATATTAAAGTGAAGATTATAGTTTAGCTCGAACAATTGGGATTTTAAGATCATTTTAATTCCACTTGTGAATAAAACGTAAGTGTTGAAATATAATAATTTCAACTTCAAATACAAAGACGTCGAACAATTATTAATTTAACAATTTTACTAAATCGGTAATTTATCTGCAAGCACCATATCAAACTTTACAAAATATTAATTTGCATCTGAAACTGCTGGGCAATTATAAAATTACCAATTTTAAAAAAAAATTAATTTTTTTTATAATATCCGCAAATTAATTTTTTTTATAATATAAAGGTAGTGCAAAGTGGACCCATTAAAAGCTTTTGTTTTGTTTATTTCTTGAATTCGCCGTTTTGTTCTTAATTTTTAAAAAATATATATATATATATATATATATGCCTGTGTGTACCAGAAAAAGTAGCATCTCTGATTCGCCTGAATTAATCTTGTATTTATCATAAGCACTATTTGGCGACAGTATCACAGTATCAGTGTCACATTGGTTGTTGCTCCAGCTAAGCTTCCTTACAAATTGGGTTGCATGTAATAATGCAAACATGCACCACTATGGAAACATACAAATTATGTATTTTATTTATAGATGTGGTTGAAGCAATTTATATTAGGAGAATAGATTGAGAGATATTTGGCCTGTTCTTTTTATAATAATATCTTATATCAGAGTAGTTATAGTCTTCAGTTCATGACGTTATAATTGATTACATAAGCTTCAATACTACTACTACTACTACTACAGATTCTCTGTAACGAATGCAGATGTGGTACACCGTGTGGCGAGTCAAATCATCGCTCGACAAAGATGTGTGTTTTACATGTAATTAGTTCATAGTGGTAGAACTTTCAAATTATGGTTATTCTTGTTGGCATCTTTTATATGCCTAAATATAATTTTGAAATATCGATTCGAGTTTCAAAATCCAATCGACATCATTATTTGAAATGTGATTGCAGTTTGAAGTTTTGGCTTATTTAATTTTCAAATTTTCGTCTAAAAAATAGCAATTCTAATTTTTTGGACAAGAAGGGAGTGATTTTATTAATTAATGCATCTAATCAAGTTTAATAAGCTACCTTAAGAAATAATGACTAAATTTACATTATGGGTCCAGGATTTTTAATAAATTTTACTAAGGAAATTTTTTTCTCTTATGTCAGTGATTCACCACACTGTACAGAAAACTGTATCTGCCACAGAGAATTTCAAATTACCCCAAGAGAACTAAAAAACAAAACCAGCCATAGAACACCTTCCATGCAGCTTCCATTAAATTTCTCAGTTCCAAATTTCAACTTCAAGCACTGTGGGGCCTACTTCTACTTGAGTTTCTATAAATATTAGTCCTAGTCCCCCTTTGTACTCTCATCTCAAAAAAATTGCTCTCTGAAGCAACTATATTATACTATAAACTTCACAATTTGCACCAAAATTTCTTCTTTCTGCACTTCTTTCCAGATAATTTGAACAAAATTTTGAAGAGAAAAATGGCAGCTAAGAGACGCTACGACGAGGACCCGAATCAGCCGGGTGACAAAAGGATGAAGCGGTTGCCTTCTTTTTCGACGTTAGTGTTTGCATCTGCTTATTGGAAACTCTTAATTTGTTTGTGGTCTTTCGAATTGGTGTTTGTTTGATGGATTTGTAAGATATAACCTGAGAAATTTTGTGTTTTCATTATTATTTAACAGGGTGATAAGAGAGGCTATAATGGTGAAATCAGTGGAGAATTTGTTCTCCACAATCGAACCTCTCCTTCGCAAAGTGGTAAGCTTTAATACATATATATTTCTCATACACAAATTCTTCTTTAATAACATCTAGAGATTTTCTTTTTCTTTTTCTCTTTCTTTAGATTGATTTAGTATATTGATATATTTGTCTCATAGGTGCAAGAGGAGATTCAGAGAGGACTCAGCAATAGTCCACGCTATGACAGGTAAAATCTCATTTTCAAAAATATTATTAATTTTATCTTCATATATTTGACCTGTAGATTGATTTCAAACCTCAAATGCTCTCTTTTTTTTTCAGATCTCTATGCATGCAAATTGAAGCTCCGACACCGTCTTTGTACCAGCTGATCTTCAAAACCCCACCACAGATCCCGATTTTCACCGGCAGCAAAATTGAGGACGTCGAAGGGAAACCCCTTCAAGTCCTCTTGGTTGGGGGCCCAACTGGGTCCCCTTCCTGCTGCCCTTCACCGATTAAAATCGAGCTCGTCGTGCTAGACGGTGATTTCCCATCGGACGGCACCACAGACGACTGGACGAGTGAAGAATTCAACAAGTATGTTGTTAAGGAACGGGCCGGGAAGAGGCCGTTGCTTACGGGTGAGGTGAGCAATATCACCATGAGGGATGGAGAGGTAAGTATTGGGGAACTCCAATTTACCGACAATTCGAGCTGGATTCGCAGCCGGAATTTCAGGATTGCCGTGCGGGTTGTGCCGGGAAGTTATGAGGGGCCCAGGATCAGAGAGGCCATAACCGATAAGTTTGTCGTCCGTGACCATCGGGGAGAACGTACGTAAATTTATCTTTTTATATTTTGTTTTCATGAATTATTATTATTATTATTATTTTGGCACCAATACTGAAGTTTTGATTTATGTTGTTAGATTAACTTAAATGGCTACTGCCTTCTTGTTGTTAAGTGAACAAAAGCAGTAATTAAAAACAAAACAAATTTGAGTCTTATATTTAAATAGAGTAGTTGATAGTTATATCCATTTAAAAAAGAAGAAAAAAAAAACTTGATTTTGATATGACTTGGTTAAAACACGGTTACATGGGCCCACCATCCACGTGGTAACATGTACAACAAAACAAATGGACAGATTTAAATTACAACCTGAAAGCAACTTGTGAAAAAGAAGACCTTGACCTCTGACTTGCTCTTTTTGTTTCGTTTATTCTGTTTATACACTGATCTAACCTTCTTGTTTGTTTTCTTGGTGTTGTTGACAGTTTATAGGAAACACTATCCTCCATTTCTCAATGATGAGGTTTGGAGGCTTGAAAAGATTGGCAAAGATGGAGCTTTTCATAGAAAGCTCCAAGAAAATAGGATCAGCAATGTACAGGAATTCCTGCAACTAATGAACATCGAACCGAATCATCTCCGCGCGGTAAAAGAATTAAAATTGAACTGTGATTCCAATGCCTATGAATGAAAATTGAATTGTTGGTGATTAATATCTAACCTTTTGTTATTATTTCTCTCAACCAGATTTTGGGAGCAGGGATGTCAGACAAGATGTGGGAGGTTACAGTTAATCATGCGAAAACTTGTTGCGCCGGAGAGAAGGTGTATTTGTACACTGCACAGAATATGACGGTGTATCTCAATTCCATCTGTGAGCTTCTCTCGGTCACAATTGACGGCATGCCTTACTCGCCGCAAGTGCTTTCAAGAAATCAAAAGGTGTGTTATTTATCAAAATCATTTCAACAAAACAACTAAATAATATTTGTTTCGATCAAAAGTAATTGACCCAAAATTTTGGATCAAAACAGAATTTTGTGCACCAACTCGTCCACGAGGCTTATCAGCGATGGGGGAGCCTCAGAGAGGCCGATGGAATTCCGAATGCAAACCTCGCTCTAATTGAAAGTAAGCAAATTTTCATTCCAGTTGTAGTATCTGAATTGTGTTTTGTTTAATCACATCCTGTTTACTTAAAATTTTCAATTTTTTTTTTCAGGTGAAACTGTGATTCAGGGTCCTGCTGGGACAGTGCCATGGTACCCCACAAACCCGGAGGATTTCCAAATCAGAGGTTTCGACGAAGACAGCGCTAACACAAGCTTCCAAGTTGCATACACCGGCTCATTCCATTTCGGGCCGTATTAATTTAACCCTAGGCTTAAACAAGCTTAAGAGGTTGACAAGTTTAGTAGTGTACATATTTCTTTACTATATATGCTTAAAAGAAGTACATTAAGTAAAGAAAGAAGAAGAAGACTGGTAAATTATTATTTCTACTATGCGCTGCCCTGTTTGCTTACACAAGCAAAGTAATATGTGTAAGCAAAAGAGGCGAAGGCTTTTTTTTTTTTTAATTTTCTATTTTGCATGTAATTAAGTTTTTGTTTCCAGCTTTTGGCTCCAAACTTTAGCAGCATGTATAATTTCTTTTGGTTTGCAGGTGTTTATTAATCATTTTTTTGAAGCACATGTAGTATGCTTTTTGGGATGTATTCTTTCATTTATTTTGTGATTTAACATTGTAATGCAACTCATATATGTAACATATATATATTAACTGTTTAATACGTATATTCTTTCTTATTAACTTCTTTTTATTGAATTTCATTTACTATAATATGCATGTTGATTCATGATTTATTCCAACCAGCTACAGAGCCACTTCTCATCAACAAGAAAGAGCAATTTTCCCAACACAACTTGTTTCTAAGATTTGGCATATTTTAGTGAACTAAACATGGTCATTTTTACAAAAATGGCCTTCTAATTTGTCAAAGCAAAGAACAAGAATTAGCACAACTTGTCAAAATCAATAATCCATTCCTTAAACACAAGGACCAAACTTTTCCTAACGATTAAGCCTAAATAGATGAAGCCATCTAAACCCAAGTTCATGCGCAATATTTATACCTTTGCAAAACAAGGTCCAAAATTACTAGGCCCTTTACACTATAAATTTTTAAGTTTGAACTGTATAATCCTAGCATATATGTAATGCAAACATCTCATGAGCACATCCAAGGGAAGAAGTGTACAGTAAAACATCATGTCCAACAAATATCCTTTCAAAAATATTTATACATTTTTCAACCTAAAAGAAGGAAAAATTATTCTATTTTCTACAGCAATAATTTGCATATTTATTACAATTGCCACCACAATAGTTATAAATGGAAGAGAGAAAAACTTCCATCAATTATAACCCCTTTTTTTAAACTCAAACTGAGAAGAATTCAAACCCTTTTCATCCTGATAATCCAAGGGTTTAATGTCACAAACCTACCCCACACAATTCCACTTCTGCCTACATTACCTACAGCTTTATTTGTCCCCTGAATTGGATAGATAATTCTGCTATTTTCATTCCCTACCTTGATCATCTAACAAAACTCGGTTCAACAACCTAAATATTAGTTCATAGCTTGTAAGAGTAATGACATTGGTTGGTATAGTTCTCAATAAATTGGTGGCATAGCCTCGGTACAGACCAGGTAATCCATCCCTCATGAAAACCTTTTTGGTACAGTCAATTGCACCAGCATACCGGCTGGCAGATTCATTTGTGTAGCTTTGCTCCTGAAGCCTCGATCTTATAACCTAACCATGAAAGTGTAAGTGAGACACCAGATACTTTTGGAAAAGACAAGAGTGACTGGGTATTTTGGTCTTTGCATACCTCATGAGGATAGGTCATCGTGGAGGCGAGTAATTTTGAGAGGGAGGAGGCAACTGCTAAATTTGCTGGGCTAAGCTTATCCACTGTAGTATTCTCTGTGAGAAAGCCAAAGACAGAAATGGTTAGTCAACTAAAAATGGCAAGAAAATAAGCCACATAACGAAATAAAATCTCTTGTGCAAAAAGAAATTAACAAAATTAAGTTACCCATTTTAGCAAGGTAAGCTTTAAGCTTTTCATAAGCAGGAAATTGGATTGCTGCATGACTAACTCCAGCTAAAGAAGGAAGCAGACCACTATTAACAGATAAAGAAAAAACAAATCAGATATTGTTTCCAAGTTGTAAAATTTAACAGATGGATTACATGGTATCTCTTTGCCAAACAATTCCAAACATTTGTTTTGCATTATTTGCAAAATACCACTAATTATTCTAATGCATTCAACTGAAAAACATCCAGTATTAAGGATTTTACTATACCCCAGTGCACTCCCATTTTAATTTGGTAATACAAAAATAAAATTAAAAAGGAAAGGAACCCCAAATCCAATAGTTTTAGAATTAGAAAGTTCGCAGATTTTGTCTGCGGTCCTGTCTCTTCTATAGTGGTGTACATATCGGTTCATAAAGGATCACATGCATTGTTGATTTGCTGACAAATTTTGCGAACTTCCCACTTCTAAAAAGTTCCAATCTCATAACCTGAATCCCTCACTTTGTAATTTAACAGTGCTATTTTAAATAGAAAAGATGTCCCCACTGACCCTCTTTCCTTCAAACCCAATGTACTTAAATTAAGCCAAATAAACATAAGTAGGTATATACAACTGGTATAGACCAGCTAATATGTTTTTAACTCAGGTTGACATGAAAAGCAAGGTATAATATAATCTAATTGCTTTATCTAATATTAACAACCTGCCATATCTGCAAATAACAAAAGTCTTGGATGCTAATTTCAAGTATGGTATAAAATATTCGGTCTAATATAACAAAAGGGTCAATTATTAAAACCAAAGATAGATTGTTAAAATCAGATTACCTGTATAAACCCCTGAAGCCTTCCTCACGTCTAATCTTTCTTAAAGCTGAAATTGTACTCTCATACGCTACACTTGCTGACTTGATATCCCTTGCCTTTTATTGGAAAAACATAAAAAAATTAAGTGACAAGAAGGTATTATTCGGTTGCAAGTATAACACTCAAATAGAGTGCTAGTACAAAAATGTCTCAAGGAGAAAGGAGAAATATGTATTCTTTATTATTGTAATCAGTCAATGAACTCGCAGTACTGTGTTGAAGTTGGCAATAATAGTATTTTCGTCATAACAATGAAGTAACAAGAAAAAGAGAAGAACCTGGAATCGAGTCTTGACAACCCATAAAGGGTTAGTCACAATTGCAGATGCAATTCCAGCGCTAGCAGCAGCAAGTACATTTCCAGCAACTGAGAGTTGGCCGTTTGTACCAGATGCAAATTCATGCTTCAGCTTACCATATATGGTGAAGTACACCTGCCAATTTTATAACAAAATATTAATCGGCAAATACTGAAGTTCTGTTCTGTACCATTACACCTCAGACTGAAAGTTGATAACTGACTGGTACAAGCCAAGCCCTATCTTCTCAAGTGTCCTTAATTATGTGGTCTGGTGAGAACCTGAAATAATTCACAAAAGTACCGCCAATACTATGAACTGGCCGAAGAAGGTATATTTATAGTATATGTAAGACCCATCAATCAAAATAAGCTCAAAACAGGTTTACTATGCTTCGATTATGTATAACTTGGCACCAAATCAAAATATACAGTTTCCACTCATGCTTTGGTGATATGTAAGTCAATACAAGATTTATTTTCCTTGAAGTACAATGAATTTCATAACTAATTCTGCTCTATAGAAAGTGTTATGATCACAATCACACAGCAAGTGGAAACTGTCACCTGGCAGAATCCAATTGGCTACATAATGGAAATTTATTATTGCTGTGATGGCTTAACACAATAGGTTCCCAATTATCCAGTGAAACTGAAGAAAAATCACTACCCCACACAAAGTTACAGCATGTACAGAAAGGTATGATCAGTAAACAAAATTCAAATATTAACCATTTTAAACTGACTTATACCCTTTTTCCAAGAAATTATGTACTTTGTGGTTTGTACCTTTTCTTGGATTATATCATAAATTTACTGTGCCTCTTCTAGACACTCTTTCACTTAAATCTTCCTACTTAAGTCTGTTTGTTTGTATATAGAAAGGTAATGAATCAATAGAAATTTGCATGCAATAGGGAATGTTTTCTTTTGATAATTCATTCTCAGCTGCAAATATTAAATCTGAAAAGGCAGAGAAACTTATACTTAGTTTTACATGGGAAAATTTAAATACAAAGAATTTCAAACTCAATGTCGCATGTTGTACTGTAAATTAAATTAAGTAACTTATTTGGTTTAGTGAGGTAAATTTATGCAGATGAACAAGTACTGAGATATGTATACTTACAGCCCAAGTCGGTAGAAGTGCAATAATTGTAGGAGATAGGCCCCGGTACATGCCAGTAATACCTTCATTCTTCACAATCTGTTCTAAGCTCGCGATGATATAACTTCCTATTGGAGAATAAACCAAATAAAAAATTTGATCAAGGAACTGGTAAATAAAATTTAATGAGAAATAAATGTTTGCACTGACATATAGAAATGGTGCATCATAATCTCTTGTTATACATGAGAATAGCTCACATTGTTGATGAATCAGACAACATGCAAGTAATAATATCTCTTAATTATCTTTCTGATCAAATTCATGTGTGTACCCTTTTAATGTATCATCTCATAATCAGTACAGTTACTGATTTCAATGTTTAGGTGGCACCGATTTTTCTTTATTACTTCACATACTTTCCTCAAGGTAAATTTGAGATCATGAAAATTTGAATTCAACAAAATACACTAAAAAAAAATGGTACCATTAGTAGGTGGGAGATTTCGCAATCCATGGACCTGAAGCCTCGTTTTGATCAGATCCAAGGGGCACACAAACACAGCAGCGATCACTCCTGAAATATCCTTTTTCATGTCAGTAACAATTTCTCAAACCTATCAAATTCCTCAATTGTGCAAAATCAATAGGAGACAAAACAGAAATCAAAAGCATGAATTGAGAAATCGGATTCCAAACCTGAGGAAGCTCCGGCACAAGCATTGAGGAGATCTCGCCTGTTCAGCCCGATTGAATCGATGACAGACATGCTTCCTTAAATACCTAATCTATTCTCTCGCCGATTGATCTCTCCTCTTAGACTGGACTGAATAGAGAGGAGAGAGAAAAGTTTCAACAAGAGAAAGAAAGAAAAAAATTGAAGTAGAATCTTTCCTCGCTTGTGGTTCCAGATAACGGGAGGAAGGTTTCCACAGTGAAATTTTGTGTTATTTGATTGAGAGAAAATGGTTAGAAACTGGATGGGAAGGAAGAGGAACCATCTTCATAGTCTAAGTCTCTTCTTTTACATTTACAAAGGAAAAGAGAAAAGAAAGGAGAGGAGCGAAGTGTGAAGAAGCAGCCCTTTCGGAGCAAAGTTATTAATAATTAAAAAAAGAGAGAGACATTCTATCAATTAGGTAGGGATCTTCTGTGACTCTCTCTGTGTAGTCAATTGTGTAGTTACATTGGATTTTTTTTTTAGTAGTGCATGACCAGGTAATAATCTTTGTATGTTTCATCCTTTCACTTAATTATTCTTCAAAAATTAGGATTAAGAAAAATCATACCTGATATATCTAATGCAAGATTAATATACATGACCGTAAAATTTAGATGTTTATCCAGTAATTTGAATTTATTAAACAAATGAAACATTTGTAATTAAAAATTGCAAAAGATAAATTTTTTATATGGTAATAACAATTATTACAGAACACTCAACTTCTGAAAGTTTGATAAAATCCTCTTTGGTCTAAATTTCTTGTTTCCCAGTTTGAAAAAAATCTTTTTTGGTCTCAACTCTCAAAGCTTATCTCGTGGATCAACATACATTCATTACTTTTCTCGAATTCTAAAACTTCAATTAATCTTGTTTTAAGTCCTTTTTTTTGTTAAAGATGCTATTCTGTTATGTGACTTTAATGAATAATATATGTGAAGATGGATTTGGATATGAGGGAGGATTACATGATAATGGGTTATTTTGATAACCTTCATAATAAATTTTATGGATTATTTTGTTAACTTTGATAATGAATATTCAAATAAATTCGAATCTTAAAAATAAAAAAATTTATAAACATATTTTTGAACTTATAAATTGATTGTGTTTCAAATTTCAGACAATTTACGTATCATTTAATGTTCTATTAAAAACCACTAAAATTATATAACATTTATAACAATTCATATTTAATAGACTTTGATGAAATATCAAATAACACTTTAATTACATAAAAACTCATTATCAAATTGTGTTTATAGATAACCATTATCATTTGATCTTTTGGATATTTCGGTCATATTCTTTTTGTCTTTAAAGTGAAGGTAGAGTTTAGATCTTCATTTTTTTTTTTTTTTGTACTCATGAGGTTTGAATCCATAATTTTTTGGAGTACATTCTAGCTAGTTATCACTTCAGTTATTAGACTATTTGCATATTTCGGTCATATTATATCAAAGATAAATTTTTGGTGTTTCATATGTAATTGTCGGAATTAAAGTTGAATGCAACTTAAGACATATTTAGCTATTAAATTTTGAAACTAAAATAAAAACACTTTTATAATGGAAGAATTTAAGTTAATTAAATGGACTCATCAATTCTATACTATAGTGGAAAAACTTAAATAGGGTTTTCACTTCTTTATATAGTGGAGAAGCTTAAATAAGACTTATTATAATTCCTAATCGAAAAACTCTGAAGGTGAATTTTATTTTTTTCATGCTTCTTATTGAAATGTATTATGAATCTTTTCACATGAGTTCATAGATAATAGAAAATTAATCTATTTTTATGCATGGTTCCATTTGTCTATTTTATATAAGTTTTTTCATCATAATTAGTTATTACATGTATTTGAGTAAAAAAAAAATAGAGAGGTGGCAATAATCTTCCAATTTTAAACTCCTAATTAAATCTTTCAACTGTCTTATTTGATTGGAACTATCTTCTAAGATATTCACATATTTTTAAAATTAAATCCAGTCCACAGTTTTAAAATGTAGATGCAGTTGAATCAAACACTTCAATTAATTAACACCAAAAATTAATTCTTATTTATCTTAGCTACATAGGGAATTAAGGCTGCTATTCCACATGACTTCAATAATATCAAGAGCATTGGAATCAAAGTTGAATATACATGACTTTGAATATTTCATTCATGTTATATCAAGAATTAATTTTTGGTGCCTTATATGTAATTATTGGAGTCAAAGTTGAATATATATGAGGAAGTCTCTATTGAATGTTGAAAAAAAAAAAGACTTTGATAGTGGAAAAATTCAAGTAAAATATATGGACTCATTGATTCTATGGTGGGAAAGACTTCTCTATTAATGTTGAAAATAATAAAATAATTTTTGGAGTGGAAAAATTTAAGTTAGAACTCATTAGTTTTATCATGGAAGGACTTAAATTAAAATTGTCATTTCTTTATAGTGGAAGGTTTAAATAAGTCTCATTAAGACACCAATTAAATTTTTTTCATTGATTCTTAGTGAAAAATATTATAACTCTTTACATTATGGATAATTATGACCTAATAAAGAATAAGAAAAGTGATATATTTTTATACATGATCATTGATTTATCTCTTTTATACATGAATAGAAGCAAACAGTATTTTTCATTATAATTAGTTATTTATTACATGTATTCAACAAAAATAAGATATTTCATTAATTTTTTTTTGGAAGTAGAAGTTTTGAAATTCATGTTTCCAGACATGGAGAGGGAAAAAAACTATAATATAAAACTACTATTGATAAAAAAAAATTAGTCAGAAATGAAAATAAAATTAGCCGGAACCATATTTATTCTTTGCAAAGGAAGAAAAATGAAAGAGAAAAATGGAGAGTGATTAAGTAGCTTTTTGGAGAGAAAATGATTAAAAATTAAAGATTCTATCAAATAGGAGCGGATTTCCTATGTCAGTTTCCGTGTGTCCATCAGTGTAGCTTATATTTGGCAAAAGCGCTTTTATTGAGATTTCATTTAGTAATATGCGTTAATTTTTTTTTTCCAAGATGAGGGTAGCCTTTGTAAATTTCACTCCATTTATTTTATTATTGTTCCATAAATATAAGACATTTTTTTTTACAAAAAAGCTAGTACAGATGATCCTCAAAGTATTGTCAATTTCTTATTGGGCCCATAATATTCAATCTTTTTTTTTGTCAAAAATGGACGCTCAAACACCCCATGATAGATATTAAAATTTACATGACTATCCGTAAAATTTCAATTGGATACAATCACAAATTTCAATTGGATGCAGCCACATTATTGATTATGTTAAATAAACTTTGTGATATAATCTTGACGTATTTCCACTGTATCCAATAAAATGTTTTAAATTACCCTAAATTCAGTTATAAGCGTACAATTTTATCGAGGAGTAAGTTGAGATATCGATCCACATGGACAAATATAAAATACTGATTCTTTTTAGTTCACTGAGCTATACAATTAAATTTGAATTTGTTTGACTATAAAAATAAACTACAACAGTAACAACAATAACCAAAGAGATGTGTTCAAGAGCGAAGGTTCTAGAGACTTTGACTTCCCATTCATTTGATTATTCAATTTACTTGACTTATTCTTTTAAACTATCTTAGATTTGTGTCGGCTATCTATTCTAAGGTGGTATAAACTGATATTTTCATGGGGCAATATCATGTTCTAAATTGCATCGAACTTCACGGGTCAGTACATCGCCTTATCAATCTAGAGTCATAACGATCCTGCAAGTCCAGGTTGCCCTCAAATTCCTATTGCTTCACGAGTCAGTACCTTGCAAAGGAATTCAGTTTCAACCCAGGATGTCCGTCTAGGTTATTGGTTTTACGGGTCAATACTTAGCCTCTAACCTAGGTTTACTCTCGTGATCCGGGACTCAAACAAATGACTTTTGATTATTTGCCCAATTCCCTAAGTTTGTGTATTGAAGAATTTGGTGAATCCATACAATACTTAAAAACTAACAATTAATACAAGAGCAATTCACTAACTAGAATAAAAACAATAATCCAAGCAAATTGAAATAATCCAAATTTCAAGTTTTACATATTATCGCCCCTAGAGAGGAAATTAGTTTCTCATGGGGCCATAAGCAACGAAAAAGAAATAAGTATTCATTATTACAAAGAAAGAGTTCTTAAAAGAAGTGAAAATATAAAACGCCAATTCAAGTTCTAGATTTTTTTTTCTTTTTCAAGTTCTCTCTTCAAGATCCTTCTCAAAACTTTAACTCACTCCCAAAATAATCAAAAGTCGGCTAGGGTTGTCTCCTGGGGTGGCTAGGGTTCTTGAAGAACATGCCCTCTTGGTATATATAGGGTATGGGGTCCTGTAGAAGTGAAAAACTGCTCCAAGCGCAAAACAGAGGAAAAATTGTGGGTCACAATCGGATTATTGCGACCCGTAATAAATGCACAAAATAGAGGCCGAGAGGGTGCATTTTGGGTCTGAAGATTGAGGGTTGCAATCGGATTATTGCGACCCGCAGTGGAACAGTAGAAGGGCAAGCCGAGAGTGTGCTATTCTGGTCCTTTGGATTGTGACTCGCAATAATTTTATTGCAGGTCGTAATATGAGTCTGATTTTACTCCAAGGACTCCACCGTGATTCTGTTCGGGTATATGTTTGCTCCAATTATGTTCCATTGCTTCAAAATCTTGAAAACAAGTCACAAATCTAACAATATCTTGAATTTAATATAAAATCATCCTAAATTACTCTAAAATCGAAGAAAATTGATATAATTTGAGATGTAAAACTCTTACCAAAAATATATAAAATTGGGGCTTATCAAATCTTACGGAAGTAAAGCTTTTAAGCTAGAAATATTTAGACAAAAAACAATGCAAGAATAGATAAATTGGAAATTCCACAAGTTTCATTTAATTCATAATTTTTATCTTGTAAATAATCGGATATGCTTTACCTTAGAAAAAGTAATTGGATAAGCGGATTTGTACTCTTTACTGCGTTGTCATATAAAACTTAATATATTATCTGTTCATTCACGTTAAAATTTATACAAAATATATCTCAAAAACCCCCCTCTATAATGAATTTGCCAAAAAAAAAAACTTTTGAGATTCTATAAATTATTGAGTAATAGATAAATAGTGCGATTTATTACGGGACCCCATGACACAATAAGCTTCGTCAACTACCATTGATTCCTTTTATCTATTCTTTTCTTGAGACATGGACTCCCAAAAAATTTGAGACCAAATAGTGTCACTTTTATCTCCTTTGTTGAAAGAACTATATGTTTTTGTGCACTTCACCTTTTTTATTTCTATATAAAGCTATGGTTGTGTATGTATATATGCCGCTAAGGATTGATATATATGTGTCATTCCAAAGCACAGGAGTTAATTAATGCTTACATTCCAAATCAGATTTCCATTTTTGTCAAATAATATATCACTTTTCTGAATAATAAAATTATAACACTATGTTTTAATACTATTCAAATTATACTATTGTATGGCTATTGTACTTTTACTAACATATAACATATAAAGAAGGAAGAGAGTAATCAATAAATGAGCAGGAAATAATCAAAAGAGAAGCCCTGGAAAAAATGGGGATAAGTATTTATGTGCAATAAAATAGCATTATTGTCAAAGTTATCATCCGCATCATGCATGAAAATGACATGGACATTAACGCTGTTATCCACAAGTTGGATAAGAACAGTGACATCAGTATTAACGTCATTATAAAACATTATTTACTATAATTTTTTTTGGGGAAAAACATGTATCTTGGAATTAATTTGGTACAAATGGAAATGGGTACTACTTAAATGCTAATTTTGGAACTTACAAACAACATTTTAATTTTTGTAACTTAGAACAAATGGGAGAAGATCTTTAGGACTGTGCTATTAAATTCTAAAACATAGTATTAAATTTATGTACTGATTTTGAGATCTGAAACCTTTGGATAAAGAATGATAGAAAATTAATTTAACTAGTTACCTTAAATTAAGTCCCAGCTTACCCCATTTATTAATTACAAATTACAACAATAAGGATACATGTGTGTGTGTGTGTGTGCCAACGCTTTTTTTAGGTCATAATTAAAGCTCACAGATAATTAACGTCAAAAATGTATCAAAATCCAAAACACAAAATTGCCTCAAATTTTTATTTTAAAGCCCAATATTATTTCCTTGTAAATTATTCAGTTATCATTGGGAAATAGTAAGCATGATTTTATTCATTTCAAAGGATTTAAATTTTTTGAAAAATAGACGAATGTATTATGTAAAAAATAACATGTAATATTTTCATGCTTTACAATTTGAATAGTCATAAGAAAGTGAAGTGCAAAGAAAATTACTTTTCTTTGTATAACATCTGAAAAAACAGTAACAAAATATATTGAGAAAACATACAAAAAGTATATTCAATATGCTATATTGTAACAATTCAAATTTGGGGGATGCTCCAATGTAGTATTTCTGCATTTATTCTCACATTGCTTCAACAACATTTTTTTTTATTATTTTGTTTGTATATAAAATTTTTAAACATGTTCTAATATTTTTATAATAATATATTGATCAATACAAAAGCGAAAGGTGATAAAATTATCAAAATAGATATAAATATATAGGATGCTGACAAGATTTCTGATGCAAATGGAAAAATAAATCTTCTTTCATATAACAATTTTTTTGAATAAAATGCTTGTGCATATTTTTTTTTCATCTATAATTAATCTCAATAAAAGCGCTTTTTTTCTCTGATGAATACACGAAGATCACCGTGCGTCCTTCTGTGCTACGAGCTAAAATGCAACTAAATTTAGATTTCTACAATCTAGTTGCAGTTATTATGACACAGAAGATCCAAAGTATAACAAGAGAGAAAAATACGTTCACACTTACTTTGTTGTCGGATTTTCTGTGGCGCTCATATATTACGGACCAAATCAATACAACACCTTAAACACTTCCAAACGATCCACTGCATGAAGAAGCAAGAGTTGAGGCAGCAGAACATCCGGCCAAAGAAAAAAAGGCACTTTAAAGTGCACAGGGACAATTAGCAAAGGTGCCTTAACTAAGATAATAGCTTATATTTTTTCTGGTTATTTTGGAAATTCAACTATTTCCATTGTTATAGTTTTATTTTACTTATTATGAATTATATTCAACATCTTAAAATTTGCAGTATACATCTTTTGAATTATCTGCAATATCTTAAAAATTGACGTCATAAAATCCTACCATGAGCCTGAAGAATAATATTAAAATACCAAAATAGTGTAAAATAAAGGGAACGAAAAACTTTATTTATATGCTAATCACATTATTATTTATTACATAACAATACAGTTGTCACTCAAACAAGAGAGAGCAATTCATCTCCTAGGATAAACTTCAAGGATCACAAAACCATGGTGCAAGTTCTTCAAAATTAACCAGAGATCTCAATCGCCTTCACCTCAGGCTTCTTCACGGCTTCCTTCGGCACAGTCACAGTAAGCACGCCGTTCTCCATTGCCGCCTTGACCTGGTCAACCTTCGCATTCTCCGGAAGCCGGAACCTCCTCAGAAACTGTCCGCTGCTACGCTCAACACGGTGCCACCTGTCATTCTTCTCTTCCTTCTCCCTGCTGCGCTCTCCGCTTATCTTGAGCACATTGCCTTCCTCCACCTCCACCTTCACTTCCTCCTTCTTCACACCCGGCAAATCAGCTTTGAAAATGTGCGCCTCTGGAGTCTCTCTCCAGTCAATCCGAGCATTGACGAAGGCAGATGTCTCGTCGGCGACTGTGCTGAGAGAGCGGTTGGTGTTGAAAGGAAAGCCCCGGAAAGGATCCCAGACATCGAGCGAGAATGAATCGAAGATGTTGCTCCTGATGATCGACATTTCTTTATTCCGGAAAGAGAGTAAAGAATAGAAAAAAGACTCTGTTTCTTAGCTGAAGATTGGATTTCTTGTTTTGCCTTCACGTTTTGCTGCTGGTGATGGCTTATAATTTTGGGCGCAATTTATAGGCAGAGAGGAGACTCTGTTTTAATGATCTAGAAAATAACGGAATCAATCTGGATCCTTCCTTTCAGCCTCTGATTTTCTCGCCGCATGTAGGCAGCTGTAGTCGCTGCTAGAGAGCTCTAGATTCTGGACCTCTAGCTCCAGTCTCACTGGAACTGATTAATAATTTTCTCTGGAAGGCGCTTGATTGTACCTGAAAACACTGGCACAGGTGATTAAATGGGCGTTTGAATTGGTAAGAGGAAAGCCCCTGGGCTTATTATCGTCAGAAGCAAGCGTTTGAATTGGTAAGAGGAAAGCCCGTGGGCTTATTATCGTCAGAAGCGAGCGTTTGACTTGGTAAGAGGAAAGCCCGTGGGCTTATTATCGTCACGAGCAAGGGATACTTGCAATGAGCGTATTGTTACCCACCACCATGAGATGATATGATATAACCAAAATAAGAAGTATAAAGGGGCACTGTACCATAACCGATAAAAAAAATCAATCCCTGATCAAAACGTACTGATGACATACGAGTCCGCATCTCCCCTGCAATACTTTATGAGATGATATACTTACCGTCTAAAATTCACCCTTTAAAAATTCATTCCGTATGTATTTCAAAATTAATCGCTATAATATTTGTATTTATTTATGCATATTTTTTACCCACTTCACGAGGACACGGACTTGACGACATATAGGGTCCATGAACGATATGTTAGTAACAACTTGAGTTTTTGTCTATCCCGATTTTTAAAGTTTTTAGCAAATGAGAACCATATTTGGACAATTTGAGTAACTTATTCAAATGAAAATAATATTTGGACAATTTGAATGAATTCTACTGTTGAATGAATCAGATTTAGTCGAATAAAGAATTTAAGCCCAAATGTCTTATTATTGAGCCTAATAAAGAATTTAAGCCCAAATGTCTAATTATTGAGCCCAATAAAGAATTTAAGCCCAAATATCTTATTATGTATGAAGCACCTTCTAGAGACAACAGCTAGAACTCTCTAGTAGCGCCTACATGAACCAGCACAAATCAGAATCAGAGAGCCTGGAGCATTGTCATTATTCTAGAATGTTCCCGACCTTAAAAGCCAGAGTCGATCTCCTCTGTCTATAAATTGCGCTTGAATTACAAGGCATCACCATCAACGAAAAGCGAAAAGCAAAAGAAGAACCACACTCAATCGTGCAAAAACCCCTCTTTTCAACTCAGTTTCCAGCTAATTAAAAACAATGTCGATCGTTAGGAGAAACATTTTCAATCCCTTCTCTCTCGACCTCTGGGATCCGTTCCAGGGCTTCCCTTTCAACAACAGCCGCTCTCTCAGCACTTTCGACAACGAGACCTCTGCCTTCGCCAATGCTCGCATTGACTGGAAGGAAACTTCCGAAGCACACATCTTCAAAGCCGATCTTCCCGGTGTGAAGAAGGAAGAAGTGAAGGTGGAGGTGGAGGAAGGCAATGTGCTCAAGATAAGCGGAAAGCGCAACAGGGAGAAGGAAGAGAAGAACGACAAGTGGCACCGTGTGGAGCGGAGCAGCGGGGAGTTCTTGAGGAGGTTCCGGCTTCCGGAGAATGCGAAGGTTGACCAGGTCAAGGCGGCAATGGAGAACGGCGTGCTTACTGTAACTGTGCCGAAGGAGGCAGTGAAGAAGCCTGAGGTGAAGGCAATTGAAATCTCAGGTTGATTAATTCTGAGAACTTCATTGAAGCTGATAATACTAGTAATGTATCAATTGAATCATCTTTTGTAGTGTTGTGTTTCTAAGTGGATGGAGGTTACGTATGTTTCATGTGGGTCCCTATTTGACTGTTTAGGAGATGTGTGATTTGTGGATAAGAGTATTGTAAACAATAATTATTAATTATATGTCTGTTAAGGCGTTAAATAATTTCTTTTTCTTTTGTGAAAATTTAACATGGGTCTTCTTATAAAGAGACCACGTTTATAGTTAGTTTTTGTTACTAATTAAAGTATGACACTATATAAAGAGCGTCATTTAAAATAAGACTAGAAAAATGACTTCTTTTTTATTGGTTTTTACCAGACCTATTAATCTGTATGCACTTCTTTGACCTATTTACGCATAGTTATGTTTTATTTTTGTGAATTAATTCTCTTTCTTAGAATTATCTTTATGTTTTGCAATCCAAATTTTCCAATAATAAGTAACTTAACTAAACAATAGACATTTCAAATCAACATTAAAGAATCGACAATATCTGTATACAACTATGTAAATTAATATACCCCGTGCAAGTCACAGGTTACATGCTAGTTTTAATAAATTTGTTGATCAAACATCAGATTTTAAGATTAATTTTTCCAACAAATTATTGGTATTGTTGTTCATGAAATGCTTTCCAAATAAAATTTGATAATTTTTTGTAGCTTATGTTGTACACGATCACACGGTCATTCATCAGAGGCCAAAAAAAAAAGAAAAAGATAAAAAAAAGGAAAAGAACACTAAAATTTGAAGTTCCAAAAGAACACCACAAAATTCTGCTAAGTAAACTGTACATGTAATCACATTTGATCGAAGGTGGACGTAGTTATTATAGGAATTACATCCAATAGAGTTTACTCTTTTATAATGTGGATGAACCAAAACGTTATGCAAATCGTTCCACATTTTAGAATCAACTTTGTCAACTCTCAATTGCTCCTTGATTTGTGGCTACATTGATTTAATGCTTCTCACTATCAAATCGAAGTCATTGGAAAAATCGTATCTAATATAACGATCATAGATTTTATTTTATGAAAAGATACATGTTTAAATTTCATGAGAGGTATTTGAATATAAGATCATGAGACAAACTTACAATAATAGTAATTTTTCATTTTATCAATTCAACTGTTTGTTAATGCACTAAGATTAAAAATTACTAGCTATGACGCGTGCTCAGCCGTGCTTGATTATATCTTTTGACTCTTTAATTAAGATCAAATAATTTTATTAAATATAAAATGGTAAGTGATTTTTATTTTATAACGCATAAGGAAAAAAAAGTCATATATAATTTCGTTTTCTATGTCATATGTCAAATATAAAAACATTTTCATATCATTTATAAATGATTTGCTAATACTAGTGTGATACTTAGAATTATAATTTTAAGGATATAGAACACTTATTAATTTAGTAATTTTTCTAAATTAATAAGTCTTCTCAAATTTTCATATCAGTATTTGTAATTCATTTATAATTTTACATATGATATGAGAGCATCGTCATCCTTAAAATTACATAAAATTATTTTTTTATCAATTAAAAATTATCACGTCAGTGAATTAATAATTAAAGAAATAAATATATTATGAAATTAGTATGTAAAATAAATTAGTAAGTTAATAATGTAGTAAATAAATTCAATTTCTGCAATTACAGAATGGAGATGCTCTAAAATAGCAAGGACCCTTTTTCTATTGTCTAGTACATAAAGTTGCCAAAATTAAAGTAATAATTTCAGCATAGAGTTTACTTTCCAAATTGTCTGATTAATATTGAATAGTCAATTCAATTGTAGATTATATAGTTTAAGATACGTATGCATTTATATTTTTAGGTCGATCTAATCAATACAAATATGCACTCCAAACTTTGTTCCTCATGTGATTAATATGAAATAGCCAGTAACAGTCTTGTTTTTTTTTTTTTTACATGTGTATTGGTTTTGAGTGCTACATCAGGTCTAAATTTTCTATTTACTAATTTACATGTATATTCTGATGTGGGAATTGAAGATATGTGGCCACTGACACTATCACATTCACCAGCCTCCAGCCAAGCTTGCATTATTTTATGTGCTGTTCAAATGGAGCTAAGCTTGGTTTTGATTGGCTATAGTCAGATTTCACAGTCTAGCACACGTAATAAGTTTATTTTTGGTTAAAGATAACTCACTTTAGTATAGGTTGCTGAGATGCAAACTTAGGGAAAGAAAAGACATCAAATTCACCGAAATCTAAGATCGGAAATCTGAAAATGAAATCAAATCCACTGCTGAGAAGGGATAAAGGATGGAAGAGAAGATTGAGATCATTTTACTATTTGATAATTCTATTCATCTACAGTGGAGAGCTGCCTAATCTTTATACTATTATTATTATAGATTAGAAAGTAATTCCCTAAAGAAATGTGCGGAATTAAAGGAATTAACTTTATTGTCCGAGGTTTTTGCTTTCTTGATTCTTGTACAAATGGAAACCATTAATTACATGTTGAGATTCATTTGAATGTTTTAGAATAAAATAAGGGACTACATACACCATTCAAGTCTTTGTAGTAATACGTCAAAATATCATTTGATATTTTTGATTAATCTTAAATGTTAAATTTGAATTTTTTTAAGATATAATGCAACGATGATGTCATACTTCTTGATCGTTTAATATAAACATTAATTTTATGCGGTACATTAATTTGACAATTTTTCATAAATATTAGTTAGTATTTTGAGACAAGTTATGTTTGTGCACTTATTGTTACTTCTAAATTAATTTCTACAGTTTATCCTTCATTACATGCTTGATCTTTAACATAATGTATATTCTGAAACCTAATAATTGTCTCTCAAATAAAATCTCTTAATTTGACTATAGGTATTAAGGCTTCAAGGTTCTTGAAAACCTTAAAATCTTAATAGTTATTCTGTCGTTTGTTATTTCCATCATCACAAAGTCTTAATAACTTATTAGATAAATCTATATATTAATTATTTAAAGTATTAATACATTATGCACAAGATCGTCGATCAATATTATAAACAGAACGTCATAATAATTAATAAACAAAGGTTAAATATTTACTGCACTATTTTATTTTTAAACAGTGCAAAATGCACATTTTTAATTTTGTCAGTTACTAAGCATAACATGTCTTAATACCTCATTAAACAAAGTCTATATATTAACTATCTAAAATATTAATATTTACTTCATTATGTATTTTTAAACAATACAAAAATGCGTATTTCTAATTTTTCCAATTAATAAGCGTAACAAGTCTTAACACTTTATTAGACAAATCTATATACTGACTATTTAAAGTATTAATATTTACTTCATTATATGTTTTTAAACAATACGAAAATGTGCATTTCTAATTTTACCAGTTAATAAACATAATAAATCTTAATATCTCATTAGATAAATCTATATACAAACTATTCAAAATATTAATATTTACTTTACTATATATTTTTAAACAGTGTAAAAATACGCATTTCAAATTTTGCCAGTTAATAAGTATAACAAATCTTCATATCTCATTAGACAAATTTATATACTAATTATCAAAAGTATTAATACGTCATGCAAAAAATCATTGATCAATATTATAAACAAAATATCTTAATACTTAATAAATAAAGATCAAATGTTTATTTTCCTATATATTTGTAAAGAGTACAAAATATACACTTTCAACTTTGCCAATTAATAAGCATAACAACGCATTCATCTAGGTTTTGTTAATATTATAACACATTAAAAAAAATGTCATTTACACCAAGACACCACCATAATAGCAATAATCTATGCAATTATATAGAGACTATTATTCATAGTTGTACGGAGAGAGAGAGAGAGAGCAACAAAAAAAAAATACAAAGATGGAGGGCATAAGAGAAAAAAATTAGAATCTTCAATCATCAATTCATTTTGTCTAAATTGAGACAGAGAGAATGGAGAAGAGGAAGTTGAGAAGATGCGAAACAATTATGGGATATTACAAGAGAAAAGAGCAAGTTCAGAAATTTAACCGAAAGGTTTGATTGGTTCAGAGACAAAACTCGTAGATTTTAGTTAAGGGGGAAATATCTTTTCTCATATATTCTATAGTTACAAATAGTTACAAAGATTTGATATTGAAATATTGATGCAAACTAAATGCAGTCATAATTACTAATACGGATTTGGTAACAAATTCATTACAAAAGAAAACACAGTTGTCTATATTAATTCTTCCCATATTGCCCATCCTTAATCAAATTAGCAATTGAAAAATGGTGTACTAGAGCAAGTTTCTGTAGGTTATTAGAACACTGCAACGAGATACATATATACCAGATAACAGGTTTTGCATTAAACAGTGTTATTTACCAGAATAAAAATCTCAAGGCTACATCACAAGATCAAAAAGAGACACAAAAAGGATTTGCTAATTTCTTGAAAATTAACCGGCAATGTCAATTGCTTTCACCTCAGGCTCCTTCACCTCCTCCTTCGGCACAGTCACGGTAAGCACTCCATTCTCCATTGCCGCCTTTGCCTGGTCAACTTTCGCATCCTCCGGCAGCCTAAACCTCCTCAGGAACTTGCCGATGCTACGCTCCATGCGGTGCCATGTGTCATCACTCTTCTCATCCTTCTCTCTACCGCGCTCCCCGCTTATGCTGAGCACATTGCCATCCTCCACCTCCACCTTCACTTCTTCCTTCTTCACACCGGGAATGTCGGCCTTGAAGACATGTGCTTGTGAAGTCTCCTTCCAGTCAACACAGGCATTACCCAAAGTGGAGGTTCCATTGGCAGTCCCCAACGAGCGGGAGGCGTCGGAACCGTACTCCTGGAACGGGTCCCACAGGTCAAGGTTGAAGGGATCGAAAATGTTGCTCGGAACGATCGACATTTCAGTTAACTTGGAATGTAGAAAATAGACAACAGAATGAAGATTGTACTATGGTGATATAATGATATAATCTGATTAGTTTGAGCAAAATTATATATAGGCAAATTGAATCAAGGAAATGGTGATCTACCAAATTTCTGTAATACAGGGGTCAAGAACATTCCAGAACTCATCTAGATTTCTCTTGCTTATAATTCGAAGACACTGGTATGAGGCGCTAGACTGCTCTAGTCGCTGTCGCTACTACAAAGTATCACCAGTTTGCTTAATTACTTGCTCTAAAAGGGGAGATGCAATCATTCAATCTGTACTGGTACTGGAGGCAGATAGATAGATAGACAGATTTGAGTCAACGGTACATGTGGAGTTCGAGCAAGTTCTTGATTTTTTTTTAATTTTGGAAATAAGATGACGATGAAGTCAGTATAGAAATATGTTCTGCATATTTATCTCCGTATTAAAAATATTTATATTAAATAATTAATTTATTTATATTTTAATCTGAAAATATTTATAATTAATATAAGAAATATTTATCATTTTTTAATAAATAATTATAGAAAAATTCAAATTAAAAATTTTATTATTTAAGTAAAAATACAGGTTGTAAAATTTATAATATCAATAATATAAAATATAAATATTTTTATTAGATATAAAAATAGAAAATATAAATATATTTGAGGTGTAAATAATTTTATGTATTCATTAGAATCAAAGTTTTGGTACAAACGTAAAAAGAGAAAAGAAAAAACTCAATGAGTATTGAGCCTAACAGAATGTAAAACCGAAATCATGTTACAATTCGTTCAATATTTTGTGAAACCAAAGATAATCAAGAACTCAAGTTTGGGAAAATTCGAGGAAGATCTTCGGTAATTGAATCCGATTCGGATACAAATTGAATTAGGAATATTTTTTTAAATTTCGTCCAAAAAAATTTATTAAAAAAACTAAAATTTTCAAAAATAAAATTTTATATTTAACAAATATTTTTTTAAAAAATAAAAAATGTGTATAATGATAACAATTTAATTAATCGCATGATATTTTACGCAGAATAATACATAAAATTAATTTCATTTAAAAAGCTAAATTGTACCATATATATAAGCAGTCCAATTAATATAAATGAAGATAAAAGACAGATTAATAAAAATATTGATGTAACATGTCTAAAAAATTAAAAAACTTAATCCTCTCTTTTACGTATGAATTAGAGAAGTTCTTTAGATTGAGTTAAAATTTGACACTTTCAAAGTATATTTATATTATGAGGGATACAAATTTGAGTTTGATAAGTTCTTTAGGTTCTTTTAATTTACTATCAAGTTTGATTTCCAACTTTCTCGGATTGGGACCTAATTTCAAATTCTAAAAAAATTATTTGAATTTTTTTTTAAATTATGGGATCAAAACTCATGTCCGGGTGAGTTTTGCAACCTCTACAAAATACCATTCATCCAAACAAAAATATGTTCTGTTAATAAAAGAAATGAGAGAGATTCCTCAAATTTAATTTTAGCAACAATGGTGTTTTCTTTAAACCTATGAACTACACCGTGCTCCATATATTTACTATTAAATCACTTATGCTACTTTGTGTTTGCATCGTTTTTATTCCAAAAAAGAATAAATTTTGTGATTAATTTTGTTAATGTAAATAAAACAGTATGTGAAAAATAAAATTCTGAAAGTTAAGAGAACATAACTTTTATTTATACAAAAAAGATACACACAGTTTATTCATAATTTCACTACACACCACAAACAAGCTCCATCAAACATAACACAAAACAAAACAAATGGATGAACCAAAACCACACACACACACACACACACACACACACACCACATCTCATTGCATATCATCTCTTATCATAACATATGATATTATATCATATCATGATTAATTGATAGTAGCCCAAATTAACCAGAGATCTCAATTGCCTTCACCTCAGGCCTCCTCACAGCCTCCTTCGGCACAGTGATAGTAAGCACGCCGTTCTCCATCCCTGCCTTGACCTGATCAACCTTCGCATTCTCCGGAAGCCGGAACCTCCTCAAGAACTGTCCGCTGCTACGCTCCACTCGGTGCCACTTCTCGTTCTTCTCTTCCTTCTCTCTGCTGCGCTCCCCGCTTATCTTCAGCACATTGCCTTCCTCCACCTCCACCTTCACTTCTTCCTTCTTCACACCCGGCAAATCGGCTTTGAAGATGTGTGCTTCTGGAGTCTCCTTCCAGTCCATGCGGGCATTGACGAAGGCAGAGGTCTCACTGTCAACGGTGCTGAGAGAGCGGTTGATGTTGAAGGGGAAACCCTGGAATGAATCCCAAACATCCATAGAGAAGGGATCGAAGATGTTGCTCCTGATGATCGACATTGTTTAGGTTGAAGAGAGGGAAAAGTAATTTGAGCTTGGATTTGGAAGTAGTGTTGGTTTTGCTTTTGTTTCTCAACTGATGATGATGCTATTTGATTTGGTGCCTATTTATAGGAAGAAGGATAGCTTGGTTTATAAATCTCTCCGGAATGCTCCAGAGAAGGATTTAATGATGGATTTGTGTAATCATTCTCTTCCTCTTTTTCTGAATTCTGTGGCAATTGCTGGAGAACTCTAGGCGCTGTCTCCACCAACATACACTCTGGAAGCTGCTCAAGAGGTCTCTTCTTTTTTTTCCCTTTGAATTTGTTGGATATTTTCTGCTTTTATTCCTTGGAAATAGGAAGATTGAATATATATTGCAAACAATCAATGATTCAATGTAAGCCCAGCAGGCCATCTAATCCAATAAAAATGGTTTGTGCTATTTGGGCCTCAAAAACTGTAGCTATACAAAAACTAGCCTGGATGACAATTCGTTGCATTTTATTTTATCAAGTCAAATTTGAAGATCCAACTTTGAAGGGGACTGCACTGGACATGCCATGAAGCAAAAGGGGACTATGCTGTTATACTTTCTTTTGTGGATCATTTTTCTATTGCTTTTATTAGTGTTATTATCATCATTATTCGGTCATTACAATTTCATTAACTTGGACAGCATATTTTTAAGTTAAGGAGAAATTTTGTTCCACAAAAATTATTATCGAAAAAAAAAATTTGGATAAAAATAATAACATGTCAGGTAAATTTGGTGTTTGGATGCTGAAGCCCGATTTCAAATATTTCTTCTTTTCCTGCTGATATTTTTACAAGAAAAATGAGGGGCACACTAGTCAATACACCACCCATTTATTAAATATTACAATTTTGGGAATTCAGATTTACAGAAATAGAGATAAAATCATCTACCAGTTACAAATTTAGAACAATCTTTCTAAGCAGAAAAAGGTAATTAAGCTGGCTACAGAATTACTACAGATTAATAATTATCAATTAATTACTCAGGAATGGCACCGAGCGCTGGCTGCCAGCTGGACCGCCTCCGCAACCGTTGTCTGAGATTAGCAAACTGAAACCGGTGATACGGCCCCAAGCCACTAACCTGATCAGTTGTTCCTGTTCTTCGAGACATCTCAATTTGAAGTGGCAGCAGCGGTGGTTGCGGCGGAGACGAGACGAATAAGTCTTGTAGTGTGCACCTCAGCAATTCCTTCCGCTCCAAAGCAGTGGCTTCCATCGACCAATCTCCGAAGCAAAACAGCATCCGGAGCGGAACAGAAAGATGTAACTTCTGGTGCATTTTGCGGTTCCTGATGGATTTATCTTTGTTGGGGTTTGTTGTAAAAAAGGAACTCACTATTGCTTGTAGCTTGTTTCTTTGAACAACCTTCATCTTTTAATTAGTTGTCACATGGAAATGGAAAATTTTTTTTTTTCTGAAGGAGGCAAGTGAAGTGAAGACAATACTATTATAGTACTATTATTATATTGATTTCTTTTTTTGGGGGGGTGGGACCACAATGCTTATTTTTTTATTTTTGGATGTTGCTTTCGGTTTGGTTTGATGTGGTGTTTCATCTCGAATTGTTTCTTTCCTCTCTTTTCCATCTCTTAGAGGGAATTTAGGCCTCAATTCGATTGGTGGTTATAGATTGAGATAGGTCAATTTGCATAGTGATGGTCATGCAAATTGATTCCAATTATACGAGAAAGCTTCACTAAACAACACGGGATTTGAGGTTAGCTCTTGGGGAAAATCCTATTCCTACACAGCACTTTTTGGTGCAAATATAATCTCTGCATTATTCGTTTGAAATTTGTGTTAACACTTATCCTTAAAATTTCATGAAAATTTAAAGGTGAGGGATATGAGCAGGAGCATACTACATAAAATTCATTTTACATTTTCTTACAATCAGGGGGGGAAATGCATTAAAATTGTACATGTTTTATGCATATTTTTTTTAAATATGATACATATAATTAGTTTTGGTCTAGTATCATTTTTATCTGATCATCTTTTACAAAATTTTTAAAATTTTCATTTAGAACACATATATAAGTACATTTTTTTTAAAGTAATGCCACCTAGTAAAGCACTAAACTTTGGCTCCCATATCAGTCTTTTCCTACCAAATCCAATATTTTTAAAAATAAAAAAAAATAGAGATGACTCTGCCCCAAAATTAGATAACGTTTTCCAAAATCATAGGTTAGTGTCTAAAAAAAGATGGAAAAGCCAGTAAAACCATCCGGTTAACCAAAACCAAACAGTCTACACCATGACTACCTCACTTTGACTTGAGATCCCCACCAACAAAATTTATTCCACTCCTAACAGTCCCTCAAAGTTGTACATTTTGTTACTTTTTAGTGTATTCTCAGGAGAAAAAGAGTCCAATCTGAGAAAAAAAAGCTGTCTTATGATTTATCTCTTTATACCATAGAGAAACAATTTGTTGCAGATTAAAATTGGTTGCTTTCTTTTTTTTTTTTTGCAAAAGCCCCTAATTAGCATGTCATGCATGCCCTGGCCATGATTAGCATGTCTACACCATGACTATCTCACAATTTTTTTTTTTGCTTTTATACTTGATGCAAAAAAGTCGACTGTAACATGTCAGAAGTATGTATGCTGTTGTGAATTTCAGATTGAATAATTTTTCATCAAAATATTCACCTTGTCTTAAATGAACAATTTAAGTTCAATATTATATATATACACACACCAGATTTTGCAGATTGAACCATCAAATATAAAGAATTTTCATAACCAATGCAAAATATTGCTTTCTTTTATTTATCGTTAGATATTTGAGCTGACAATGCTAAGATAATTAGGGGCATATATTGATCGGACAGATTGCATATTTATATTTAGTTCTTTGATTGCTCATTTTTTTCACCTCAAGAATAGAAACCAGTATCCTAGCAATCAACATAGTTTTCCTGATATTGACAAGGACAGTACCAAAGAGTTGCAGCTAATATTCTGATTGTCAAATAACCCATATCATTTATTTATTGCACACACTGAGAAACAAATTAACAAAGTATATACTGTGAAGGCCATAATATCATACAAAAAAGCTCTGCAGAATATCTACAGCTCATGGATAGCAATAACAGCAGTTCTCATGCATCTGAGACATACTGGTAAATCAAGTACTTGTATTAGGAGTTGTCGAGTGACTCATCCAATCACTCATCACTGTGTTTGGAGAATAAATTGCGTCCGTCTCCAACAAGTGAGCCTCTTCCTTACTCGGGATAATCTCCACCACATTCTCTCCTTTGTAACCGCCATTTTGTATCTCTCTCAACACCTCTAAAATCTCCTTCATAGATGGCCGCATATCTCTATCTGACTGTAAGCACCGAAATGCCAGTTCTGCCACCAAAGAAACCATCTTCCTCACCTCTGGATCAGACTGGAACCCAAGAGCGGTGTCCGCCAACTCATCTAGCTCATCCCTCTGTATTTTGTTCAAAGCGAGATGAGCTAAATTAATCTCATCCCTGCTCCTGGTCATATCCACAGCCGGTTTTGATGATATCAACTCCACCAAGACAACTCCAAAACTGTAAACATCGCTTTTATCAGTAAGCTGATAACACTCGTGGTACACCGGGTCGACATACCCCGGCGTTCCCTGGGGAACAGTTGATACATGAGTCACATCCAAGGGGAATAATCTTGACAAACCAAAATCACCGACTTTGACATGGAACCCATCATCAAGCAAGATATTATTTGTTTTAACATCACGATGAATAATCTGGGGCTCCACTGCATGTAGATAAGCCAAAGCATCGGCTGTCTCGACAGCAATAGACAGGCGGATGGGCCAGGTGAGGATGTTCTCACTCGAGCGGGGCCCATGGAGGTGGTCAGCAACAGTGCCATTGGGAACAAACTCGTAGACCAGAAGCAGCTCGCGGCTGGTGTGGGCCGTGCAGCCATAGAGAACGACAAGGTTGGGGTGGTGGAGACGGGAAAGGATTTCAACTTCATTCATAAATTGCTCGATCCTTTTGTGGGTATTCTTGTACAGACGTTTTACTGCAACTACACGGCCATCCCTTAGTTTTCCTGTTAACATTTGGCATTGTTATTTTCTGATTGTAAGAACTCAAGTCACATACTGGCCTCATAAGTAATCAGGCCAGTTTAAAAGTGCAAAAATACTTAAGCCAAACCAGTAAGATGTATAATGCCAGCACTGAACTGGAGACTAAGTTACTAACCTCATCAGTCCCAGTCTATGCTGGTTAACACACTCATAAAAGCTTGTTTTCTCGCTTCCTAGAATGCCATTTATTTTTTCTTTTTCATGTAGTAAAACCTTTAATTTTTTTTTCTTTTATTCAGTGGAACTTAAGAGTATCTAACTTACAAAAAAGGACAAAAATTAGCAATGTAGTCAAACTAACAATATTTAGGGTAAAAATGCTACATGAGCAATAATGTTTACTACCTTACTCATAATGAAGAAAGTCAGAACTGATTATACATACCTTTATATACAATTCCAAAGCCACCATCGCCGAGTTCTTTTGATGCACTAAATCCTTCAGTTGCTTCCCCAAGTTCCTCATAGGAGAAAATCTGTGTATATTGCGGTTCAGGCATCTCTAGGTCACGAAAGTACCGATCAGAAGTGTTTCCTTGCATGAGAAGTTTTGAGGAAGATGAGAGAATCTTCAATTTCTTGTGCTTGTGCAGGAGTAGACAGAGAAGGCACACAAGTAGTCCAGCAATTCCCACAGTTACACCTGCTATATAACAAACAACTTCATGTGTAAATTACGAGCTCTTTTAGAACTAGAAAATTAGATAGTTTTAGAGTCATTCAAAGGTTATAAATGTTAGAACGTTCTCAATTTGTGACAACTAATAATCCAAAAGTTCTCTCAAAAATGTCCCATTCAGAAAAAAAAGATAGGAAGGAGCACAGTCCAAATAAAGAAGTATTATTTGATATTTTCATGAAATCTTATATTTATATATTATAAGCTTTTTTCAAGATAAGATCAATTATGACGAAGAACAAATATCCTTACCTAACAGAATCTTTTTCCATGGTGCATGACTTTTTTTTCCTGTATTACCTACAATAAAAAATAAAGAGTAAAGTGGAGAGTAATTAGTACCGGAATCTCAAAATTCCAGAGTATATACATTAGTGCAAGAGATGAGATACAAACCAAAAGAGAAGAAAAAAAGAAGAACTCCAGTGCTATGAATTGGAAACACATTACGAGCTTCAAGAAACAATTACTATAAGAAATACAGGTGACTCTTATGTAGCAAGCCACTAACCTTTAGGTCCATCACACCCTTCCCCACAGTTGCCTCCAACCATGCTATGATTGAAGCATCCTTGCTGAGAAAGAAGGTTATAGGAATACTGACCCGACAAGAGAATCACACTGCCATCCTCATCAACTGAAAAAGTCCACAGAAAAGATGCATTTGGAGGATTTTTTTGACAGTATGGAGGAAGATGTTCACCAGGTTTAGCTGAATAGTTCAAGGTATATTCTCCATCAAGGATCGGGCTTTGGTAGGACAGATTTGGAGAGCCGCAAAAGTGTGTGATGTTATCGCTAATTGATGAAAACTGGTCATAATTAAAGTATCCATGAGATTGAGTTAGAATCGAGAATAGGAGGTTTCCGCAGCTGGATGAAGTTAAGTCTTTTTCAAGTGTTGGATCACGAACTATTAACTTGTTTGGGGAGTTGAGGTCTGGGGCATAGAGAATATTTTCCAAAGGAAACCAGAAATAGTTCCTGACATAGCCAAACAGATGCACTCGCAGGCTCTCATCAGAATAATTGCACTCGATATTTATGGCACTCTCACAGAAATCCTTTGTGTCATTTATTAGGTGGAAAGGAGGATTGATCTCAATAGATCTATTACATGGATAATCACGTGGTAGTGGCGGTTGTGGGCATGAGCTAGATAAGCTGGGGTGAAGGAAGAACAGGGAAGCAAGACAGATAAATGAGAGAGACATTAGGAAAAATCGAGCACATAAAAGAAATAGAAGTCCCTTAGAAGATGATACGGAACACAGGGCAATGCATACATAGTAAAGTGGCCGCACAATGTTATAAAATCTCTCTGGAAAAGTCAAAGAAGTCAAGTACTCACTGCCATGACATATAATTTCAATATCAGAAGGGAAGTTTCTTGCAAACTTCCTCTCAGGAACTACCTGTGACTATTAAAAGACTTAAAGATGGATTACCAAATATATACATATAGCCCAGTGGAAGCTAAGTTTTTTTATATACTCTCTCCTCTCTAAAATATCTAACAGAAGCCCAATTGAATATAAGTGCCTTCAAGAACTCTAAATATCTACGAGAGAATTCAACTACTGAAAAGAATAGTCATTCTCAAAATATTCGACAGGACTCAGAATTACGTGTATACTGGGCAGTTTTAGAGGGGAAGGAAATAACAATTAAGGTAATAAAAAACATATATGGCCATAAAAGGGAGAAGACTTGGTCCAAGTCTTCTCAGGTTTACATCAGGAAACCACCATCACATTAATTTTTCCAACCATATTCAAAAGAGAATTGTTCTAGCACCTTAATTTCAGTATGAAAGCCTGTCTATAGATTGACTTCATAGTTGACTACAGAAGAAAAAACAAGGTTAATGGAAGTACGAGATAGGATCTGGGTTTAGACTTTAGAACACCTATGAAAGAGGATTTACGAGAAACTGTTTGTATCAAGACAATATATTTGGGACGAAAACTTTAGAAGAACTAAATCAGGTGATCACTTGCAACATCTCTTTTCATTTTACTTGAAAGTCCGGATGTATCTGGTTTGGTGAAGTATGACGCTTCAAGTGATTTTAATCTTTTCAAATTTTTGCGGGAAGAAAACAGGGTTGGTAGTAATGCGGTAGTGTGCTTGCCCATATGTACCTTGTCCCCATCGACCACTGACCTAATTCCAAACCTTTTGTTAAATTTCCTTTTGATATTCAAATAAAGGGAGGTTTCAATTTATTCACTCATCATTGAGAAAGGCCACAACTGCCTGACAAGAAAGCCTACATTATAGGCGGTGATGACGGTTGCAGTCCCGGTTGTGTTGTGGCAGCTGAGAAGAGACGGAGAAAACTAAGTATAAACAGATCTTTTGATACAGCCACCATGCAAAAAGGAAGCCCGTCTGGGAGTCCATGAGTGTAGTTCACATCACTTAGTAGCTCTCTCAGGCATTTAATCAAACACTTTTGTGAATATGTGATGAAGTGTGTTTTTAGGGGGATCTGCCAAAGCAGAGAAAGCGCAAAAGATGAGAGCACGATCAAGTGGAGGATGAAATATGGTGGTCGGGTGCATGTTGGATGGTGGGGAAACGTATGGAAGTTGGCTAATAAGCTCTCTCTCTCTCAGAGGCAAATGATCGAACACCTGGTATGCATCGAGGAGGGCGCCGCTCGAGGGGAGTGCGTGCCATCCATTTTGAATCAGACAGTCTATATCATAATATCTCATCTAATATAAGCCAGAACTGCCCGAATTAATAAGAGAGAATCCATCTATCTCGTTCGATCTGAGATAAGATGAGCCCCTAAGATCTCTTCTGAGTTAGTTCCATGAACTCCGTTAAATTGGAGAGGAGCAAGTGCATGTTCATTGTTTGGGATGCCAAAATTCGAACGAATATCATTCGGACGCCATGGTCAACTGGTAAAGCGTGTCACGACAAATGAAAAATATCGCTTTCTTAAATGGTTATAAACTGCTTGTATTGCTATTTTTTGAAATTTACACACGGAGGTTTGAAACTGTTTTAAATTACAACCATAGTCATAAGTTTTTTTTTTTATAGAAAAAATGAGGGTATCATAGTCATAAGCTAAACAGTGAATGTAATGCTATTATTTATATACGAGTTAGTTTTGCTTTGAAGCAGCAGCTCTAAACATGGAGTTTATGTTATAACCAAACAAGAAAAAAAAAACTAAACCGAATAAATTTCAGGTTGCAGCCAATAAAGTAATTTATAATATATTTTTAATATTCCGTGGCTAAAAGTATAAAATAAACATGTTATGTTAGGCAGTAATATGTGAATTTCATGAGAATGTCATTGATGGACTCTCAATATAGCACCAACTACCAAACAAAATTAAAATTTGAAAAGAATTCCGTGAGACCTGAATTTATGATTTGGCTACTATGACGATATACCATCACGGACTTCCCTTTTCTCAGGAAGTAAATAAAAATCATAATTTTTTTAAATACTAGTACAAATTATATTATTCGTATAATTTATAACAATCTATGAATAACTAAGATATTTAAAAAAGAAGTAATAATTTCACCACTTATCTACATTCTAAATGCATTCATATTTTTTTCAAAAAAATTTGTACCGTGAAAAATTACGCTTGCATATTTAAAATTTTTTTTTATTTCATCACATGAAGAATAATTTGTTGTTGGTGAAACCAATACAAAATTATTTTTCATTATTTTTTATTTTTAAGAAGAAATCAATATATACAATGTCTTTTATTTTTGGCATCGAAAAGTATTCTTGTTTTAGGTTAAGAAATAATTGTACGAAAATAAGGTTTACATAATTACTTACTTGTGAATTACATAATTACTTACACTATCAGAAAAAAAGACTTTGGTAACGGTTATAAAATGCATTCAGCACTGGTTATGGAACCGGTGTCAATAGAAGAGTCGTTGAAAGTTAGCAACGGTTGTTCAAATAATCGTTATTAAAGTAGAACCTTCAGCACTGGTTATTAACAAATAATCGTTTTCAAAAGTGACCTTTTGCACCTGTTATTATCAAATAACCGGTTCAAAGCTTACTTTTGGCACCGATTTTTATCAAATAACTGTTGTCAAAGGATAACTTTTGGCACCGGTTTCTACTAAATAACAGGTGCCAATTCTCTTTTTTTTTTTAATTATTAAACCCCCTACAACCATTGTTTTTTTTTAAATAACCACTGCTGAATTTAATTTTTTTTTATTACCTGTTCATTTTTTGTGACTAGCTTAGTAATTGCTAGTCGAAATTAGACATATATATGTCATGCATATACAAGAATCACAAAATATTAATGAATTAATTTAATTACAAATAAATATAAATAATATTAACACAATCACAATATTAAAATTATACAATCACACAATCACATACTTCAAATTCACACAATTAACAAATAAAAAATATATTTGCAATATACAAAATTAAATAGTATAAGCAAGAAATATCGCAACCATACCTCGTACCTCCTCGATGTCACTCGAGGAGTATGACGAGGGCTCCAAAGCCTGTAAAAAGAAAACTATAAATTGATACAAAATAAAACATAATTAAATTGAAAAATCTAATAATTCCTAAAAGTCACCTAACAATCACATCTAGTCAGACTTCTTCGATTTCTTTGATTTTCTCTTTTGGGTCCACAATCCTTCTTCATGATCTGAATGTAAATAGGTTGCTTTAAGATTATCGTCAATTGGCACGGATTCGATACCAGTGGAAAATGAAGGAATTTCGTCGAAATGATCGTAGTCTTCTTCGTCTATAACGTCTCAAATCCCAACAATACGTCTTTTACTCGAAAGGACAACATGCTATTTTTTATCGGTCGGGTCAATAACGTAAAACACTTACTTTGCTTGTTTTGTTAGTATAAAAGGGTCATCGTGATATTCCAATCAGCTAAAATCAATTGATATAAACCCATCTTTGTCTCTTCGGATTTCACGTCAGTTCTCAATCCATTTACAAAAAAATAAGGAGATTCTAAATTTGACATAATCTAGTTCCCATATCTCTTCAATCCAATCATAATACGACATTGAAGTATTTTGATCACTTGATAAAGCTATTAATGTCACTCCACTATTTTACACAGTGCTCTTGCCGTCCTGTTGCTTTGTGTACCATGTAAACCCATTTATGTCGTATCCTACCATGAAATTGACTCAACAACAAATTTTGTTGGTAGGTGTGCACTGTCGCTCCGGGAACATATGCCAGCCATTTCAGAGTTTCACTGACGGTCTGAGATGTCTGGGAATTTACTCTGTCTTCGAACCATTTAACAAATGTTACATTGTGCTTGTTGGTAACCCATCCTTCACTTCTCAAGAGATTATGTTGTCACAATTCGACTAAGTGCTCAATCACGTACGGGGTTACATCGACGATGTGTTGCAGGATCTTGAGATGTGCTTTCTGTCGCAACTTATGACCTACTTTGACAAGTTTGTACCCAATTATACTAGCACCTTAGAGTCTACCCTCATGCCGAGATTTGGGAAGGCCAATAGGTTCAACGTCGGCCAGATAATCTGTATAAAATTCAATGACTTCTTCGACAACATACCCTTCAACAATACTTCTTTTAGGCCGAGACCGACTTCGGACAGTTCCTTTCAATTGACCCATTGTCCTCTCCAAAGGATATATGTGTCGCAAGAATGGAGGGCCACAGAGTTTTATTTCCCTTAGGTTGAGTCATTACATAAATTTTCCTTTAGGCCACCTATTTCGAACAGTTCCTTTAGGCCGAGTCATTACATAAATTTTCAAAAATTTTGGGAATGTCAACAAAATCTGCTGCAACATCATTCATCATTTCATCATATTCATTATGTTCCATACACTGTGTACTATCTAAATTTTCGACATTTTCACCCCCCATTTCAGACTGTACATCTGTGCCCGGATCTGAAAATTATTCTGAGTCGGGTACAGTCCTGCTCGGCCCGGCATTAATCGATTCTTCAGAGCTCTCACCATGCCATACCCATTGGGTGTATCGTTCCTTAAATCCACGACGACTTAAATGATCTCTCACGTCTTCGACATTCCAAAATCTTCGCAAGTTTTGACAATCCCGACAAGGACATAGAATTGTACAGTCATCCCTCCGCCTCATATTTTACTCGGCAAAATCCACAAAATTCCGAAGTCCTGTCAAATATTCGATTGTATCCCGCTTAATTCCATACATCCAATTACTACGATCCATCTGCAAAAAATAATTATTCTTAATTATGCATGCGTGCAATATTAGGTTTTAGGGTTGAATATATAAACAAGGCTTCATGCTGGCTAACCATTCTAACCCACTCTTTCAATACTTTATCTCATTAGTGAACATACGCTAGCCAATCTGGTGTTTGAGAAAAATCCGACAGTATTTTCCCTCAGCTCCCCAGGTACGCAAACGCACACGTGCATGTACGTACGTACCCGTAGGAACAATCTAGGAAAATGCTGCTGGATTTTTCTCAAACACCAGATTGGCTAGTGTATGTTCACTAATCCTAAATGAGACAAAGTATTCAAAGAATAGTCCCAACGGAGACTATTCGAGATTAACCCCCATTGGGTTAATCTCGAACGAGTACCGACCTAATGGGGTATATAAGTTATGATAAATTGGTGCATATACGACAATACTACTACAACTCAAATGCAGCTAATAACTAATTAATGCTATATAATAATATATGATGAAAAAATAATTCACTAATTATAATTAGTGTATATAATTAATCAAATATATACTAAATAAAAGAATTAAATTAACCTTAAAATAGTAGGGAAAGGCGGAGGCCGGGGTTAGGGTGTGCGAGCCGGTACTAGTGTTGTGCCGGTGCTAGTGCGTGTTGGTGGTGGGAGCTAATTTAATTGCATTAACTTTGTGTTATGGTGAAATTATTGAGATTTTCGGCAAAGTATGAAATGACAAACAAGCTCTGGGGGAGGAGGAACAGTATTGAGACTTTCGGAAACGGTTATTAGAGAAAAACAGGTGCTGAATGTATGCGCATTAAAAAAATAAACAAACATTCAGCACCGGTTACGATGCAAAACAGTTACTGAAGGTCCAACGGGCAGGAGATTTCCCTCCAAAAAAAATAAAAAAAAGAGGAGATTCGGCAACAGTTGTTTAAACAACCATTTGTGAAAGGTGACTTTCAGCACCGATTTTCTCAGAAAATCCGGTGCTGAAAGTTTTTATTTTTTCATTTTCTGGGCAGCATTTTCGCACCAATTTTTCCTTAAAAACTGTTGCTGAAGGTTTGACATTCGGCACCGATTTTTTTAGTAAATCGGTGCTGAAAGTCTTTTTTTTTTTCCGGGCAACCATTTAGCAGCGGTTGTTTATTAACAACCGTTGTTAAAGTGTTCATATATATTTTCGAATTGCCACCAGACACTTTTATTAACGATTTTCTTGAATAACTGTTGCAAAAAGAACGTTTATGAAAGTTGTTTTTGTAGTAGTGTTACTTGTGCATTCTAGGCTGCCAAGTTTCCCCTAAACATCAACAAAGAGAAAAATCCATCAATGGAGTGCCTTTCTGGGGATTAAGGCACGCTGAGCCAACTCCATGCATTGATGGGTGAACGAAATATTGAGACAGGAGGAAAAAGGAACGAAAGATACATGCTAGCAGATGTGTTCTTGGGTAGCCGTGATACATGGGAAAGTATCCTAGAGTGTGATAACTGATCCTTTGTATCAAAACTACAGGTTTGGCTAAATTATGAAATTATGGCGTCTTTCAAGAAATTACTGGGACATCCTATTACAAGTATAACGTATAACAAATCTGCAATGACATGATTCGAACAAAATTTCAAATACTTACACAATAATAATCTTATACAGTAAAATTTTGTCATTTAAAACCAAACTTCATGTACTAGAAGTATCTGCTGATAATATTGTGAAATGAGGTGGAGAAGAGAGGTATGGTTTCGGTGGCATTTCCAACTCATCTAATCCTTTCCCCAACATTTCAACAACTCTACTTATCGAGGGACGATTGGCCGGCATTGTTTGTGTACACCATAAGCCAACCATCCCCATCTTCTTTGCAATTTCTTCATTTCCAATTGATCCATCACAAGCTTCAATTTGACAACCTTCAGCTAGACAATCGTAAAGCCAATGTGGAAAGTACACTCGACTTGGGTTTTCAACACTAGGCTTGGCATTCCTTCTTCCTCCAACCATCTCAAGCACCATCATCCCGTAGCTATATACATCAGATTTCGTTGAAATGACCCCAAAACTCCTCGAAAACACTTCGGGAGCAATGTATCCAATGGTTCCCCTCATCTCAGCCATTGAAATAATGCTCTCTTTTGGGGGGCACAATTTTGCCAAACCAAAATCAGCAATTTTGGGGTTAAAATCTTCATCCAGCAAAATGTTCTGAGGCTTGATATCAAAATGCACAATACGTGCGTTACAACCTTGATGTAAATACTCTAAACCTCTTGCAACACCGATTGCAATTTCATATAGCTTCTCCCAACCAAGAACGGATTTTGGATTTTCACAGTAGATGTAATTGTCTAGTGATCCTTTCGGTATATATTCATAAATTAGAGCTTGCTTGGACCCCTCAATGCAAAATCCAAGGAGACTTACAACATTGACGTGAGAAGTTCTGCCAATGCTCAGAACCTCATTCAAAAACTCCTCTCCTTGACTCGAAGAGTTGTGCAAAATTTTGACAGCAACCACGTGGCCATCCGACAGTTTTCCTTTGTATACGGTGCCAAAACCTCCTTTGCCTAGTGATTCTTGAAAGGAGTGTGTAATTTTCTTGACCTCTCCATAGTTGTATCTTTTTGGAGCAAATGATCCGTATTTTTCTAAGAGCATTTCAATGTTTTCTTGAGGCCTGTATTTGCTCGATAAAATCCATTTTGCATGGCTTTTGCAACATTGAAGCATTAAAATCAAAATAAGACCTGCCACGATGAATGTTAAAGATCCTACTACGATACCTATGATAAAACAAAAATACAAGTAATTAGTATATATACACATTACAAATTATAGCGTGGAAAATTTTTAATTGTTTTTATAACTAACAGGTCTGTTGCTAACACAATAAAAATTATAACAAGTAAGAGGGTCATGAACTGGCAAAAAATCTCTTGCATCTATATCTCATTGAATTAATGAATAAATGGTAAATGAAAGTAAATTACCTTTTGCTTGCTAGAATATTTTATCTGGATCTTAATGAGAGAATATTGGAGCACTATTGTCAGTCTTATAAATTCACAGCGAAGAAATCTTGTAAGCCAAAAATACTTATTCTATTACCCTACTTACTTTTCTTTTACTTTGACATTTCTTTTCTATTGTGGACTGTCACGTGAAGCTTAGTAAAATGTAAGTAAATATAACATAATATTGCTTAATTATAAAATAAAGTCGCTTGGTGAATTTTTTTTGTCATCACATTTGATTAAGTGAAGTGAACTGAAATAGAGGTCACAAAAAGCATGTAATTGAATAACAGAATGAAAAGATCAGCTGCAAGCTAAATAATATCTTACCAATTATTATATCAATTATGATGGAGAACAAATATCCGTACCTAAAAACAGAGTCCTTTTCCCTGGTGCTTGTCTTTTTTTTCCTGTATTACCTACAATGAAAAATAAAGAGTTCAGTGGAGAGTAATTAGTACCGGAATCTCAAAATTCCAGAGTATATACATTAGTGCAAGAGATGTGATACAAACCAAAAGAGAAGAAAAAAAGAAGAACTCCAGTGCTATGAATTGGAAACACATTACGAGCTTCAAGAAACAATTACTATAAGAAATACAGGTGACTCTTATGTAGCAAGCCACTAACCTTTAGGTCCATCACACCCTTCCCCACAGTTGCCTCCAACCATGCTATGATTGAAGCATCCTTGCTGAGAAAGAAGGTTATAGGAATACTGACCCGACAAGAGAATCATACTGCCATCCTCATCAACTGAAAAAGTCCACAGAAAAGATGCATTTGGAGGATTTTTTTGACAGTATGGAGGAAGATGTTCACCAGGTTTAGCTGAATAGTTCAAGGTATATTCTCCATCAAGGATCGGGCTTTGGTAGGACAGATTTGGAGAGCCGCAAAAGTGTGTGATGTTATCGCTAATTGATGAAAACTGGTCATAATTAAAGTATCCATGAGATTGAGTTAGAATCGAGAATAGGAGGTTTCCGCAGCTGGATGAAGTTAAGTCTTTTTCAAGTGTTGGATCACGAACTATTAACTTGTTTGGGGAGTTGAGGTCTGGGGCATAGAGAATATTTTCCAAAGGAAACCAGAAATAGTTCCCGACATCGCCAAACAGATACACTCGCAGGCTCTCATCAGAATAATTGCACTCGATATTTATGGCACTCTTACAGAAATCCTTTGTGTCATTTATTAGGTGGAAAGGAGGATTGATCTCAATAGATCTATTACATGGATAATCACGTGGTAGTGGCGGTTGTGGGCATGAGCTAGATAAGCTGGGGTGAAGGAAGAACAGGGAAGCAAGACAGATAAATGAGAGAGACATTAGGAAAAATCAAGCACATAAAAGAAATAGAAGTCCCTTAGAAGATGATACGGAACACAGGGCAATGCATACATAGTAAAGTGGCCGCACAATGTTATAAAATCTCTCCGGAAAAGTTAAAGAAGTCAAGTACTGACTGCCATGACTTATAATTTCAATAAAAATGGGAAGTTTCTTGCAAGCTTCCTCTTAGGAACTACCCTTGACTATTAAAAGACTTCAAGATGGATGATCAAATATATACATATAGCCCAGTGGAAGCTAAGTTTTTTTATATACTCTCTCCTCTCTAAAATATCTAACAGAAGCCCAATTGAATATAAGTGCCTTCAAGAACTCTAAATATCTACGAGTGAATTCAACCACTGAAAAGAATAGTCATTCTCAAAATATTCGACAGGACTCAGAATTACGTGTATACAGGGCAGTTTTAGAGGGGAAGGAGATAACAATTAAGGTAATAAAAAACATATATGGCCATAAAAGGGAGAAGACTTGGTCCAAGTCTTCTCAGGTTTACATCAGGAAACCACCATCACATTAATTTTTCCAACCATATTCAAAAGAGAATTGTTGTAGCACCTTAATTTCAGTATGAAAGCCTGTCTATAGATTGACTTCATAGTTGACTACAGAAAAAAAAAACAAGGTTAATGGAAGTACGAGATAAGATCTGGGTTTAGACTTTAGAACACCTACGAAAGAAGATTTATGAGAAACTGTTTGTATCAAGACAATATATTTGGGGCGAAAACTTTAGAAGAACTAAATCAGGTGATCACTTGCAACATCTTTTTTCATTTTACTTGAAAGTCCAGATGTATCTGGTTTGGTGAAGTATGACACTTCAAGTGATCTTAATCTTTTCAAATTTTTGCGGGAAGAAAACCGGGTTGGTAGTAATGCGATAGTGTGCTTCCCATATGTACCTCGTCCCCATCGACCACTGACCTAATTCCAAACCTTTTGTTAAATTTCCTTTTGATATTCAAATAAAGGGAGGTTTCAATTTATTCACTCATCATTGAGAAAGGCCACAACCGCCTGACAAGAAAGCCTACATTATAGGCGGTGATGGCGGTTGCAGTCCTGGTTGTGTTGTGGCAGCTGAGAAGAGACGGAGAAAGCTAAGTATAAACACATCCTTTGATACAGCCACCATGGAAAAGGGAAGCCCATCCGGGAGTACATCACATCACGTAGTGGCTCTCTTAGGCATTTAATCAAACACCTATGTGAGTATGTGATGAAGTGTTTTTTCAGGAGGAGTTGCCAATGCAGAGAAAGTGCAAAAGACGATAGCCATGTTCAAGCGGAGGATGAAACATGGTCGGGTGCATGTTAGATGGTGGATAAATGTATGGAAGTTGGTTAATAAGCTCTCTCTCTCTCTCTCAGAGGCAAATGATCGAGCACCTTGTATGCATTGAGGACTGCGCCGCGCGAGGAAGAAACTAATTAATTTTTCGTTTCATGGGGCCGTCTCCAAGGGGAGTCTGTGCCATCCATTTTGAATCAGACGGTGTATATTTGTAATATCTCCTCCAGTATAAGCCAGAACTGCGCGAATTCAATAAGAGAGAATCCATCTATGGCATTCGATCTGAGATAAAATGAACGGTTAAGATCTTTTCTGAGTTAGTTCAATGAATTCCGTTAAATTGGATAGGAACATGTTCATTGTTTAGGCCGCTAAAATTCGAATATCATTCAGTCGCCATGGTCAACTGGGAAAGCATGTCACGACAAATGAAAAATATCGCATTCTTTGAATGGTTACAAACTACTTGTATTGCTTATTTATTATTTATTGAGAGGGATAACTTAATAATGATTATTTTGATAATGAATTTTTAAATAAATTTTAAAAAAATTTAAAAATGGAAAACAAATTTATTAACATATTCTTCACCATATAAATTAATCGTATTTCACATTTCATATGATTTAAGTTAAATTTGATATTTCATCAAAGTCCGTCAACAATTTGTATTAATAAAAAAAGAAGCTAAACAGTGAATGTATTGCTTGCTATTTATATGAGTTAATTTTGAAGCAGCAGCTCTAAACATGGAGTTTCATGTTATAACCAAACAAGAAAAGAAAAGCTAAACGGAATAAATTTCAGGTTGCAGCCAATATATTAATTTATAATTCTTTTTATATCCGTGGCTAAGATTATAAAATAAACATATTATGTTACGTGACTAAGAGTGTAAAATAAACATGTTATGTTAGGTGGCAATGCAGAGATTTTCATGAAAATGTGCGTGATGGACTCATCAATAAAGTATCAAACAAAATTAAAATTTTAAAATAACTCAATGAGATTTAAATTTATGATTTGACTATACTATTACTATGAGGATATATCATGATGGAGATATGGCCTTTTATAATGCAATATAATTAAATATATCAAAATTCTGATATTTTTAGAAAGTAAATAAAAAATCATATTTTTTTTAAACACTTGTACAAATTACGTTATCTGTATAATTTATAACAATATGTGAATAATAAGATGATTAGAAAACAAAAATGATTAGGGAACTATTCTCGACTCTGGTGTCATCTATGTAGCCTCTACATGGAATTCATATCCTCTGTATTAATTGACTATTTCACTAAATAAAGTGGGTATAAATTGAATGAAAATAATACTCAATATATTGTAATAAATGATTTTAAAATTCGTACTAAATACGAAGATTTTGTCCAATAGAGTTGATGTCATTGCTTTGAAAAAGTGTTTCCGCTGATTTTCTATGGCACTAGCTTTACATATTAGGTGTCGAAAGACTGTATTTGACTATTTTATCGTCCGCTACACAAAAAGATGCACGCCTAACGGAACAATTACTGGCATGGTGGTACACGGTCTTAAAAATGTGAATTATTATTTGCTTATCGTTAACATGTTTTAAAAAAATTTGTAAATTTGAAAAAAAAAATTCTGCTGCGCGGTTTTTATGTTAACTAAATTGATTTCTATGAAGAATAATATCTGTAAAAGTAAATTTCCTTCTTGGATTGCAGATTGTAAATTTTTTTATTTAATCAATTTTTTTATCCAGTGTTTTTTTATTTAACCCCGGCTAGGAACATGAAGTTCGTACAAATGGGGGTCAATTGACGCCAGTGTTTTTCTTGAAACAACACTAATTTGTTAATGATTTTATTATACTTTTTATACAAATTAGTAAATTAACTCATTATTGACCCCATATAATCACAAAAATTTTACATTATTGACCCCATACAAAAACTCTCACAATACTGGCTCCCATTTAAAAGCACAAAAAAAAAATAAAAAAATTCTGTCTTCATCCCTGAAAAACATTCTCAACCTGAATGTGACGTCGAATTTTATTCAATATTCAAAGGGTAGGTGGTACTTAGAGCAACAGTCAAAACATGAATGATACAGACTTCAAAAGCATATTCAATAATCTAGTATTAGTAAGCAATATAATCTAGTATTAGTAAGCAATAAGCTATAATTCCATTCAAGAAAGTAATAGGCTATAACTGGAAATGCCTTGTACTGGAACTTCAACAAAGGCCTAGTGTTCTTGCAAGCTTAACAAGAATAGACAGTTTTTTACCTTGATGGTGATGTATAGTTATAAATTAATCAGCAATTTAAGGATTAATTGACCGACCGAGACAGATAATATAATTTAATTTAGATAGTGAAAGATGACTATATTGAATAAGATGTGTAGTAACTACTACATTGTATTTTCATTACGCACAATGATTTGTCATGAAATAAGAACATAGTATTTGTATTAGAAGTAAAATTCAAATTTGCAAAACTAAATAAACATGGCCTCTAAAATGTCAGTTTAAAGAACTGACAGGGAAAGGAGAAACTTCCATGAAAAATTTAACTATACTGACAATGCAGAAGTCCTAATCATGTTATTTAAAAAAAAATACAAAAATTTTAGAACAGTTGAGCCATCGATCTCGGTGTACTGTCATGTAATTAATTCTGTAAGTCTATATACTACATGTACATCGCGCCAGTAACCATAAAAGTTACCGTAGTCGAACAAACGAAATACGGACAAAATTACATGTGCACATAATATATATCAACTCTATATATTATAAATAAACCCAGTAACTATAATGTAGTAGTAATTTGATAGGAAACAGTACTGGTGCCTCATCCACTAGTACTGTTAGGTGTTGTAGAGCTGCTTTTCCAACTATCAGTCATCATATCAGAAGAAAGGTTTGTATCAGACTTTAACAGATAAGTTTCTTCCCTTGTCACATTTTCCTTCACCATTTTATCTCCATTAATGTAGTCACCATTTTCAATTCTTTTCAGTGTCTCCAAAACCTCTTTAATAGATGGTCTTGTTTCCCTATCAGATTGCAAGCACTGAAATGCCAGCTCAGCAACCGAGGAAATCATGCTCCGTACCTCCCAATTTGACCTGAAACCGAGAGCCGGGTCCACCAACTCATCCAGCTGAGACCTCTGTATTTTGTTTAATGCCATATTAGCCAGAGTAATTTCATCTTTGCTCCTGTTCAAATCTACAGCCTGTTTTGATGATATCAACTCCACCAAAACAACTCCAAAACTGTACACATCGCTCTTGTCAGTAAGATGGTAACACTGGTGGTAAACAGGGTCGACATACCCGGGCGTACCCTGAGGGACTGTCGACACATGAGTCACATCCAATGGAAACAACCGTGACAAACCAAAATCACCAACCTTCACATGGAAGTCACCATCAAGTAATATATTATTTGTCTTGACATCTCGGTGAATTATTGGGGGCTCAACTGCATGTAAATAAGCTAGAGCATTTGCTGTCTCGATGGCAATTGACAGGCGGACAGGCCAGGTAAGCGCATTCTCGCTAGACCGGGGCCCATGGAGGTGGTCAGCAACGGTTCCATTGGGAACAAATTCGAACACAAGAAGCAACTCCTGGCTGGTGTGTGCAGTGCAACCGTAGAGGATAACGAGGTTGGGGTGATGGAGGCAGGAGAGGATTTTGACTTCGTTTATAAATTGCTCGGCCCTTCTGTAGCTGTTCTTGTAAAGGCGCTTTACCGCGACTATGCGCCCATCTTTGAGTTCCCCTATAGAAGTTTTGATTATTAATTGTTAATCACTAATTTAACAACCTCAGTAAACTCCATAAGTGATCTCTTCTCACAAATAAAAAATATCCATAAGTGCTTTAGTAGAATTCAAAGCCCTAAATTAACAGGTGGATTAAACTCAGCTAGATCAGAATAAAAACTAGGATTTTTTTTTCAAAATAATACCTTTATTGTTTACAAATTACAAGTATAGAAAATTTTTTGACAAGAGTTAATAGTTGAAAATAATGTTGAATAAAAAAAATTAACAAAATGGTTGTACATTTAGTGCATGCTGGTCATATTCCATAAGACAAAATATTGACCTTCACATTACAAGTAAATAATTTTTACCTTTATATACAGTGCCAAAACCTCCATCACCGAGTTCTTTTGATGCACTAAATCCTTCAGTTGCCTCCTCAAGTTCCTTATAACAGAAAATCTGAGTGTGTCCTGACCCAGCCATCTCTAGATCTTGAAAGTATTGATCAGAACATTCTCTTTGTCCCAAAAGATTCGACGATGATGAGGCCAATCTCAGTTTCTTGCGCTTGTATAATAAAAGTAAGATACAGGAAAATGCAAGCAGCAAAGCTGATCCCACAACGGTTCCTGAGAGGTCATAATCAAAGTGAGATTCGCCGGAGATGGAATAGATAAAATGTTTAAAATTTGAGTGTTTTATCAACTAGTATAATTCGAATTTCCAAGTAGATTAGTCTAAGCTTTCTTTGCAAAACAAAATTTTCTTCATCCTAATTGAGAATTTGAAGTTTCGATTTGCCTCTGAAGGGAAAGGAGCAGAGGGAAGGGACCCATAGATAATAAGTGCATATATATAATGTAAGGCGTCTCACTGAAAATGCCAAAATATTGGCACTGTACATAATGTTTCTAAACCAGAAATACCAGAGATATACATGTAAATAGATGAGAGAAAAAGGGGATGCAACAGGAAACCCACAGAGGTTATTTAAGGTCTGTGCCAATTTGGAATGTGAATTCTCCAATCTCATTAAAAATGCAGATGGGCTTGACCAGTTTATATGTACTAAGCTTCTTTGGTTCTTGTTTCTGTTCTCCTAATTTTCTTTGGATTGCAATTGTCGTAATCCATTGTAGGTCTAGCTTGTAAGGATCTATTAATTGTCTTCAGCGGAATTTATATTGGTGACCAAGTATTTTTCTCAAATCAAATCTTATGAACATTTTTAGTTTCTATCCTCCAGATTTATTAACCTGTTTGAATGGTTCTAACATCAACCCCTATTTGTAAGTCACTGAAATTGTACATATCTCAGTGTATTATTGGAACCCTGCATGAAGAGAAATTTTTACAGATAGTGAAAGAAATGATACTTGCCTGTTATAATTTTCCTCCGGAAGCGCTCTGCAATGTAAAATAAAGAAAGGAATGTCAAAAGAAACCATCAATTTATCTAGAAAAAATTCATACCTTCTTCACTAAAGTAAAACAGGATAATAGCTTAAAAAAGTTCAGTAACTAGAAAGCAAGCTTTTCCAAAGCACAGTAATTCGACCTAGAATGGAAAATAAAAACAAGTAAAATTAAATGTGAATGAGTAATTAACCTTTACATGTAGAAGAGAGTACCAGAGTACTATTAGCAAAGCAACCAGGCTGTGCTAACAGACCATTTGAGTAACTAGCAGATAGCAGAGCAAGATTTCGATTATCATAATTGAATGATAAACTTAACTCAAAAGACGGAAGCAAACTATTACTTGAACAGTTGTTCCGAATACTACTACCTTCATACCCAATTGTTGAATAACTCAAATTGTAATCCTCTCTGAAAATATTGGGAGGTAATTTTATCAAATTAGGAGAGTAACATGTCAAAGAAAGAAGGCTGGTATTCAAAGAACTGTAAATTTGAGACTTGAAGTTATTGACAGGATTTGCAAAATCAAAATAGATATTACTACAATTAGACCATTGCAAGGAACTACTGAGAGATGGATCTTTAACCTTGATGATGTTGACGGGGTCATATGTGATGCTTTCTAATGGAAGCACAACTGAGAAGTACAGATATATATATGGAACACCATTATTGCACAAAATCATAATCTGACCGCCACAGCTGGAATCACTTGTAGAATTATTTAAGATGAAGAAAGGAGGCTTAATCAATATGGAATTATTACATGGAACTTTAGTTGGACATGAGACACAGAAGCAAGGGAAAGGGAACAAAAAGAACAAGATGAGAATAAAAGGACTCTCTACAGTGGCCATTTTAGAGAGAACAAATTATGCTGGACTATTAGCTATTTCTAAACGCGAGAGAAGTTAGGTAAATAGTTATGAATACGTGTTATTCCTATAACCTCAAATAATGCCCAATGGTTTGACAATGACTTTGACTAAAGATATTGGGAAAATGATGGTTTGGCCCACTACAAAAGCAAAATTTCAGCACGATGGAAATTTCCTTCCAACACCTCCTATAAAAGTAAATCAGAATTGCAAAGATCGATGAAAAGTAATACAGAACAACAGTACCACGAAAAATATATATTTTATATATATTATATATGCAACTCATATGCTAGTTATTGAGTTGAACTTAAAGCAAAAGGCTACTGATTTTATTTTAGAAGGGAATGATATAGGAAAGGAAAATGTTTGGGAGATATCAAAATTGATATCAAAATCAATACCGATTTTATTATTCATATTATATAAGTTATTATACAATTTATTTTTAACAGTATTTTTATTATTCATCTCAAATATCACTAATATGAATAATAACTCATTTAAATTGAATAATAAAAATACTGTATAAATAATTTGCATAATAAAGTCGTTAATATGAATAATAATTTATGTAATATAAATAATAAAATTGATATCGATTTTGATATCGATTTTGGTATCTGTATATCAGCTTCCTATAGGAAAAGGGTTGCCATGCTATTCAAAAGGTATGGGAAAATTGGAAATCTTTCACATGAAAGTAAAACAAGGCAACTTTGGAAGGAAAAATTAGAAAAAGACTTGGCTATTGTTGTAATAGTTTGACCAGTCATGGGCTTAACTTTTAGTTAATTAGTCCAAGTCTTATATGTTGTCGCAATTATAACTGTTATGTCAGGACCCCATTAATAACACCAAAGGGGAAAGGAAAATTCCTCTTTGCTACTCTGCTCCTACAATTAATTATGTAGTGAGCTCAAAAGAACCTCACGGAAGAGGAAATTAAGCCATACATATGTGCAGTTTGGGATGTTTCCAGAGAAAATTTAATTAAGAAGTACTTATCCAAAGTGAAAACACAAGTTCCTGTAGAAACTCTTGCAAAGTGTGTGTGGCAGATCTAGCCACCAACCCAAACCTGGTCACGTGCTAGGGCTTGTAATTGATATTTAATTTCTTCTGATCAAATAGAATTAGATTAAGTTCACCCTTGCAAAGTGCCTAATCAGGTGATGATGAGCACTTTCTTCTCATGCAATGGTAACTTTTTTAAATATCTATACCATGCTTAAAATTGCAATAATAGATACTGTCTTTATGCAACTTTTTTTCTTTTTAATGGATAATTTTAGTGTACATCTAATTTTAATAATACATTCAAAATTATGGTATACTCAATAATTGAGATTGTGTCATAAAAAAATAATAAATTTCCTTTTTTAATCAAATAATACATTTAATGGGGTCCAATGGGCAGATGCTCGTTGGCGAATTAGGAAGTAATTCATGGTATTACTTTTGTGCATCATGCACCAAAACCTTGCAGACTAACTTTTTTTATCTTTATCAGAGGTGCAGTGTTTTTTAATTAGTCATGGCTCCTCTTCAATAATCATTTGTTTGGCCGGCTTATTTTTTTTCAGGATTGATAGTTGCACTCTGAATGTATTTATAGTTCTTTTATAAAATATTTATATCTAATGATAAAAAGTATTTATACCTTATATTACTAGAATTAAAAATTATACAAATTATATTTTTGCTTTGTAACAAAGATTTAATTTAAATTTTTCTATAATCATCTAGAAAAGAAAAAATTATAAACACTTTCTTTATTAATTATAAATACTTATAAATTGAGATATAAATAAATTATCTATGTAGTATAAAGAATTTTGATGTGAAAATAAGGAGTGTAAGAATAATTTCTCATTTCTTTTCCTATGTATAAATTTGGATGAAGCAAAATGTTATAACTATATGTTTTCTGTTTTTGTAGTTGAGAAATAGAAGTCGTTAGAATATGATCTCAATTGAAGGGCTGCACTTGCTTATTAGTTATTACACATACTATACCTTTCTGCTAATGTCCATTATTTTAATTTTAAGTAGCTATGTCTATTTATAACTGATAAGTTTCTACTTCACAGTAAAACTTTTTCTTCTTCTTCTTTTCTTTTTTTTTTTAAATCAATTTGTAAAAGGATCTGTTGGATAAAAGATACGGAATTTGTAGCTGTTTTGAAATAACACTTCTATCCTTCTAAAGTAAATGGCCTATATATTTGATGTACTTTAATGTCGATGTTTCATAAAAGTTTGATGCACACTAAAAACACCCGTTTTGTATAAAATAAAATAAAAAAAGGAGGAACGAACAGTCTATTTATAATTTACAGATAGCTTTAGTTAAGAAAACGAACAGGATAAAATATGCATTCTACTAACCTTGACATCCTTCACAATGGAAAACCTCTGTCCAGTTTGCAAAGCAACCCGGCCGTGCTGCTAGATCTTTTGAATAACTAGCTGATTGCAGAGAAAGCTCTCGGCTGTCACTTTGGAATAACAAAATGAGCTCAAAAGTTGGATCAGAATTGTCAGGCATCAAACAATTGTGCTGATTGTCATCACCATCATGAAACGGCGAGTAGCTAATATTGTAATCACTTCCAAATATGTTAGGTGGTGATTGTATCTGGTTTGGAGGTTGGCATCTCAGAGAAGAAAGGCTAGCGTTCATTGAATAATACATCGTACGGTCAAAGATATTGACAGGAGAAGAAAAATTGAAATAAAGATTACCACAGCCAGATTCTTTCAAAGAACTACTAAGATAAGGATCTTGAACCCTCATCGTGTTGTTGTTATATGAGATGCTTTCCAATTGTAACAACTCACCGTAATACCATGAGAGAAATGGCAAGTTATGATCATCACATCCAATCCATAAATTACCCGGACAGTATCGAGGGTCATCTGGTATTTTTGATTGGACGCCAAAAGGGGGCCTGATATGAATGGAAGGGTTACATGAAAGTGTTAGCGGGCATGAGTTGGAGAAGCAGGGAAGGAGGAAAACGAAAATCAGACAAGCCAGTACTGAAGCGGCCATTGAAGATGGAACCAATTGAGATATTAACTTATAGCTGTTTCTAATCTTTGGAGAACATATGGATAGATACAGACCATGCTATTCTTGCAACCTCATACAATATTCCATGAACTAAGTTTCAAAATATATATATATATACATATTCCATGAACTAAAATTGACCTTGACTGAGATAATGAAAGACAAGTTCTGAGGCCTTACGATTATGTCACCAACAAGGCAGTGTCCTACACTATACGCATCTTTTTGACCACTCAAAGCGTGACCGAAATATAAGTTAGGAGTCATAATAATAATAATAATAATAATAATAATAATAACAACAATAACAATAACAATAATAATAATAATAATAATAATAATAACAGTAGTAGTAGTAATAATAATAATAATAATAAAGTTAAAGAATTCTCAAACTGGAGACAAGCTATATAGAATGGAAAAGACTCCTGGTTTCGTTTCAGAATGGAATAAACAAGTCAGTCGTAGGTAAAGGTTGGTTAATTTTTTTTCTCAAAGTATGTGAGATTGGGGAATATTTCCCATAAAGGTAGAACAACTTGTACATAGACCAGGAAACTTTGGCATAAAGTGTTAGAAAAAGGTTAACAACTAGTGTAAACGGCTTAAAATTCAGTTTACTTAGTCAAGGTCTTCTCTTGTAGCTAATTACAGCTACCAAACACTACTAATTATTCCTAAGGAGAAAATACTATTGACTATAGAGTAAACTCAGAAAAAAAACAATGTGAGAAGAAACCCATGTATAACGTTGCACAGCCAGTGCAAATGTGAAATAGAAAATTCATGCCAACTAGATTTTATATATTCCCATTTTGATTAAAAAAAAAATTCTGTGTTGCAGAGTCTCTTCTGCCACTTCATACATACAGCCTTCTGATGCTTCTGTAACACGGAACAAAAATTTTGTGATCTTGTGCCAGTACTGAAACTTCCTCTTTGTGATCTAGAGGGCTGGGAATTTATATTAAGTCGAGGCAATATAATAGCGAATATTTTTTATTTTGATAAAAATGGGACAAAACCCACCATTACATTGAAATCCAAATGTTCTTACAAATTAGTACCAACCAGCTGGTATAATTCAAAACTGTCTATACAATAGTGAATACTAGTTAAGGATACGGTTCAACTTAGTAATTAAGTAATTAACTTAGTCAAAGTCTTCCCTTGTCATTAACTGAAAATCACCATCAAATCCATTTTCCAAGTATTATTTCTCCTAATATAAATTTCTTAATTTATAAGAGTTAGTCCTACCATTGACCGTCTTGTTGATTAGCTATAGAAACCACCTACAAGAACTGAAAATCATCTAAATTAGGGATATATGTGCCTAAATACAGATCTGAACATATTGGAAACATTAAAAGGCTGATTTTGAAGAGGACAGGTAAACAGGAAGCACCAAATAAGGTAACTGGTTTCCTTAATTAAATATGATTTATGAACGAGCTTAATTTCTTGCATTTTGTCTTGCAATAACTCTTTACAACCTATTAGTCGTAAATCAGCTATTGTAGAGTGTGTTAAAGCTGAAAAACATTCATAAAAGAGATCCAACTAAAAGCTTACATAGGGCTTACGCTCTTAAAAATTATTCTAAAACAAAAGGATCCTAGAGTTAATCGCAAGCATAGTTTTGAGGATTATATTGCTCGTTCGTATTTAATACAACATTGTAAGGTTATTTATGAAAACAAGGGTCAATTTGGTCTTTTCAAGAAAGCTAGGCAAACAGGCTATTTCAGGTATCTGGACCGGGTAACAAGTTTTAGACACAAAGCCAGAAGAAACTTAAACAAAACTTGAGATAAGGTTATATTTCACATCTTAATGAAAATAGAACAAGGGATAACTCGAGCTAATTATTAATTTTTATCCGGCCTGTGTAGCCTGATGAGAAAAAGAAAGAAAAGACCATATAGAAATGTCACACATCGAGACATGGAAAGAAAATTTAATTACTTTCGAGATGAGAGAATAATAAGACCTCGTACTAAACTAAATAAGAAAAATGGAAGTACGCCATTTAATGCATACCCTGCCATGAATTTGCAAGGATTAATTGATTGTTTCATATGAATAAAGATTGTCATTCTGCAAATAAATCAAATACGGTGGGCAATCTAGTTTCCATGAAAGTTAACTGTAATTACAATAAAAAAAAAATGGAACAAAAACAGAATAGTCGAGCAATATAGTTTTCTTACTTGCCCCTTAAAAAAAGGCATGTAAATGTACACAGACAAAATTAAAAAAGGCTAGCATTTTATATATATCCTAAATACCATATTTTTTGTTGTATTGACATCCTGGGGAAATCAGTGACATTACATACTGTAAACTAATCTCTACAGTGTAGGCACCAGTATTGTGTAATTAACTCTATATACTATGTACACCCCCTACCTCAGCTCCGCCTCAAACAACCACCAACGTGAGCTCATAGAATTAGCTGTAATCAAAGAAAAAGAATTCTAGTACCTCATACACTAGTATTAGGTGTAGTAGAGCTGCTCTTCCACCTATCCATGACGGTTACAGGAGAAAAAACTGCATCACTCTTTAACAAGTGAGCTTCTTCCTTCGTCGAGTTTTCCTTTTCCAATCCACACTGACCCCCTTTTTCTATTACTTTCAGTGCCTCCAAAACTTCCTTAATAGATGGTCTCATATCCCTATCAGATTGCAAGCACCGAAATGCCAGCTCAGCTACCAAAGAAACCATCCGCCTCATCTCCCAGTTTGACTGAAACCCAAGATCGGGGTCTACTAACTCGTCCAGCTCAGACCTCTGTATTTTATTTAACGCCAGATTAGCCAGGTTTATCTCATCTCTACTCCTGTTCATATCCACAGCTGGTTTTGAGGATATCAACTCCACCAAAACAACTCCAAAACTGTACACGTCACTTCTATCAGTTAGCTGGTAGCACTGGTGGTATACCGGGTCAACATACCCAGGTGTGCCCTGAGGGACAGTCGAAACATGACTCACATTCATTGGGAATAAACGTGACAAACCAAAATCACCAACTTTGACATGAAACCCATCGTCTAGTAGTATATTATTTGTTTTGATATCTCTATGAATAATTTGGGGCTCCACTGCATGTAAGTATGCTAAGGCATCAGCTGTCTCAATAGCAATTGACAGACGAATAGGCCAGGTGAGAACATTCTCACCAGAGCGGGGCCCATGGAGGTGATCAGCGACGGTGCCATTGGAGATGTACTCATACACAAGAAGCAGATCACGGCTTGTGCGAGCGGTGCAGCCATAGAGGCTGACAAGGTTGCGATGGTGGAGACGAGACAGGATGTCCACTTCGTTCATAAATTGCTCGGCTCTTTTGTAGCTGTTCTGGTAAAGACGCTTGACAGCAACTACACGTCCATCTCTGAGTTTACCTGAAATAATGAAAAAGAATGAATTATTGCTCCAGTAAGTACTCGGGCTCCATCCACAGTCCAAAATGCCACCTTATAATTCCAGCATAGGTACAAAGTCAAGAAAGGGAGCAAAACTGCTCAACCTGATCAATGCCTGCCAACACATTTATAATGACTGGACTAGCTGAGACTCTATTTTTCAAATTTTGCTTATTTTACTGTAATTCAACAGTTCAAAATTGTCTACTATTTTCAAATTTTAAAACAAGAAAGTAATAGCATGATATCCAAAATTATGGAGCAGCTATACAAGCGCTGAAGAAAAAACTTTTTCAAATTCAAAATCTACAAGAAACTCACAAAACTAATTTCTTTCTTTTTTTTTTTTCCTTTTTGGGAATCATGACATTAAGTTTGAATATACATCAAATAAGAAAACTACAAAAAGGAGGAACATGATGATACCTTTATACACAGCTCCAAAACCACCATCACCGAGTTCTTTTGACGGACTAAATCCATCAGTTGCTTCCTCCAGTTCCTCATACGAGAAGATCTGAGTGGATTGCAGACCCGCCATCCCTCGGTCATGAAAATATTGGTCAGAATTGTCTCTTTGTGTGAGAAGTAGTGAGGACGATGAGACCCATTTCAGCTTCTTGCGCTTGCACATGAGTAGACAGAAGCAAAATGCTACAAGGATACCACCTACTCCTGATATACTAGCTGAGGAAAATAAAATCACAAGCGAAAAAGTTATTATGAAAATATTATAAATAGTTTTTTGTTGTAAACTTAATCATCGGCCCATTTAGTGTTGATTTAGTGGTTTGCCCTGCCACCAGTTCCTAGCAATATTAATACGCTGTCCATAACTGATACCACTGTTACCCACTTTATAGTTCAGCACCCCACATTAAATCAGATAAAAAAGTAAAATATACATTTGGTCAAACTTCATTTAGAAAGACCAAAATAAATTTGAGAGACAAATTAAACAAAGCAAACAAAATGGTCACTTGAAAAACCAACAGTCAGACTGTCACCCTGAGGTGATCTGGGTCATTGTGGTCCATCAACAGTATGGAAGGCAGTAATGGCTCTTATCAAATTCTATTACTTAAAACTTCACTACCAAAAAAGGCCAGAATGAGGAAAAAGTTATATTCCAAAAAGGATATTAAAAACAATAATACTAAACAATTTGGCATCAATGAGAAGACGGATGACTAATGATGCAAATGAGAGATTCTTACCTATGACAATTTTCCACTTTTTACTCTCTCCCTTTGCTGCAATGTAAGAAAAATAAACCAGTCTTTTTTAGTAACCATCTTAAAGTTAACAGTACAAGTAATACAACAGAAACATCCCTTTGGATATAATAATGACTTGACAAAATAGATTAGCATGGTTATGGCAGCTCATGCAAAAGATATATTGAAGGTTTTAACCTTCACAAGGTAAACTTTTACAACCTGGAGCTGCTTGGCCCTCAGGAGCAGCACAATCAGGATGATGGGAAGGAACATTTGTAAATGAAGCTGACAAAAGAGTGAGATGTAGTGTCTGATTATCAAATGATATCTATGCTTTTAGATTCACATTGGAATTGACTGTGCTTTTTTTTCTCAACCCACAAGCACCCAGAAAAACTGTGACAAGTATTGCTAGGCTGATTAAGTATAAATCAGCCAACCTAGTGTGCTAAAACTCGAGAAACTTTCTATACATCAGTTACAATTAATGGTTTATTTTGGGCTGATACTCCCATATATTATTCCAAATAAAGGAGCTGCTATATAAGATATCTAAAGTTAAATAAGTGATGATGATGTTAGAGCTGAGCCACAGAACTTCAATCTTAGAAAAATAAGCTATAGTTTAAAGTTTGAGGACTATATGGTTCCTTACCTAATACAATATACTATTAGAGAAATCTAGTTTTTACCTAGAATAAAGCATAGAAGTTTTTTGAGTTTTTCAGACGTACAAATTTTAGGCAGAAAGACCTAAAGAGATTAGGCTAATGTAAAAGGAGCTCATTAAGCCCAAATAAGTAACATGTTCAACCTGTTCTACTATCCATTACCTACATTAAAGTCTTCGGCTTTGTATTTAAAGGCTACAATGGTGCCGTCTGCCAACATTTAACCTAGCATATGGACTTCAATGCGGCCCAAAAAGCTTGAGCCTATTCAACAAATACTGCACGGAAATGCCCAACTAGCCTAAAAGTGCATAGACTTGCCTTATTACATCCAAAACAGTAACTTTCATCAAAGGCCACCCAAATTTAACCTCTATCCATTTTTGTCATTCCAACTTCTATTTATCTGATTTTCAATCACTAAACTTCAATATTATCCAAATTAAGCCAATATTACCATTTGAAATTGAAATTGTGTGCAAGTTGTGAACTAATCCATCAAACAATTTAATATATTCAATTATAATATATTAATATGTCAAACTAACTACTTTGTAGTGACAACTTTTTGAGAAAATAATATATAATATTTAATTATATATCTAAAAACTTCTTTTATAACATGAATTTCAGATACTATATATATATATATATATATATATAAGGAAGATATGAAATTAGCTGCTCTGCATGAGATGATTATGATTAAATATAAGTTTAGAATCTAACAATTTAAGAAAGTTTGCAATTCGCATGTAACTTGATACAATTTAAAACCAAGTAACTCAAATCAGATAAATAGAAGATGAGTGACCAAAAAAAAATAAAACGACAAAGTTGAGATCAACTCGTAAAATTTACCCTACACATAGTGTAGATGGGAAATTTTAATATATCATTGATTAAAAAAAATAGGTAAGTGTATCAAGCATTGCCTCTGACTAGATGAAAATAAGGTAAAAAATTTAGTAGGGAATCTCCAAAGCAGCCCACAAATCCACTTTAAATCTTAATAGGTAAGAAAACCATAGTGCCATTAAACGTGGCAAGTGATTCAATTTGCAAAGGTGATTGGATGCAACTACGAAACCTAACTCTCACAACTATGGCTGGTATCAGTACTAGCGTGTTCAACCTATTGACGTAATCAAATCATTAAACTCCTCCAACAAGTTTCAATTGTGTCAGATTCCACAACTTGAATTGTTGGGACCAGCAGGCACAACACTCACAAAACAGTGGGGTCAAAAACTTTTATTGCTTACCTACCATCAGGATACAACATTAATGGACATGTGTAAATTAGGCAATAAAATGTTGGATAAGGCAAGATATGGTATGCCAGGTGTAGTGGCTTTTATTGTGGATCAGTTCTAGAAAAATCAAAGGACTACTTAGATAGATACTTTGAAAATAAAGCAACTAATAGAAAAATCAAAAAGCAAAGTGAAGTTACCATCAGGATGCAAGCAACTCATCGGATGTGATTTCCCATCCGGGCAGATGCACATGAACATGGAGGTGGTGGTATTGTATCCGCACTGACCTTGGCTCGTTTGGCAATCAGAGCAACTGGTCACCTTCAACTCCACCAAAAATCCATCATTCATTAGGGTTGTATATTGATCCACCGTCAATGCATTCCACCCGGACACCGGAATTCTCGAGATGCTACAGTTGCCAAATGACTCTCCAGGAACATCACCATCACTATAATTTTGGTAAAGACGCACAAATGACTCATTGGCCGCATCAGATTGCGCAGAATGACATGTAACCGGAAAATAATCCACTGCAGCCGACACATTTTTTGCACAATTGTAGAAGAATACGAGCTCCTTGTTGATGCTACTCACCTCCGTGGGACCAAGACCCAACGAAACATTCAAATGGGGAACTAAGCAGTTGGCTGTCCAATTTACCAGTTTGGAATTGATGGCAACGAAGGAGCTATTATCGTAAAACACTCTGTCGATGTAGTAACGAGTGTCGTACGACTCCAACAGAAACGGCTTGTCATCGCGACAGCTGATCTCTAAGCCCGGATAGCCACAGTACGCTGGTTGATGCTTGGAATCCCAAAAGGGGTAAGAGATGTTAACATCCCCGCACTTCACTGGTGCACACGCCTCCATTTCTGATAGAGATAGAGCTCTGCTCCATACATGGAACAGGAGGAAGATCGGTATCAATCGACGACACATATTTTGAGGCGGAGGAAGCGAGAGAGAGATGGGAGGAGGGGAAGGGAGGGAAAGGGAATCGATGAAGAAGAAAACAAAAAGGGGAGAATAAGAGGGGTGGCGCCGAATGCTTTGACCGATCTTTGTCAAAGTGGGGGACTTGTTTGCATTTTTCGTTATTTTTCATTTCCAGGCAGTGAGAGGAGTCCGTGAAGTGGGAATATTTTAAAGAGTAAAGTCGAGGGGAGAGAAGTGAGGGACATGGAAAGTTACGGATGAGGCCAAAAGGAAAGAGTGGACTTTGGGTCTGTTTTTCTGTGACTGATGCGTTAATCCTTTGTGTGTAACGAGCTAGATGCAGAAGCTATAGTAGACTAGATGTTGACCTGCGATATATCTTCAGTATATAATTAACGTTCCGAGCAAAAGGACTCAGTTTTCCTCTCTCTATCATAAATTATCACAATAATAGAAAAAGCGATTCAAAGTAATTACCAAAGTGTGGCTAGATTTCTTATTACAATTTGACAATCGATGTGTCAATTACGCGACCATATTATTATAGCTTTAGACTTCAATTCATAAGATCTCTTTTTTTAAAAAAATTCGATTAGTTCTGATTTTTATTTCTCTTAATATGTTTACAGAATTTAACTCTCTATTTAATAGCTGTAGTAAAACTGATTTAATTTTTTAAATCACCTTACTTCTCTCAAACAACAACAGAATAGCATGAAGTAAAGTGAAGTGAAGTTAGAGAGGAGTTTATATCACTGGACTTAAAACATTTATTTAGGAGTTGTAATTATAAATCACCAACTTTTAACCTTTTTTATTCCAACTATTTCATCCGTTTACTTCACCACTATCAAATATCAATGTTTTAGAATGATTTAATATTTATTTTATTTCAATCGTACTTCATTCGCCGAACAGGAGATAAACATATCTCTCTCTGTAGCTCAATTCATAAGATTATAGTTGTATATAATTTATTGGACTAGTAAGTGATTTCGATTGTTCATTTGAATGAAATGGTTTTTAAAATTTAATTGCTATTTATCTCCAAAAAAAAAAATCTGACCGTTGTTATCTTTTAAAAATTTTGAATATGTTCCTCAGTTCTCATAGTTATTTAATTAAGTTTAATATATCTTATTAAAACTAAATTATTTTGGATTTGGATGTATCTAAGGTTATCTAATTATTTCCATACAATTTGAAATTTGGAGAAACCTAAAAATCTGACCCCATATTTGCACACAGTCTACATTTGGATGGCTATATTCAATCCAGAAGTTGAACATAAAGCTATTAATTCTTTTTAATCAGGCATCTTTTTGCATTTTTTTTTTAACTTAAATACCGGGAATAGATATAGTCAAGAGAATATCCTGGCGTTTGTACTTGTTTATATACATTTTTTTTTATAATTTAACCTTACATGATATTATTAAAATAATTGAACCGTAAAAGTCTAAACTATAGATTCCGTTTTATTTATCCATCTAGAATATATATATGTTGGTAGTGTTCTCAATAATGCATGGCGTATCAAGACACAACACAATACGCACGTAGTGACACATACTTTTATTTATGTTATGTTGAATTTTCGTTGTTGAAGGTATGACACAACACACACGGTTAAAGGGGTCGACACGACATGGAATATGCATAGACATGACGCGGAAATACACGTAAGCACGTTAGGTACAGATAGGTACAGATAGGCACATGTAAGCACGATTAGTACGGATAGGCATGGTACGCACGGATTGTATGCTGTTGGATGTTAATCGAATGGTTGATTTTATAATTTAGTGGTGAGATTTTGTAATGGGGATTAAAAAGTAGGCTAGATATGATATTTGTCTTCAGTTTGCATACCCTGCAATACTCCTAGCTCCTTAGCAGTGTTAAACATCCTCAAAATAATGTACTCCGATAAACACAGTTTAATTTAAAATAAGCAAATGATCAAAATACCCTCATTTTACAGCTATAAACGGCTATATTCAAGGGAAAAATTATAAATTGATGAAAATGATGAAAATACCCCCTGAACAATTATAAAAGTTTATATTTGAAGGTTATTTTTATAATTTTCACACTAAAATTTATTTATAAATACCCCCTTGTATTCAATCAAAATCATTTCATCCAAACAATTCAAATTCTTCTCTCACTCTCATTCTCTCAACAGAGCTCTCATATTCTCATACATATTTTGCTCCAATCCCCTCCCAATTCTGAAAATTGATAACAATATAAAGGTTAAACAATTTTTTTCATTCATTTTTTTTTTGTAGAAAATAGGAATATGTATATAAAAATAGATTCACAACTCCAAAATTGCTGAAATTTTTTTTGTGACTTCCTCTAACCCGAATGAACAAGAAAAAAATAGACTTGTCATTTTTTTTGATGTTGTAACTTTTTTTTGATAATTTTTACCCAAAATCGAAAATTAAATGGTTAAAACTTTTTCTATGGCCTCCCCTGACTCAAATGAATATAAAAAAAATGGATTTGTAATTTTTTTGAAAATGTATACGGAATATATGAGCGGCGTCATAATGAGGTACATATTATTTGTCTCAATATTTAATTAATTTTTAATTACAATTACTTCTTTTCATCAATCAGGCTAGGGTAGTTTCGAGTGTGTCAGCACCATCTAGATCTAATCCGACAATAAGAGGAAGGAGTTTCATTTTTCCGTAGCCAGTCTATCTTTTGCAAAAACTCCGACACACCTATGTCGTCAACCCCGTGAGCAAGTAACACATAGATTTAGCTTTACGTAACCTCCATGTCTGACTATGTCAATATAAGTGCTGACGATGAAACTTTTGATATTCTACAATTCTTGCATCAAGTCAAGAGCTTGTTCCCCATTTTAGCATCTATGGCTCAAGATATTTTTGTCATTCCGGTCTCCACAGTAGCTTCTGAACAAGATTAGGTCCTGAAACATTCGAGGCTCTGGTTGTACTGAAGGACTAGCTTGATGCAAAAAAAAAAAGACTCCAGGACAAGTCTTGGATGCACGTAATTGAACCAAACGAAGTTGTTGTCAGAGGTGACCCAACCTAGCGAGGGCCAATATCAGTATGGGTCGAATCCGTATATGTACAACTACGAAGAATATGGATACTCATACAATCAAGACTATTATTACTAAGGAATAAAGTATAAATTTCAATTTTAATGTAAATATTTAATATACTAATTTATTTTCAAATTTTTAACTCTGTGTATATTTCAAAGATAGCTTGTACCAAGCCCGGAAGAATGAGGGGAAATTTGAAAAAAATATATTTTAAAAAAAATTTAAAAATAATTTTCGGATTTTTTCTGAAATTTTTTATAATTTTTACAAACTTTTTCCTAATTTTTTTTAATTATTTTTTTAATTTTTTAGCAGCAAATAAATTTAAAATATTTAAAAAAATTTTAAGATTTTTTCAGAATTTTTTACAATTTTTTATGTTTTTTTTCCATCAAGCACGATTAAGGCATGTCGTGTCGCCATATCAACTCGACATGGCACAATTAAGACGCATCCCGTTTAACACGGCGTGTCGAATCGATATGATACGTGTAGCACGTCGTGTCTTAACCGTACCGTGCCGTCCTCCTCTCATTTTTGACACGGCATGACACGCATGCAGAAAAAAACCCATGCCACGGCACGGCCAAAATATGAGCCAAGGTATAATCTGATAATATGAGCCCCTTTTGTCATGTTCTTTTGCTTTTTAATTTTTTTAATTTTTTAATTTTTTAATTTTTTAATTTTTTAATTTTTTAATTTTTTAATTTTTTAATTTTTTAATTTTTTAATTTTTTAATTTTTTAATTTTTTAATTTTTTTTTAGTAGTTTAAATGAAAATATAGAACATATTTGCTTTGAAATTTTGAATGTAACTCCAAGAAATTTGAAGGTTGACAAATTGACATTCTGGGTCTGGGAACAAATTGTATTAATTAATTTGTAGTTTTCTAATTACCTAAATTGAAATTCATTTGTTTGTACCTAGACGCAAATTAAGTCACCTTAAACCTACCTCTATATAATATTGGCTAAATTCTTCTGTCATCAAAATTAAAAATGTCGATCGATAACAAAATTGCTCACTAGTATTATAATACAGTCTTAATAAACCAAATAGTTTTAAATTCTCTTTATAAACGAAGTCAAGGATTAATTATACTGGTAATTCCGAAGTAGTAGCTCAAAACCCTTACTGTTTGACATAACATTATGGTAAATTCTGCATTAAATTCAAGTCATACTGTTTTGTCTTTTTTGTTGTTTGACATCCAACCTTATAAAATTTTAATTTCTCAACAAGTAAAATTCTTTGAAAAGGACCCCATATAATATTATACCAAAATTTCTTTTCACACACATATATTGAAGCACGTTTGGATTTTGTACGGTTTGTCACATTTTCTTACATTTGAAGGTCAACATTAATCTAAAAATCTCTGGTCTTGACGGTGATAAAATAAATGTGTACATATTGTTCAATATGAACTATGTAAAAATTGGTCAATTTTGATTCAAATGCTCTTGTTATGAGACTTGGATCATTTAATTAAAAAATCAGGTATAATGTTTGACAATTCTCTCTTTACATTATAGTCCAATGATGATGATAAAATGATTAAGCATCATAATTAAACATTGACAAAATTATGTGATCACCTAAAGGCTACAGGATGTAATATGTAAATCTAATCATAGTTGTCAAGGTATAATCTCATAATAAAATTGGTCAATTTTTGAGGAAAATGTTTGGGAGATATTATTATTGATACCGATTTTATTATACATATAAAATGAATTGTTATTCATATTATTGACTTCCTTATATCACTTATTTTATATAATATTTTATTATTTAACTCAAGTATCGTAAATCTGAATAATAATTCACTTAAATTGAATAATCAAAGTATTGTACAAATAAATTGTATAATAAAATCGCTAACATGAATAACGACAATTCATTTAATCGAAATAATAAAATCAATATCAATAACAATATCTATATATCGGCTCCCTTTAATTTATTATGTGCGAAACTCTTTATTCAGTCTAAATAGTGAATAATTTGTTTTGCATCACTTTCAGGCTGACTTTTAAACCGAATTAATACCAAAGTTTTCCACAGGTGCTGCTGTAGTATAAATATTCAAATTATAATTCAAAAGATAGTAACATTAAATCATTAATGTCTTTTAATTAGTTCAACAGAATTATCAACCTGAAAAGGATTAATCTCTCTTTGATGTCTCTGAAGATATGGAGACATTAAAAATGAAAAAAAAAATTTGAACTATCCTCTTCTATCATAGATATAATTAAAGTTGATATATAATTTGACAATCATTCTTAATTAATTAGTTATCTTTTCAAATTCTTAATTCTGACTCTTGCAAAATAAACGCTTATTCAAACAAAAATAGATATTCATATATATGAGATAAAATTGAGCACTTGATCATTTATTTAAAAATTTATTTACAATTGACGTGCATAATTTGACAACTATGTTAAAATTCTATGTCATTAGTTATTCAAATTTCTCTAAAAATAAATATTTACTTGAATTGAAATATACATGTATCAATTCTTTCTTTTGTTTTGAAAAGTTGGCAAAAGTTGCATGAATTAAAAGTATATAAAAGAAAACCATAATATTCCAATCTCAAATTATTTATCAAAAATCTACTACCTAAAAAGGAAAACTTTTTCCGCGTGTTGAATTCGCATGCAAGCAGCAAACCCATCAAAAAAAGGTAAATACATAAATAAAGACTGAATATATAATATTTATTGACCAACAGTAAAAAGAAAAGAAAGAATTTGATTTGACTGAAGACTTTCACGTAGAAGTGTCAATGGATCGGATCGGCTCAAATTTAGATCGAATCAATATTATTTTATTTTTGAAAAATATTATGGAGATATCATTATTGATACCGTTGTCGATACAAGCTTTATTAAATAATATTTTTATTATTTAACTTAAATATCATTAATATGCATAATAATTTTGCATAATGATAATATTATATAAAATGAGTTACATAATAAAATCATTAATATACATAATATCTCATTTAATGTGTATAATTAAGTCCGTATCGATGACGGTATTAACAACCGTATCTGTGTATCAGCTCTGTTTATTTTTTTTAATTGATCCAATCCGATTCGATTTAATTTGGGTTGAAATTTTCTAGCAAATCCAGGTTTACCATAAAATCAAAATCAAAGATGAAGATTTCGGCTGAAAGCAAGTAATTAGTCAGAATTTGACTATTGACTTGACTGAACTGGCGCCAAGATAATCAACATCAATATCGACGACGGTATCAACAACAGTATCTGTGTATCAGCTCCTTTTATTTTTTTAATTGATCCAATCCGATTCGATTTAATTTGGGTTGAAAATTTCTAGCAAATCCGGGGTTACCATAAAATAAAAAATCAAAGATTAAGATTTCGGCTGAAAGCAAGTAATTAGTCGGAATTTGACTATTGACTTGACTGAACTGACGTTAAGATAATCAACATCAATATCGACGACGATATCAACAACCGTATCTGTATATTAGCTCCCTTTATTTTTTTAATTGATCCAATCCGATTTGATTTAATTTGAGTTAAAATTTTCTAGCAAATCCGGATTTACCATAAAATCAAAATCAAAGATTAAGATTTCGACTGAAACCAAATAATTAGTCTGAAATTTGACTATTGACATCAACATCAACATCAATATCAATATCAAATTATCAAGTCAGGTTCGATTTCTTTTGATCTTTTTAGAATTTCCCCTTTTTTTCTCTTTTGTACTCGATGGAACCTCAAACCTACCAAATGCCAGTACCCAGTGGCGTTGATTACCAGAAAGGAATCCAACGGCTGGCAAAATAGGTGCTTTCGTTTACTGTTTAAAGAACAGTAAATTAAAGCAGCAATTAATGATGCGTGCAGAATAGATGGAAAAGCCAACTGATGCCACACGGCGCATATATTGCATATTGAGTACTGTTTGTTAGAAGATTCAAGCTTTATATATTTGAAAATGATATTTATTTTTCTCAAACGTGATTGTTTGAATCCATCACTGGGAAAGATTTTTTGAAATGGATTGTCTCCTATATATTTTTTTTACTCTAATTAATTTACGTGATTTGTATTATTTTCTTTTTTTAAAAATTTATATTTTCAAATTAATTTTGTTATTCAATTATATAAACATCTGAGTCCAATATATAAATATTTGATTCACTTTTATAAATATATAAGTAGTTAATGTGATTCGTCTTCTACGCATTTTTATTTTTTAAGATTTTATTTCTCTCTTTTCTCTCATATGTGTTTGTTTTCTCAAGACTCAATTTTTCTATCTCTTTTTTTTTCTATCACTATCCTTAACTTTTCTCTTATGTATTTTTATTTCCGAACCTCTCTTTTTCTCTCTTCTTTCTCTTATTATTTTTTTTGATAATTTATATAAATATTTGAGTCTCATATATAAACACATGAATGTAAGATATAAACTATTAATTCACTTATATAAATATATAAATATAAAATAAAATATAAAAATCTGCTTAAAATATATAAACACTTGAGTTGAACTTAAATACGTAAGAGTACATGAATATTTTTTTTATCGAAAATAAAAAAAGTTAGTGCATATGAATGAATTTTTTTAACCAAAAATGAAAAATTAGTTAAGGAGATTTTCTGAAGATTTGACTTAAGGTATTATTAGTGCTTCCTTTTAATATTTTCTATATTAGGTCAAGAAAATTTTAGATACAATATTTATAGATATAATGTTGACACTATAAATCAGCAATATACGTATTAAGTTGCAAGCTATTTAAGTGTTATTTAATATTTATTAGAGGCTATTAAATATCAATCATTGTGCATTTGAATTTTTAAATGAGTAGAAAAGTTTCTGCTAATATCACACTTAAAATGTCGTATTTCCAAATAATTATTATTAGCTTAAAATATTATTAACTTCTTGAAACAACCAAATCATCCGTATTTTTTTTAAATTTAATTCGTTCAATGTTTGTTTGAACACAAAATTTCTCTATCCTTTAATGCTCCATTGCAAAATTATTGACTGCACTCCTTGAGAAATCCAGGTGAATTAAAAATTTTAATCTGGAAAATTATGACAAAAATTTGTAAAATTCCGGATATAAAATATATATCATAACAGCTTCATGTCGATGTCTAAATTTGCATCTTAATCAACAACTAATTGTTGCGTATTACTTCGTTATTCGTTAAAAGGAGTCAAAAGTGCATAAATTATTCATACATCAAGAGCCACTTTTCCAAATTTGATTTGGAAATTGATATAAGCTTCTTACGGTCAAAGAAGCTTTAAAAGGGAAAAATACTGTTACTATTTGGAGAAGGAAATGGAAGTTAAGTTTTAATCTCATGAAATATTGAAACATAATTTAAAAGGAAAAATATTTTGGAGATACTACTATCGTTGATATTGTAATTGATACCGGCTTTATTACTCACATAAATGAGTTATTATTCATATTAATGACTTTATTATATAACTTATTTTATACAATACTTTATTATTCAACTCAAATGCTACTGATCTGAATGAAAACTCACTTAAATTGAATAACAAAAGTACTGTACAAATAGATTGCATAATAAAATTGATAATATAAATAATAATTCATATAATCTGAATAATAAAATCGATATCGATAACGGTATCAACAACGGTATCTATATATCAGCCTCCTCTACAAAAAAAAAAACTCAAAATTCATTCTTCCAAAATTTTATAATATTTGATTGGAGCCCATTTCATTTTGTGCAGCCCGTAAATTATTCTTCTATACACAGTCCATTAATTTTCTACTAATAGCCCATAATTTCATTCATTAATTCTTTAATTTTACCATTTTTCTTTTGACCCGGTCAATCCTTCAATGTATGAAATCAATCACCAGCTGTAGCTGTTATTCCAATTTTTATTTTCAATTCCATTGGTTTTAATTTGTCCCTTAATTACTATTAAGATATGGAGACTAGCGTTTGACTTGATTAATTAATATATATATATATATATATATATGTTATATTTCCATTGAATTGGAATAAAGGAACACTGAAAAGAAGAAAAAAACATCTTCCTTTTATTTTTAAACATTGCTATATTATTTGTCTGACAAATCTATTGTCAATTCCATTAAATAAATTCACGTTCTATTTCGAATATTATTTCAATATATTTCGTTGTATGTTATAGAGTTATCGTCAATTATTTTCATTATCATGTCATAAAAAATAATAATTACGGATCATCTTAGTAATAATTTTATATTTTTACTCATAAAAGACGGAATATACTTAAAAATAGTGATATTACGATTCGGATAATAAAATTCTAATTATTTATTTTATTTTATTTTGGTATCAAAATTTACTTGAATTTGTTTCGACATGAAATTAATTTTTTTGTCGAAGATAAAATACGTCCACTGTTACGATTTATTGGAAAAATGCGACGAACGAATTAAGCGCATTATTCGGAGCCAAAACATAATTTTCAAGCACGTTACCAAAAATTTCTTTTTCTTTTCCTGAAAGTTGAAGCAGCAGTTCTTTCAAAACAGAATTGAATTTGAAGCAAATCAACGCAAATAATTTTAATAATTCTTTTTCCTTTTGCATTGAAAAACAATCATTTCTTTGATTTTGAAAGCTGTTCATGGTAACTAAATCAGAAGGAAGTGCACACATCAACCAACTTTTCCCAGCTTTTTCAGATGCATGATCAAAATCTCATTTAATTTATAAAAAATTGAGAATTAATTTATCACAAATTAACAAATTTAAGGGTCTTAAAACATTACCCTTTTTCCGATTAGAACTATCCGGTTTTAATCTTGAATATCGGATTAAACAACTCTAAAATTTAAAATATATACTTCCAAAATTTGAGTCATAAACAACTCTAAAATTTAAAATATTTATTCCAAAATTTGAGTCATAAACAACTCTTTTTTGAAAAACTAATAATAACAGAACATACAACAATAAATAACATAATCACCTACAAAATTAACAACAAAGAGATATGCTTAGAACTTCACATCTTCTGTAACAATACAGATATATAGTGAATAAATTTTAAATCGTTCAGTATAAATTTTAATACTATTCATTTTATTAAATTTATCTCATAAATAACATCTAATAATTCAGTATAAATTTTAATATTATTTATTTTATTGAATTTATCTCATAAATAATATTTAATAATCCGACTAAGTTGAGTTATCCACTTTACATATAAAATATTTTAAAACAACCGGACTTATATACAATTTTATCAAATGTCGCAGTCCACCTAATTTTTCATGCCAAATCATGGGAACCAATGTGTGCACTTTTATTAAACAAACCCCCACTTCTGTATTAATTGTAATAATGTCCATAACTTACTAAAATATGTTTTCTACGTCCATATAACTTTGGGAGCTATTTTTTTAATTATTATGTTGCTGGATTCACGTTAATTCTTGATCAGGTAAATTAAGTAAACTAGGAAAGTAATAAGTTATCAAATTGATTTTCGAAATGCTATAATTTTTAATTTTTTAATATACAATACAATATGATGAGATACTTATATGAGTCTTTTTCTTTCGATATGATCAAATAATTTTTAATTGTTGAATTGATAATTTTCAGCGTACATCCAACTTTATAGTACATTTAATTCATAAATACATATTATTGAGAAATATTATTCAAATTAAAAATATAAAATTGTAGACTTGTTTTCAATTATTTAGAAAGGATATATATTAAATTTGAGTCAATTTAAAATTTGATTAATCATTTATCATAAAATCATTAAACTTCTAACATTAAAATTTTTAAGTTATTTGATAGAATTCCAATTATTTTTCAAATTGACTCAATTTTGATACTTGCCTTATACAATTTTAATTTTCTAATTAAAAATTATTGTTCACACACACACATATATATATATAGTAAAAATTGAACGTTCTTTTGAAATATCCCAATTAGAATAATAAATGCATAAGAAAAAAAATTTCACAAGTACTTATTGCATAACATTTGGAGGTCATAATTGCGACAGAGTCAGATCTACTTTTCATACATAAAATGTGGACTGATAATCTCCTTGTCAACACACAAATAATAATATAATATAAATATATAATATGAACAATAGATGCTTAAGTTATCTAACGGTGGTACTTGTTTATTCACTTTCCCATATTCAAAGCATTCAATCCCAACCATTGAGGAAAAAAAAAAGTGATCTTTTGAAAAAAAAATCTATCCATAAACATATTAAAAAAACAAATCCAAAATCAACGAAATTTCAAACTTGATACTTCAAGTTAAGACCGCAAAGTTTGACTCCACCCAATATGTTTTTTTATTGTGCGTAGAATAGCTCAAAACAATTCACCAATAGCATTACAAAAAATGATTTCACACTATTAACACTCAAATATACACCACATGAAAAATTGACAAATCCTCATTCTAGCTTAAAATCTTTTACAATTTAATTCTTCTCCTTTTCTTTTCTGTTGCTTCATTTCATCTAGGAATGGAGACTCTCCTCCTTCCAAAGCTCCACCAAATCTTCCTTGTATCCCTTCTCCTATGGCGTGTTGCTTCAGCCGATACCCCGACAATGGAGGCTTGCGAGCCTAAGCAGTGCGGAAACAATACCATCACCTACCCTTTCTGGATCCATGGCCAGCAACCGTCATACTGCGGCTACTCGACACTTGAGGTCACTTGCAGCGGCGGCGGCAAGCCCTACCTCGTGCAGTCGTACAACGGTGCCTATTACATCAAGCAACTCTTCTATCAAAATAATTCAGCTCTTCTTGGTGATGACATAGTCGATAGAGTCAACGGGAATTGCTCAACTCCGGAATTCAACGTTTCGTTGAGTTTTGGCCCCTTTGTGATCAGCAATACCAACAAGCTGATGAAGTTCTTTTGGAATTGTGATACGGCACCGAAATTTTTGTCCGATTACTATTCGTATTCTTGCGGCAGTAACGTGTCATATGTTAAAACCTATCAGAATTACACGCAAGGGGACTCCGAAGACAATGAGACCAGCTGTAGCATCTCTGAAGTGCCGTTTATAGGGTCGAATGGAGGGACGGTGGATCAATGGTTGAGCATAATGAAGGAAGGGTTTTTGGTGACATGGACGGTGGCGAGTTGCTCGGATTGCAAAGCGAGTAACGGCCAGTGCGGGTTCAATTCCTCAAACTCCATGTTTATGTGCATCTGCTCTGATGGCACATATGAAACAACTTGTCCTCCAAAATCAAAGCAAGGTAAAACAAAACTTTAATTTTACTACTGTTCTTAAAAAAATTAATTGTTTTAATAAAAAATTAATTGTGAAAATATTTTTTGCCTACTATTCTTGTGAAACAATTTTAATTATTTTAAGAAAAACTGTGAAAATATTTTCTGTCCACTGTTATTGTAAAACGACTGTAATTATTTTAAAAAGAATTGTGAAAGTGTTTTTTTGTCACGTGCACAGTTGACCTCTTTGGAAAACTTTTTTTTCCCCAAAGTTTGTTACCTGGGTTTCTAATATTAGACTTTCAACATTTATGTTTTTCTCAAGCTGACATTTATGACCATCCTGTTTGATTACAACACTTCCATTAATGATGGATGTTCTTCCAAAATTGACTAATAAAAATAGTCCAAATTTCACACCAGGCATTCAGTCTCACCTACTCTGCTTCTAGTAGCTTTCATCCAAAGGTCCAGATCAAATAACTACAAATTAGTGCCAAAATATCAAATGACTCATACAGTATATATAGCTGACAGTGTTTCCTCTGTGATGCTGGTAAACTATGGATCAGCCAATTCATCCATCAATAATAAAACTTTATTATGTGCAATTTTTCTTTTCACAATCTAGTAACCTATAAATTTTTAGAACAAACATTGACTTCAACATACTATTGTCTACGGAGAGGATTCATATCCTCTGCTGCGCTGTACTATGCAATATAGTGTGTTGTCTATTCAATGGTGTTAAGATTTGTGCAAAATAAATTTCAAAAAAAAAAATTCTATAATCCACCCGTTCATACGCTATGTAGCACAGTGCTGCGTAACAGAAGATCAGGAGCCGTATGAAGATGGAATTTTTTTGGGAAATTAACTTTGTTGATTCTGATTTGAAGAACTGTTGCGGACACAGTCTCAGTAGATAAAGCCGTTACTTTACCAGAATTCACAATTCATTAATTAACTGATAATATTTACAATCTCCTTCCATCACAACAACACCCATGAAACACATCTTGTCACAGCTCCATTTCAGATTCCTCCCATCCATTCTCCATCCTATTACTTAAATCACATGAAAAAAGGGCTTTAAGTGTTTTATATGGTGGCTGATTGCTTGAATTGCACAAAACATTGCCTAGTTTTATGTGCATCTACTCTGATAGTAAATATGTAACAGGAGAAAACGAAATTTGTACCGCTGCTAGTTTTGCTGAGGTGTGAGATCACTTTCTTTTACATGAAATTAGGTCAATACAAAATCCTCTTAAATTAAGTTCTATTGATTCCTGATTTCCTATGTAAAATGGTCATGCAAAGCCTTCTCAAGACAGACAGCTAGCTATGACTGTTTTTTTTTCCCTAAGGTTAACTAAAATTATATATTTCTGTGAAGTCTCTTAGATCTACCTACTCTGTTCCATGCTCTGCTTCGACTTTTTCATTAATTTTATTTGTTCTCTGGTAGGTAGTTTCTAAATGTGCTTATTATTAATCTTGCAGGTACAAAGACACGCATAGAAGCAGCAGTAATAGGTAACATTTTTATTCTCACTTTTCAAACATTTTTTTTAATCCCACAAATATTGTATGCAGAGAGGTCAATCAATTTGTTGAATTGGATGAAAAAAAAGATGCTGTACTGGCTTATAAAGCTTAAGACACATTACATTTATAGACTAGAAAACTAGTTAGACGTCAATAATAAAAACAATAATGAATATGTATAGCTAGTATTCAAATACAGTTGACATGATTATAAGAAGTGATGTTCTGAATAAGTTACAATTCTAACACAAAACAATTCCACTTTCAAAATATCTCAAAAGAAAAAAGGGCACTTCAAAAATTCAATATGTCATATAATTTTTTTCTCTTTAATTAAATGATACCAGACTATCTGTGATTTGCAAATTGCACATGAGAAATGCTAATTCCTTGTTTTCCTGTTACTTATTTGAGTGTTTAGGTTCGCTTGGTGGAGCTTTCTTTCTTGTAGTGGCATTGCTAATTTTCTTCAAGCTGCGAAAGAATTACGGTGCTCAAGAAAACATTGAAAAGCTATTAGAACAATACGGATCCCTTGCTCCAAGAAGATATAAATATTCAGAGCTAAAGAAAATTACAAATTCTTTTCAGGACAAGCTCGGCAAAGGGGGTTTTGGCACCGTTTACAAAGGTAGACAACCTGATGGCCGCTTGGTTGCAGTGAAAATTTTGCACAATTCTACTAGCAACGGAGAGGAATTTCTGAATGAGGTGGTTAGCATTGGTAGAACCTCTCATGTAAATGTTGTGAGCCTACTCGGCTTTTGCATCGAGGGGTCCAAGCGTGCTCTTGTTTACGAGTACATGCCGAACAGGTCACTTGACATGTACATATACTCGGAAAATCCGAAAACAGTTCTTGGTTGGGAAAAGCTGTATGATATAGCACTCGGTGTTGCACGAGGGCTGGAGTACCTGCACCGAGGATGCAGTACCCATATTGTGCATTTTGATATCAAGCCCCAAAATATTTTACTAGATGAAGATTTTTGCCCCAAAATTGCTGATTTTGGTCTGGCAAAATTATGCCCACCCAAAGAAAGTGTTCTTTCATCAATGGCTGATATGAGGGGAACAATAGGATTTATTGCCCCTGAAGTCTTCTCTAGGGGAATCGGTGTGGTCTCAACAAAGTCTGATGTTTATAGCTACGGCATGATGGTTTTGGAAATGGTTGGAGGAAGAAAGAACGTGAAACCAAGTGCCGAGAATCCCAGTGAAGTGTACTTTCCTCATTGGATTTATGATCGTGTTGCTGAAGGTGGCGACATTAAAGCTTGTGATGTGACGGATGAGACTGAAGAAATCGCGAGAAAGATGGCTTTGGTTGGTTTTTGGTGTACCCAAACAATTCCAGCTAACCGGCCATCAATGGGCAGAGTGCTTGAAATGTTGGAAAGAAGTCTGAGTGAATTGGATCTTCCACCGAAACCCTGCATTTCTTCTCCTTCTCACCGTTCCACAGATTTGGTCCCAGACTCACTGCAATCAATGGATGACATCTCGATGCAATCCATGGATAGCACTGCACCTCTATCCAATTCAGAGCCATCCGACGGCCTGAGATAATTGGCATTCAGTTATAGTTTGTTGACCATGCTGATATGATCCAAATCCAAGCATTGCCTGTTTTATCGGCACTGTGCGCCCTTGATGTTATTAGTAGGTATTATTGTACTCACAAATAGATTAACTTTAAGATATAATCCTTTTTCTTTATTAGAGAACTCTGTGACTAGTTAATCATGTTGGAATTAATTTCTATTAATTATAAAATTATATGGGCTTATATGTAATATAAATATATATTGAATAATAGACTGTCAAATATCTAATTAGACCCGTTATGAAGTGATCAAATTAAGTATTATTTATCGGGTTTCAATATGTGTTATGAGAAGTGGGGCCCTTAATGTGTAGAATATGTATTAATAACTTTATGATTTAGTGATGGTCTAAATTATATAAAGTTTAGTAATAATACAATTATGTTATTGGTCTATGGAGAATACAACTAATAGGCAGTTTTCTGATTTTGAAAGTAAACCCGTTAAGAGAGAAATTGGATCTGGTATGGATCCGCTAAGGCATAACCAGTGGTTTGCCAACCTTTCGGTTATTGACACCCATTATAAAGGGATCAAGAACCGTCCTTTTTCTATTACCGTCATAAGGCAACCAACAGATTTCCTCTCTCCAAACAAATTCGGGTTTTCTGAAAAGAGAAGAAAACCGCCGGGCCGATTCTCTTCGTCTCTCCATCGGAGAAGAGAAGGATCACAGCGAAGGCTTAAGGAATCCGGTGATCAACGGGGTTGTGTCTTTCCAGAAGACCGACAGCATAGATTAAGGTAATTTTATGTTAATTTAGAGTTCACTAGAGGATCACGGGTAATGTTCCTTCAAATCATATGTCAAATATGATTTCTTAGATTAGTTTTACTATATATTGCCTAAATTTTTTAGAAACGCATGTGACGTCTTTGATTTTTCCATTAGAAAATTCCAAATGAATGACTGACGTAATCATCAATTTCGTAGTGGTCATTTTCAAATCCTCAAGAAAATATCATGAAAGAACAATATTGAAACATTGGATATTTATTTGGACGGTCCAAAAAAATGAATAAGCCTTCCTAGCTATAGTATCTCTATATTTTTAAGAGCAAAAAGATGCACCGAATTATATTTCCCAACTTGTATTTGTAACAGCGGAATTTCCTTTCTCAAAAAATCAGTTTTATAATTCTAATTCTAATTCTAACTCATTCAAATCACTAGGAACATAAGAATGGAAAAGGAATCGGTTCTCTCAGAGTACTTCAAACAAAAGCCTATTATTCTTGCCTATATATTTCTCTCACTGACCTTCAAAACACAACATTTTTTTCTCTGACACGGTATTTATGCTCTGGTACTCATCTTCCCTACTGATTAACAAAACTGCACTATCAAAAAAATTGTATGGTAAATGAGGGCTGGTAGATTTTAGATAATGTGGTAGCTGCTAAGAAGGCGCCATACGTACCTTACAGCAAGATCTGAACCTGAAACCAACTTAGTAATGAGGATGAAAGTGCTGTTGGAGAACATTTACAGAGCGACCGGACCTTCGGTTGGTGCATATGTTAATTAACGTTGTTCGTTTCGTGTTCCGGCGAGTTGTACATGTCCATTTTACGTTCTTGAGGTTTGTTGTCAATTTGGCAGACTCGTAGTTAATTAGATGTAATTATGATACTTATAATATAAAAGTATCTAGATATGTTGCACGAATAGTAACTTGTAAAGGAGTATAAAAAAATATATAAAATTATCTTTATTCTTGTAAAAGATTATTCTTTTTGTCACATTATAATTTAGTAATTGTTCATCGATAATTTTATATCATCTCCATGACTGTAATTTTAATTGTGTGACCCACTAATGTGGCAAGAGAGTAATTTTTTGCAATTACCGGGATAAAAATGTTCTTAACACTAGCAAAGTAACTACAAATGTTTGCATAGCATTTTTAAAAAGATTTCTCATTTGATACTCTTGCTAATTAACAATTACATATATATCTATTTTAAAAAAAAAACAATTACATATATATGCAATTGAAATTTCAATTGCCACATTAACATTTGCAATTACCTTTTTCAAGTCTCTTTTTCCTCCAAAATGAGGATAAAATCCTAAGCCCTAACAATAAACAAATTCTAATAGTAATACTTCACACATATTTCCAACATAATATATATACACAAAATTACTTACAAAAAAAATATAACCTAATACTTAAGAGCTGGGTTGCAATAGCTGCTTGTGACAAGGCAGCTAGTAGTCCATGACATTGTTTTCCTAAGTTCACATCCCGTGTAGTAATACACTGGAGTGGACAAAATCTGAATTGTTCAACATAAATCTTGATGCTATCCATTCCATTAGACCTGTCCTATGAATAGCATCACTCAGTCCGGATTATTTGAGCTATCCACTGCATAGTGTGCAGTACTACAGAGGATTCGAACTCTTGTTTTCCAATCTGAGCTCAAGTGGATATTATGTACCAGAATTAGTCGTACATGTACAATCCATCTACATTTTACATAGAGACAACATGTAGTTACAACAATTGCTTTGTAAGACACCATTCAAACAATAAATTCTAAGAGTACTTGATTAATTAGCTGGTAATCTAAGATAAGAACTTGTGAATCTTCCCTTCCATGTTGTGTTTCTTGTCTAAGTAAGAAATGTTAGAGATGGAATTATCACATGTACAAGTCAAGATTACTATAAATGTTTAAGATAACATTAAATACTATGTATATAACGTAATAAATACTTGAACTTACCGATGATATTGTGGAGCAAGGCAAAGAATCGATGTAAGGTTTTGGTGGCATTTCCAATTCATCTAGATTTTTTTCCAACATTTCTACAACTTTATCCATTGAAGGTCGATTATAAGGTTGTGTTTGTGTACACCACAGACCCACTAATGCCATCTTCCTCGCAATTTCTTCGATTACAGGAGTTACATCTCCGATTTGAATTTCGCCACCTTCAAGAAGGCGATGATAAATCCAATGCGGAAAGTAATCTTGGCTTGAATTATTAGTATTTGGTTCTAAATTCCTCCTTACTCCAACAATCTCCAATAACACCATTCCAAAGCTATAAACATCTGATTTTGTTGAAACAATCCCAAAACTTCTCGAGAACACTTCTGGGGCAATAAAACCTATAGTTCCTCTCATGTCAGCCATTGAAATAATGCTTTCTTTGGGTAGGCACAATTTTGCCAGACCAAAATCAGCAATTTTTGGGTGAAAATCTTCATCTAATAGGATATTTTGAGGTTTGATGTCAAAATGCACAATGTGTGTGTTACAACCCTGGTGTAAGTAATCTAAACCTCGTGCAATGCCAATTGCTATATCATAAAGCTTTTCCCACTCAAGAGTTGTGTTTGAACCATCGGTGTATAAATAATTGTCTAGGGATCCATTAGGCATGTATTCATAAATAAGAGCTTGTTTGGACCCCTCAAAGCAAAAACCAAGTAGACTAACAACATTGACATGAGATGTTCTGCCGATGCTTGCCACCTCGTTCAAAAATTGCTCCAAATTGCTCGGCGAGTTGTGCAAAATTTTGACTGCAACCAATTGGCCGTCACTTAAAATTCCTTTATAGACCGTACCGAAACCACCCTTACCAAGTTTCTCTCGAAAAGACCCTGTAATTTTCTTTAGTTCTCTATATCTATACCTTGTTGGAGCAAGGGGCCCAAATAATCCTAAGCGTTGTTGAATCTTCTTTAGTTGACTGTGTTGCTTTGAGAAAATGTACACCCTTCGGAACTTAACAATGGCGAGAAGACATGCCAAGAAAAACACGACAACCGCAAATACTGTCGAGCCTGGTTTAAAGGAGTACAGGGAGCAGAATTAGAGTATTATAAATGTATGAAAGTTGAACAGTTGTTATAATGGGTTGCAAATTAATTAGCAGTGATACTGTTGGTTATTGATTGAGTTCATATCCTATTCATTGATGCAACACTTAGTGCAGCTATTACCCTCTATCAACAATTTTCTTATATGTAATCTGTGTTGGGAGGGTTGTACCATATGTGGTACTGCAAAAGAAGTACTGAAATCAAAGAAATCTATAGAATGCTACTTGTTTGTGTTCTCAATAGAAGATTGACTCAGTGATCTGAAAGGGCAAGAGCTAGTGTAAACCATGTACAATGAATTAATTAACACAATTTTTAATGCATCAGAAGTGTGAACCATGTACAATTCATTTCTTTATGCAAACTTTGGAAACCATATTAAGTCTCTAAACAATGCACAAATTTGAATTTGTACATGATTCACACTTTTTTTGGAGCATCAAAATCTTGTGCATGCATAAAAAATCATGTTGCGCCTGGGCGATTGCAGGCTACTAATTTTCCACTAGTGACAGTAAGCAGACCCCTAATTAAAAAAAATGAAATTCTTATTCCTAGTACTGGTACTAAACCAGTTAGCATCAACAATGAAGTATCAATTTTTTAGTGAAAAGATGAGTAGGTTTTGATCTAATAACAAAAAAGTATGAATTTGGTGACAAGAATTTACCTATTAATGCCATATTCTTGTGCGATTGCAACCACGTCACTGCAGTAGAAATTCAAGTCACAATTAGAAATCATGCCAGCATAGAACCACAAATAATTAAAACAAAATATTTTCTTTTGTTCTCAACTAGAACAATTAAAAGGAGTAATGAAATGAAGAATAGCATATGTCAGCACAATTAATGCAGTATTCATTTGCAGAATACCAAATAAATTATTTCATTATGAGAGTGTTAATCATACACAGAACTGGGCTCCATTCCGATATAACAAGAGGTAGTAAGTGTTGACATGTTATTCTATTAAAAGAAATAAATAATGATCATAAGCATCAGTGGCGGATATAGGATGGTTAACAAGCATAGGCACAATTTACAAAGCTACTTCAGAAAAAAAAATTGAATCTTGTTTTGACAATTTTTTAATTACCAGGCACAATTGAATCTTGGTTAACAAGCATAGGCACAAGTTCATTGGACCAGTAAAGAAAACTTGGACTTTCAAAGCAATTTCATTACCAGGCAGCACACAACTTTACACTGTATTTCTTTAGACCAAGAGAAGAAAGATGATTGAGTGGTATTTGTTTCCGAAATATAAGCCGAGCACGGGCCTAGGTTTGTCCATGCTTAGGTCCGCCCCTGTTTATGCATTGGCCCCAGAAAAACATGGGCATCAACAAGTTGACATGTTATTCCGTCGAACTTGTGCTGTAGTGTTTATTAGTGTTTGTACTCTGCTATTGTTGTTTTATATGGGCATCTCTCTTTTTGTACATTGGAACTTTTATTTTATTTATTTGGAAAAACATTTTATTAGTATTAGCATTTGATATTGCGCTCCGTAATTCTTTCCTTGTTGTGTCAAATGAATTTTCTCATTCCCTGTTTTTTTTTTTTTTTTTTTTTGGGGGGGGGGGGGTGCGGGAGAAAAATCTTAGATATTATAATTTTCCAAAAGTGACTCTTTTTTTTCTCTTTATTTCTTTCTTCCTCTCATCTTTTTGTATTCCTAAACATACAAATTTCCAGATTCAGCAAACTAAAACACTATCTAAAATTTAAGCAGGGAGAAAGAGTAAAAAAATTTAGTTACCTGGTGGTGTATAAACAGGGCAACTATCTGGATATGTGGTGTTATCGGAGCAGATGCACATAAAAGCAGAGGTGGAGGTATTGAATCCACACGCGCCGTTGCTCGCTTTGCAATCGGAACAATTCGTCACCTTCAGCTCGACCAAAAAGCCATCCTTCATGTAACTCATGTAGTCTTCCACTGGCTGTTTAATCCACCCCAAAACAGGTCTCTTTGTCATCGTACAGTTACCGAGCAGATCCTGAGGTCCGAATTTATCGTTTTCGTACAGCCTCACGAACGACTCGTTAGCGGATTGTGATTGTTTGATATTACAGAATACATGCAGATAATCGGCTGAAGGCGGATCGACATTTGCACAATCGTAGAAGAAGATCAACACCTTGTTCATCTTGCTGATCTCGAACGGACCGAGACCGATCGAGACGTTGAATTCAGGGAGAAAGCACCTCGCCGTCACACCGTCCAAATAGGAACTGACAGCCACAAAGGAGCTGTTCTCATAGAACACATGTTTCATGTAGTAACTTGCATCATATGAATCCACTAGATGAGGCTTTCCACCACGGCAGTCGATCTCGAGACTGGGATTGCCGCAATATGACGGATGCACTCCGTTGATCCAGAAGGGATAAGTAATAGTGAGATTTCCACATTTTTTAGGCTCACATGCCTCCGTAGTGGGGATATCAGATGGTAGAGCTATTATGTTTTGTAAGAAAGTGGAAATTATGAACAAGTATTGAAGTAGTGAGAAATTTGGCTGCATTTTCATCCAATTGTTTTGAGGTGGAGAAAATTGGAAGCGAAAAATAAGGAGACTGGGTAGAGAGAAGGAAGGCGAAGAAGCACCAGCAATCCTAGGTCAAGAAGAGTTGATGGTTCAGTCAACATTGATTTATTTATTTTTACGACTTTAAAGGTCGTGCGAAGTCAAAGTCCGTGTGCTGGAAATTTCTTGGGTAATCAATTTAAATAACGAAAACAATTGGAGCATTGGAGCCCACCAACTAATGTACAATCAATTGTCCATCCATTTAGGTAGGTGAAACTGCATCTTTGTTAATAATTGTGTAGGATTATTCTAACATATATACATATAATTTATATGATATATTCTACCGTATCATAGTTAAAAACTGCATGTTTGTTAATAATTGTGTAGGATTATTCCAACATATATATATATATATATATATATATATAGTAAAATATGATCTTAAGTTCACGAAATCTTTTGATAAACTTAATTTAAAAAATAATCGAATCGGTTCCAAACGATAAATCCGAGTTACTTAACAAATTTTTCGTATTAAAATCTCCTAGAATATTGAAATTTTCTATTTTTAAAATTTTCGAACTATTTTTTAAAAAATTTTGAAAATGATTCTAACATAATAATAAAATAATAAATATTTTTATATATGAATAGGTCATTTCAAAAAAAATTGAAAAAATAATTAGAAAATCTTAAAAATAGAAAATTTCATATCATATGAGATTTTGATATGTAGAGTAATGATTTTTTAAAATGACTCTAATAATAATAATAAAATAATGAATTTTTGCATATAAAAGTAAGGCATTTTAAAAAAATATGAAACAAATAGTTAAAAAACTTCAAAAATAGACAAAATTAGTATTTATTGGTGAGCATAACTCAAAAACCCATCATAACAGCTCCGAACAATAAATCCGAGTTGATCAATAAATTCTTTATATTAAAATCTCATAGGATACTGAAATTTTCTATTTTTAGAGTTTTCTAATTATTTTTTAGAGTGTTTTAAAATAATAATAAAATAATGAATGTTTTTAATATGAGAATAGGCTATTTTCAGAAAAATATTTAGAAAACTCTAAAAATAGAAAATTTTGCATCCTATGAGATTTTAATATGAAGATTTTATTGAGTAATTTGGATTTATGGTTTGAAGCCGTTTCAATAAGTTTTTGAGTTAAGCTTATCAAAGGGCTTGGTAAACTTAAGCCCACGCTAGCTTTACTCTATAGATATATAGAGTAAAGCTAACGTGAGTTTAAGCTCACCAACACTCTTGATGAGCATAACTTAAAAACCCATCAAATCAACTTCAAACGACAAATCCAATTTGCTCAATAAATTTTTTATATTAAAATCTCATAAGATACAAATTTGTTCTACTTTTAAGAGTTTTTTAAATATTTATTTTGGATTTTTTTTTCAAAATAACCTATTTTAATATTCAAACATTCATTATTTTATTATTATTATTATAGAGCCATCTTAAAAATTCTTAAAAAATAGTTAGAAAACTCTAAAAATGAAAAATTTCGGTATTCCACATGATTTTGATATGAAGAATTTATTAAGTAACTTAGATTTATCATTTGAAGCCGTTTTGATAGGTTTTTGAGTTAACCTCATTAAGAGTGTTGATGAGTTTAAACTCACGCTAGCTTTACTCTATATATTAAACTCTTATGATATATATATTAAACAAATATTATTAAAATAGATAAAATAAAATTACAGATGTGTTTTTAACTATTTAAATAAAACATATATCCAATTTTAATTAATTTGAAATTTAATTGTTCATTCATTATAAAACCGTTAAATAACTATTGAAATAGAAGAAATAAAATCTTTTGATCCCAAAAATCGTCCCTAGCTATCTCATCTCTATACTTTCTTTTTTTAGTTATATTTCTAACTTTAGCAAATTTTCAAATTTTATGGTAAGATATGAACACTTCAATTACTAGATATAAATATATATGTGATCCGATATGAATATTCATGTGTGTCAATATAAACACCAAGGATATGTATTTGATCTTGGAGTTTGGTGTTGTGGCCCGTAACAGTGTGTTGCAGTCATCAATAATGTGTTGCCGTCCGCAAAAATATGAGGGGGAGCAAAATGCACATTTTTTTATGTGATTTCAATGTCAAAATTTTAATTCACATGTGTTATAATCGCAAATGGGATTGCTGGGGTGTGTGAGTAGGTGCTCGTCATTTGCAATAATGGTTTTCAGTCTGTTTGGAGTGTCTACAACTGTTAGGTCGGGTGTTCATATATGTTAGATCTAGTGTTAATACTGAAAGTTGGATGTGTTCAAATTTGCCGCGTGCATAATAAAAAGTTGGGGTGTTTTTGTGGGAGATTTTTGTTGGGATACAGTTAGGTCACCTCAAGTAATTGAGAACAAATGAACAAGTTTATTTTTAAATTTTAATAATATCATATTTTTTCATTTTTTAAGAATTATATAATTTCAGTTATCATATAGATAAGAATTATTATTAACAGATAATTGGATGGATGGTAAAGAGATGGGCTCCGAAACGTACACTTTGAATAATATGTTGCATAAACAGGTTTTTTTTTTTATTTTAGATATCAAGTGCGAACCTGAACATTGTTTATCAGTCAAAAATAACTATTTAAATGTTTATAAAAATTAAATTTTAATTAATACGAGATGCTTTCATATTGACGTTCTTCAATTGGATTTTTATTGACCAACCAGGGCCCAAAACTAAAAAAACATAAACGAAGAAAGAATCAAGAAAATGCTACAATAAATATGATGTCTGTATTTGAGCCCTCTAAATCAAATATCATCAAGCACGCAAGAGAATTGGCATTTGGTAGGGCCCCATACAGACCAAATGGACAGCCGCACACAGGCGCTGAAAACGTGCCAAATTTGACAGTGATATCCCAACCAGAAACTAATCAAATTTATAATTCTGACATGACTGCAACAACAACCCAAATTTATAATTCTGACATGACTGCATCAACAACCCAAATTGCGTATGACAATAAATATACCTAGTTGTTAAAATATGAACTACTTGTTAAATTGAAAATTCAATCAGCCCTGAGCTCAAACATTCTCTTTCATCTGGCAGGTCCATTTTTTTTCTTCCATAAACAATTTTAGCAATTATTCATCAATTGTGGTTGATGTTTACAGCTATGGCAACATGCCCTTGCTGTAAATATCTCTATGTTTTTAAGAGCAAAATATGACACCCAATTATATTAAGAAACTTGTATTTTAACACCTGATTTTTTTTCTTTTTGTTTTTTTTTAAACAAGCAGGTTCATCCTGGCAGCTTTCATTAATAAAAGCTTTATTACAATAGCAATTACAAGTATATCCCTGCTAGAAGTGAAAACCCAGCAAGCTCTCAAAATTCAAAAACCTGTTAAAGAAGGAAAATCTCCTTCCATTTTAAATGCAAAGGGATCATACCGGTACTAATGCCAGCAGGGACTGCTGTCAGTATCAGAAAAATACGTTTACTGTTCTTAGATTCCTTTTGTAACCCACTATCTATATCAATTATCAAAGCATGAATACTACAATCAAGTAATTAAGCACTGTTTATTACAACCAATTCAAACAGCACAACAGCACAAACACAACAGAGTTTTGTAAAGCTTCTACAGTTTGCTGGTAACTTCATGCCAGCATCATCCCTTCCAGCTGGATCTTCCTGGCTTGTCTCTTATTCCCTGTGACTTTACTTTCTAAAAAAATCAATTTTATAATTCTGATTCCAATTCATTCAAATCACTAGCAATATATGAATGGAAAAGGAATTATTTCTTTCAAAGAACTTCAAAATGAAACCTATTCTTTTTGCCTTTATTTTTCTCTCACTTACCTTCAATATACAAACACAGATTCTCTGTGATGCAGTATTTCTGCTCTGCTACTCATGTTCCTTGCTGATTAACCAGAACTACAGTGTCAAACAAATTCTACATTAAATGCATCACACCTGTATATCTCAGAAAAAAGATGTTACTAAGATTGAAATCCCAACATCGCAGATTACATCTTGCTACCTTGAAAGATAATTTATCGCCTGTAGATTCACTTCCGTCTCATGTTAATCCCAATTAGATGGTCACTAACTTATAAAACATCAATTCTAGATGCAGTAAGGAGAAGTCATTTTTCTTTTCCCTTTTCTTTAAATAGATATTGAAGTAAATTATACAACGGAATTAAATCCACAAAGCTGCTCAGTATTTAAGCTCTGTTATTGCAAATCTTTGTTATGCTAGAAATTAATTGTTGGCCGACAACTCCCTCCAATTTTCTAAAAAATTGCTCCCCACTCTCACTTGAAAGGGTCTGAACCTTTGATCTCGTAGCAACAATTACGAAATTTTCATTATCCTTGACATCTATTTTGTACAGCTCTACAAACACGTCACTGAGAACACCAACCAGGTGTCTATAGAAGGATTCCCCATCTGAAGGAGGAATCACATTTATTACTAAAACACCGTTCTTGCATAGGATCGACTTCACAGCTAGAAGAACATCTTTCTCAATAAATTCCAATGGCGGTGCACTTACCCCACTGATCACATCTCCAGAATCCAAATCGATCATAATGGCATTAAAATTTGAAGGAGATTTTTCCAAACTTTTGTTGCCCCTTTCTTTCTCTTGGGCATACCGTTTAATCATTTCAATACCATTACCAATGCAGATCTGAAGGTACTTGTCTTCAACCAATCCAAAATGCCTTTTAGCAATTTCCACAACCACCAAGTCGGCTTCCAATCCATGTACATCAAATCCCAACTTGGTCCTTAAGCATGTCAGCAAAGCACCACCACCGACTCCGACACAGAGACAACTCGGTCTGATTTCACTCACAACTTTCTCCTCTGCCACTTCGGCAATTAGAGATAGACCAGCAACCATCGGTGCAAGATATGGCTGCACCAATGACCCTGGATCAAGCTGAAATGATCTGGATTTCAAAACAGACAACAAATCTGAACTAGAACAAGAAAAAACAACCGAGTCTGATAGTAGGGGAACTTGGGTCTGAATTAAATTAGGCATCCTCTTGAATCGAAGCCTTCTGCGAATATCATGGGTATGGGAACCGAACTGTCGAATAATAACATCCTCTATAATCATCTCTCCAACAGAAGGCCCTTCAAGCACCTCCACAGGCAAAATGTGGAGAGCATCATCCTCAAAAGAGAGAAATGGCACTCGAGGTATGCAGCCATGCTCAAATGCGGACTTGGGGGAAAGAGCAAGCAGGAGAGGAAGGAGCAAATCTTGTATTGGATCCGGACCCTCATCAGGTAGGGGGTCTAGACGGGTATAGGGTTTGGGAGAGGAGGAAGGGAGGGAACCAACAAGGATAAGACGGGAGAAGGGAGGGGAGGATGAGGTCAGGAGGAGGTGGAAATGTCCGGCCTCAGTGGAGAAGATCCAGTCATGCTCACGGCCAGGTGGGACCAGAATGGCTGCAGTCTGAACCTGGAGAGGTTGCGATTGGGAAGGGGAGATAGGAGAATCGAGCACAGCAACACGAAGTGGATCAGAGTAATGATTTGGCGGTTTTGGGTTTGGGAAGGTGAAACACTGGAAGCGGCAAGGAGAGAGCTCAGAAAAGTCCATGCTAACTTTCCTCACCCCAAAACTGCACTATCATCACTTTAAATTAGCTTTACTGTCTCCAAAACTATGTGTACCATATACCCATAAGGCAATTAAAAAAAATTGGGTCATGCATGGCTGGTTTTGGGTCATAAGAAAATTTTTTACCAGAAGTATAAAATGAGGTCAGATCAGCATTTGTTAACAAAATGAAATTCAGACATGATAATGATTCTGTTAAGTCCTTCCTAACAAATCATCAAGACTTCCACATAGACATTTCATCGAACACTATGTATTCACTAAATCGAAACAAAAAGAGAAGGTCATTTACGAACCTACCGGGGTGTATAGAGCTGCCCTGCTAGGCTTCAGCAAATCAACAGCGCGCTTCACTCTTCTTCTTCCATCTCATACCTTGCCAATCTGTCAGGTCGACTGTGCGAAGATGCGTGACTTGGATCCCCTGTGGGGCCCACTACCTTCCCCCCCGGTCCTCTCTTTCCCCGTGTGCGCGCTTCAAGCCTTGAGGCATCGCATAGATCAGAACGGGTCACAAATGTTGCTCGGGCTGGGCCTTTTGCGCCAGATACGTAGATATAGGCTTTCTATTATATGACCCGGATAGGCCCAATAAAAGAGAAGGGCAAATTAGCAAAGCCCATACCTACACAATTACATACGCTTTACTTAGTTCCGTGCCCAAAGAGATGCATATATTCTTTTCTGAGATCAGTAGACAGTATCTGAGTTCATATCCTCTGAAATGAGCACAAAAAATACGCGATTACTGTAGCGGACAGCATTGAGATTTACACATGATATTTTAAAAGAAACAGATTTTATGAAACAACTACTTCACACAGTGAAGTACCGCAGATGATGTGAATTCGACAGTAGACTAGGTGCCTCCAAGAAAGATTGGTGTTGACTCTTCAGAATGCACTGAGTTTGACCCGTCAGTGCACTTGGGAATGGTAACTCACTTCTCTAATAATTGAATTCGCAGTTCCCGCTTCCCACCATTCAGTTCTGTTTTGGATGTGCTATCAGTTGTGTGGTAGAATGGAAACCATACGTAGCCTATTGCACTCTTTCAACAGCTCTTTTTTTTTTTTTTTTTGAGTGAATCCCACAGACAGTTTTTTGGAACGAAAAACGCTGGACTCCAAATCAGTAAATTCTAGTGTTGCCCACCTGTTCGGTAGAACAAAAGCACCATTCACAATGGGTATATTTGAAAAATCCTATATATGCTTTCTAATCCCTCACTTCTATTTAAGATGTATCAAAAGTGTAACCAAACCATGTATTTTTATCATTCAAGAATGAGCTTTTTATCATGAGGTCAACTGTGCAGTCAATTGCAGAACAGATAGTTACTCTGGCAAATCAAATTGGAAACTATGTTAATTATAAACACCTTTTTTTTTCAAAAATATATATTTTCAATTTTAAATTAGAAACTATGTTAAATAGCTTTAAATATATGTGGTGCAAATAAGAGGTGCAGATAAGGGTGAAGGATGCAGTTACCAAAAAAAAAAAAAACCTAGAGAAGGAATTTGACTAAGTCAGCTGTTGGTTTTAAGCTCAAGACTATTCAACAGTGCTGTGGTGCCACATTTACCATGTTGAAAATTGTCTTTGCATTGTTGCCCAGTCTTACATGTTATCCTTCTTCAGGTCTTCTCAGAACTTGTGGATGGCATTCTTTTCTCTTGGTATTTTTTAAGGCTACATATCAGGACCAACTCTGCTTTTTAGCTTCTCTGGTTTTGAGAAGGAGAATTCATAACTTCCTGTCAAGTGCTTTAGCTATTTGCAGTCTTTGGGTAATCAAAGAGGTGCACAAAATGTCGCAAAGAAATGTTCTTTCTTGGTGACATTTTTTTTATCTTGTTATAGTAGGACATTTTTTTTATCTTGTTTGTACCTTCAATGGCTGCTTCAGTACTGGCTTGTCTTATTTTCATTTTTCTCCTCCCCTGTTTCTCCAACTCATGCACACCTACACTTCCTTGTGATCATTCTATTCGAATTTTGTCCCCTTTCGTCTTCCAATCAGACATTACAGATGACCCTAATTGTCACGGTTATTTATCGATTGGATGTGATAATGATAATAATATGCCATTTCTCTTATGGTATTCTGGTGAGTTATTATCGTTGGAAAGTATCTCATATAATAGCAATATCATTACGGTTCAAGATCCTTATCTCAGAAGTTTTCTTGATGAATCTGACTGTGGTAATCTTTATTTTAATTTCTCTACTCCTGTCAATAACTTTGACAATACTATGTATTGCTCATTCACAACTAGTTTTTTTTCCGTGAGATGCCACCTTCCAGATCAGATGCAATCACCGCCCAAGACATTTGGAAAGGATTACAATCTTAGCTACTCGCAGTCTCCTGATGAAGATGAACCTTCAAATAATTGCTCGAGGCGTAACAATTATGATTCGACTTTTGAGCTCAATTTGTTATTCAAAAATGGCAGCCGAGAGCTTTCTCTGTTATCAGCTAGTTACTCAAGTGATCTACTAGCACGGCCCGGTTGCTTTGCAAACTGGATTGAGGTTTTCGATTGTGAAGGATGTAAAGGTTAGTAGAATGCATATTTTATCCTGTTCATTTTCTTAAAGCTCTCCGTAAATTGTGGATGGACAGTTCCTTTTTTTTTTTTTGAAAACAGTTGTTGTTGTACAAAGACAGTTTCAGTTATTATAATTTTAACCATGGCATAGATATAAGAAATTTACTATTGCATGACAAGAGAGTGCTCATTGAACCAGCCACAATCACCTAATTAGAAGCACTTTGCAAGAGTTTCTACAGAAGGAACTCCTCGCCTTTTCACTTTGGATAAACAATTTCTTCATTAACTTTTCTCTGAAAACATCCCAGATTGCACATATGGGGATCTTGACATAACTGTTATAATATCGACAATATATAAGACTTTGACTAATTAAACTTTAAGTCTATGACTGTTCAAATTATTACAATAATGGTTAAATCTTTTCTAATTTTCCTTCCGGAGTTGACTTTTTTTTTATTTTTTTAGTTTCATGGGAACAATTCTCAATTTTCTCAAACTTTTCTTTAAGTACATGTCAACCCTTTTCCTATACCATTCCCTTCTAAAATCAAATCAGTAGCTTTTTACTTTATCTTCAACTCAATAAATAGCATATGATTCATATAATCTTTTTTTGTAGTACTCTTGTTCTGTATTACTTTTTATCAAATTTTGCAGTTCTGATTTGCTTTTATAGGAGGTGCTGCAAGGATATTTCCATCTTGCTGAATTTTTCTTTATAGTAGGGCCAAACTATCCTTTTCCCAATATTTTAAATAAGGTCATTGTCAAACCATTACATATTATTTGAGGTTGTAGGAACAACACGTATTCACAACTATTTACCAAACTTCTCTCACGTTTAGAAATAGCTGATAGTCCAGCATAATTCTGTTCTTATTCTTTTTATTCCCCTTCCCCTGCTTCTCTATCTCATGTCAAACTATAGTTCCCTGTAATAATTCCATACTGATCGAGCCTACTTTCTTCATCTTTACTAATAATTCTACAAGTGATTCCAACTGTGGCAGTCGGTTTATGATTTTGTGCAATGATGGTGTTCCATATATTTATCTGTACTTCTCAGTTGTGGTTCCATGAGAAAGCATCACATATGACCCAACCAACATCATCAGGGTTAAAGATCCATCTCTCAGTAATTCCTTGCAAAGGTCTAACTGTAAGAATATTTATCTTTGTTTTGCAAATCCTGTCAATAAAATCAATTCTCAAAATTACAATCCTTTGAATACCATACCAGCCTTCTGTCTTCAACATGTTACTCTCCTAATCTGATAAAGTCACCTCCCAATATTTTCAAAGAGGATTACAATTTGAGCTATTCAACAATTCGGGATGAAGGTAGTAGTGTTGAGAAAAACTGTTCAAGCAATAGTTTGCTTCCGTCTTTTGAGTTAAGTTTGTCATTCAATTATGATAATAAAAATGTTTCTCTGCTATCTGCTAGTTATTCAAATGGTCTTTTAGCACAGCCTGGTTGCTTTGCTAATAGCACACTGGTACTCTCTTGCACTTGAGATACATGTAAAGGTTAATTACTCATTCAGATTTAATTTTACTCATTTTTATTTTCTGTTCTTTGCTACAAAAGCTCAAACTATTATCTTTCAGAAAAGCTTTCTTTCTAATTACTGAACTTTTAACTCTTTTAGGTTTTTATCCACTTTTAAGTCTAGTGATGAAGGTACGAAAATTTTGTCTAGTTAAATTGATTGTTTCTTTTGACATTCCTTGTAGAGGAGTGCTCCCAACGGAGAATCTGTTAGAAATTATTTCATAGAAAACTCAGAATTTATATTTTTAAGATAATAAAATTTTTAGAATAGTAATATTTATATTTGATTTAAGGGCAGCAGCTACTCTGTTCTCGCGGCCATCAAATTAGCAGTTTTGACCTCTATATGTGCTTGCTTTTACAGCAATGAATACATAAGCATATACAGAGTGCATATTGAATGTCATGTTGTTTAGATAGAATGGTTAGAAATTTTCCTATAATTACATTTATGTGGGTCAATAAAGACTGAAGTTTTACTACTGCAATTAGCTGAAATATAATCCTATTTAATCCAGTAGAGTAAAAGAAAGGACAGGAGCTGTTTTGCTTAAGTATCACTTACTAGTTATATAGAATATATATATCTATTGGTTTTAGCAGCTCATGTCGCTCACTCTTAATTTCATCATTTAATTTCTTTTTTTTTTTGTTTATTGCAGGTTTGGGATCTCGTAAGAAGGTCATGCTATTAGGTATGTCTTGCTTAAAATAAATTACACAATTTCCTTACAATTTCTCCAATTGGTAACTGAAAATGTTAAGAAAAAAAGAGAATATAATGTCTTTAATTTTGCAAATATTGATACTTCTTACAGCATTGTTCAGGTTTTAGATGTATCTAATATAAGAAGTTTTCACTTTCTTTCAGTTTCAACGATGGCAGGAATGGTGATCATTGTAATTGTTTTCCTCTCCTTTCTTCCAAAGATTCAGCAGTATCTGTCTTTCAAAAAAAAGAGCAAAGTTCAAGAAAAAATTGAAAGTATCATCAAGCAACATGGATCTTGTGCTCCCAAAAGGTACAGATATGCTGAACTGAAGAAAATTACAAACTCTTTCAATAATGAACTTGGTAAAGGAGGTTTCAGCAGAGTCTTCAAGGGGAGCCTACAAAATGGTTGCCCGGTGGCCGTGAAACTTTTGCATGATTCCTCGCATACCGGAGAAGAATTTGTGAACGAAGTTATCAGCATCGGCAAGACTTCTCATGTTAATGTAGTTTCTCTACTTGGATTTTGCATCAACAAGTCGAATCGTGCTCTTATTTATGAATACATGCCTAATGGCTCACTTGACAAGTATATATATTCGGAAAATCCAAAAACAATTCTTGGATGGGATAAGTTGTATGGAATAGCAGTTGGCGTTGCACGAGGGTTGGAGTATTTGCACCGGGGATGCAGTACACGCATCGTGCATTTTGATATCAAGCCTCACAACATCCTGCTAGATGAAGATTTTTGTCCTAAGATTGCTGATTTTGGTTTGGCAAAATTGTGCCCTCCAAAAGAAAGCATTATGTCATTGGCGGAGATGAGGGGTACCATTGGATACATTGCTCCTGAAGTATTCTGTAGGAATTTTGGGGTTGTTTCAACAAAATCAGATGTTTATAGCTATGGAATGATGGCGTTGGAGATGGTGGGGGGTAGAAGGAATTCAAGACCATGTGTTGAGAATTCGAGCCAAGCATACTTTCCTCACTGGATATATGACCGTCTTGTAGAAGGGGCTGAGATTGAATTGTGTGATGTGATGATCGGAACTGAAGAAATTGCAAGGAAAATGGCCTTGATTGGTCTCTGGTGTACTCAAACAAATCCGGCTAGCCGACCTTCTATGGATAGAGTTGTGGAAATGTTTGAAAGGAGTCTAGATGAGTTGGACATGCCACCAAAGCCTTACTTGGCTTCTCCTCCCCATGGCATGATGGCATCGATATGTTCAAGTTCCTAATTATTGGAAAGATTGTTCTCCTTGTCCTCTCTAGTGTAATAAGAAGAAATTTTATTGCCAAACCCTAGTCCTCTAGTTGAATGGAAAATGGTGCGTGACACTTATAAGGCATGTTTGATGGACTTGATTTCTCTCTTTTTTTTTTAACCTTTCTGCAAAGTGTGTTCAAGGCATTGTTCTACTGAGACATGTGGCATTAGTGATTAGTTTTAGTTTAGTGCTATTAATACTTGCATTTAGTACACATCTGGGACAGTTATAATTTTATCATTAAATATTTAGTCAACTATGAAGCCAACTGGAGGACATACTGTTGGAAAAGTACTTATAAATGAGTAGTTTTGTGATATAGAAAATTATAAGGGTGCTAATGAACAAATGTAATTTATAATACTTTGTGGGCCATTTTGATAAAATAGCATTAGAACTCAGTTAGGGCTGTAACTCATAATTGTACGAGAGAGATGAAAGTTTACTTGTCCTCTTTTCCATTCTCTCATTCTCCTCTTTTACTCAATTACTGAATATTGTGCTTAATCAAAACCATAAAATCCAACATTGTATCAAAGCAAGATTCGATTCGTGAGGGACAACCTAAGAAGAAGAAGAAGAGGCGTCTGGTCCAGCGGTGGTGTTGCTGTTGTTGAAGTGAATCGGGAACAGTGCCATCATGAAAAGGGTGTTGTTGTGTTGTGAGTTTCAGTATCTGCTAAGAAAGAAAACCCCGAACCCGAACCTGTCAAGCTTGAAGAAGAATAGAAGCAACAGATTATCGAGTCAAGCATTGAAGCTAATTTGGACGTGTGCGGTTGCTCAGCCAGGAAAGGCTGACTGGGGCTGCCATCTGAAAGATAGGCTTTGTTGAATTCTGATGGTAGAATTGATCATTTGAAATTAGTGAGGGCTGAATTGAGAGGAGAAAAGACGTGGTAGTGGCCGGTTACGAGTGGCGCTTTGATGACAAGATTGTAAGGTAATTTCAGAAATTACCTTTCTCTTTAATCGGAAAGTTGAAGAGCATAAGAAGCAGATAGGAGTATAAATGTGTAAAGAGATTACGAGAGATGAACTGATCTTAGAAAAAGGAGGTGTAAACACTAGAGCATCAATGTGGATGTCACAAGCAACTTAATGAAGCCAGTTTTTGGCATGTCAGAGGTGTACCTTAGCTTTCATGTGTTTGTACCAGTAAAAGGAAAAACAAAAGGAAGGCTAGTTTGAGGCAGTTTTCTAAAGGTGGAGAAAGCTTTGGTGATTGCTACCATACCAGTAACAAAGAAGTTCAATTAAGTCGGCGGACCTTTTAAGATGACATCAACTGTGGTGAGAAGGGAGCTTCATACATGTTCACCACCTATTCGATTAATTGTCACTGAGAAGGGAACATCCCATGGAAGAGACTTCTTGGTGGCAGGTGATTGTGTGATTGTAAAGAAAGATCTAATGTGAGTGGCATCTCTATACCGGTGTAAATTTCAACAGAGTACAACAAGAAATGCAAGGCAGCCCAATTGAAAAAATGGGAGGAGACATAATGGATCTAGTCAACAGAGGAGACATAATGCATGGCCAATCTTGCGTCATACAGTATCTTGTGCGCGCATTTCTACTCTCTAAATCAAGAGAACGGTATCAGTGTTAATTCACCTATATATCTTTCTTAATTCATGTTTATTGTAAAAATCAACATTAATACAAATAGATTGGAGGATCTCCATTACCAAAGTCCAAAGCCCAAACAAGTTCTTTTGTTTTCTTCCCAAACATTTTATGCTTGCTCTGCTCTTAATTTCTTCTGGTCGAATTAGTAAGTTGACTATGCAGTTAATTGCCAGACAAACAATTATGGTCTAACAAAAGGGTAAATATTGGATACCCCTTGCTTTACGCCCTCATTTCACCCACCACTTATGATGGGCGGTCCCCACTTTTGTGTTATGGTCTGGCAAAATAGATAGTAACAGGACAGGACTAGTCTTTCATGTATGAAAACAATTAAAGCTAGAGGGAAGTCTGTCTTAGTCAACTGTTTTTTTTTCCTCCAATCGTCCTCATATTTTCTTTTTTGGCAAATTATCGGTGGCTTCAATTGTCATAGAATGGTTGCCCAGTCTCCATGCATATTCTTCAAAAGTCTTCCGAGGACTTAGATGACTTTGAAAAATATAACTGTTCTTTTCAATGTTCTACCCAAATGATTATTTTCATTTTTTTTGCCTCTTATTATCTCCAAATCTCCATCTATGTTGTGGTACAAAGGCATTTCACACCATCACGGGAAAAAAGATGGAAAAAGAAAAATATAATTAGTAATGAGAACTGAAAACACACATTTTACTTTGTTATATGAATATTTTTTCTATTTTTTTATTGGGAAAAAAATGTATCACCACCTGTTCCCCTTTCTTTAAATATGGAGACGAATTTTGCACAAAAAGTATCCTTCACTGTACCTTCTTCCCATCAAAATAAGCTAAATAACCCTTTCTTTCTTCTGAGTATTTTCTTTTTCTTAACGTCTCTCTCATTTCTGTCTTGCTTCCCTGCTCTTCCTTCACCCCAGCTTACTAGCTCATTCCCCACTTTGACTCAACCACTATGAAGTACCATGTAATAAATCTATTGAGATCAAACCTCCTTTCTTCATGATAAATGTCATTTTGTAACTTCTTTTGCATTAACAATTATATAATTTCAGTAGAATGAAAATGCTACTAGATGCTCTGTATTTGAGCCATTGATCGAAATCATATATATCACTAAGCACACGAGAGAATTGGCGCCCTGTAAACAAACCAAAATTACAAGATAAGGGAGTAATTGCACTTGTTGCCGCTGGCCTCTACAAGTTTGCTGTGGAGCCAAATTTAATTGGACACTGATATTGTCATAATGTGCAGGACATGTGGTTTTTAATTAATTAGCAAAATAACTCGACAGGTTTACATGCTACTAACATGCTTTTTGATTAAGAGATAAGTCTATTTTTGACCCATGAATTACTGAGTTTGATTCAATTGAGCCCTTTATAATTCTTTTTTTTTGGTATAATCGACGCCCCGAAGCTATTATATTTGGCTGATTATACTCATTCCTTTACGCCTCTAACACAGTTCTATTAACATAAATGGAAGAAAAAGCTCTTTTTCTCTCTCATGGAATCTCACCTCTCCTTCATCACCAGGCACATAACTCTTTTCCTCCCCACTCGCCCTCACGTTGAGTACTAACAATAATGTTACATAACGTACAATGTTACATAACGTTGAGAAATAGTTGTTGTTTCATTTTTTTTCTTTTGAGAAAGTGAGAAAATCCCACCGGTTTGTATTAAAAAAAATCAGAAGAGTGTATACAATCCCTCACCTAGAAACTAAACACATCTAAAATTTGTTCATCATAGAGACAACTGATAAATAGCACAAAAACACATCTAACAATAACAAGCAGTTCAAACAAAAGCCAACACATCTAAACAGAACAAGCATCATAATTTTAGTCTTCAGTTCTTGCTACCTTAATGAGTCCAGATTCAGGCAGTGTCTCCTCCTCTGCTATTTGCTAAACTGGATTGACCTGCAGGGGTAAGTATAGTGTATTATCAAGCAAAATAAGAGATAACTTGAGAAGTGATCCATATTTTCTAGTTGCAAATCAAAAGTTGGCTGAAGAGATGATAGTAGTACCTATAGTGTTGGTTTTCAACATAACCGACACTGATTATCACGATTTTAGTGTTGGTTTTTCCTAAAATCCGATACTAATTAGGCAATAAGTTTGAGTGTCGGTTTTCACTAGCAATCAACACTGAAAATGTGATGATCAATGTTGAATTTAAAAAAAATCGATACCGATTATTGAGAAACTTTTAGTTTCGGTTTCTTTATGAATTAAATGTGATTTACATTTCGTTCCATGAGTTATATATTTATGAAGTGTTCAAGAAAATACACTTGATCTTGAACAGCATGACTTTAAATAAAATAAATTAATGTACAACTCTAAAATGTTCATAGGCCTTAAATATTAGCAGGAATACTAATATATCATATAAGAGTGTCATATTGATTAAAAATATGTTGTAGTTTTGAAAACGTTGATAAAAGATTATCATTTAATACGTGAATATATGAAAAACTTCATATATTGAATAGATCTAATAGATAAAATACTATATGGATTATGTTTATATCATTAATGTTTTTTATCGTGTCTCTGATTTTATGATTGAGATATATATCTTTTTTACATGAAAAATACATAACGTAATTATTAGTAAAACTATTTATAAGAAGTAGTGATAAAAATAAAAGTTATTTGCATGTAACTTATGCGAGAAAAAGAGTATATGTCAAAAACATCATTGTCACTCATTAATAATGAGAAATGATATTTTTGGATTCCTTGATATAGTAGAATTATAAATGAATTTAATATAATTGAAGTGCAGTTATAATTTTATAATTTGCTTAATGGAGATCAATAAATAATTATACTATAAAGATGGCACAATCTTATTTTATATATTAATCAAAATATCATAAGGCAAGGAATGAACACAAATAATGACAAAAATTATATTACTATAAGGATCACGTTTTCATAAAATGATTACTAAACGTTTATATTATTTGGGTAGTTGTGATGTATAGCTAGAATACTGCTTACAGTTTATGAAATAGAATATTTTATTTCATTACTAATATAACATAGATCCTCAATATATGTCACACAAACTGAACAAAAAATAAAAAATAAATAATATGTTATATGACGTGACTGACTAGTAGGGAAATAAATATATATTAACATATGCATATTATGAGAATAATATAAGTTGCACATATTATAATAATATGTGAATATTATTAGGGAATATAAATTTATTTCAAGCCCAAACCCAAAATTTATTTTAACAAATTGAGAAGAGAATAAATCCAAATAAATATGAATTATAACCATTAAATTCATGATTGCAAAATGGATAGATTTTAAAATAATTTTGAATAAGTATTTGAAGGGCAAACATTAACCATTATATCACTTACAAATTCTATAGCTCTTTGAGTCTAGAATTCAATGATTACAATTTCAGTCCTTTTGGAGTTCTTTAGGAAAAGTGATGATAGTTTTAGTAACCAAGAGTCAGAAGTTAATTTGCTACTTCGAATTCTGTTTATGTTTTAATTGCCATACGAATTTTTTAAAAGGTTTAATCTCATACTTAATGGCTGTAAATAATATGACTTGAGATGCATCAGTTTTGGTTCTCTTTTTCTTTTGAATTTTTAGAGTTTCCTCAAAAATACTTATTAAAATATTTTGATTGACTATACAATCGATCAAGAGAAGGACGAAAAGCTAGAGGTGGACAAGAGATCGTTAGCACAAACTCGACATCGTCTTGTTTTAGATTCAAGATGAACCAAAGATGAATTAAGCTATGTTAGGGATCAAAGGTATGATATAACAATCCCTCTTATAGGAATATGCATATGATTATGACGTAGATAAATTAACAATAATAAAACGATCTTAAATGTTATTGGACAGAAGAAAGGGGCATCAATGCCACGATATGGTGCCATGATCCCCTCTTGATCTCACGCTTTCTGTGTTTACACTACAACATTGATTGAGCAGATATTCGAATAATAGTCCGTGACTAGCAAGACACCTTCATGGTTCCTTTGTAGCTCAGAAATGACCCGAACTATGGCCAACGGGGTGGCAGGTCCGACTTTGATGATGATGCTAGGAACTCCCTATCACGAGAAATGAGCCTGTCACTACAGCACCTGGAAGACACCCGTGATGATTGAGTTAGTCTAATTAAGATTGTTAGTCTAATTAAGGTTGGTCTGGTAGTTAATCAGACATTTGTAGGTTAATTTAGGTTAAATTTGAAGATAAATTGGGAGCTTGAAACATTTTTATTTGGAATTAATTATTGCATAATTTTTGAATTTCCTACACTCATTGTTATCACCACTACTGATTTCCATACACTCATTAGATCTGACGAGTACACACAACTATATTAAAAAATTGTAAGAAAAAACTGAAAATATGATGAAAAAATTGATTTGAAACTTTAACTGAAATTTTGAGGCACCAGACGACATTTTTTATCCTAAAACGGTGGAGTTCTAGGCTTTGCCCAAAATTTTATGTAGACCTCATTGTGAGTTTCTGTCGCCATGTAGAATATTTCGATCGGAGCTTTCTATCAAAAATTGTAGTCGTTTGAAGGTTAGATGCTCAAATAAGAGTTTTGCTTACTTCAAACGTAACTTCAGCTCCTTTCTTTTTTTCCCTTACCTCTCTTATCTTGTACTGAGTTGTAAAACGAATAGAAGAAAATAAAAATAAAGAGAAAATATGTAACGATAACACATTAATAAAACTCATATATTTAGTAGTACTACTGCGAATTGTTATGTCCGTGCCCAATAAAAATACCATTTTTATGTTAAAGCAAACTTTGTTTCAAACCATTTTCCTAAATATTAAAACCTAACTTATGCATACTGGTTAAACAAATATATAAAAAAATAATCGTTCATTTGAGATTTAAGGACAATTATAAAAAAAAAATGGTTGTTCCTTTACTATAACGTATTTAATAGAGATTTTTAAATGTGCACAAACTAGTAGATCTTGAACAATAGCTAATATAATTTGCTGGTGGACTAATCGGACTCTGCAATGGAAAGATTAATAGGATTCTACGGTCAATTAATCAAACTTTGCAATAATTTGTCACTCAAGGCCACAAAAATATGGTGCATAAAGTTGGGTTACCATTTCCGACTAATCGGTCAAATCGGCCATTTTTACAACATTAGTAATAAATTAATTATTGAATTTAAATTTACCCCTTATTAAACTTTACAATTTTTCTAATTATACCACTTCATGGAAAAAAAATTAGTAGTGTGATGATGTACTACTAATAAGAATCTTTTTTGGCTTATGTGATCAATATTTCAACTGATGATGAGAACACGTTATTTTGTTAATGTAAAATTTTTTGGTTGACGTTGAAGATAATTTGATTTTTGATATTCATTTGGACGATGACAGGGCCCATAATCCGATATTTTTAGATTAAAGAAAATAATTTCATTAATATATGACAAATAAGTTAGAACTAACTAATCAAATAGTAGGTCATCGCCTATTAAATAGGAGATTTAATTGGATTATTAACTTTTCAGAATGCCGACAATTGAAGGAGACTAAACATAGACCAAGTCACTTACGACTTGTGGATGTTTTGACTATGACCCATCGGAAACTCTGTGTATTTTGAAGTGAATGGTAACTAACTTTTCTAGCGATCTTTGGCATTTTCCACCATTCGGTGCGTCTCAGTTTCCCCTCTACCCGCTGTCCCACACCTTTCGTCTCATCCCTTCTCCCTTCTCTCTCTCTCTTCCTCCGCCTCAAAATATGTGTCATCGACTGATACTGATCTTCCTCCTCTTCCATCTATGGAACAGAGCTCTATCTCTATCAGAAATGGAGGCGTGTGCACCAGTGACGTGCGGGAGTGTTGACATCTCTTACCCCTTTTGGGATTCCAAGCATCAACCAGCGTACTGTGGCTATCCGGGCTTAGAGATCAGCTGTCGCTATGACAAGCCGTTTCTGGTGGAGTCGTACGACAGTCGTTACTACATCGACAGAGTGTTTTACGATAATAGCTCCTTCGTTGCCATCAATTCCAAACTGGTAAATTGGACAGCCAACTGCTTAGTTCCCCATTTGAATGTTTCGTTGGTTCTTGGTCCCACGGAGGTGAGTAGCATCAACAAGGAGCTCGTATTCTTCTACAATTGTGCAAAAAATGTGCTGGCTCCAGTTGATTATTTTCCGGTTACATGTCATTCTGCGCAATCTGATGCAGCCAATGAGTGGTTTGTGCGTCTTTACCAAAATTATAGTGATGGTGTTTTTGGGGAATCATTGAGCAATTGCAGCATCTCGAGAATTCCGGTGTCCGGGTGGAATGCGTCAACAGCGGATCAATACACCACCCTAATGAATGATGGGTTTTTGGTGGAGTTGAAGGTGAACGGTTGCTCTGATTGCCAGAAGAGCCGAGGTCAGTGCGGGTTTAACACCACCACCTCCAAGTTCATGTGCATCTGCCCCGATGGGAATGTGCATCCGACGAGTTGCCAGGTTCTTGATGGTAATCTCACATATTATTCTGAAATTGATTTTGTTTTAGTCATCAATTGGATGAAGATACGAGAAACATTAACTTCTTTAGGAGCTAGCTAGCTCGGTTAATTAATAAGTCTTACATTTACTTTTTCTTAAAGAGGGTCAAGGCTTACAAATTTAAGATAGAATCACTCTACCTAACAACCAGCCTATTTGGGGTAATCTTTATTGTGTAAAAGTAACCTTGTTGTTGGTTTGTTGGAAGTTTAGACTTTGAACAGCTAAGCACTTTTACGGTTTCCATAACAGACCGGCATTACTTTTGTTCAAAAAATTAATGTGCTTGACCCAGTTGATTATTTTCCAGTTACATCAACCATACATTCATCTAACTCCTGCACAAAAAAATGTTTAGAAATATTCAGTTATAGTTTAGGACATGAATGATGTAATATTTTGCTTATCAGTATCTATTACTGAAGTCTGTATTTTGTTAAAGACGGTTATCCCAGTACTCTTCTGTTAGCTTCACTTCCAGCAGCATATTCCACTAAATTCTACCTGCTGGCTGTAGCCAAGAGTCTAAGCACTAATTCATTATGAACATCAACCATGTTGGAAGTTTCTAATTTCAGCTTGTAGTTTATTCAGCATCTTGAGTGATTCTAATCATGAAGAACTTAGAAGAAGAAACCACAATTAAGATATTATGCTTACTTTGTTGTTTTATTGCTTTATATGGTTATTTTGTCATTATTTTCTCATAATGTTTGATTTATGTCTTGCAGCCAAAAGGTCAAACTCCAAACTTAAGATAATAATAGGTAAGTTATAAATCTGGCTAACTGTATTCATTCTGGCACTTCTTTTCCACTATTAGAGCATGTACCATTATCTGTCAGTTAATAATTCTTGGTTTCAATTGATACACTGTTTAACTTATCATTTTATTCAATTAATAATTCTCTCCATTATCTTTCTTCAAATATTTAGGTTCAGCAACAGCTGCAGCTTTTGCTTTAATGATCTTGGCCTCACTTATTTTTATTGTCAAGACTAAAATGCTATGCATTTTTCCAAGGAAATACAGAGTTCAAAAGGAAATTGAACTGCGAATTGAAAAGTATGGATCCCTTGCTCCAAAAAGATACAGTTACAGAGAGCTAAAGAGGATTACAAAGTCATTTAAAGACAAATTGGGTAAAGGAGGTTTTGGCACTGTTTATAAAGGAAGCCTTCGTGATGGCCGCTTTGTTGCGGTGAAGTTTTTGCACGATTCCATAAGCAACAGAGAGGATTTTTTCAATGAGGTAATTAGTATTGGAAGAACTTCTCATGTAAATGTTGTGAGTCTACTTGGCTTTTGCATTGAGGGATCTAAGCGTGCCATTATTTACGAATACATGCCTAATGGGTCGTTAGGCAATTATATATACTCCGAAAATCCTGAAACTGTTCTTGGTTGGGAAAGGCTATTTGATATAGCGATCAGCATTGCACGAGGGATAGAATATTTACACCGGGGTTGTAATGCACGTATTGTGCACTTTGATATCAAGCCTGAGAATATCCTACTAGACGAAGACTTTCAACCAAAAATTTCTGATTTTGGTTTGGCAAAATTGTGTCAACCAAAGGAAAGCATCATATCATTAGCTGAGATGAGGGGAACTATAGGATTTATTGCCCCGGAAGTATTCTCCAGGAGTTTCGGTGCCCCTTCCACAAAATCAGATGTTTACAGTTATGGAATGATGGTGTTGGAGATGGTTGGAGTTAGAAAGAATGCAAAATCAAGTGTTGGAAATTCAAGCCAAGAGTACTTTCCTCGTTGGATCTATGATTGTCTTGCTCAAGGGGGTGAAATTCAAGCATCCGATATAACATCTGAAACCAAAGGAATTGCGAAGAAGATGGCCATAGTTGGTTTGTGGTGCATACAAACACTTCCAGCCAGTCGGCCCTCCATGAGTGAAGTTGTCGAAATGTTGGAAAAAAATTTAGATGAGTTGGAAATGCCGCCAAAACCATACTTGTCCTCTCCCCAACACAGTGATATTATCATTGAGCTCTAATTTAGAATGAAATTTGTATGATAAATTAAGATAGCTCTCTTTTTTAAATTGATAGTAGAGTACTAATCAACAAGACTAAATGGGGATTCGAGCCAAGCGTACTTCCCTCACTGGATATATGATTGTCTTGTAAAAGTGGTTGAGATTGAATTGTTCGATGTGATGATCGAAACTGAAGAAATCACAAGGAAAATGGCCTTGATCGGTCCATGATGTACTCAAACAAATCCTGCTAATCAACCTTCTATGGGTAGAGTTGAGGAAATGTTTGAAAGGAGTCTAGATGAGTTAAACCCACCAAAGCCTTACTTGGCTTCTCCTCTCTAGGGCATGATGGCATCAATATGTTAAAGTTCCTAATTATTGGAAAGATTGTTCTCCTTGTTCTCTCTAGTGTAATGACAAGAAATTTTGTTGTCAAATTTTAGTCCTCTAGTTGATTGGTAAATGGTGCGTGACACTTATAAGTCATGTTTGATGGACTTGATTTCTCCTTTTTTTTAACCTTCCTGCAAAATGCGTTCAAGGAATTGTTTTAGTGACACGTGTGGCGTTAGTTATTAGTTTTAGTTTAGTGCTATTAATACTTGCATTCAGTCCACATTTGGGACAGTTAAAATTTTATCATTAAATATTAAGTCAACTATGCAGTCAACTGGAGGACATGCAATTCATATTCCGGAAGTCAATTGGAGCACAGCAACTCAGAGCGTATCGGAGAAGAGATTTTGGGTTTGTGGGTTTGGGAAGGTGAACTACCAAAAGCGGCAGGGAGAGAGCTCTGAAAAGTCCATGCCAGCCTCCCTCGCCGCAAAACTGCACTATCATCACTTTAAAATTAGTCTTAATTACTGTACCTTACATCAGAATAGCAGCAATTAAAATGCAGATTTCCACATGAACCTTTTCTTGATACAAAACTGTGTGTACCATATAATCCGAGAGGCGATTACAAAAATTCGGTTATGCATGGCCTTGCGTCATACAGTATTTTGATTACTGTACCTTGCGTCATACAGTATCTTGTGCATTTCTACTCTGTAAATCAAGAGAATGGTATCAGTGTTAATTCACCTATATATCTTTCTTAATGCATGTTTATAGACAATACACAGGAGATCTCCAGTTGTGCACAAGGCAACACTCAAGACTAGTCTAGTGTAGCTCTTGTAACAGATTGATGTAATAGAATAACAAATTACCTTCTGTTTGTTAGACGATTAGTTAGTGTTAGCTCACTGTCTATAAATACACATGTACTCACATTGTTTTGGATATAATGAGAAAATACATTCATTTTCAATTTCTTTGATTATCTCTACATGGCATCGGAGCTACTTTGGCAAACGCCATGGCTATTGATCCAGCACCTCCCTCCCTCTCTTCTTCTCCATCTCCGGCGATGTCTCCATCGCCCCATCCTTTCTCTCTTGATACTGTAATTCACCCTAAACCCTTCCAATTTCTACAAAACTCAATCAAACTAATTACCTGACTTGGAAATCTCAGATCCTACCTCTCATTCATGGCTACAATTTGTCAAAATTTCTTAAGGATCCTGCTCCTCCGAAAACCGTTCTAGCATCTGATGGGAGCATCTCCATTAATCCTGCGTATTCTTCCTGGCAACGACAGGATCAACTCTTGCTCGGATGGATCCGATCCTCTCTCACCGAGACGATTCAAGCACAAGTTGTTTCTTCTTCCACCACCACTAATCTCTGTAGTTCTCTTCTCCGCACCTTTTCTTCTTCCTCTCGAGCAAGGCTCAGTGATCTTCGTCGCAAGTTACAGACTACCAGCAAAGGTTCTCTTATGTTCAGAGTTTCTTCGACAGATCCGCAAGATCACCGACGAACTCGCTTTCATCGGATCTCCTGTTAGCGACGACGATCTTGCCGTTCTTAATGGATTGGGACTCGATTACAATTCCTTCATCGTTGCTGCTGCTACGGCCAGTCGCAACGATCCGTTGACTTTCCTTCCTGCTGCCTTTTACACAAGAGCCCTTCTCCTTACGGGTTTAACCCGAGACCAAACCAGATCCGCAACCCGCGTCCAAATACCTCCAACCAAGGCCCACGCCCAAGTTTCCCCTTTCCTCCTAGGCCTTCTTTTACACCTGGATCTGGGTCTTCTCTACCACCTAATCAAGGCCCACGGCCTAATAAACTCAAAGACTCTACCATCACCTGCCAAATCTGTTCTAAACAGGGCCACCGAGTTTCAAGCATTTACAGCTCAGCCGTTCTCTTCTTCCCCAACAGTTGATGACTGGATTCTATACTCTGGCGCCACCAACCACGTCACCAGCGATTTGAACAACCTCTCATCTTTCTACGACTACACCGAGTCGGATTCTTTACAAATCAGAAATTGTGTTGGTTTACCAATTCAACACATTGGTCCTTGCTCTCTCTCTTTCTCCTCTCATTCTCTTCACTTAACAGATGTTCTCCATGTGTCAACCTTTTCTAAAATCTCATTAGTTTATCTCGTTTATTACGGGATAATCCAAATTTACTAATTGTGTTTTCTTCTTCTTCTTGTCTCTTTAAGGACCTCCGCACCAAGAACATTCTTCTCCAACTAACAAGTTCTAATGGCCTCTTCTTCTTGCCATTTGAGTCTTCATTTTCTCCTCAAGCCTACTTGGGTGCACGGGTTTTGGCTGACTTTGGCAAGCTAGATTCGGGCATCCCTCCAATTGTACAACCTTAGACGTGATTCAATCACATTTTCAACCTTGTACTTCCAATAAATTGTCTTTGTGTCATCATTGTTGTATGGCCAAAGCACACAAGTTATCTTTTCTTTCTTCTTCTTCTTCTTTACCTCTAGAACTTGTACATTCCGATGTTTGAGGTCCTTCCCCTATTACATCTTCTAATAATTTTCACTATTATCTCATTTTTGTGGATGATTTTTCGAAATTTACATGGATTTACTTCCTATCACATAAAAACCAGGTCCCTCATATTTTTGCTCTATTCAAGGCTCAAATAGAAAATTTACTTGGCACTCACATTAAGGTTCTCTGTACCGACGGTGTTACCGAATACAAGCCCATTGCTTGCCAATTTCAAACATTACACATCAAACCTCGTGTCCTTGTACACCTCAACAAAATGGAATTGCCGAACGCAAACACCGTCACATTTTAGAACTCTCTCTTTCTATTATGTGTTATTCTCTTCCTCATAAATATTGGGATGAAATTTTTGCAAGTGTCATTTACCTCATTAACGGTGTTCCCGCTACAACCTCTTCCATACTTTACACTACCTTGTTCAACAAAGCACCCGATTACTCTCCTTTATGGGTTTTGGGTTGCTTATGTTGTCCTCTCACTAAACCATATAATGATCACAAACTCCAACTAAAATCATTGCCTTTTTTTTTTCTTGGTTATACCCCTGCCCAGAAAGGATACAAATGCCTTCGTTTACCTACAAACAAAATTTATATTTCCAGGCGTGTTAAATTTGATGAAACAGCCTTCCCATCTCTTTCGTGCTCCGGGGCTCTTTTGATGCTCCACTGGATACTTCTATTTTGGGCTTGACACTTCCCTCTACACAGCCCACAATACCAATCCAGGTGACCTCTTCTCGGCCCATTATCAATCCAGGTGCACTTCCCTCTACACAGCCCACAACACTCTCTTCACCTGGCGCTACCCAACCTTCACCTGCTGCTGCCCCACCTGTTTCTGCTCTGCCCGAAACACCTGCCCCACTTCAACAGATCGCTGCCCACACTCCTTGCTCATACCTCTCTGTTTCCTCCTCCACCACCTCCCTCTCGTCCGATGGCCACCAGAACCAGAGACAACACTGGCAAACCTAAGATAAGGATCATGTTGCCTATCTAGCTACTACTTTTACTCAAGCGAATACCATTCTGGAATGGAGAGCAGCTATGGCTACAGAAATTAATGTTGAAAATATGATGTAAAATTAAATTTTTATGTTTACAATATGTTGTTATAGGTCTGTTATTTTTAGTATCAGTATTAGTAGAGTTAGTTTTTTCTATTTTTAGTTATGTTATTAGCAGGAGTTAGCAGAAGTAGTGGGTTTTTCTATTTTGCTTTAAATATTATAGCGTTGTAAACAGTATCAATCAATCAAGTTATTTTTTGTAGAGAACATAATTGAGTTTTTGCAACTGTTTGTTCTTCCATCAATCCAACAAATTGGTATCAGAGCAGAGGTGATCTAATTAGGAGAAGAGATGGCTGAAACCGGTAGCAGCACGGTGAACATTACACAACCAGCAATACCGCTGTTCAAAGGAGAAAATTATGCCTTTTTAAGCATCAATATGATGACCTTGTTCAAGTCTCACGGTCTATGGGATTTGGTTGAAAAAGGCGCACTAAATCCAGATCCTAATCAACAGGAAACTCATAAAAAAGATGCAAGGGCGTTATGTTTCATTCAACAAGCAATATATGACACCGTCTTCTCAAAGATTTCAGCAGCCACCGGTGCAATGGAGGCATGGACAATCCTGAAAACAGCATTTCATGGGAGCACTCGTGTCACAACAATCAAACTTCAAGGCCTACGCAGGGACTTTGAAACTTTGCAGATGAAGAAGGAAGAATTTGTGCTGATCTTCCTGTCGCGAGTACAAGAGGTGGTCAAACAAATCAGAGCATTTGGAGACACCATGGAAGAGAAAACAGTAGTGGCAAAAGTGCTGAGAAGTCTAACCCCTAAATTTGATCACGTGGTAACAGCAATTGAGGAATCAAAGGACATCGCAACCTACACCTTTGATGAATTGATGGGGTCGCTGCAAACCCATGAAGCTAGGCTGTCCAGATCAAAGGATAAAGACAACGACAAAGCATTTTACATGCAGGGAGAGTCATCAAGAGGGAGATCTAATGGCAACCCAAGAGGTCGAGGTAGAGGAAGAAACAGTTCCAGCCGAGGTGGATACAATTCCAGTAGAGGAAGGGCTAATACTAGCAGAGAAGGTAGAGGCCTAGGCAGAAATAATCAAGCAGATTCAAACAACTATTCCAGGAGAGATGTTTAGTGTTATTATTGCAACAAGTACGGGCACTACCAAGCAGATTGCTATAAGAAACAAGAGAAGAAAGTCAAGCAAATTATTCGGAAGAGAAAGATGCACAACTAACTCTTTTCATGGCCAGCAGTATAGTTGATGAAGTCGATGCAAGAACCATCTGCTTTCTCGATAGCGGGTGCTCAAATCACATGTCGGGGTTCAAGGAATTATTTGAAGATTTGGATGAAAAATGCAAGCTGAAAGTTAAACTTGGTGATGACAAGCTAATTCAAGTAGAAGGCAAGGGCACGGTCTCAGTGCACACCAAGGAAAACGGTATGAAATTCTTGCACAACGTGTATTACATCCCAAATCTGTCTCAAAATCTGCTAAGCATAGGACAATTGATGGCTTGCGGTTACACAATTATTTTTCAAGGGAAAACTTGTGTAATAAAATCTGAAAATCAAATACTGGTAGAGGTGAACATGACAAACAATAAATTGTTTCCTTTAGAGGTTTCAAGTGTAAAAGAAAGGGCAATGGTTGCAAAAGAGTTGAACCAATCTGAGATATGACATCATTAGATATGGTCATTTGAACATCAATGGTTTGAAATTATTGAACCGAAAAGAAATGGTTTATGGCCTACCGAAAATCAATGAAATCGGTATCTGTGAAGGGTGTATATTTGGTAAACAAGCCAAGTTTCCATTCCCTAAAGGCCAAGCTAAGAGAGCAGCGCAGGTGCTTGAGATAGTTCATGCTGATTTGTGCGGTCCAATGCAAACCGAATCTCTTGGAGGCAGCAAATACTTTCTTCTTTTCACGGATGATTATAGTAGAATGAGTTGGGTGTATTTCTTGCAAAGCAAAGGAGATGCATTTGGCAGCTTCAAGATTTTTAAAGCTTTTGTGGAGAAACAAACTAGAAGAAGATTAAGGTGTTAAGAACAGACCGAGGTGGCGAGTTTCTTTCAAAAGATTTCATTAATTTCTGTGAAAAAGAAGGGATAGACCGGGAGTTAACAACACCTTACACACCCGAGCAAAACAGGCTGACAGAGAGGAAAAATAGAACAGTGGTTGAGATGGGCAGAAGCATGCTCAAATGTAAGAACTTACCAAATAAATTCTGGGCTGAAGCAGTTGCAACTGCGGTGTATGTTTTAAACAATTCACCAACAAAAAGCCGTGATGAATAAGACTCCATTCGAGGCATGGTCCAACAAAAAACGTGTGTAAGTCATTTAAGAATATTTGGTTGTATAGCTTATGCTTTTATTAATCCACAAAAGAGAACCAAACTTGATGCAAAATCTGAAAAGTGTATTTTTATCGGGTATTGTACTCAATCCAAGGGGTACCGGTTGTACAGTCCAGAAAGTGGCAAGGTTTTGGCGAGTAGAAATGTGTTGTTTGATGAAGAAGCAATATGGCAGTGGGAAGATGTTTTATATCAACCACAACTTGAAGAAATAATAGAAGAAGATGAAGAGGTACCTGCTGCACATGAGCAACCAGCAACCAGCAGTTTCGCTGGCGCAAGTATAGAAAATACACCCGACAGTCCAGCACGAAAATTCAGATCCATACAAGAGCTGTACGAAACCACACAAGTTCTTCTTGTTGCAGATCCGACAAGCTATGAAGAGACAGCAAAAAAAGAGGAGTGGTGTAAGGCGATGCAAGAAGAGATACAAGCAATTGAGAAGAACAAAACGTGACAGCTAGTGAAGCTTCCTAAAGATGATATGATCTATATGGGCACAAGTGAAAGATTGTTGAATGAATTTTGGGTTAGCATGAAAAGGAAATTTGAGATGACAGATTTTGGATTGTTACACTACTTTCTCGGTTTAGAAGTGGAGCAAGATGATGACAGTATTTTTGTTTCCCAAAAGAATATACACGAGACTTACTACAGAAATTCGATATGCATAGTTGTAAGGCAGCAACTACACCCATGAATAATAATGAGAAGTTGACTAAAAATGATGGTACCAGATTCTGTGACGAAACAAAGTTCAGAAGCTTACTTCAGATTGTGTTGATTTATTTAACCCACACAAGACCAGACATAACCTACGCAGTTGGAGTGATATCTAAGTACATGCACAACCCGACAAAGCATCATTTTGGAGCAGCAAAAAGGGTATTGAAGTACATATCAGGTACTGAAGGATTTCATGATGCGAATCGGATAAAATAAAAAAAAATTTACTCCGATAACATCTAAGATCGTTCTATTATTGCTAATTATTCATATCGTAATCATATACATATTCTTACAAGAGAGAATTTTATATCATACCTATGATCTTTAAGGTAGCTTGATTCCTCTGAGGTTCACATTGAATCCGAAACAAGAACGGTGTCGAATTCGTGCTAGCGAACTCTCTTCCGCGTGTAGCTTTTTCACCCGTCAATTAATCGATTGTATAATCAATCGATATATATTTTAGCAAAATGTTTTTGGAAGAAAAACTCTAGATACACTTGAGAGAGAGAAAAGCCTGATGTATATATCTTTTCTATTATTTACAGCCATTAAGAAATATAATTAGACTCTTTAAATTCGTATTAAAACATGAACAGAATTCGAAACAGCACATCAACTTCTGACCTTTTGTTACTAAAACTATCATAACTTTCTGTAGGGAATTCCAAACGACTTAAAACTTTCACCGTTGGATTCTACATTCGAAGGGATACAGAATTCATATATCATATGCCCAGATTGGTTAATGTTTGCCGCTTCAAATTCTTATTCAAATTTGCCTTAAAATCTGTCTATTTTGTAATCCGAATTTAATGGTCATAATCAATATTTGTTTGGGCTTATTCTCTTCTCAATTTGCTAAAATATGTTTTGGGCTTGAGCTTGGGCTTGAAATAAATTTATATTTCATAATATTCACATATTATGATATATGCAACGAATATTATTCTCATAATATACACATTACAATATATATTTATTTCCTTGCTAGTCAGCCACATCATGTGACATAGTATTTATTTCTTGTTTCTCATTCAGTTGGTGTGACCTATATTGAGGATCTATATTATGTTGACAATGAAATTAAATATTTAATTTCATAAACTGTAAGCGGTATTCTAGCTATACATTACAGCTACCCAAATAACATAGACATTTAGTAATCCTTTTATGAAACGCGATTCTTACAGTAATGTAACATTTGTCATTACTTGTGTCCATTTCTTGCCTTATGATATTCTGATTAACATATAAAGTAGGACTGTGTCATCTTTGTATTATAATCATTTATTGATCTCTATTAAGCAAATTATAAAATTATAACTACACTTCAGTTATATTGGATCAATTTATAATTCTACTTTACCAAGGGGCCCAAAATATCATTTCTCATTATTAATGAGTGACAATAATGCTATTGACATATATCATTTTCCCGCACAAATTACATATAAAGAACTATTATTTTTATCACCACTTCTTGCAAGTAACTTTTAATAATAATTACGTTGTACATTCCTCATGTGAAAACAATATATGTCTCAATCTTGAAATCAGAGACATGGTGAAAACATTAATGACACTAACACAATCCATATAATGTTTCATCTATTATGTCTGTTCAATATATGAAGCATTTCATATATTCGTGTTATTAAATGATAATCTTTTATCAACATTTGCAGAACTACAACGTACTTTTAATCAACACGACAGTCTTATATGTCATATTAGTGTTCCTGCTAATATTCAAGACCTGTGAACATTTTAGTGTTGTATATTTATTTTACTTAAAGTCATGCAGTTCAAGACCAAATGCATCTTCTTGAATACTTCTAAATATAAATATAAAACTCATGGAATAAAATGTAAATCACATTCAATTCATAAATATAACATATATAAAAGATAATCAACAAATGATAACTTTTAGAACACAAATCTAACAGGTACAGCAAATTTCGGACTGTGGTATGGTAACACAGGAGCTTTTGAGTTAATTGGTTTCAGTGACAGTGATTGGGCTGGATGTGTAGAAGATAGGAGAAGCAATTCGGGCTATGTTTTCTCACTAGGATCAAGTGCAATAAGTTGGAGCTCGAAGAAATAAGCAATAGTGGCGTTGTCATCCTCAGAAGCTGAATACAGTGCAATCAATTCAGCAGCATGTCAAGCGGTATGGCTTAGATGAATTCTAGAAGATGTTGGACACGTGCAGTAGCAGCCAACAGCGATTTATTGTGACAATCAATCAGCCATAGCAATGTCGAAGAATCCTGTATTTCACGGAAGATCAAAGCACATCGACATTCGCCTACATTTCATCAGAGATCTAGTTGCAGAGAAGATCGTCGAACTGAAATTTATTGGTTCAAAAAATCAGAAAGCCGATGTACTGACGAAGGCACTATCGCTGGGCAAGTTTGAGAACATGAGGAAGAAGCTTGGTGTAGTCAATTTTGCATCAAGGGGAGTGTTAAAAATGTGATGCAAAATTAAATTTCTAAATTTAGAATATGTTGTTATAGGTCTGTCACTTTTAGTACCAGTATTAATAGAGTTAATTTTTTCTATTTTTAGTTATGTCATTAGCAATAGTTAGCAGAAGTAGTGGGTTCTATTTTTGAGTTTCTATTTTGCTTTAAATACTGTAGCGTTGTAAACAGTATCAATCAATCAAATTGATGTTTGTAGAGAACAAAATTGAGTCTTTACAACTGTTTGTTCTTCTATCAATCCAACAATTAATGCGTTGGCCCTGAATCAAACTTGGCAACTCGTTCCTACTCCACATAACCAAAACATTGTTGTTGCAAGTGGGTTTTCAAAATCAAGCGTCGTGCCAATGGTTCTATCGATCATTACAAGGCTCATTTAATTGCGAAAGGCTTTCACCAACAAGACGGCATCGATTTTCATGACACGTTTAGCCCGGTGGTTCGACCTACAACAATTCGCCTTGTTCTCCCTATTGTTGTGTCTTGTCAGTGGCCGATTCATCATTTGGATGTCCAAAATGCTTTTCTTCACAGTGATCTTCTTGAACCCGTATACATAACTCAACCTCCCAAGTTTGCCGATTCTTCCAAACCCAATCATGTGTGCCTGCTCTCTAAGTCACTTTACGGTCTTAAACAATCCCCTCGGACCTGGTTTCAGAAACTAAATACAGTCTTACTTGATTTTGATTTTTGCGCTTCTAACTAAGATCCTTCCCTCTTCTTGTTTCACCATACTGGCCACACGGTTTACCTCTTGGTGTATGTTGATAACATCATCCTTACATCCAACAATTCCTCTCTTCTCTCACAATGCATTGCCTCTTTGCAACAACAGTTTGCCCTCAAGGATTTGGGATCTCTTCACTTTTTCCTTGGCATAGAGGTCCACTCTTCCTGCACTAGCCTTTACCTTTCTCAGCCAAAGTACATTACTGATCTGCTTTCTCTTACCAAAATGACTGATTCCAAATCCCGTGCTACACCGATGGCTACCTCCCCAACCCTTTCTCTGCGTGACAGTGACCCGTTTGAGGACCCCTCTTTGTTTCGTTGTGTTGTTGGCACCTTGCAATACGCTACGATTACTTGGCCTGATATTGCCTTTGCTGTTAACAAAGTATCTCAGTTCATGCATGCTCCTACTGTGAATCATTGGAGCGCTGTTAAACATATTTTATGCTATCTCAAGAGCACTATCCACCATGGGCTTACCTTCAAACCGGCCTCTTCACTTGTCTTACATGCCTACTCCGATGCCGATTGGGCTGGCTCCATTGATAATCGTAAGTCTACATCAGGATTTTGTATTTTCCTTGGTCCGAATCTCCTCTTGAAGGGCTAAAAAGCAAGCAATGGTTTCTTGTTCTAGCACAAAAGCCGAATACTGCATCCTTGCTACCACCTGTGCCGAGTTATTTTGGATACAATATCTCCTTCTTGAGCTTCAGGTTCCTCTTTCTCAACTGCCCACCTTGTGGTGTGACAACATTGGAGCAACTTTTTTGGCTTCCAATCCTATGTTTCATGCTTGCACGAAACATGTTGAAATTGATTATCATTTTGTCAGGGAATGTGTTACTTCTAATCAGCTGTTTGTGCATCTTTGTTCCAATGACCAAACTGAGGATGTCATGACGAAGCCTCTGGCCAAGCCTCGTTTCTTGACTCTTCAACACAAGCTTACTGTGACTACCTCACCTTCAGCATGCGGGTGTATAGACAATACGCAGGAGATCTCCAGTTGTGCACAAGACAGCACTCAAGACTAGTCTACTGTAGTTCTTGTAACAGATTGATGTAACAGAATATCAAATTACCTTCTGTTTGTTAGGCAATTAGATAGAGATTAATTAGTGTTAGTTTATTGTCTATAAATACACATGTACTCACATTGTTTTGGATATAATGAGAAAATACATTCATTTTCAATTTCTTTGATTATCTCTACAAATATAAATATATTGGAGGTACTCCATTACCAAAGTCCAAAGACCAAACAAGTTCTTTCGCTTTTCTTCCCAAACATTTTATGCTTGTTATGCTCTTAATTTCTTCTGGTCGAATTAGTAAGTTGACTATGAGTCAATTGCCAGACAAACAATTATGGTCTAACAAAAGGGTAAATATCGGATACCCCTTGCTTTACGCCCTCATTTCACCCACCACTTATGATGGGTGGGCCCCACTGTTGTGTGGGCCTACAAACATTATGGTCTGGAAACAATTAAAGCTAGATGGAACAAGACAGGACTAGGCTTTCATGTATGAAAACAATTAAAGCTAGATGGAAGTCTTTGTCTAAGTCAACAGTTTCTTTTTTTTCTTTCCAATCATACTCAAACTTTCTTTTTTGGCAAATTATCGGTGGCTTCAATTGTCAAAGAATGGTTGCCCAGTCTCCATGCATATTCTTAGAAAGTCCTTCGTGGACTTAGATGACTTTGAAAATATATATCACTGTTCTTTTCAAGGTTCTTCTCAAATGATTAATTTCATTTCTTTTTCACAATAACTGAGTCTTCGGAACATTATGCATAGTGATGTCTTGCTTCCTGCTTTTGCTTCACCCCAGCTTATCTAGCTCATGCCCACCGCTGCCTCAAACACATGAATTACCATGTAATGGATCTATTGAGATCAGACCTCCTTTCTTCCTAATAAATGACACGAGAGATTTTTGTGAGAGTGCCACAGTAAAAAATTTTGAAAGCAACTTTATTCTCTAATTAGGTCATATTTGGTTAAATTTACTTACAATTCACTAAGCTTGACCTGATAGTCCACTATAGAAAAGAAATATCAAAGTCAAAAGAAAAGTAGGTACAGTAATAGAAAAAGTATTTTTGGGTTACCAGATTTCTTCTCTCAGAATTTATTACACTGACAATATAATTTATTTTCATTTACCATTTATTCATTAATTCAATGAGACGTAGAAGCAAGAGATTGTTTCCCAGTTCATGACCCTCTTACTATTTATAATTTTTATTTTGTTTATTTGTTAGCAACAGACCAGTTAGTTATTAAAAACAATTAAAAATTGAGCAAGCTATAATTTGTAATGTGTATATATACTAATTACTCGTATTTTTGTTTTATTGTAGGCATGGCAGAAGGATCTTTAACTTTCATCATAACAGGTTTAATTTTGATTTCAAAGCTTTGAGGTTGCAAAAGTCATGCAGAATGCATTTTATCGAGCAAATACAGGCCTCAAGAAAACATTGAAATGCTCTTACAAAAATACAGATCATTTGCTCCAAAAAGATACAACTATGGAGAGGTCAAGAAAATTACACACTCCTTTCAAGAATCACTAGGTAAAGTAGGTTTGGCACCGTATATAAAGGAAATCTACTGGATGACCGGTTGGTTGCTGTCAAAATTTTGCACAACTCTTCAAGGTAACGAGGAGAAGTTTTTGAATGAGGTTATGAGCATTGGCAGAACTTCCTCATGTCAATGTTGTAAATCTCATTGGCTTTTGCATCGAAGGGTCCAAGCATGCTCTAATTTATGAACATATGTCAAATGGATCACTGGACAATTACACTACTGTGAAAATCCAAAAGCAGTTCTTAGTTGGGAGAAGCAATATGAAATTGCAATAGGTGTTGCAAGAGGTTTAGAGTATTTGCACCGAGGTTATAATGCACATATCGTGCATTTTTGATATCAAACCTCGGAACATTCTGTTAGATGAAGATTTTAACCCCAAAATTGCCGATTTTGGTTTGGCAAAATTGTGCCCGCCAAAAGAGAGAGTTCTTTCAATGGCTCCGGAAGTGTTTTTGAAGAGTTTTGGGGTCGTTTCAAAGAAATCTGATGTAGACCGCTACAAAATGATGGTGCTTGAGATGGTTGGAGAGAAGGAATGCAAAGCCAAGTGTTGAAAACCCAAGCGGAGTATACTTTTCACATTGGCTTTACGATTGTCTAGCTGAACGTTGTCAAATTCAAGCTTAATTGGAAAAGAAGAAATTGCAAAGAAGATGGGGATGGTTGGCTTATGGTGTACACAAACTCTTATGAATTTAAAGTAATGAGAAATAACACAAACACACAAATTTATAGAGGTTCGGCAAATCAATCGGCCTACTTCCTCTCATCTCATTCTATTATTTTCTCTCTTAATTCTATTGTTCTTACACAATTTCTGGATGATCAAAACAGAGGAGAAACTAGTACATATATAGAGTTTCTAGGAGAAGATTTACAGCTCTTTTCTTTCCAAATATATCTATCTATTACATGGAATAATATCAAATAGAATGAGGCAGCTGTCCCTTAGTTATATTTAGGAAATGGTCTGGCTTGTTGCACACCATATCAGATTATTTGCCTAATAATCTTCTTGCCTGTTGTAGCCGGCTATTCTGATTGGATCTGGTGTAGTTGCCCTTCTTCAACACCCCCCCTCAAGTGAGGCATGTATATGTCAGTCATGCCTAACTTGTCTAGTGCGCAATTGAGTGCAGGTCCAGGGACAGCTTTAGTCAGGATATCGGCGAGCTGATCTTTTGTGCCCACGTGAAGAAGCCGAATGTTCCCCTTTTCAATGTGATCCTTTATGTAGTGTCTATTAATTGCGATGTGCTTCGTTCTGTCATGTTGTATCGGATTATGACACATGTCCATCGCTGATTTGTTGTCGCATAATAGGACCATTTCTTCATTTAGTCCAAAACCGATTTCTTCCATGAGTTTCTTAAGCCACAGTAGTTCACTTATTCCCTTTACCATGGCTACTAACTCAGCCTCTGCGCTAGATAGTGCAACACTTCCTTGCTTCTTGTTTCTCCATGTAACCAGGTTCCCCCCTACAAAGGTGAAATACCCGGAGGTTGACTTGCGGTCTACAATGTTCCCAGCCCAGTCTGCATCGGTGTATCCCATTATATCAGACCTTCCATTTTTCCTGAATTGAATCCCTCTCCCTGGAGAACCTTTCAAATATTTAATTATCCTCATCACAGCATCCATGTGATCTTCACTGGGATTATGCATGAATTGGCTCACCAAGCTTACTGCATAGGCAATGTCTGGTCTGGTATGCGATAGATAAATTAATTTACCTACCAATCTCTGGTACCTCTCTTTGTTTGTAGGTACCTGGCTTTCAAATTCTCCTAGCTTTTCACTTACAGCTACCGGAGTTTCTACCGATTTGCATTCTAGCATTCCAACTTCTGCTAGTAAGTCTAAAATGTATTTCCTTTGAGATAAAATAATACCCTATTTTGATCTAGCTACCTCTATGCCGAGGAAAAATTTCAGGCCCCCCAAATTTTTCATCTCAAATTCTCCAGCCAGCCTTTCTTCTAACCTCCTGATCTCATCTAGATCATCTCCTGTGATAATCATATCATCAACGTATATAATCAAAGGGGTTAGTTTTCCTTGTTTCTTTTTAAAGAATAAAGTATGATCCGAATCGCTTTGATTAAACCCATAACTCTTCATGGCTAGACAGAAACGACCAAACCACGCACGCGAAGACTGTTTGAGCCCATATAATGCTTTCTTCAATTTACACACTACATCATCTGAACCCGAGTTATTACACCCGGGAGGAAGTTCCATGTAAATCTCTTCTTCTAAATCTCCGTGTAGAAATGCATTCTTTACATCAAACTGATGTAGTGGCCAGTCCAAATTTGCTGCAAGAGATAACAAAACTCGAATGGTAGTTAGTTTAGCAACAGGAGAAAATGTTTCTTGAAAATCAATGCCATATGTCTGAATAAATCCTTTAGCCACTAGTCTCGCCTTGTACCGTTCAACATTGCCCTGAGCATTGAATTTGATTGTAAACACCCACTTGCATCCCACAGGTCTTTTTCCCTCTGGTAATTTTACCAATGTCCAGGTTTCATTTTTATGCAATGCACTCAGCTCTTCTTCCATTGCCTGTACCCATTTCGGATCTTTCATTACTTCTTCTACACTCTCTGGTACAGCTATGGACAACATTTTGTTATTAAATTCCTTGAGTTGTTTTGGTAAGTCATTCGTGGTTGTATAGTTGGCTATGGGATATTTGATTTCTTTACTGGTTCCATTTTCCGGAACATACCTTTTTGGTGGCATTCCCCTATTTTTTCTGGGCGGTAAGATGTAATTTGAATTAGGAATACTTACCGTAGGATCATCCTCAGAAGTCACTGGTGGTACTTGAGGTGTCTGTATCACTGCTCCACTCTCTGGTTCAACCCAGATCTCTTCAACTTGATCATCTCCAGAAATAAGGGCTTGCTCGGACCTCATTTCTTCTTGGGCTGATTTGTTTCTTCTGGAATAGACCCGAAATGGGCCAGGGGTAGTGGGCTCGGTTACCCGAGTTGGGCTATGAGTCTCAACCCGAGCTGAGTCTGTTATCTCAAGGTTCGGCTCAAGAAGGTTTTCACCAGGGTCAAGGTTCGGCTGTGACACGGTTTCAGAAGAAGGAAGGTTTTGATTCAGGCTGTGACAGGGTTCAGAAGAAGGAAGGTTTTGATTCGGGCTTGGATTAATATTCAGAAAATCTGGAAAAATATTTTCATACCAATTTTCAGCCTCATTCAAATTCTCCCCCTGAGATGAATAATTGGTATTTTTAAAAAATGACTCATTTTCAACAAATGTTACATCCATGGTGACAAACCATTTCCTTGTACTGGGATCATAGCATTTATATCCTTTCTGATGGAATCCTACGCCCAAATAGACACACTTAACTGCACAAGGATCAATTTTGGAACGTTGTGTTTTCGGAACATGGACATATGCAACGCAACCAAATATCTTTGGGGGTAAACTCAAAACTGAGGGAATTGGGCAATGGATTGCAAGGGTTCTGAGAGGAGTTTGATAATCGTTCACTTTTGTGGGTAATCTATTAATAACATACACGGCAGCCACTACTGCTGTGTCCCAAAAAATTTTAGGTACGTGATTTTCAAATAGAAAGGACCGTGCAGTTTCTAAGATGTGCCTTTTTTTTCGTTCAGCTACCCCATTTTGTTGAGGAGTACCCACACAGGAAGTTTCATGAATAATTCCTTTTGTATTGAAAAAATCCCTCAAGGCTCTATTGATAAACTCTCCCCCATTGTCACTACGGAAATATTTAATATTTTTACCAAACTGAGTTTGAATCATAGTAAAAAAAGATTGAAAAACCTCTGTTACTTCATTTTTTCCTTTCAAAAGATAAATCCAAGTCATTCTGGTGCAATCATCAATAAACAAAACAAACCATCTAAACCCAGCAATTGAAGTAATCGGGGCTGGACCCCACACATCAGAATGAATTAAATCAAATGGTTTACTGCATTTATTCAAGCTCGGTTTATAAGACACCCGATGGCTCTTAGCCTTGACACATGTTTCACATTGAAAATCTGAAGTCTTTAAATCATCAAATAAAGAGGGTAAAAGTTTATTCAGATAACTAAAGGAGGGATGCCCTAACTGCCGATGCCAGGTCGAAATTTTGGTTTCTACTTTAGAACTTTCCTTTGCTAGGTTTGTTTCTCCAATTCTCAAGTCTTCAAGGTGATACAGACGACCTTGCTTAATACCACGCCCAATGACTTCCTTCATGAGGATATCCTGGAAAATACAACAGTTTGGATACATCATTACTACGCAATTTAAATCTTCTGTAAGTTGCCCTACTGAAATGAGTTTAGTAGATAATGATGGCACTAGTAAGGTATTTTGTAATGTTAAGGTAAGGGTTATATGTACATCTCCAGTTCCTGTTACCGGAGATGACACACCATTGGCATTTAAGATTTCTATTGTTTTGGATTTAGAGCACTTGAGAATATCGTTCTTACAAAAGGTCATGTGGTCGGTGGCTCCAGAATCAATTATCCATGACTCATTTTTCCTTGTATGATAGTTACCTTGAGATAAATAAACATTACCTTCGCCTTCGGTTGTTTTTCTGTCTTACCAGTAACCACCAAAGTTACCTTTCCTTTCTCAGTTGCTGCAGCAGCTTCTGCCGCTTTTTTCTTCTTGAACTCGGGATACCAGTCAGGGAACCCAATTAACTTATAACATCCTTCTTTAGTGTGATTCTTTTTTCCACAGTTCGTGCAGTACATGTTTTTCTTATTTGGACCTGCTTTGTTCTTCCATGTAAACAAACCCGTACCTGGAGGATAGTCAGTTGGTTTACCGTTTTGAGTCTCCTCCGTACTTCCCTTGTTTGTGAAGATCTGGTGACCCATGCTTACCCCGGGGTTAGACTCACCATGCTGGACGGAATTTAACACCCCTGGTTGACCCGTATAAAAGTATGAAGGCCGATTCTGAGATACCTGATTAAAGGAGAAATTGCCATCTTGAACTACCATCGCCATAGGATTATATGAAGGCCCATTTCGGTCCCCTAGCATCACACCTTGCCTTTCTTCTTCTCTACGCACTCTTCCGTATGCTTCATCAACTGTTAGTGGAGGATTTGTGCGAATAATTTCTGCCCGTACACCATCTAACCTTTCATCAAGGCCACCTAAGAATATGACCAACCTATCTTCCTGCAATTCTCTGTTACGCTTTTCAATATCTACTAAACACACCATGGAATTTGGTCTCCTTGAATCAATTTCTCTCCATAAGCCTTGCAACAAACTATAGAAATGTTCTACCGACCCCCCTCCCTGTTTGATTTGGTATTCCCTTTTCTTTAGGGAATAGAAATGAGACAAATCACCCCCATCAAAATAGGTAACCCTTAGGGCATTCCAAATATCTTTGGCCGATGTATGATGAACATAGTTACCTATAAGACTAGGTTCCATGGAATTGAGAAGCCAGTTCTTTACCTGAGCGTTTTCAGCCTTCCACCTTGGATACCCGGTATCTGAAGATGCCGGTTCATCTCGGTCTCCATTTACATACCCGAACTTCTCCTTCATAGAGAGGCACCCTTCAGCCAGGTTGGACCAGATGCCATAATTTTTTCCGTCAAACTTGACTGCGACAGGTTGAATGGTCTGATCAATATGAGGGGTTGGGATTATCTGTTGGTTTTGGTTCTGGATGAGTGCTTGGGCAATTTTTGTGGTAAGTTCTGTGATGAAATCAGAGGTTAATGGTACTTCGGTTTTGGGTTTTTCTGGTGGTTCTGCCATGGTGAAGGTCGGTGTAGAGCTGTAGGAATGGGAAAACTGAGTAACTCCAATACTCTGTTCTGGTATTCTTTCCGGTGTAGAGCTATGTCTCCAGGATCAACTACAAGAGCTCTGATACCATCTTATGAATTTAAAGTAATGAGAAATAACACAAACACACAAATTTATAGAGGTTCGGCAAATCAATCGGCCTACTTCCTCTCATCTCATTCTATTATTTTCTCTCTTAATTCTATTGTTCTTACACAATTTCTGGATGATCAAAACAGAGGAGAAACTAGTACATATATAGAGTTTCTAGGAGAAGATTTACAGCTCTTTTCTTTCCAAATATATCTATCTATTACATGGAATAATATCAAATAGAATGAGGCAGCTGTCCCTTGATTATATTTAGGAAATGGTCTGGCCTGTTGCACACCATATTAGATTATTTGTCTAATAATCTTCTTGTCTGTTGTAGCCGGCTATTCTGATTGGATCTGGTGTAGTCGCCCTTCTTCAACACAAACAATGCCGGATAATCATCCCTCGATAAGTAGAGTTGTTGAAATGTTGGAGAAAGGTTTAGATGAGTTGAAAATGCCACCAAAATCATACTTCTCTTCTCCACCTTATTTCACACTATTATCATCAGATACTTTTAATACATGAAGTTTGGTTTTAAATGACAAAATTTTACTGTATAAGATTATTATTATGTAAGTACTTGAAATTTAGTTTGAATCATGGCATTGCAGATTTGTTATACGTTATACTTGTAATAGGATGTTCTAGTAATTTCCTGAAACATGCTATAAGCCTATAATTTCATAATTTAGTCAAACCTGAAGTTCTGATACAAAGAATCAGTTATAATAGATATATTCCCAAACTTCAGTTTCAGCAATCTTATGCTAGTTATCACACTCTGTGATACTTTACCAAGTATCACGGATACCCAAGAACATGTATACACATACCAAAAGAGTAAAGGAATCTTAAGTGAAAACAATTTACTGACGTGTAAAAGCCCATATACATTCCAGCAGAGTACAATGCATTGGCCTCCATTAATTGCCAATTTTTTCTTGTAAAATTTGTGCTAAGTGAGTGCAGCGAACTAGTGCTTTGAACGAAGAAAAGAAATCTAGGCTTGTTTCAGGAAATGATAGCATTCTTCTTGTTTGTTTTTATCAAAGAAATTTAATTAGTTATCTTAATAAAATTTGACAAATTCATTCATACTACAGAGTACAGACATCAGACCAGTCAGCATCAAGATTGATTAAGCACAGAAACATCCACAATTAGTTTCTTATTTCAAAAAGTGAGTTAAATATTAATTAAAAAGAAATGATATTTAAATGAGGGCACAGCATTTGGCCACATCTTCAGAAAAGGAGCTTGTTAACAACAAGTTTACTTGTTATTTTTCCAATTCAGATATGATAAGTATCTGTTAGTTCCAATAAATAGTCAAAACATCCGCTTAGGTATTTCATTGAACACTTTGTGTTCGATAAACATATGCACCAAAATACAATTGATTAGGGGTACCCAACAAGAATTAATGACTGGACTGCATTGGTTCGGTACCAACACCGCTTATTCTCCACCACATGAGGCAAGTTTAAAAAGAGAAGGTTACCAAGACCATACCAGCTTTTACTGAACTGCATTGTCAGGCTACAACACATCTGCTAGTGCGTCTTTCTTTTCTTCTTCCTCATCATGTCTCAATATTTCTTTCACCGGTCAATGCATGGAGTTGGCTGAGCGTGCCTTGATCCCCAGAAAGACCCTCCATTGATAGATTTTTCTCTTTGTTCATGTTTTAAGGAAACCTGACAGCCTGGCAGGAGTATGCAGGGAAGCATACACCAGCTAACCCAAATAAGAGCTGGGTTTTGTTCAGCCGGGTCCATTGGCCGAGTAATTAGTAAAGTTAGGAAAACCAACAATATCAAATATTTTGAAATTAAAAAAAAAAGAAATATGGATTCTCTCTCTTTTGTGTCTCTGTTTTGTTTGTTTATTTATTTATAAGACAGTAATTTGCTATAATGATCTTTCTTTACTAAGAAAAATAACGTTACAAGACAAAATGTCATAATGCTTATATGAAGGACCATCTGAGATCTCCTTCCTGTGGTTGTGGAATTGTGGTAACAATGGGTCCAATCCAAGGAATTCATTGACATGAAATTGACTTCACAACAACATACTTCTTTATCATTACTAAAATGAAGGAAACTACAGCGAGGATTAGAAGAATTTCGGTTGTAGGATTTACATATCCTATTGTACGGCTGTAAATATTTAGTTAAAGAAGTTTATGCCTACGGACTTCAAGTCAAACAAAAAAAAAAGATGAAGGAAATTGCGGCCCACTTTGGCCAACACTATGCTTAGCGCTCTGACCTTATATTTTTATTTGTATTATGTAAAAAAAAGTATCCATATAATTTTCATTATATAGAGAATAATAACACTATGAGAAAACATAAATAGCTTGGATATTCTTAAAAGTCCCATAGTGAATTCTTATATACGTACCCAATGAACATACTATTTTTATATGAAAGAAAAATATTGTTTAAAACCATTTTCCCAAATATTAAAACCTAATATGCATACTAGTCAAACAAATATATAAAAAATAATTGCTCATTTGAGATTTATATTAAGGACAATTATAAAAAAAATAGTTGTTCCCTTAATATAATGTATTTAATAAAAGTTTTTAAATTTACACAAACTTGTAGATCTTGAAAAACAATTGATCTAATTTGCTAGTGGACTAATTAGACTCCGCAATTGAAAGATTAATAGAATTTTACGGTCAATTAATCGGACTTTGAGTAATTTGTCATTCGATACCACAAAAATATGGTGAATAAACAACAGTTAGTTTACCATTTCCAACTAATCGGTCTACTCGATCATTTTTACAGCACTAGTAATGAATTAATTATCGAATTTAAATTGCCCCTTCTTAGACTTTCAATTGTTCTAAATATATAACTTCATGAAAAAAAGAATTCAAAGTGTGATGACGTACGTACTACTAATACGTATATTTCTTTTTTGCTTATTTGATCAATCTTTCAACTGATGAGAACATGTTATTTTGTTAACGAAAAAATTTTTGGTTGCCGTTGAAGATATTTTGCTGCTCATTTGGACAATGACGGCGCCAACAGTCAGATATTTTTTTATTAAAAAATATAATTTCATTAATATATGATAAATAAGTTATAACTAATCAATAAACTTATTATGAGAGAAATTATTCTTATCTTTTATGTTTTGCATTTTTTACATACATATAAAAAATATTTATGTTAAATAAATAATATATTTATATCTGAATTTATAATTATTTATAGTTAATATAAAAAATATTTATGAAATTTTTTCTACATTATTATAAAAAATTTAAGTTAAGAATTTTATTATATAAATAAAAATATAGATTGTATAACATTAATTCTAATAATTTAATCTATTAATAAATTTTTTGATATAAATAATTCTAAAAAAATTATAAATATATATAAAATATAAATAAAAAATATAATTAAAAAATATAATTATCATTCCTCTTATCGAAAAGACATTAATTGAACAGTGACCTCCTCAGTGGTCAAAGTCAGTTTTGGTGGCTTGTAGACTAGATGAGCGCTTTCTAAACATAGACAAAGTCTCAGTGGCTTGTAGATATTGCGACTTTGATCCATTCAGTGTACTTTTTGAAGTGAATGATCAATTTTTCTAGCGATCTTTGGCATTTTCCACCACTTAGTGTGTTCTCAGTCTCCCCTCTACCCGCTGTCCCACTCCTAGGGTTCTCAAACGGTGCATGCCGTGCCGTGCCGTATCAAAATACGGCGTGCTCCGGCACGGCACGGGAGGTGGAAATTTTTTTTTGGCGTACGTGCCGTGCCGTGCCAAAAATGGGGAGAGGGCGGCACGGCACGGATAAGGCACGGCGTGCTACACGTGCCGTGCTAAATGTGACGTGCCTTAACCGTGCCGTGCCGTGTCAAGTTAACACGCCGTGCTACACGTGCCTTAACTGTGCTAAACGTGTTTAGTGGGAAAAAAAATTCAAAAAAAAAATTCGAAAAAAATTCAAAAAAAAATCGGAAAAATCTTAAAAAATATAAAAAATCAAAATTTTAAATTTCTTTGCTGCTAAAAAATTAAACAAATAATTGAAAAAAAAATAATATTTTTGTAAAAATTGTCAAAAAATTAGAAAATCCGAAATTTTTTTTAAAAAATCCGAAAATTATTTTTGAAAAATTTGAAAAAATTATTTACAAAATTCAATGAGGGTATTTTGGTCATTTTCTTATTTTAAATTTGAATTTTAAATTAAAATGTGTTTATTGGGGTACATTATTTAGGGAGTGTTTAACATTGTTAAAGAGATGAGATACAGTGGGTTACACAAATTGGGGGATATATATCATATTAGCCTATTTTTTAATCCCTTTTCAAAATCCCTCCAAAAAAATTACAAAATCAACCGTCCGATCAACATCCAACGGCCCACAATCCGTGCATACTATGCTTATCCGTGCTATCCGTGCTAACCGTGCTAAACGTGCCTACCCGTGCCTACCCGTGCCTACACGTGCCGTGCCTAAACCGTGCCTATCCGTGCCTATCTGTGCCTATCCGTGCCTATCCGTGCCTACCCGTGCCTACCCGTGCTGTGCCTATCCGTGCCTATCCGTGCCTACCCGTGCCTATCCGTGCCTACCCGTGCTAACCGTGCCTATTCCGTGCCTATCCGTGCCTACGCGTGTCCCCGTGCCGTGCCTATGCGTGTCCCGTGCCGTGTCGTGCCGTGTCGCCTCCCTTATCTGTGCGTGCCGTGCCGTGTCTACAGTAAAAAAAACCGGACACGGCACGGATAACGGCACGGCACGCGACACGCATAACACGGCACGCGTTGACACGCCATGCCGTGCCGTATCACCTCCGACACGTACCGTGCCGTGCCGTGCCTTGACACGCCGTGCCGTTTTTTATTCCCTACCCACTCATATAATTCTCCTCGCTTCTCCCTTCTCTCTCTCTATTCCTCCGTCTCAAAGATGTGGCAGCGATTGGTACCTATCTTTCTCCTCTTCCATCTATGGAGAGAGCTCTGTCTCTATTAGATAGTGTCGAAATGGAGGCATGTGCCCCAGTGAAGTGCGGGAGTGTTAACATCTCTTACCCCTTTTGGGATCCCGAGCAGCAGCCGGCGTACTGTGGCTATCCGAGCTTAGAGATCACCTGTCGCGATGACAAGCCGTTTCTCGTGGAGTCATACGACACTAATTACTACATCGACAGAGTGTTTTACGATAACAGCTCCTTCGTTGCCATCAATTCCAAACTGGTAAATTGGAGAGCCAACTGCTTAGTTCCCCATTTGAATGTTTCGTTGGTTCTTGGTCCCGTGGAGGTGAGTAGCATCAACAAGGAGCTCGTATTCTTCTACAATTGTGCAAAAAATGTGCCGGCTCCAGTTGATTATTTTCCGGTTACATGTGATTCTGCACAATCTGATGCGGCCAATGAGTCATTTGTGCGTCTTTACCAAAATTATAGTGATGATGCTGGTATTCCTGGGGAGTCGTTGAGCAACTGTAGCATCTCGAGAATTCCGGTGACAGGGCGGAATGCATCGACGGTGGATCAATACAGCACCCTAATGAATGATGGGTTTTTGGTGGAGTTGAAAGTGACCAGTTGCTCTGATTGCCAAATGAGCCAAGGCCAGTGCGGGTACAATACCAACACCTCCATGTTCATGTGCATCTGCCCGGATGGGAAATCATATTCGATGAGTTGCCCAGATCCTGATGGTAATTGCACTTTGTTTTTTGATTTTTCTATTAGTTGCTTTATTTTCAAAGTATCTATCTATGTGGTCCTTCAATTTTTTAGAACTGATCACCTAGCCACTGGCGGAGCTTCATAGAGGCCACGGTGGGCCATAGCCCCTCCTCCATTTTATAATTTTGTCTAGGTGTAAAGATTTTTATAAAGTTATCATTTACCTTTTGCATTAATTGACCACTTCCTTATTGTTCTTAAAGAAAGATTATCAACAAACCAATGTTACCTTTTCTTTTCTAATGAAAAAATGAAACATGTTAGTCTCTAAAATTTTTATTCATCTAGTCATGTTTAATTAAAATTTGACCATACATAAGTGATATTATTTAAATAATAGAATTTTTTAGTTGTATCATGTTATTAGTTGATTCATTATTTTAGATAAAGAAAAAAATACCCCTACAAGCCCGACTCACAAGGGTTAGTCATGAGTGGTCGGTCTTTTTTAGTTGTATCATGATATTCTCAGGCTTGATATCAAAGTTTAGTCATGAGTGGTCAGTTTTTTAGACTGTGCACCGCGTATTTTTGGACTATTTATCGGCATAGAAAAAGGAGTCACTTTCTTCACATACTTTGTTCAGAAATATTCAGCTATAGTTAAGGACATGAATGTTGATCATTTTGCTTGTCAGTATCTATTATTGAAGTCTGTAATCTATAGTAATATACAAAAACGTTTGACGAAAGAAGCAATATTATGCAGCCACGTCATTATTTAATACGAGCCGTTTGATCTAAGAATTTGATGGTCCAAATCTGATCGCTAGGAGCGTTGCAAGACGTTGCGAAGGAGAAAAGGCCCTGCACCCAAAAAACAAAAAGACGCCAACCTTTGTTCTTCGCATCCTAAACCCTCAGAGTCATGATTTCTCCTCTGATTTTGGCCCCATCTCACCATTCGCGTCTGGAGTCTTCAATTGCTTCAAGGAATCATCATATAGCTCGTCTTCAATTGTTATATTGCATTCTCTTGCTATTCATTTTCCCGCTGTGTGTTATTGGTTACCTATTAGCCCAATAAGGTGAGTAGCACTCACCCTGACGCTTAATTACAGAAGTGGGTCAAAGCCTCCGCCTTGATCCACTTCGTCTCTGACTTCGTTACATCTCGCTAACTGCTATGTCAGCATCTCAGAGACTCTGCCTTGATCCACTTCATCTCTACCTCGATAATTTGTCACACTACCACCACACGATTCTTCACATCCTCTTTGGAGCTTCTCCTCGTGGCTTTGTCTGAAAGTAATTATAGGTATTTTTTATAATTTCTTAAACTAATTAGAAGTTATGTTTGCCTTGCAATTTGAATTTGTGAAGAAAATAATCCTTCGAACCTTTATTTGTTGTCGATTCAATTTTTCCCCCCTTTGAAATCTAAACTGATTGCAAGAAAAATTGATGCAAAATCAAAGTATATATACGGATTTGTGCCATCCTTTTATTTGTTGTTCATTCAATTTTTCCCCTTTGAAGTTTAAATTGATTGCGAGAAAAATTAATTGATTGCGAGAAAAATTAATGCAAAATCAAAGTGTATATACTGATTTGTGCCATCCTTTTCTATTATAATCCAATTTTGAAGTGAAAAGCAGTATGGAAAAATTGTAAAAGATTTTTCAATAATGAGGATCAGCTTTCTAATACAGTCATACTCATAGCCATATAATTTGAAGTTTCAAAAGCATGTCGACACATTTAATAAACTTGCAATGAAACTAATTACTGTTGAGGCAAGAGAAACTGAAAGAAACATTTTGTGATCATATTGAAATTATAATTTATAACAAATTGTAATTATGAAACAAACTGTTTCAACATCATAAAGCTTTTGTAAATCTAGATGATCAAATAAAGAAAAACAACCTCTTTAGACTGACTAAAATATATATAGATAAGAACAGTGATAAAGGAAGTGTGCTTTGAGTATAGGTAATTTCATATTTTCTGTTATTTGTGGGATTGTTGCAGATATTTTTATATCTTCAAGTCTGTGCAGGACATTTATTCTAGAGAGCCACATCACCCTTTTTATATTAACCGTCGGATGAAATGATATTATATAAGAAACAATTATTTATATTATTATTGCATTTATAACATAAATCAAACAGTACTTAAAAATTTGTAAATTAAATGAGACCCATTTATGAAAATATACGACACTATGTATTACAAAATTTTCAATCTATAAAAATAAACAATGGTTTCACTCCCATATATATCAAAATACTAAGATAAACAAAAAAAAATAGAAATAAAATATATATTACTTCAATTTAAAATATAATTAAAATATATTAACTAACGTTGCAAAATAACTGTCAAAATATCAACAATACTAAATTCATGCTTATTCATCAACAGTGAGAAACAAAGTCTTCTTATGTTTAATAAACAAGCAAATTTATTAATATAACATATATTACCCCGTGCATGCCACGGGTATAATGCTAGTTTGTTAAAGAACAATTATCCCAGTGCTCTTCTGTTAGCTTCACTTCCAACAAAATATTCCACTTAATTCTACCTGTTTCTGTAGCGAAGAGTCTAAGCACTAATTCATTATGAACATCAACCATGTGGAAGTTTCTGATTCAACTTCTAGTTTATTCAGCATCTTGAGTGATTCTAATCATAAAGAACTTAGAAGGGAACCACAATTAACAGATTATGCTTTATTGCTTTATATGGTTCTCTTGTCATTATTTTCTCTTAATATTTGGTTTATATCTTGCAGTGAAAAGGTCAAACTCCAAAAACAAGATAATAATAATAGGTAAGTTATAAATCTGGCTCACTGTATTCATGCAGGCACTTCTTTTCCACTATTAGATCATGTACCATTATCTGTCCGTTAATAATTCTTGGTTTCAATTGATACACTATTTAACTTATGATATTATTCAATTAATAATTCTCTCCATTATCTTTCTTCAATTATTTAGGTTCAGCAACAACTGCAGCTTTTGTCTTAATGATCTTGGCCTCGATTATTCTTATCGTCAAGACTAAAATGCTATGCATTTTTACAAGGAAGTACAGAGTTCAAAAGGAAATTGAACTGCTAATTGAAAAGTATGGATCCCTTGCTCCAAAAAGATACAGTTACAGAGAGCTAAAGAGAATTACAAAGTCATTTAAAGACAAATTGGGTAAAGGAGGTTTTGGCACTGTTTACAAAGGAAGCCTTCATGATGGCCGCTTTGTTGCAGTGAAGTTTTTGCACAATACCACAAGCAACAGAGAGGATTTTTTTAATGAGGTAATTAGTATTGGAAGAACTTCTCATGTAAATGTTGTGAGTCTACTTGGCTTTTGCATTGAGGGATCTAAGCGTGCCATTATTTACGAATACATGCCTAATGGGTCGTTAGGTAATTATATATACTCCGAAAATCCGGAAACTGTTCTTGGTTGGGAAAGGCTACTTGATATAGCGATCAGCATTGCACGAGGAATAGAATATTTACACCGGGGTTGTAATGCATGTATTGTGCACTTTGATATCAAGCCTGAGAATATCCTACTAGACGAAGACTTTCAACCAAAAATTTCTGATTTTGGTTTGGCAAAATTGTGTCAACCAAAGGAAAGCATCATATCATTAGCTGAGATGAGGGGAACTATAGGATTTATTGCCCCGGAAGTATTCTCCAGGAGTTTCGGTGCCCCTTCCACAAAATCAGATGTTTACAGTTATGGAATGATGGTTTTGGAGATGGTTGGAGTTAGAAAGAATGCAAAATCAAGTGTTGAAAATTCAAGCCAGGTGTACTTTCCTCGTTGGATCTACGATTGTCTTGCTCAAGGGGGTGAAAGTCAAGCATCTGATATAACATCTGAAACCGAAGGAATTGCGAGGAAGATGGCCATAGTTGGTTTATGGTGCATACAAACACTTCCAGCCAGTCGGCCCTCCATGAGTGAAGTTGTCGAAATGTTGGAAAATAATTTAGATGAGTTGGAAATGCCACCAAAACCATACTTGTCCTCTCCCCAACACTCAATGATATTATCATTGAACTCTAATTTAGAATGAAATTTGTATGATAAATTAAGATAGCTCTCTTTTTTAAATTGATAGTAGAATACTGATCAACAAGACTAAATAGGGATTCGAGCCAAGCGTACTTCCCTCACTGGACATATGATCATCTTGTAAAAGTGGTTGAGATTGAATTGTTCGATGTGACGATCGAAACTGAAGAAATCGCAAGGAAAATGGCCTTGATCGGTCCATGATGTACTCAAACAAATCCTGCTAATCAACCTTCTATGGGTAGAGGTGCGAAAATGTTTGAAAGGAGTCTAGATGAGTTAGACATGCCACCAAAGCCTTACTTGGCTTCTCCTCCCCATGGCATGATGGCATCAATATGTTCAAGTTCCTAATTATTGGAAAGATTGTTCTCCTTGTTCTCTCTAGTGTAATGACAAGAAATTTTATTGCCAAACCTTAGTCCTCTAGTTGAATGGTAAATGGTGTGTGACGCTTATAAGTCATGGTTGATGGACTTCATTTCTCTTTTTTTTTTTAACCTTCCTGCAAAATGCGTCCAAGGCATTGTTCTACTGACACATGTGGCATTAGTGATTAGTTTTAGTTTAGTGCTATTAATACTTGCATTTAGTCCACATTTGGGATAGTTAAATTTGTCATTAAATATTAAGTCAACTATGCGTCAACTGGAGGACATACAATTCATATTCCGGAAGTCAATTGCAGCACAGCAACTCAGAGCGGATCGATCAGAGAACTGATTTAGCGGGTTTGGGTTTGCAAAGGTTAAGCACCAAAAGCAGCAAGGAGAGAGCTCTGAAAAGTCCATGCTAGCCTCCCTCGCCACATAAACGCTGCCCAGTAAGCAAAAATCTTCTTTATATAAATTTGTTATGCTTCATAATTAAATGTTTTGTACTTTTCATAACTCTGTATTCACAAGAACAAACAACAAACAATCTGCACTATCGTTTGTTTACATCAGAATTATGTTAGAAACTATCTTTAGTACCACTTGAATAAACCATATATTAGTTTCTGTTCTATATATGTGCACTAATTGCTTGTAATATATTGCCTGCTTCTGTAGTATTTTGAAAAATAGCTTCCCCAAACTCTCTTGTTTTTGCCTGTTTCTGGCGAACAGTTGGGAATTCAATAGTAGTGTTCAATCTATTGCTTCCGATCCTAAAAGTTCACGACAGCCGGTGTGTTTTCAGAAATTATTTTCGAAGTTCAGATTACTTCTTACTAATCAAATTCAAAACCCATTTTGTCACATTGATGTCGCTTCTGTTCTATAGCTCTCTTAACTACAAATAAATGAATCCTCCCAGTTAACCTTATTGATTACCTCCTAGTTTCTCTATCTTCACCATGAGAAAATAAATTACGAAAACAAAAGAAATTTCTATCTTACAAGTACAGTAATCATAAAAAGCAAGTAAACATATATGTTACTTTACTAGAAAACAATTAATATTGCCTAATGAGATCATGTAAACAACATTTACAAGTTAGCATGAAACCAATGGAATGATTGCTGACCATGCATTTATTATCATTTAAGCCAAATAGCCAACATAAATTATTTCACTAACAAGAGTTTTTTCACATACACAATTACTGAACTAAACATGATCATTAAAATTACATCTTAGTAACTCTTTAGAAATCATAATTAACACGTTTTTATTATTAACTGCTGCCTGATGCGTCATTGGTACTTAATCATAACAACGAATGAGCAACAATACAAAAAAAAAAATGTGCTGAAGCATCGCGAGGCATCGAACCTAGTTACTTGTATTTTTTGTTTTATTGTAGGTATGGCAGTAGGATCTTTAACTTTTATCATAGCAGGGCTTATTTTGATTTTAAAGCTTCGAGGTTGCAAAAGTCATGCGGAATGCTCTTAGAAAAATACGGATCATTTGCTCCAAAAAGATACAAATATGGAAAGGTCAAGAAAATTACACACTCCTTTCAAGAATCACTAGGTAAAGGAGGTTTTGGCACCATATACAAAGGAAAACTGCTGGATGGCCGCTTGGTTGTTGTCAAAATTTTGCCCTACTCTTCAAGTAACGGAGAGGAGTTTTTTAATGAGGTTATGAGCATCGGCAGGAATTTCAATGGCTGAGATGAGGTGAACCATCAGATACTTTGCTCTAGAAGTGTTTTCAAACAGTTTTGGGGTCGTTTCAATGAAATCTGATGTATACAGCTACGAGATGATGGTGCTTGAGATGGTTGGAGGAAGAAGGAATGCAAAGCCAAGTGCTGAAAACCCAAGCGGAGTGTACTTTCCACATTGGCTTTATGATTGTCTAGCTGAAGGTTGTCAAATTCAAGCTTATGATGGATCAATTGGAAATGCAGAAATTGCAAAGAAGATGGGGATGGTTGTCTTATGGTGTACACAAACAATGCCGGCTAATCGTCCCTCAATAAGCAGAGTTGTTGAAATGTTGGAGAAAGGTTTAGATGGGTTGGAAATGCCACCAAAACCAGACTTCTCTTCTCCACCTCATTTCACAATATTATCAGCAGATACTTCTAGTACATGAAGTTTGGTTTTAAATGACAAAATTTTACTGTATAAGATTATTATTGTGTAAGTACTTAAAATTTAGTTTTAAATCGCGTCATTAATTGCAGATTTCTTATACCTTATATTTGCAATAGGATGTCCCAGTAATTTCTTGAAACATGCTATAATTCAACACTTTAGTCAAACCTAAAGTTCTGATACAAGGGAGTTATATTTCCAAACTTCAGTTTTAGCAATTTTGTGCCAGTTATCACACACCGTGATACTTTCCCAAGAATCATGGATAAAACCATGTACTGACAAATGTTCGGTTCTCTCCTCATGCAGCCCATTGGACCTGGGCCAAAATGGGTCAATTGTGGCTCAATTTGTTGAGATGAAACTGAAAAGCATCAATGCAATTATACAAAGTATAGGGACTGTTTTGAATAACTTGCTTGTATACAAATAAAAACAGCAAAGTTAGTTTTAGCTTCCAGCTGAAGAAACGCAAGTAACTGGATCTTGCTCTCTCTCTCAGCCCTATTCACACATGATTTGTAAAGTCAGAAGTAGACGGAGAGAAATGTCCACAATTGGTTTCTTATTTCAAGAAGTGAGTTAAATATTAATTAAAAAGAAATGATATTTAAATGAGGGCACAACATTTGGCCATCTTCAGAAAAGAAGCTTGCTAACAACCAGTTTACTTGTTATTTTCCCAATTCAGAATATCGTAAGTATCTGTTAGGTCCAATAAATCATCACAACATCCACTTAGTATTTCACCGAACACTTTGTGTTTGACAAATGTTTGCACCAAATTAACAATTGACTAGGGGGCACCCCACAAGAATTATGACTGGAATGGATCGGTACTAAGTACCAATGCCCCCTCCTCTCTACACGGGAAGCAAGGATAAAAAGAGAACGTTACCAAGACCATACCGGCATTTGTTGAACTGCATTGTCACGCTCCAACACATCTGCTAGCCTGTATCTTTCTTTTCTTCTTCCTCATGTCTCAATATTTCTTTCATCGGTCAATGCATGGAGTTGGTTGAGCTTGCCTTGATCCCCAGAAAGACCCTCCATTGATGGATTTTTCTCTTTGTTCATGTTTTAAGGAATCTTGATAGCCTGGCAGGAGTATGCAGGGAAGCATGCACCAGCTAACCCAAAAAAGAGCTGGCTTCTGTTCGGCCAGGTCCATTGGCCGAGTAATTAATAAAGTTAGGAAAACTAACAATATCAAATATTTTGAAATTAAAAAAAAAAAGAAATATAGATTCCCTGATTCTCTCTCTTTTGTTTGTCTGTTTGTTTGTTTATTGAACTATTTATTTATTTATTAAATTTTTTATTTATTTATAAGACAGTAATTTACTATAATGATCTTTATTTACAAAGAAAAATAACGTTACAAAGACAAAATATCATAATATTTATATGAAGGACCATCTGAGTCTCTGAGATATCCTTCCTGTGGTTGCGGTACCAATGGATTCAATCCAAGTAATTCATTGATATTAAATTAACTTTACAACAACATACTTCTTTATCGTTACTAAAATGAAGGAAACTGCAGCAAGGATTAGAACAATTTATGTAGTAGGATTTACATATCCTATTGTACTGCTGTAAATATTTAGTTAAAGAAGTTTATGCCTACGGGCTACAAAAAAAAAAAATGAAGGAAATTGCGGCCCATTTTGGCTGACATTATGCTTAGCGCTCTGACCATATATTTTTATTTGTATTGAGTAATAAAAAATGTATATAATTTTCATTATATAGAGTATAATAACACTATGAGAAAGCACAAGCAATTTGGATATTCTTAAAGTTCAATAGTGAATTTTTATATACTTACCCAATGAAAATACCATTTTTATATTAAAGAAAAATATTGTTTCAAACCATTTTCCCAAATATTAAAACCAAGCTATGCATAATGGTTAACCAAATATATGAAAAATAATTGTTCATTAGTAATTTATATTAAGGACAATTATCAAAAAAATTTGGATGTTCCCTTGATATCATATTTAATAGAAAATTTTAAATTTACACAATCTAGTAGATCTTGAAAAACATCTAATCTAATTTGTAGGTTGACTAATGAGACTCTGCAGTTAAAAGATTAATCAGATTTAGCGGTCAATTAATTGGACTCCGCAGCAATTTGTCATTCAAGGCCACAAAAATATGATGCATACACGACGGTTAGGCGCGCTACAGTTTCCTACTAATCGGTTAGGCTACCGCCAATCTGTCAGGTTGGCTGTGCGCGGGTGCATGACTCGATCCCCTGAAGATGAGGCTCTCTCTCTGTCTCTCTCTTTCCCTGCGTGCGCGCTTCAAGCTTTGAAGCATCGCATAGACCAGAACAGGTCACAAATGTTGCTCGGTTGGGCCTTTTGCGTCAAGTAAGTAGATATAGGCTCTGTCTATAATCTCTTATATAACCCAAATAGACCCAATAGAAGAAATGGGCACATTAACAAAGGCCACGACCCACACAGTTACATACGCTCATTACTTAGTTCCATGCCCAAAGAGATGCATAGATCTTTTTCTGAGGTTAGTCTAGGCACCACCAAAAAGATTGGACATATGTAACAATTTCATTGCACTGTTGACTCCTCATAATACATTGAGTTTGACCCGTCAGTGCACATGGGAATGGTAGCTCACTTCTCTAATTGAATTCGCAGTTTCCACTCCCCACCATTCAGTTCTGTTTTGGACGTGCTGTCAGTTGTGTGGTAGAACGGAAACCATACGTGGCCTATTGCACTATTCCCACAGAGCTGTTTGGAACGAGAAATGCTGGACTCCACAGAGTTCTTGTGTGTTGTCCGCCTGTTGGGTAGAATAAAAAGCACCATTCAAAATTGGTACATTTGAAAAATCCTATATATATATATGCTTCCTAATCCATGTATTTTATCATTCAAGAATGAGCTTTTTATCATGAAGTCAACAGTGTAGTCAATTGCAGAACAGACGGTCATTGTCTGGCAGATTAAATGTGATAGAACTCACCTTCAACAGAAACAAAAGAAAAAGAAAAGTTATTCTTACACTCTCAAATTTTACGTCTCTTATCTGTATCTAATATTAAGTATAAATATTTTTTAAAAATATATATTTTAAAATTTAAATTAAAAACTATATTGAATAACTTCAAATACCTAAGATGCAAATAAATAATGCTGATAAAGGTACCGTTATCACTTCTCAAAAAAAAAATTTTAAGAATGAATTTGACTAAGTCAACTGTTGGTTTTAAGCTCAAGACTATTCAACAGTGCTGTGGTGCCACATTTACCAAGTTGAAAATTGCCTTTGCATTGTCACTCAGTCAACATGTTATCCTTCTACAGGTCTTCTGAGGACTTGTGGATGGCATTCTTTTCTCTTGGAATTTCTGAAAGCTACATATCAGGACCAACTCTGCTTTGTAGCTTCTCTGGTTTTGAGAAGGAGAATGCATAATTTCCTGTCAAGTGCTTTAGCTGTTTGCTGTCTTTGTGTAATCAAAGAGGTGCACAAAGTGTCGCAAGGAAATGGTCTTTCTTGGTGACATTTTTTTTTATCTTATTATAGTAGGGCATAAGTACTTAATGTCTTCGAAAATGCTATAGCTTGATATTCTATCTGTTTGTACCTTCGATTGCCGCTTCAGTACTGGCTTGTCTTATTGTCATTTTCCTCCTCCCCTGCTTCTCCAACTCATGCCTACTTACACTTTCATGTAATCATTCTATTCAAATTATGCCTCCTTTCTACCTCCAATCAGACATTATGAGTTCTTTCCGTTGGAAAGCATCTCATATAACACCAACATCATCAGGCTTCACGATCCTTATCTTAGTAGTTCTTTGAAGGAATATGGTGGGTTTTGTCCCACTTTTATCAAAATAAAAAGTATTCACTATTATAATGCCTTGATTTAATATAAACTCCCAGCCCTCTACTGGTACAAGATCACAAAATTTCTGTACTGGTACAAGATCACAAAATTTTTGTTCTGTGTTACAGCAGCATTAGAAGGCTGTATGTATGAAGTGGCAGAAGACCCTTCAGCACAAAGAAAATTTTTTTAATCAAAACGGGAATATATCAAATTTAGTTGGAATTAATTTGTTTTTTTTTCACATTTGCACTGGCTGTGCAACATTATACATGGGTTTCTTTCTTCTCTCACTGTTTTTTTCTGAGTTTACTCCATAGTCAATATTGTTTTCTCCTTTGGAATAATTAGTAGTGACTGGTAATTGTAATTAGCTACAAGAGAAGACCTTGACTAAGTCAACTGAATTTTAAGTCCTTCACACTAGTTGTTAACCTTTTTCTAACAATTTATGCCAAAGTTTCCTGGTCTAGTTATTCTACCTTTATGGGAAATATATATTCCCCAATCTCACATACTTTCAGAAAAAAAAATAACTAACTTTTACCTACGACTGACTTGTTTATTCCATTCTGAAATGAAAACAGGAGTCTTTTCCATTATTATAGCTTGTCTCCAGTTTGAGAATTCTTTAACTTTACTACTATTACTACTGTTATTACTATTATTATTATTGTTATTGTTATTGTTATTGTTATTATTGTTGTTATTATTATTATTATAACTCCTAAAGTATATTTTGGTCATGCTTTTAGTAGTCAGAAAGATGCGTATAGTGTAGGGCTCTGCCTTGTTGGTGACATTCTCCCTTTTCATACTGTAGGGCCTCAGTACTTTGTCTTTCAGTATCTCAGTCAAGGTCAATTTTAGTTCATGGAATTTTTTTTTTTTGAAACTTAGTTCATGGGATATTATATGAAGTTGCAAGAATAGCATGGTCTGTAACCATTGAAGTCTTCTCCAAAGATTAGAAACAGTTATAACATAATATCTCAGTTGATTCTATCTTCAATGGCCGCTTCAGTCCTGGCTTGTCTGATTTTCGTTTTCCTCCTTCCCTGCTTCTCCAACTCATGCCCGTCAACACTTTCATGTAACCCTTCCATTCATATCAGGCCCCCTTTTGGCGTCGAATCAAGAATACCAGATGACCCTCAATACTGTCCGGGTAATTTATGGATTGGTTGTGATGATCATAACTTGCCATTTCTCTCATGGTATTATGGTGAGTTGTTACAATTGGAAAGCATCTCATATAACAACAACACGATGAGGGTTCAAGATCCTTATCTTAGTAGTTCTTTGAAAGAATCTGGCTGTGGTAATCTTTATTTTAATTTTTCTTCTCCTGTCAATATCTTTGACCGTAAGATGTATTATTCATTGAACGCTAGCCTTTCTTCTGTGAGATGCCAACCTCCAAACCAGATACAATCACCACCTAACATATTTGGAAGTGATTACAATATTAGCTACTCGCCGTTTCATGATGGTGATGACAATCAGCACAATTGTTTGATGCCTAACAATTCTGATCCAACTTTTGAGCTCATTTTGTTATTCCAAAGTGACAGCCGAGAGCTTTCTCTGCAATCAGCTAGTTATTCAAAAGATCTAGCAGCACGGCCGGGTTGCTTTGCAAACTGGACAGAGGTTTTCCATTGTGAAGGATGTAAAGGTTAGTAGAATGCATATTTTATCCTGTTTGTTTACTTAAAGTTCTCTGTAAATTGTGGATGGACAGCTCTTTTTTTTAAGGAAGCAGAATAGCTCATATACAAATATCGTTATTAATATTATCGTCGATACCGACTTTGTTATTCATATTAAATGAGATATTATTCATGTTGGTGACTTTGTTATACAACTTATTTGTACAGTATTTTTATTATTTAACTTAAGTGAGTTATTATTCAAATTAATGATATTTGAATTGAATAAAGAAGTACTATACAAAATAAGTTGTATAATAAAGTTGTAAATATGAATAATAATTTATTTTATATAAATAATAAAGTTGATATCCATAATGATATTAACGATACTATCTCCCAAATATTTTCCTTTTTTTCAAAAAAAAAATTGTATAAAGACAGTTTCGGTTATTATACTTTTAACTATGGTATAGATATTTAACAAATTTACTATTGCATCAGAAGAAAGTGCTCATTGAACCCGCCACAATCACCTAATTACAAGCGTTTTGCAAGAGTTTTTACATAAGGAACTCCTCGCAGATTCACTTTGGTAAACAATTTCTTAATTAAATTTTCTCTGCAAACATCCCAATTGCACATATGTGGGGTCTTGACATAATTGTTAGAATAGCGACAGTTAATATATAAGACTTATCAACCTTTAAGCCTATGACTATTCAAATTATTACAATATATAATAGCTAAATCTTTTCTAATTTTCATTGCAATGTTACCATCTTTTACTTTCACATGAAAAATTCCCAATTTTCTCAACCTTTTTGAAATACACGGCGACCCTTTTCCTATACCATTTTCTTCTAAAATGAAATCGGCAGCCTTTTACTCTATGTTCAACTCAATAACTAGCATACGAGCTGTACAATCTTTTTTTGTAATCTTGTTCTGTATTACTTTTTATCAAATTTTGCAGTTCTGATTTGCTTTTATAGGAGGTGCTGCAAGGATATTTCCATCTTGCTGAATTTTTCTTTATAGTAGGGCCATACTATCATTTTCCCAATATCTTTAGTCAAGGGCATTGTGAAACCATTGGATATTTGAGGTTGCAGGAATAAGACGTATTCATAACTATCTACTAAACTTCTCTCACATTTAGAAATAGCTAATAGTGCAGCATAATTTGTTCTCTCTACAATGGCCACTATAGAGAGTCCTTTTATTCTCATCTTGTTCTTTTTGTTCCCTTTCCCTGGCTTCTGTGTCTCATGTCCAACTACAGTTCCATGTAATGATTCCATATTGATTAAGCCTCCTTTCTTCATCTTTAATAATTCTACAAGTGATTCCAGCTGTGGCGGTCAGATTATGACTTTGTGCAATAATAGTGTTCCATATATTTATCTGTACTTCTCAGTTGTGCTTCCATTAGAAAGCATCACATATGACCCCGTCAACATCATCAAGGTTAAAGATCCATCTCTCAGTAGTTCCTTGCAACGGTCTAATTGTAGTAATATCTATTTTGATTTTGAAAATCCTGTCAATAACTTCAAGTCTCAAATTTACAGTCCTTTGAATACCAGTCTTCTTTCTTTGACATGTTACTCTCCTAATTTGATAAAATCACCTCCCAATATTTTCAGAGAGGATTACAATTTGAGTTATTCAACAATTGGGTATGAAGGTAGTAGTATTCGGAAAAACTGTTCAAGTAATAGTTTGCTTCCGTCTTTTGAGTTAAGTTTCTCATTCAATTATGATAATCGAAATCTTGCTCTGCTATCTGCTAGTTATTCAAATGGTCTGTTAGCACAGCCTGGTTGCTTTGCTAATAGTACTCTGGTACTCTCTTCTACATGTAAAGGTTAATTACTCAATCACATTTAATTTTACTTGTTTCTATACATGTAAAGGTTAATCACCCTCCATATAGAATTAGAAACGTTTTTTTATTTTTTATTTTTACTTTTGTTATTTTGTTCTGCATTTATCTTTTACAAACTGATATGCAAACTTTTATGTTTTTATTTCCGTCCGATCTACTGATTTTGGCAGCTCATGTCAGTAACTCTTTATTTCGCATTTATTTATTTATTTTTGTTTATTGCAGGTTTGAGATCTCGTAAGAAGGTCATGCTATTAGGTATGTCTACCTTAAAAAGAATTATTTTCTTTAATTTTCTTTTATTTTATGTTCTATGTTTAATAGCAATCTAAAGCTAGCTGTGAGGCAGAACAGTTCTTTCCTACTGGTTAAAGTTAACATATAGAAATAATGCTTCCCTGTAAACAATGCAGTGGTAGTTTATTGCATATTTTTTCTTATAATTTCTCCAATTGGTAACTGAAAATGTAAAGAAAAAAAAATATACTGTATTAATTTGCAAATATCGATACTGACAGCATTTTTCAGGTTTTAGATGTATCTAATATAAGAACTTTTCACTTTCTTTCAGTTATGATGATGGCAGGAATGGTGATCATTGTAATTGTTTTCCTCTTCTTTCTTTCAAAGATTCAGCGGTATCAGTCTTTCAGAAAAAATAGCAAAGTTCAAGAGAAAATTGAAAGTATCATAAAGCAACATGGATCTTTTGCTCCTAAAAGGTACAGATATGCTGAGTTGAAGAAAATTACAAACTCTTTCAATAATGAACTTGGTAAAGGAGGTTTCGGCAAAGTCTTCAAGGGGAGCCTACAAAATGGTTGCCCGGTGGCCGTGAAACTTTTGCATGATTCCTCGCATACCGGAGAAGAATTTGTGAACGAAGTTATCAGCATCGGCAGGACTTCTCATGTTAACGTAGTTTCTCTACTTGGATTTTGCATCAACAAGTCGAATCGTGCTCTTATTTATGAATACATGCCTAATGGCTCACTTGACAAGTATATATATTTGAAAAATCCAAAAACAATTCTTGGATGGGATAAGTTGTATGGAATAGCAGTTGGCGTTGCACGAGGGTTAGAGTATTTGCACCAGGGATGCAGTACACGCATTGTGCATTTTGATATCAAGCCTCACAATATCCTGCTAGACGAAGATTTTTGTCCTAAGATTGCTGATTTTGGTTTGGCAAAACTGTGCCCTCCGAAAGAAAGCATTATGTCATTGGCTGAGATGAGGGGTACCATTGGATACATTGCTCCTGAAGTATTCTGTAGGAATTTTGGGGTTGTTTCAACAAAATCAGATGTTTATAGCTATGGAATGATGGTGTTGGAGATGGTGGGGGGTAGAAGGAATTCAAGACCATGTGTTGAGAATTCGAGCCAAGCATACTTTCCTCACTGGATATATGATCGTCTTGTGGAAGGGGCTGAGATTGAACTGTGCAATGTGACAGCCGAAACTGAAGAAATGGCAAGGAAAATGGCCTTGATTGGTCTGTGGTGTACTCAAACAAGTCCGGCTAATCGACCTTCAATGGGCAGAGTTGTGGAAATGTTTGAAAGGATTCTAGATGAGTTGGAAATGCCACCAAAACCGTACTTGTCTTCTCCTCCCCATGGCATGATGGCATCAATATGTTCAAGTTTTTAATTACTAGAAACTATGTGTACCATATTATCTGAGAGACGATTGTAAAAATTGGGCTATGCATAGCCGATCTTGTGCCATACAGAATTTCATGCATTTCTACTCTCTAAATCAAGATAATGGTATCAGTGTTAATTCACCTATATATCCTCCTTCATGTTTATAGTTAACCAACATTAATAAAAATAGGCTGGAGGATCGCCATTACTAAAGCCCAAACAAGTACTTTTGCAATTCTGCAACATTAATATATAGCTCTTCAATTAATCTTTGGATAGTAAAGAGGTTCTTATAGGAAATGAAGCTCACAGGAAACTTAATCTCTTCTGGTCGAATTAGTAAGTCGACTACGCAGTCAATTGCCAGACAAACAATTATGGTCTGACAAAAGGGTAAATATTGGATGCCCCTTTCTTTGCGCCTCATTTCACCCACCACTTATGATTGTTGGGCCCCACTTTTGTGTGGGCCCACAAACATTATGGTCTAGCAAAATAGATAGTGACAGAACTAGTCTTTCACGAAAACAATCAAAGCAAGAAGGAAGACTTTAACTAAGTCAACTGTCTTTTAAGCTCAAGGCTACCTCATTAGTATACTATTGCTTTGTTTTTATTTTCAATTGTCCTCGTACTTTTTTTTATGGAAAATTAGTCGTGGCTTCGATTGTCATAGAATGGTTGCCTGGTCTCCATGCATATTTTTCAAAAGTCTTCCGAGGACTTAGATGACTTTGAAAAATATAACTGTTCTTTTCAACGTTCGACTCAAATGATTATTTTCATTTTTTTGCCCCTTATTATCTCCAAATCTCCATCTATGTTGTGGTACAAAGGCATTTCACACCATCACGGGAAAAAAGATGGAAAAAGAAAAATATAATTAGTACTGAGAACTGAAAACACACATTTTACTTTGTTATATGAATATTTTTTCTATTTTTTTATTGGGAAAAAAATGTATCACCACCTGTTCCCCTTTCTTTAAATATGGAGACGAATTTTGCACAAAAAGTATCCTTCACTGTACCTTTTTCCCAGCATAATAAGCTAAATAACCCTTTCTTTCTTCTGAGTATTTTCTTTTTCTTAATGTCTCCTCGTTTCTCTGACTTGCTTCCCTGCTCTTCCTTCACCCCAGCTTACTAGCTCATGCCCAACTTTGACTCAACCACCATGAAGTACCATGTAGTAAATCTATTGAGATCAAACATCCTTTCTTCCTAATAAATATCATTTTGTAACTTCTTTTACATTAACAATTATGTAATTTCAGTAGAATGAAAATGCTACTAGATACTCTGTATTTGAGCCATCGATCAAAATCATATATGTCATCAAGCACACGAGAGAATTGGCGCCCCGTAAACAAACCAAAATTACAAGATAAGGGAGTAATTGTACATTTTGCCGCTGATCCCTACAAGTTTGCTGTGGAGCCAAATTTAATGGGACACTGAAATCCCAACCGTAAACAAACCAAATTAATTCTGACATGACTGCAACATTGGATAATGTCATAATGTGCAGGACAATGTGGCTTTTAATTAATTAGCAAAATAAGCAAGATAACTCCACAAGTTTACAAAATGCTACTAACATGCTTTTTGATTAAGAGAAAAGTCTATTTTCGACACTTAAATTACTGAGTTTGATTCAATTGAGCCCCTTATAATTTTTTTTTGGTATAATCGACGCCCCTAAGCTATTATATTTGGTTGATTATACTCATTCCTTTGCTCTTCTATCACAGTTCTATTAATATATATAGAAGGGAGAACAAACTCTTTTTCTCTCTCATGAAATTTCACCTCTCTTTCATCACCAGGCACTTAACTCTTTTACTCCCCTCTCACTCTCACGTTGAGTTCTAACAGCAATGTTACATAACGTTGAGAAATAGTTGTTGTTTCATCTTTTTTTTTTTTTTTGAGGAAGTGGGAAAATCCCACAGGTTTATATTAAAAAAAAAAAAATCAGAAGCGTGTGTACCATAATACCAAATAGCTAGTATCAGGTATCAGCATCCAAGTTACAATCCATTACCTAGAAACTAAACACATCTAAAATTTGTTCATCATAGAGACAACTAACAAACAGCAAAAAAACACATCTAGCAATAACAAGCAGTTCAAACAAAAGCCGACATATCTAAACAGAACAAGCATCAGAATTTTAGTCTTCAGTTCTTGCTACCATAACGAGTCCAGATCTTTGCAGTGTCTCCTCTTCTGCTATTTGCTGAACTGGATTGACCTACAGAGGTAAGTATAGTGTATTATCAAGCAAAATAAAAGATAACTTGAGAAGTCATCCATCTTTTCTTCGTCGGCTATATTTTCAACTCCAACAATATGTTTTTTTCTGAGAAGGACAACATGCCATTTATTATCAACAAAGTCAAGCACGTAGAAGACTTGGGTAGCTTGTTTTACAAGTATAAATGGATTATCTTTATATCCTGACTGATCAAAATTCACCAAAGTAAACCCATCATTATCAATTCGAACACCTCAATGACGATTATTGATCCATTTACACCGAAACAAAAGAATATTAAATATTTCATAATCAAGTTCCCAAATTTCTTCAATAAACCCGTAGTATGGCTTTGATGCATGTGATGGTTGCCCATTCCTGTGAAATTCTTTGGAGAAAGCTACTAAGGTTACTCTACTGTTTTGAACAATACTCTTATCATCCTAGATTTTTATGTAGAACGTATACTCATTGATGTCATATACTTGGTAAGTCCCGACAATATGGGTGAGGCTATAAGCCAACCATTTAACGGTCTCATTGATGGTTTCCAACAGTGGATACTGCATCACTGTATTTTTGAATCATTTTACAAAGGAGCGAGAGTGTTCGTTACTGACCCATCGTTCACCTTTAGAAGGATTTTGTTGTCGTAAGCTGATCATGTGCTTTCTAGATACGGATGAACATTGGTCAGGTGTTGTAAGACAACAAAATGTGTTTTTCGCCAACTTTCTAAATTCGACATTATTGCTTTGAATCCAGTTGTACGCATGCCATCGAGTCTGTCCTCATGACGAGATTAGGGACCCCAATTTGTTCTAGATGGGGCAGATGTTCGATGTAAAACCCAATCACCTCTTCGGCGGAATAACTTTCTATGATGCTACCTTGAGGTCGAAATCTATTTCTTACGTATCCTTTTAAGAAACCCATAAATCTCTCAAATGGGTACATAGATCGCAAAAATGTAGGCCCACAAATCTTGATTTCTCGTACAAGGTGAACAATTAAGTGAACCATAATATCAAAAAATGATGATGAGAAATACATTTCAAGTTGAAACAAAGTCATAATAATCTCCCTTTGTAAATCATCCAGGGCCTCGAGACAGTTGTGAGATTTCATGCTAGCCAATTTTAAATCTTTCATAGAGATAACTTTAGAATATTTAATGAATATCTAGATGAAACTTTAGTACCATGAAGGCAGCAACATGAGCTTATCTTCTCTTTTTTTGACAACGTATAGCAAGCGAGGGTAGGTATGTATGCTTTCCAGTATATCGCGGTGCCAACTCTTTCCGAATTCTCATTTTGACTATGTCTTTTCAAACTTTAATTCCATCTTTCGTTTTTCCCAAAATGCTTAGTAATAATCCAACTATACTCTCACAAATATTTTTCATAGTGTCAAACTTGTAAATGTTTCCAGTGGGATAAATCCTAAAATATAGATTTTTTCTTTCAAATATTCTTCAGGGGAGATTCAAACTGTTTCCCAAATACAACATTGATATATTTAACTCTAAAGTATACTTCCTTCCTGCTTAATCGATATCGAGCTATCCTAGACTATGTCTTTCCATTGAATGTCTTCTTTCTTTTTAGACATGCATGATTAGAAGGAAGATACCTTCGACGACCCATAAAAATAGTTTTATGGGTATGTGTTAAATACATGCTACTCGTATCATCCTCACAAATGGAGCATGCTTTACCTCCTTTGATACTATAACCCGACAAGCTACTATATGCCAAAAAATCATTTATTGTGCAAAATATTATGGCTTGTAAAGTAAAATACTCCTGACTATATACATCAACTACCCTTACGTCTTCACTCCACAATAATTTTAAGTCTTCAATCAATGGAGCTAGATATACATCTATGTCCTTTTTGGGTTGTTTTGGTCCTAGCATTAGCAATGATAAAATATTATATACTTTCGTTTCATACACAATAAGGACAAGAGATTGTATATACACAACAAAACCAACAAAGTACTGTGCCGACTACTCAAACTACCATGGGGATTATTTATTGTTTAGGCCAGATGTCTTAGTTTATGACAACATTATGTCATCTATGCATAAGCCGAGCCTGATATTTCTCACTTCATTACTAAAATCAGGAAATATTCTGTCAATATTCCTCCATTGAGGTGAATAGGCCAAGTGTCTTAGTTTTCCATTGTTTTTTCACAATTCAGCATGCTAACGCAAGTTCTTCGCATCTTCGACATTAGCGTACAATTGTTTGAATGGGATCGTGCCGACAGCTTGAGTTTTTCGAGCAAATCTGAGAATTATAGATAAATACCACAACACTTTGGCAGGAGGTCCTTTTTTCGAAGGATCACTGATATCGATTTCCTTCCTCTTGTAATGCAATGCACCGCAATTCGAACAGACGTGCATATTCTTGTACTTATTTCGGTATAATACACAATCATTTGGCAAATATGTATTCTTTGAATTTCCATACCCACAAGACACGATATTTTCTTTGCTTGATAAACAAAATACGGCAACTCATTTCCTATCGAGAGCATATCTCGTAATAGTTCTAATAACGCCGTGCAACTTTTATCACTCAAACCATCTTTTGCCTTTATATTATACAATTTTAATATAGCGGACAATTTTGTAAATTTTATACGACCATGAAACAACAGTTTTTCAAAATCATTGACCAAGTTCTCAAATATCTTATAGTGCTCATCACAAAATCCTCCTCAATATCACGGAACATTTGATCTAAATTATCATTATCCGTTTCCATATACTCATTGTTATCACCACTACCGACTTCCATACACTCATTGTTTTCATACACTCATTAGATCTGATGAGTACACACGACTATATTAAAAATTTGTAAGAAAAAACCAAAAATATAATGAAAAAACTGATTCAAAACTTTAATTGAAGTTTTGAGGTACTAGAAAATGCATTTTTGACCCTGAAAGGGTTTGAGTTCTAGGCTTTGCTCAAAATTGTCTCCTCATCGTGAGCTTTCCGTCGCCGTGTAGAATGCTCCGATCCGAGTTTTCTATCAAAAGTTGCAAAATTAATTGCAAGAGTTTGGCCTAATTTTATATTATTGAGTCATTGACAAATTAAAACTTTACGGAATGTATATATGTGTCTAGCTTTTGATTGGCCAACATGTAGTTTTCTAAGTTCTATTTCTATACATATGCTCTCTTCATTTGACGCTCATTGGTTCTCCCGTTTGGATTTCTGACATTGATTGGGTCCTTCAAAATTAAATCTCACATGACCTAACCCACCTATCAAAAGCTACGCACATACATTATGATCTGAGAACAATGTGTATTGATTGATAATTATCACCATATATTTTTTGTATGCGCTTAATTGCACTAAAGAATAATTTCACAATAAAATTTTTCATAGCTTATACTTTGTTTGCTTTATAAAAAATTCAAAAAGAGACTACGCTACTACGTACTGTGCATATAAAAGCCAGTACTTCTATATTGCAATGTGATATGGAAACTTCATTGGTTCTTAAAATTTGTGTTTTAGTATTAACGAAAATAGTGGATCGTAAGTCTAACATAGTGGTAATAGGTCTTATCTCTTTACGGAGAGTGTAGTTTTAAATCTCGCAAAAAATATTTGAAAAAAATAAATGACAGGATTAATGGAAGCCCTTATATAAAAAAAAAGTATTAACGAAAATATTTAATATGAAGATTGTAAATAAATGAGTATTTGTTTTTGAGCACAGTATCTTAATTGTTGCTCTTAAAATAGCTCCTCCCAATAGAAAATTAAAGTGTATCTTGTTTTTAAATTATCATTCGGAGCCAACTCACATATTAATGGAACTCTCTAATTTAAAATGCTTTCATAATTAGTCCAGCTTGAAAAAAGAACTCTTATAACAAAACATGAATTTGTATATATTTTTTTCCATGAAAACCTCCCTGTTTGTAATATATTTAATCTTTAGTACTGTAATTCTAGCATGCATATATTCAACTTTTCTTGTATATCAAACTCTTATAATATATATATATATATGAGAAAAATTATTTAAACTAAAAATTTAAATTGCCCATGTTTTATTTATTATTCAGATAGGACTTGTATCAAATTGAGTTAATTTGAAATTTGATTGACCATTCATAATAAAGCCACTGAAACTCCACCTTTCAAAAAATTTAAATTTTTTGACGGAATGCTAAATATTTTAAATTGATCCAAATTCGATATATGCCTTATTCAAATAATTGAGAAGGCATATATAACTTTTATTTTTAGTTTGAGTAATGTTTAAAATAAGATATTTCTAGTATACATCTAATTTTGATAATATACCCAATTCTTACTGTATATATATTTCAGAAACATCATTCAAATTAGCAAATTATAATTATAGGCATATTCCTAATTGTTTACATAAGGCTTGTAATAAATTTGATTGGTCATGTATCATAAAGTATTAAAACTCCACTATTAAAAATTTTAAATTGTTGGATGAAAGATTAAATATTTTTCAAATCCACCCAAAATTGATAAGTCATATCCAAGTAATTGAAAATACATCTATAATCTTAAATTTTTAATCTGAATAGTATTTTTCAAATAAAAAATAAACGTGATTAAAAAGGATTTGGGCAAGATTCCATATTTAACATTCAATTCTATTAAACAAAGTCCCCTACATATATTTGGCGTTGTACATAGCAAATATGAAAGTTAATAAATAAATACCCTATTTTAGAAATAAAGGCAAAAATGGATATGCTTAATTTTGTTCAGATTTTCCTCGCCTTGATGCCCTATATAATGTCACATGTTTCGGTAGTCTTTGATCCCAGCAAACATTGCAAACCATAATTCTCATCTCCCTCAAACTTCGTTTGCTTTCCTCCAAGTTTCTCTCCTTGAAAAGAAGCTAATGGCAGACGATAACAACAACGCCAATATGGTCACGCTCAAGAGCTTTGATGGAGTAGAGTTTGTAGTATCAGAGGCGGTGGCAATGCACTCTCAAGCAATACGTCATGTGATTGAGGATGATTGTGCTCAGGACGCCATCCCACTGCCTAATGTTGATTCTAAGACCCTTGCAAAGGTTATCGAGTATTGCACAAAGCATGTCACCATCGCAGAGAAGGCAAGAGATGTGTCCAAGGGAAAGAAAGCAGTGGAGGAGAGTTTTGCTGAGACAACCAACAAGATGTCACCGGAGGAGGAGCTGAAGAAGTGGGATGCGGAATTTCTGAATGTTGATACTGACACGCTGTACTACCTTCTCCTGGCTGCTAATTATCTCGATGTACGAGACTTACTGGACTTAGTATGTCAAAAGGTGGCGGACATGATAAAGGGGAAATACCCGGAGGAAATTCGTAAGATTTTTAACATAAAAAATGACTTCACCCCCGAAGAAGAAGCTGAGATCCGCCGTGAGAATGAATGGGCCTTCTAGTGAAGAAGATTCATAATCTGCATCTTTCTATTTAACTTTGTTTTCTTAAATTCTCAGTGTATGTCTCAACAATTAAGCAGTTGTGCATTTTCTATGTACGTAACACGAGCTTATCAGTTTGTTTATCTATGCATCCATTGTCATTGTTGTAGATGAGTTTCTCATGTGCTTAACAATAATTCAAGTATTTGGTTCTGTAACAGGTATTGTATTTTGAAAGATGTTTGCTATTATGTGTCTTTAATATAAATCTTAATTTGTTGCTTGAGCTAATTTTATGCATCTGTACGTAGTTTTTATATATGCATCTTTTTACTTATGTTAATTTTGGCCGTTTGAATTTACAAATATATAAACATGAAAACAAAGAAAGAAATAGAAATTAAAAGGGGGGAAAGAAGCTACAACCGATCCATTGACTTAATTTCCTTATGAATTCTTCATTTACGTAATTTAGTTTATTTGAGTCTGAAACTGGCTAATCTATCCATATCATATGATTGGGTCTTTCTTCCGAACTAGCAATTGCCAGATGTGCCTCACTTGACCAAATCAAACTCTAGTGCAACATGGTTTGACCAAGTCAATATTAACAAGGGAGCTGATGCACAGATACGGTTTTTGATACCGTCGTCGATACGAGCTTAATTATATATATTAAATGAATTATTATATATATTAATGACTTTATTATCCGAACTCATTTTGTATAGTCTTATCATTATGTAACTTCAATGAATTATTATATATATTAATGATTTTATTATGCAAATTTATTTTGTACAATACTGTCATTATACAACTTAAATGAATTGTTATTCATATTAATGGTATTTAAGTTAATAGAAATATTGTACATAACATGCATAACAATTCATTTAATGTATATAATAACGCATGTATCGATGACGGTATTAATAATGGTATCTCCATAACATTTTCCTAATTTTACAATGTTATAATATGATTAATGAATCAATGGTCAGTATTGATCATGTATCATAAGTATCTCTAATATAAGCATGTAGTAGTTCTGACCTTTCAATGACATCAATGACTCAGATTGAATGATCTGATTTGTTAACGGTTCAGATTACTTTGTCAAATTTCGGAGTTAACTCCAGACCCTGATCTCAAGTCCTAAAACATGAACCGCTGAGATTAACTCAATTAGATCGGAATTAATACTAACTGTTAAATCAGACTATTAGATATTCTATCTTTCTCCTCTCCCACACTGAGTGATTTGTCTCTCTCTCCCTCCCACTCTCCATCCTCATGTGTTTACTCATGTTATGTTTATGTATCACGTGTCATGTCTTTAAAAATATTATGTTATGTGATAGACACATTGAATATAATATATCATTATACGTTCAAATGTCTAGTAAATATATAACACGTGTAAACGTATTCAAAAACGTGTAAACATTAAACATATCTTATTTCTTTTTGAAAACATTTGATTGAAAATGATAACTCTCTTTAAATATTAGAGTTTTTAATTATTGAAAATTTTCTCTCATTTTATATTTTCTTAATTTTGTCTAATTTTTTTTATGTTCTTAATATTATTAATAATTAAAATTTGATTATTTTTAAAAATAATTCAAGACATGTTGGTACTAGTTATACCATTATATACATCGTTCTTAACATTTTTATTAAAAATTATAACACAATATGATACATATTTATTATTACATATATTTACATCACACAACACATTGACCGGTGTACGAGTGATTGATACATATAAATACAATGGGATACTACAATAAAACCCTAGTCAGTTCGACGCTGTAGCTTAAAGAATAAATTGGGCGCCCGTGAGAGCTATAACAAAATTCAATTCGTTGGATCAAAATGACTGATCAGCATACTGACCTTTCTCTATGTCAGGTACGTACGAAGATGTTAACACTTAACACGTGTCTCCGTCAATTTTCCCTCCAGTCGGAAGTCGGAATTGCTAGGTACCTTCTCTTGGGTATCTTCTCTTTAATATTAAAAAAAAAAGACGTTATTTTCCAGGAAAATTCCAACAGTATGTATTTTGATGGTGACGTACCAATAAAGACATTATTTTCTCTTAGCTGTTACCTCCTTTATCTATGGTTATATCAGTTTTTATTATTTTAAACTTAATCTTTTAATAGCTTGCAAAAATTTACCATTTACGTTTTGTACACCAACTAGCATTCTAACCCGTCCAACGCACGGGACTCGATAATTTAGCATTTGTTTCTCTAGTATAATTTGTCTACCATCATTCATTGAACAATCAAATGAACTATTAGTTCAATTGAATTTTCTACATGCATGACCACTATACAAATTATTTATCAGCCAATTATGTGAGGTTTTGTACTACATTGTACAAATAAATTAAATAAATTCTTCTTGACAGAATTTACAAAGTCAATACAATAACAATGTCAGTTAATTAAATTTCAAAAGAGATACAAAATGAAACCCATTAAAATGTATTTGGAAACATTTGCGTTACTATCATCTGGTCCAGAAGATGTCAACTGGTATTTCCATGATAATTCTAAGCTTGCACAGAAGACCCTGTCATTTTGGAAAACAAAAAGGATCATATGAAATATAAAAGCTACATCATGAATATTTTTTTTAGAAAAACATAATGTAATAAAGAAAGAAAACTGCACGTTTTATTACAAAAATATATTACTAATTATTTGTTTTAATAAAGACTACTGACTGCCTGTTTAATTTACTGAAACACAAGTACAAATAACCAAAAGAAAACACATATTTCAACTGAGTGCACATGTAATCTAATATCTACCCTTTCCCCAGATGCATTTTTCCAAAATTGCGCATATTAATGCAGCAATGAAAAAAGCAATTATTTCGCTTAAGACATGGATTTTGTACTTCACTTCTAGCAACCGGTCTCCAACTTTAATTTTGAACAACTGCATGAGAACAAATTAATTGTTTGGCATTCTTTCATTATACAGAGATTAGTAATAGTAACATATTATTCAACTATTTACAAAAAAGGATAGATAAAGTATATTTTTTGAAAAATTTATAAACTGAACCCATTGGGTCTTATGATATATTGATATTACATACCTCGAAGAGTTAAACGCATTATCATCCCCTTTACCTCATTTTGATCGTTTCTGCCACTCAGAATTCCTAGGCATTTAAGAGCACTTTTTTTTAAAATATCAAGTAATTCAATGCTCTTCAAAAATATTATTATGTACCTCTCTTTGCAGATTCTTTAAATAACGACAATTCCAATGTTATTCTCTCTATCACTTCCTTCAGAAAATCATCTATTCTCCTCTTGACCAAATCAAAACAGCCCCTATTCTTAGTGAATCGATGAGACCAGGTGACATCCTTCACTCTCTATTTTCATCAGAGAAATTAAGATAACTGATCCTCCTATATGCATAATAGAAATTATCGTAGAAAGAACAGAAATTGTTTTTTTAAGAATAGTTGGTTAGTTGAATACAATTGATTTTGCTTTCCTGAATTATACAATTTGTACCAACGGGTAGACAAAAAGAAAATTGAATAGAAAGAAATAAATATATTCGTACAGGAACTTACCATATATCTGAAGTATTCTCAGAAAGAATTGCTAGATCTGCTCCGAGATTTCTCTCTCTCAAAAAGCTATAACGCCTGAACTTTGAAAAAAATAGTGCAAAATTGACAGAACAATGATTTTATTGAAGAACATAGTAAAGATATATGAAATAACAGTGAATTTATCCCATATATAAGATATATCCGCTTCAAACCCAATTTGTATGAAATCACCTATTTTAGTAAAATAAAAAAATTATAATAACACATGGCATGAAATTATATACCTTTCTTCACAAATTAATAGTAATTGTTCCCTTTCTCCTCACGTACGCACTTCTGCTTAACCTCCTCTTAATCTACTATCTCTGTTTCCCTAAATAAAAATCTGCAATCTCTGTTTTCTTCTCTCTACTTCTGTGGTATAGCGAAATCATAGCCACAATCTGTACTTCACCCTTCATCATGTATTAGCTGCGTTGTTGTTTGTTATGTTGGTAAAGTTTTTCAATTAAATGAAAATTATTATTATTTATTGTCTTTCTTATCAATATCAAGATACACATATCAAATTGGGATTAAAGTGAACAATTTTTTTTATTATTATTTTATAAAAGGTCCAAGACCAAAAGTTTTAGACAGACCAAGCATCAGTTCTCTGTGGTCAAGCTATTATTTGACCTTGAGTTATTAATTGCATGAAGAATTATTTTTTTATGCTGCTGAAGTTTGGCGTCAGTTGACTTATATGAAGCTCGGTTGTTTTTGTTCCAACATTTCCCTTGAAAAAATGAGTTCTATCTCATTATCTATTTTTCATGTTAACTGTGTTGCTATTGCTGACTACCTGAAATGTGTCAACCGGATTATATTAATTTAGTTGTTGGAGGGATAATTTTATTTCATATTACTTTCAACAGTTTTGGGATGAAAGAGCCATGACAGATTATTTTAGCATTTCATTTAATGACAAAACCACACTGAACGAAAAACTTAGTTTTTAAAGTTTCAACAAAAGAAAAAGAATCAGGAGGGTCAACAGATTGAGAAAGAAAAATGGGGCTCCAAGAGAAGAAACAAAAAAAACATAGCGAACACAATACTGATAAGAAATGCCTGTTGTTGCTTTTGAACTGGTGCACTATGGGTTGTCTTGCATACACAAAATTCGTTAACCAATACTGTTCCTAAAAGAATATGCCTTAAACCAGATCATGCTTCAAGAATTTTGGATTGTGAATTAAACCTTGTAACCTGTTACCTCCCAATACATGCAGCTGAATTAAAATTTTCTACTGGCCCGGGATTTTTCAAAAGAAGGGAAGCGCTTCTTCATATCAATCTAAAAATTTTGGACTGATTCATCAATTTTCTTGTTATCTTCCCTTAGACTCGCAAGTTCGGCCCGTAAAGTCGCAAAACCTGTATCAATTTTTTTGTTGATTCCTTGGAATTGTAGTTGTAGGAATTGCATGAGGTTAGGATTAAGACCAAGATTGGTTCCTCAGCAGGATCCCAATACTGGTTTGGTAATGCATTTGGGGCTAGGATCCAATCATTTATGGGATTGTTTGGGTCAGGTTTCAAGTTGCCATTTTTCAATTGGACCCACCCAATGGAATTGAGGTAGGTAAGGAGATTGACAGGAGATAGAGTATTCTCTGCGGGTATTGCTTGAAGTGGATCAATATTGTGGGCTCGCAGAATTCGGTGAATCACATTACTGTATGGTAAACTCTCCTGATTACCCTTGCAAGCATTTTCAATATGTTTCAGAATAAAAAATGGGACGTTGATAGAGAGGTCATCTCGAGAAATGAGATGACGAAGGAGAAACATTGTCATCCGCTCCAACTTGGTTTTGACAGAAATCTTTGGAGTTAGGATGTTGTTGACAAAGAGGTATAGCAGTCGGTGTAAGGCAGGTAGACTGCTTGTATATTGACGCATACCAGGTTTCCAAGTGTGGTCAAACCACCAGCGATACTTTTCACGGCTTTCCAAAGTCACATTCGGTAGTGATGGCCAACTCCTATTGATATATACCTCTTCACCAGCATTTGGTACTTGAAAGATATCAGCAAGGTTTTCAACGGAAAGGTTTAACACAGTACCAAACATATATGAGGTTGCACCATATGGGCTGTCGGTAAATTGGAGGTTGGCGTAAAATAGCCGGGTGGACAAAATGGAGTAGATGTCTTGACAATTGATAAGGTGGGCCAATTGCCAATGATCAATCCATTGTGTTATGTGATCCATGTACAAAGTTGGTATTCTACCTTCAGGATCAAAATAGAAACAATCCGAGAGCTGGCGGACCTCAAAATGGGCCATAAACCGTCGGAATGCCGCATCATCCCGAAAAAGATTTCGATTGGATTGTTCTATAGTCATATTGGGTGCAAGTGCAGGTGCAGGTGCAGGTGGTTGAGCTTCAGACTGATTGAATGCCCCATCATCTGTTGTTGCTTTATTATCACTCTTACCCCTGCCACATCTTCCTCCGGATTTGGACTTCCTTACCAACTGTAATTGACAAAACATAAATTACATAGAATTAAATTTTTGCTCATGCAGCAGTTGCATTACATTTGGATTCTTGCATCTCTAAACTTATGCTACTAACAGTACAATTCTATAATAAAATTTCCAATATTAAATTTAAGCTAGAATTGAAAAAATTGACAAGTATATGTACACATGCCAAACTGTATCTTTATATTCACTATTCTACTAAAACTGATACTTCATCTGAACTCTATAAAATTCCAATAGTTAGCTAAAACAGAATAATGAATCATTAAAGCTAAATAGAACTTGCACAATTTACCACAAACTACAGAAATAGTTTACTACAATTAACTACAATATTTCATATCCTTACAAGTAGATGTCACAGCAAACTTAAACAAATCCCATAACTTCATAATATACCACTAAAACTAGGGATTTCAGAGAAATTTACCTTCACATGAGTAAGTTTTGCTCGTGCTGCAGTTGCCAGCGCATCAACAGACCCTACCGAATAAAGAAAAAAGGTTAAGAGAGGTAGATAGGAAAAGAAACAAGAAGAGAGGAAGGCTAGACTGATGGCCGTAGGAAGGAGCTGGTATTGTGGGTCTGAGTTTAGGAAGCATGTCAGGACTTGTGTGAAGATAAGAGGAGAAGAATAAGATGTCAGAAGTAAAAAACAAAGGAAAAAAAAATAGTAGGAGACAGCCAGCATCTCATTAAAAAAACTGGGACTCTGAAATTGCCAGTTGTGCCTTCAAACAATTTCATTGCTCAAGAGGCTGGCACCCCAAAGTTGAGTACCACTGCATCAAACAGTAAATACAGTTTTCATCATGTGCCAGTTGAAACCCAAAGATTTAATAAACAATCCCATCTGATACACATCGGAAACATCAAAGCAATACCAGGACCATGGACTGCAAAAGACATGCTGTTAATTAAATTTGAGGTCTTGCAAGAATACCAAAGATACCAATTTGGTAAAAAAAAAAAAGGGAGAGGAAGAAGAAACTTTCAGAACTTCTCGAAACAGCAAAAGTGAAGGGAGAAGAATTCAGGGGAACCACACCGGATTTTTATCTTTTCATTTTATAGTTCATGCCTGAAGGTCAGAGTATAATAGTAATCTTTGGTTCTAGACAAGTTCAATTAATAATTCACATGAGATTAATTTGAGCAAATTGAAAAATATAGAAATGCGAAACAAGCTTCAGTTTGCATAGAGAAACATCACAATTATGAAGTTCTGTTGTGTAAATATCTATAACAGAAGTTTTGATAGCATATGACATATGAAGAAAAGAACTCGAATGAGATTAAGTCTGTGACATATTAAGAAAAGAACCGAATGAGATTCAGTTCAGTGACATATTAAGAAAAGAACTCTATGCAAAAAGACAAAGACTTAATCTTTTTCTAGCAAAAAGACTTGTGAAGGAAAAAACTTGAATGAGATTGGACCCACCTGAAGAAGTATCCTGAGGAGGTACCATTTCTCTTTGTCTTGCATGCGGGACCACCTCTGTCGATGGACTGTCACAGACATCATCCTCACTACAACACAGATCCATCTGCTGGGCCTCCATTTGTTCCTCTCCACGTGTGTCTGTCTCAGTTGTTCCACTTGCAAGTGGGTCCGTGTTGACCTCTATTTCACATGCCTCAATCAATTGGCCAGGCTTCTGTTGCATGTGTCGAGACTTCTTCAGCAGTGGGCCAGTCTCAATCGAGAGCACATCATGAGCATGAGGTGCCAAGGATTCTGAAATCTGAGGTAGCAGAAGTGGTGATGGAGGAGGTAGGTCAAGATTTTCATGTCCAGATTCAGGTACCCCTGTGTGAAATGCCGGTTGTGGCGATGGCAGCGCCACCTGACACTCAGATAAGGCTTCATATCCCGATGGAGCTGCATCATGTTTCGGCAGAAGCTGTTGTGGCAGCATCGGTTGTGGGACCGGCATATCTGGATCAAGATTTACTCTTTTCGCCAGGCTTGAGTGTGTATCTACCGGGCATAAGGTCTGACATTTTGTGGGGGTTGCGTTTTCTGGTTGGGCCATTTTAACTCCAGTAGAGATTCTCTGTTTCCTGTTTCAGGTGGACCCCTCTCTAGCTGAAACGAGTCATGAGCTGGTTCATTTAATGGTACTGCTGACATTCCCTCTCTAACTGTCGCTGTCTCTTGGGTCTCTTGGCCATGGAATTCGTTACTATTTCAAATTAGGCATGTATCTTGTGGTGTTTCTTGGAGAATTCAGTTTAGAAACTAGAAAAGGGTGATCGAGAGGGGATTTGAATTCAACGAGAGTTTGCGAGCAAGCTGGTGTCAAGAGACGAGAGAGAGAGAAGGGGTTTTGGGGGGAAGCGCGCGAAAGGGTTTTGGAGAGGAGAGAAAAGACGGGTCGGAGTCGAGAAGCAAATTAGAGATCAGGCCCATGAAATTCGCTATGGGTATACTCTTTTTAGTCTCTTAATTAGGCCCATAGAAGTCGTCATAATTTCACCCTCTGTCATTTGTGTTGTAAAGATCAATATCCCACAAAAGTTATAGGAGAGTTTCATTGTCATAGATTATAAGACAAGTCCTAGGACTCCTAACTAGCAAATTATAAAAATCTCACGTAAACATAAAAAAAAATACAAAAAAGAAGGTACTAGAACTAAATGTGTACAGAAATAGGTTAATTATGAGAATGAATTGATTTGAGAAACGGAAAGACACGCATCGCTGCTTAAAGTTACAGACTTGATATGATGGAGAACCTTCTTAAGTGTAATAGCATTGATTCGAGAAAACAGGGGTCAAGATGCACTGGAGGAATAACAATACACATTAAACATAAAAAGGTTAACTTTACATTGAATATACTTATAGTGGCCAGGCACACCCGGTCTTAACATTCACACAAAACTTGCATCCCCAGATTTCCAACTACCTTCCTTTAGTCACAGCAAGGTGAAATTAACTATATAAAGAAAATTAACATTTTCTAATCCATAAAAAGAACCACACATGTACATGTACGTACCATTCTAATACCTCATGTCTCTATGAAGGTTTTGGCTAAACCTGTGGCCGCTGGGGCAAAGCTACCTGATGCCGTGGCTGTGGTGGATCCACCAATTTGGTGTCGCGTCTGAAGTTGGATCATGATTTGTAATACCAGCTGTAAGGGGCTGAAACTTGAAACACTATTGGATGGTCAAAGATCTAAGAAGCTAGCTACAATAGGTCAAAACCCATAGAAGGCTACTACAAAGGGTGTGCATGATCTTTCAATGTCAGGGGCTGAGACCAATCAGTTGAGGCTGGTCTGACATGCCAGAGTACGGGCCAGTAGATCCTGGCTACCGGGTTGAAGGTTCTGGCTGAGACCAATCAGTTGAGGCTGTTGTGTTGCCTGTTAAAGAGAGAAACACTAATCAGACATCCTCGATAGTAAATGAATTCAACAAAATGAAGTTTGAAGATGTAAATGTGTCTGTAGGGATCTTTTTGTGGAGAAATTTGATGTAGATATGTCTTGAATCTTGATAGAAGTACTTACTCATTTCAATTTTACACTCAAACAGTGTCACCTGGTTACTCTCTCCAATGCCTAGCCCTGCATTGAGATATCTTGTGAAGCCTCTTCCCGAGTACAGCCAATCATCCATAACATCGACATTCATATCATTTGGTGGTTGCGGCATCGGAGTAAAATAAGCACGTGGACTATCATCAGAAGGGAGCTCATCAATCTCAAGTGGCAATCCAGCCTCCTTGAGCATTTCCTGCAACCTATGCTCCATTCTGGTGTCCTTTAAGTTGCCATAGCATGTTTGAAGCACAACCTTGCCTACTTTCTTCCAACCTCTGGCAAGTTGAAGCTTGATCCCCCAGGCAGCCTGTTTTATTGAGCGGAGGGCCTGTACGAAGTATAAATTTAGTTCAATGTCAACAAACATGAATAAAAGAATGTGAAGATCTTACATACCACTCGGTCAAGAGCTGACTTGCTGGACACATAACCCGTCACCTCAACTGTGTCACAAAATCTAGGGATGGTACCGTCAAATCCAACCTCATAGTGACCATCCAAGAAGACTGTGTGCATGCCTTCCTGTTGAAACCATTGGTGGTAGGCAGGAAGATTGCCAGGGTCATCTGGCCGGTCCTCAACAACCATCCTTTGGGCAGAATCGGAATACTCGACAACAAAATCACGGTGAACCACACTCCAATCACATGTCCTTGAAGACGCATGCTTGATTTTGTGGAGGCGACGCACCTCAGCTTCCTTATTTGGCAACGGAGGCGGTATGGTTTGAAACAGACCGAATTGTCGCATTACCCTATCCGGGTAATGGTACTCAATTACCCAGAAATAAATGAGTGGAATGCGAGCTAACCAAAAAGGACGATCATTCTGAACACGCATAGGCATGAGATGCATGACCTGATCATATGGACACCAAGTTACCCAACCCTCACACACTAGGTCAAACTGGTTCCGATAATGCTGGATCCCAGCATTGCGCGGGAGGCTAGGAAACAAATGCCGAGTACACCACTTCGCGCCATATGCAGGAGATGATTCTAGATCAGGGGTGCCCCATTTTGGGGGGTTGTTGTCCCGATCAATCGGCCGCCCAACAGTCAAATGTGTCCATGACCACAGTTGTAGTAGCAACACTGGTCCAGCAATCTGCCTGGTATCTGTCTCGGCACCCATGCACAACGCTCGGTATAGCACGGCTAAGGCTGCAGCCCCCCAATTGTATTGCTGATGCTCCTCTAGATTCTTCAAAAACTGGAGGTACATTGCTGGTACCCCTTTTCCTGTTGCGTCCTGAAAAATCACTGAGCCAAGTAGGTCCAAAACAAAGGCTCGAGTGTAGTGCTCGATTTGCGCCTGTGTGGGATTGGCAGGCATAGCATGGAAACGCTCACGCAACATCGGCAAACTAATGGAGTATCCAGAATAGGTGATTACCACATCCTTTGTGCCTTTCTTTTTTCGTTTCTTCTGTTGCATCCTTTGCTCTGAAATAGGGATACCAAGATACTTCTCAATGGTAGGGCCCCACATTGCGTCAGATTCCCCGATTATTGGATCCCCCTGGATAGGCAGACCCCAAAGACAGCTCACATCTTGAAGCGTGATTGTCATTTCCCCTACAGGCATGTGGAAAGTGTGGGTTTCAGGCCTCCACCTTTCAACCAAGGCTGCTATTAAGAATCTATCCACACTAATATGTCGCATCTGAGAAATCTGGTAGAGACCAAGCCTCTTCAGTGCCGGCTCACACAACGGATGGTATGGGATGGCTGAGTGACGGTATCGCACAGAGATGATCTCAGATGGCTGCAACAAAAAATATTTGTCAGAAAATATCTGAGAAATAATTAAGAATTCCAAGAAACTACTCATTGTGACAAATTTTACTCACATGGTTCGATATAATTGAAGTTCTGTGCTGGGAAGGAGCCATCCACAGCAGAGAGGTAAAATGCTGTCGTCCATCCTTTCGGGGCTCTTCTAAATAGACTGGGTCCACCAATGCAGTGCCCTGTCTGCAGCGAGTCCTACTCCAGCCATGTCCTTGTGTGTGTGTAGCCATTCCGGCTGACTGTAATTGACATAAAATAAATTCCAAAATATTAACATAGCTCTCAAGCTACAATTGTATTACATCTGATGTTTGCATCTCTTAAGGTCATGTGTACAACGTTAAAATTTATAGAAAAAATTTAAGACCAAGCTTCAAAGCAAATGCTAGCATTTTGATTTCTTTTAGCTTAGCATGCTATATGTATGTTTTAGGGGATTGGGATGGTACGGGATGGTTGGTACCTCTTTTGATGTCTTTGCAGGATAGAACTTTGCTGTGTAGCATCTTGTTCTTTAACACTGGTTTGTCCCGGCCTTCTTGGGCCCGGGATAGGAAGGAGATAAACAAAGGGGTGCTACCTCTATTCTTGTATGGCTTTTAAAGTGTTAATGCAAAACTGGTGGTACTAGAATACCACTAATGATAAAAAAATAATAATTTGTGATTAAAGTATCAGAATTAAATTTGGTTCCTAAACAACATTTATATATTAGAATAGAATTCCAAAAAATCAAGAAATAAAGTAATACTAGAATGTACAATTAGTTGTATACTTCTATACTGAAACTAATGCTTCAACTATACTGTAGAAATTCAATAGTGAACTAAAAAATAGTAAAACAAATCCTTCAAGCTAACTACAATTTGTACAGTTTACTACAACTAATGTTAATAAATAACTAAAATTAAATACTGAATTAACAACAATATACGACCAAACTCTTACAATTAAAAAGCATAGCAAATTTACACTACTCACACAACTTCCTACAATACCAGTAAGACCAGGAACTTGGGAAAATTTTACCTTAATATGATGAAACTTCCTTCGTACTGATGCTGCCGCTATGTAATCCGTCCCTACCAAATGAAGAAAATAGGTTAAGAGAAGCACGGAGAGAGGAAGCATAGACTGGTGTCACAGGGAGGAAGATACGGCTCTTGTGGAGTTAAGAGTTCAGGAAACATATTGGGACTCAATTTTAAATAGAGGAGAAGATGTGAAGAGTGAGAACAAGCAGGTGGTAGACACCATCTCACTAAAAAGTTGGGACTCTGACATTACCAGTTGTTTCTTCAAATAATTTCATTCCTTACAAGGATTAACATGCCAAAGCACAATTCATGGATTTGCTTTTGTTCATTGAAAAGTGGAATCAATATTCATATACATATCATATAATTTACATCTGTAATTTCCTCATCAAAACTTCAAATTTGATATTGCCCCAGGCAAAATTCATAGTCAATAACTTTTCAAGTCTCCTTTTTCCAATTTAATTTAAGTTATTTTAATCTTAATAATTGATCAACTTTAATAAATACCAAACCACGATAGCATCATCCCCAAACATGATGAGAAGGCAAAATAAATGATGAGGATTATACCCAAAACTCTCTTTGTGGTTTTTCTATTTCCTGCCTGTCTTATCTGTCTCTAAACTCTCTCTGTTCCATGTAAACCACTCTCTTGACAAATATAGTCTTCGCATAGAATGAAACAAAACCCAAGTTATTGCTAGGTAAAATGAACCACTTGTAGCAAGCCAGGGAAAAAGGATTTGAATTGTATTACTTTAAGGATGATCAAGGCTCAAATCCATATGTAACCAAGAAACTTTGGCAATCATATTACAATGTCTTAACACTAAATTTTCAGAAGTGTGTTATCACTGTTTCTCTCAATGTACTCGAGCACTGCATTTATCCCTCTCACCAAGTAGATCTCTCTTTCTGAAAAAACTATCACTAGGAATTTTACAATTGTATAGATTTACTGAGCACATGTTTAAGATGGTATAAGTATAGTTCATCATGTATCAGTTGACACCCAAAGATTTAGTCAGAAAGCCTATCCAGTAAACATAAGTACCTTAAAACAATAACGGGAACATATACACAAAATTAGGCTTTTAATTGAAGTCGAGTCTTGCAAAATTCACCAACTATTCCAATTTTGTGAAAAGAAGCAAAGGGAGATGAAATGATCAGAGAACACCCAGAAAAGTGCAATGATGATTTAGCAAGGGAGGAAAGTTGAGAGGCCAGCTACAAAGGAATTTATCTTTTACTTAGTTTTACTTGTCATGTTTGGAGGTTATTAAGCTAAGGTATATAGTAAAATTAGTTCAATTAATGGTTCACACAAGATTAATTTGCCTAAACTGAAAGTTTAGAAATATCAAGCAAACTTTAATTTGCATAGAGAAATCTAAAAATAGTGAAGTTTTGATGGAGAAATATCTAGCAACAGAAGTTTGATGGATATATGACCAGTTCACCTATCATTCTAAATAGATGAGTTTATCAAGCCATTGACATAAGAAGAAAAGAGCTTAAATGAGAGTGTACCCAACCTGAAGGTGGAACAATTGTATCACTTCCAGGTGGGGCATGTGTCTCCCAATTCCTTGTTACACTTACATGCCGGGCCATCTCTGTTGATGATCCGTCCGGGACCTCACCTTCACTGCAATTCAGATCCATCTGCCGTGCCTCCATTTGTTCCTCTTCATGACGGTTTGTGTCAGCTGTTCCACTCACAAGTGGGTCCGTCTCAACCTCAATTTTACTTTCCTTAATTGATTGGTCAGGATTCTGGTGCATGTTTTGAGGCTTCTCCACAGGTGGCTTGTTTCTAATTTGGTACACAGATGGTCCCGTTTCGATTGAGAGCACATCATGAGTTTCGGATGCCACCACCGAGTCATAAACCAGAGGTAATGGAGGTGGTGACGGCGGTAGGTCCAGGTTTCCACATCCAGATTCTGGTATCACTAAATGATACGCAGGTTGCTGGTAGAATACCTCACTTATCCTGTGTGACTCCACCAATCCATCCCTAACTGAGTTCTGCTCTGATATCTGTGAAGGAACTGGATACGATTGCGGTTCCGGTGGTGGTGGGACCAGCATTGCTGGATCAAGAGCTTCAATTTTGACCGGGGTAGCTGAGTGTGCTCCCTCGCCATTTCTCATTGAGCTTGTTTCCAGGAGCGATTGCGCGGGAAGTTCGTTTTCAGCTGGCAGTGGGTCCCACATGTCATTCCCACAGTGAAGTGTCTAAACGCTCGGCCTATAGAGTTTTTGTTCCCAGGCGAGTCAATCTCAGGCTAAGTCCGATTCAAGCTCTAGAGAGAGAAAGGGAGGGGGTTTTGCCTTTTTGGGGAAGCGAAGCCAGAGGGGTTTTAGCGGAGAGAGAGAGATGGATGGGTCGGGTTCGAAACAACTAGAGACAGCGGGTCGAAGATTCGCGACCCGATATGGATTTGATCAAATCCACAATCTCGGAAATGGAGCTTTGCAAAAGCTAGTGAATTGAGGCCAATAACAGGTACTCTTATAAGTCTCTTAATTAGGTCCGTAATAAATGATCTGCATATTTTCAGCTTAGTCTGGATCAAGTTGGACAATTTTTTTTTTCAATTACGAAATTTGAATTTCCAAATATTTATAGACTCACCTCAATTGGTTTCCAAAAAATAAAAAAAATACGTGATTTTGTTACAACGAGTGACAAAGATAAGGTGGCGTAGGCAACAAAAATTTACAGTGGTGTCAACTTTAAAGAAACCTATAACATCTCTAAAAAAATTTATCATAAAATCAGTAATATCTATTAATTTTTTGATCAATTGAGTGGGGTTAATTACACCCAATGTGTTATTACTAACTCCATCGCTACAAAGACATGACATGATCAAGTGATAAAAACAATAAAAATAAGGAGATTAAAAATACACGAATATAAATCCCCCCCCCCCCGGTCTTAAATATTGGTTCATTAGAGAGAATCAATCAATGTATATTTTTCTTAAATACATGTTATTTTAATTACATTTATTTGCCACCATATAATTGTTCTAGGAGCTTGAATATATTTTCCTAAAAAACTTTCTGAATTGTTTGTAGGATCATTGAAAGAATGCTTTATTAATCAATCAATGCCATTTATTTCAAAACCCACTTGCCTGAAATTACTAGTAAGAAATCAATTTTCTAAATCAGCAGCAAATCTGGTTCCATAAATCCATGTATTTCTATACAATATTAATTGTGGTCATGATGGGTAAAGGTGACACTTTAACAAGTGTCTTATTCAAATAATTCAATTCAGGTGTATCTGCAAATTTTCCTTCCCAAATCTTTAATTTAAATTTTGCTTTGTATTTTTTTCAAATTTTTCAGTTGACCTTTAAATTTTTTTTTAAATAAAGACTTTTAATTTTGTTATCTAGAAGACTGTAACCTCTTTCAATTTCCTTTCTGCCTTTTCTCTCGTTGGTCAAGTAGAGAAAATTATATAACATCGGTATAATTAACATTTCACTTGAGGCAAGCGAACAATTTGCAATAATTTTAATTTCTAGAACTAATTTTAATACACGATTACTAAGTATAATAGGTTTATATAATAATGTTGGTAATTAATTTGAGAATTTGGTTAATAAATGTCAATGTCTCGCAACACGGAATTCAACATGGATAAGTTCACAGAGAATCCGGGCTAACCAAGATGTAGAAGTACACAAACTGCAAATAATAATTAATTGATTGAAAAAGTGGTTATGATTCAAGCTAAAAAAAAAGTGATCAAGACTTGGACCATTTGGTCCCTGGTCAAAAGCATTATTATTTGATAATTCTCTCTCTCTCTCTCTCAGCTCCCACGATTTGCTCTCTCTCTCTCTCTTACGATGCGCCGCCCATTGCTGCCAATCACATCCAAACAGGACACGTGTCCCGTGTCCTTACACGTGTCGCGTATCCAATGCAGAAGTGAATAAACACAGCCAACACCACGCCACGCGCCAAGTAAACCACTCCTCCACCCCACGCCTGAATCCATAAACAACAACTGAATGGTTTCATCGCCTATCGGATCATATTTTAGTCCGATTGACGAAATCACCGTTGGATCATTAAATTTATATTCCGCACGATTATTAAAGCATGGGAGCGAAATTTTTGTACGAATCTTAATGCCATCGAACGGTTATTTTATGATTGATCCAAATTTTCATCCAATCAGCGTTAAAACTCCCCCGCATCTCTATTAATAGCAACAACCCCAAACTTCCCCAAAACCGCGTTTAAGTGTGATTCTTCCTTCTTCTTCCCCTTGAAAGCAACCGCTCTCTCATTCTCTCTCGCTCTACAAGGAAACCAATTCTATTCTATCCATCCTCTGAAAATCTGATAGTACCTACCTGTAATTTACCTGATCTATCGTGATTTTGAATCCGACATTGTAGAACTATACCAACCCCCCACCCCCCGGATCAAATCTCGAATTTCGCTTTCGTAGCCATGGTGGCGACAGCTCTCAGCTCCGATCGGTTCTTCGAATCTGATCGTGAATGGAAGTGCCACAATCAGCACCAATACAAGAAAAAGGTTCCGAGTTCTCTGGCGGAGGAGGCGCCGGTGGGACCTTCCAACTTGGATCGCTTCTTGGAAGCCACCAAGCCTAAGGTCCCAGCACGTTACCTCTCTAAGGTTTGATTTGCTTTTTCTTTTAATCTCTCCCCTCAATTGTATACATTTAACTGTATTTTTGTCCACTAATTGATGTTGTTCTTGAATGAGCTTTGGGAATGTATCAATTCAAAAGAACAATTTTGACACTTAATTGCTATTGCGTGCTTTATCAGAGAATTAGTTATGGATTTTGTAACGATCAGTCACGTTTGATAAATGTTGCTGGAGAATTGAGCTCAAAATCTGAACAAATACTGAAAAAAAGGAGGTATTTCAGATATAGTTGTTTGAATTATTACAAATATGTTCTAATTGCAATCAGTTTGTGAGGTACGAGGTTTCCGACTTTTGTAAATGCCATGGACTCAAAGAACCTGGTCATAAATTATAAATGTAGGAGTTCGATTCATCATTTATTCAAAAAGCGAATTTGTTAACTGGTGAATAAATGGAACTTTGAAAATGTTCCACATAGAACTGGTTATTGGGTGGGCTTGTTTCTCTCAAGAAATCCATATGGTACTTAAAAAACATCGAAGAAATTTTAAGTGAAGCAAGTTCACAGTTAAAATAAGTAAAATTGACTTGTGATGTTTGTAACTTTATATTCTTGGTACTCATTTTCAGTGAGCTTCTTGTATTGGGTGTACCGAGAAGTAAAGAAACAAGCCCACCCAATTCCATAGGCTAGCTTTGTTTCTCTTGATTCACCGGGGTTGGTTGGACTTGTAATTTGACTCTTTATTTAAACGAAATTCTAGAAACTGGGAAAGAATTTGTTTATTGCAAAGGAAAAAAAATCCAAAGAAGAGAGATCAAGTAGACAAATCAAACATCATATAGGCTAATAACTTCTCTAGAATAGGCTGGTAAGAGGACCTGATGTTCAGATATAAATCGACTAAAGGTAATATTTTGCAAGTTGATTATGGCAAAAAGTTGCATAATATGTACCTCTTAGACCAAGTATGATATGTTGCAATCTAATAATATTTACAGGTTCTAAAGTTATTTTCTTTTTATTCAATTATCTAATTGTGCCTTAAAACTAATTCCACTTCTATAACGGAATAACAGACACAAGCCTGGAGAAAGTTTGAAGCCCCGTTTTTCCTGCTGAGCGATCTATGGGACTCATTTGAAGAGTGGAGTGTGTATGGTGCAGGTGCACCGGTTGTGACTAACGGGTGTGATAGCATGGTACAGTATTATGTGCCATATTTGTCTGGCATGCAGCTGTACGGAGAGCCTGAGAGGCAATCGGTAGATTCAAGGTGTGTTATTCTGTGTCCTTCTAGTTAGCGTACCTACTAATCAATAGCATGTGCAAAGGAGATATTTATTGATTGTATTAAGAAAATAAATTTTGTTTGAAAGCATACATGTTGGTTGGTCAATCTGTTTCTGTTTCTTTACTTCTGAAAAAGAACTTGTGATACTCTGTCACTTCTATATAAAAAAAATCGGGGTCACTGGTCAAAATATGGTCCTCAAATGTCACATATATTCCAATTTGGTCCATTACTCTTCATAAATGTATATTTTGTATTGTTTTGGGCCTATTTTCAGTTGGAAGGGCCTTGTTGAAATTGACATGGTATGAATCTATGGAATGTAAACAGAAAGGACTAAAAGTCAGACATGAGAAAATTTTGGTACCAAAATAACAAATGGTTGGTTTTAAGATTGTTTGCTTTTGTTAAAACTGAGCTTAACATATTATGGTTATGTTTGTTTTCCCCTGCAATGATACACTTTGCATAAGTGTTTTTATTTTGGGAACCAATTGTGGAACTAAAATTATTTGATTAACTCTTTTTTATTGGTTTTGTTTCAAATTTGGATTTGGAAAAGTGAACATATAGATTTATTGAATTGGTGGATTTGTTTATTCTAGGCAATGGAGTGCAGACAGCGATGATAGTGATAGTTACTATCCTGAATCAAGCAGTGATGGGAGCAGTGACAGTGAGCATGAGAGGGTTGTCAGCAATGGATGTGTTGTACCTTCTGATAGACATGCTCCCTTTCATGATAGCAACAATGGAGGTTGTAAAGGCGAGCTTCTGTTTGAGTACCTTGAACAGAATTCTCCATACATGCGAGAACCACTATCTCAGAAGGTACATTTTTCATAAAATCTGTTTATTAATTTCTGTCATTATTGTTTTATTATTTGAATTTTTTTTATCAACTATTATTTGTTTTTCATCATTTTTTGTAGATTAACTCACTTGAAAGGGAATTTCCTATATTAAAATCTGCAAGGAGTTGTGACTTGTCACCTGGAAGCTGGATTTCAGTTGCATGGTACGAGTCTCTATGTAGTATTTTACCTCATTTTCAAAATAAAATTCAGGTTGTTGTTTCTTGTTGCTAACAACTAAATTTACTTGCTGACAAAAAATTTGTTAAATTTATTTAAGCACATTCCTTGCTATGTGATTAAGCATATTATGCAAATGCTGCAGGTACCCGATATATAGGATACCAATTGGCAATACACTGCGTGATATTGAGGCCTGCTTTCTCACTTACCATTCTCTCTCTACACCAACAACAGGTTTCTTTTTTGTTTTTTATATTGTCCGATTTATTGTCATTTCTTGATGCTTTGCTTGTATAAAATTTCATTGTTTCTTTTTCAGAGTTCCAAAGTGAATTTGCTCCATATGTTTCCTTGAAAGAAGAGGGTCATGTGAAGTCACTCCCTGTATTTGGGCTCGCATCCTACAAATTCAAACCCGCAATTTGGACACCAGATCAGAGTCATAAACAAGCTGCATCATTGCTTCATCAAGAAGCTGATAAATGGCTACAAGCTCTTGATGTCTACCATCCGGATTTCCAGTTCTTCATCTCTCATCCATCTTACCGGAAGTGAAAGTAACAAGAGAGGCATCTTAAAAAAAAAAGAAACAAAAAAGAAAAAAAAAAAGGAAAAGCAAGAAAGGCTTTGTCCCTGAATAATATGCTAGTGATACATCAATCCGGCCGTTGGTGTTCTTTTTTGCTGGGTGTGGCTTTATCTTCTGAGAGAATGAAAGAGAGAGAGAGAATAGAAAAATGAGGGAAAAAAATGGAGAATTAATTAATGAAAACAAAAAGGAAGAGAAGGTGGCTGGAACAAGTCAAGGCCCTTTGCTTGCACCTATGCGTGATTTTGTGAGGGAATAATAGTAAAATTGCGAAACTGGATATTGTAGATGTCAGTTCATGAATGGGGAGCAGGTGTTTAATTTATGTCTTTTTCTTTTCTTTTGGGTTAGGAGTGGGGCGCTTTTTTTGTAATGTCCTCGTCTAACTTGTAATCATGTCATGTGCAGTATCAGGCATGTATGTATCGTGATAATAATAATTTATATTATGTAATATGCTTGATAACATGTAAAATATTATCAGCTTTTTAACTCTATTATGTCCTTTACAGTTCCAGTACTGGATGTTTATACATGCTGCGTCTTCATTGTAAAAGATCATTTGTTTTGTATTTTTACGTATTTTTACGAAGCTCAAATTTTGAAAAGATATTTGAAAAGAAATAAATATTGGATATGTAAGTTTAAATTTTGAAAAGACATTTAAAAAGAGATAAATATTGAATTGACAGAAGTTTTTATTTAAAAAAAAAAAGCTAAAAAAGCTTGAAAGTTCATCTAAAATCTGGAAATCATAGCTGGACTGATGAATACCTGTCTGTTACTGATCATTTTTATAAGCATTTTCTGTGTTGAGATCTTCAAGAGCATTTACCATAGTAACTGGACTATGTTAAAGCAAGACAAAATAAATTAACAATAACGATGTAATTGCGGTCCTGTGCTAGTTTATCTAAGATGGTCTCCTCGTCAACCTCATGAGGTGATTCCAATCACAATTATTTTTCTGGAATTGACTTCAAAAAGTCATACTTTGATACAGGAAAAGAAAACGAAAGACAACACATGAATTTGATAGGAAACTTTACAACCACACAAAAGCAGTAAATGACAAAAGAGAAAAAAAGAAGCTACGCATCTATACAAGTGATTAAAGGGATGATGTCTCCATCTGAACAACAGAGGGAGTATAATTTCAGCAACCATGGAGCTTCTTCTCCAAAACTTCAGAGCATATCTTTCCCATTATGTGGTAGAAGGAAAGCAGCTCGGACAGCTGCTCCGCCGACATCTTTCCCATGATGCCCCTCGCCACCATTTCTCTTTCTTCGTTCATCTTCAATCTCTGAATGTACAACGATGCATTCCTCACGGTAGCACCCATTTGCTTCAGTCTCTTCTCCTGTTGCAAGCTCATTGCAGTGTTTGACTGGAAAAAAAAAAAGAAAAAAAAAATCAGAAGGCCTTTTTCAAATGAAAGAAAACAATAATGAAGGGAAAACCAAAATCAAATTTACTATGCTTGTGATTATGTTTTGCTTATACTAAGTTTAGAAGCACTAACAACTACTAACCTCAAGAAACTCGGCACCCGCTGCAAGGTCTTCATCTTTCGACAAAGGACTGGTGACTCTGGAATCATACAAATTCTTCGCAAGGGAAAAGCTTCGAACGATTTTCCTCCTCTTCTTCTCCATCTCTTGGTCGAGCTTCGGTGCGCTGCTTGGATTTCCCATGGTAACTTTCTTCTGGTACGCAATGACGGCCTTCACAAATTCCTAAAAAGTGAAACAAAAAGGCAATCAGAGGAAGCTCAAATTTCTCTATCAAATTTATCATCTGAATTATATATTATATTTATCTGATTCAATCAACAAAATTCATCCAAGTTATATATGATCATTTTAAATAAATTTAGACAATTTCTTTACAAAAAATTAACATTTCAAACTTTAAGATGCAATTGCAGATTTCATGTGGACCTCATCCAATTCCTGTCTTAGTATTTAAACAAAGAATCTAATTCACAAAAATTTAAAGACATAAATTGTACATAATTATAAGAATGAGACACTTTTTAAATTTGTGTAAACCTCTACCTGATAAGCTGATGGACATCCCGGGTAATCGAACTCCTCAGATCCATTTCTCCTCATCCGCTCAGGATGGAACTGAAGCCCCATAATAAACTTCCCCTCATCAGGATTATACGCATCGGGATCGTAAAACCCCTCGACAAGACCATCCGGTGCAAATGCCATTGGCATGAACCGTTCGGCCAATCTCTTCACTCCCTGGTGATGGTAACTATTCACCATCAATTCCATGTTTCCTTGCTCGTCAAGCGAGTCCTTGAACCATGCATGCAGAGGTGTGTCTCTGAGCACTGTCACTGGATGTCTGTGCCCGTCATAGTCGTTGTAGTCTATGTGCTTCACGGTACTATTGTCGGCCCCATGTTTTGCTAGTTCCCGCTCTACGTCTTGGTATAAAGTGCCTCCACATGCAACATTTAGAACTTGTGATCCCCGGCAAATACCTGATCAAATAGAAATGATTTTTAGAACAAGGAATAAACATTTTCCAACGATAGTCATTCCGCTTGACTTCCTTGTATTAATCGTCTTTTGTTACAGAAATATCGGTCTAGGACCAGTATACCTTTTCATATATGCAGTGTAAGTTTCTAATACAATAATGTCACTTATGTTTAAATGCATTATTAATGTTTTTATACTCATTTTGATCTAGTAAAACTAGTAAACTATTTAATTCTCCAATTGTAGAGATTCTGAAGAATGGACACCAAAGAAGATGGAATTTTTAGATATAGACGTACGGTTGTAATGAAAAGTGCAAAACAAATTAAATAGTAAATAACTAAAAATACCGAGGTAAGGGATGTTGCGCTCAAGGCAACGACGAGCAAGACGGAGCTCAATCGAATCTTTCTCCCGGTCAATGGCAGTGTCACTGGTGTGCATTCTACGGATCTCATTCAACTCCTCCTCAGAGAGGCTCGAGAATTCAGGATCGAGGGAGTAATGGGACGGATCAATATCCTCTCCTTCACACAATAACACGCCATGGATCGGCTCGAAGGAATCGAGTAGTGTATGAATGCCGGATACTCTCGGTACAATAACCGGTACCGCGCCATAACCCACTATCAGATCGAGATGATATTCCCCTGCAAAATAAGAAACCATTTTATTTATTATTTGAGGCACTTTTAGATGTGCTGCTGAAACAATAAGAAAGCAGCAAAATGATAATAAATCAGTCTTAATTCTTAGAAATGCATTAAGAGATCCAAAGAGAAAAAACAAAGAAATTTTATGTGTGGTATTAATTGTTTCTAGCTAATAAGCAATATTCTATCTAACATTTCTTGCATGCGTGAGCTCACAAATTAAGTTTAAAAGCAATCCATATATCTCCCTTCTTGTTGATTTCGTGGACGACATGCATGAGTAGGTAGGTAGGTTAGTTTTTCTAAACTCACCAACGAAATCGACGAATTTGTTCTTGCGAACGGTGCGGCGAGAGACGATGAGAACTCGTGGTAGCACCATTGACAAGTCGTTTGTAAGGGAGGAAGAGGTCGCCATCTTTGCTCTCTCCTCTCTTCTTTCTTGGGTTCTAGCTATTAATGTGCTCTCTCTCTGTCTCTCTCTCTCTCTCTCTCTCTATAACTCTTTAGCGCTGTATGTCTTAGTACATCTCTCCGCCGATGTTATGGCCTCAGCATTTATAGATGGTTCTAGATAGGATTTAATATTTCATTTCTTTTTTTTTTTCCTTAATGCAGCTCCATCTCAAAGACTCAAAACTCTCCATTGACTTTTCCCGTTTTCAAATCCCCGCTTCACATATGGTACGGCTGTACTCGGTACATGTATCCTCTGTAATTTTCCTCAATTGTACCGCTATGAAATTGTGATTTTTTTCTAGTTCAACTGTTAAATTATGTGGTTTGTGTAAAAAAAAATACCTATTATTATTATTATTATACAGTAGGGATGCAAAAGATTACTTCATTATGAATGGTAGTAGTTGATTTAAAATATTTGTCAATTTGTTTCATAATATTTAATTCAGTGATTTGACTGAATCTAACTTGACTAATTAAGTTTAATGGTTGTTCATTCTGACATGAAAATTAAAACATTTATATAAAAGTGTAAGTTCAATAATTTTACACATCTAATTCTCAATGAAAATATGCAATCTTTTTTATTGACAAAATTTACTACAATATGAACATACAACAAAAATTTAATAGCATGATCTTTTCAAAATAGGATCAATTTCAGAGGACAGTGAGACGGTTACAGGTGGAGTGGGTCCTACACAGTGGCGGAGCTACACCCCCCCCCCCCAAACACATTTTTTTTTCAAAATATACCTTAAAAATTATATTTTTGACAAAAAAATTATAAAAGTATACTTTAATTTTAACATAATTATAAAAATATGTCTCAATCTATAAAATATTTTACAAAATATATTTTGAAAATTATTTTTTTTAATATAAATAACTACAAAATATATTTAATTTTAAAATAATTATACAATTATGTTTTTATTTTGAAATTTTATTACATCCCTAATCCTATATGCAGTGAAAGCAAATATAATTAAAAATCTCATGGGAGCTGCGTCGCCGCCATGTCGTGCTGGACAAGGTGTCAGTACACATTTTTAGCCTTATCTCAATTTAGTTATTAATTATGTCAGTCCAAGAGAGCAAGCTCTCATCCCCTACAACGCAGGATTTATTCTTCACATTTCTAAAATGATAATTTTTCTTTTGAACATCAACAAGCAGGATGGAGGTTGAAGACGATGTAAAAACACTTTTATGTTCGTATTTATGTATTGGAGATTGATTTTACTTTTGTCTGTATAATAATATAATCTTATTACTTACTAGTTGAATGTTAGACTAATTAGTATTCTAAATTAACTTATCTATAGTTGTACTTATCAACTAAAATTTCTGAAAAAAATATAAATATTAAATAAATAAAAGTAATGGTGGTACAATTAGTTCGATAAATTACAGATACGTAAAAAATTTAGTATAAGTTTCAAGTAGCCTCTGACCATAAAATATAAGATATTAATTATCACCTAAATAATAATATTTAGAATTTTGCATAAATAGTATTATCATTGTTGCAAAAATAATATATATATATATATATATATATCAATAGTTTTTCCTTTGTCGGATGCATTATGAATGATTGAATTGGGTAAACTGTACACACTGCAATGCAGAGGATCCGGAATTGCAGAGAGCAGACTGGGTCCAATTTCAATGCTATCGTGCATGACATTATGACTGAGAAGTGAGAATCAAGGGGGAGCATATCCTCTCGAGGCACCGCGTCACACGTCAGAGGTGTTAGGTCTTCTCTAATAAAAATAACCCTTTAATTATCTAGTGCTTTCTATTTTGACTAATCTTAGTTCTTAGTCAATAAATGTGTATCTAATGTTGATTTTGTGAGAGAGCAATATATCAATTAATGAAGAAGAAGATGTGCTAATAACATTGGTTAGAAGTTTAAAATCGAAAATTAAGTCAAAACCTCTTCTTAATTTTTTCTTGAAGGAAAAAAAAAACTCTTGTTAATTTGACCTAATCTTATTTGATTTGAAAATTGAAACTCATAGCTTTTTTTTTTTGGTTTTAATTTTGCGGATTTTCTGCATTGATTCTTTCTGTATCAACATTTGTAAAAACACACGTGTTTCATGCATTTAATTTCTTTTATATGGTAATTTAATTTCGTGGCAAACTAATCATCTCATCTAACCAACTCATTGTTTACTTCAATTCTTATCCAATAATTAAGACTAATCTCAATCTGAAGTAAACATCATATCCAGTAGTTGTGATTTCAAATTTTCAATTTCACCTACTTGGATACATTGTAAAATTACGGAATTACCCAAAACCAATCAGTTATCAGTTAAGGCTTTGAGTTAATTTTGTCAAAAGAAAAAAATAAAGACTTATTTATTTTGCTACAACTCAATGTTTTTGCATGTTTATGTAGGTGAAATAGTTGAAGATTAATTAAATTTGCTCCTGTTAATTCAGGGTGCATGGAGGCTGGAATTTAATTAATTTATAGGGGTCTTCATATATATAAAATTACTTATTTCTTTTTTAAAAGATATAAAAGATAACTTTAAAAAAAATTTATACTCCATAAAATGGATGAGCTCCAAAAAATTTAAGATTGTTTTAATTTATTAGATTTTGGTGAATTTGATTCATCTAAGCTGATATATGTGAATCATGTGTTGATGAGGAGAGTTGTTAATTTAAATCTAGCATATTGTCCTGATATTATATAAGTTCTCAGATTTACTAAATAGAGAAATTATTCTTGCACCTCACATTTTGCACCATTTATCTATACACCAAAAATATTTATACTAAATAAATAATTTATTTATATATAAATTTATAAATATTTATAATTAATATAAAAGTGTTTATCATATTTTTTTTAAATAATTACGACTTACATAACTTACATAACTTTAATTTTAATAATACAAAATATAAATATTTTTATCATTAAATATCTAAAATATAAATAAAAAATATAATTAGAAGATACAATTATCACTCCTCTTTAATAAATAATAATTGTGTATTCAAACTATCAAACTGTCAGTATCGAACTACGTGTATTGTAGCTATCCAAGGGAAGTTGAGCTCGTAAGCAGATATTTACGTGTCATAAAATTAGAGATTTCACATTTGTTATTATAATTAATAATGAAAACTTGATGTGATCGTCTTTATAATAAAAATAAGTATTTTTTGAAAAAATAGCTGATTATTTTTATTATTTATTAGATGTGTATATGGTTGGCTACAATTTGCATATATGCATTTATCTTAGTTAGGATACATGACTTCTCCATTTCATAATTAACACATTAATTAATGCAAAGACTTTTGTTATGTCTATATTTTTTTAAAGATAAAATGGAGTCAAGATTTGTAATTTTAAATATTTATAAGAAAAATTTTAATCGACACGGAAAATATTTTCTTAGCCATCAGACCAATTAAAAAACTAATTTTGTTATTATATCTATACTAATATATATTAATTAGACAAGAGGGATTAACTCTTTCAATGGATAAGAATGCTTTGATTTCAAATGGGAAAATATCTAACAACACTTGAAAGAAAAGTGTCTGGTCGTGGTTAGTTTTAATTGAATTTTTATTTATAATAATATTATAGTGAACCTACTACATCATGAAGAGAGATTACAAATGGAGACATAATGAGGAGGGAATCCAATCAAAATTAAATATTGTAAAGTAAAAGTAGCATCTTCAGATCTAATTTTATCATGTTGGACATTTAATATTTGAAATTAGTTAGTTTTTTTTTATAACAATTGAAAAATTATATTAAAGTAATAATATATTTTAAAAAACAAAAAATATGTATAAAATTTGTAAAGTATAATATGTGTACTGTTCATAAAACTTATACATCCGCAAATAATGTGGATACTTGAAAAATTAATTTCGACTGTATTTTTAAATCATTCTTTCATTAATAAAAATCCCAAATCATTTTATTGTTCAGATCCTGGATCAAATACAAGTTTATTCATCTGATAATTAATGACAGCCAAATTTTATACAAATTAAAGCACATAGAAGAAAAGGGTGAAAGGATCAGTAATTACAATTCATTTCATATTTCACACCATAAGTACATTTTGTACATACATGCATTACAGATTTCCTGTCAGTGCATTTCTTAATATCATTTATATATCAAGCTTTAATTTACTTGATAATGATCTCTTCTTTTTTAACATGTTTTGACCAAGGTTCAAAATCCTGATCAATCAGTTGTGTTTCTTCTCCTTGACAGGTCCTCTTGGTATCTTTCTCAGAACCTTTGTATCCACATTTGTGAACAGCCTCTTCAGATCTTCCTTTCCTCTCATGGCTAGATGATCCACTTCGTGCTCGTATTGTTCGTACAATGCCGGCAGAGTGAGAAAGCCAACCGTCACTGCACATTCGGTAAAGCAATTTTCAATGCTTGTTTAGTTTAAAATAATATCACAATCAAGAGCTTCATTTTAACAACAACAATTAACAAAGGGGGTATATAAGTTTTTTAATTAACTATAAATTAATGTTTACCGAAATAAAGTAGAGTAAGAGAGCTAGTGCTGCTGCCAAGAACTGATAATACCCAGAGTAATCCAAGGGTCTGGAAAAAAACAGAAAAAAAGTTGATCAGATTTTAAATAATTATATAAAATGGGATTATTTACTGTTTATCATTGAAAGTAAATTAAAGAAAAACTTACCTTGAGAAACAATTTAAGATCCTTTCCACGAGCAATTTCATGGAGCTTCAAAGTTAACCATTTCAATCTTTGGTGTACCGCAACGACCGCCTGTGTGTAGACTTTTTCTGACAAGATAATTTCAGGGATTGTCGGGGGCGTCCTGCAAAATTACAAATTGTGAACTTTTTTTTTGTTTTTGTGTTTATTGTTTCGATAACGTTATCTTGAAAGGATGATTATAGAGATGAGATACAAGTCAAGCAAAGCAGCTCCGTTGGACCAGAGGAAGATTAACAGCATGGCAGCAATCGACACGTGGCATAAGAGCGTGAGAAAATGGTACTCGGCCACGTCAAATAATAGCCATACGATTGTGATCGCGATCAAAATCGATGCCGATAGACGTTTGTTTCTCCATAAAGCAATATCAGCAACTGCACGTACCAAACATGATGAAACCAGCAATGCCAGCATTGATCATTGTCAACTAATTTTTTCTAAACCAAATTCTCTGTATGTTCATGATTTATGAACATAATGTATGAAAAAAATTAATTAATTAACAGTTGAACTATTTACATATATTTTATAACAAACCTTTTCCTCGACCGAGGAGGTCGTACAGAGGCTTGTGGTGACCGAAGAGCTTAGGCGTAGTCGACGACATTGTTATTATTATTTTGCAATATCACCTCTTACTTATTTTGCATTGCAATTGAAATTGTGATATGTTCTTATAAGGTGATCAAGGACAATGCTTGAGAAAAAGAAATAGGCAATGAATTGGTAGGAGGCAAAGAATTTCTTTGCCTTGAACCATGTTTTCAGGTATTGGTATTTACTTCACTGGTACGTAGGCACAAATCTTGAAAAGGTTCTCATTCTTCCCAATTCCCAATTAATTCTCTTTTTTTTCTGGTACATAAACCTAGATAAAAGGAATTAGGATCTTATCCCAGACGTGTGATTTCAGTTGCCATGTCATTCCAGGCCTTTCTGGGCCCTTGGATTTTAATTTGAATTTCTATTTATGGGCTACCTCAACCAAATTGTTAGTTTGGACATTATTTATGAGCAACAGTCTTGATACCGATCTTATTATTTAAATTAAATAATTTATTATTTAGATTAATATATTTATTATATAACTTACTGTGAGTAGTATTTTTATAATTCAATTTACATATCATTATGAATAATAACTCACTTAATTAAGTTGAATAATAAAAATATTATAAAAAATAAATTATATAATAAAATCATTCATATAAATAATAATTCATTTAATACGGATAATAAAATTAATATCGATAACCGTATTAATAATAATATTCGTAAATCAACTCCCTTATTTATATTGGGCTAACGTGTAAATTGTAATAGCCTAATAGGTACAAGAAACAGGATAAATTAAAAATTCTAAATGGTGTTCCACTTGCATCACATTAATTAAACATTCACTTTAGATATTTTTGTTGTTTGTAATTAATTAATAGCAAGTGGGGAAGTCTTAATCTCAAATTTCTCAATAATTGCTCTTCACTGGTTGGTTTTTATATAGTAACAATTTCTTAATAAAGGTATAAGAGATCTGAATCCAGCGTGAAAGCAACAAGTGACCAAGTGATTAGTTATAATAATCTATAATATATTTGCAAATATTCTAGTTATGTCAAATGGATCATCTTTACTTTCTGCACTGTTATTTGAAACGCTAGCATGTGTAGACTAGTGTGTGGCAAGTAAAAAACTAATATCTATGAGACAACTAATTGTTTTGTTAGGTCTTGACAATGGCAGATTTGAATAAAGATAAGCCCAAGTTGGTGTCCAGATTTATATTTTAAAAATAATTATTAATGTAATATTTTTTCTTCTAGATTTATAAAATTATAGTCTAAATTTTTATTATGTTTGAACTTAATTGAAAAATTAGATTAATTACATATCTTATTATTTGATGCGTCTAAGTTTGCTTAGCATTCTGAATCCGTCTCTGAGTCTTGAAATGATCATTCACATATTTATTTGTTAAGATTATGAAGAGGCGGTAAGTGTTGATAGAGAGCACGAATCGCACCGTTCAATTGTATTGTAAGATTAATACACATCGCAAAATGGGATAAATGAGGCTACACAACATGCAGCACGGGAGACCTACATAAATTGTGCCTTAGAGGATCCCATAAATCAATAATCACCTCCTAATCCTAATCCTAATCCTAAACCTAATCCTATGTAGCATTTTTTTTTTAAAAAAACGACCGTTCAGGCTCGGAGAGGTCCGTTTCTCTTGTAATTCCCAAAGCACCAGCTTTTAATTTGAAAGGGTATATTATATATAATATGACCAATTTTTTTTTAAAGAAACAAGTAATGTTTTTGAAGATTTTAATTGAAAATTTGCTATTTAGAATAAAATGAAAAAAAGTTTAAAAACCATCAATCCGTGCTTGTATTATGCATTTCATTTAGCAATCGAGCAACTTATTTTTCATATATTGAAGTATCTCATATTTCTAATAGGAAAATATTTGGGAGATATCAAAATTGATATCAAAATCGATACCGATTTTTGTTATTTATATTATATGAGTTATTATCCATATTACTTAAATTATCATTTATATTAACTACTTTATTACATAACTTATTTTTAACATTATTTTTATTATTCAACTCAAATTCACTAATATAAATAATAACTCACTTAAATTGAATAATAAAAATACTGTACAGATAAATTACATAAATAAAATCTTTAATATAAATAATAATTTATTTAATCTGAATAATAAAATTAATACCGATTATAATATCTGTATATTAATTTCCTATCTAATAAATGCATAATTAATTTTATTCTATATTTTGAGATTATTTCAAAAATAGATCTAAGAATATCATGCGAGTCATATTGTCGTCAACATTACTAAAGCAAATGGGAAAATACTCTCCATTTTTTTCCTTCTTTTTTTTTGTTTCAACTGCCCATAGATGCGGCATCCCGAAAATTTTTTTAGCAGTCAGTAATTTTCATTGTTGTCAAAACAGCACTCCCCTTTCTTTTTCAGTGACAACGACAGATAAGACATCAAAACTGTTTCGGGATGCCACATCTCGACCCCACTCCTGAAGTCCCAGTTCCCTTGCGCCTAAAAATCAATATTCTCGTATGTTTGTGATAACTGACAAATGGGACCCATCCCAATTGTGTCTCTACAGTATCCATTGTCAGACTTTAATAACACGGAAAGGAGGTTTTCCTTTTTCACAGAAGAACTCACACTCTCCTTTCCTACTCTTTACCCACTTCCTCGTCCTTTCTCTCCCTCTTTCTTGGTCCAATCTCAATCATTCAACTATCTCCATCTTAACTTGACCTCTCCTCTCTCCTCTCTCCTCTCGCCGATCTCGAATCTCCTCTTCCCATGGCTCTCTCTATCTTCTCAACCCCTCACTCCCCATCCCCACCCGTCCCCTCTCGCCACGCCACTCTCCGTTGCACAGCCACCTCGACCCGCCACAACCCGACCCGCCTCGCCACCACCTCTTTCTGCTTCGACAGCCTCAAGGAGACCTCCTCGATCGATGTCACTCGTGCTGAGGGTCGACCTCTCGATGTCCCTCTTCTCTCCCCCTTCACCATCGCCTCTTCCCGGCTCGACAAGGTGACAAACGTGGCGATCAGAGTCGAGCTGAGAAACGGCAATGTCGGCTGGGGTGAGGCCCCGGTGCTTCCTTCGGTCACTGCTGAGGATCAGAAAACAGCACTGGAGGCTGCAGCAGATGCTTGCGATTTGCTCGTGAAGAGTCGACCGATGAATCTCGGGGCCGTGCTGGCTGAGGTGGATCAGTTACTTCCCGGCCATGATTTTGCATCTGTGAGGAGTTTGTTTTGATTTTAGTATACTTTGGTGAGAGTTTTGGTTTGGGGTGGAATTGAAATTGGAATTGGAATTGGAATTGATTGGGGTTTTTGATGTGAAGGTTAGAGCCGGAGTGGAGATGGCACTCATTGATGCAGCTGCTAATAGTGTCAGGATTCCGTTGTGGAGATTATTTGGAGGGAAGTCGAATTCTATTACGACAGATATCACAGTTCAGTACCGTTGTTATTCTAATCTTCTTTATTTCTTTTCAAAATTTATTGACAGAACTCACTCAATTTTATAAGGTGATTTGTAGAACAATTAGATACCCATTAATTGCCCCTATTTATAGAGCTCAATTGAATTCTCAACTTGGCACTCTTAACCAATCCAACCATCAGAAAATAGTCTTGTTGCTGCTATCTGGTTCCGACCTATACATAATACTTATACTGTTCTTTACTACTGCAACCAGTGGTATCCTATAAAATACTGAAATCTTTGTTGTAAAAGACATGCATAGGTTGCTGAGGTAACAGAATTTTTGTTGATACTTGGTGGTTTTTTTTAATTTAGTTCAATTAGACTTGAGAGTTATCATATTTACATGGAGAACTAAATTTCCTTTGATTCAGATTCCAATAGTGGGTCCCAATGAGGCTGCTGAGCTGGCTGCAAAGTACTATAAACAAGGATTTAGCACTCTTAAGCTGAAGGTGGGGAAGGATTTGAGTTCAGATATAGAGGTTCTAAAATCCATTCGATCGGTTCATCCAAATTGCTTGTTTATATTAGATGCAAATGAGGGATACACAGCTTATCAGGCAATTGAAGTCCTTGATAAACTTAATGGTTAGTTTCGGTTCTCTTTCTTCTTTTATTCGGAGAGAGAGTATATTAGTATATTACACTATTACTATATTATAGTAAAATTAGACCATCTCCTGAGAGCATATTAGTATAAACTTTATGGAGAATGCTTAATTTTGACAGAATTTTTGACACCGTTCATATGATTCCTCCAACAGAAATGGGGGTGACACCTGTTCTATTTGAGCAACCTGTCCACAGAGATGATTGGGACGGGCTTCACCATGTCACTAAGGTTGCAAAGGAGAAATACAATGTATCAGTCGCTGCAGATGAAAGCTGTAGGAGTTTGCTTGATGCGATTAAAATAATAGAAGGCGGCATGGCTCATGTCATCAATATAAAATTGGCCAAGCTAGGTGTAATTGGGGCTCTTGATGTAATTGACGCGGCAAGAAGGAACCAATTTGGTCTTATGATTGGAGGCATGGTTGAGACTAGGTTGGCCATGGGCTTTGCGGGCCATCTTGCAGCTGGGATGGGCTGTTTTAGGTACTGGAATTGTGTTATTGGATTATGTCTACTGCTAGATATGACCTCTACTGCTAGATATGACCTGTACTGTTAATTCCAGTAGGTACTTTCAAAGATGGTGTTAACCCATGCATTTAAACATGATTTTTTCTTTTTTTCTTTGCTTTTATTCTCTTCTCTGTTATTTTTTTTATTTTAATTTCTGTAGTTAATTTACAGTAGAAGCATCTTAGGTAGGGTAGTCATATTTTCTAGGAAGCAGTACCCATGAATATTTATTTGACTCATTTTAAAGGTAAAAGAATGCTAATTTTGATCTACTGCTTGCTTTTACAGTTTTGTTGATTTGGATACGCCGCTTCTGCTTTCTGAGGATCCAGTGTATGGAGGATACGAGGGTATATCCAATTGATTGATTATATGTCATTTCTCTAGTTGTATTTTTTTTAATTGTTCTTTCATTTTAGTTTGTTGTATGCTTATTGATTGCCAAATCATACAACTTGAATACACAATTTAACATTACCCTAATTATTTTTGTTTCAATCAGCATGTGGTCCAGTCTACAAGTTCACAAATTCAAGGGGCCACGGTGGTTTCCTTCACTGGGATAATATTGCTTGGTTAGACTCTTTTCTTCTCTATTTCTTTCTACATGCTTTAGTGATTTCAATATGCATTCATTCTGCTTTTGAGTTAAATTTTCTTGTTGCAAGCTATTCATCTATATAGCAAAGTGAAGAGTTTACCAACTAACTAAATTTAATCATCTGCAGAAGTTATAATGGTTTCTGGAGCACTTTGAACTTTTATCTGAGCTTTGCAGTAAATCTTGCCTTATTTCATGGCATTGAAGAATGGAGGAATGAGCTCTCTATCTGTTTTAGTACATAACAATATTTTGCCCATTTGTACTCTGCTTTGCATCATTGTATTATTATGATCTACATTCCTAAGATATGTAGATATAGAGATCGCATGTAGTTCCACTGTCAGAACAATTGGCTGTGTGTCAATAATAAAATTCCTGTTTTTAATTTTCTTATATAGTATTCTAATACAAATTGTCAATGAGATTGTGCCTTTTCAAAGTGCTGAAGGAGTGAACTCCACAACGGTTCATATCAAAATAAACTTCTTCTTCCCCTCATATCTCAAAACTTCCATGTGTAGCTGCAGTTCAGGTCTTACTCCTTATCACCACGTGTATTGAACCAGTGTCTAGTTTTTTTTTTCTGCTAAATTTGGTTATCCTAACTCGAGGTTGGAGGAGATTTTATCAAGATGGTGCATGGTGGCTAAGAGTGTACAAAGTGCAAACTGATGTTGATGGTTTTCTGAGGTGTAGGGTGGGGACTTGTTGAGATCAGGAATCATGGGCCTGGTACATGCAACAATACCAGAATCAGAACAGTTGACTTAGTACGATGCCGTGTGTACCATGTTGCCTTGTGTTCATGTTATCATGTTAGGTGGTGTGTCTTGGAAAGAGCCAGAGTTGGGCTGGTTTGCTGATAGGTAAATCGACCATGTCAGTGTTTATCAGAAGAAATCACCACTGGTATTGTACGAAATTGATATTAGGTCCAAAATCAACACTGATATTGTGAGATCCAAAATCAAAAGTGCGAGAGACATCCAACGAAGATGAGTGTGAAAAACCATGAGAAAATATGGGGGTATGTTGAAATGTGTTGACAGTTGCGGCATATTGGGCCAACAAACATCAAGCGAGCGTTTAATATTAAGTGGGCTTTGACTGTCTACACCTTCATTGGATGGAAAGCCCAAAATTTCAGTTTGCCAAAGCTTATATTTAAAGTCTGAGGTACTGCCGTTATTTCTATTTCTCTCTTAATATGTGCAATTTATCGCCCATAAACACGTAATTGGCAAGTCCAGTGCCATTTCCTGAGGACGAGAATGGCAAGTTCGTCTCACATGGATCTTTTCAATCACTTGTCCAAATCCTTGACAAGTTGACAACATGCAGTTCCGTTTCTTCATTGCTGTAGGCTGCAGCTGAGTTCTAGACATTGTTGAAATCAAATTTTTTTTTTGTTTTGAAAAAATGGTATTTACCACCGGTTTCATTTAGACAATAAAATGCTTTAATATCACATTTTGATACTCTAAAAATTTAATTCAACCATTTAACTACTAAACCTAAACAGTTATCTACTATCTTGCCATTATCTAAAACTCGAGAAAAACATATTAGTAAATGTGATATCACAATCCGAGATCATGAGTATCTCTTTAAGCTCCTTTTAGAATAGATTTGTTTCTCTTCATCACACCTATTCTTCATATCTTCATCCTTCTTGCCATGCTGATTTTGACATTTCTTTTTGCCATATATTTTTCAAAGGCAGCTGTGACACAAGAGATAAAGGGCAAAATATTTCTATTTCAATATATGTTTATTCCTAACTGCTAATAAGCCTTTAAGCTAAGCTATCACCTACTATCCTTATAAAATTACACCAATTATCATTCAACATTAGTAAAACTAGAAATATCCTCAATTCTCATTTGCATTCTTTCTACAAACCCAAGTTCTTCTAATCAATTCAGATTTAAAACTATATTTTGTTGGTGCTGCATGACTTGAGATAGGAGTATCTGAACATCATATGGTAAAACTAAGAATAAATCATTTACAAAATCTAAATCTTTAATAGAGCACCAACATTTTGTAGTAGCAATTATGATACTACCTATACTTTTGTAAAACTAAGAATAAATCATTTACAAAACTTATCATACATCTAAATTTTGTAAACCTAATTATTTAAAGAAGAGGGCTCAAATTTATGTCATCATTTTTTGTGTCTTTATTTTTTTAATTTTCTAATAATAAAATTTTTTAAATTGTAATGTCAAAATAAAATCATTAGATATGATCTATATTATTTTCTCTTCATTTACATAAAAAAAATATTGACTTTTTGACTTTCATTTTATATAAATAAATAAGTTAAAATATCAACGTCCCAGAATTATCCAAATCAGTATTTTTTTTTGTAAGCTCTTGATGTCTAATAAAATAACGTTGAAATATTATAAATTTTTAGCAATGCATAGAGAAAGTGATTTAGATAAAATCTAATGGTTGTAATTTGATATTTTAGTTTTGAAAATTAAGTTATTAAAAATTAAAAAATAAAAATATGATGTAGACATAAAAAAAACATTAATTTGAACCCTTCTTTTATTTAAATATCCAAATAAGAGAATGAATTGGATAAATACATAAATTAATTTTAGAGTTTGACCGGGCCTTTTTTTTATATAAGACCTCTTGTTAATTCCAACGTTTATTTATTTAAAACATCTCTTGCGGCCTTTAACATGCGTCTCTTTAAAAATTGACGAAATTTATTACCATTATATTAATCATGTGATTCAAACATTTTATGATTTTTGACCTGCCCTTAATAATCATTTGTAACAGCCTATACACTTAATTGTCGTATCAAACTATTAATTATGTTCGATTTTTTCGTACGAAATTTTCTGTATCCGGTTGTCTGAGTTGTGTTGTGTATGAGAAGAAATAGAAGGAAAAAGTCGTTCTAGTTCTTCAGACTTAATTAATTATTTAACTTTGTGAAAAATTAATAAAAATAATTTGAGAAATGTTTAGAGAGTGACGAGTTGGGTAATGACAGCAACAATATCCCAATCGCCAATCATTGCTTGCGACTTTAGCACAGGATAGTGCTTCTCAATTTCATGGCAATTTCTGGAAGTGAGGTATTAAACTATTATTATGTACCCCACGTCATCGCGTTGCATATGGATGACCTCACGAGGCCTAAACTCTTTTTTCTTCATATACAACCGAGCAGTATGCTCCAAGAAAAAGAAAAATTAAAAGAACAGAAAGAAAGAACGTCAACTGCGGAAATTTTTTTAAATCCAAATTATTCTCTTAATATTTTAACTCATCGGAACAACTTATAAATGTTTTGCAGGATTAAAATTTACAGTACGAATCTAGCTAATGCTTTAGCTTCATTTTTAAAGAAAGAAACAGAATCATAGAGAGTGCCATGTGGTCAAGGAAATCAAATACCCCCTCCGCCTCTTACGTTCGGCGGAAGGAAAAAAGGAAAATCAAGTACCCCCTTCCGCCTCTTTCGTTCTCTCCTGTGCGCAAGGAAGTCAAACCCCACCGCCGCGCCCTCCTCTCCTCCGCACATCTACAGACGCCTCAATCTCCTCCTCCTCCTCCTCCTCTCTCTCTCTCTCTCTCTCTCTCTCTCTCTCTCTCTCTCTCTCTCTCTCGCTTGTTTACTCTCTCTTTCGCTGGTCACATTGAGCGAATTCCTACATGCATTTTGAAAATTTTTCTTCTTTGTTTCTTTCAAGACAATTTACAGATGTGCCTAGAGATTTATAAACGTATGTATTTTACTTGTGTATCAAATACGTACGTATCATTCGAATCTGTCATGCCGTGCTGTATAAACACACATAAAAATTAATACATATCTTGTCGTGTCATATTTTTTTTTACAAAAGTATTAAGAACGATACGATATATCCCAGCATGTCGTGTTTGACCGTACTTATACATGTTTAGATGCATTCCTAACTTTTTTATTTGAAATTTTTAATTTTAATTATTAATAACATTTAAAAATTTGGTAAAAAATCACGAAATATCAGAAAAAATAAGAACAATTTCATAGAATGGATAAAAAAAGTTTTACAATATTTTAAAAAAAAATATGCTTCAGCTAAAAAATGAAAAAAATAATTCAATAAAATTGAACAATTTTGGAAATATTTTAAAAACTTTAAAATTGTGAAAAACTTCAACTTAGAAAAATAAAGTAATTTTTTTCAATTTTCAAGGTTTGAGAGAGAGAGTGTTGGTCTCTTTGGCTTTGCCGTTTTGAAAGAAAATCCCTTGGGAACATTTAGAAAGCGTCATGTGGTCAAGGGAAAGAGGAGTTAGATATATCAAGATGTATCTGGACGTGTTATATGTCAGTTAGACATTTGAACACGCTGTATCGTATTCAATGCGTTTATCGTCTAATGCGGTACTTATAAGGATACAGCACGTGACATCAAACACGACACGTCCAACTATGTATGCCGTGTTTTGACCGTATCTGAACACATGCCACCCATGTCGTGTCCACGTATTATGTGCTTTTGTTAATACACTAAATGCAACATTATTATCTTTTCATTTGTTAATAAATGAGTCCATCACTCTAAAAATACACCCATGACGTACTAAACAGATTCGTATTGTGCTTTTAAAAACGAAAATATTAAACATCCACCTCCTTATTGTCCATCCATTTATCCACCAATTTATTTGTTAACGTCAATTACGTATATATTAACTAAGAATATATTATTATTAGCTAACATGTTTAATCGTTTTATATACATTTTGTATATAAAACGATTAAACTTAATTAGTTAACAATAATGTATTTTTAATTGACAAATATTTAATTGATGTTAATAAATAAATGATGTATAGATGGATGAATAATAAGGAGAGGGATTCCTGTGACGGCTCTTTTAAAAATTCTTCTTCTTTGTTTCTTCCAAAACGAATTTACAGAGGCCTTATTAATTTTCCTTTCGCTGATAGATCATCCCTCTGATAATACACCGAACAGGCACTGTGCTAATTCGTACTGTGATTCTAAAAATTGGATTGGAGGATACGGAACTAAAAAAAGCAACTAAGACGCATTTGCTAAATTCGTACAATTTATTCTTTTTGAAAAAATGCGCAATTTATTGGGAGATCCAGAAAATCCTTTTTAAAGGTCGTATCACTCGATTTGTTCTGTAAATTTTGATTCCGCAACATATTTATTGGCTGTTTCGGTAGGTGCAAACATTTAGAAAATAATTTCGATTTAAAAATAATTTCCGTCAATTGGTGCATCTTCCATCACGTCCGAATTAATTATTGATTGAAACTTAGAAATGATGAAGTTAGAAGCACTGGATTCATTGACCCAACTTAAATCGCTCTTTAAAGTCGCGATCAGTTGACATTTGCAAACAAACTAGAAATCATTTTATAAATATTACAATTGTAGTACTATTGTCATTATGTTGAAATCAGTGAAGTAATAAAAGAGAAGGAAAATCTCTTTAAAAGAAATTAGCATAAGTCCATGTGTGTCCTCGAGGAAAATTCTAATCATAAAAAAATAATAGAATTATGTTATTAGGATACGTTAAGTTTATACTTGAAAAATAAAATAAAATATCGAGAGGGATGAGGTTTTTTGCTCCAAGACAGTCATCTATAATAGCAACCCAATATAACAGAGTGAAGATCCCACAAACTATAGACTCAATGGGAAAAACAAGTTGTATGAATGATAATATGAACACAAATTAATAGTTCATCCCTAGTGTTCTTAAGTTGTAGCAATTGGAGGAAGAGTTCATCTCTAAATGAGTTCAAGGCCTATTAGGCGAGGTGTGAGGTACATACACTTTTAGAGAACTCATCACCTATATGAGTGTCACCGTGGGGTTGTAATCTATGAAAATAAAAGTAATTTTCTTAAGCATCCATGAAACCAAGATATCGGTACATGACCGTAACGCACAAAATTGATTTGAACTCAATTCGACAATCTAGTACTGTGTTCTAGACTTGATAAAACTTTACATAAAGTTTATAAGTTCAAGATTTGTTCACTTATAATATGTGTGAGTGAAAGTAAGTATTGGATAGATCAAGATTTAAATTTCGGAAGATATTTTGTATCGAAAAACACAGTATATCAAAATAGCTCAAAATTTTGATATTAAAATTTAAATCTTAAAACAAAAGGGGAAATTGTTAGAAATTTTAATCAAATTTAATATGTTGTAAGATTTTATTTAAATATCATTTATTTCTCAAAGCAAGTCTAAATCAATTACGAAAAATGTTATTATTATTTTTTAATATTTAGTATTTATTCTAGTGGATTAGAAATGATTATTGGGGTAGTCGCCCCTTAGTCCTTACTAACCTAATTAACTGATAACAATGTCATTAATGACAAATGGTAACCGTTTTCTAAGAAACATATTACTTGGATATAATAACGGTAGCCCATAAAATTTAACTGGTGTGTTAAACAATACATTGCTGGAACATAGATCATATAACCGATTATGAATTTGATAATCATCAATTCAGATGATTTAATTTGATTTGATTGGAAAAGCTAAAGTTAATTAATTTTAGATCTTACATGGTAACATGTATTAAATTTACTCGGTTCTTGATGCTTTATATAAGATATATCTAGGTCTGCAATTGCGGGTTTGCGTCGTTTTAAGGGTCTCTCGTTTAAGACATATTTCCACTAAAAAAAGAAAAGGAAAAGACGCATCTAGGTCCAACTACGGAATAGGTGTGAAAAGAAAATGCAACAGAAAAAGAGGCAATTGAGTGAGAAAGCAAGTAGAAAAGTAATAGAGGTTTTCTATAAAATTCTTCCAAAATTATACAACAGATGATTGCAATTTTTTGAGCTATTATTACAATTAAATTTTGGATTCGCTCTTTATATGAGGTACACTGTATTAAAACAAGCAAGAGTCGAGGTATCTTAGAAAAAATATCGTTGTAAGTCCACTATACTATGTGGGGCAAATATTTCTCTAAAAGTAATACTCATGAATTTTATGGGTACGTTTCGATTTGCTACAATTGATGTACATCGATGATAATTTAAAATGTTAGTATGAAAAAAAGTGTGACTGATAAGGATTCTCCAAATCACTGTTTGATTTTCCTAACCTCCATTTTATTTTATTTTTAGGCTTAATTTTTCTAATAATCAATTATCTTTAGAATAACGAGTACAAAATGACTTATCAAGGGAAAAATCAGAAATCACCATAAGGGGTGGATTCAGTACAGAAAAAAATGAGCAAGGTTTACTTGTAAAGAAGCATATTTATTATCTAAATTAAACAAATCCATTAAGGCGGTAAGTCTAACCTACTTAATAATAAATTTTTTAATATAAAAAATATTAATACTTGATTAATTAAGGGTGGCAACCCCATGCCCGGAGAAACTGGACACGTGATTAGAAGGTCCAACAACTGAGCATGTGGATGCTAAAGCCAAGTATGTTCCCAAAAACACGTAATTAGCCCCAATGCCATTTCCTGAGGGTGAGAATGCCAAGTTCATCTCACATGGATTTTTCAATCACCTGCCAGGCTGTAGCTGAGTTCCGGACATTATTGAAATCAATGTTTTAAAATTCGATTTTGAATATGCTTGTGATCGGTCATTGTATAGTGTATATGCAATAAATAGATGCATGTGCGGTTCGTTATGCGGATATTTATTTTGAAAAAAATATTAAAACATATGTACTGAATGGAATTCTTTAAAGAATTTCAATAAAAAAAATACAAATGTAGTTTTAGATTTTTTTTAATGATAGATATTATGTGATTGATTTTATAAATTTAATACAATAAAAATTTTAAAATTTATAATATATTATTGAATATATAGATGCAAACTCTTATCCGAAGGGCTTGAGATTGCATAAACATGTGGTTGCATATATGCAATCCATGTCGCCACAGTTTAAAACACTGATCAAAACAAGAGGAGAGCTCAAATGCTTTCACTTTTTGTATCTTCATCATGCCTCCACTTTTAAATTTACTAATAACAAAAATTTTGAAATTATAATGTCAAAATAAAACTATTTGATGTGATCTATATTATATTCTTTTCGTACATATAAAATTTTATTCACATTTTGACTTTTATTTTATACAAGTCAATAAGTTAAAAAGTCAACATCCAAAAAATATTCATATCACTATACTTTTTTTTTGCAAACTCTTAATATCAAACAAAATAATATTGAAATATTATAGTTTTTCAGATAAAAAATATTGCCTTAAACGTCAAATTAAGTATTAATTGTTTTCTTTATTTTATTACTAGTTAGAGTATATTGTTTTCTTTTTCATTTTTTTCCATTACAACTTATTTTTACTTATATTTTTTTTGTCATGAATTTTTAAAAAATGAAATACAGGAAATCACAAAATCCAACTATTTAATATGAAGTTCGAATTGAATAATTTTTATCATTGATTGATTAACTTTGAATTGAAAAATATCTTATTAAACTATAATAAATCAAATTGATGACCTTCAAAAAATCCGACTAACCTGATCTTTTGTACCCTTAAGATCCAAAATTAACAGTGGAGAGCGACAACTATAGTACTTTCTTTTGAAGTAGCAAGCAGCACTATAGTAATTTTATTTTTAATGATGAGAAATATGCCTGAAAAACATATCTTTTGGACCATAGGAGGGCTAAGTCCCCCCTCCTCTATCCCAACGGCTAAGTTCTTCTTGAAATTTAATTAATTTTTACTTGTGTTTAAGATTTTACAGTTACTAAAAATTTTATTAGAGTATTTAAATTAGTTAAATTTCATTTCTAATTAACATTTGATGATTAAGAAGTGTAATGGGAAAATTACATACTTTTTAATCAATTTGATTTCAAAATTTAATGTGAAAATCTTAATACTGGAACCACTCAATATATATGTCATTTTGTTAATCAACAATAAGATACGAATTAATTACACGAAGACATTGAAGAACTTTATTCCGGGCCATTTCTTGAGAAAGTCAAAAGTGAACGGTTGTTTTTTTTATTAATATAGACGTTAGAAAGAATTAATTAGTAAACACTTGTATGTATTCACATGACAGCACACATCTTAATATGGATATGATAACTTTCTTACATTATTAATGGCATGACCATTATTTTGTGAAAACTTCATAAAAGTGATGGAAATGTTGTTTTAGTTTATGGAGAAAATGAAAAAGAACAAGAGAAAAAAAAATCAAATCATTAACCTAGAAAACAAAGAGATTAATCCACATTTAAAAGAGATGCGAAAATTTATTTAATTTTTTTGAGCTATTTAGCAAATTAAATCTGAATCCGCTTCTTCATGTGATATGGTGCATTGCAACAAAGGAAATACGAATCAAAGTGCCTTGGAAAAAAATCAACATGAATCCACTTCATCATATGGGATGAATACTAATAATCTCATAAGTATTCTTTGATTTTCTACAATGTTTGATTTTGGACAACAATTTGAAAAACATGCGCCCAACAAAAATTCTTCAAATCACTATGTGCATTCCTAAACTCTATTTAATTTTATTGATCTATAAACATAGTTGTTTAAATATTTTCCAATAAATTCTCCCTGAACTCTTATTCATAACTTATGATACATCTAACTTTTATAAATTTAATTATTTAAAGAGAAGGGCTCAAATTAATGCCTTCAGTTTTTGTGCATTTACTCTTTAATTTTCTAATAATAAAATTTTTTAAACTATAATGTCAAAATAAATTCACAATATGTGATCTATATCATTTTCTCTTCATATACATAAAAAAATATTGAATTTTTGACTTTCATTTTATATAAATCAATAAATTAAAAAATCAATATTGCATAATTATCCACATTTGTATATTTCTTACAACATCTTAATATCTAACAAAATAATATTGAAATGTTATAAATTTTTAGCAGTGCATAGTAAAAGTGATATAAATCAAATTTAATGGTTATATTTTGATATCTTAATTTTGAAAATTAAGTTATTAAAAAATAAAAAAATAAAAACACGATGAAGACATAAAAAAGACGTTAATTTGAACCCTCCTCTTATTTAAATATTCAAATAAAAGAATGAATTGGGTAAATACGTAAATTAACTTTAGGTTTGACCGAGCCCTTAATAGTCTTTTCTCTCTATCTTTCGTAACAGCCTGTACCCTTAATAGTCGTAGCAAACTATTAATTATGTTCGATTTTTTCGTACGAAATTTTCAGTACGGTTGGTTGTCTGAGTTGTGTTTGGGTATGACAGTATGAGGAGAAATAGAAGGAAAAAGTCGTTCTAGTTCTTCAGACTTAATTAATTATTTAACTTTGTGAAAAATTAATAAAAATAATTTGAGAAATGTTTAGAGAGTGACAAGTTGGGTAATGACAACAACAATATCCCAATCGCCAATCATTGCTTGCGACTTTAGCACAGGATAGTGCCTCTCAATTTCATGGCAATTTCTGGAAGTGAAGTATTAAACTATTATTATGTACCCCACGTCATCGCGTTGCGTATGGATGACCTCACGGGGCCTGAACTCTTTTTTCTTCATATACAACCGAGTAGTATACTCCAAGAAAAAGAAAAATAAAAAGAACAGAAAGAAAGAACGTCAATTGGTGCATATTCCATCACGTTCGAATTAATTATTGAATGAAACTTAGAAATGATGAAGTTAGAAGCACCCGATTCATTGACCCAACTCAAATCGCTCTTTAAAGTCGTGATCAGTTGACTTTTGCAAACAAACTAGAAATCGTTTTATAAAAAAGCTTAAGTTATGATTTAGCAAATTCAAAACTCGCTTAAGGAAGTATTTTTCTATAAACATTTAAAGGTAAAATATGACAAAATCTGATCCAATCCGATGGATCAGTATGACCAATTTGACAAGTCTTGATACAAATTCGATCCGATCTGATTCGAAATAATAAAAATCTGAAATGTCCTAAAGCAATCCAAAATTCAAGACGATATTCAAAATCAGATTATTTAAAATTTAACCTAACCTGAACCCAAACAATCCAAAATCTGAGACAATCCAGTATTAGACGATTTGAAATTAAACCCGACCCCATCTGAACCTTAATGACTCATTATTCTGAACAATATGAATTTAATACGACCTGAAGATCCAACTTGGCACGATCCCAAAACGATTCAAATATGATTAAATTAGAATCTGAAAGAACATCTCGCAGCTCATTCTTGTATGAATGCAATATGTAGTAATACAAACAGGGGCGGAGCCAAACCAAAGGTGAGGGTGAAACACAATTTTGATCGGCTACATGTTAGGCTGTATATTTTTTTTAATTGAATAACAATTTGAACCCAATACCATTTGTTGGTTATATTTTATAATTATAGAATGCATAACAAGGTTCTAATATTTTTCAAATTCACAAAATATATATTATTGTATTTCATGTCATATAAATTGTTCATGTAATTTAATAAACGAAAGGGACTAATAGTATCCCAATTATAATTTCCTTGAAAATTTCCTAACTATTCTTGTCATTTACAAACAATGATATCATGGTTCCAAAAATGAAAAAAAAAATGTGTCATTTTTCACGCTTCTGGGCAAAAAATCAGGCCCTTAATTCGCCTCATGCGCAATGCATTTGTCTACATGATGTTTATAGTTTAGAGCCAAGTGTTTATATTATCATTACTGGTGTTTATACTATTATGTTCAATGTTTATATTATTGATTTTTTGTAGACTTTTTTTGCAAGTTCATTTTTAGCAGTTATATTATTCATAATTTTGTCCTGTCCTTTTTAGCATATCATTCTCTCATTTTTATTCCATCTTTTTAATAAAATTATCTAATTTCATTAATTATTTGTTATTTTTTAAGAGATTTTATGTATTCATTATTAATGTGGAAGATATTCACTTATTATATGAATTTGTGTATATAGATATTAATGAAGTAATAGATACACTTAATTTAATGGTATAACATACACATGTCGCCGTAGTATAAAATTTAGTTTAAAATTATAAACACCAAACTAAGTTTTTTTCACATTATAATTATCTTATCGTCTACTTCACAAATATAAACACCTCATATGATATTATCAACACCTATCATGATATTTTAAACACCTTATATGATATTATCAACACCTATCATGATAGTTTAAACACCTTTTTAAAATGGTATAAATATTTCATTTAAAAGTATAAACATTATTCTAAAATTTCCAAAGAAAACAACTTCATTTATCACTTTTCATTAGTATGAATAATTGTTGCAATAATATAAATAACTATTGTAATAGTATAAAAATACCTGTTTCAAAAATATAAACATCTAGTGGCAAAAAAACATTGCGTGTGAGATGCAAAATGAGGGCATGATTTTTCCGTTTGGGGCATGGGAATTGATGTGGCTTTTCCGCTTTTGAAACCAAAGGGAAGATTTTTATTATGCTAAATAGTAAAAATAGATGGCTGGACAGATCGGGGTGATATGAGTTAGGGATAGATGAATATTTTCTCTTAAGTATTTATTAGAAGTTTAATTAAAAACTAACTAAATTTTATAATAAAGAATTTCAACATCAAGAGCATTGTCCTACCACCTTTTGTTTAAGGGAGTTGATATACTGATATCATAATTGATATTAAAATCAATACTGACTTTATTATTCATATTAACGATTTTGTTATGCAACTTAATTGTACAGTATTTTTTTTATTCAATTTAAATGAGTTATTATTCATATTAGTAATATTTGAGTTAAATAATAAAAAACTTGTCAAAAAATAATTTACATAATCAAATTGTTAATATGAATAATAATTTATTGTACACGAATAATGATATCTCCCAAAATTTTTTTTTTGTTTACATATTCTATGTTAGTGGTCATTTTCAACAACTGGCGGGTGCGAAATAAAGAAAATTAGAAAGAAAAGGAAAGACAAGAATGTACAAATGAAGATACTTGTTAAAAAAAATTATTGTGTTTTGTATTCAACTGAACGCACGAACCTATTAATAGGCGGTTCGTCTCTCCTTTGTACATCAACTCTCATCTACTATTATCCATCACATAATCATTACACTTTAGTTCTTAATATCTTGCAAATCCATCTTTCTTGTATTCCGTCTAATTCTATCATGTCAAACAGCACCTTAGATCCTAAACTATATGAAGCGGTAAGAACTGGGAACACAGTATCCTTTATAACGCATGCGAATCTGAATCCGGCAGAGTTAGCTGCTTTCAATGCTAACCCAGATGATGCAAAAGCGACCGATGTAACAAATCATGTGAACTCAGAGGAGACTGAATCCTTATATTTTGACGCTGTGATCGAGATTGCAGATGATGTAAACCCAACAGAGTCAGCTGCCATACACGTTGAAGATGTGACCGATGTCGCAGATGATGTGAACCCAACAGAGTCTGCTGCCTTAAATTTTAAAGAAGCGATTGATGTCAGAAATGGTGTTCCCCTTCAGCCAGCCAGCCCCCTTTCAGGAGTTACCTGGGCTGGAGATACAGTCCTCCATATTGCTATTTGTTTCAGGCAAACCTTGTTGGCGAAGAAGATTTGCCAAGTAAGTACATCTTTCTTGACAAGGGCCAACAAGAAAGGCGAGACTCCCCTGCATTATGCTGCCCAAGCCGGTAACCATGGTTTAGTCAAGTACTTTATCGGACTAGCCCGTCAAGGGGGCAGCAACATTGATCTAGTAGAATTATTAAGAAGAACAAACCAAGATACAGAGACTGCATTATATCAGGCGGTCCATCACCAACATCACAAAGTGCTTGAGGAGTTGATCATGCATGAAGGCATTCATCAGGCGAGCATCCCTGGCAACAAACAAATCATATCCCCATTGTACTTGGCTACAATGCTGAGGTCGCTACCAATTGTCACCTGTTTGGTTGATCTGCTGCCACGGAATGTATCACGAGCAGCATATGCAGGACCAGAAGGACAGACTGCTCTGCACGATGCAGCCCTGTCTAGAAATACCAGTAAGTGTTAGTTAGTACTAATAAATTGATCGACTTTCTTATTTTTAGCTGAACATGTTGATAAAATTTTGCGGTGAACAAAACGCATATAAATACTCCACTGATAAGTAAACTTTAAGTAGTCAACAATTGTAGTTTCTGTTACAAAAACGGAAGTTTAATTTCAAAATATGAATAACAGATGAATATAAAAATCCAAAATCAAACTGACATCGATCTAAACGGAAATGAATATGGTATAGATAATTGACCACTACGGCATTGGTTTAGAATTAACGATATTAGTCAAAAAATATGCACTAAATGGGTATTTCCAACGTAAAATGGAGTATGAATAATTATTATTTAAGTATTTGGTATTCAGAGTGGATTACCAAGTGCATAAAAATTTGGGGACATTTCAAAAGAATGGAAAATTTTAGATGTAAAACCATATAGAATATTTGATGAATTCAAACTAAACCAATAAAATTTTAGTATTTGCTATTATTCCGGATTATCTGCATACGTATCCACATCAGCTTTTGTGGATATGGAGTGAACGCTGATACATGTAATTATTCCCACATATAGATAATATCGAGATAATTTGCATATACATATAGAACTAGTGTATTAACAAAAAGATGAAATACATGTGCTTACACATATCGTGTTCGTGTGCTCATTTATCATGCTTTTAGAAGAGCTATGTTAAGTGATAGATGTATTAAAGCACAACACTACACGGCAAGTGTGCTTATATTTGTCGTGTTTATGTGCTCACTTATCATACTTTTAAAAGAGCTATGTTAAGTGATAGACACATTAAACACAACACAACACAGTACATTCAAATACTTAGCTAGCAAAAAGGTCAAAATATATGCAAGTAAAAGTAGATATTTTTAGACACGTTTTGATTCTCTTTGAAAATATTTCGATGAAAAATAATAACTATCTTCAAGTAGACATCTTCAGACTCAGACTTGTATGTTCCGAAATATGACCTAACCCAAACTTGAATGACCCACTAACCTGAATGACACAAAACCCAAGATGACTTGAAGACTAGGCCCTGAAATACTTGTTCCAGAATGATATATATGACCTTAAATTTGTCATTTTTGTATTTTTTTTTTAGTTTGGATCACCTACAACAATTATTGTGTCAATTTTCAAACAACTAAATCACTTATATATCAGACTTCATATTTTATTCAAAAAAAATAATTTGCACGTAGTAGCACTATTTTTCATTGGTTAGTAATTATATGAGGTATAATATAGTTCAATTCTAATTTTTCAAATTCATATAATAAAAATATTGTTGCATTTTATGTCAAATGCCATAAAAATTACTCATGTAATGAATTTAATGTAATTTGAAAATTATTTGTTCACTGATCAAATTTTGATGGACAGAAAATAGTCAAATTTTTCTAAATTAGCGAAAAGTATGAGATAGAGTCATGATTTGCCAATATTTAAATTATCTACTAGTTTAGAAGTTGGATAAATTATCTACTAGTTTAGAAGTTGAGATCCAACTTGCCCACTACTTGAACCTTGAAAAATCAAATTAACTAGAACATGACAAGACTTAACACCGATAACTCAAAAATTAAAAATAATCTAAAGTTTGACGACCTAAAATTCAACCCGACCTAACTTGATACTTGAAAGACCCTAAGACCCGAAGTAACCCAAATTAAGCTGAATGACCCCAAACCTGACCCGACCTAGACTTGAATGACTTCAGAACTGAAATGATCCAAAATTGAATGACCCCAAACCCGATCCGATCAGACCCAAGACTTAAAAAAAACGATGCTACATGATCCAAAATTAGATCCGACATGACCCGTGACCAAAAATCTTTCTCAGTCATTGCCACCTCTAGGTTCGAGCGACACTTCGTTTTGTAAGAGTGTTTGGTATCTTTATTTTGGAAGAAGAAAGTATTGACTCTTCATAGATATTACCAAAAATGATTATATTTTTCATATAATTTTTTGTGGTGATTAAAATTATATTAAGGAAAATAATAATAATACTAATAATTATAATAGCAACATGTTATTATCATCATTATCGCCGTCATCATCATCATCATTAATATGAATATAACATAACCTTATTTTTATATTATGAAATTAAATTATATTAATTAATTTATATATATTAGTATTATTATGATTAATTTTATAAATATCCCAAAATTAAAATGCAAGCAATTATATCAATATAATAAAAATGATAGCATGAAGATAATTGTAATAATTTACTATATTAACATTAATAATAATACCAATAATTAAAATTGATATTTTATCATTTATGACTATATTAACAATATATAGAGCTATAATTTTCTATTATAATGTTGACACTAAAAATATTATTAAAGATATATATAATTATAATAGTAAATAAATATTATTAGTCAATAAATAATATAACCAGAATAATTAAAAAATTGAAGGAAAAAAATAATGACATTTTCACAATATAAAATGGAAGAACTTTTGGTCTTTTTTTCACGTAAGATTTGGAAGAAAATTCTTCCATCTTTTCTTGTCATTCTTCCACTTTATTTTACTTGTGTTTGACAACTTTCTTCCAAAAGAACTCTTCTTCCACCTTATTCCAAAATAAGTTTTAAGTTACCAAATTAACACCTCCTTAGCCAATATGTTTAAGGTATGAGGAAATTTTTTTTGTATAATTAAGTTATTTCATAACGTATTTTTGGTCTCATTAACTTACTGCACTATAGATTACAGAAATTAATTTGTCATTCATGCGTTGCTAGCAGAAATAAAATATATATGTCTTATTCAAAACCATTTTATTCTGTATTAATGGAATTGTATCCGACTCTTCTAGACTATGGGATAGATATATATAATAATTTCAGCAATTTAAAATCATATTATTTTTTAGCATATCATAATTGCATAAATTTTTAACCGACAAACATATTGCCCATATCCTGAATATCAGGTTTCTTGTGATTTAATTGTAACATGCATTAAAAAGATCCCTCACCAAATTTAAAGGTTTAAAAATTTATTTAAAAAATATTGACCATATTCTGATCATGGGAGTGACTACATATAAAATATTATTTGGCATGGTACTTATTTATTAATTGCATGCTTAATTTTGAACTTGTTGCGTATGTCGCTAACTGCATCGGTGTACGTAATTAACTTACGGTGTTGTGATCATACAGTGCCTCTATTCTTGGCCCTCCACACTTCCTTCACTTTTAATGCACACGAGCCTCAGGTCAAGCTTATAGAAAGATTTCTTTTGTCAGTAACTGCGAGGGCAGCAAGGAGACATTGATATTGGAATATGATAAATTTTTCTTTAACTTACAGGTGCAATCAACTTTTTTTTTTTTTGGTGTCCACAAAAACCCACGCCATCATTATTAACTACACAAGCCCATACTGCAATTTTAATAGTGTTTTATAAATTCAAGCATCTCATGCTCATGACCAACTTGCTCCCATGAACTTGAACAGGTTTTGTTGAAATGTTCCTGGAGTGGAAACCAGAACTAGCAAAAGCCATAGATAATTCAGGCTACACTCCACTTCACTATGCAGCATTAAGGAACAATCACGCTGTAGCAAATCTGCTGTTGGAAAAAGATAGAACTTCCGCATATGAGGCCGACTCTTCTGGCTTATATCCTGTGCATGTAGCTGCTAAATTGGGCCATCTGCAAGTGGTAATCGAGCTCTTTAACCAATGTCCTGACTCTGGTGAGTTAGTTGATAGGCAGGGTAGAAACTTTCTTCATCTGGCAGTTAAAGAAAAAAGGGTGGGCATAGTGAAGTGGGTCTGTAAAAAAATTATTGAGTTTGAGAAGGCGATAAGTGCACAAGATAACGAAGGAAACACACCTCTGCATCTCGCTGTAAAAACTAGAGATCCAACTGTTGTTTGTCATCTGCTCTTATGCAGAAGGGCCGCATTAAACTGGGTGAATGAGAATGAGTTGACCCCTCTAGACATTGCATATGAGCAGGCAAAGAATGGATCCTCAGATATTCAGGTACATATTTAACTCTCATTGTCCTCTCAGATTGTTTTTGTTCTTTCTTTTACACTATTTTTCTGAGGAGATCCACATTAAAAGGATGGATACTAGGGTTACAAACGAGTCAAGCTCGAGCGAGCTAAGTCTAACTCAAACTCGGTTTATATTTTTAATGAGCCGAACTGGCTCAGATTGAGTGAGTTTCAAGCTAAAAGTCCTAGCTCACTCATTATCACCTCATTTGTAAAGTGTTGAAATTAATGTTCCGAATTTTAGGACTCCTTTCCCAGAAAAGTATCTCTACAATTATGTTTGATTAATTTATAAAGTAGAAGCAATGAGATGACTCGCTTATTAAATCAAACTAGCATAGAACCGTGCATGCACGGGCAGTGTATATGATTAGAACTATAATGTTCAAATATGTTTAGATAATGTTCATCTCATTAAATGCACTTCATAATAAAATTAATTTAGATATCTAAAGATTTTTTTGTTAGTGTATTGATGTGATTTTGGATACTTAATAGTACATCTAAATATATTACTTAATAAATTGTTCACAACCATAAGCAAACTTATTATTCAAAATTCAACAAACAAAAAAACAAATCAAGTATACATGTCCACATTTTATTTTTCTTAAGCTAGTTTTGCGTACATAATCCCCCTGTGGGATCAATGTCTTTTTCCGTCGTGCAAGGACTTACAATAATATTATATGTAAATATCAGTAAACATTTATTTGAAACAAATATTTGAGAACTTGATAATTTTATTTGTCATCGGATGGAAACCTCTTTGATAGCCAGAAAAGCAGTACATTTAAAAATTACCAATACTGCTCTAATAAGTTCATACCACTCCTACCCAAATTACAGTAAGCTTAGTAACAACTAAATGTTTAACCCAATTAAAAACAAAGATAATTATATATAATTTAAATCTTAAAACTGTCATTTCTTTATCTTTTGATGCTTTAAAAGTGTAAGTGCAATTACATGACATGAAAGCTCGGTTTGCAATTGCATCTTACAACATAAAATATCATACAAATAGTGCATATATTAATGGATATTGCAAGCATTCCTTCAATAATGACTTCATTACATGCATGAGCTAGTATTTGAAATTTCTGCAAATGACTTTGTGCCTTTGTGGAGTCAGTTTCTCATTTAGGGAAAGCCCACTTCATCAGGGGATTCGAAATAAAAGTCAAAAAAAGTAACATTTTAGAAAACTACAATCTGGATATTAGGACTACAAACCATATAGAAATATTCAATCCAAAAATCAGATAAAAAGGAAGGATCTAGACTGTAAGTTTGTAATTGAGGTAAAAGAAATAGGGAGCTGATATACATATACTATAATCGATACCGACTTTATTATTCAGACTAAATGAGTTATTATTTATATTAATGACTTTATTATGCAACTTATTTGTAAAATATTTTTATTATTCAACTTAAGTGAGTTATTATTCATATTAGTAGTATTTGAGTTGAATAATAAAAATACTATCAAAAATAAATTTCATAATAAAATAGTTAATATGAATAATAATTCATGTAATACGAATAACAAAGTCGGTATCGATTTTGATATCTCCCAAATATTTTCCAAAGAAACATGATAATTAGAATGAAAACTAAATCTAACAAATTAAATAAAGCACTCCTAAAAGTTGGATTATTAACCCCAATAATCCTTTTACTTAAACGTAAACAATCTAAAAAATTGAAATAGTATAAAAAAATAATTCAAACCGAAACTCATCGTACCTGATGTGGTGGTAAGATATGCCTCAGCCAAAAACTAAATCACATATCATTCAATATAAAACAGATCATTTGACAACAATGAAAAGAAAATTATTATCAGACAAAAGAAAAGAAAAGGGAAAGAGACATACCTGAGCATGAGGAAATTATTGGCAGTAGCCCTTAAGAGAAATTACCAATTCTATTTGAATAGCGCTCAGTTATGATCCCAGCATAGGATTTATTTTGCTTCACATGCTCATCAATCACTTCAAAAACAAATCCAATCAAATTCGAATAAGCTCTGGCAACTCTAAACCTAAAATTACTTTGGGAAGAACATTCAGAATTATACGATGCAAAGCTACATAAATTAAGTTCAGAACAAAATTAAGAAATTTTAAATTAGAATATTCTATAAGTAAACAATTTTAGTGGAATTATCTTGTCAGATCATATAATTTGAGAAGTTAGATAAATTAAGGATTAACAAACTCTCGATCACTTGCATTTATCATTTATTAAACAACAATTTTCCTTGATTTGCCACAATCAATATCAGATTATACCATCTAGTATGAACATTTCATGGAGAAATACACATGTCGAAATCATTATAATCAGATATTTGACTGGTTGTTACAGGCTAGAATAACATTTAGAGACCCTCATGATTTAGATTACATGGTTATAGGTTTTGTTGATGCAAAATATTGTTAAGAATTCTTAGTTACACATTTATCAGTTAACAGAGTTTTACTTTTCCATAGCAAAGACTTAATTTCATATTTCCAATAAAGAAATAAATACAATGCTAAAAGTATATCCTACAACGGAAATAGAAGAGATATAAATGAATTTACTATAAAACAATTTTCTCATTCTAGCAAATTGTCACTTTGGTGAACTGTTGTGTACTGACGACACAGTAAGGTTTAATTGCGCCAACTATATCCCAAACTGTGCAACTTAGGTGTATTTGAAGTCCGAATTATTTGTATAAAAGTCCCACTGGAGTTCAATGTCATTAGTATAACGAAAAACAATAAATTTTAATGTCAACCTTTGTATAGTATGAATACGAGTGCGGGTGACACGAAATGACATAACATGGCACGACATTTTTGAAAAGATGCAGACACGATGCGTTCTTGTACATGGTCTCAGCTGGTAAGTATCTAGGCGTATTATTAGCAAGACCCAAGTTCGAATCACGGGGTCTAGGGGTACCAATTTTGCTTTATGCAATATTTAAAACAGTCAAGCTATATATACTCACAGTCTCCCCAGACGGCTGCACATGCATCTTTAGCCATCTCAGACACGTATCCATGGCGTGTCCAAGTTGTGTCAACCGAGTGTCAATGTTTTGACCGTGTCAAAAATAATTGTTGATTGTGTCCAACGTGTGTCATAGTGTGTCGTGCACATGTCTGTGTCAAACATGAGTACCTCTTATTTCTAAAAGTGTTTGTACTATTATCCCGTCTAGTCAAAATTTATTTATTATAACTAACTTTCTTAAGTTCCTTAAATTTAGTTCAATCAATACAAAATATTAGTACTTCGATATGAAAATATTAATACTTCTATGTAAAAATATTAATACTCCAATTTGAACAATTAATATTTTTATGATCAATAGCGTCTATTTCGCTACTAACACTATCATGAGGCATTATTAATACTATTTTGATGTAATATATATTAATATTATATGTTTCTTGTCTATTATTTTGTTTCTTTCGGAAAAATAAGTATTTCAAAGAGTATATATAAGTCCACTGTATTTACTTGTTAGGTATTAGTACTAATAGTATAAAATATTAATACTTCTCAACAAAAATGAATAAAAGAATGTTAAATAGTGTCTATTTTACTTTAATACTTTCAAGTTCAATGATGTATATTTCACAATTAACACTGTCATGAAATAGTATTAACATTGTCTTGATGCAGTATTAATATGGGAGGGGATCTCTTGACAATAAATATTTTGATAACTTTGACAATCATTTTTCAAATAATTTCAAAATAAATCTTAAATAAATCTTAAAAATAGAAAAAAATTTACAAACATATTTTATAACTTATAGATAGATTATTTTTTAATTTTCATATAATTTAAGGATCATTTGATATATTCCATCATTTGTATTAAATTTTAAACCGTTAAAGTTTCATATAATTATGATGGAGCATCAAATGACTCTTAAAATGCATGACATTTGAAACATAATCAATCTATAAGTTAGAAAATATGTTTTGTAAAATTTTTCTATTCTTAAGATTTTTTTTAAGATTTATTTTGAAATTATTCAAAAAATGATTGCCAAGATTGTCAAAATATTTATTGTCAAGAGATCCCTTCCCAATTAATATATACTACATGTTTCTTATCTATTATTTTGTCTCTTTTGGAAGAAGAATATGTGTTTTTCTATAAATATTTTTTCGAATAGTATAGATAAGTCCATTGTATTTATTTGGTAAACATTAATACTGATAGCAGAAAATATTAATACTTATTTTTTAACAAAATTGCAAACAAAAATGTCAAATAGTGTCTATTTCAATATTATTACTTTCAAGATCAATAAGGCATATTTCATTATTAATATTGTCTTGATATAATATTAATACTATTTTGATACAATATTAATACTAACTCACGATAGTAATAGACAAGAAACAGGGTAGTATTAATTAATATTGAAATAAGACAGTGTTAATATTATATCACGACAGAATTAATAATAAAATAAGCATTATTAACATCAGAAAATATGAACACTTCTTAACAAAAATGAAAAAAAAAATGTCAAATTGTGCCTATTTCACTAGTAGTATTTTCTTGATAAAAAATGTCTATTTCACTATTTGTTAAGTACATATTAGTAGTAATATCAGATGTTATAATACTTGCTTCATAAAGCACAAAAAAGGATGTTTAATATTGCATATTGAATACTTACATTAGACAATATTAAGACTTTTCATAGTATGTATATATATTATTTGTAAAAAGTATTAATAATTGGATCGTACATAAGTCGCTGTTTCAGAGAGGATGCTGAAGTGTTCTGAAAAATATGATCGCTAAAAGTATTAAGGCTTTTTATATGTAAGTATATATACTACTTATAGAATGTGTAAATAGTTAGATTGGTAATTAAGTCCTTGCTTCAGACTAGGTGCTGAAGCGCTCTAAAAAATATAATCACTGAAAATATTAAGATTTATTATGTGTAAGTGTATATAGTACTGATAAAAAGTATTTATGGTTAGATTGCAAATATTTTGAAGCGTTCTGAAGAACATAGGTGATCAAGCATACTTAATAATGAGAGCCCGTCAAACTTGAGAAATATAATCGGAAGACTTGTATTGGAGGACAATTATCTATTTCCTTAAAAATAATAACATAACAATGCTAATTCGGAGGTTTTAAAGGCACAATTTTGAACAATACCTTATCCGTAGAGTGTGATTGACTTGATTCACTAATATACGATAGGCATCGCTCATTATGGTACCAAGCAAATCTCTAATTAAAAAGAAAATGGGCTTGAATAGAAAAATAGAAACAGAAATGAATTCCATTGAGGAAAGAGGAGAAGAAGGTGCATCCATTCTTCTAGGGAAATCCTCAGCTTCTTTCCACAGCACACCTAATGGATTGTACACAAATGGTTACATGCATGACCGCTCCATCAAATCGAATAGCGGGGGGTCGAAGGTGCTCGCCGGATTCCACGCTGACTATTGATTGGTCATTCATACCCTCATTAAGTTTATTTTGATCCAAACCCACGCTAAAGAGTTTTTAGAAAGTAATTCTGAGATCGAAAAGGCATGCGCGCTAAAGCTGACGATTGGGAGGTTTGAGCATCTATTAAGAAGAAATATGAGGGAAGTGGCGAATTTGGAAGCGACGCAATTTATTTTTGTCGTATGTTCAGTCAATAGTAGAAGAGACTTCATCACAACCGTTTGATGCTTTCATCCAACGGTTACTAAAAAAAAGAGCGACGTGGCTGTTTAAAATTGCAACTTGTATCAAGCATATAAACCTTTTGTTTCTTCACTGCAGGGTCTTCGTTTTTTCTCTTTCGCAACATCTAGTGTTGTGTTCCAAGCGATCAGATCTGAACCGTCAAATCTTTATATCAAACGATTCATATGAAATGATGATGTGGCTGTATAATATCGCTTCTTTATCAAGCATTTTTGTATACTATAGATAAATGGTATTGAATTCTCCAGTAAACAAACGGTTTTATAATTGAATTTTGTCAGATAAAAAATGTTCCCTGGCGGGTTTTTAACAAAAGCAAATTATATTGACCGGGTCAAATTAAGCCATAATATATTGATGATGAAATTAGTGGTGATTATACAGTCATTAAACTAATTAATGCAACAAATAATTTTAATATCAATTAATATTATTAGTACTAAGATCTCAAAAAAAATAATATTTAATAATCCGTTTATCAATTTTTTAACAATAAATATATATCGTATAGTATAAGTACCTAGTTCAAAAGTATAAATAGCCAATTGGTAGGAGCGTTTGAACATGTGGATTACAACGTAACGCATTGGAATGGCGTGTTTTTTCTGTTTTTAGAATTGAAAGACCACTATTTTTTACTCTAAAAGTCTAAATGGTAAAAAAGTTACAGGATCGATTTAAAGGATGTTGTTAGACGCTTTCTTATATTAATTACCAAAATAAAATTTAAATCATGACAACTGATTATCCTTCAGCATTGAAAGAATTAAAAGTTGTTTCTTTTTTTTTTGTTGACGATCACTTGACAATGATTATTATGACAATCTTGTTAATGAGTTTTTTAAATAAATTTGAAAAATTTAAAATAGAAAAAAAATTTTAGACATATTCTTAAACAGATAGATTGATAGTATTTTAAATTTCATGCATTTTAAATGACAATTAATATTTCATCAAAAATCATTAAATTTAGATCACATAAAATTTCGTACAATTTTAATAGTCTTTAATGAAATATCAAATAATACTTACATTATATAAAATCTGAAATATAAACAATATATAAGAGTTACGAATATGTGAACCACATTTCTAACACAAATGATCATGGGTTTCCTCTCTGTATAAAGAGATGCATGTCAATTCTCACGAAAGATATTTGAAAATAATAAATGTCAGGTTTAATAAAAGTCCCTATTTCAAAAAAGATGAGGGATCTAATACCCATGGTCATTAGTGTCACATCAATAACCATGAAATTAAATTTCAAATAACTAGTTGTTAAAATCTTAAATAACAAAACTAATTAATTAAAAAATTTGTATATATCATGCTATATAGGTACACAAAAAATTACACTATTTCAATTTTATTTTGATATGCATTATGCACTAACAAAAATCAACGGACCAATTTTAGTTATTTAATTCACTCTCTAAATAACCATCGAAATAAAGTTAAAATTCAATATTTTTTTATATACATGTTACTAAGATGTATTAAAATATATCTAACGATTTACATATATTAATTAAAATATAAATGATAAAATAAGTATCATTGACATCAATGACTACGGTTATTAGATTCCTCCTTTTCAAAAAACAATTTCAAAAATATGTCTACAAAAAATTAATATTTAATTTTTTAAAATTTTATTTGAAAATATATTGTTAAGATTGTCAAAATAACTATTTTAACCTCTCTTTTAACACACTTTACTTTTGTTTTTTTCCTTTTTAGAAACCCGACTATGTTATATACAGAATTCTTTATGAGATTGGATGTTCCCTTCATAAATATAGTCGGACCGTTCATCTGGAACTAGAAGATGACCAGCAACAGGACGAAAAAAAGGAACAGAAAGAAACGGAGAGCTATGAGAGCATGGCCAAAAACTTGTCAGTTGGTTCTGTATTGATTGCTTCAGCAGCATTTGCAGCAGCCTTCACTGTTTATGGTCTCTACATAAACAAAAAAGACTTGAACGACAATCTTCATGGGAAACTGAGTTTCCAGATATTTTTTATCCTGGATGCTTTCGCGTTCTTTTGCTCCATAATCGCGACAGGCTTACTTGTCGAAGTTGCCTCAACCTCTCTACCTCTTGGGTACCGAAAGAGATACTTCTTACTTTGTACAGTATTGGTCATGATCGCAGCAAAGTGTTTCATCATGGCATTTGCGGCTGCTGCTTATCTCATACTGAATCCTGTCCGCAGGTGGCTTGCTATTACAGTCTATGTTATGGGTGCAATTGCGTCTATTTTAATCCTGAGCCGCCCCCATTATGCGTCAAACCTGTTGGTCTCGAGGACAATTATCAGGTACAGATGGCAGAAATTATTTAGGATTTTCGGCATGTCCCAATGGTATCCACTTGTCAACACTCTCTCCTATCTTTTTGTGCTGTATTACATTCTGTCTGCCAGCATCCATCCAGGTTGGAAGTCAAACTCGCATCGCAACAAGACTACTTGGTCAGATCTAATTTTGGCTCTCATGATCTGCCATCTGGGGAATCTGTTCTTTTTGTTTTATATTTCAGAACCGGTGCCACGATTGCCAAATGCTAGACGCTTTTAGTTTTGTACTTAGATATAAATATTTCTTTATTTTTTTATCCAATTATTTTGCAACAACATGTAACTGACCAATATATTTTCAAAATCTATCCGGTACTATAGTGAGTATAAAATAATACATCTATAATATGGCTAGATGCAAAGCCTCACGTCACTTTGTTTCCTTACTGTTGTTCATTCTTTTTTTTAAATCAAAATGATGCAATTGGTTGATACTTGATAGTGAAAGTTGTGAAGTTGGGTTAGCGAAGTATTTTTTTCCCTATTATATAGTATTCTTCTTTGCAATAACGAAGGTTTTCAATAAAACTACATATATATTTGTCATTGACTGGAAATTACAAAAACGAATAACGTAAAAATTATCCGTAAAATATATATATAATCAATATAAAATTATATAAAAAACTAACAATATTTCAGAAATAATTAATTATTGCTCTTACCTAGAGGAGGACTGAATGACTAGAAACCCCTAAAAATAATTTGTCAGTGTTAATGTACTCATTTGTTTTTGTAATTGATTAATTGACTTAGTTGCTTGTACTCATCGAGATCGTCAATATACTACTTTTTTATCTAATGTACTCTATCCAGTATTTTTAAATGCGATCGTAAGTATCGCTAATGCATACGCAGTAGCAAATCCGCACTAGAAACTCCATGCGGTTGACATTATACGAATCCATCTTTGTGCCCCATATGTGTACAACATTAATAGCTATGTAACCCATGTGATGCATGACAGTGCCGTGAAAGATCGGCAGAAACCGCTTAACAGCCCATGCAGAGCAAAACTCGCGTTAAAATTTGCAAATAGGCAAATTCCAACTCGCGCCCTGTAGCGATATGTCCAAGCACAACACCATTGGGCTAAATGTGCACTTGGGATGAATACTACTTGTAGTGATAATATTCAATTCTAAATAAATAATATATGAAACTTTAAACCTTTATAAATGAACCACATATATAACTCAACATAGAAATCTGCATATGCGGCCATATAATACATATGTGATATACAGTAATCATCCGTATATACATTTTTATCAGTGGATAATTGGTCCACCGACTTTAAAAAAAGAACGAAAAGAACTACTAAACGATACAACAACTTACTAAAAAGTTTTGCGCTTTGTGCATCAAGTCCTCAACTTGAGAAGTTATGTGATAATATTAGATGGAGAAAGGAGGCAAAATAAATGTTTAATTTATTGTTATTTTGTAATTTACATTTGACGCAGCAAGTAGCTAGTTCTAACTTCTAACGTAAGTAGTGTATTAATAAAAGTACATGACATGTGAACACGATAAGGATTGTATGTGTTCAGACATATCAAAATATGGGACATGTGTTTGGATATGTTGTATTTCACGTGCCATGTGCTATGTTATTACAAGTATCGTGTTTGACAGTAAACACACTACGCATGGCACGGCATGATATATTTAAGTACCTAGCTGGCACGTCTTGGCACATCTAAAATATGTCTATAAAATTTTTAAAAATATTATTATTATGTGTTTTTAATAGCTGTTACAAACACATTTTAAAAAATATATTATTAAAAAAATTTCCTATTCTGTGAAATTTTTCCTTTTTCTGATTTTTTTATTTTTTTCCGAATTTTAAATTTTTTTAACAATTAAAAATAGAAACTTAATTAAAAAATTAAAATACGTCTAAACACATGTAAGTATGTGTAGGAATGGTGTGCCAAGACATGTTGTGCTTTTAGAAATGTTGTTTTTAGCATTATTGAAAAAAATACGGTATGGCACGACACGCGTTAATATTTATACGCGCCTACATGACACAACACGTCCAACTAGCACGTACGTACCTAGCGCGTGTAGGCAAGGCACGGCACGTTTATATATCACTAAACATAACACACACACAATAGAAAAAATAAATAATTTTGATTTCAAAGATAATCAAAACATACATCGCACATGTCATAAAAAAGAAGCTGTCTCAACTCAAGATGAAGAGAAAAATACATAACTACATCAAATAAATAAAATACAACTAAAAATGTAGAAAATAAGAAATTTTAATAGGAAATTTTAATGGTCAAACAAATTCTTTTTGGTCTGAAAATGGTTGTTATCGGTTGCGCCTGTTCACAAAATATAGATCCTTTTACAAGTTTTTTTTTTGGAATAAAGTAATAATATTGAATCATATTTTTCTCATCAAAACTTGCGCATTTTTAAAGTCCAAAAGTTCATTTACATTTTTCTCTTTTTTTTAACTAGATTTCATATCGACCCGACCCAAAATCTTTAACAGCTTGCTCTGCAATAACATTGACAACAAAGTAATTGAGTACATTGTCAATTGATCGTTATTTTTCCGAAATTAAATTAATGTATATGATACTTAATTGTCTCTTTCTTCAATGCCACTCTCTAAGAATAAGTTAAAATTAACCTACAAACTTTCTTTTAAAAAATTGTTTAATATGATTCCCCATTTTTAGAAGTGATAGATTGAAAATAAAAATATGTTATAAAACCAGGAATTTGCATATTCATGGGTTCGTGGCTCTCTTGATTCAATATGTTTTGTAGATTGGAACCATTTTGTAAGGAGAGATGAAGAAGAAAGGAGAAAAATGAAAAAAGTGATTGGTCCATGCTTGAAGCATTTGTTTTACAAATTTTGAAATGAATCTGATCATAGAGTTTTGAATAGTTGTTTTCTTTCTTCTCTTACTGTTTAGAATTTAAGTAGCTCTGTTGTTGTGGTAGGATTGCTTTAGTGGATGTTATTAATTTTTAGGAGGTTGCAGAAAATAAAAAGAGTTCCTTCTTGAGACAAGAATTGGATCGCATCTGGTGAGCTCTTGGATGTGAAGGTGAAAATTGGTGGTCGGGTCTGAGCGAAACACTGCTGGATTGTCTAATTGTCTTGCACATATATTTGTGGGTTCAGAGTTATCGGGTATGTGTAAGCTTGAGAAGGATTCGAACTAAGACTTGTTTTCCTTTCAGGCCCAGACCCATTAAGGCTTTGCAGATTGCAGCGTGTATGTGACTGAGGTCACTTCACTTCTGTTGGAAACCGGGTCTGGGTTTCTCAAACGGGTTCCACACCATTCCATCCACCATCTTCAACTCCCTTCTCTCCTTCGTCGCTCTTGCTTGCTCTTTTTCGCAATCTCATCTCCCCAAAACGTGAGATTGTAAGTCCTCCTTCGTGTGGATTGCCTCCGGATGAGATCTCCGGTTGCTGGTGCTTTGTCAGATTGTATGAATCTGGTACGTCATCACTGGTTTAGTGCTTTTGTTTCAGCTGATGGTTTTCTCCTATTGAAAATAAAAATCATTGTTGGACTGATTAATTGAAGTGGTACATTGCTTTCACATAACGAAAGCATCAACCTGCCCCTTTGTTTTATTTAATGTGTTCTTGTTGAAACACAACATGTTAAAGGTTAATTCAAAAGTAGATTAAGATCTGTTTTAGACGTATAATATTAGTTTCTGTTATAATTAGTTTTGTTGTAGCAGAAATATAAGTGGGTAGTTATTTAATATTAGTGGAGATTATACTTAGCATTTTATTTGTAACAGTACCTAAAAATAGTAGAGCTGCTAGTTAATTTAGGGAGTCAAAAGTTCTAAATTTAGGTAGGTAGTTTTGAATATGTGAGGCTATATAATGAGCATTTGTAATTATATTTAGTCACAGAATGAAAGTTAATTAAAAACTCTACTGCTGAGAAATTCTTTCTGACACCTCTTCTTCTTCTTTACTATCTGTCTTCTCTGTTAGGTTAGCAAATTATATTTTTTTTTATTTCCGACATTTGGTATCAGAGCCTTAAAGGGCGTAATCCAAAGAGTAGAAGTAAATCTCCCATTGAAGAAGCATCGAAGCGATGTCTTCAGGCGCAAACATGACGCAATTCGCCGCTCCTATGCTTACCGGTAACAACTACGGCATATGAAAAGTGAAGATGGAGACTCTACTACTCTCACAAGATTTGTGGGATATTGTTGAAGATGGATATACCACGTATGCAGCCGAACAACAACTAACAGAAGAAGAAACAAAGAAATTGAAGAAAGACAAGATGAAAGATGCACGAGCGCTATTCCTTATTTATCAAGGGGTAACATAAAATATTTTCTCACGCATCATCAACGCAACCAAATCAAAGGATGCTTGGGACATGTTGCAACAGGAGTTCAAAGGATCGGCTAAGGTGCAAGCTGTCAAATTACAAACCTTACGTAGGCAGTACCAAAACATGCAAATGAAAGATTCCGAGAAGGTAAAAGAGTATTTTTCACAAGTTATGGATTTAGTTAATCAAATGCGTTCGCTTGGTGATAAAAATATTACCGAACAAAAACTTATAGAAAAAATGTTGATTAGCCTTCCTGAGAGTTTTGACTCTATAATTACCGCTATAGAGGAGTCCAAAGACCTTACGACCTTACCCATATAACAGTTGATTAGTTCTCTTGAAGCACATGAAGAGAGGAAATTGCAAAGAAACATGTCTAATGAAAATGCCTTCAAGGCAAGTTCAGATTTCAAATCTGAAATTTTTTGAAAAAAAGAAAGACAGAAAAAACCGAGATAGATGGTAATGCCGAACTTAGTAAGGCCAACTGGTGGTGTGAAATCTGTAAGAAGGATAGCCACGACACAAAATATTGTTGGTCTACCAAATAATGCAACAAATGCAAAAAGAAAGGCCATATATCTCGGATCTGTAGAACAAAAAGTTTTCAACAAACTAACCAAGCCATAAATCAAGCACAACCACTTCCTGTACAAGTCAACTTCACAGAACAGAGGGGAAAATTCAGAAACCATCTTCTATGCATATCACTCTGTAAATAAAAAAAGAGGCGATGTATGGTATTTAGACAGCGGATGTACAAATTATATGACCGACAACCATCAGATCTTTCATGAAATCAACACCTCATTTGAAACCAATGTTCGAATGGGAAATGGTGCGTTGGTTCAAGCCAAAAGCAAGGGCAACATCGTAATACACACTAAGATGGGTTCAAGGTTCATAAGGGACGTGCTACTAGTACCAGATTTGAAGCAAAATCTTCTCAGCGTGGGGCAACTTGTTCAAAACGGTTATGCAGTACATTTTAAGAAGTATGGCTGCAAGATAATTGATCGACATGGCCAAGTGCTAGCGAGTATTGGGATGGAAGACAACAGAAACTTCGTGTTACAATTGAAGCACACTCCACATCTGGTTCTTCAAACCAAAATTGTTGATGAGTCAGTTCTTTGGCACAAAAGGTTCGGTCATCTCAACTATAGAGCACTCAAACTGCTACAAGAAAAAGAGATGGTGCAAGTACTACCTGAGATCAACTCAAACTGTCAAACCTGTGAAGGATGCATTCAAGGCTAGCAACACCGAAAATCTTTTCCCAAAAAAGGTGCATGGAGGGCAAGTTCACCATTGGAGTTAATTCACACCGATATCTGTGGCAAAATGCAAACACCATCAGAAGGACAAAATTGATATTTTCTTATCTTTGTGGATGATTTTACAAGAATGATTTCAGTTTATTTTCTCAAATAAAAGTCACAAGCACTTGAAGTATTCAAAAAGTTTAAAGCCCTAGTTGAGAACCAAAGTAATTTCAAAATCAAGGTGTTAAGAAGTGACAGAGGTGGAGAATATACATCCAACCAATTTGTTAAATTCTGTGAATATCATGGAATTAAAAGACAACTCACAACTGGCTATACGCCTCAACAAAATGGTGTTGCAGAACGAAAAAATCATACCATAGTAGAAATGGCAAGAGTCATGCTCAAAGACAAGGATATACCAATAAAATTATGGGCAGAAGCAGTCTTTTTGGCTGTTTATATCCAGAATAGAAGTCCTACAATAGCTGTGCCAAATAAAACTCCAATTGAAGCATGGAGTGGAACAACTCCAAATATTAGCCATTTGAAAATTTTTGATTCAGTATGCTATGCACATGTGCCAAAGGAAAATAGATCTAAACTTGATGATAAAAGTGAACGCTGTATTTTTATGGGATATATGGATGGCACCAAAGGGTATAGACTATATAACCTTGAGAAGAAAAAATTGGTTGTTAGTAGAGATGTTATCTTTGATGAGAAAGAAGTTCATAATTGAGAAAATAATCAAGTACCATTATGTCAACAAACACCAATCATCATATTTTGAAACCAAGATGTCCAAGGCATTCCAAATATAGCCACTCTAAGTCAAACACCGCAAACAACACCTAGCCGAGACCCAAGCAGCAGTTCAGCTGTGGAACCTAGTGACAATTCGCAATCAGATGCCTCTAATTAACAATCAATTGGCTCTAATTCACAACATCTTGATGTTTCAACAGAAGCTCCTCCGAGAAGAGTTAGAACCTTCATTGAAACTTATGAAAGGATGGAAAGATGTAATTTTTCAGTGGTTGAACCACAATCGTTTGAGCAAGCCCACCAACAAAAAAATTAAAGAGAAGCCATGGAGCAAGAAATTAGAATGATTGAGAAAAATAATACATTGGAGTTAGTGGACAGACCAACCGATAGAAGTGTAATTGGTGTTAAATGGATCTATAAGACCAAGTTGAATCCAGATGGTTCAGTTCAAAAGTTTAAGGCAAGACTCGTTGCAAAGGGGTTCAAACAAAAATCTGGAATCGACTACTTTGAGACATACGCACCAGTTGCACGTTTAGAAACAATTCGTAAGATCATAGCCCTAGTTGCACAGCAAAGGTGGCACATTTTTCAACTTGATGTCAAATCAGCGTTTTTAAATGGAGAACTTGACAAAGAAATTTTTGTGGAGCAACCCAAAGGATTTTTGGCTCAAATGGAGATAACAAAGTCTACAAATTGAAGAAGGCGCTCTATGGACTGAAACAGGCTCCAAGAGCGTGGTACAGTCAAATTGACAAATATTTTCTGCAAAATAAATTTGAGAAGAGCAAGTCAGAATCAACTCTCAATGTGAAGAAAAGAGGTGCTCACATTTTAATCATTGCTCTATATGTTGATGATTTGATCTACACAGGCAACAACGAAGCAATGATGTAAATGTTTAAAGAAGATATGATGAACACCTATGACATGAGTGACCTCGAATTGATGAAATACTTCTTAGGTATAGAAATGGTTCAAGTTGAAGAAGGGATATTCATATCTCAGAAGAAATATGCGGAAAGCATATTGAAAAAGAATAGGATGCAAGATTGCAAGAGTGTCACAACACCACTTGTTCCAAATGAAAATTTCAAGAAGGAAGATGGCTCGGCAAAAGCAAATTTAACTGAATTTCGCAGTTTAGTGGGAAGTTTATTGTACTTGACTGCAACAAGACCGGACATCATGTTCAGCTCAAGCCTTTTATCAAGGTATATGGATTGTCCTACTGAAAAGCATTTTACAGCGGTAAAACATGTTTTCAGGTACATCAAAGGCACTATTGCATATGGCGTATGGTACAAACCTGTCAACAACTCAAAGCTGATCGGTTACACTGATAGCGACTGGGCGGGATGTCAAGACGACATGAAGAGTACTTCAGGCTATGCATTCTCACTTGGATCGGGTATTTGCTCATGGTCATCCAAGAAACAGACGGTGGTCGCCTTGTCATCTGCCGAGGCAGAATACGTTGCAGCAGCAAAAGCCGTTGCACAGGCCATTTGGCTCAAAAGAATACTGGAGGATGTCAATAGCAAAATGGAGGAACCAGTCATTATCTACAGTGACAACAAATCTGCCATAGCAATTAGCGAGAATCCAATCAGCCCTGACAGAACCAAGCACATTGCCATCAAGTATCACTACACTAAAGATGAAGTCGAGAAACAAGAAGTGCAGCTGAAGTTTTGTCGAACTTACGAATAGTTTGCAGACATCTTTACGAAGGTGCTAACAAAGGAGAAGTTTGAGCTCAACAGGAAACACATAGGTGTATCCCAGATGTAATCGTTTTACCGTTGATGGAAAGTGTTGAAACACAACCTGTTGAAGGTTAATTCAAAATTAGATTAGGATGTGTTTGAGACGGGTAATATTAGTTTCTGTTATAATTAGTTTTGTTATACTAGAAATATAAGTGGGTAGTTATTTAATATTAGTGGGGATTATACTTAGCATTTTATTTGTAACAGTAGCGAAAAATAACAGAGCTGCTGGTTCATTTAGAGAGTCAAAAATTCTAAATTTAGGTAGGTAGTTTTGGAGTCAAAAGTTCTAAATTTAGGTAGGTAGTTTTGAATATGTGAGGCTATATAATGAGCATTTATAATTGTATTTAGTCACAGCATGAAAATTAATTAAAAATTCTGCTGCTGAGAAATTCTTTCTGACATCTTTTCTTCTTCTTTACGATCTGTCTTCTCTGCTAGGTTAGCCAATTATATTTTTTTTATTTCCGACAGTTCTGTCAGTCAATACTTGGCAGCGGCCATAAGAAAATAAAAAACTAAGCAACTACCAAACTATCTATTAGAAACATATAATAAAGCTGTACTTTCTGCGTTAACTCACACTTAAGAACCTATTACATCAGTCCACTCTGGGCATTTCGCCATTTACTCTTTCCATTTCAGTTTATTATACTTAAATTCTATTAAATTTCAAAAAGATTTTGACAACTGTTCTGATTTTTTTTCATTCAATTCCATCCAATTCCATGATACCAAACAGCACAATAGATCCTAAACTGTATAAAGCAGCAAGGAAAGGGGACTATACTCCTTGAAGAGCTTCTCCAACCCGAATTCCTTAATAGCCAGCAACAAGGTCAAGTAGCGATCAATATCACAAATGGTTTTCCTTCTGAGCCCATTAGAGGCAGCTGCCTCTCAGGAGTCGCCTTCTCTGGTGACACTGCCCTCCGAAGTGCTGCTCGTTTTAGGCATATCAAGGTGGCCAGGAAGATTTGCCAAGTAAATATATCTCTCTTGTCAAGGGCCAACAATAAGTTGGAGACTCCTCTGCATTATGCTGCTCAAGCTGGCAAGCTTGAGTTGGTCGACCTCTTCATCCAACTAGCCTGTGAAGAGGGTGGTGACCTCATTTTGCGTGAATGGTTGCGAAAGAGGAATCAAGATGGAGAGACTACATTATATCCACTACTAAAAAAATAATTTAATTCGAGGGTAAAAAAAAGGTCAAAAACGAGAGTAAGTCGACGTATATAGACATATACGTGGGCGTACCCACGCTTCAGCACCGACGAAGTAGGTCTCCACGAAAATACCCTTTATATTTATGGGGCCGACGAATATAGTGTACTTCGTGCATGATCTCACATTAGGTTTGTGGACTTTTGCACGTTTAATTGTTGTTCTAGTCAGCAAACTCTAGCATCATTTTCATGGGTAAAGAGGAAATACTTTCGTGGGTATTATTTCGTAAGCCATTTTATCTCGTGATTGTATTTTTACTGCACTAGTATTTACATGTGTAGACTGACAATTTTTCTTTATTTTTAAAAATAGGATCATTGCACCGTCCACAATCATTATTAATCAACTCTATACCCATATGTCTCCACATCCAGAAGAAGTAAATTCCACGATTAACAACCAACAAAAAATTAGAAAGCAGTATATCACATACATATTAAAGTAAAATATCAAATTCATAATTAAGTCATTTGCATTATATATTAAATTAAAACAAATTAGTCCCTACTAAGGGATCGAAATAATAACCAAAATATCACATACCAATTCACAAAAAGTATCCTCCCAACTTTGATTTCCCAAAATTATCCTCTAAACAAAAAATAATAATAAAAAAATGCAAGTTTTATTCACTTTTATCATCTATTCCTCATGAAGGAAAAGTAGCTATGTACCACTCTCAAAATATAATATTGAAATCGTAGTCGGTACTAGTAAATCATTGTGTGAGGCCTAACTAGACGTTTGCATAGTTGTTTTCAATTACCTCATGGTCTTGACCTTCTTGTGTGCTGTCTTGTGATTGTAGCAAATTGAAAGCTGTCCCTATGTTCTAAACTGGCAAAAGTCATTTATTAGTCTCTTATAAGCATAAGTTGAACATAGAAAATTTACTAATATGACCTCTAAAGTTCCCTCACTTGGACCAACAGAAGCAGAGCTTCTAATAGGCTCTAGTGGTCAATTACCCATAAAATAAGATATAAAATTAGATTAACAATATGATTCAATTATCCATAAAATTGATGAAATTCTTTGACCCCCCCAAGTGATTCTGTCCAATACAAACTTAGTGTACTCGATCTTTTTCTTGAACAATCTAAAATAAAAAAGGAATTGACAAATCAATCACCATCATGCATTGAAACTGTTGGTTTATGCACATTAATATGGATGAAGCAACAACAAAATAACTAAAATTGGATAAAGATAATAAATAACGAAACAAAAATGACAAAATCATAACAAGCAAATAGTTGAGACAGACTTTTATTCTCTATGAAATCAACAAGGCTCTAGATCTAGAACCTCACCAGAAATTTTATTTCAAGTGAACCTCATTCATCACCTACAGTTTCATGTGATTCATTAGCGAGAAAATGTAAGGGAAGAAAGAACGAGAGAGAGAGAGAGAGAGAGAGAGAGAGAGAGAGAGAGATCAGAAAACACACCTTCCTGAACTGCATCTTAATTTGATGAAAACATGTTTGAATACTTGATCAAGGAAAAATACAGGCCTTAAGAAAATGTACTTCAGATTTGCCTCAGCTGAATAACAGAATTGTAATAACCTAATAAAATATTGAAAATAAGGCAGCATCTTGATAAGTGTTAGGTCCCAATTTATCAAACCAAATCCGGTTTTCTTCAGCCGGACAACAAACCTATTATATACCAATTCAAATCAGAAAAATAACATCCAAAAGTGGACCTATATAGCAAACTGATCTATCATTATCGGTACACACAATATCATATTTAACAATAGAAATCGTTACATAACTCTAGAAGGAATTATATCAAATACCTTCTAGGCACAGCTCTGACAACCAAAAGAATCTATCGGCCACATCAACTGACCAATCTATCAGGAACACTCTTATATCAGCCATTATTTCTACTTGAGTGGTTTCAAAATAGTTTGGTAATGGTCACCTCGTTGGCTCCACCTAGAAGGAAAAAGAAAAAAAAATGAAATTTCTGTCATAATTCAGAGTTCATTGTTTGGTAGGGATGGTGCTACAACCAAATCAGTAACTAAGGTTCATTCCAACAAAAGTTTGTCATAAAAAGTGTCATAATTATCACTTATTTTATTGAATTACAATTTACTGGAATGGTTATACCAGTAAGAGTGGCATTCTTCTAGCCTTATCCATTAGAGGCACACCTAGAGTAGTCAATGGTACCTCAAATTTTTCAAAATTCAGATTCATCAACAGAAGAAATGTGTCTTGATGCACCAAATTTGAATGCTACAACCTGCACAATCACCATAACTATCATCCCAGTTGAAAATCCTGTCACATAAATTATATAATGCAAACTAAATCACACAGAGGAGGCTTAACCAGTAATAATTATAATTGCATTACTATGGTTTGCTATGCTTCTGTAAAGAATATCTGTTCATTAGAATAAAAATAAATTAAGTCTCTATTGGTGCTGAAATTAATGCACATTTGGGTTTTAATTATACTGCTGGCATTGTACTGGCATGTTCCTGAACAACATAATACTAAGATTTGAGTCTTTATTTCGATTGATTTCTCTACACAACTCATACCAGTTCACCAACAAACATCCTATTGGTACCAGCAGCACAAGGTATATTGAACTTACTTAACTCAATCCTTAGTACATCTGGTGTACCCATGAGCAAGCTATCTAGAAAATATTTTATTTTAATATGTTAAGTGCTCAAAAGTCAGATATATGCTTACAATAACAGCATGAACGTGGATCTGCAAGAGTGAGAAAAGGAGAAAGGAAAATAGAATTAGAAAGAGAAAGCAAGGAAAGCTCGAAGCAAGAAAATGTACAGATATACCGATCTACAAGAGCCGCTGATGAGAGGGAGTCGAGAGACGAGCGACGCACACGGCCGTAAGGCCATCTTCTTTGAACACTTGGAAAAGAGGAAAAGAGGGCGGCGCAAGGGTGAAAGAGAGGCAGTGAGTTAATTGGAGAGAATGAGAGAGAGTTGTGATTTGGAGAAGAGAGATTGTACGGAGGAGGAGGAGGAGGAGAGGGGGTTTGACAGATTTGGGGGGTCTGAGTTGAGTTAGGGTTAGATTACGAATTTTGAGAGAAAGAAGAAAAGAGAGGGACTGAAACTCGTAAAATTTTCGCTGAAATTTTAGGAGGGGGGGAGGGAGGGAAATAGAAGTAAGCATAAGGCTTGCAAATAGTGGTTATTTTCATGTGTCAGTTAATACGTAAGCATACCCACGTATTTAATTTAGTATTATTGGTACAAAATTTTAATTTCGAGGGTGCTTCCACTGTTAGAACATTACCCGTGATCCTCTAGTAAACTCTAAATTAACATAAAATTACCTTGATCCATGCTGTCGGTCTTCTGGAGAGACACAACCGCGTTGATCACCGGATTCCTTAAGCCTTCGCGGTGATCCTTCTCTTCTCCGATGGAGAGACGAAGAGAATCGGCCCGACGGTTTTCTTCTCTTTTCAGAAAACCCGAATTTGTTTTTGGAGAGAGGAAGTCTGTTGGTTAATGCCTTATGACGGTAATCGAAAAAGGACAGTTCTTGATCCCTTTATAATGGGTGTCAATAACCGAAAGGTTGGCAAACCACTGGTTATGCCTTAGCGGATCCATACCAGATCCAATTTCTCTCCAAACGGGTTTACTTTCAAAAACAGAAAACTGCCTATTAGTTGTATTCTCCAGGGACCAATAACATAATTGTATTATTACTAAACTTTATATAATTTAGACCATCACTAAATCATAAAGTTATTAATACGTATTCTACACATTAAGGGCCCCACTTCTCATGACACATATTGAAACCCGATAAATAATACTTAATTTGATCACTTCATAACGGGTCTAATTAGATATTTGACAGTCTATTATTCAATATATATTTATATTACATATAAGTCCATATAATTTTGTAATTAATTGAAATTAATTCCAACATCCACACCCTCGAATTTGTTTCTGTTACCCACGATTATACTAAAATTTCTAGTAGTGATCATGCTGTCCGCCATGAGCACATAGAAGTTGTCAAGAAATTGATGCAAGAGGATCCTCCGTTGGCAAGCATCCCGGACAAACAAAATGTATCTCCGGTGTACTTGACTGCAATTTTGAGCTCCCTCCATAGAGTTGAACGTTTGATTAATCTTTTGCCGGGGGATGTATTACAAGGAGCATATGTGGGACCAAATGGATAAAACACTTTGCATGCTGCAGCTCTTAGAGAAAAGATAATTGTCTTTCACAAAATGTTATTAATTTGACTTTCTTATATTTAGTTGAACATGTCAGTAGATTTTGGTGTGAAACAATATAAACTCACATACCATTGACTAGAATAAGGAAGCTTCCCAACAGAAAAAAAAAGGAATAACATTGTTAGCTGGAAGCATATAGATACTGTTACAGACACTACAAAGTGTAATATTGTGCTTACATTTTTTCCAAACAAAGGCTTGAACTGAGAAGCATGATCACTACAAAGTTGTAATATTGTGCTTACATTTTTTCCAAACCAGTTGCCACATAACCAAAAATCTTACAATACCAAAAGTCCTCATGCATGCAAAATTAGATCCCTAATTCACATTCTAAATTGAGGACAATTAATATTATATCAAGTGGTAGCTTTGCTAACTAATTCTACCCGGAATCATAAAGATAATATGTTACGTACTCCATTTAATTAGGAACTGGTATTAAACACAATTAAAAATACTTGTGTAAGGCACAAGCTGCTGGATTAGTACCACTGCAATTTTATGACACTTTTGAGATGACATGAAGTACCAACTGAAGTGCCAACAGTGATAATAATTTTGTTTGGATATTAAAATTTGAAGTGTTAATACTTATACAAATAACTAAAGTTAAAAATTTTCTAACATTCGACCAAGGTTTCATCTAAATAAAACTATACTATTTTATTAAATATTATACTATGCAATATATATGTAAAGCAGGGATCCAAGTGCTAGTCTTAGAAACCAAGTGGTCTGGATCTGAATTCAAAATCTTTACTCTTCCCTTTGTTTCCTACGCTTCGTCTTCACTTCTTGCTTTTCAGAATCCAAAAGCAATGAGACAAGAGGCTCTCTTAGACTCATTGGATTGGCTGATGACTCCCAAAGATGCCTCTCGCACCTTGTGCCTCTCTATCTCATTGTTCGCCACGCTCCTCTACTTCCCTAGCATCACCTTCTAACCTTCTCTTTTGGTGCAGCCCTCCTCTTGTGTGATGAGAAATCCTAGATCCAAGAAAGTGTTCTAGTCCCCAAAAAATAGGTCATTCCTCAGTGCCTGCAAATCCTAATGCAAGACATTAGTCCTATAAATTATATTTGACTTCCTTCCCCAGAATGTGGTCCAAGCATTCAACTTCTTCTCATTTATGATTATAGTTTATGAAAATCTCTTTAAGCGAACCTGTTTTAGATAGGGTTTCACTTGGGAAAATTTCAACTCTTGATAAAAGGTTGAACAATTATGGATTAGTTCAGAGTGATTTACCAAATGGAGAAGTCATGGGGTTCGCACACTTCTATTTTGCCGATGCATAATTTGGCTATAGTATTGACGTGCATTTGTTTATTTCAATTAAAAGTTAAGACATAATTGTCGATAGCTGTCACATGATTTGATTATGGTATTGATGCACCCTTGCCTATTTCAATTAAAAATATAATTATTAACATTTGTCATGCAGTTTTGGCCAAGTCAAAATGCTTTTGACAGCTATCAACAGCTATTTTGATATTCGAGACTTGTTCTCCAAACCCCTTTAAATGCATACTTCATTATTTTAGAAAAGTACATTTCCTTATTCAGTTTTTATTTTAGAAAAATTTGACTCAAAACATTTGGGAATTGCTTGGGGATGTGGAATTAGGTGCTACATATAATACTTCTAAAAATTTTAATGTAGTTTCAACTTTTACATAAGAGGTTTTTTCCAAACTTGAAATGAAACATGTTAGCGCTATGATCTATATAAGAACAAGCACCTCATGCTTGTGAAAAGCTTGCTCACATGCACTTCTGCAGGTATAGTTGAAAAAGTGCTGAATGGGAAATGAGAACTAGCAAAAGGTACTGATGGATCAGGCAGGACATCTCTTCACTATGCAGCGTCGATGAACAATCTAGAAGTACTTCAGCATATAAGGCTGACTCTTCAGGCTTATTTCCTGTGCTGAGTGATCTCTTTCAGCAATGTCCTGAATCTGATGAGTTACTTGATGACCACGGTAGACACTTTCTCCATCTGGCTGTCGAAGAAAAAAGAGTGGATGTAGTGCAGTGGGTCTGCAAAAAGATGAAACACGAACACGCCTCTGCATCTGGCAGTGAAAGTTAGAAATAGATTTATGTTATCTAGCCTGATATTAAGCAAAAGGGTTCACTTAAATTGGGCGAACAGAGATAGGCTGACAGCTCTAGACATTGCCGCTGATCAGGTGATGGATGGTTTCTCATTTTGGCTGGTTCATTACTCTTGATATCCTATCAGAAAATTGGCCTTCTTTTGAAAAAAAATTTATCAAAGGATTACACATTTGCAAGCTCCAAAATGGACACTTACAGGATCAATCTCCGCATGGACTGTGCGAGTATAGCGTAATTTTAGGAAAAATTCTCCAATAATGTCCAGTATGATGATACCTATCTAACCACGAGTTTATATTTTCAGTGTTATGTTTCTTGTAGCACATATTTCTATATAAGGTGCATTTGGCAATTTCAATTTAAGTTGGCATAGTATAGTAGTGCGCTACTCCAACAAATATGTGGTGCCGAACACCATAGGAATGCAAAATAGCATGGTAAATAGTCTATTCCGCTATTCAACCAAAATGGACAAATAGCGGAAGAAGGCAATTTTTGTGCACAGGAACAACAACCTTCTAATTAATACTTGAAATGCTGCCGTGGTACTGGCTGAAGCTGTCTTATTAAAATGTTCCAAAATAAGTAAACTTTAGCAAAATACAATAACAAATTTTAACAGCTGAATATTATAGATAGTTGAATGAAAAGTTGATTCTTATTTTCAATTTATATATATTTAGCCCCTAGTTAATGCATTTTATTCTTTTTTTTTCCAGAATGTAGACTATGCTATATACCAAACTCTTTATCGTGTTGTATGTACCCATGGCACATATAGGACTTGTCACCTCATTGGAGAAAATAACCAGCAAGAGGGAGTGGAGAGCGATAAGAGCATGGCCAAAAGCATGTCAATTTGTTCTGGACTGATTGCTGCAGCAACTTTTGCAGCAGTCTTTGCTGTATCTGATGTCTACATAAGCAATAAAGACTTATATAATACTCCTCACTTGAAATATGCTTTCTGGATGTTTGTCACAGCAGATACTTGCGCATTCATGTACTCTGTATTGGCCACGGCTCAACTGGTTGAAGCTGTTGGAATTAATTTCTATTAATTACAAAATTATATGGGCTTATATGTAATATAAATATATATTGAATAATAGACTGTCAAATATCTAATTAGACTCGTTATGAAGTGATCAAATTAAGTATTATTTATCGGGTTTTAATATGTTTCATGAGAAGTGAGGCCCTTAATGTGTAGAATACGTATTAATAACTTTATGATTTAGTGATGGTCTAAATTATATAAAGTTTAGTAATAATACAATTATGTTATTGGTCCCTGGAGAATACAACTAATAGGCAGTTTTCTGATTTTGAAAGTAAAACCCGTTAAGAGAGAAATTGGATCTGGTATGGATCCGCTAAGGCATAACCAGTGGTTTGCCAACCTTTCGGTTATTGACACCCATTATAAAGGGATCAGGAACCGTCCTTTTTCTATGACCGTCATAAGGCAGTAACCAACAGAAATCCTCTCTCTAAACAAATTCGGGTTTTCTGAAAAGAGAAGAAAACCGCCGGGCCGATTCTCTTCGTCTCTCCATCGGAGAAGAGAAGGATCACCACGAAGGCTTAAGGAATCCGGTGATCAACGGGGTTGTGTCTCTCCAGAAGACTGACAGCATGGATTAAGGTAATTTTATGTTAATTAAGAGTTCACTAGAGGATCACGGGTAATGTTCTAACAAGTGGTATCAGAGCAAACTCTAGTTGAACGATCAAATTCTGATTTTGGTTCGGAAATTGAAAAGATATTTGTGCTTTTGAAAATCTGTTTAGTTAATTTTCATTTGTTGGTTTAAATCAAATTATTTAACCAAATCTGATTTTTCAAATAGTTCGGAAATCAGTATATCTGTTGGTTAGAATTTTAGTTTCAGAAATCAAAATATAGTTTTGAAAATTGATTCCGAAACTCAAAATTGACAATTAATTGGTTATTCAATTTGGGAATTAATTCTCTATTTATTATTCAGTTAAGTTTTAATCTCTGCGTTTCAAAATTGTCAATAAAGTTTGAAACTATGTTAAATTTAAGAAATTAATTGGCCAACAAACTAGTTTCTGAATTGTTTTATGATCAGTTATGAAAGTTTCCGGATCAAATCAAAGGTACAAATTTCTGATCTGTATTCCGCTGCGGTTATTTTCGAACCAGAATTGTTGATCTGTAATCGCACAAATTAAGTCTGTGGCGGGACCGCCGCTGTTAGGAAGCCTATTTTGTATTGCATGCCTAATTTTATTTTGCAGTGGTGGAATATGAGATAGTATGATCCAGTTGTCTTGTGTGAAAAATTGTAATGAATGCATGAATGATGTGTGTAAATGTGGCCTAAGGTGCCCCGTTGAATTAATTAAATTTCGTAATTAAAGGTGACTTGCATGTCGCTTATGTGTATCATTTATGCGGTCTGTGAGCCGTCATCCTTAGGACTTTAATGTAAATTTTTCATTTATTATTATTAGAGTAGTAATTTAGTTAGAATGAAGAACATTGAAGAAGATGGATGAAGGCCATTGTCGAGTACATTCTTACAAAGGAGACTATCGTGCCTTGGGTCATACTATCTCAGTTATGATTTGGGCTCATGTTAATTATTGTTTTATTTTCTGCTTTTCATGAGCCCATCATGGTTAAATCGGTTAAGCCAAATCTTGATATATTTTATTTGGACAATATTGAATCATCATGAAGGCTTATGAATTAGATATATTTTGGAAAATGATTGATAAAGGTATCAACTTATCAAAGTAAGCTCTCATACTTGAGTTGATCATTTGTCAATTTATACACAGAAAATATACATATGATGTTTGGTTATTGGATTAGCCCAAAGGAAAGACAATGATCAAATATTATATGTGTATACTTGTAGTGATGAATGGATAATGGTCATAATGTTTTTGATGTAGTTAGTTAATCGGCCCAAAGGAAGGTTGACTTATTGACATCAAAATGGACTGTTATATTCTATTGCTACACCTATTTATCCTAGAATAATGATTGACTGCAAAGAGCACTTATTGTTCGAGGATATTTAGTTGATGGAATATGCCTTATTTTGATTTTTTTATTATAATTCAGACTTTTAATTCGTTCTTTTACCAATATTTTTCCAGCAAAAATTACTGATCTTACGGCCGACATCAATAATATATATTTGCTGACGGATTCTAATTTCAAGGATTGGAAAGATAATCTAGAGATTATCCTTAGGTGTCTTGATCTGGACATAGCGTTACAGGAGACCAAACCACCTGTGCCTAATGAAAGTAGTTCTGACAAAGAACAAAATGCACATGCATGATGGATGAGTTCAAATCGCTTGTGTCTCCGGGTCATGCAGTTGACTATTCCTGAAAGTTTTAGGGGACTAGTTTCTGATTTCACTCTTGCCAAAGATTACCTTAAGGAACTTGAGCAGAGGTTTGTTAGGAATGAGAAAGCTGAAATAGGCATTCAATTAAACAAACTCTGCACAATGAAGTATAATGGCAAGAGCAATGTCAGGGAGCACATTCTTGAAATGATGCATACCGCTTCGAAACTGAAGGGACATAAGCTAGACATATTGGATGATATGCTGGTCTATTTGGCCCTTAACTCTCTTCCGGCCTCATTTGGATAGTTAAGGTGAGTTACAACTGTCAGAAGGAATCATGGACAGTTAATGAGCTCATCTCGCACCGGAATCACAGAAGAAACCCTTCAAGGATAAAAAATCAGCTACCGGATCGGAGCCGAATAAGGAAAAGAAGAAGGGTTGTTTCTTTTGTGGATCTGAAGGGCATGTGAAGAAGAATTGTACCAACTATCACGCATGGCGTGCCAAGAAAGGTATTGATTTTTCTTTTGTTTGTGAAGAAGTTAATGTAATTTCAGTTTCAATAGACACATGGTGGATAGATTCGGGTGCAACTGCTCACATATCTGTGTCTATGCAGGGTTGCCGAAGTTACCAGAAGCCAAGTGATGGTGAAAGATACATCTATGTGGGCGATGGCAACAAGACAGAAGTTGAAGCTATAGGGCATTTTAGATTACTTTTGAAAACTGGTTTGTATCTTGATTTGGTTGATACTTTTGTTGTACCGTCTTTTAGGCGGAACTTAATTTCTATTTCTGCATTGGACAAATTAGATTTTTCTTGTTCATTTGGAGATAGAAAGTTTAGTTTGTATCAAAATTCCAAATTGGTTGCTTATGGTTTTCTGTCTATTTTGGATAATCTTTATGCTTTAGATACTATTGCTTCCTATAATGAGACCTTACACAATGAAACTCGAAACGTTAGACAAAAGCTAACACATCAGGATTCAGCTGCACTTTGGCATAGGCGTTTAGGTCATATTTCTCAACAGAGAATTACACGTCTTATTCAAAGTGAAATTCTGCAACCCTTAGACATGTCGGATCTCGGTCCGTGCATTGAGTGTGCAAAGGGCAAACAAACAAGAATGCGTAAATATACAGCTAATCGTATGACGGACGTCCTTCAGCTGATACATACGGATGTTTGTGGGCCATTCCCTACAGCTACTAGGAATGGACATGTATATTTTATCAGTTTCATTGACGATCATTCTAGATATGGCTATATATTTTTAATTAAAGAAAAGGCTCAAGCTTTGAACACATTTAAATCATTTAAGACTGAAGTTGAGTTACAACTCAACAAAAGGATTAAAAGCGTCAGATCAAATCATGGTGGTGAATATTACGGTCGATATGACGGCTTAGGAGAACAATGTCCAGGGCCTTTTGCTAAATTTCTAGAGGAAAGTGGAATTGTGCCACAGTATACAATGCCGGGTTCGCCCGTAATGAACGGTGTGGCTGAACGTTAATGGAGATGGTGCGGAGAATGATTTCTCATACCTTGCTTCCATTGAACCTCTGGGGAGAAGCGCTCAAGACAGCAGCATACATTCTGAATCGCGTACCGACTAAGGCAGCAAACAAGACTCCATATGAGTTGTGGACTGGGCGGAAGCCTAGTCTCCAACATTTTAGAATCTGGGGTTGTCCGGCTGAAGCTCGGCCTTACAGGCCACAAGAGAAAAAGCTGGACGAAAGGACACTTAGCTGCTATTTTGTCGGTTATGCGGATAGGTCCCGGGGGTATAAATTTTATGATCCCACTAATAGAACAATTTTCGAGACAAATACAGTTAAGTTCTTTGAGAATGTTATGGTTCAAGGGGGAAATGCAAATCAAATTGTCTTTGAAGAAAGACATGATTCTCCTATACAAGGTGCGCCAACATCGGTATCAATTGTAATAAGAATATCTGGAGACTCATTGGTTCAGGATCCTACAGTGAATGAACCTACTGTGAATGAACCTCCAGAAATGGAAGAGAATCAGGTACAAGACAATGTTGATGTTGAAGAGAAACCTATACCACCTCAAGAACTTCAAGAACAAGTGCCTTTAAGACGATCCACAAGAGAGAGAAGAAGTGCAATATCTAATGATTATGTTGTATATCTTCAAGAAAATGAATTTGACATTGGCATGATGAAAGATGATCCTGTCAACCACCGTCAAGCTTTGGAAAGTGCAAATTCACAGAAGTGGATCGAAGCCATGAATGATGAAATTAAGTCGATGCATGACAACAAAGTCTGGGATATCGTCTCATTACCTGAAGGTGTGAAACCTATTGGTTGCAAATGGATATTTAAAACCAAACGGGATTCCAAAGGTAATGTTGAAAGATACAAAGCACGACTTGTTGCTAAGGGCTTCACACAAAAGGAAGGCATTGACTTTACGGAAACTTTCTCGCCTGTGTCGATGAAAGATTCTTTTAGAGTTATTATGGCTTTAGTGGCACATTATGATCTTGAGTTACATCAGATGGATATAAAGACAGCGTTTCTCAATGGTAGCATTGATGAAACAATCTACATGGTGCAGCCGCCGTATTTTGAGTCGGATGACCCAAAGCAGACGGTTTGCAAATTAAAGAAATCCATCTATGGGCTCAAATAAGCGTCTCGACAGTGGTATTTTCGATTTCATCAAGTGATTGTCTCATTTGGTTTTGAGGCTAATTTGGTGGATGAATGTATATATCACAAGTTCAGTGGGAGTAAATTAATGTTCCTGGTTTTGTATGTTGATGACATATTGCTTGCCACGAACGATATAAATATGTTGCGTGATACTAAGAAATTTCTTTTCAAAAATTTTGAAATGAAAGATCTTGGAGAAGCATCATATGTGTTAGGTCTAAAAATACATAGAGATCGCACTGAGGGTATTTTGGGCCTTTCACAACAAGCATATATCGACAAAATTCTCAAGTGATATGGCATGGAACATTGTAAACCAGGTAATACCCCGGTTGCAAAATGAGACAAATTTAATCTCAAACAATGTCCTGAGACAGAACTTGAAAGGTCAGAAATGCAGCAAATTCCATATGCTTCAGCAGTTGGGAATTTGATGTATGCTCGGGTCTGCACGCGTCCGGATATTGCGTACATTACGGGAATGCTGGGCCGATATTTGAGTAATCCTGGACTGGATCACTGGAGAGCAGCCAAAAGGGTACTACGGTACTTACAAAGAACGAAGAATCATATGCTCACCTATCGGAGATCAGATAAGCTTGAGATCATTGGGTATACTGATTCCGATTTTGCGGGCTGTCAAGATAGCATGAAGTCTACATCCGGTTACATTTTCATGTTAGCCGGTGGAGCTATCTCTTGGAGAAGTGCAAAGCAGACGCTTATTGCCCCATCCACCATGGCAGCAGAGTTCATTGCATGTTTTGAGGCATCAAATCATGGAATATGGTTGCGAAATTTTGTCACGGGGCTGCGCATAGTGGATACTATCAAGTTACCACTAAAATTGTATTGTGACAATAATTCTGCAGTACTGTATTCAAACAACAACAGGAGCTCATCGAAGTCAAAGCACATCGATATAAAGTTTCTTTCTGTGAAGGAAAGAGTTCAGAATGGACTAATCAATATCGAGTATATTGGAACAGCTTCCATGGTTGCAGATCCACTGACTAAAGGTTTAGTACCTAAGCAGTTTCATGAGCATGTCGCTCATATGGGTATCTGTGTAGCAGAGGATTTACAGGTTTAGTGGGAGATTGTTGTACTTGTGCTTGATGTTTTATATGATATATTTTTGTATGTATCATGCAGTTTTCAGTTATAAAGTTTTCAGATATTCAGTTTTTCAGTTTGCATTCTGAATTTATGATTGATCTCAAAATTATTTTAAGGTGACCAAATTGAAGATAGGCATGTGGATCACATTACATGTAATTTTCAAACTACACATCCCCTTCATGATTCATGTCATTCAGTTATATTTACAGAGTGATTTATGTTGGTTTGGTTTCGCATTATGAAACGAATACTACTTACGTCCTTGTGAATATAATTGATTGACGGAATTGGTTGATGACACAAAAGGCTATGACAGCACAGTTAGAGTACTCAATTCAGTTTTATCAATATATATATTATTTGGATATACATATAACCCAAGTGGGAGATTATTGGAATTAATTTATATTAATTACAAACTTATATGGGCTTATATGTAATATAAATATATATTGAATAATAGACTGTCAAATATCTAATTAGACCCGTTATGAAGTGATCAAATTAAGTATTATTTATCGGGTTTCAATATGTGTCATGAGAAGTGGGGCCCTTAATGTGTAGAATACGTATTAATAACTTTATGATTTAGTGATGGTCTAAATTATATAAAGTTTAGTAATAATACAATTATGTTATTGGTCCCTGGAGAATACAACTAATAGGCAGTTTTCTTATTTTGAAAGTAAACCCGTTAAGCGAGAAATTGGATCTGGTATGGATCCGCTAAGGCATAACCAGTGGTTTGCCAACCTTTCGGTTATTGACACCCATTATAAAGGGATCAAGAACCGTCCTTTTTCTATGACCGTCATAAGACAGTAACCAACAGAAATCCTCTCTCTAAACAAATTCGGGTTTTCTGAAAAGAGAAGAAAACCGCCAGGCCGATTCTCTTCGTCTCTCCATCGGAGAAGAGAAGGATCACCGCGAAGGCTTAAGGAATCCGGTGATCAACGGGGTTGTGTCTCTCCAGAAGACCGACAGCATGGATCAAGATAATTTTATGTTAATTAAGAGTTTACTAAAGGATTACGGGTAATGTTCTAATAGAAGCTGCCTTAACCTTTCTAAAACCCACAGAAGAAAAGATTAACCTCCATTATTGTGCAACATTTGTCATGATAGCAGCAAAGCTTTCCATAGTGACATTTGCATCTGGTGCTTATGTCATGTTGGCTCCTGTGGACATGACCATTGCTTTGGTCGTACTCTATTTCACTGGTTTTACTGGAAATATTTCGATCCGTTTTCTTCAATGGAACAGCGGCCTGTCGCTCACAATGACAGTTATGAGGTACAAAGGATGGAAAGCTTTGTATGGAGCAGCACCACCTGTGTCAAGAAAAATGTCAATTAAACCACCAAAATTACGTATTTTAACTTTTGTAATTGAAAATTTTGGTTATGACTATCTCATATTTGATATCATTGTGACAGTTAGCCTCTCGCCCATCTCGGAAAGTACTTTAGGATAATATTGCAGGTCGTCATCACCACACTGATAGTGGTAATTACCACTGTTATGTTTTTTTCCAAAGCGATGACTCGGATAATTGCTCCGTTTTCTTAATTTATCATTCTCCTATTTGCTAGCTCCTCTATAACAGTTCAACTATCGCCACCAAATCGATACTTCAACACCAAGTAATTTGGTGCTTTGTGGTTTGTAATGTAAGCTACTGTACGTTTCAATTATCTTAAAACTGTTAGTTGTCAATTTGTTACCTTTCTTATCAATTTCAAGTACATGTGCTATTTGTAGCTTTTTATTGCTTTCAGAGTGTATGCTGCTTTTGTGTAATTGTGTAACAGTCGAAAAAATATTATTCTTCTTTTTATTGCTTTTATCTTTGTGTTTTTTTTTTTTTTGGTAAACAGCAGTATGTATGAGATGTCAAAATGAGCAGTGCTTTCTTTTACCTCGCCCATAAAATCAAGATGGGCCTATAGTTGTAGACCTAAGAGATTTCGGTCCTTTTAGGTTGGAATTTGAGGCCCAATACAACACGTCAATTTATTTAATTAGAGCCCTTTTATGAACAATAAAAACTTGACTTGTTTGATAATTTTAAATTAAATCAAATAATCTAATTGTCGAGCAAAAAAAAAGAAACTTGTAGTCTATTGCTACAAATTAAAATAATCTATTCTTCAAGCTCAATGAAATTTGAGTTCAATTTGGTTAATTTAGGACCAATGTCCAAAGATCATCAAATTTTAAATATTAGAAAATTGGTATTATTAAACAGTAAAATGCACTTCAATTTCACAATATTTCGTGTCATTCGATCCGAATTTAAATATAGTATAACAATATTAGCAAACTTATTAAATTTTAACTCATTTACCAAAGAATCATACCCCCCCCCCCCCCCCCCCACAACAAACCTCCGCAACAGAATTTTTTAATATTAGCACCAATCCCTACATATCCACCGAAACTACCATGAGACAAATGAATGCAAACAAAAATGATACACAGCCAACCAAGGATAATGCTAGAGCACACAATATGGATTATTCAGTTGTTAGCTTAATCATATGATGATGAGTTATAACATCTTCTCATTTCTTTTCTTTGTTTTCCATATCCTTTCTAGTCTTTCATGTAATCTATTTCTCTCTCAACTGGAAATTAAATGGGCCTGCCACGTGTACCAATCAATGGCCAGGACATGAACTAATCAGGAGCCCCATTTGCTGAGCCCCTGTTTCAAAATTGGGACACCAATGGAACCCACTAATACAACATACCTTATCTCAGTTGGACCAAATCATGGATTTCATAACTCAGAAAAGGTAATATATATAGCTGGACATGTTATCGAGTTGGGACTTTCATGTTCTGATTTAGATTTTATAAATAAATGAATGCTCTTTTGAGGAAAACCAAGCTGGAATTTTTGTTATGTCCAAGTTTCCAAGCGTGTGAAATTAAATAAAAAAAAAAAGGGCCATGTGCACTCAAAAGAGAGAAAGTATAATAAATGAGAAGGGAGAGAATTGACATAGCAAAATAGAACTACGTACAAAGGTTTGAGTATAGCTTATGGTTTGAGTTTGGACTTTGCCTTGTAAGAAAAAGAATTGTGCTCATCCATAAGATTAGTTTTAACTTTTTAAATTCCTTGATCCAATTTTCTAAATCAGTGTGTCATTATATTTTCTATAACAGAGAAAAAATGCGTTATAATATTATATTGATAATATTTAAGAGTACAGAAATATCAATTTTTTTTGGGGATGTTGACCTCAATGGTTACCCAATAATTTTTACAAAAAAAAAATAAGCAAAAAATAAGGTTTATTTAATTCTAAACTATATTTTGAACAACTGCAAACTTTTATTTGGGTTTTTTTTTTTTTTTTGGGGGGGGGGGGGGGGTTGGGTGGCTTCCAATTATATATGTGCGCTTGATAAGAATTTAATGCAACATTTTTTTCTAAAAACAATCTGCATTAATTTTTTAGAAGGGATAAATGAATAAATATGTTTGATAGAACTTTTTAACTGTACATTCATATAGAGTAAAATTACGGTGTTCCTAGCTCAAAAACCTATCAAATTGATTTCAAACAAAAAATCTAAACTGCTTAATAAATTCTATATATTAAAATCTTGTAGGATACTATTTTTTTCATTTTTAGAGTTTTTTAACTATTTATTTCATATTTTTTAAAATAGTCTATTTTTATATGCAAAAATTTAATATTTTATTATTATTATTATTATTAGAATCATATTAAAAAATCCGAAATAAATAGTTAGAAAGCCCTAAAATAGAAAATTTCAGTATCTTAAAAGATTCTGATATGCAAAATTTATTGAGCAACTTAAATTTTTCGTTTAAAATCGATTTGATAGATTTTTGAGTTCAAAATACTGATAAACTCTGTGCTTTTAAAAACACCATAATTTTACTCGCTTATGTAACTCTAGAGGGACCTTACAACAGGCAAAATTGAAAAATACAATAATGTCTTAACGCAGTCTGAGGCAATGTTCATATAACTTTTCATGAGGCAGTAATTTACATCACTTATTGTGTACATCATCAGCTTAAAAAACTCGAGTGATTTCCTTCCCGCGATGCCCATCATGTCATATCTGTTAGATATTTTGATAATAAAATTAAATTATTTGTATAGTAGATCAAATTAATAATTGATCTTTCTACCAAATAATAATAATAGTGGTCAATTCAAACAAATTGACAATATATGAAATAATAACATATATTATTCAAACAAATTGACCGCACTTCAAGTATATATTGAGCATATATTATTTATAATGAAAATTTAATAAAATTCAATTTTTAGTTTGTGGCTTGGAGTAAGAAACCGAGATCCACCATATATTTCTCTTTCACAATATTGTCTGTAGAGTAAAACAAAATCAATGGTCATCAACACCATAAATGCATACGGATCTAAATTAATGACTAGCTGCCGTTTAGCGGAGGAAATAACAACCATTCAATTGCATTGAAATCAATGAAAGAAAATCAATATGAGACAAACGTTGTCTCTTTCCAAATAATAATACACGCCCATAAAAATAGTTATTGGATCTTATGTAATCTCAGATTGTGTAGTCATGTATATAAGTTACTAAATGAATCAAGTATTGAGTCGTACAATTTAATTTTTTATCTAACAATATCAAATGCGTTTTAAAACGTCACATTCAAAATATTAAACTACACAATCATCTCAATAAAAGAACGAGTTATTCTCAGACGCATTTGTAGATAATAATCACCTGCCACATTATTAATTTATGAAGGCACGACTCCAAGGGTTAGGTGAAGTCAATGGTCAATGGTCAATGGTTAGATCTAAACAAAGAGGATTTAATTTATTTATTATTTCCTCATGGAAACTTCAAAATTAATTATGTTCTGTCTTCAGCTCATTAGAATAATCAATCTTAAATATTTTTTTCTTAATTTAATTGATTGTTGTTTTTTTAGTAATATTTATTTCATTACTGTTGAAGGCCGGAATTTCTTTTTTCTTTTTTTTGCCCTCGTTCACCTGATTTATTAAAAAAACCAAAAACTGAACTTTTTTCTTTTCAGGATTGGAGAAGAGAGTTCATTGCATACTGTTGACCTGTGACCTATATATTATTAATGACATCAAAACACAGTTTCAACTTTTACATAAGTAAACAACTTTTATTACCATTGGCTGCATAAATGGCTGAGATGAACCCCGTAAGTATGTTATTGATTTATTGCAAATACACCGAGAAAGAGGCTCAACCTTTTAGTTTGGGTTTATTTATCAACACTGTTGCGTCACATCTCACATGTAAATTTTATCCTGTCAAAGGCCAAATCAAACAAGCGTTGTGTATAAAATTTGACGGATATGAATGGAAAATATTGGAGAGATATTATCATTGATATCTTAAATAAATAAATAATGATTTTATTATTTATATAAAATAAGTTATTATTTATATTAACGAGTTTATTATATAATTTATTTTATACAGTATTTAATTTTATTATTCAACTTAAATACTACTAAGCTGAATAATAGTTCATTTATATTGAATAATAAAAATATTATACAGATAAGTTGCATAATAAAGTTATTAACATGAATAATATATAACTCATTTAATCTAAATAAAAAAATCGGTATTTATAACGGTATCTATATATCAGCTCTCAATATAAATTAATATAAATTATGTATGTTTATAGAGGAAGATAAAATGATGATGTAAATCAAGATAATTATTTTAAATAAACAAGTGTGGATTAATTTTAAGTTATTTTTCTTGATTTTACTCATCAATTGCATTATAGAGAGGGACTGAATAACTAGAAAACTCCTAAAATTAATTAATCATCGTTAATGGACTTACTATATATTTTTTAATAATTGATTAATTGACTTGGTTCCAGTCAGTTCTAGATCCTCAACCTGCTATTTTAGTCTGAATGTATATATAAGTGGACTTAATATATATTTAATGTTTTTTGATAAAATATCATATTATACTTAAATTGTATGAAATTCAAAACACAATTATCTTAAATTGTATGAAATTCGAAATACAATTGATTTATAAGTTAAAAAATATGCTTATAAAATTATTTTTTTTTCTATTTTTTTCATATTTATTTAAAAGATTCACTGTTAAAATAATTATCATCAAATGTCAAGTGATACCTCCTCTATCTCTCTTTTTTTTTCTTGATTCATTCCATGGATACAAATATATTGTCATTTTTAGACGATTTTTCCCAAACAACTTGGTTATAATTGCTAAACAACAAAAGTGAAGTTTTCTCTCACTTTCCAGATTTTTATATTTTTTTAGAAATTTAATTTAATGCTAAAATTAAAATCTTTAGAACCGATAATAGGACGGAATTTGTAAACCAAAATTTTGCAATTTTTTTCAAACAAAAAAAATTATAATCTTCTTTTCAAGATTGGAGACCTGAGACTATAGGAGTCATATGGGATGCTTAGGTATTTAAAAAGAATATCCGGAATAGAAATTTAGGTAAAAGTTAATAATTCTAATGATATATATGATTATTTTCATGCAAATTGAGTTCGAAATTTTCATGGGAAAATGACTACTTGTTTTTGCATACTTGTAGATGGGAATCTAATTAAATGAAAATCAAGAAGTAAAATATAATGACATGATCAAGCACCTAAGCCGAATATTGTGTCATAGTATTAATCTCAAGCGAGTTGACTTAAATCAAGCAACTCCTAGTAAACATTGGCATCACAACTCATGCACCTATGAAAATATTTTATGAGAATCAAACGGCACAATATATACTTTCAAATCTCATATTTTAAGAACGAATGAAACACGTTAAAGTGGATTGTCATTTCATTGAAGGAAAAATTTAATCAAAGAAAATTGAAATTTCATTTGTGAAGAAAAGGCCAATTGGCGGAGGTTTTTATCAAAAGCATAGATCCAAGACCATTTGAAAAAAATATTAGCAAGTTAGAGATGCTCGATATATACATCCCTAATTTGGAAAAGAGTATTGAGAAACAAAAAAAAATAAGAGGTTTAATTGGAGGATTAGTCTCAAACCCGTTTGGGTTTATTTTCTTGATCTGCTAATTAAGAAAAAAAAGAGGAGCTATTATTTTTTCTTTTTTTAGAAATTATCGTTAACTGTAAAAATAGGCAACCGTTAGAACTCGGCTATATTAGCCATTACTGCACCACTAGTAATCAGAATACTAATCAATAAAAATTCTATTCATCATTTCCCAACCTCTTAATTTCAACATGTAGGCTCCATGCCTTGTTTCTCTCTGGGCTCAAATACAAATAAACCAGAGAGAAATGTTGCCAAATTTCTTAGCTAAACAATATAAGAATTCAATAGTGTGTATATGAGATGCTTATGCAATGAAATTACTTATTCCAGAGACTTCAATATGGTTCAATCACTCTATCACTCTTCTCCGTGCTTTATTTACACTTTAATATGTTTTGTTCATGAGGTACCAATCTTAAAGGCAATGAATTGCAATAAATTCACATTCTGGTACACACAAAAGGGCAAATCTGTCCAGTCTAAAAAAAAGTTAGTAACTTGCATTCTGCTAATCGGCTTGCCTTGAAATTTTATGAGCATTTCTAGTTGTTATCATGCAGCACTCCACAAAAATTTATCATTTTTGGAATATTCTATAAATTGTTATCAATTTCCTAAGATCATCGGTCCATTTTGAACTGAAAAGGTCAATCTCAGTCAAGACTGAGATAAAATAAATTAAACAACATTACCTAAAAATGAAAACATGTATACAAATGTTCCTTGATATAATTGAAGTAGTTTTGGATCTTTTTTCACAAATCGAACTCATAAAATCTCAGGAAATACACTGTTGAAGCCACTGTTTCAGAACCAATTGCAGACAGTGGCATTTAATTTCAAATAAGTCGTTCTTTTTGTATCAAACATACCTTTCAAACTTTGATATCATTTAAAGTACATGGAAACACAGCTTTTCCTCAAGTTTCATTTTTTTGAGGATGGATAAATATGAATTTTCTAAAGCATCAGCTTTTTTGAAACGTAACCTGTTGAACTCAGTCAAACAACTGACCTAAAATAAGTGGAGTAAATTGTTTCAAGAATACAAAAGATATACAGGTATATTCCTCAACCTCATTTTGAAGTGATTGAAAGGGATTCTAACATGTTTCTTTCATGGAAGTTTTGAAATAAATGCCATTATGGCCACTGTCTCAGCACAAGTTGCTGACAGTAACCTAAAATGGTCATTAAACCCCTTTTCTGTAAGTAAACATCCCTTTAAACTTGAAATCTAATTAAATTATAGTTTGCTGCCTGTTTTCCCAAAGTTTTGCAATTTTGGGGTTTTGTGTGAATTGCTATAAATTTTCAAATTTCATGAGCTCAATAAATAATAAAAGGCAACTCTGGTCAAAAAACTTTTGAATAAATTGACATTAAATCTGGGAACATGGAAAATTGTGTACAGAAAAGGTCTTTATCCCTGTTGGCATTTTTTTAACAAGGCATTAAGCATATCAGTTTTTGATCTAATTGTTTGATTTGTTTCAAAACCGAGCTGAACAGGGTTCATTTCTCTTGTAACCCAAGCAATAACAATTGAATTGAGGTGAATTAGATGTAATTGAGTGCAGTTTCATTTTAAACACATATTATAGGCCTCTGTTTAAGTAATATAATCACTAGATAGAGTTCGTTTGGTTGTACACACTGTATTACATCAAAGGGACAAAACTTTAAGTTTACTAGTCATACCAGTACTTTATTCAAGTCTTTAAACATGAATTGATTATTCAAGTGCGTTTGAAATGATCAAGACATGAAGAACACAGCTCGTTTGGTCAAATCTGCAATTTGGTACCTATTCCATGACAGCTCCAGTACTAGTTGCCGATGATGATGCATTTGCTGACCTTGAATTAACATTAAATTAAGTGCAGTAAGAATTGGTCGCTGACCCTCTGTAACGTGTTTGAATAATTGGAAATACCTGAACAAGCTCAATTAATGTGTAATCTCTAAGAAAGCACTGGTACGAGAGTCACTGTTTCGGTACAGATTCTTGATGTAATACATCCGATGAGTTTTAACTTCCAATCTATGAAAACATGATGGCACTGTGCTTCATATTAAGCCTTTTGGTCACCCAACTCTTGTGAACATATCAGGTGAAAAAAGAAATGATGAGTAAAGATCATACCTTTTGGTCACCTGATTCTTAGGAACATATCCAAGGGTCAAAACACAACAGAAATAAATAAAAACAAATTTTTCATAACCTTATACCACCCATCTTTAATCATTAAAATAAAATTGTATGCACCCCATATACATATGCATCATTTTTTAGATTCATAAAGCACAAAGAGGGAGAAAACAGAATCATTATTTAATCCAAATATTCTAATGCTTTAATCATTTAATCAGAAGTTCTCATGATTAGCATTGAGGTAATTAACAGCAGAGGCCTCGATCCGCCTGCTGAAAGATTCAAGTATCCACATTTAAATAAAAAATCTTTGTGTGAATATAGATCCATATTTGTTCCCGTGTTCTTCAAAAGGACAAGTGGTGATACTCTTTCACACAAAATGGTATACTTATATTCATTTTCCATGAGATCATATCTGCACTACGCGATTTTCGCGCCGAAAAGGACCACACAATAAATGTGAAATGTTACTTTCACATGACGAGAGCATCAACCTCTCACTTCCAATTCAATGTATTCTGTCAGTTGACATTTGGCACGCCCTTAAGAAAATACAAAAAAAGACCTATCAAACTAGCTATTAGCAACTTATTATAATTTATAAGATTGTACTAACTGCATCAACTCCAGACTTAAGAAGCCTATTAATAGAAATTGTTTATCAGTTTGCTTTGGGCATCAACTCTAAGTCCATCTTTTCTATTTCAATTATTTATTAATTACACTTAATCCTGCTCAATTTCAAAGATTCTGACAACTATTCTGATATTTTTCATTCAATTCCATTCAATACCATGAAACCAAACAACACCTTAGATCCTGAACTGTATAAAGCAGCAAGGGAAGGAAACACAGAACTCCTTGAAGAGCTTTTTATGGTACTTCCTCATCAAGAACAAGGCGAAGTAGCTGTCAGCATCACAAATAATGCTCCTTCTGAACCAAACAAAGCCAGCTGCCTCTCCGGAGTTACGTGTGCTGGTGATACAGCCCTCCATATCGCTGCTTATTTTGGACAGATTGAGGTGGCAATGAAGATTTGTAAAAAGAGCATATCTCTCTTGACGAGGACCAATAACAAGTCGGAGACCCCCCTGCATTATGCTGCCCAAGCTGGCAACCCTGATTTGGTCAAGGACTTTATCAAACTCGCCTGTGAAGAGTGCAACAACATCAATCTAGATGAATTATTACAAAAAAGGAATCAAGATGGAGAGACTGCATTATATCATGCGGTTCGTCATCAGCACGAAGAAGTGGCTAAGGAGTTAATGAGTGCAGATGTTCACTCAGCAACCATCCCTGACTATCAAAATATATCCCCATTGTACTTGGCTACAATGCTTGGGTCGCTCCCAATTGTTACCTATTTGGTTCAACAGCTGCTGCTGCTACAGGATATACCACGAGGAGCATATTCAGGACCAGGGGAACGAACTGTTCTTCATGATGCAGCTCTGTCTGGAAAAACCAGTAAGTGTCATCTATTTCTTTTTTTGAGATAAAAATGAGAGTCGAGTTATTTAACTTTAAATATCCATAAAAAGATCCTCCATCCGGATTATAAACTTATGATTTTCCACACAAATAGCAACTTTATCAATAGACCAAAGGCTGGTTCTCATGCTCGTGAACAATCTCACTGTAATTTGAGCAGGTTTCGTTGAAAAGTTCCTGGAGTGGAGACCAGAACTGTTAAAAGCCACTGATAACTCAGGTTACACTCCACTTCACTATGCATCATCAATGAACAATGTCACTGTAGCAAAGATGCTGCTGGAAACAGATAAAACTTCCGCATATGCAGCTGATTCTTCTGGCTTATGTCCTGTGCATGTTGCTGCTATATTGGGTTATCTGAAAGTGGTAATCGAGCTCTTTAATCACTGCCCTGACTCTGATCAGTTACTTGATAGTCAAGGTAGAAACTTTCTCCATTTGGCAGTCAAAGAGAAAAGGGTAGGCATAGTGCAGTGGGTCTGTAAAAACATTGTTGATTTTGAGAAGGCAATAAATGCACAGGATAACGAAGGAAACACACCTCTGCATCTCGCTGTAAAAACTAGAGATCCAACTGTTGTTTGTCATCTGCTCTTAAGCAGAAGGGCCCCGTTAAACTGGGTAAACAAGAATGAGTTGACCCCTCTAGACATTGCCGATGAGCAGATAAAGGATGGATTCTCAGATATGAAGGTACATGACTCGCATTGGCCTCTCAAATTATTTTTGTTTTTTCTTTTACAAAATTTCTCCGAAAAGATATATCCACATTAAAAAGTTCCATGAGGTTACTCTTGCAATTAAGGATCTGCTTCCTGAGTTTGAGGGAAAATGAAAGGAAAAGAAAATGAGGAAGAAGTTAATATCAATCCATAAGTTTAAAGATATGTCTATAATTTTTTTTTCGAACTTATTTAAAAATTCATTGTCAAAATTGTCAAAATGACTATTTTCAAGTGATCCCCGATGCTCTTTTCTTTTTATATATATTTAAACCCCTATTTTAACACACTTTAAGTTTTCTTTGTTTTTCCTTTCCAGAATGCAGATTATGTTATATACAATACTCTTTATGAGATTGGATGTTGCCGCCATAAACGTGGGCCAAACTTTCATCTGGAACTAGAAAATGACCAGCAAAAGGATGAAGAGAAGGAAAAGAAAGAAATGGAGAGCTGTGAGAGCATGGCCAAAAGCATGTCAATTGGTTCTGTACTGATTGCTTCAGCAGCATTTGCAGCAGCCTTCACCGTATATGGGGTGTACATAAACAAACAACATTTAAACGATAATCCTGATTTGAAGCTGGTTTTTGAGGTATTCTTTCTCCTGGATGCTTACGCGTTTCTTTGCGCAATAATCGTAACAGGTTTACTTGTGGAAGCCGCTTTAAACTTTGTAGATCTTGAATATCGAAAGAGATACCTCTTTTATTGTTCGGTATTAATTATGATGGCAGCAAAGTGTTTCATCATTGCATTCACAACTGCTGCTTATGTGATATTGACTCCTGTTCGCAAGTGGCTTGCTATTCTGATCTATGTTATGGGTACCATTGCGCCTATTTTAATCCAGCCCCGACATTGGCCAAACCTGTTGGTCTTGAGAACACTTATTAGGTACGGAGCGTCCATAAGATCTTTCGGAATCCTTGCTCAATTGACACCTCTTTTCGGCAATGGCTACTATATTTTTATTGTGTCCAGTGTTCTGTATGACAGCCTCAATCCTTGGAGAAAGTTAAAAGTATGTGGAACTACGAGTTGCTCAGATCAAGATTTACCTCTGGTTATCTACTTTCTGTTGTTTATTACCCTATTTTCTCTGTTTGTTGGTGTTGTGAAAGAAAGAACCAGGAAGCCAAGAACTAAAATACGAATGTCCTTGTATATCTTTTAAGTAGTTTTGCATGCTCTGTGGCTTGTAATTAATATTGTTAGCAAGCATACGTACCTTTCAATTATCCTAAAAGCAAATTTCAATCTTTTATTATTATTATCTTTTTTTTTCCGAGAATATTGGAGGTCTAGCCTCCTAATTCCATTAATCAGACACCGGATGTGTCAATTGTACAAAAATGTTTAAAATAAAAAGAACGAAAGAAAAAGAGTTAACTTAATTTATATTTGAGCCTATATAATATTTGTGTTGAACCAGCTTCTATATTCATTTAAGTTTTCCAATATTAAGCATGGCACATTCTTGTATTCTTGCTGAAATATTCTTCGACATCTCTCCGGCCAAATAACAAAACACATGGTGACTTGGAGCTACTTTATTTGCCTATATTTGGATTGCAGAATTGTTTTTATGAAATCTCCCATTTAAAAGTATTCACAATTTGGCAGCATCTAATGTCTGTTAAGGATCTGTTGCTTTATCAGTAATGAGTATCTACACTCTGAAAAGATATGTTGCACTGTTTCTTGCTGCACTCTGCATAGGACACACATGTTTGGGATAGTCCAGCCTTTCTTTACAAGATTATCTATCGTCAATATTTTGTTTTGTATCATCAACCACACAAAGATAATTACCCTTGTTGGTTGTTGGTGCCCTAATTTGCCAGACTTTATGTATATTCTGCTTGATTTCAGGTCCTTATATTATTGCTGCATAAAACGATCTGACTGTCTAATCTCCATTAGTTGACCATTCCCAAATTGGCTTATCCTGCTGGTTCCGACTCAATCTTACTATCTGCAACTTATTCATCAAGTGCTGAAGCTCAACTTGTGCCAGTTATTATTATTTTTTTGTTGTTTTCTTAATTCAAGAAACATGTACGATATATACCCTCATTATGTCTCTATTTTTATAATTAACTTTAGCAGCTTAAAATCTGAAACTTAAATAACAAATAAAACCGTAAGATATATGTTCTTGTCATAATTGTCCCTGTGACCTTCATTCATAAACTGGACACAGAGCCTAATACAATTCAGTTTCTATTTCATGAGACCCTTCTCATTACCATGCTAAAGATATCATTGCCATCTTAACACAAAGTTGTCATTTTTCCGGAAGCAAAGTAAAATGCATATATTGAAGTCAGCAGAGAGCAAGAGAGCCCAAGGCAGCTGAGGAATGCATTTCAATTCTTTTGACAGCTCAAAGGCATATTAGGTCAGTGAGACACAAGACAACAGTAATTTCATACTGGCCCAATAAATTACAAAATGGGTCTTATTATAGGCTCCAATGAGACCCGTCGTTTATGATGGAATCTAAGGACCGATATACAATGCACCTCAAATAGGATGGCGAGCTCTTTCTTTTGTTACAAGCGCTCTAAATTGTTAGGATTTAACAGCAAAAGAATTTTTTACTTGTATTTCATAACTTTTTAATTAGAAAATAAATCTTTAACTAAACCAACTAATCTTCCTGATTAGAAAAATAAATTTTTAGATTTTTTTATTAGAAGTTAAAAGTAATTGGAGAATTTTGCATGACTATGATAATAATGATAATGATATATTATATAGTTAAATATAAAATCAATAAGTATCATATATTTTATTTGTATATCATTTCTCGGTATAAAATAGCATGTACCATATCCTTATTCAATAAACTAAAAACATAATTTCTTACCTATATCCTTACTCACTAATCTCCCGTTTGGTAAGCAGAGTAAAAATGATTTAAGTGTTTTAAGTATTTTAATACGCTTTAATGAATTAAAAGGAGGTGATTTAAGGTGAAGTTAAAACATTTATGGAGGCAGAGTAAAATTAAAACATCAAATTTCATGATTTTTAGTACTTTTTACTCTTATTATTTCATCTATTTACTTCACTACTATTAAATATCAATATTTTAAAGTAATTTAAAACTTACTCCGCTTTAATTTTACTTCAATTACCAAATGGAGGTTTACTAGCAAAAAAAAGTTCTTATTCAATACCAATCTTATCGAATACAATATGGATATGATAAACGAATAAAAAGATTTCATTGACAACCCATTGTTAACCTGTCATCTATATTATCAATGACACAAAATACATTTTGGACTTTTACATAAGCTGTGTAGCACGGAAACACCAGGGAATGAGCTATGCCCATGTTTGCACTTGTTGGAAATAGACACGTACACGACATGCATAGACCCAGCTTTGACACAGCCAAAGAAGACACGTGACACAGTCTATACAAGGACACACCAGGGACACACCAGGGACACTCTTCAGACACGTCATGAACACTTGCCATATATCAGATTTAGGATCTAACTCTTACATGCTACATTAATTGCATCTATATCTTTTATTATTATTATTTGGGGTCACATGTTCATACTTGTGAGGAAAGAGAGTAATATTTCCAAGAAAAAAATGTAAGAGTAAGGATCTGAACTCATGATGTACGAGATGAAGAACTAAAATACTTGCAATCAGACCAACTTCTTTCTATGAAAAATTGCACAAATAAAATATAAAGATATATTTCAGATGTGCCTAATTTGACAGACGTATCTAGAGAAGTGTCGTGTCCATGATTTTTTAAAAATGTTGTGTCGCACTTGTCGTGTCTGTATCGTATCGAATATTTGTATCTGTGTCCATGCTACATAGTACCTAAATAAACAAACTTTTTTTTATCACTATTGACTGCATAAATGCCTTAGATGAACCCAGCAAATACCACGATTGCAATACGCTGAAGGAGATTCAATTACGTTGGGTTTGTTTATCAAGGCTATTACATCACATCTCACATATATGTAAATTTTATTCGTCAAAAGCCAAATCAAACAAGAGTTCTGTATAAATTTTGACAAATATGAATTATGTACGTTTACAGAGGAAGATAATTAATGATGTAAATCAAGAGAATTTTTTAAATAAGTGTGGATCAATTTTATGTTATTTTTCTTGACTTACTCGTCAATTGCGTTATAGTAGAGGGACTGAATGACTAGGAAACTCCTAAAAATAAATTAATCATTGTTAATGGACTTAATATTTTTTTATAATTGATTAATTGACTTCATCCACTTACAAATAACTTATTATTATTGATGGGTTACTTGTAATTAATATTTTAAAAATATAAACACTTCTTAATTTAGCAAGCCTCTTTCTAATGACATATCAGTATTTATAATTCATTTACAAGTGGTATGAGAATACTTCATTTTTGAAAGTTATTAAAATTATTTTTTATCAATTAAAATTTATTACGTCGACAAAATTAATAATTATAAGAATGAAGATATTTTGAAATTAGTATGTAAAAAATACTGAATAAATAATGTAACAAATAAATTTAATTTTCACAATTGTAAAGATAGAAATACTTTTAGATGTTTTCTTTTTTTGAGAAATTGGCGGTGGTTGCCAATTTTTACTTTTAGTTGTTTTCGCTTATCTAAATTATGAACATTCTAATTTTATTCTGAATATATTTATAAGTGGACAATTGGTCGACCGACCTTAATAAAAAAAAGTTTACTACCAAACAATAAAACAACTTATTAAAAATGACACGTCAGGAACATATCCTATGAGTATTTTATATTAGGTTGAGAAATGACACGTCAGGAAAAGTAAATGAATTTTAAATTATTAGTTTGTTTTTACATTTGACGGAGTGAGTAGCGTCAATTGCTTGTGCAAGAATACACGCAGCAGAAACAAATAGATTTTATTGAAGTCTCATTGAAAAAATATTTAAAAATAAATAAATATTGAGACAGGATTTTTTATTTTCAAATAAAAATAGATTTTGATTTCAAAGATAATATATACAAAAAATGCATTCCACATGTCAAAAAAACAAAGTTTGTCTTGACCGAATCGAGTTAAAAAAAAAAATACATAACTGTATCAAATAGATAAAATATATACTCTTAAAAATATATAAAATAAGTAATTTCAACAGAAAAATTTAGTGGTAAAAAAAATTTTGGGTCCGAAAATAATCGTTACAGCAAATGAGAAATTATTTTTGTACCTTAAGTTTTGCATCCAATGTTAACTATAAATATTTTTCAAAAATATATATTTTAAAATTGAAGTTAGAAACTTGAATAACTTAAAATAATTTGATGTGCAAATAAGGAGTGTAATTATCACTTCTCACAGCAAATTTCGATAGATCTTTTTGTAAGCTTTTCAAACTGAAGTCATAATAAAAAAAAATCAAATTTTCGCATCAAAAAGTTAGGCATGTTTAAATTTCAAATTTTCAATTACATTTTTTTTTTTTGTATTCATTTGGCCTGCTCCTTATTCTTGTCGGCCAGACTGAAAAAAATCTTCAGCAGAATGCTCTGTATTAGCATCCACGGCAGATCGAGTAATTGAGTATGTATTCCATTAATTGATCTTTATTTTTCTGAAAGTAAATTAATGTAATATGATATTTGTCTCTTTCTTCAATGCAAACTCTAAGAAAAGTTATAATTAACCTAGTAACTTTCTTTAAAAAAATTGTTTTATATGATTCCATATTTTTAGAAATGATAGATTGAAAATAAAAAAAATATATGTTATAAAACCTGGAATATGCATTCAAGGATTCGTGGCTCTCTTATTGAAGAATTCTTTTTCTTTCCTCTCTTATTGTTTAATTAGAATTTAAATAGTTCTGTTGTGGTAGATGGCTGCACTAGTGGATGTTATTCATTTTTAGGAGGTTATAGAAAATTGAAGGATTGAATTCCTTCTAGCAACAATATATTGGATCGTATATAGCATCTGGTATTCTGGTAAGCTCTTGGATGTGAAGGTGGTTGCGGGTCTGAGTGAAACACTGCTGTATTGTCTTTGCAGATAAATTCGTGGGTTTAGAGTTAATTATCCGGCCAGTCCAATGCTCATCAGATCCTTGTTTTCTTTTCAGGCCCAACCCATATACGCTTTGCAGAATTGCAGCTTGACTGAGGTCACTGGTATGGTATCAGAGTAGGTCCAAAAGCCGTGGACCAATTTTTGAGTTCGATTGGTGAAATAACCGTTCGATAGAATTAAAATTCACGTCGAAGTTTCATTCAGATACTTCAGTAATCACACAAAATATAAAATTTAAAAATCTGACTGTTATAACTACCTATCGAATCAAATTCGATCTGATGAGCATTGGACCTCCTCCGGTTCCTACTGGTATCTAGTGTAGCTGTGTCCTTTCTCTTCTCGCACGTCACAACGCAAGTTTTTCTTCGTGTGGATTAATTGACTCCATGGTTAAGATCTCCGGTGCTAGTCCTTTGTCAGATTGTATGAGTCTAGTCCGTACGTCTTAATTGATTTCATTTCAGTCGTCGGTCTTCTAGATCCGTGTTAATGTGGACTTGTTAATTAATAGAGACGTGGAGGAAATGTTTCTTTCACATTACGAGAGCATCAACCTATCACTTTTAAAATTTAATGCATTCTGTCAGTCGACACTTGGCACGGGCAATAAGAAAATAAAAAAAGAAGAACTATCAAACTAGCTATTAGCAACCTCTTATAATTTATAAAGTTGCACTAACTAAATCATCAACTCCACACTTGAGAAACCTACTAATAGCAACTGCTCATCAGTCCGCTTTGGGCATCAACTCTAGTCCATCTCTTTCTATTTCATAGTCACAAACTTAATTAATAATTACTATAGTACTTCATTACTCTCAATTTCAAACTCCGAGAACAACTCTTATAACTTCCTTCATTCAATTATATCCAATACCCCCCACCGAAAAAAAATATATTATATCCAGTGCCATGAAACCGAACAGCATCTTAGATCCTAAACTGTATGAAGCAGCAAAGGAAGGAAACATAAGACTCCTTGAAAAGCTTCTCAAACCCGAAGTCCATCCTTACCAAGAACAAGGCGAAGTAGCGGTCAGCATCACAAATGGTTTTCCTTCTGACACGAACAAATTCAGCTGCCTCTCAGGAGTTACGTGTGCTGGTGATACAGCCCTCCATATCGCTGCTCATTTTGGGCAGATTGAGGTAGCAATGACAATTTGCGAAGAGAGCATCTCTCTCTTGATGAGAGCCAACAACAAGTTGGAGACCCCTCTACATCATGCTGCCCAAGCTGGCAACTCTACGTTGGTCAAGCACTTCATCGGACTCGCCCGTAAAGAGTGCAGCAACATCGATCAAGATGAATTATTGCGAAAAAGGAACCAAGATGGAGAGACTGCATTATATCATGCGATCCGTCATCAGCACAACAAAGTGGCTGAGGAGATGATGCATGCAGACGTTCACTTGGCGAGCATCCCCGACAATCAGAATATATCTACATTGTACCTGGCTATAATGCTTGGGTCACTCTCAATTCTCAACAGTTTGGTTGAAGGGCTGCCACTGATGTATCACGAGGAGCATATTCAGGACCAGATGGACGAACTATTCTACATGACGCAGCCTATGTGGAAAAAAGCGCAAGTGTCGGTATATAATTCAGCTTTCTTATTTTTAGCTGAACATGCTGATAAATTTGCTGTGAACAAAACTCATATAAATACTCCAATGACTAGTAAACAAATGCCGTTTCTGTTACAAAAAACAGAAGTTAAATTTTGGTCTAAAACTAACTTATATTTTATTAAATGTGTAGTCTTACAAACCCCACATCCATCTTTCTCCCAACAAAGAGTTAAACTGAGCTCTTAGAATCTTCTTTTAACCTCACCACTTGAGCTACTAAATTGTTTGTTTTCTTTTTCAAATACTCATGCTATTAGGGCTATAAACTGAACGGATAGTTGATCATATCAGTATCAGCAATATCTAGGCAGATATAGCTAGATACAAATATGAGTATTAGATAAATGTAAATATTCAAACCAAATACACATATAAAACGGATATAAATATGGAATAGATAATTGATCACTAAGGATATGTATTTGAAACATATAATAAAAATTAAATATTCTAGAATAATGAAATTGAGTAAAAATATGTGGGTATTTCCAAAATAAAATTAAGTATTGGATATTTATAGTGGATAATAATGTTAGAAAAAAGATATATATCATTTGAGGGGAGAGAGACAAAATTCTCAAAATCTCCTTACTATTTAATCTATCTTTTTGTTTCTCTCTTCTACCTTCTTACAACAGAATTAGAATTCTATTTATAGAAGTAAATAAGTCTTCTAAAATTTGTATTTAAAACAAAAATAACTTAAACCAGAATACAAAACAGCACAGTAAATTATGACCCTTCGTTACTAAAACCGTTATAACTTATTATAAGTATCTCCAAACGTTTTGAAACTTGAACTATCAGAAATTAGATTCCAAAAAACATCAAATAGACTCTTTATTTGTCCAAAATGTTCTAGAATTACCCTTTCAAATTATCATTTAAAAACAACCTTAAATATGTCCATTGTACAATCACGAATTTAATAACAAACTAAGTTTATTCATCAACACATCTCCTTAAACTTAATTCTCTTATTTCCTTCATGCCAAGTAGATTTCTTATTTTTTTTCAAATAATTTAGTGAACAGTGGCTTTATAAAGATGTCAGCTACTTGGTCGCTTTTCACATGCATCAGTTTTATCTCCTTTTTCTTCATGTGCTCTCGGATGAAGTGAATTTGGATCAATATGTTTGCTTCTTTTATGATGGACAAGATAGTTTGCCAATTTGATCGTTGATCTACTGTCCAAGTAAATTTTCATTAGCCTTCTCTTGAGCAAAATTTAGCTCCTTCAACAATCTTTTCAACCAGATTACATGACACACACAGCCTCCTGCTACCACATACTTTGCTTCGCACGTAGAGAGTGTCATGACTGGTAGTTTCTTTGACAACGAAGTGAATGTTGTGCCCCAAAAAGAACACGTGTCCCGATGTGCTCTTTCGATCATCCACGTCACCGCACCAATCGCTATCGAAATATCCCACTAGCATGAAATCTTCGACTTTGGACTAGAATAACCCAAGATATTTGGTTCCCCGAATGACCATAAAATTCTCTTTACCGTTTTCAAATGCATGTAGACTGGCTCCTCCATGAATCGACTTATAACTCCAATACTACAAGAAATGTCCGGCCTTGTACATGTGAGATAGCGGAGACTCCCAACTAGACTTCAGTATTTTGTGACATCTACTCGTTCTCAACTGTCAAACTTAGAAAGTTTCACCCTAGGTTCCATCGGTTTCAATACAGGGTTGAATCTGCCATTTTGTTTCTTTTGAGAATTTCTTTCGCATATGATTCTTGTGACACAAAAATCCCCATCTTTTCTTGTCTAACCTCCAGACCAAGGAAATATTTCATCAAACCCAAATCTGCCATATCGAACTCCCAAGTCATCACGCTCTCGAATTGCTCTATCATCTCACCATTGTTCCCCATAAAGATAAGATCATCAATATAAATAGCGACGAGGAGCAAATTACCTTCATTCTTTTTCACGTATAATGCATTCTCGTATGGACATTGAGTAAACACATTCTCTTTGAAGTGAGTGTCGATGCGAATATTCCAAGCTCGAGATATTTGCCTTAACCCGTAAAGTGCCTTCTTCAATTTCAACACTTTCTTCTCTACCCTAGTTTTCATGTACTCGGGTGCTTGCTCCACGTACACCTCTTCTTCTAGCACGCCATTTAAAAGTACTGACTTTACATCCATTTGAAAAATTTGTCATTTGAATTGAGCTGCTAGAGCAATGAGAAAGTGAATCGTCTCCATTCTTGTAACCGGGGCAAAGATTTCATTTATAGTCTGTACCCATCTTTTGTCGATAGCCCATTATAACTAGCCTTGCTCTATGTCGCTCTATCTCGCCTTGAGCGTTCATCTTCTTTTTATATACCTATTTTACTCCTATGAGCTAACATCCTTTTGACAATTCAACCAATTTCCGAGTTTGATTTTGCTCGATTGCTCTTATTTTTTCATTCATGGCTGCTTGCCACTTCTCATTTCGTACCGCTTCTTCAAATATAATTATTTCGACATCCGCCAAAAGATAAATTAAATGTACCTCACTTGTGAAGTCATATAAGTCTTGCATGCTTCGCATTCTTGGTTGTCTTTGCTCATCTTCAACATCGATTGTTGATGGATTTGTCAATGTGTTTGTAAGTATAGCGGTTGTATCGGTAGATGATTCTTCTTTCTCAAATATCACCTCTGTTGATCTTTCCCAATCCCACAAACTTGACTCGCTTACATGCACATCTCGGCTGATCACTACTTTCTTCTCTATTGGATCAGACAACTTGAAACCTTTTGTCTTTTCATCGTAACCGATAAAGATGTACATTTTGCTTTTGTCATCGATCTTAGTCCTTTTTTGATCCGATACATGTGCTTAGGCGACACTACCGAACACTTTTAAGTGAGAAACTATCTATTTTTGTCCACTCCATACTTCTTGCGATGTTTGATTTTCCAACTTCACGTGAGGGCATCGATTTTGCACATAGATTGCACACAGTACCGCTTCCGTCCAAAATTCCTTCGGCATTTTCCTGCTCTTCATCATCGATTGGACCATATCGAGAATGGTTTGATTCTTTCTCTCGGCCACGCCATTTTGTTCAGGCGAATATAGTGCAGTCAAGAATTGGTCGATGCTTTGTTCCTCGCAAAAATTCATGAAGGCGGCTGATGTATACTTCCCGCCTCTATCTGACTTGATGGCTTTGATGACATGTCGGTAGTTTTTTCTACCAACACTTTGAACTTCTTGAATGAATTTAGAGTTTCATATTTTTCTTTTAAAAAATAGACCCACGTTTTCCGAGTGTAGTCATCAATAAATGTAATAAAGTACTTTTTTTATGAAAAGATTTTGGAGTGGTCGATCCACAAATATCGGTATGTATGAGCACGAGTGGTTTTTTCACATGGTATTCCGCCTTTTTTGGAAATGAGGTCATCGCTTGCTTGCCGAGTAAACATCCTTCTCAAAACTTAGTAGTATAGTCCATGTTCGATAGCCCATTCACCATGTTCTTCTTGGCCAACTCCTTTAGACCACCGTAATGAAGGTGATCGAACCTTAGATGCCACAACACTGATTTGTCCTCCATATCGACTTGTAGATATTTTTCCCGCATGTTTCGCAAGTTCAGCTTGTACATGCGATTTTCACCATTTCAACTCATGCTACCAAATGCCCTTGATTGTTTTTTAATTATAGTATCCGATTTTTCATGAATACCGAGTATCCATTCTCCATGAGTTGCTCCATGCTCAAAATATTGCTCTTAAGATTAGGTACGTAATAAACATCCTCGATTGAGCCTTTTGTTCTTGTAAGTAGTGAACAGTACCTTGGCCTTTTACTTCGATCTTTGATGCGTATCCGAATGACACATATCCATCTTCAATCTCTCGAATCTCCTTGAATAGGTGTATGTCCCCGTACATGTGGTTACTAGCACCGGTGTCACAGTACCAAATTGTGTCGTCATCGGATGCCATCATGAGAAACCCTTCTTTCGTCTCATCCTCCGTGATAAGGTTGGTGTTCTCCTCCACTTTCTTCTCGACATAGCAATCTTTTACGTAATGCCCGACCATGTCGCAATTGTAACACTTGTTGGAGTTGTAGTCCTTCACATAGCAATTGTATTTTCCACACTTATAGCACTTGACATTCGAGTGATTTGACCGGCCGCCTCTTCCACGACCACGTCCTCTATATCGCCAATTTTATTGGCTTGGCTCCCCCTTCTCCTCATAGTATTCACCTCGATCGCGGCCTCCATCACCGCGACCATTATTGCGACCTCCACGGGCGTGCCCTCTACCACGAAAGTTTTGAGTATAGAGTATATTTTCGTCTTTGATAGACACCTTGACTTGTAGCGCGTCCTCAAACGACTCATTTTTCTTCTTCTTGCATTGTTCGTGTGCCTCTAGCGACCGAGTGAGATCATCAATAGTTAGCTCCTCTAGGTCCTTCAACTCTTCGATGGCGCACTGACATTTTCAAAATTATCGATTAGCGACCGCAGAATTTTCTCCATGACCCTCGTGTCCTTTAGAGTTTCATCGTTGCACTTGAGTTGATTTACCACGGTTTGCACACACATGATGTAGTTGGATACACCTTCTGACTCCTTCATCTTCATACTCTCCAACTCGCTGCCTAGAGTTTGGAGTCTTACTTGCTTTACTCGGTCAGCCCCCTTGAAGACTTTTAGCAACGTATCTCATGCTTCCTTGGCGGTTGTCATGCTTGCTATCTTTTCAAAATCCAACTTGTCAACCACTTGGAACAACATGTATGATGTTGTCTTGTCCTTCATTCGCGTTGCTTTCAACGCCTTTACCTGATTCGTCGTCTGAGCTGTGTTTGCAGCTGGCTCTTCAAAACAGACTTCGACTACTTCCCATGCATCTTGGGCCCCGAGTAGTGTTTGTATTTGGATACTCCAGTTGTTGTAGTTAGCTTTCGTTAATCATGGCAATGGCATACCTCCCACCGACATTCTCTCGAAATTTGTCATCGGCTCTGATACCAATTTATTAGAAAAAAGATGTATATCGTTTGAGAGAAGAGAGACAAAATTCTCAAAATCTCTTTACTATTCAATCTATATTTTTTATTTCTCTCTTCTACCTTCTTACAACAAAATTACAACTCTATTTATAGACCTAAACAAGTCTCCTAAAATTCGTATTTAAAAAATAATTCAAAACAACTAAAATCAGAATACAAAACAGCACAGTAAATTCTAAGTATCTCCAAACATTTTGAAACTTGAATCATCAGATACTAACTCCAAGATATATCAAATAGATTCCTCATTCGTCCAGAATGATCTCGAATTACCCTTTCAAATTATCACTTAAAAACAATCTTAAATATGTCCATTGTACAGTCACGAATCTAATGACAAATTAAATTTATTCATCAACAAATAAATATACATAAAAATTTGTGTGTTTCAAGAGAAACGAAAAATGAAACTCATTTAAATTTTAGGATATGTCATAGCCCAAGATGCGCTGGTGACTGAATTTGAGATTTTTTGCTATTTTTTGTATATTTTTATATGATTTTTTTGTGTATTTTGAATAAGAGAAAGAGATAAAAACGAAAGAACAAGAGAAATTTCTATTTCATTGATTGTTTTTACACACAGCAAGCATTCATATATAACTACTTTGGCAGTCTGACATCTTCAGTGAAGCTTAACGTCTCCATTAGCACTGCCTTGTAATTCTCCTTTTTATTTTAAAGACCATTTAACAAGCCCATATTGAAAAAGAAAACTATTAAAATTTAAACTAAACCCAACAGCCCAAACTTCTTATTTCCCTTCCTACAGCTAAGTACTCGTTCTTTCTCTTCCAATTACCAAACACCTGAGAGGATAATTCTAACATACATATATTTAATTTTTATGGTACATCAATTTTTAAAAATATTGCTCAAATAAAAAAAACCTAAGATTATAGATATATTTCTAGTTATTTAGATGGGATATATATCAATTTTGGATTAATTTGAAAGATATTTTGCCTTTTATCAAACAATTTTCAAATTTTAATAAATTTATGATAAATTACTAATCAAATTCTAAATTAATTCAAAATTAGCACATGTTCTATTTAAGAACACATCGATAATTTTAATTTTTTAAATTTGAATAATATTTTTTAAAAAATGAACCACATGATTTGAATATATCATAAAAGTTGAATTTACTAATTTAATAGGTTTTTTTTTTGCGATGATCAATTAAACTCCAAAATTATTCTGCTATGAATATTGAATACTTAATTTATTCCTTTTTAGTCAACTAATTTAAATTTTAATAGCTTTTTTATGGATGATCAATCAAACTCGAAAATTAACTCAAAATCAATACCCATCACATTTATATGATGATAAACGCATTTCTGTAAATTTTTTTACGGTGGTCTCCATCATCATAGTCATTTGATTTTTCATACTTGAAATCTAAAATGTTGATTGAAAAAAGTCAAAATAATCATATTGCAATTAATTTTTCATATTTGCATTCTAAAAAAATATTTTTCACCGTTTTAACAAATTTTACCCAAGTACTCTCTAAACTTTAAGAAACACTTGTTGCTTTAATTTATAAGAACAAATTTGACCCCCATGTATTCTCATGCTCGTGTCTAACTCGCTTCCATATGAACTTGAACAGGTTTCGTTGAAAGGTTCCTGGAGTGGAAACCAGAACTGGCAAAAGCCATTGATAACTCAGGCTATACTCCCCTTCACTATGCAATATCAATGAACAATTTCACTATAGCAAAGATGCTGCTGGAAATAGATAAAACTTCTGCATATATAGCCAATTCTTCTGGCTTATGTCCCGTGCATGTCGCTGCTATATTAGGTTATCTGAAAGTGGTAATCGAGCTCTTTAAGCACTGCCCTGACTCTGATCAGTTACTTGATAGTCAAGGTAGAAACTTTCTCCATTTGGCAGTCAAAGAGAAAAGGGTAGGCATAGTGAAGTGGGTCTGTAAAAAGATTATCGAGTTTGAGAAGGCAATAAGTGCACAGGATAACCAAGGAGACACGCCTCTGCATCTCGCTGAAAAAGCTAGAGATCCAACTAACTATTGTTTGTCATCTGCTCTTTAAGCAGGACCCCTTTAAACTGGGTAAACAAGAATGAGTTGATCCCTCTAGACATTGCACATGAGCAAATGAAGGATGGATCCTTGGATATGCAGGTACATATATAACTCATGTCGTCCTCTCAGATCGTTTTTTGTTCTTTTCAAATACACTAGTTCCCGAAAGTTCTACGTTAAGAACGTGTTTGGTTGTCATTGAATTATATGGGATGACATTTATGAGAATTATAACTCACAAATTAATTTATGGACCCTTATTTATGAGAATGGTCCAAGTCTTAGAAGTTTCTCAGTGCGACTTATTTTAGTAGGAAATATTTGTATGAATATATAATTCCATCACAAATAGGAAATATTTCTCAGTGCGACTTAGTAGGAAATATTTCTCAGTGCGACTTAGTAGGAAATATTTGTATGAATATATTAACTCATAAGAATATATAATTCCATCACAAAGTAAAGGAAAAAAAAATGTATGCCACCAAATTGTCAATGTCTCTCATGTCAATCTTCCAGATAGCGAGAGCCCAAAAGACACAGCAGCGGTTCTAAGTTGAAATCTGAGGCCCAACACACAGTGCACCTGAGTTTTAGAATAACAGGCTCTTTTTTTGCTACAAGGCTCTAAACTAAAATGGCTGTGGATTTACTGGCAGTAGAATTTTTAACTTTGATAACTTTGTAAATCTTCTAGATGAGAAAATAAATTTATATTTTTTTAAGAAATTAAAAACCTAATTGTCAAGTTCAGTGAAACATGGAATATGCCATTCGGTTTGGGTCAAAGGAAAATTATTTCAAATTTCAAATTTAGTTAACATTGTTATCAAAATTATTACATGTGTGTTCTTTATCAATTAACTTAGCCCTCAAGTGGAACCGCAAAATCTAACATAGTAGTGAACTAGTGATAGGTCTCGTCTCTTTACAGAGATACACATGTTTAAGTTTCGTAAGAGACATTTGAAAAAAATATATTGGAATTAACAAAACCCTTATATCCAAAAAAAAAAAAACTTAGCCCTCAAGTGGATAATTTTGTTTAGCAATTAATTCCAACATATCCACCGAAACTACCATGAGACAAATGAATGCAAACAAAAATGATACACATCCAACCAAGGATAATGCTAGAGCACACAATATGGATTATTCAGTTGTTAGCTTAATCATATGATGATAAGTTATAATATTTGTTCAATTCTGGTTCTCACTTATTCAAAACAGTTGCATGTTCATTTATTTTCTTTGTTTTCAATATCCTTTCTACTCTTCCATGTAATCTATTATCTATTTCTCTCTCAACTGGGAATTAAATGGGTCTGCCACGTGTACCAATCAATGGCCAGGACATGATCTAATCAGGAGCCCCATTTGCTGAGACCTTGTTACATCTCTGTTTCAAAATAGGGGCACCCATGGAGCCCACTGATACAACATACCTAATCTCAGTTGGACCAAATCATGGATTTCATAACTCAGAAAAGGTAATAAATAATAAATAATCAATAAATAAATGCTCTTTTGAGCAAAACCAAGCTGGAGTTGTTGTTATTTCCAAGTTTCCAAGCGTGTGAAATTAAATAAAAAAAAAAGGGCCACGTGCACTTAAAAGAGAGAAAGTATAATAAATGAGAAGGGAGACAATTGACAAAGCAAAATAAAACTATGTACCGGATTTGTGGTACCCAATTGACAAAGCAAAATATGAAACTAGTGGTATATACCACTATTTCAAAAATAAAATAAAAAACTAAAAATATGTACAAAGGTTTGAGTTTAGCTTATGGTTTGAGTTTCAATTTTGCCTTATGAGAAAAAAAAGATTATTTTAAACTAGTCAATATTTTAAACTTTGCCTTGTAAGAAAAAAAAATTGTGCTTATCCATAAGTTTTGCATTACTTTAATCCAATTTTTATTTTGTAAATCATTGTGTTGTTACATTTTCTATAATAAAATAAAAATGAGTTATAAATTATAATATTATATTTATATATTGAAGACTAAACAAAAACAGATTTTGGAGATATTGACCTCAATGGCAATAATTTTTTTCCAACAAAAATAAGCAAAATATGGTTTTATTTAATTCTAGACTATATTTTGAACAACTGCAAACTTTTAGTTTTTCTACAACTAATTTTATACAAGTTTGTAATTGCGTGTTTTACAATTGAGGCTATAATATGTTCATTTTATTTGGATACAATATGTTCATTTTCCTTTTTTTTTGCAATTTTTTAATAAAAATATAAAAATAAAAAATGAGAAGAATGGACTTTGAAATTGCATATATTTAAAATTAAGAGGTTCATGTGAATAAGTTCCGGTTCACATACATTATTCGCGAATCTATTTTACAAGATTATAAATTCATTACATACAATACATCACAAAAACGTTTACAGATAATATTCATGAACCAAAAAAAATGATTCGCAAACAATATTCACGAACTTTTTATTTCTTAAAAATATCCTCATCTTGTCATCTTAAAAAATAAGTGGTTTTTTTGAAGGGGATATGGCTTCCAATTATATGTGCACTTGATAAGAATTTAATGCAACATTTTTTCCTAAAAACAATCTGCATAATTTTTTTTAAAAAAGATAAATGAATAAATATGTTTGAATAAGAGTTTAATACTTAACTATATAATTTGATAGAACTACGTAACTGTATGTTTCTGCAACTCTAGAGGAGCCTTAAAAACAAGCAAAATTGATACGCAGTAATGTCTTAACACGGTCTAGGCAATGTTCATCAGTTTTCAACTTTTTATATAACTTTTTTGAGAGAATGGCGGGATTTTAACGCTCATCGGATTAAACTTTGGTCCGACGGGGGATGAGATAACGGTTGGATCATTAAATATGATATTTCGCAAAATTATTGAAGAGGGAGAGCGAAATTTTTTTTGCAAATTTTGATACCATCGATCGATTATTCCGCTCATCATATTGAAATTTGATCCAATGGACATTAGAACTCCCCACTTCTTTTTATGAGATAAGAGATTTGCAACGCTTACTGTGTACAGAAACATAGAGGCTACACGAAAGAGGGCACAAAACATCCCTCAATCCACTAAGCTGTCGAACGCTGGAACTGCGTTGTGCCGACTACATTATCTTTTGTGGCCTTTCAATCTACGCAACATGAAACGGGTAAATATTCCACCGACTACTCTCACTGCAAACTCGGCACACCAAAGTGCTCATTATTTTCGCCACAGAAAATTCCAGAAAGAAGTTTGAAGAAAATCCCCAAAAAAAAAAAAAGAACCGAGAGTCCGGAGAGCAGAAAGAGAATGACGACTGCTATTCTAAAATGGATAATTTAAAAAAAAATGTTATAAAAATATCATTACATATTTATTATACATTTTAAATAACTTATTATGTATATTAATATTTTTATTTTTTAATTTAAATATTATTAATATATATAATAATTCATTTAAGTTGAATAAAATAATATTATATAAAATAAATTTACATAATAAAATCATTAATATATATAATATCTAATTTAACGTATATTTACAACGATATTAATAACTATATCCGAATTATATTACAGCTGTACATGGATGATTGATAAATCTCAAACATTGGATTGCTGTAGTTCAACTACTTAAAAGAAAATTAAGAAGCTGGTTTGGAAACAGTGCATCTAAACCGCATTCTCACACTAAGAGTAAGATACAAAACCAATATTCATATCATTTGTTGTGTATATAATTAATAACTCCTATACCAAACTTCTTCCTACGTGCCATTGTTAGGTTTCTGATGTGTCGTACGGATGAGCTAAACACCAAATTGTGGAATATAGTTATTTAATAAGTGTCTCTCACTTATCAATGGTGATGTTTATGCTTTGAATCTATTTTTATTTTTTTGAGTGATTTATGAATTTAATTTTTTTTACCTTTAGAATTTAGAATTTTTTGTGGTTGTTGTTAAACATTTAATTACACATATTGTTCCTTCTTGTCAATTTAATTAAAGTGATGCAAGAAGAATTACATACTCTTTTAAATTAAATCTGATAGTTTCTGTTTCAGATCTTGCGATTAGAGTCGAATAATCCTTAATTACTTCTACTTTTGAAAATGAAATCGTACTTAAAATGAAAAATACCAAAATTCACTAATAAGGAACAAAATTTGAACTATAAACTTAGTACAGTAGTGATAAATCTCGTTTCTTTACGCAGAGATGTAAGTTCAAATTTTATAAAAGATATTTAAAAATAAATAATTTTTGAAATTAACAAAAACTCTTATTTAAAAAAAAGAACAAAATTTGAAAACATTAACAGAGAAATATGGTATTTCAGAGAGTATAAGCATAATATTTTGTAATTGTCTATATTATCTATGGTGGAATTAAATAAGAGCAACAAGGCGATTACTATTTAATTAAAAGAACTCTAAGATAAATAATTGTTGCATATTTCTCTCTCTCTCTCTCTCTCTCTCTCTCTCTCTCTCTCTCTCCTCTCTTTTTAATTTTCTTTTGGAAGCATGGAAATAATCAAGGTCATGACTCATACATGAGTCGACCCATTTGATTGGTTTAGATTCTCCTTCTCATTTTTATTTAATCTTCCCCTCCGTGCACAAAAGAGTGTCAAAACAAACTAATGGTCGCTTTCACAACCATGCCATCGCTTTACAAAATACCATAATTACACTCACGCAATTCTAAATTCATCGTTATCAAAAAGGAAGGATTTAAAGGAAGGTAGGCGCAATGATGATGGAGAGCAGCACCACCATGGATTTCGTAGTCTCCATACGACTTTAAAGATTATGTTTTTAATTTACATTAAAGAGATAATATTCGACGTGAGGGATTAAGATGATAGCTTCTCAAGGAGGTAATAAATCTTAATTTAAAAGTAGAGATTTGTTAAGGAGACGGATAAGATTAAGGTTTGGATGGTTTAAGGAGGTTAAAAGAAATCAAATTTAATCTGTATTACCGAACAGCTCCTCACGAGAAATTAACAATAACAATATCAGCTATATGAAATATCTAAAATTTATAAATTAGTTGTATTTTTATAAATCTTGCTTATTAGGATTTTCTTTTTAGAAGAATAATAGGAGTTTATTAAGGTTTGGTCACACATAGGAGGATATTAATTTGAAATTAAGTGGATAAACCAAGAGATTAGAAATGGGTAATTAATTAATAAATTTATTTGGTTGGTCTTAATGATTGCCCCCTTTTGCAGTTTTCTCAAAGGAAGTATAGGAGGTGGGGCCCACTACACTTATCCTCGTGACATGATCATATATATATATAATGATGCGATCTTTTATGATCTGGATCGTGTATACAGATTGATTTATTAGGTTGGAATTATATTTTATATACTATGAATGTGGAAGTCTAGTTTTCCACTGATCATCAATCTCCTAACTATACCTAATTTGGAAAAAATATGATTAATTTGTACTTAAAGTAATAATGTCATTCACACTCGATCGCATTTTAGAATATTTTGGGTTGCTAATTACATAGATAAAGTAATAATATTTTTTATAATTACTTGAAATTCTTCAATTAACATGTGTCATTTTGATCAGGTGATAAATGTAAAAACTTTTATAATAATATTTTTAGTAGAATTTATATTATAATCGTGCTAACTATTGCTCAAAGATGTGTTAATAATAACCCCATATCTTTTTAGTATATAACTTTTTTTTTATATATAAACCAATTACTAAATACCTTTATTACAGTCTCTACAGGAAATTCGTCAGATCTAGTATATAGCTCACAACATAATACTGACATTTTAGAACTTTAGACAATTACTAATCAAATTTTGTAACTATGATTTAGTTAGTAATTACTCTTGAATTAGGATTGACTTTTATCTTATATATGTACTGATGTTAGTATTGAAAATCTTTGTTAAAAAGAAGTCAAGAAACCAAAAAATTCAAACTTGTCTCTTTCTATCTTCTAACTATATTATTATAATAATATGTTTTTTATTCTAACTTACCCACCAATAAATACATGCCAAATCTCATGTAAGTATTATTATGTTTTTTTTTTAAGTGTGGATCATGTGTAAATTTGACATAAACATAACTAGAACCTATAGATGAAATAACTTGTTTGATTGATGACCCTGTAATAAAAAACCTACCAAATAATTGAAATCATGTTTCTTTTTATTGTTTGTTTGGATGGGCATTTATTTATTTAGCATATGAAGGCATCAAATTCTACACAGAGGATCCAATCCACTTTGAGTAGAAAACTAGAAACCAGTAGGAGACTGGAGTGACTGGGTGTGGGGGGTAGAACTCTAAATTTTACACACCGTATTAAGATACAGTATGCTACAGTACAGAGGCAATACGGTACAATACGACATGTCAACATGTGTCGTATTATACGTATCACGTGCCATGCCGTTCACCGTGTCGTATTAGATTTTTGTCGCCGAGGATACAGTACAGCACGCACGGTTAAGGGTGTCAATACAGCACGATACGGCACGGGACACATAATAGACACAGTACGAGAACACGCATATACACGTATAGACACATATAGGCACGGTTAGGCACGAATAAGTACGGTTAGCGTGTTTTTAAGTTGATCAAAATTCTTTATGAACTTAATTAAAAAATCTATTAAATCGACTTTAAACGATAAAATGAAATCGTTCAGCGTATTTTTGAATTAAACTCATCAAAAAATTTGATCAAATTTTACACAGACTTACTGGGACCTTGCGTCAGGGAGAATCCAATCCACTTGAGTAGAAAACTAGGAGGAGACTGGAGTGACAGGGACTGAGGGGCATTAGAAATAACATTAGTAAACGGAGATGGTTTTGTCATTATTATTTTAAGTTTACCTTGCAAGTAAAGTCTCGACAGGTGGCGGGTCTCAGTCGGTGAACATGGTTTTTCCATGGTACGGCCACAAATTGACCCCTAAATCTACATAGACCATGTGGACCGAGTCTACCATGTCATGTCATACACCTTGGTACTTGGCGAGTAGTGGTAACATGTGAAGATAAAATTAAAGGTTAATTTCCCTGAATAAGTAAGAGCAATGAAACTTTCAAAAAAAATATATAAAAGAAAACAAGTAAGAGCAATCATAAGTATCATATATTGGATCCTTGAAAAGCGTCGGTGCATATTGGATGGTTGACATTGCATCAAGATTCGTGCTATTCTTCATCCAGTCTAATCATAAACTATCTTGAGAAATCCAATATTTGACAAGAGCTGGAGAAACTTAGATTTGAATCAATTTGCTTATACTCCTTCCACACACAAAATAAGAGAAAGGGGAAAAAACTTCATTTCATCTAATATATGTATCTGAACATATTAAGGTTTTCAAATAATATTTGTATTACAATCTTGTTGTTTTTTTAGCACTTTTCTGAATTATTTTCAAATTTGTTCAAGTATTCTGATAATATATTATATATCTACTGTTATGATAATAATTATAATTTCTATTTATTTTATTTATATATATATAGTAATATAATTTTGTATTATAAATCGATGAACTGTTTCAAATTTGCTCAAATGTTGGATGAGCATCTGCTATCATTATTTTCAATGACACGTCTGTTGTTATTAAATTTAAACGGTCTAATTTGATTTAAACGGTTCATATTTAGTTATAGAGGGTGTTCTTTTTATTTATATTTTAGTGGATCCTACCTGTTATAGATCCAAAAATATTATGACACCAATATGTCATCAAAATATCTATATAACATGCTTCTAAGAGCACAGAGCCTTTCAGTGTTCCTAACTCAAAAATCTATCAATTTGACTTCGAACGAAAAATTCAAGTTGTTCAACAAATTTTTCATATCAAGATCTTATAGGAATACCAAATTTTCTAATTTTAGGAATTTCGAATTTCTTTTCAGATTTTTTAATATGACTCTAATAATAAAAATAAAATAATAAATTTTAGCACATAAAAATAGATCATTTTCAAAAAATATAAAATAAATAGTTCAAAAAACTCTAAAAATAAAAATTTTATTATCCTATAAGATTTTAATATAAAAATTATATTCAACAATTTGAATTTATCATCTGAAACAGATTTGACGAATTTTGAATTAAAAATATCGAAAAATCCAACACTTTTAAAAATACGCTAACTTTACTATATATATATATATATATATATATATATATATATATATATATATATATATATATATATATATATATACAGTACAGCGTTTGCTTTATATATATTTATATATATTACAGCGGATGTAAATTCCCAACTGTGGGGTCAGATAATATATTCGAGGAGTATTATAATATTTTTTGCATGTGGACCAGCCAAAGTGGGGAGTGTCTGACCCAACAACCAACTTTTGAAACTCAAAAATCTTCTTCAAGGATTTCGTTTTCTATCTAATCCTTTTGAAGCAATGATAACCACGTCTCCAATCAAACATCTACAGATATTAATTAATATATATACAAATAAACAACAAGGATAAAGACTCAAATAGTATTTGGAGGGCCCACTTTTAAGATATTTGAATAAATCAGTTGTGTGAATGGTACTATTTGTTTGATTGCAACCGAATTAAATTGATTTTCAATGAAACGATTTGATTTAGAAGATTCTGATAGTTTGATCTTGATGAGTAGAAATAAAATAAATCAAAATATTAATAAATATTGTATATGTTGGTGTTGTAATATAACTTAATATATTGATTAATATAGAAATTACCAATTTAATATTTTTTTTATTAGTTATGACTTAAAAAGTTTCATACTACTTTGGTTTAATCAAACTAATCAAATTAAAGATTGAGTCATTTAATTCGGCTTGTACTTTCCTTGATCAAACTACAACCTATTCATTTTAAATTTGCACAAACCGAATAAAAACTTGGTTAAACAAATTTAATTCGGTTTAAACCGAACTGATTACATTTGATCCCCATTAATTGATTTAAAATTAGGTTTTGTTGAGGCAAAATTAACAAATAAATAAGACTAAAAATATTTGATGCCCACTGATTAAAAAAAATTTCTTTGAAAACATCATGCATCCCCCAAAATCTAAGTCTGGAAAATCATGGGACTACATACCAGTGCCAGTCTGGTGTTGGTATTATTGAAGCAGTGCATGCAGCTACATATATACGCAGTTGAAAACTGTGTGTGTGTGTGTGTGTGTGTGTGTGTGTGTGAGTGAGTGAGTGAAGCAGAGAGAGGTGAGTGCCTTGTCATGTAATCAAAGCCAGCCTTTTTTGGGGAACTATATATATAGTATAGGCTGATATATAGTTGTCAACATGTCATGAGCCTGATCTCTTTGTTGGACCTTTTACATATTCTCTCCTGACACGATGCATATGGTGCCATATGAATCCTAGTGGGTCCCATCCCAGTGCAGTGAGGCGAGTAATATGTAACCAGTATTTTTCATTTGTAGCTGTGTAGTATTATGTATGTATGCATGTCTCAGTATGGCTGTTGCATGCCAAACGCTTAGCCTTTGTATATTATATATATATATAACAAAAAATAAAATTTGTAGAACAGTAGTTTTCACTTTGTATGATGATTTGGAGAATGTACTTTTGAGAAAACAAAGGCAAAATAGAATGGTGCTTAAGACAAAATCTTTTAAGACAACATATACAAATTAAGAACCAGCTATTAATTTAGTAACGTTTTTCGTGTGGAAGATCATACGTTTGAAATCTGAATGAAATGTTTTTTTTATAAATATTTAAAGTTGAGTAATTTTAATTCTCATCTTTATTTCAAAACAACTAAAAATTGATTATAGATGTCTGATAAGAGTTAATTAATCTCATTTATTTTTCTTTTCTTTTGACAAAATACATAAAGAGAAGATTATCAAAATTACAATTAGAAGTTGTTAATTTTCTAATCAATTCACAGAGATCCTTCTTAATTCCTATTAATAAACAGAGAAAAAAAATGATAATTAAGAATGAGAAAAAAAAAACAAAAAAGTATACCATGGTTAAAAATTTCCACATTGTTATGCTTATGTATAAACATTATTTACTTTTAAATTATACTTACTATGATCATGACTGTGTACGTCTCATGTCATTTTTTATATTTAATACTATACAACTCCTTTTTTTATTTTTTTACCATATTCATTATTTAATTAATATACAGTATTAATTAGGCTGCAGGCCCAATTGAATTGGGACTAAAGAAATTGATAAGTGCCATAATCACTCTTCAGTATATATTATCGTTATAGCTGCTTTACTATAGTTGTTTATGACATTATTTATGTTTTTCATCACACCATTTTCTTTTTATTTATATATATAATATCATTTTTTTAATATCCCAATAATTGAAAATGTTGCACCTTGATATATAGCTTGATCAGTGATTAAAAATAACTAGAACTAAGTGGCGTATATTTGAATCCATGGATGGAACTTGCATTCTTTTGTCTTTTATATTTATTTATTTATTTGTTTGTTTACTTTTGATGAAAGATATGGATCTAAACTATCTAACTTTAAATGTCAATAAAAAATATCTGTATAAATTTCGAACCCATAACATTCCACATGAAAAATATTGTCTTTACTACGGGACCAAAGATTAATTTAAAATGTTTTATTTATTCTAGATTATAACTTTCTTCCTAAAGGAGGTTAAATAAGATACTTTTTGTCCATTTGAAGGAAGAATTTATTTTTATTAAGCCTCTATGAAAACTTTATATCTCAAATACATAAATAATGAATTAGAAAGAAAATTGCAACTACATTCTTTTTGAAGATATGTTAACAATAAAACCATGGCATTTCCAAAAAAAAATAACACCAATTGTGCAATTAAAACTTAACTAATGTACTGAAACATTTTTTTTAAAGTTAACTTTAAATTTTGTTGGTCATAGTAACTGACAGAGAGATATTCTGTTTTCATTGCTCCTTTGTCATTACCAAACACCAAAAAAAGTACTTTGAGCTGCATGAGTGTGACATTTTGTATCCATATTTGCCATATCCTCATTAAAAAAGAAATAAAATTAAATGAAGTATGAATAAAGGAAAAGCCAATACAAGAATTTACCTTGTTTTTTCTAGAAATTGTTACCATAGAAATCGAATAAATTTATCTTCTTCATAAATCATAATCCATTCCTGTTATACATGTTAAAATAGAGGGGCCTTGAGAGTGGGTACCACTTGCTATTAAATTTTTCTATCCATAGACCGAACTACCATACATGATAGAATCTCAACCAAGATTCAACGGTGGCCCATATTTGATAACGGACCGGTCCGGATCCACCGTTTGTGTAAACCCAATCCGAACAAACTGAAGAGAGAAAACGAGAAATAGAGACCTCTTCAACAACGCTGGACACAGCTTAGCGGATCCGGGTAAGACCATGAACCAGGAACTGTTAAAGTATAGAAAACCGAGACACCGATAGAATGGACCAATTGGTAACGTTTGTAGCTGGAACTTCATACAAATTTAATATCCGATCAAACCTAATTGGCCGCTCTGCTTGACATCCTTTACTAGATTTTTCATTGATATTTCAATTTCCGGTTCCCATGTGAAAGAGCCAAAGCTTCTGCCTGTGTGACATTTGACTGACAGATGAACTGAGTTATCATTACAACGTTAAGGGAACTCGGTGTGAGGTAATGCAACTTCTTTTGATGTAGAGAGACTGTCTCAGAGAATCCGAAAAGAAATTTTCCTCACCTGGTCCCACAGCTTGCTTACCTATGCCCGCATTCGGAGGGCCCGCCGCAAGCGCAAGAGGCAGCAGCAGCAAAGACTAGAGAGAGAGAGAGAGAGAGAGAGAGAGATGGAGAGAGAAAAAGAAAGGAAGCGACATCCCACAAGCAAAAGCGAAACGAAATTAAATAAAAATAGATAATAACCAAGTCGATCGAGCATCCCCCAATCTCTCCTCACCTTCCTTCCTTCCCTATTCTACTCTCTCTCCTCTTCCCTCCTCTCTCTCTCTCCTCTCCTCCCTCCTCTCTCCTCTCACTCGGCCGATCTCCATGGAATCGGTGCCCTCGAGCACAACGCTCGGCGGCTACCCGGACTCCGTCGATTCCTCCCCGCGCTCCCGCGGCGGCGAGTCCTGGGACGAACCCTACCCCTCCTCCGCCTCCGGTGGATCCTCTCGCCTCCGCCTCATGTGCAGCTACGGCGGTCGAATCGTACCTCGGCCAACTGACAAGTCCCTCTGCTACCTCGGTGGTGAGACACGCATCGTCGTTGTCGAGCGCCACGCCTCCCTCGCTGACCTCCATGCCAAGCTCTCTCGCACCCTCCTAGGCGGCCGCCCCTTCTCCCTCAAGTACCAGCTGCCAAATGAAGATCTCGATTCCCTCATCTCTGTCTCCACTGACGAGGATTTGGAGAACATGATTGATGAGTATGATCGGATCGTCACAGCTGGATCCACGGGGTCTGGCAGTGGATCAACAGGAGGCGGCTCCAGTCGGACTTCTCGGATCCGGTTATTTCTCTTCCCTTCTAAACCTGATTCCTCCTCCTCTATGGGGTCTCTGCTTGATGATTCCACTAAATCAGAGACCTGGTTTGTGGACGCGCTGAATAGTGCCATGGGGACAATTGACGGACTGCCACGTGGCATGTCAGCCGATTCAACCTCAGTCAATTGTCTTCTTGGTCTGGAAGATGATTCCTCTACCCACTCCCGGCCTGCAGCACCAGCTGTGGTTACTGGCGGGCCTGGTGATCAGAAGCTGGCACGGCCTGATGTGCACTCGGTGCCTGATTCCCCGTTGCTGGATAAATCATCTTCCTTTGGATCGACCTCGTCGGCGCCATCTCTGTCAAATCTGCCGCCGATCAGGGTTCGGCCTGATGATCGGCCCCCAGACCATAGGATGCAGGGGAATATTGAGGAGCACTTTGCGAACATGGGGCTGTCAGGCTCAGCTGCTCAGCCCGAGTCGGTGCAGCAAGTTCAGGTGCAGTTCCAGCCCCACCACCCTCCTGTGATCCCGATGCCTAACGCAACAGCTGGTGCAGCGTCAGCATTTTCTCCTTCTGAGAACCCGAATCGGGTGATTTCTGATGATGAGAAATCAGACCACAGTGTTGGGGCTCACAGGCCGCAGCAGCCAAAACCAGCTGAGGCCCCACATTCAGATCCCCCATCCAGGTATATAATTGTCTTGTTACCTGATTCCGGTCATAAGAACTGAATTTTGTTTACTTTGCTAATTATTGTTGATGTTAATGTTTAAATTAACGAAATCTGTGTTTCTTCTTTATTTCTTATCTTTTACATAGGCCTATGTACTATCAAGAGAGAATATCAAATGAGCCGGTGAAGCGTGACATGCCAGTCACAACTGATAGCACATACCGTATTCCGGTACCAGTATCAGAACCAGCAGCATATGTTTATCCCCCGATGCAACAAACACAGCCTCCACCACAGTCGCAGCCACAGCAACAGCTACAACATATGCCACCCCAACAGAACCAGCAAGTGCCACCCCAGCAGTTCATCCCGGCTAACCCTCAGTACATCCACCATGCCCCAAGTGGAACCTACGTACAAGTTCCCTCCTATTATCAGGTACAGCAGCCGCCACAACAGGCTCATCCATATGAGTCTCAAGTCCCCATGTACTACGTCCCTATTCGTCAGAACCCATCCCCTTACAATCTAACGGCAGTTTCGCCTAATTTGATGGACCCCACTTCTGGCAAACCAGCTGTTACATTAGCCCAAGTTCCCGTGAAACAAGAAGTGCCGCCAACTAGCTTGTATAGGACAGCTGCACCAGCAGCCACACCGCAACCTGCCACGGCATATCCTGGGATGGGTTACCATGTAATGCAACACCACCAGCAGGTGCAGCACCACCCTTCTCAGTCTCCAGCTGCTGTAGCTAATTATGGGTATGAATTTACTGATCCCGGTCGGGCTCCTATTTACTATTCACAGGCCACCACCACCTCTCCACCTTCAATGGCCCCGCAGTACCAAGCGATGACAGCTGTCTCTGCACCCTTGTCTGAGACAGTACAGGGAGAAATGAGGCAAACTAAGCAATCATAGCCGTCACTGGTACGGCATTTTTTTTCTTTCTTCGGTTTGTTACTGTTATTATTATAGGGTATGTGTTATTATTATGTGGGTCCTCTTAATCTTGGTTATGCTGTTTAATGGATGGTGTATTTGGTGCTTTATGGTAGGCTATGAGCTTAATTAAGGTTAAGTCGGCTTTTGTAGTTATGTAAATGGCCTCTTGGATTGTGATCTCATAAGTTGTTTTAAGGTCGGCCATGGGTGCGAGCAAGTGTTTATGTCGGTCTATTTCTATATTTCTCGGAATAAATAGAGAGAGATGTATGCAGATGAAGGTCTTCCATTAGTGTTATTATTGTCTGTATATGAGATTTTAGTTTAAAAGTTTTGAAATAATACATTCTTGGGTACTGTTACTTCTTTTTTCTTCAATTCATCATATCACTCCAGTGTGTGTTATTTTTTTCTGTGGCAATTATTTCTTCAAATGAACTTGATTTGGTTTCTCCTACTGATATATAGATTATAGACCACTGCACAATATGGGAAAGATGTGGACTGCTATGTTTTGCAAGAAAGAATGCCTTTATACAATTTGGGTCTTCAGTAATATTGTTGCCAACATTTAATATGCCTATTTATTGGCAAATTCTAGCAACTTGGCGATTGATTAAAGCTGAGTACACTATTCGTTGTTTGTACTATAAGACCTGGCTGTGTCAAAAGTATCAGCGACCATCGTCAGACTCAGATCTCTATCCATGCAAATCTCCTAAAATTGTGTTTGTAGAAAACTACAAATTGTAAGCATCAACGTACATTTTACACGTTAGCTCCTTGTGACACCCTAATTTTTTTAGTGTTCCGTGAAAGAGAAGAAAGACTAAAACACTGTTTATGTACCTTTTTTCCGGTTTAATTATGATTCAAAAGGTGCTATCTGTACCAAATCTAATGAATTAATCACGACAACTGAAAAGATTTGGAATGATGTAGAACACCCAAAAGCTTGAATGCATATAGTATATATATATATATTATGGTAACTGATAACTTACTGTTCAGGTGCTGTCTTTTCCCTTTCTACTGGACTTTGTTTTTCCCCTTGACACTTTTTACCCGTGACCTTTCACACAACATGCCTATGTGCTGGTGCCAGAAGATGATACACTAAAAACTAAAATAGTGTGTCGATTTACTTGTACATTTCTACAATATTGTTTTGTTATTACTTGGGTCCATCTTCTTTTAGCCCTGTTATTTTACTAAATAGAGTAGTGAGAAACAGTGTTCTTCAAGGAGTGAGGTGGCACAAATGTTGTAAAAAGAAAAATATAATTAATTAAGAAGAACCTTAAAAAGTTTTCGATTAGCAAGGTTCCATGGTGAATGTGCCTGCCTTTTCTCCACAAGTCCAGCAGAGTCCAGTTGGCAAACTATTATTGGGAAGTGAGATTCAGAATTAATTACATTTTAAAACTGTCCTTAATTAAACTTAAAATTATCAAGTAGTTTCTGGTCGGTAATAAGATCTGGGTCTGGCTCCTGGCTTTCTGATGCCCAATTAATTTATAATTAGTTAATTTTATGGGGATTGAATTGAATAGAATAGAATAAAATAGAGAGAAAGAGAGAGAGGAAGAATGGGATTGTGAGGCTGTACAATCCAAGCTGGATTGCATGGGAATGCGTGTGCAGAGACCAGGTGGGGTGAATCATCCATTCCTTGGAGGTAGAATAGAAACGCTTATTTGAGAATCAAGCATTAAAGGTGGTCTCTATATTATATTACAATATTATTTCTAAGAAAAAGATTTTGCCAGATACCTTATACCTAGCTGGCATTGGGCAGATAGTGGTGCGTGTACTGTTCATGCCAAATATTCCTCCTTTTCCAGCTTATGTGTAACGGAGGCAATAAATTTTTTACCAATTGGCTCAAATCTTAAATTATTTTTTCAACGTATTATAATTAAATTTTGGAGTTGTGTATTTTACATGTATCAGTTATGACTAGATTGGTAATTTTTGTGAATGAAACAAAACATTTTCAATTCAATATTTTAGATATTATACATTTATGTCAGAAACATTACATGTCTCAAATTGAATAGATAATGTAATTATTTTATCTGTCCAATGAATAATTTAATATTTTTTTAACTGTCTAATTCGATAATTCTTAATATATTATCAAATGATTATCAAAGTACATGCTTCATATAATAGGTTATTTATCATCAAATAAAGGAATTGTATTTTTTTTAAAAAAAATTTTTTAACAAATTTGCACAAATAATATTGGATACCTTGCCAAGCAATTGAATTTTATTTTAACTTTTTCCTTAAACAAACAACTAATAAAAAAAAAAGGAAAGAAAGAGGTGATATTATGAGATATCCTCAAACTTTCATTTTGTGATAAGTTCACTCTCAAACTTTTAATTTTGAAATCATCTCTCAAATTATGTGATAAGTGACAGTTACCATAGAAAATAACCATAATACTCTTAGTTACAAAAAAAGCTATTTTTTCTCAAATAATTAATATTGTATTATGTTTCAAATATTTATAATTTTGTAGAGAGCTAATAATTTTTTTTTAACAAAATGTGTGCCTTGATTAAATTCAAAATACAAGATGTTAGCTATTTTACTATTTATTACTGGTTTTTGTATGCTTCATTTTAATTTTGTAGGAAGGACATTGTTTCATAAATAATTAAAATTGAAAAAAAATGTTTATACATGAAAATTAGCTACATTATGAAGTTAGAAATTATTATTAATTTAAATTAACATTAAAAATTAAAAAAATAATTCATAAGAATATTTAAACAGAAATGAACTAATGAAAGATATTTGAATCATTTTGTACTTAAAATTGATAATTATCTAATAAATTAACTATGAGAGGCAGTTAACAAAAATTACATATTTCTAGGGATAACCGTCAAAATTGTAAAACATAATATGGGGTAATATGTAATCGATCGAAGGCAGTATATCACAACTCACATTCTATGTTTCTATTTATTTCAATAGGATATCTCAAAGAATGTGAGTTGTGATATGTGATAACATTCACACTTCGACCGTTCGACGCTATCGAAGAGTTTAGCATAGGATTATAATTGAAGAGGCATGCAACAAAAAGAACCTAGTTATAGAAGAGCATGCGTATTTTAATTGTAATCAGAGTTGTTTTGCTATGAAACAAAATAGTTAATGAATCACAATTATCAATTTCAATCTGAAGTATTCATCCATAATACAAATTCTAATCCACAAAACAAAATTAACCTTATATTTATATTGCAAACTACTATGTAATAGTTGTAAAATTCTTATGTGGGGTAATTGTAATATTAATCACAGGAATGTGAAAAATAGAACATATTCGAAATACCAAATGAGTCGTGCAAAAACTAAAATTGAAAATGATATTTTGATATTGTTTGATATAATTAAAAATAATAATAGAAGCCAGAGGATGATACATACATCTGAAAATCCCATGGAACTTCCTGTACACACATCATCAATGCAATCATCACATTGATCTTCTATTCATTCATTTATTGTTTCGCATATAATTAGATGTGTCGATCCTACAAGTCTACAACTCCATGACTCAGCACCGTCGCATGCTCATTGACCATCTACGAGTTTGGAAGTTTTGTATTCATTATGTATAACACTATGCATGTCAGGTGTGGAATATATTAACAATTCTGGCTATTATTTATGACTAGATAGGTTTGGTTGTACCCAATCCCAGAGATTGGAATTCGATCATTGAAACATGTGTATGCAGAGGATGATTTTCTGGGACTAGGTTTGGTAACTCGCATGGTGTGGCGAATCATTCGTAACCCGGTATACGGTGCCGGAGACAGGAACGTGAGCTAATTCTTTATATCTATGTATGTACTCTCCGTTTGGCGAGCAGAGTAAAAATAATTTAAGTATTTTAAGACGTTTTAATGTATTAAATGGAGGTAATTTAAGATGGAGCAATGTTAAACATTAAACTTTATAATTTTTAATATTTTTTTTACTCTCTTATTTTATCTACTTATTTTACTATAACAAATATCAATATTTTATAGTGATTTAATATCTGTTCTGTTTTAATTTTACTGTACTTATCAAATAGGGGATGGTGAGTAACTTATTTGAAAGATTGAGTTACAACTGAATAAACAATGATCCTTGTTATAAAAGATAAAATCAACTCAATACAAAATACAAAATATAATTAAAATCAACTCAATAGAAGATAAAATATAAAATAATAGATAACAATATAGTTATCGTAAAATTGCATAATCAAAACTCGATTCGATCATCATGTCCGTCTTAAATATTTAAAATTGAATGGCTTAATTTAGGGTTTCATATTATCTAAAATATCTAAAATATGAATGACTTAATTTCATATTATCTAAAAAATGATATTCTTGCTGGATAAAATAAAATCAGTGTTGTGAAATTTTCTAAATCGAGAATGCATGCTTATTGCTGTTAATGATTTTAAAAATCTGGGTCCGGATACTCGTTTGCTTCCCTTGGGTTACAATCTACAATATCCAAAGCTGAGTTTTGGAATTGAACAAATTAATTTGTTTGGTTCCAGAGAGAGGTGCTTTGAATCATTTTATTTTTGTTCTCTTTCGTGATGCAAATAAAACCTTTTATCTAATAATAATATAAGAATTGACTACACAATCATGCTATTGATGTCACTGATAATTGACGACTTAAATTAATGGCTCATTGGCTTGTCCTTTCTTTTGTCCAATTCAAAATTTAGTTTTCAATTTATTGGAGTTTATCCGTGAGTTGGTGGGGTCATATATAAAAGAAGCATATTTCTGTTAATAATTAAAACTGTGTTTATTTAGATTAACCAAGTCATTTTTCACTCACACAGTTTTTATTATTAACAGAAATATAGAGAGTTTGCTTTAAGTTCATATGGATTTCACTTTTTTTTATTAGATCTGCATTAGAACTATATTTTATAGATTTGGAAAATAATATATTTTTTTAAAACAAAGTTGTTGTCAGAATGATCGCCTCTTTTATGACTAATAGCAATAAGTATAATAAATGGTTATGAAATGGAGGAGAAATCACTTGATAATTGTTTATCTTGACAATCTTTAAAATTAAAGTTTAAATTTTAAATCCAACATTATAGCTTTGATCTATATTATATATATATAATGTTTATATACTATGATGATATTTCATGTATTTTTCATCCGGTAACTTCAAATTTCAATAATACAAAATTAACGGTCCATGATGAATAATAAAAAATAAAGTTATTTGAAATTTGATTGTTAGACTATCTATATATCCATACACACATGTAAAATTATTTTTCAAATATAAGTTCTATTTTTTTTAATGTATTATTAACATCATCAAAATAACCATTATCAATTCATCCCCTCTATAAAAATAGCCACTTCTCCAAACAAACCTCTCCCCCCCCCCCCCCCCCCCCCCCCCCCCCCCCCAACCAAAACCAAAACAGAAAAATCAGCAAACACACAGAAAATTTAAGAAAAACAAAAAACATAAATAGTATATTGAATTGAATGTTTGAAACACACAAAAATTATAAAGTTGAATAATATATACTCTTCATAGTCACCAGAATAATCAGATCAAAGACCCATAACAGCATCTGAAATCTTATTGTCAGTATATTCATCAGACAGGAGGCATAATCACATGTGATCAGGGGTGACACATTTACCATCCCTTGTCTAACAATAATTATAAAAAAAATATGTCTCTTTCTTTACGTTTTTATAAAAAAAATTATGAAAAATACTTAAAATCAAAAATTGAAAATAATGATAATTTGTGTCTCATTCTAACACTCTGCCCAATTTAGACTCAAAACTTTCACACAGTCTTCATCTATTTTTGTTGCCTTCTGAGTTGCTAAGTATGCTCATAGAGTCTTCTCCAAAATAATATTTTACATTACGAATGACCCAACAAATAAATAATATTGGGATTGATTTACTAACACATATATTTGGATATATATCATCGGATAATGGAATAATAAACATTGAATCCTTCAGTTAATGAGTTCTGAAATTAACAACCACTCCAACCAGTGAATAATGCCATGAGAATCAGACATTCTTTTAGGATAAATAATTTTGTTGATATTCTATATTTTTTTAGGTACAGATAAATCAAATCACTTAAATTTAAATATTTATAAAAAAATTTCGTCTGAATTTTAAATTTATAATTTTTCATATAAAAATTATTATTTTTATCACTAAATTAAATGTTATTTTTTTTAAGATATATTTTGTATTTTATTTGATGGTTAACAAGTTCCCCTCACACATCATATATAGTCATACAACAATTGGCTAAGTGCTAGGGTTTATTAAAGGAGAATTGTTTGTGGCTACACCTTCCAATTAGGTGGTCACATCAATGAATAATTGAAGCTTGATTAATAGGTTATAGGTCTTAAGTAGATAATTGGTATCGAATATTTTCTGTGTAAAAAACTATCTTTTGGTTACTAAATAATTTGATTTTAATTTTGAATTAATGAAAATAAAATATAATATCATAAATCCTCTTCATGACCTATTTTATGAAGAAAATATAGTGCAAAGAAATAGTCAAATTAAAAAAATCCATTGGAATTTTAATGAATTTCCAATTGAATAAACACTAATATCAAATTAAAGTTTGTAAAATCTAACTTATAATCTTAAATCATAAAAATCGGAGTTTCTAATAAAAAAATGCTATATAATCAAATAAAATAGTTCAATCTAAGAAATTAATCAGCCAATTAATCACATTTAACGATCAATTAATTGATTTTGATAGCCGACTAATCATTTAGATCCGCAAAATTCTCCCCAAATATATTATACATAATGATTTGTGCATCATTTATAACTAATCGACTAACTATTCAGTCTTAACGGTCATCTTTTACAACACCAATAAGCTCCAAAATTTTACATTGCTATTTATTCTCTCTTTTATCAAGTAAGTTCACCATCCATTTTCCAGTTGTTGTCCAAAAGGAGAAGAGACTCAGACAAATAATTACATAAACCAATTTTTGGGGAGTCCGGATCTGCTGTCATAAATTCTATGATACATTAACTATCATAAAATATTAAACCATTCAAATTGATTTAAACAATTCAAATTTGACTGATAGAGGGTATTCTTTTATTTATATTTTAATGAGTCTTACATATCATAAACCTAAAAAAACACTATGGCACAAATGTATCATAGAATAAATACGGCGGCGGATGTGAATCGGATTGACCAGTGCAGTGCTGCTTGCTGTTATTCCAATCCAACCTTCCCCAGCAATTTCTTTCCAGTCCAGTTCTCAGTTCTCAGTTCTCAGTTCTCAGTTCTCAGTTCAGTGAGTGAATCAGTGGGAGTGCATGCTTATGCAGTTGCGCTTCTGGTCTGGCATCATCATCATCTTCTTTTATCTGTTACTTATTCCATCCATCAATGGAAATTCAAGTTCTCCTACGATATGATGACTTGGCATGGGGACCACGCCATTCAGTGCCTGCTTGACCCAACCATACACTCCTCGCTTCTGATTCTATACGGCTATGTTCCTACACCACTCCGTGCGGGATATCACTGACATGACGAGAGACCAGCTTAAGCGACTCGTTATATGCTCTTTCTTCTGAGATATTGTCACAAAGAGTGTGTGATTTGGAGCGATGTATGAATGCGGTTCGGTGGAAAGAAAGAAAGAGAAAGGAATGGAGGAGACAATGCGTCAATGAGGAAAAAGCAAAGTAGCACCAGATTTTCCCCAAAGAAGAGTACTAGACCTAAAATAGAGTAGGGGTACACAGTGGATCCTTATTTTTTTGTTGTATGGTAACGCGTTATATCGCGATCGGACAACACTTTATTAGAATTTATTTTTCGAGATTTATAATGTATAATTTTTAATATAATTAGAAGGATAATATGTTATGCTGTACGGTATAATATAATAGAATGTACGAATTCGGTACACAGTGCATCTCTTGAAAAACAAACAGTAGTGTGATTTAATAATCACTGCACTGTTACATGTACAAAAGGTACTGCTGACTTGGACCACGTGTCAAGGTGTAAAATTAGATCCTTTCATTTTTTTTTACTATTATCTGATTTTATTTATTTTTCTTGGGTGGCATATGAGAACAGAACATGCTTCAACGGCTTATGTAAATTAGATCTAACATAAATTCTCTACATTAAAAATTAATTTTGGATTTTTAGGCAGTTTAGGATTGTTCTATTTTTTTTATTTTTGTTCAAGTAGACGTTTTTTTTTTCTTCAATCAAATTCAAATTTGCAACTTCCAACAAAAAGTACATTCCTTTCGCTATTAAACAAAACTTGATTCTCTTAAAAATTCAATGATTTTATTTTTTTATTCCCATAGTAGGTCTAGGTCTATCTTTCTGCTTAATAATAGAAGAGAATCTGATTTTATATGAAGAATTTGTCTGATTCAACTGGAATATGAATCCAATGTTATACTATAATTTTGTAAAATCAAAATTAATTTAAACGCTATCTGATTTGAGATGACTCGACTCAAAAGTCAGACGATTTGAATTAGATTTAACTCGAACTCAATGAATTTAAACACTATCTTAGTCTTAGTTTGGAGTAGCAATTTTTTATCCAACCCAACAGATAGATCCATATTTGATCTTATCTGATTTGTAATAAACTCAGTTAAGTATGGATCCAAAATTTTTGACATGACACAAATTGGATTAAGAGTTGACTCAAAAGACTTGTTCAATTTTTTAATTTTTTATTTACTTAATAAATTATTTTTTAGATAAAGATGAAGGTCAAGTCATTCAAATTTCTATAAATGATTTTTCATCCGGATTTCAAACCTATAACCTCTCACATGAAGAGGTTAATAAAATTTTGAAATCATTAAAATGTTATTTTATTGGAAAAGCAAAATAAAAGTCATTGAACCTCGAACTTGATACATCAAGCAATAAACTCAGTATCATAATCACTATATCAATCTATTTATTTGTCTAAAAAAACATTTATTATATATAATTACATTATTAATTAAAATTAATTGGATCTGATTGGATCAAGTTGACCTATGTTTTTTTTAATATAAAAGTCCCCATTAATCTTAACATTTATTTACTTATAAATAGTTTTTACGAAACTTAAATCTGTATATCTCCATAAAAAAAACGAAATCTATCACCATTATACTAATTCTGCAATTCAATTGACCTATTAATTGAATCAAAACTGTTTAAAAAAATAACAAATATATATATATATATATATTGACACGATCCAATCCGACTCATTGACAATCTAATTGCATATATTGTTACATTTTTAGCACATTATGTCGCAACAAGATGCGAGTTTAATAGGCTCTAGTGGGACACCTTTCCCACCTCCAATCACTCCATGTACATATTCTTCTATCTATATCTCCTCCGCTCTTTATAAATCTTTATAATCCATACAAACAGCGCATGACCTTGAACAAGGAATCATGAAAATATTTCATGATTACTGAATGCTACCTTCTTGATGATGCGACGAGGTTTTTGCAAAGGATTGTATTTGATTTGTGCAGTGTTTTGCCAAGCGGTGCTTACTATGTGCCTGAATTGAATCATGATAATTGATAAACCATGTAACGATGTGCGTACTGTTATAAGATGGATTTTTTCAACAAGGTAGCTGATATAGCGGATATATAGATATCATCGTTAATATAGATTTTATTATTCATATTAAATGAGTTATTATTAATGTCAACGATTTTATTGTGTAATTTATTTATATAGTATTTTTGTTATTCTGTTTAAGTGAGTTATTATTCAAATTAGTGGTATTTCAGTTGAATTATAACATATTGTACAAAATAAGTTGTATAATAAAGTTATTAATATAAATAATAATTTATTTTAAATTAATAATAAAATTGATACCGAGAACGAAATCAATAATGATACCTCCCAAACATTTTCCTTGCAACATACATACATCTCTACTTTATTGCACCTAACAACATTACATAATTAATTTGTTGATCAGAGGATAGGAATATTAATAGAAAGAACTATTCAATCAAAAAAATAATAGAAAGAACTAAATAAAGCCTTTGAAGGGCCCACAAAAGGCTTGCCAATTTCTTATATGGCCCAAATTTTGTGTTGCTTTTTAAGGTTTCACATACACACATATACAGGCCTGTTGGCGAATCATTTTTTCTTAGATTGAAATAAAATACATTTGTTTGTATAGTAGAGGAATGAGGTGTATCATCATTTATATTAAATTTGTGATTTGAATTAGTTAATTAAGTACAAAAATATGAGGTTAAATGTTGAAGGGCATTTGTTTTAAATTAGGTATTTAATGTCTCTTTTTTTCCTTTCTTTTTAATTGTAGTTTCACTAACGAGTGGAACTCATTTGCTCAGGAGGTACAACTAACTGTACAAGGTTGATTTGGGTTCCAAATCTAAGCCGTAGATTAATAAGTGAAGTAAAATTAAAACAGAGTAATGTTAAATTATTTTAAAGCATTGATGTTTGATAATAGTAAAGTAAGTGGATGAAAAAGTACGAGTAAAAAATATTAAAAATTATGAAATTTAGTGATTTAACTTTACTCCACCTCCATAAATGCTTTAACTTCACTTTAAATCACTTCCATTTGATATATAAAAACATCTTAAAATAGTTAAATCACCTCTACTCCACTTACTAAACCGAACCTAAAGGTTTAATTAGGGGAGGTCCCTTGACAACTACTATTTTGACAACCTTAATAATAAATTTTTCAAATAATTTCAAAAAAATTCTTAAAAATAGGAAAAAGTTTATAAATATATTCTTTAACTTATAGATCAATTGTGTTTCAAATTTCATAGAATTTAGATATTATTTGATACTTTATCAAAGACTATCAAAATTAAATGATATTTACAACGATTCAGATATAGCGGTCTTTGATGAAATATCAAATGATCCTTAAATTAAATAAAATTTAAAATACAATCAATCTATAAGTTAAAAAAAATATATTTATCAATTTGTTTCTATTTTTGAGAATCTAAAAATCATTTTAAAATTATTTAAATATCAAAGTTTTCAAGAGGTCCCTCAATTAAAACCTAAACTGAGACTACTCGTTTGGCATGATATTTCTAGTTTGCATTTTTTTTTTATTGTAATAGATATAGGTGTCCAAGCAAAGCTTTCTATATTAAATAATAAAAAATAATAATGTCAAAAACAGACTTAATATGTCAGCGTAATTGATAATATATAGAAATATTTTTCTTGTAGTGGACGTATTCTTTTTAAGAGAATATAATATGTTCTTTTAATGTGGACAATTTTGTATATTGAAGAAATACTAAATTATCTTAAATTTTCTTTCCATTGAAATGAGCATGAGGTTCCTACAATGAACATTGAATTTTTATTTTTCTTCATAAAATTATTTTCCACGGAAATCATTTTTCCGAAACTAGCTATATTCCGTGCAAATGAACACAAAAAAACAATGTTAGAGATTATATCAACCAATTTTTGTAATTTTAGGAGCATAAATTTGGTCCATATTGAAAAAAGCCATGAACAAACACACAACATATATACTGTAAATGCATTATATAGATTTTGATGTATCTACCAAAATTTGCACAAATAAATATACATACATGTTTTTATATGAAAATAGGTTAATTTAAAAAAAATCAATGAGTTGTGATGCTATTAGAATTATAAATATTTTTCAATTGGACTAAAAGCATGAATAAATGCACTATTAATGTATTACTGTAAAATTTTATGCATAATATTTTATATTTGTCATATCTATTTGATTTTTTTTGAATAAATTTATTTACACATGCTAGAGAGATTATCAATTAATTTTGAAAAATATGAAGAAAAATTGAAAAATCACTTGCAAAGGATGAAGAAAATTTGTATATTTTATGTTGTGAGAAAAGTACATATTTAGATAACAAATCAATGAAAAGTACATAGAACAAACATGGGTCTGATTTCTATTACGTCATACAGTACATAGATATAGACAAAGAAATTATAAAACAAAACTTCAACATTTACTTTTTCTAAATTTTAATATAATTAGACGAATAATATATTATAATACTAGACGTGGAAGTGAGGATATCAATCCAAAAAAAAATGTAAGGATGTTTGTCCTTTCACCTTTAACTTTTTTCTGTTTAAAATGTAAAAGAAAATTTGTCGTTTTGCATTGGATCCATCCTTTCATCTCCAAAGGTTTCTTCTGAACCCACCACACACACACAGAGTAAGAATTCTGTCATCACTAATTAGTGTCGTCTTTTTTCGTTTCTCTTCTCTCTTATAATAACTCTACTGTTTTCGGGTTTTTAGTTTTTCAAGTGCTAGACAAAAAAAACAAATTGAAATTCTTCTCTTATTGGCACATTCTTGTATCCCTGTCGTTTGGTCTAACTAATTCATTTAAAAAATTAGAGGAGTTATGAGGGAATTCTATCAAGTGAGTTGCTGAGCGCTGATCAGAATGTAAGGCTTACATTATGTTTTTTTAATTCATTATTTGGGTTCAGAATGTAAGCCTTATAGTGCATAGGTATACATTAAGTTCAATTATATACATTCTAATTATAGTGTTTTCCCTTTGAACTTGAATTTGTTTTCAATTTTCAGAATATTGTTTCTGTGCACTTATCCCAATTTACATGAATCTTTTTTCGAATAATAATGTTCTTCTCTGGATTTATATCGACAGAACGATATGCGAGGGTTTCAATCTCATGGTACTGCATTGGCAAGAAAGCATTTGCGTGATTGGTTAATTCTCATTTTTCTTATTGTTATGCTAACTTTATTAAGCACCGGATCTCCATTTTACCGATTTATCGGAAAAGATATGATGAATGATCTCAGATACCCCCATAAACCTAACACCGTGCCGACATGGGCTGTACCAGTATGCTCTTTTTTTCTTTTCCTGAACATTTAACTTTATGGAAAATTTATAAGTGATTTTCTCAGTAAAAAATTTAGGCATATTGATTTGCTCATTTGATAGGTCGTTTCAGTATTATGTCCGGTTGTAATCTTCCTCGGGTTCTTTCTTTGTAGAAGGAATGTCTATGATCTCCATCATTCAATACTAGGTGGGTACACTACTTTCGCTGTACCTTCTTTGCTAAAATATTGAAAATTTAATTGCTAATTTTTTCAAGTATCAGGTCTTCTTTTTTCTGTTGTCATAACTGGATTAATAACCGATGCAATAAAAAATGCTGTTGGCTGGCCACGACCAGATTTCTTTTGGCGGTGCTTCCCCGATGGAAAAGAGGTACATCTTATATATAATTAACCATCATATTATTCTGTATTTGTATGCTCATGCTATTTAATCTCAATTTCAATGATGCAATTTACATACTGTAATATTTTTTTTTCAGGTATATGATCAAGTGACTGGAGAAGTAATCTGCCATGGTGTTTCTAAAGTCTTAAATGTTGGACATAAGAGTTTTCCAAGTGGTCATACTTCCTGTAAGTTACAGTACTCGGACCGCTATTATATTTCTTTCCCGCTCTCTAATTATGAGTCGAATAGGATTTTGAGAATTTTTTTTGTCAAACTCACGAAGAACGACCAACAATTTATGGTAATACCTGAACCGTTATGTAAAAGCCGAGTAGAAGAAATATCTCTTAGTACCTTTTTTTGAATTTGGATCAGAAAAAGATACCTGATAATCCACGTCAGATCAAAACCGGAAAGTTGAGATAGAAACATGTTTTTAAAGTGGTTTTAATTCAATTTGGAATAAATATTATTTTCACAACAGAGGAAAATAATTAAATTGAACATAGCTGCCAGAAACTTATAAGAATATTGAAGTTGAAGAAGAAGAAAATGTTATTCTGTGAACAAAAAGAAATTTGAAATTAATAATTTTCTATGTAGATGCTTTTGCAGGACTCGGGTTTGTATCATTGTACCTATCTGGAAAGATTAAGGCATTTGACCGGAGGGGGCATGTCAGTAAGCTTTGCATTGTGTTTCTTCCTTTACTCGTCGCCTCTCTGGTGGGAGTTTCTCGAGTGAGTGATTATCAGCACCACTGGCAAGATGTCTTTGTTGGTGGTCTCCTTGGTTTGTTCCTCTGTACCTTTCTCTCCATCTTGGTTTTTGTTGGAACTTGGTTTATGATACCAAAACAAGGCTTATATTGTCAATACCAGTATCAGTATGATCCATATGTTGTCTATACCACCTAGGACTGTAAAAATGTTTCTGTACCATCCATCTCACCTGTACCATCACAGAATTTATCTAATTATTTCAAAATTTATTCATGTTTATGTTGTTCTTAACAGGATTTGCAGTTGCTGTCTTCTGCTATTTGCAATTCTTCCCTCTGCCTAATCATAATCAAGGTTAATCCATCTCTTTTAGTATTATTTAAACTAATAGGCAGCATTAGTAGAGAGATTGCACTAAAAAAAACCCTAAAGAAATTGTTATTTTCACCAACTGATAAACCATAATCTGAAATGATTTTCTAATTTTATGTGTTTGAAGGTTGGGGACCTTATGCCTACTTTGAAATGCTAGAGAAATCAAGAGGTGGTGGGATTAACCCAACCAATGCAGAAAGCCAGTGTAATCTCACAAGTAGTAGTTTGCCTAGAGAAGAAAGCAGTACAGTTGATGAATTGGAATCTGGAAGGATCTGTGTGTAGTTAGAATACTGTATATTATATGTGACAGAGAAATGTACAAGTAGGCGGATGTTTGATGTATCATAGTATGTTATGTAACTTGGTAATATGATGCTATGAGTTATTTATTAGTACTCACAGTGCGAGAAAATGAATTTAGATTTGCGATGTCAACGTAACCTTCATTCTCAGATGTCAGATTCCATCTGACTAGCTCCATCAACATAATACAAAAGCTCTTCATAGCGTTCATGTCTAAAGCAGTTTAAAAGAAATAATTCATGTTTAAAATGAAAACTTCAATGATTAATTTTTGTTTATAGTTATGCTAATGACCTCTCTCCAAAACATTCATACATTTAAACATCTAATATCTGGAAATATTTATGTTTGCTGCATCACTTAAAAATATTATTTCTAGATACTCCATATCTAGAAAATCTAACTAGGTGTAGAAAACACAAGAAACTAATTCATGCTGTATATCTCGAATAACTCTAGTAGTTAACATTCTTGACAATGCATCAATTAGGTTAATTAAGTGAGAAAAGATAAGAAATGCAGAATTTTATAAGCTTTTTGTAGCAACACAAGTTGAGTACTGGTAATAACACTACAAAACCCAAACCATGACAAAATTCCATACCAAATAACATTCCTCATACATCAAAAACTCAGACAGTAAAATCTTGAACAGTAACAAGTCCTAATTGATAGAAAAAAAAAATATCCCTAGATCAGACGCGGTTGATTTAATCGACCTCCTGGAGAGAGGGAGCAGCAGCAACATCTTCAGCTGTGAACTTACCCTTTGCCTTGTCAGCAGCACGGCCACGGGCCTTGCGGTCAAGTAGCGCCTTGCGGTCCTTGTCAAGCTTGAGCTTGGTGATGACAACCTTGGATGGGCAGATGCCAACATTCACGGTTGACCCATTGACCTTCTCCCGGGTGATGCGCTCAACATGGATCACCCACTTCTTGCGGTACACCTAGCATTTGTTGTGAGAATTGTATAGTCGGTTAAGCCCACAATATAATTATATAATGAGAAGATTTATACACCTACACCAGCTAACATTCAAATATGTTCATGCAATGTACCAACTACCAAAATTCCCACAACTGAGAATTAAGACAGGTGGATAACAGGATAAATATAATTCACAAAAGTAATACACATAACAGATGTTTTTCTTAATAATCTTACTTACATCCCAACTGTTACTGTATAAACAAGACAGCTTATAGAACTGTTGGAACATTAACAATGAGGAACAATTTCAACTGCCTAAACATAGCAAGTTCCCATTACCAACATGTAGTCACCAAAACAGACACCTAAGTCTTAATGGAATCGAATTATAGTTAATTACACAGTTTCTCAAGGGATCCTTCCACCACCAACATATTCTAATTAGATAAGTTGCCACAAAATTCTATAGCAGAGAATGAACTGTGAAGAATGCATATCACAAGTTTTTGAACCACACAAACCATCAGAAAATCAATCATTCCAGTCAATAACGGATATAAGTAATAAAACCACCAATGTTGAGGAGGAGAACTAAAGGTTGAATGTTCAGACCTAAAACAAACTCAACAATCATTGCACTTAACAACAGAGATTTAACATTCAGCTAACTACAAAATGCTTCCTATTTTTTTAAGAAGGCCAAACCATTTCTCTAGCATAAGCTCTAACATCACATCACACTATGACAATCATTCATATATACAAAAAATGGTACTTAACTTACAAAGTATATACATATCAGTACAATATTTTCAGATCGTTCATCCATTTATCATACATAAGACTTAATACAACAACCGGAAAACTAATCACCTTATCAGTTCCACACAGGCACCAAAACCACAAGATTAGATGAAAAAAACGAGAAGAACAAAGCACAAACCTGAACGATTTTACCCTCGCGCCCCTTGTAGGTGCCTCTGACAACCTGGACCTCATCGTCCTTGCGCACGGGAACAGATCTGACGTTGTACTTGTTGCGAAGCTCGGCGGAGAGCGGCGCGCTCATGAGCACACGGCGCACGCTCGACGGAGCCGTGAAGTGCGCCTTGCGGCACTTGCGACGGGAGCTCGAGACGCGCGGGTTGTACTTCATCTCGACCTGATTTGGAGAGGAGAGGAGAGGAGGTGGCGCTAGGGTTTGTGCGAAAGGGTTTTGAAGAGAGGCGGCTCGGAGGAGAAGCAGAGTATAAATGGGACTAGGGTTGAGGATTCTTTTGGTTTGACGAAAATAACCCTGGGCTATGGACTCGCTGTTCCATGTTCTATCCAAAAAAGCCCATCCAAGTCAGAGCCCTTTTTCCTCACACCCAAATTTGTTTTCTTCTCTGGAATTTGATTCCAATTTTGGGTAATTTAGTTGATTCTTAGCCCAAAGCCTGAAAATATAAAAATATGACAAAATAATAATAATAATATTTGTAAAAGATGAAGCATCTTTACATGCAACGTGAATGAAGGAAATATTATGTACTTGCTTCTGAACCAATAATGTACAATATCTTTTTGTCAAGAAATTATTTTTATTCCCAAGAAGAAAATTGTTTGCTTTTTTTTTTATAATAATAATGTTTTTATTCCCATCTATTTATATTTAGAGAGATAATATAGTACTTCCGACAACGGCCCCCCTCTCGTAAGTTCATCCACCATCACTTACGCATAGACCCCGCACAAATGGTTTTATAATAGAGTTCGAATTGCCTCGACTCAAACTAACCTATCTAACATAATTTCATCTCAGTTGAAAGCCACAAAATCACATTGCATCATGTTGGTTGTGAACTGTTTTAGAATTTAGAAGAAAGACATTGCATTAGCTTCCAAATAATTTTGTTGTTTTAATCAGTTGGCATCAAAATTGTTCATCAAGACAATAATCACATAGCAAGCAAGTCTGAGATGATGATGATGATTAATCACATAGCAAGTATGAAAGAAAATGAGGGAATTTTGAAAAATACCGGAAATTCTAATCCTTCATGAGGGATTCTCAGATCTTTTTTTTTTTTAATATAGACGTTTGATGTGTGAGAATGTAAAATCCTAGAAATTGTTTTATGCTGTTTGATATGAAAGAATCTGAATTTTGGGAAGGAAAATATATATGAGATTTTGAATTGTTGCAGTAGCTATTATTCGTTGAGACAAAGTTATGGGAAGTGTTTCAGCATATATTTGAACTTGCTAAAAAATAATGAAAGTTGAAAATTCTCCATATTCTATTTTATATATAATATCAAAAACATTTTATTATAAAAAAATATAAGCATGTAATAAATACAATTCAGCACAAGAAACAAACAAGTTGAATAAGTTCAGAAAAAGAATCTGACCACCCCAACAGTACTCTTTGTTATGAAACCTAAAATTCTACAAGTTTTTTTATTGAACAAAATAAATCAAATTAAAAGCCACAATACGGATACATTTGGACTTGTTCATCACTTTCCTCTTCAAAGTTGTCATCTGAATTTATCTCTAGAAATCTAGGACCATAAGAGAAAACTAAAAGCAATTAGAAAGCTCTCTATAAAATAATTTAACTATGTAACTAACAAAATTATTGAGATAATAAGTATGAAATTTTCCAAAATAATAAGTTGGAAGGTGCTTAATTTGCTACATAGAAATACAGAAAATTGCAATTCACAACTAAATGATGCTTATCTACACTATAAGAGTACATTTTTGGATCATGCAAGGATTAGTACAAGAATAAATTAATGTTATATTTTCCTTTTTTTCTTTTCAACTAACTATTCAAGTCCATGCTCAACAAGCTTAGGCCCAACAACCAATCTCTATTCGATATGTACTGGTACCAACTGGTACATCAAACAGATGAGAAAAAGTTGCTAGTACATGCTGGTACTAGCGGTTAAAAATCATTTCAAAGCAGTTTCGTGCTCTAATACATCTGCAATTTCAAATCTGTACCTATAAAATTTCTTAAATTCAATTGCAATCAAACTCAACACTAAAATTAAAGAAAACAAAGTTTTTAGGGCACAAATAGGACATGTGGTACCAAATTGATACAAACCTCTATCATGCAGCAATTACAATCAAGCACAACTATCATCATATTTTTTGCTACCATATGAAAAGAGAGAGGAATAAAGTTTTGATACCTGAGAGTAGCCTCATACATCACATCTTTTTCTTTCTTGAAATCTAGTCTACAATTTGGATAAAGTCCTGACACCTATTATCGTATTTGTAGCACTAATTTGAAACTAAGAATATACATGGTTGCACAACATATCTGAATCTTAAAAGGCAAAGTTGTCACTGCATATCTCTCTACTACATCCTCTAATTAAAACAAAAATTCAGTTGGCTAGTGTGTCGTTGCACAAATCAAATACTAGTAGCTCAAGCTCAAGTTAACAGTGGTTTTCTCAGTTCAATCATCTCATTTTTTTTTATAAAAAAATGATAAGGCAACACAGAGAAGAAAGGTAAACACAACACATTTCTTTGTTCAGAACTTAATATTACAAGACGAAATTATCATATTTGTACGTTAATTAACTTTTCAGAGCTTAACGTTCTCTGTGACTATTCATAGTATTTTTTTAATTTAATTTTTCGTTCGAAATCAGAAAAAGGTGTACCAAGCAACAACAAAAAAAAAAGTTCCAAAAATCAAATCCTCATAACAGTGGAAAAGAAGCAAAATTTGGTACTTGATATTTGTCAATTTAATTGCAATCGAGGTTGATTGTTCCATGAGAGAATTTTCTCATAATATAAAGAAAGCTTATTAGATAAAAAATCAGAATTATAAACCAAAAACACTAGGGTTTTCTCAAAATTTGAAATGGTATAAACGAATACAGAAACAACGAGTAACTCCTCCTTTCAAAGAGTTTGAGGGAGCTACTGACCTCAAAATCAAACAACCTCGTCAAGCTTGTGACCCTTCGTGACGGTAGCGAAGGTGCGTGACTAAAGAAGAGAAGAAGAGGAGGCGGAGGGAGGAAGGAAGCGACGGAGAGAAGCGCTAGAGCAGAGAAAAAGCGAGAGGCGATTTGAGCTATTGAGAGAATAGGTGGTGGGAAGTGGACACTGGGTGAGGAGAGGAGAGGAGAGGAGGAGAGAAGAAGGAAAGTTTTTGTTTTCCAGTGAAATTGGTGGAGAAAACAAAAAGAGGGAAAGAAGGGGGACAGGAGGCCGACGAGAAATATTTATTCCGGAAAATTTGACAATCAAAATGGTAGCGAGAAATCAGTATGCCAGGAATTTCGCTCTTTTCCTTCATTTTCCGACTAATCAAACGGTCCCATATTTTGAAATGAAATGCCTTAAGATCACTGGATTGGAGTGTTGGGTTCTGAATTCACGTTGTTTCTTTCATGTTGTTTTTGCTCTTCTGATCGATATTACTAACTCATATATTATTACTGTATTGCATTAGTGTGCAGTGGGTCATGTTACTTGCTCTCCCTGCCATCTGAGAATGCATCCGAAAAGGCATAGTAATGTCATGTGTGTGCTCAGAGAAGCGACTTCGACCGATGCTTCGCAACGGAAAAGGTTCTTACCAGTATGGAGTTTTCTTGCAGAAACAAGATATATGGTTGCAGTGCAGTTCTGTGCTATTGTGAATTAAAGGAGCACAGTAAGAAATGCTCTTAGTTTGTGCCAACCTAGACCATCATTTCTCAACCATACGAGGGATGTACATGCAGGAGGGATAATTAATTCTAGCTATGGTATACCAGTAAAAGTTGTTGTGCCCAGGGTCTGTATGTCTATGGTACGTGCCGGCGGAGGATGATTGCGTGTTTCTCCTCCAAAAAAGAGACGGAACAATATCAGGTACCAGTTCCTTGTCCATTTTGCGCAAACGCGCGTCTCATCCTGAAGAGCTCTGATTCTGGTATGAGCTGAAGACAGATGACTCAGTTAGTAGTAGCAACGGAAATTATCTTCGTCTCTGATCCAGGGTTGAGAATGTTACACCGGAAAATGACTTTGAGGTGCAAACGGATCGGATATTAACTATTGTTTAATCAATATTCAAATTATGCAAAAAAAAAAAGATAGTGAAAAATAAACAAGTGCATGTGTTTATATAATAGATTATATTAAATGGTTGATTCAAATGTTTCATCCAAAATAGAAATTAAATATTTAAACCAAGAATCATAAATTTAAACATGATCCATTGATTTGTTCGATAATACTAACAACTGTAAAGAATACTTTATAATTTTAAATTAGACAAGCGAAATCTAATTTGTATTTTATACACTTTTATAAATGTAATAAAATTTTATTTAAATTTCATGTTAATCAAATGATGTGAAATTTACAACAATCTATATTTGACATAATTTGATAACATACCATATGATATTAAAATCGCATAAAAATTGATACATGACTAATTTATAAGCAAAACAAAATGTATATTGAAACTTTTTTCTATTTTTCTTTTTTGTGATATGATTTAAAAAAATGTTGTCAATGTTGAAAAATAAGTGATTTTTAATTAATTCCAACTCTTTTACAATAACTAAAAAATCAAGCCAGTTGTGTCTATTTTTTGACATGATTTTTGAAGATAACTACTGGCTTTGATTAGACTCATTAATGTATCTATTTTTTCTTCAACTTAATCCAGTTGTCAATCAATAATAGGCCCATTCTAATGGTCAGCAGGAATTTCCTACCCACCTGTGAGCAGAGGATTCAATTAAGGGACGGAGAGTATTGAATTCAAAAATGGATGATAATCTTCAACAAGTTTCTAAAATGTTAAGCTAGAAAGTACTGATAAATAAACCCTAATTTTTAATAAACAAACTAAAATAGGAAAAAGGATATTTACTCCTTATGTCCAATGGATTAACCTACAAAGTCATAAGAAACAAGAGAAATAAGGGAAATTATTCTTGCATCTCATATTCGATATTTTTTATCTACATTGAAAATTATTTATACTAAATATATAAATTATTGAAATTTAAATTTACAACTTTTTGTATCTAGTACATAAGGAGTTTGACAGTTTTCCATTTCTGATTTCTTAGTAAACATAAGAAAACTCTCATGCACTTTCTTAAATAAATAAAAACATAACTTTTCAAAGTCTTTATTCTTTATAACATAAAGTATAAATACTTTTAGTATCAAATATAATCATATTTCAAAAAAGAAATATTAAGATGTACATATAAATTGTGCGGTTATTATCTCTCAAAAAATAATTATAAGTAAAAAGCTGGTAGTTTATGTACATATAGTAACTTAGCGCTTAATAAAGTTCCAAACATTCCCTAATTAATTTCCTTTTCCTTTTCATTTTCTTTTTAACTTAGTTACTCAAACTTTACAAAAGGTTCACATCTAGACTAAGAATGGAGAGATTAATTAATCTTCAAATTCACTGCTGATGAAAATGAATTGATATCTTCAGACATCAGTTCAAAAAAAAAATAGTTTTTACTTTTTAATTTAGGATCATTTATTGGGGGTTGTGGCCGATTCATATTGAGATAAATTCAAGTTAGTGTCTATTTTTAATTTTTAAAATTAATAATTATATATATATATATAATTTAATAAATTAAGTACAAAATATTAAATGTATTTAGATTTAAATAACTGATATTAAAAAAATTACTATTAAATTAAATTTATGACTAAATTTATCGAACTATCTGGATCCGCTACTGATTAATGGTGTTGCACTGTGTGCACGTGACTGGGAACGACAATTTACCAAATCAGACAAAAAAAGAAAATTATTATCATAAAATAGAATCAACATGGAGCAGTTATGCTCAACTGCTCAAGTTCTAGTATATACCAACAAATAATACTATCTTACTAGAATAAAGAAATAATTACTGCTTTAGGCTTTGTGCCATAGATATATACTGGATAATTCATCAACGGTAACATTTTATTTTGTGAGAAATTCTGGATTTATTTCATCAAAGATTGCTAATAACCGTTGGGGGAAAACCATCCAGTTATCACTTAATTAACATACTTTTTTGGTGCAGATGAGTCATATATAAATTTAAATTTATATATTTTATATATAGTTAACAATTAAACTGATCAGAGGATATAGAGTTTACACTTTATCTAAGTTCATACAAAAATCTGTGTTTTTTTTTATACTTGTGCAAAAACTTTGATGTGCTAGAAAAATAAATCCTCTATAAATTTGAAATTGTATATAATTTTGTTGCCATACATCAAATTCATGCTAACGAGATATACACTTTCATAACTTGGAGTTTTATGTAAAGCATGTGCTTCCCCCTAAATTCACATCAACTATTATAATTGACAATGACAGCTTATTGTCAACGTTTATATGATAATAAAATTTAGTAAAATTAAAATTAAAAAACACTCCTTACAGTTTAAATTTGAATCATTTAAACTGAATCAAACCGTTTAAAATCAATGACATTTGCTGCCATTGAGCAACCATGATAAAATAAAAGGAACCCTTGCCCTTCTACAGTAAGTCTTATTTTCCTTCTTTATTTTTCAAAAAATAGTTGGATTTAATTGAAAGCACATAATTTGGGGGTAACATTTATTAAAACAAATAAAATTGTTGTTAAAGACGGCAACATTAGTGGTGACGACCAGTTTGTTACCTATAAAAATAACAATATATATGAAAAGAAAATGGAGCCGGACAACAAATAAAAAAAATATTGTACATGCTAATATAATATGTTAATCACTGTTAATGATTCCTTGATTTGGTATTATTCAGCTGTTTTGGCTTACAGCTCGGCACGTCTCTCTTTGTAGGTCCATCTCTCCATCAACAAGCTCCGGATGCGATCGCTACTGAGACCCGAATCTCAAAGCTCATCCAACGGCCTATCTAAGCAGCATGCTCACGTGATGCATCTGAGCGGCGATGATGAATGCATTTCGTCGCAAATAGATGCGACGAAGATTGGAGATGTCTGTTTGTCTGTCTCCGATCCTTTCCCACCACCTCCAATCACGCAGTGTCCACCTCTTCTCTCTCCTCCATTTTTCATCTTTTCAATTTTTTCTCTGCTCCTTTTCTATCTCATCCCCTTTGTTGAGAAATTGGAAGGTACATTACAAACAGGAAAAGCTCCCATGCTACTAGTTCTCGTTCTACTTCTCCTTCTCTCCATTCCACCTCCAATTCTCTCCGATCCAGCGCCTAATCTCGCCACCGACCCCTTCCTCTCCGGCGGTAAGTGCAACGCTTCTCCATTTCACTTCTCCAGTTTGATCATTACTGAATCGCTTGCTGTCAATTGCTGCAGCTCTCAACCACTCGTACAACATTGACTGTGGGGGGACCGCCAACTTTACCTCGACATTTGGTAGGCAATGGTTGTCAGACAGGTTCTACTCTGGCGGGTCCCCTGGAATGGTTGCCGAGCCACACCGGTTCGCGCAACCGCAAGAGCGAACCCTTCGGTTCTTCCCTCCTAGCTCCGCCGGCAAGAAGAGCTGCTACTCTGTCCCTGTTCTTCCTGGAAGGTACTAGAAGGAAAAAAGAAAGGACTTATTTTAATTTCTGGTCAAATTCTGACCAATTAGGTTGATTTACCAAATATGGAAAGTTTCTATTTATTGTTGATTTGTTAAATCCATAGACAAAAAGGTACTGTAGCCCCCTATTCCATTAGATAGCCACAGATAAACACAGAAATGTTATGGCATCAGCCACCTAACATTTCTCATGTTGCAATTAGCAACCAACAGTAAATGCACAATATTTGACTAGTGACTATATGACAGAAAAGGTAAATTCCTTATAATAGTGACAATTTTGTACCTAATATTAGTGGAGTAAAGATTGGGTGACCTTAATAACTCAAAAACCTATCGAATCGACTTCAAATGACAAATCTAATTTGCTCAATAAATTCTTTATATCAAAATCTTGTAGGATACAAAAATTTTCTATTTTTAGAGTTTTTTAAGTATTTGTTTCAGATTTTTTTTTAAATGATCTGTTCTAATATTCAAATATTCATTATTTTATTATGTTTTAGAACCCTAAAAAAATCTGAAAAAACATAGTTAGAAAACTCTAAAAATGAAAAATTTTGGTATCCTATAAGATTTTGATATGAAGAATTTATTGAGCAACTTGGATTTGCCGTTTAGAGCCATTTCAATAGATTTCTGGGTTCAGCTCACCAAGGGTGTTGGTGAGCTTAAGTTCATGCTAGCTTTACTCAATATTAGTGTTCAAGTTTTAGCTAATTTCTAAAGTCTGACTACTAAGATCAACAAAGGGTTTTTCAATGTTGGTTCCGTGTTATGGATTGGTTATTACATCTTTTCATCAACTCACTTTTGGTTTTGATTAATCGCAAGTGTTCCAAAATGACTGGTTGTTAGCTGTATGTACGCAATATGCAAAGCATGGTAAAAGTATCAAATGTAATTTGCAAAAACTCTGAAAACTAAATGTGAAGTTTTAATGCTATGACAGATACTACATTCGCACCTTCACTGTTTATGACAACTACGATTCGAAACTAAGATCACCAAGCTATGACGTATCAATCGAGGGAACACTAGTGTTCACCTACCGTTCCCCCTGGCCTGAGCAAGCCTCCAAGTCAGGTGCATACTCTGACCTTATTGCACCAGTAGTCGACTCGTTTGCTGATATATGTTTCTACAGCATTGCAACAGACCCACCTGTCATTGCTTCACTAGAGCTCGCACCAGTGCACCCTCTTGCCTACGATGCAGCAACTACCGGCACAGATATGATTCTAGTAAATTATGGCCGACTCACTTGTGGGTCAAACCTATTTGGACCAGGATTCACTAATGACACTGATCAGTTCGGTCGAGTGTGGCAGTCTGATGCAGATTTTCGTAGTAGTAATATTAAAGTGAAGGCTTTGTCAGCAGGAGGACATCAAATAATGGGAAGTAATCAGCAGCCAAATTTCTTTCCTACCAGATTGTATGAAACTGTTGTGACTACTGTTAATGTAAAGGATATACTGGAGTACCAAATGCCGGTTAGTGTGTATAAATTTATTTAGTTATTATGTTCCATATTCTAACTTTGATTATGGTCCCTTATATTTGTTATTTAATGGATAGAGTTACTTCTATTTTGGGAATAAAATTATCTGTGCTATTTGTACCAATCTATGTATAATATCAATTTTGATATTGTTGAAACCAGGAAGAGTTTAATGAAAATATGGCTTCCAGAACACGTAAAGCGCACGACAGACATAGGAAAATTAAAGATAACAACCATTTTGTGGAAATGGCTTTATTAAAATAATGCAGTTTACAATATAAAATTTCCTTCTTTAGTTTTTTAAATCCTGTTTCTACTCTAATTTACTCCTATAATTTTATAACAGATTGACACTAGGCTATCTTATATGATGTGGTTCCACTTTGCCGAGGTTGATGTCAGTGTGACCTCGGCAGGCCAGAGAGTATTTGACATAGTAATTGGGGGAAACAATGTAACCCGAATAGATATATTTAAGGAGGTTGGTGGCTTCACTGCATTCAAATGGTTCTATATAATGGAAAATCTCACAGAACCGATTCTCAAAGTGCAATTGGTCCCTGTTGTTGGCCAGCCCATTCTATGCGGGCTTGAGAATTATGCAATGGTACCTTTGGATATGGCAACTGTTCCTGCTCAAGGTAAGTAAAGATGATATTAATTATTAGATAAATAAGGTAAAAGTTTCGACTTTGGCAAATTACATGTGGTATTTTAAAGTTTTACATAGTGCACTAAACTTTGCACACACCTTAACTTAACCAATACTTTTTATTTGCTTGTGAGTGATTACCAAGTATAGAACTAGTATGTAGCAACCACAAAAGGACTGGATTATCTACAACCCTTCATACTTACAACCAAAATCTCATAACTGCTTGTGAATTGGAAGCCAAAATTTAAATCCACTTGATTTGTAGAAAAACTATTTGCGAGATTTAGAGGTAAATCAATCAATTTAAGATCCTATAATTTTCCACGTCTTTGTATATTTGTTTCAACTATGAGAGGTCTATGTAATATTTGAAAATGCAGGAAAATATTGAATATTTTTTCTTTTTATAAAAGCACACTGGTTTGGATCTAAAACTAAATTGACACTTTCATAATTGCAGCTGCTGCAATGAGGTCATTGAAGGAATCCCTAAAAATACCATCTAGAATGGGGTGGAATGGGGACCCCTGTGCCCCCAGCACTTGGGATGCATGGGAAGGTGTCACTTGCCGAAGAAACCCAAAAGGACCAGGACTTGTGGTTACTCATTTGTAAATCTCTCTTCATCTTTTACTTTCAATTTAATTTTTATCGGATTCAAGCTATTGCTAAACAATACCATAGACAGTTTTCACTGTTATGAGAATATACTTGCCGACTGTGGTTGATGAATGGCGCTGATGCATTGTGGTAAGCATGTATAGGTAGCTTAACCAGTCATATCTAAGGGAGTAGTTATCATTGATCAAAGGCAAATTTGTAGAAGTCACTCTAATTATGCCCTTTATAAATCTGGCTTTTGCATTCTGATGTTATACATAAAAAGGGAAAGCACTTAAAGGAGCTAATTTGAACAGACAGTTCTGTCAGCATTGCTTATTTGCCAAGGATTTCTGTAGCTCAAGGTTGACCCAACCATTACCTGATCCTGACCTTGTCTTGGTTTGGTTCATACTGGCAATTTTCTTTTAGGTTTAATGGTCTTAGATCATAAATTTGTCTAGTCAATAATTTGTTAGTCTTAGATCTCTTAATGGAAAACCTTTTCATCTGTAATTGTTGATTATCTGTAGGATATCTGCATATACTCAATTAAGTTAATTATATTTTTATAGAATCAATTAATTAATATGTATTGTCATGTCAATATTTTTTTAATATAATTGTTTTTCTTTTCAGGGATTTAGCGAGCCAGGGTTTGAAAGGATTTATCAGTGACCAAATTGGCCTCCTAACAAACTTGGTAAGCTTGTAAGTATCATTATGATTTTTCACTATGCTTCTTTTCATCCTGCAATCATGTTGTGATTTGTGTTTGGTTCTATTAAACCTTGAAAATACTTTTGTTCAATCAGGCACTTGAAATTTGTGATTTTCTAAATAAGCCCATGTCAATTTTATATTTAGAAAAAAAGAATTCTACAATTAACTGATCAGATGTACATTCTCTTTCCCAGAACTAGCAGATAAAGCACTCACAATAATTTCAATATTTAAATTTAAAAAGGAACTACAAATTTGAGAGGGGAAAGAAGACTACAGATCAAAGATAATTTAAAAAGGGAAGGGAACAAAAGACCGGGGAATAAGAGTACAGAAATTTTACCACATATTGGACTCATGTAAACAGACCTTAGCTAGTTTCATTTAATCATAACGAAGGATAGATTGACATGGATATAGTTATCTGCACTTATGTTGTATATATAGTGGTCCCAGGGTATGAACTTGCAAGGCATTATTGAGGTGTAGGAGTCTTAGCAAAGTACAATTTGAGAACTTCATAGTGCATTATGCATTTTAACTAGTCAAAAGGCCTAGTTGAACAAAAGGAACTACTTCCAGGGTCTAGATGCATTACTTAGGGATCAAGTTTGAACTCTTCACTTAAAAAGTAAAAAAGAAAAAGAAAAAAAATAATGGCTATTTATGAATTGATAATTAAAAAATTATTAGTTAATCTAAGACAGATGTACATCTGCAGAAATTTGAGTTATAACTCTCTGGGAGGAAACTTGCCTTGGGGTCTCGGTCAAGATACGCTTGTAACATTGTAAGAACTGTTTCCCTTTTTGTTTATGTTCCTTGTCAACAAAAAAAAAAGAAGTCTCTCTAACAAAAACAATTTGTTTGAATGTTATGTTTATGAATAATGATTGTATTGTTTCTTACAGGGACTTGTCGTCAAATAAGTTTGCTGGGGATATACCTGATAGTTTGGGTTCAAACAATCTCCAAACCGCGTAAGTAAAAAATATATTTTCCGTTACATGCTTTAGTTGAGTGGAGTTCAGGGTTGAAACCATCTCAGATCTAATTGGAATTTGCTAAACCATTAATTTTAAGGAGATACTTTGCTGACCTAGTTTCCCTTTGTTAAGTAAACTTCAGTGTTCAACACTGTCTTGCTCAAGTCAACTATGATAAAATTGTTGCTTCAGAAACTAATTTAATGTAATGTGCAGGCTGTTAAATAATAATGAATTGGGTGGACAAGTCCCTGAAAAGCTCTATTCCATCGGTGTACATGGTGGTGTCATAGAGTAAGCAAGCAGTTTACAATTACAAATAGCTCTATAGAGTGAACCTTTTTTTTGTATATGTTTACTTTTCATGTGAAACACCTCAAGAATGTCAAAATATCACATGTACCCTGTAACACACAACCCCAACTGAATATTAGGAAATATCACCCATATGTGAAAAGAAAATTTTTCCTTTATAACCATCCCCATTTTACTTGAAAACATCCCAAAACAACTTTTTATTTCTGATTTCACTAGTTTGCTAGATGAAAGCAGAAGGGCTAAGTGGGAAAATTAATTTTAAGAGAATGCATGGAGCTTTTATATATTTTAGAGAACCAAATAAGAAACTTGTCCTTTTGCAGTGTATTCATGATTTGTTGTTTGACAAGGGCATACATGAAAATTATACTCATTCATCATTGTTATCTTTTCTTAGCCTCTCAGGTAACAAGGGATTATGTGGCGTGCCTACCTTACCGGCCTGTCCTGTGTTTTGGGACAAAAAAGGGTTAAATACTACCGGCAAGATTGCACTAGCTGCTTCATGTGCCTTTGTTCTCTTTGCTGCACTTCTCGTGGCTTTTGTGATCTACATAAAGAGAAGAGAGAATGACTATGATTTTGATTTTCCGCAAGATTTCAGCTGTAAGTGTTCTTACCTTCAAAAGCAAAAGAGAATAAATTACATTCATGTTGAATTTCAAGCAATCTGCTTTTTTTTTTTTGGTTCTGAATTTCAAAGAATACCAATTTGGTCCTGAGAGTTACCTTTTGTTTCATTTGGTCCTGGCATTACATTTTATTTAAAATTATGTACGAAGTTGTCCTACTGGTGCCAATGTTGAACAGACCTTGACATTAACAAGTCTTGTAATGTAACAAAGTACAGTAGGTCCTACTTTTAGATTACAAAAAGCAATCAGGTAGACATATTTGGACAAAAAAAAAACTGTTCGGACAAATATTTTTTTGTTCAGGTTTATCTATTTTAATAGTAGCCGAGCAAATAACACTATGGATAAGGCAACAATTAAGGAAAGTACTGCAAAATGAAGGACCTTAATAATAATATAAATTACCTGTTGGAAATGTTAAAAATTTAAATCTGACCTTCAGTCTCCCTTTGTAGATTTTTCATCAGCAATTGCAGCAAAGAGAAACAGATACCATAGAGCGAAGTCGTTCATGCAACTCGAGATGGAGACACAAAGCTCGAATGGTCTTCATAACAATGGCACTGCTATTTGAGAAACGCTGAGTTGAATTTTAGAAGGAATCCGTAATCACTGACATCAGTTCTGTTCTAGAACCCATTGGGTAAAAAAGGGTTTTCTGTATTGACAAAAGAAAAGAGAAGGAAGATGCAAGCGGTATTACTAAATTTCTAACTGACCTATGTATATTCCTAGGCAAAATTTTGTCAATAATTAAGACCGTTTTGTATTGTTTACGAGTATTTTGTGTTGTACATTTTCCAGCCGAATTGAGGTTTAGGACCATGGCAAAACAAGTACATAGTTTGTAATCTGAAAGAAAAAATGTACTGCAAAATTAATAGTAGATGAAGCTGTAAAAGGCTTTTTGGTTTTACAATTGAATCTAGAAAACTTGCACTTTTTTATTAAAATAAGAATGTGAAAATAAAAAGTAAGTACGTTGGGAACTAAAATTAATATTTTATAAAATTAGTTAGTTCATATATAATGTTTGCGGATCATATTTTTTAATTCACAAATTTTATATGTAAATGTAATTACGTAATATTATGTGTAGTAAATTTGTAAATTTATAAAATAATTCGCAAACAATGGATGCGAATTGTATTTAGTTCGTAGATAATGGGTGCGAATTTTCTAACTTCAAAATTTATAATTTCGAATTTTATTCTTCAAGCTTTTTGTTTTTGAATTATCATATTAAAAACAAATTGGAAAGCATGACCAACCCATCAAAACATCATGTATTATTTAAGTCGCCCCAATTTGAGTTTTTGGGTTTGCTAGGCAGATGTATTTGCAGTATATTATTCTCTTGATTTTTTTCCGATAGACAGTAAAATCATGAATAAATAAAACATATTATCTGTATGTTACTTTCTAAGCTTCAAGAAGAAAAAAAAAATGCATCTCATGCGTCTGTCTTCTACTACATGTATCGCTAGTAAATGCTAGTAATACTCACAACTAACTAAAAATAAGAAACGTTACAATAAAAAGGGAGCGGATAATAATTCTCACCTAAATTCGTTTATACTATTTCCAATCCGACTAATTGACACCTTTGGAACGATACTATTTTTACGTTTTAATGAAATTAATTATGAGATATAAAGGTATATATAAAAATCATTTTCCATAATGTTGGACCCCAGTCCATAAACAAGTCACACCAGAGTGTGCTTCATGTCTCCATGAAGAGGAAAAAGAGGAGTCTATGTCTGCTTATTATTCCAAATGAAAAGTAGATTTTATTATTCAAATCCGAACCGTCGGATTAAAATAAACGGATCAAATCTATTATATTTAAAATTTAGAGAGTCTTTTTTAAATAAATATATAAATATGATCAATTTGTTTTAATCAAATATCCAGATTTCAATAATAAAGCTTTACTTTCATATTCGAAATAATAGGTGATATGATTTCGGAAAAGGAGAGGGAAAGAGGATAACAAATTGACGGAGAAATATACTGATAAAACACATAAAACTTCTCATATCTAATCCTCAGCCCCCTTGATTCATTGCAAACTTTGCTAATTCACACTTTAAGTTATTATAGTTTTGGCATAATTAGGATTACTAATTATGTATAAGAGATATTATAGTCAAGGATGCTAAATAGCATTTTGGTTAAATTAGAGTCGAGTTAACAGCTCAACTAATGTTTTAATCAAGTAGCAATCTTATTTTTGAGATCAATAGTTTAATGGAACTCAGTTGATTCCATTTGCATAATTAGGATTTATTGGCAAAGGTAGAGTGTAGCTCATTAATCTATATCGCTCAGAAATTAATATGTTCCACTTGAATGAGGCCAACCATAAATGTTGTTGTGGAAAACTAACATTTTATACGTTTACATATAATTTGTTTGATTTGATTTTCTGGAAAAAACATAACTTCCTACGTTTAAATTTGTTAACTTATGTTAATTAATCACTCACTTAAATTGATCGTAATATAACCTTTAACAGGGTGAGTCTTAATCACTCCTTTTGGTAGGCCTTAATTTTAAAAGGAGGGGATCTTTTGACAAATTTGACAATTAATTTTTAAATAATTTCAAATAATTTTTAAAAATATAATTTAAAAATTATTTGATATTTTATTAAGATTATTAAATATGAACCGTTGTAAATGTTATGTAATTTTGAGAGTTTTTTGATAGCATATCAAATAATATTTAAATTATATGAAATTTGAAACACAATTAATCTATAAATTAAAAAAATATATTTATAAACTTTTTTTCTATTTGTAAGATTTTTCTAAATTATTTAAAAATTTATTATCAAAAAAATAATGGTGACGAGATCGAATTATTTTTGTGTCTATCCCTATTTGAAAAATCATTAACATCAATATTTCTATTTTAATAAATTTAACAACAATATGTCTACTTTATAAACGCAGTGTTTGTAATTCAATCTTAACGCATGTGTCTATTATCAAGTTGGATATTAGAAATACTATATAAACGCACGTGACTACATATTTTGAACAAAATTTCTTAACCGCATGTGTCTATATTGTGAATTACATTTATTATCTAGTCACATGTATTTTACTGTAGCAACACATACATTTACGGTAACAAATGAATACAGCTAAATATTTATATGTTTATATGTGTATACTCGGTCCTCCTTTTATTCCTTAACTTAACTCGTAAATATACATCGAGTTTTTTTAACATTAAAACAGAGAAGATAAAAATTGAACGTAGCTAAATAACATAAAATTCTTACCGTTTAAATGTATACGGTTAAAAATTTTAGCTCAAAATATCTAGTTGTATACGTTATATTAACATAATATAATGATTTTTAAATAGGAATGGACAAAAAAAAAATTCGACGAGATCCCTACCCAATTTTAAATTATGCAATAGAATATTTTTGGCGTTGTTGCGTCCAAGTCCCTCAAATGGAGACTCATTCTCTTGGAATATTTTTGTTTCCTTGATCCTCAAGTCATCATCCGATCTCCTGACAAACCGGTCCCACCATAAATTATTATAGTACGGCAGCAGTCAACAGTGTCAGTGGTTCTGACACCACCTTCTACTCATAGTCAACAACACTCAGAAAAGTCAACCGAGTGTTTCGACCTCTGCTCATTCCATTCCCCTTTTCTTCCTCAAAAACCCCAACTTCAGATCCTCCGATTCACGTATTATACGATATATCTCTTTCTAGTTGAAAAGGAAGAACGAAGAAGGAATGGCGGAGGCGTTAGCTCTGGCAGGAGCAAGCTGGGCGATGTCCATGGCAGGATGTGTGGCATCGCCGATCGTCAGCAGATTACTCAACGAGGGTTTCTCCTGCCTCGGCATCGACATCGCTGCTCGCATCGACAAGCTGGAGGCCGCCATTCTTCGGCAATTCCAGGAGGTGATCGACGCTGCTCAGAGGAGCGAGCACAAGAGCAACCTGGAGAAATGGCTCAGACGGCTCAAGGAGGCCATGTATGAGGCCGAGGATGCGCTCGATTTGTACAAGTACCGTCTTCTCCAACAAAAGGTATTGTCTCAACCTGTCAACCGAACAATAGAGATTAATTATGAATAATACTCTTTAGGAGTTGCGGAATTCTTCACTGTAAGAGACCGATCTCTTGACAAATTATAGGTCGTTTTGACTTGATCAGCGCTCTTATTTTGAGATAAAAGCCTGGTTTCAAAAAATTTCTTTTATTTACTTTTTAAATGTATTAGTTTTCCTGGTATTATAGATGGCATAATTTAATCAGAGAAACAACTCTGGTACTAGGTTTTTTTTTTGTTTTTTTAACATATATCATGATAGAAATTAAATGATTTAGACCATCAGGGCTATTGATCACAATCAGTTGCACAGTTTAGCTGTTCTAATTCAATGTCATAATATTTTAAGAGGATATTGGGGGGAGCTAGTCAGTTCAATGTTATGATATTTTAAGAGGATATTGCGGCCACCGGGGTTCATGACTTCAGGACAGTTGAGGAACGCTCGCAACAGCATGCCAAATTGATTTAGACCTTGTAATTTTACTCTGGCTTGTTTTCTTTCAGGATTTGTTCATTTTTATTCACGGTAAATGTTAATTGAATTTTGCTTCTATTTTCTTTTAAAAAGGTGGAGAATGGTGGAAACATGATGAAGAAAATTTCAGAAAAGCTCAGTGTCCTATCATCTGAAAAGATTAATCTAAGAACACGCCTCAACAAACTAGAAAATATTGCATTGGAGGCGAAGGAATTTCGTGATTTATTAGGGAAACAACCTAAAAGCAATCCTAGCAACTCAATTAAAGAACCCATGGTGACAACCTCGAAACCTCCCCTATGTATCTTTTGGGCGAGATGCTGATTGTGACTATCTATTATGAGAATTGTTAGAGCCAGTAGGTTCTGCACCTGAGTCCAGTACTGTCAGGAGTTACTCGATTCATTCTATTGTTGGTGTTGGAGGGGCCGGCAAAACTACCCTTGCCCAGTTAGTCTACAACAATGAAAGAGTAACTGCAGAATTTGATCTTAGAATATGGCTTTCTTTGACCCGTGGACTTGATCTCTATCGTCATACACGGATTATGGTAGAAACTGCCTCCAAAAATGAGTGCCCACGTCTAGATAGTATGGATTTCCTTCAAGATGTTCTCATTGATTCGATTAAATCAAAGAAGATCTTGGTCGTGATGGATGATATCTGGTGGGATGAAACCATGAATGAGCTCAAATGGGAGCAATTTGTTGCTCCTTTGGCAAGCATGAAGAGAGGCAGCAGAATTCTTGTAACAAGCCGTAATGAGAAGATGCCACGGGTGTTGCTTCCCCAAAAGATTATGCCTCTAGAAGAACTCGAGGAGAATGATTTTCTCTCGCTTTTTATGCATTATGCTTTTGGTGGGGTAGGACTAAATAGTACTCACTCGCTAGTGTATCTGGAAAGAATAGGAAAGCAAATTGCTAAGAAGCTAAGCCGATCTCCTTTAGTGGCAAAAGCAGTTGGCAGTCGTCTATGTAAAAATTTGGATGAGCGGTTCTGGAGAGATACCTTGGACAGTGACATGTTAACTGATACAATGCAATCGCTTTTATGGAGTTACCTAAACCTAGATACACCGATCCAACGGTGCTTCTCCTATTGTGCTATATTTCCGAAAGGTTATTCTTTCTGCAAGGAAGACCTGATTCTGCTCTGGGTAGCTGAAGGTTTTATTCGTCACTCTAGTACAAGGAGAATGGAGGATGTAGGGGAGGATTATTTTCAGTAGTTGTTATCTATTTTTTTCTTTCAAAATGTGGATGATTGGTTTGGCTATGAAAGATATGGCATGAATGATTTGTTCCATGATCTAGCCGAAAGAGTTTCCAGGGAGGATTGTTTCAGAATTGAAGATGGACAATTTGAAGAAATTCCTTCAGTTGCTCGCCATTTATCCATTCAGGGTGAAAGCTTCAATGAATACATCAGGAGCGTTGAAAAACTGAAGAACCTGCGTACTGTTATCTTTATTGACCCGATAAACGACAATGTTATAAATTATTTTCTAAAGAAGATAGGGAAGTTCATGAAAGTGCGTGTACTGGAATTCTGCCTATGCAATATTAACAAATTACCAAACTCTGTAGGAGAATTAGTGCATTTACGCTACTCGGGTCTTGATCGAACAAGAGTAACGGAGTTGCCTACATCAGTACAAAAGCTTTGCAACTTGCAAACATTAAGGCTGAATTCCGCAATTACTCATTTACCAAGAGGCCTAAACAAACTTGTTAATTTAAGAAACTTAATTACTGTTTCGTTGACAGAGGTAACCTCGACACTCCCTGACATAGGCAAATTAACCTCGCTTCAAGAATTGTGCTGTTTTAGGGTGAAGACTGAGAAAGGATATGAAATTGAACAACTGAAGCACCTAAATGAGATAAAAAAAAATCATTGCTTATTTACGATTTGAAGAATATTGAAAATAGGGAGAAAGCTGCTGAAGCCAATCTGAAGGATAAGAGACATGTTGAGAAGCTTTCACTTGTTTGGGGTCCTGATGATGCTATGGATGGAAACTTGAATGCACACTTAGAAGTCCTTGAGGGCCTTAAACCACATCCAAATCTAAAATATTTAGGTATAAATGGCTACAAGTCGCCAACATTTCCTTCTTGGATGTTTCAACCAGGATCCCTAGATAATTTGGGCACTCTGGCATTGAAGGGTTGTCCTTTCTTGGAAGTCCTTCCACATATCAGTACCTTGTTTCCATGTTTCCACACACTATCCATAGAAAATCTCCCCAAGCTAACAAGACTTCCTGTGTTTCCTTCAACCCTTAAGAGTCTATATATAAGAGAGTGTTGGTCGCTTGTGTTCATCTCTGAGGAAGAACTGCAAAAAGGTGACTATGAAGCGAGGCTTCTGATGGCACTGCAAGATTGTCAATTTAAATTTGTTCTTGAAACCATACCAGATGTGAAGAATCGTGCTAGGAGAAGATTGTTGAAAGAGTGCTCACAGCTGAAAAGGTTAATGGACTGGGATAGCCACAGCAGAGTAGAAGATTTGAGCATGCTTGTCATGAACTTAGAAAGAACTGAGATACCGGCACAGGGTATCTGGGAGGCACATGTCAGATTGGTAGAACTGACAATGGAGTATATATACAGCAAGAAAGAGAAGTACCCTTTGGTCGTACCTTCAGGCCTTGAAAGGTTGAGCATTACTTCCTGTTACATCACTGATGCAGTATTAATGCATTGCCTTGCACAGCTCACTTGCCTCGAGTCCCTTAATTTGGAGGGCATAAGAACAATCACAGCCCTTCCTCCGAAGGAGGTCCTATGTGAACTGGTGGTGCTCACTTGCCTCGATATTTCATGTTGTGACTGCTTAATTTCACTTGCAGGTCTACATGCTCTTGTCTCAATAAAAAGCCTCACCATAAAGGACTGTCCTTGCTTAGAGATTCCGGGAGGAGGTGGGGGCACTCTCCCCCCTTCACTGGAATCACTAACAATCATCGACTGTGATTCTGTTAAACACTTTGATGTGAGAGATTTGCCGTCACTTTCTTGGGTCATTTTAAAAAACTGTCAACAACTAAAATCAATGGTACTGGCAAATCTTACATCGCTAAAAACATTACAGATAAGAAACTGTCCTGAGCTCTCTGAACTCATTTTCTATGAGCTGGTCTCAGTGACTTTGGTAGTTCTGGAGAGCTCCAACTTGCAGCAAATTTTATCCAGTGGTATTCTGTCATTGTCATCCTTAGAGGACATTAAAATTGGCAGCTTTAGCATGCTTGGTAAGTTGCCCTCAAGGGGTGAACTGGTTAATTTGGATACTTTGAGCATCACAAAGTCAAACGAAGTATTCTTCAACGAAGATGAATTTGGCTGCCTCACCTCACTGTGTGAGTTCTTCTTAAGTCATTGCAAGGTTCAAGCTTTGCCATGTTCCGTTAAGAACCTATCCTCACTGAGAAGGATAGAACTGTTGAATTGCTACGAGTTGTTGTCATTGCCTGACTTGCCCGAGTCCATGCAATACCTCGTGTTGACAAACTGCCCTGCTATTGCGTCACTTCCAGTTTTGCCAAAGTCGCTGTGGAACCTAGAAATATCTAATTGCCCCAATTTGAAGAAACGATGCAAAGAATCTGATGGGGAGGATTGGCCAAAGATTTCCCACATCCAGTGGAGAGATATAAAGTGACTCGCCAAGTTTGTGACCATCAATTGGAGGCACAGTAGCGTTGATAACATCAGTATGTTTCCATCATTAATATAATTGTTCTACTAAAGATCATTTTCTTCCCGTTCATTTGTTAGATTGCTGATATGTTTTCTTTAACAGAAACTTGAATTTTTTATCTTTTTTGGAGCAAATCTTAGATGGAGTTATGGCCTGGTATACTGCTTACATCCGGATTGAAGAATGGTTTCACTCCTGTAATCTATCTGAAAATATGTTCCTGTTATGATTTTTAATTAGTACAAACAATGTTTGAAAAATATATAGCCAATTCTTAATAATACATACATAAAAGTTAAATAAGAGATAAGAAATTCCAAACGGTGATTTCACAAATCTTGTTGATATGCCTCATCATTGATTTTGGCATGAGAGTATTAAGGGGCTTGTTTGTTTTCATGTAATTGCAATTAGCATGTAGGTACAGATGCAGTAATTCGATTGCTTGGATTGCCAAATTGTTGTTTGTACTCATCGTAGTAAGACTTAATTGGTAGTTACTAATTTTTCGTTTGGTTCATTATAGCTGAAAATTGCAATTAAATTTCTTCTTTTTGGTTTACTACAGCAGTAGTTGCAATTTAATTTCTTCAGTTTGGTTTACTACAGCAATTTAATTTACTAATTATCATAGTCAAAATGTATTAAGGAATAAAAATTCCTAATAAAAGATGATTTGGACTTTTAGGTATGATATTACATGTACAATTAATTCTAAATCTAGTTTGGGCTCATGTTTCATCTTTTATTAGGATTTATACTTTCTTGATATATTTTGACCAATAATATAATGATAGTTGGTGATTAATTTTTTAAATTAATATTTTAGCTTTTCTAACTAATAAATTTATTATGAAATTATAATGTAGTCATTTTTAATTAAATGTGTGATATTTCTATTTTAATATTCAAAATATATTCGTATTCGTTCAACATTCTAATAGTTCAAAATATCTTTTACAATAGTATAAACATTTCATTCAAAAGTATAAACATGATCCTAAATTTTCTAAACAAAGCAGCTTCATTATTATCCACTTTTAATTAGTATCAACACTTATCGTAATAACACAAATATCCACCATAATTTGAAGACTAGTAACCCCATATATATATATGGTACCACATAATCCAAGCATAACTGGTTGTACAATTTCTCACCATCTTCATTTATCATAGATTTTACAATCAATCAGTTGTCATTTTAACCTCAATTGAAATAAAAAATCAACCTCGATTTCCCCTCAATCGGTCATATGTAATCGGTCAGGTCCAGGACTCCAGGTTAAAAGCACCCTGACTATCCAATCTTAAAAATATCTCTCGTATTTCTCCCAGAAAAAAACTAAATCAAGCCTCCATTTCCATTTCAGAGCTTATCAAATTGAAAAGTTCCGAGCTTATGGGCAAGTTTAACACACACACACACACACACACACACACACCGCGAAAATAACTATTATTTTGACAACTTTGATAATTAATTTTTAAAATTTCTCAAAAATAGAAAAAATCAACAAATATATTTTTATGGATTGATCGTGTTTCAAATTTCATATAATTCAAGAGTCATTTTATATTTCATAAAAAAATATTAAATATGGACCGTTATAAATATTATATAATGTTGATAGTCTTTGATGCAGTATCAAATGATATTTAATTGTAAGAAATTCAAAAACACAATCGATCTATAAGTTAAAGAATACGTTTAAATTTTTTTTTTCTATTTTTAAGAGTTGTTTGAATTATTTGAAAATTTATTGTCAAAATTGTTAGAGTATATATAGTTATCAAGAGATTTCCACCTAAAAAAGGAAATTAATTGTTAGAGTATAGATCACTGGAGCCGTCTGATGCTAAAGCGACGCTTAAGGTTGTATGTACGAACCATTGGGGCCTTTTGATAATATATTGAGGATTAAATTTTAATTCATACTAAAGAGTTTATGTTCGGTAGACTTAATTCGTGAGTAAAAGCTAATGAAATTTAATTTAGAGGGGATTCTTAAGGAACAGATAGAAATTAAATTTCGGCCAAAAAGAGGTTAAATAGAGTGTTCTTAATCTGTATTAAAGAGTATGTATTCGGAGATTAAACAGAAGCTAAAAAAATTTAAAAAGATTAAAAAAAACTAAAAAAGCCCGTTGCCGAACGGCGCCATTGACATTGAGTTTAGTAAGCGTGCCCTCCACGTTGTAGAAGAACTGACGGAGTGACGGTGGATAAGTTCGGGTCGGATCACTTTCCTTCTCGATTACGGGTTGCGGTAACTAACGGATCTTATTCAAAACCCGCTGGCAACAAGCTACACTGGAGAAATCCCTAAACCCCGAACCTCCCTCCCAAAAAATCACACACATCACTTCATTCATCCCCAACCTCTCCTCTCCATCTCTCCCTCCCGAAATCCAAAAACCCTAACCCTAGGCTACATATAACCCCAAGCTTTTGGGGAGAATTTAGTTCAATGGAGAAGAACGACGCGTCAGGACGTCTCGATGAAACTCTAAAGAAGTTGTGAGTGTAAATTCGTGGTATTACTTTCAATTAAATGAAAACAGATCGCGTTTCTTTCCATCTCCGCTGCTTCTCACTCCTTTCGTTCCTGAATTTTAATTTCTCTCTTCTTATTATGTACGATCCATTCATGAACGCTCATCTAATCCGATTGATAAGAGTACTGGCATCAGCAAGAATACCTTGATTTTGCTTAATTATATCTATGATTAAGTCCTTGAAATGTCAATACATGCAAGAACATGCTCGTTAGGCACTGAGACCTCCGTCTTATATAAATTAGACCTCAAGAACCAATGGAAATTTAAGGATTGTAAACTAAAGAGATAGCTAATGGTTGCTTCAATAATTGTTTCTCTTTCAGGAGACTTCAATTCGCACAAGGGTTTAGTGTAGTTAAGAAAGGCTGTTGGATTTGTAAAGTGCATGTAAATTTCAGGTACAATATCTTTCAACCTTCCTTCTTTTATCTCTCCAAAATTAGGTAATAGGCATCTGAAAAGCAGGACAGAACAGTATTATAACTATTGACTTAATGTTCACTTCAGTGCTGAAACAAGGTTTGACGATGTGTGGAGAGTATCAGCCACCCTAGTGCTGATGTATGTCTATCTCCTCACATCTCTAACAGTATTCTGTAAATTATTATTTCCCTTTCTTCCTCCACGTAGGTTGATGAAAAACTTATTGCAATATTTTTGATCTTTCTGGATGGTGCGTGGAAGCAGAGATAAACCCCTACAAGGGCTTGTCAAGAGAAGAATACAAACAGTGTCTCATGCCACTTGCTTCTAAACTGGTATGCAAAGAATTTTTTTTTTTCTCTTTGAGTTGTAAAAAATAAAGATTGCTAAGTATACATGATGCTTTTGTAGAAAAATCTTGATGATGTACTGAATGTTGCCATGGCTGTTGAAGATGTGTTGCTTGAAGCTTGCAGGAATGCATCTGTAAGTAGAATCTTCTGATTTGAAGCATTCCGTTTCCTTTTTTCCCAACCAAAGTTTGGTTGGCACACACTAAGGGAATACTTGGCATGCTCAATTTCGTCGACTTTAATTATTTTAATTGTGATATCTGCAAGGCTGCATTGAAATGGAAGTGTCAATTGTTTTCAATAAAGGAAAAGTAACGTCCTATAAAGAGATAAGAAAAGCTGGAGATGAAGAGTTATTGCTACGAATACACCAAAAGTTTTAAATGCAAGAACTCGCTGTTCAAATTCTTTTATAGAACATGAAAGTGAGTGACAAAGTTTCTGAGAAGAACTCTTGTGAGGACAGGGATGACTTGCGACAAAATAGGAAGGACCTACTTTTGGTACATGCTTATAGCTTTTTTGTACTAAATATGTATTGCTGTACAACATGTGTAGAGAATAAAGTTTGAATTTCCTTTTCTTTTAATTACCTTGATCAGTTGACTCGTCCCTGGATCTAACATCCTCTAATATAGATGCACCTTCTTAGCATGATTATGGGTTCGGAGGAAGCAACATCAAAGGCAGATGGGTACAATTTTACAAGAATTAAATTCTATGGGGGTTATGCAAATAAAAAAGAGTTGGATAAAGATTGTTCAGTATAGGACTTATCAAACGTAAAAAGTATGCAATTTAGGCTCTTAAAGTTTAGTTTTCTTAGATGTCGTTTGGTAAATTTACATGATAAGAGTTAGGATAGTGGTATCTAGAAGAGTATAGTAAAAGAGTGGTAGTTGGAAGAGTGGAACAGGGATGGAAGTAGTGCTGCTAATAGGCAGGTTTTGATCCATACCCTGCTCAGCCCTTGTGATGTAGAGTGAAAGGCCCTAATTTTTGAAACCCAAGTTCGTAAAAGGCCCACTTTTTATCATGTGGGCCTGATCCAACTGCACTACTAATTTTAAATGTTGACCCTGTACAGTTGACTCTTATTCTGTTTGATATAATTAACATCAACAAATTGCAACTAAAATCCAGTGTTTGTTTGGTACTTTTAGATAATGCAACGAGTTATAAAAAACGTATGTTATGTTAAGTCTTGCCGATTTTGCCCCTATCCTAATCAGCCCTTTATTGATCAAACCCAAATTGAATTAAATTGAAGAGAGCGAATGTGAGAGTGACGTATGGTTGGGAGGAGAGTTAGGTGCAAGAGAGGGTGCGAGCAGAGATTGAATTACCTGAGTAGAGGTCTGGGACGAGAGGCGATCAGAGACAGGTTCCTTGAATTCCTTAACTTCCTGTGGACAGTGCAGGAATCTGAGCTGAGGTTGGGGGGAATGAGAGAGGGGCTGAAGTAGAAGAGAAGATATTTGGTCAAAAACGCTTCTTTCTGAGTAGGGTTTTGGGCAGATAGTTCAAGCAGATCAATAAGGCTGCCAAGGTGGAGGCCATAATCGGCCCGATTCCATTTTCCTTTGGGACTAGAGTCAAGGCCCTGTTAGATTTAAAGCTTTGCTCTGTACAGGATAACAAACTATGTCCAGGCTTGTCCATGCGTGCCTGTTCACATCTAGCGTGATCTGGCCTGAGCATTCAATAGACTGGGCTGGGCATATTGATAGGCTTGGTCAGGTTTGGGCTTAGTTTTAGGCTATGTCAGTCCTAATATTTCGTAACTTTTAGCTCTATAAATTCGGTGCCTTGAAAAATTACTTTTTGCCTTGAATTTATTATGCAGCCTATCTCTAGCAGCTCATGTTGTTTTCATAATTAAACTGATAATTGTTAATTCGACATTTATTAGGTTCTCTCATCTTGGGCGCTCGACAATTTTAATTCATCATCTGCTTCTGTTTCTCTTCTGGATGCATTCATGAAGGATTCAGTATGTTTTAGTGACAACTCTTTCATTTTTTTCATAGTTCGCTGAGATTTCCTTTTCCTGATTTATTTTATTTCTGGGGTTTTTTAATAATAGATTTCACCGGAGTTGGCAAATATTCTTGGGTACGATAATTGTTCCATAAACCTGCATTATTCCAAGTTTGAGGAGTTCAAAAAACTAGGTAAAGGTCCTCTATAAACTTTTTTTTTTTACAAATTAATCTCGTGTTGTTGACATTTATTTTGCTTTAATTTTGATTTATTTTCTTCTCTTTTGGTCAGGCAAAGGTGGATTCGGTGACGTTATGTTATGTAGACATAAACTGGACCTCCAATATTATGCAGTAAAGCAAATCTGCCTAGATGATGGTAGCACCTCTTTTGAGGAGAAAGTCTTGAGGTTTGTGCATTCTTTCTACATTTATTTTAAGTTTGAAAATAGTTTTGGTCATAGCATGTTGCTTATAATAGTCTTCTGTGAGATGCTGATTGAACAATTGTAACTTCAATTGATTTTTTTTTTTAGGCTGTGTTGTCTGTTGAGGTGTATTTATATATTATTATTATTTTTTTTTTCAAGATTTCATGTGTATTTTTTTATTACGTAGTGTGCTAGTAAAAATGAAAGGTTCCTGAAGCAGGTTCACACCAACGAATTGCTGAAATATTGTGTGGTGAGGACCAGCCATGGTGTTGGGAAATACAGTTCCAGCCTCCAGTTCCATAAAAATGTCATTATTGCACATGAGGGACTGGATACCCATAGCGTCATTTAGAATTTTGTTTTGTTTTTATGAAGAGAAAGATGCAAGGACAACCTTTTATTTTTTGTTTTGCTTAAAAATCCATAAGAATGCATGGTGGACTGAACCAATTAAAACGCAAAAGAAGGATGATAAAACCTAGTTAAAATTAAAAAAATTACGAAATTATTCAGCTCGAGTACAAGTGAGAATCAAATAATAGAACTCCAATCTTTGAGTAATAAGAATTGAACAATCCATATTTTTCTTACCTGAACATAACCAGTAGATAGTTCTATTTGCCTCTGTCATTTTATGAGTCTCATTTTTGTGTATGCATTGCTGTGCTATTTTGAAGCAGCATCTATTAATTCTGGACCTAAATTTTGAAGTCTGGACTCTTCATATGATCTAATTTTGTATTTTTGAATATAACTTATCACGTATTGTGCTGTATTTATGCACTAAATTTATGGTGGAAAAATTAAAGATGATTTCATTACCTAAACTCGAAAAAAAAGAAAAGGTGATCTCGTTACCTAACTACAGATTGAGCAAATATTCACGAAAGGAAAAAAAAAATAAAAAAAATTAGACTAAAGTTTAACACATCATGCAAATATGATAACTCTTTCCATATCATTTATCTTCATTGTCAATTTCTTTTTTGCAAGTATGACAACTCTTGAATGATTAATGCATGTACATGCAAAATAATTTCTGCCTTCTGGTTTGTTTGATTTATTCTGTTCCTTTAGAAAGTTTCCAGTACAAGTTAGGCTGTCTGCTTTATTCTAATTAACAATCAACAATTTGACAGAACAATTAGGGAGGTGTTAGCATTGTTTGAGATGCAACACAAAAATATTATCCGCTACCATCAGGTGAAACTACGCATCTTTCTCTCTCTCAATTCTTTTATTCAACAATTTAGTGTAGCGAGCATCCAAACCACAAACTTTGGAGAATATTTTATTGATTATGTTCAGTTGGTAAATGTAACTGGTTTAAAATGCAGGTGTGGTTGCAGAAAATGGTTAAAGAAAACGATGACATGATGATCAGATAGCTCAGAGTATAGCTGGTTGGTCTCTAATGGCTCAGGGAAGAGCTTGAATGACTCTGGTGATGGCTCTTGTGCCACCTTTTTGTTTATTCAGATGGAATACTGCCCAAGGTTAATGTTTCTTTTAATTTTCTTATTAAATGGCTAGATTTGCTAGCATAATTTTGAACTGGAATGAACTAATTCAGATGGAATACCTATAACCTTGTGTTTTCTTATATATGTACAAAGGTCATTAAAGGATGGTGTCTGTCCAAATCCTTCCTTCTCGATCAGCGAATTCGCTTGGGACTGGTTTAGGCAAATAGTAGAAGGGTTACAATATATGCACAGCCACAAAGTTATCCACCGTGATCTGACTCCCAACAATCTTCTTTTGAATGAAGATAATATTATCAAGATTAGTGACTTTGGACTTGGTAAGCATACCTGAAAACTTTCAAAGCAGTCATAGTTTATTTTATTCGTTATGAATCCCTTTTGGAAATTTTCTTTAGATAAAACGTTACTAACGTTTGTGAACAGGCCTATTTCTGTTTTATTTATTGTGTATTAGAATGAGTATGTTTTTGCATTTTTCATGTCCAGAGAAATTTATGAATGGTGATACGAATTCTCCTATCCGAAATTCCAATCCTGACAACATAGGGCCACTGGAGTTTTACAAGGCTTCTGAAGTGAAGGAAGGGGAAGTTATTGATGAGAAGGTAAGGGATGATGGAAACGAATGAGGTGGCATCCGTTTTTCTTACATTAGATCTGTTTTTATTTTTGAGACCAAATGGCATTTAGATAATTTTAGAGTAATGGGAGTGAAAAAAGTGGAAACCGATAAGAAACTTCAAAGAAAATAGAAAGTAGGAAGTAGAACTCACATTTTTCCTTGTTTTACCAGAAGATCCTTTTCTAACCTTCTTCCATTTCTCCATTCATTGTAGGTCGACATCTACAGTTTAGGAGTAATACTATTTGAGATGCTCCATCTGTTTAAGTCCAGAACGGAGAAAGATAAAGCTCTTAAAGGTCTAAAGAACCAAAGATTTCCTGATGAGTGGGACAGTAAACATCCAAATGAGGCAGGTTTGATTCTAAGATTGATGGATGCAGATCCGTCAAAACGGCCATCGTCATTGATACTGCTCACTATTGCCCTGCCACCTCAATGGGATGATTTGTGCTCCAAGGGGTATATAAATATTTGACATGCTTAGAAATTGATATATTTTCATTTTCTTTTTTCCTTTTGATCTGCAAAATGTTGTTTGAATTTTACTGTCGATGCTGCCCGTGGTACAATAATGCAATTTGGAGAAAATTAAAATGCTTCTGTGGGCAATTGTTTTATTATTTTTTTTAATGTTGGAGTTGTTAGTGTCATGTGATAGTTGGAATCTCGTGACTGTTTGTTGTTTTTGGTGTTTACTAACCATTCTGTACCTTTAGATGAGGTTCTGGTGTGCGCTCTCTGGATTACTAATCTGGTTTAAAATCCTTTGGATATAATCAAACTAGGGCTTTATATAGGATGACGACAGCACTAAACAAGTGGATGCACTTTGATGATTCTTCGAAAACCAAAACTTACATTCATCTGTTTTAATTACATTCTGAAAATATTTTTCATAGCGTGCTCTTCGACTCTTCTATTCTTCGTATTCGAGTGGTCTAGCCAATGCCAATGCTTATTAGTACTTTTGTACTGTACAATGTTAAAGTTGTAAAATTTTGTCATTTTTCCCTAATCCATTATGGTTCTCTCCTATATAACTATATTTGAAAAAGAAATAATAAGGAATAGAGTTATCACACGAGAGGAGGAAATAATTTTATTTCCTAATTAATCTCAACTTCTCTCTCTATCTTGTGGGACCTAATAGGATTTATAATGGAATGGAGTGGCTCTTTGTTGCATTGCTTTAGTTCAGATTCTTCTAGCCACTAATATTCTTGACAAGAGCTTCACAATATAAACGTATTTAACAAAATAAAGTCGTTATTTTTGTTTTTATAATTAACGCTTGTAGTTTGTAACGGTACGGCTGTGGCTTCATAATTTTTTTGAGGACATTTAATTTATTTTTAAAATATTTTGTATATTTTTTTTATAACTATTTATATAATTTAAAAACCGTTTGAACTTAAATTAAGAATTATTTTTTTTAAATAGCATTACAATTCTACAAAGCAAGGGAGGGTCGGGTAACATAGAATTAAACCTGCACAAAATAAAACATAGGACCAATCTAATATTTTTTAAAACAAAAGACTAAGACCGAACTTTATCAAACAATTCTACTATAAATCAAAATAAATCATAATCATTAACTTCAATCTCATCTCTTCCTCTATAATATAAAATTTTATTCTAGAGCTTAATTAACCATTTATATTTCACCACACGTCCAATCTTATCCGACTCATATGACATCTTTACACGTCCAATCTTATCCGACTCATATGACATCTTTACACGTCCAATCTTATCCGACTCATATGACATCTTTACACGTCCAATTGGCACCGCATAGCATAGGCTATAACAACACGGGCATACACCTATATACATATTACTACACACAGTGACGCTCAAAAGAAACAAAAATAGGTAGCAACAACAACAAAGAGCAGCGCTGGGATGCTCACGTGGTGTGTGTAGCGGCCCCATCGCACCATGCTCCTCACTTCCTTTCCCTTCTTCCCTCATGCTCAGGATAAGGTCACGGAACAACCGAAACGAATTGACGACAACTTCATTCATCATCACCATCCCAAGGAATCAATCATTCATTCATTCATTCCAAGCAACGCTAAGCGAAGGCACGTCTCCACCTCCTCCGTGTCTCCTCCAATCGCTCCGCTATCACTGGATGGACTGTAGGAATTTTTATCTTGACGATTTTAGTAATAATTTTTAAATAATTTTTTTAAAAAAATTTTAAAAATGGGAAACTGTTGGTAAATGTATTTTTTTTAATTTATAATTTGATTGCGTTTTGAATTTTATATAATTTAAGGGTGGGTTGATATTGTATTAAAGATCGTTAAATATGAACCGTTGTAAATGTCATATAATTTCGATGATTTTTGATAGGATATTAAATAATACTTAAATTGTATGAAATTTAAAACACGATCTATCTATAAATTAAAGAATATGTTTACAAACTGTTTTCTATTTTTTAAATATTTTTTTGAAAATTCGTTATCAAAATTATTAAAATATATAGTTATCAAGCAATCCCCGCCCTTAAAATTATTTTATTATTTTAAACTATTATCAATTTGATTAAATTGACCACTATCATTATTTGATGGAAAGATCAAATGTCAATTTGATCTATTATCAACTTATTTCATTTTGTTAACTTATTTAAAAATATCCAACAGTATAAGCATCTGAGAAGTAATGGAGAGCATCCAGACTCTTGAGTCCTGAGTGACCTCAGTCGTCATCGCCGTCGTCGTCGTTGCCCGGCTGGGCCCATCACGTGCTTCTTGCCCCGCATTTCTGTCCGGTTTTACGCACTGCTTCGTCGCCGAGAACGCTGCATTTGTACATGCTATCTGCCTAACCATCTTTTATTAATATTAATGTAACTAAAACCTCCAATGATGTCAATGTTAATTTACTATTTTACATTACCTCTTAAACAAAGTTTTCTTGTTTTTTTAAGATGAAGATGGAGTACTATCCATAAAATTCACAAAGGATTGTTATCATGGGAGGGAGGAGATTTTTTTACAATTATTATTTTAACGGTCTTAACAACTATTCTTTAAATAATTTTTAAATAATTTTTGAAAATTATTAACAAATATATTTTTTTCAACTTGTAAATTTATTGTGTTTTAAATTTCATATAATTTAAAAATCATTTAATATTTCATCAAAAATTATTAAATATTAACCGTTATAAATGTTATATAATTTTGATGATATTTGATGTATCAAATAAAACTTAAACTATATGAAATTTGAAATACAATCGATCTATAAATTAAGGAGTTATATTTATTAAAAAAATTCTATTTTCAAAATTATCAAAATAATAGTTATTAAAAAATCTCCACCCTATTATTATTTTTTGTATTAAATTTATAAAAGATTTGTTAGCCAAGTTTCAAACCTACAAGTCAACGACTATGATATTTGTTTACGAACTTTTGACCAATTTATTCAACAATATTTTCTGAAAATAAAATAAAGTAGTATACATAGAGTGCAAACTTCTAGCGGCTTCTTGTTTAATAAAATTAAAATCAACTAGCGGAGAAATTATTCTCAAGTGCCAACCCACATCAAGGTATCAACTCAGCGGTTAATCCGCTAAAATTAAAAAAAAATAGAAAGATATCATCATATATCATACACATCTTCAGCCAAACTATTTTACAAAAGCTCTCACCAATTCAAATTTCAAACCATCTCTAGACAAACTAAACTGGCCCCACCACTCTCCGAACTGTTGGATTCTATCATTCTATATTATTATTCGCTTTCACACACAGTTACACTTTTCAAAGATCCCACACTACACCAACGCACATCCCAACACCATCCCTCAAATCCATCAAAAATTTCACTTTCGTGAAATCCCGTGCATAATACCAATCACCTAAGTTCTAAACATATATAATATATATTATATATTATATATATATATATATGTGGCCCATCTTTATATTATCGCTCGCTACCTTCCAACATCCCTCATTATTATCCCCCAACAGATTTCTCACACCGCATTTAAATCATTGACCCAAAAGTACCACGGTAGAAAAAAAGATCCAGACAAAAAGTCACACAGCACACAGTGACAAACAACACAGGCACTCTCTTCTTTTTTGTCTTTCATTTTTTTTTCTAAAATGTTTTCCTTGAAATTACACTAAGAAAAAAGGATTTAAAAAAAGACAGGCTGGCCTTGTCTTTTGTTATCAAAGCCCTCGCCCCCCCCCCCTCCATGACCCGGTCCCACTAGCACTTATTTGGGCTGAACCCCACCACCGACCTGCCCACATCAAAACTGACACGTGTCCCCTGCTGCTGTACATTTCCGATGATCGACAGCGGCGCATTGGTCGGTGCAAATGCCAGGCAGTACGTGCCGGCCGAATCGACCGGTATCAGGTAATTCTTAGCCGGCAGCTTCAACTCGTTACCGCGGCCGAAGTGGAATGCCACGGTCGGCACCTCGACGCTCGTTCTACCGGACAAGTCATAGCAAGTGTCGAAAAGGGAGAACCCGTCGGCATGAGGCAGGGATCGTGTACCGGCAACGAAAGCGTCACGGAGCGCATTGTATGCCTCGGTTTGTAACCGGGTCACTGCCGTACCGGAATCCACAATGACGCCTCCACTGCCCGTCTCACCCATGGCAAAAGAAGATTCTGGAATGGAGAGAAGCTCCCCGCCGACACTGATACCGGACATACCGACATAGTAGAAAGTCGCTAGCTTTCTGTTTCTGAGAAGTGGGGCTGTAACGTCAGCGGCCTCGCCTCCGTCTGAGCTCAGCTCTAGGGTAGAAGCTGATTGAGAGTCCCGGTCTACGAGACAGTAAGAGAAGGATTTTGCCGAGATCTGAGAGGGGAAGGAGAGTGGACCACCACCCATGGCTAATAACCCAGCGGCACCGACAAAAAGCCCCTCATTGTCGTGCCCACATCCAATGGCGACATTGGGTACTGGCTGGGAGTTGCCGAGGGTAATCGTCTCGCTTGCGAAATCACCGACCGTATAGGAGCCGTCTCCGTAAGAGACCTGGTAGAGGCATGATGAGGTGGAGTTCCGACACGCCGACACATCAAGCGAGTGGCATTTTGGCGAGTTGCACGAGAGAGTTGTGTAGGATGTAGATTCAGTCGGATCAAACAACGGATCGGTCTGCTGGTAGCAGTCAGCACACGGCTCACATTGGACCCAAGTGACGTCGCTTCCAGTGTCTAGTACCATGTAAAGAGATTTAGCAGGGTTACCAATTCCGACTTGGGAGAAGTACTCGCCGCTTCCCTGGCTAGTGCCGGACACAATCGGGCCCTCAATTGCTTCTTGCATTGTAGATAGAAACTTCCCCTCAGCAACCGGTTTCAGATCTGACCTTTTCACACCATCGATTGCGAGAGAAACTCGTGAAGTGATCGCCGATACTCGCACAGCATCCCGATCAAGGCGTGAAAGAACAAGCGACTGGTAGTCAGTGTGACGGTGGCGGCGAATCGGGAAAAGGGGGAAGTCCCGGGAATGTAGATCTAGAATGAATTTGTCTGTACCAGTAGTACCGGTGCCGACACCAGCCAGGGATTGGTCGAGAGGTTGCGCTTCGGCTGGGTCGTAGGATAGAGCGCTCTGAGCTTGGGAAAGGGAAGCGGAGATATCAAGAGTGGAGGTTTTGGGAGAGATGTGTCGGCTACATGCTGAGAGAAAGAGAGAGGAGAAGGTTACGAGGAGAAACAATGGCGTACAGGGGAGAGGTTTCTCCGCCATGGTTTCGGGAAGTAGAAAAGAGAAAGAAAGAGAGAGAGAGAGAGGAGGAGGAGGAGGAAGAGGTGGGATGAGAGGAGAAGAGATGGCAATGGCGAGGTGCTTTTAACAAGGGAGAGTGAGGAAGGAAGTGGGGAGTGGCAGTGTAATTAAATGAGCTCATGTTTGTCATTTGTACTTTTACCCTCCAGTTCGTCACCCCTCCAGTAACTTAATGGTACTATTGAGTTATATAAATGGAGAGATACTGCTTTGATGAAATGGACAGAAGAGAGATGTAGAAAGAAAGATTAGTAAGTAAAGGAGAGTCTTTGACGAGCCTTTTGACCTACTTCTTGGGGAAGAAAAGAAAACACCAACATGGAAAGATTGCTGTTAAGCAAATAGAAAAAAAAGCAGATAACTTATCAGTGTTAAAATTGTAATTATCAAATAGGAATATATTTGAGAGATCTCAAAATTTATATTGATTTTATTATTTATATTAAATAAATTATTATTTATATTAAATAAATTATTTTTTTATTAATATTTTTATTATGTAATTTATTTTGTGTAATATTTTTAATATTCAATTCAAATATTATTAATATAAATAATAACTAATTTAAATAAAATAATAAAAATATTATATAAATAAGTTATATAATAAAATCATTAATATAAATAATAACTCATTTAATTCGCATAATAAAATCGATATCATGAAAATATCAATAATAATATTTATATAACAACTCCAAAAAAATCCAGATGCATTAATCAAAAGTAAGAAGGGCATTATCATTAACTGTGGTTAGTTGTAGGTCAGGTCACCTCTCCCATCCATATTTCTGTGCTTCATAAAAGAAAAAGGCATTACTATTAATTTATTATCATCTGAAACCAAGGCTGAAATCAATTGAATTAATTAATTAAACCCACTTCTTCCACCTTGAGCTGTAGAGCATGAATGCATTAAATTTCTCAGTCGCTTTCTCACAGCTATTTATATCTTTCAATAAATGATAAATTAAGGCATGATTTCAGAAAGGAGACAAATAGGTGGCTGTGCATGCCAAAAATTTACATAAACCTATTTCACTAAATTAAATATGAATTTTTACCTTCTTTTTTTTTTCTATTGGCAACTTGTGATGTGACTTCAACTAATTTTGTTTGGAAATGATTTCTTTCACAAGAAAAAAAAGGACAAAATTGGAAAAAGACATGCTGGCCAAAGAACAAAAAAAAAAAAAGAAAAGAAAGAAAGATGCTCCCAAACACACCTGAAAATGAAATTTTAATAAGTTGGAAAAAAAATTGAGAGCTGATACCGTCAATGATATTGTTATCGATATCAATTTTATTATTCAAATTAAATGAGTTATTATTCATGTTAGTAACTTCATTATAAATGTAGTTGTATAATATTTTTCATATTTAATTTAAGTGAGTTACTATTCAGATTAGTGATATTTGAGTTAAATAATAAAATACTATATAAAACTAGTTGCATAGTAAAGTCGTTAATATATGAGTAATAATGTATTTTATATAAATAATAAAATCGGTATCGATTGATACTGATTTTGTTTTTTTTTATTTCAACAGAAAAGCTAAAGGACCTAAGTTTGTTTAATATTTCTTCATTAGTGCTAAGCAATTATGGTCAGAAAAAGGTTAAATTTATCTCAAAATCATGCTCATGTGACTTAGTTCAACTTCCTTTATTTCGTTTTGTTTTTTTTCATTTTGACAGCACTCCTTGTTATTTGTTTTATATTTTTCAGCTCCATTGGTTCTGGTTATGTAATTTCATTTGTATATTTGTAACTTTAGTTTATAACTTTATAAACCGAGACACTTGAAAAAGCAATTGTACTATGAACAAAAATTTTAATATTTTTTTTCATTTTGAGTAGATTTTGTAGTGTTAATTATTATGTACAATATATAATATAATGGAGAATGACGTCATATTTTATTGTTTCGTTGTGAATAATATTTGTGCATTCAAAATTATGACTTCTTAAATATTGGAGCCTTTTAATGACTATATAATTATTAATATGATATCATAAATTGATAATATATTTTAGTTGTAAGTAAAATTACACATAATAATAATTTATCATAAATTGATAATATATTATCCGCTTGACGTTACTATGTCCGTCCGTCGAGCGTATAACGTTTTTTACAACACCAATATCAACAATGATATCTGTCAAATATTTTTCATTTTAAAAAGGTGGAAAAAAAATTTATCACTGGAGAGCGTTTTAAGTTCACACGGTGAATTATATGGTTGAAATTTTAATTTAAAATCTGGCTTGAAGAGGAAATATGAAGGTATAAAAAAAATCAGATTCAAGAACCGAGATTATGGTAAATATATAAAGTGGAATGGAAGATGCATAAAATAACTATATAGATATTTCAAATAACTGCGCGCCAAGAAATTCAAATTATTAGGTTATATATCTGAAATAGTGATTATTGAACATACATAAAATAAATAATAATAATAATAAAAGAAATTTAAATTAACATAAAAAAAAAGAGCAGGGGCAAAGGTAGAAATTTTTTTATGGGGTAAATATTATGAGTCTTTATCATAATTATAGTTTATCTTATATAAAATTTTAAGTATGGGGTTAATAATGTAAAATTTTTGTGAATATATGAAGGACAATAATAAATCAATTTACTAATTTGTATAAAAAATATAACAAACTTATTAATAAATTAGTGTTATTTAAAAAATAAATGGGGTTAATTGACCCCATTTCACTTCCATCTGCCCCTAAAAAAAAACATTTAATTTACTAATGACATATTCACATTGATTTATTGATGCCTTTCTTATGCCTATCCCATTCACAATAAGAGAAAAATTATTTTATTTTCATGAGTGACATATGTGCATCATATATATTAAATTTAGAGTCAGTTACTACGAGAAGTTGAAATTAAATGTTGGGTATAAATTTATAATTGAAGATGTGCATTGATATTTTTGCCATATATATTAATTGAAGAGGCTTTGTAACATTCACAATTTTGATTGGAAATATATAAATTCATATAGTATTCAACTCATGCATTTTCACTTTTCATGAAAACTTGTCAAATGTGACACCTAAAAAAATCATTGCTATCTATGCAACAACCGACAATAATCAATCACAAAATATAATAGGGATTTGAATTTGTTTGATGACAGGTAATTTGATAATTTTAACAAGTGTTGAAATAATATATGTAATGTAGGAAACCAAATATTAAAATGTAATTATGTTTTATAGACATTATGTACATAGAAGATAGTGCAATTTAGTGAAAAATTTTATTGTTTTATGAGATAATTTGAATTTAAAATAGTGCATAATTTAATAACCTTTGATCAAATACTAAAATAACATTTCAACTATATGAATTGATAATTAACCAATTTATACGTCTTACACCATGTCCTTGGTAATTTTTTTTATTTTTTATTTTATTGTCGACAAAATTTGTAAATTTATTGTTAAAATTGTCAATTAAAAGCCATTTTCTGTGGATCTCAACCTATATAGGGTTTAGAACTACAAATAGTAAGTCTACTAAAATAATTTTATTTAATTTTTTTAATCAGTTATCATAAATTGATTCCTAAATTGTTTTATTTTATTTTTAAAAAACATGTAACTGATTTTTTTTTAATTTGTTCTGATATGATTGCTCCATAAAAATAATATGTGAACCAACCTTTTCTTTTGGTTCAAAATATTTGATTTACTTAGGCTTGTCTCTACAAAATAATAATAATAATAATAATAATAATAATAATAATAATAATAATTTCTCTAATAATAATAATAATATGTGAACAAAATTGAATTTTCATGGGCCAAAAGCCTGACAATCCACAGTTTTCAAGATTGTCTTTACTAAAAAAAGAGGCCCATAAAGACACTTAATTTCGGTCTATTTCATCATTCCTTGCAAAGTTTTATACTAAAATACCAAATTAGTTGAAGCTGATCATTAATAATGTCTCCGAATCTCAACATGGTGCGTTGTATCATGCATTAATTCATGTTCAATTGGCACTTAGTTTTATCATGGAAATATCATTTTCCTTATTTAGTTTGCAGAAAAGGTATTATATATATATATATATATATATACACACAGGAGGTGTTGGTTTTGAATGGGTTGTTAATTTTCTAAAACATTTATTTCGGAAAGGTTCCCAAATTAAGCTATATATGCAAAATATATTGTGGCAGAGACTAATTAACCAATTATATATAGAAATAGGTTATTGATTCAGTTTTGTTGATGTGTTGTATTGTTGTTATCTTGAGATATTGGAGGCACTAAACTAAAGTGAGATTTCCAGGTAATTAAGACTTTCTAATTAATTTTTTTTTCTTTGGTTGTTGGTTGTTAAAAGGATGCATATTTTATGCTAATCCATCCGTAAAACTATAATATTTTTTTAATTAAGAATAGTATCAAAGAACACGGGAAGCACTTTCGAAAAAAGGAAAATGTTTGGGAGATACCATCGTTGATACCGTCATTAATATTGACTTTATTATTTATTATATAAAATGAGTCATAATTCATATTAACGACTTTATTATGCAACTTATTTTGTACAATAATTTATTATTCAATTTAAATATTACTAATCTGAATAAGTCAATATTGATAACGGTATCAATGACGGTATGTATGTATCGGCTCCCTTCAAAAAGATACTCACTAAATATACAATTTGGAGAAACTATAAATCAAGAACAACTTTTTCATGGGATGAACCAGATAAAAAGGAGATTTAATATTTTGTTTTAGTCTGTCTTTTAAAAACCTAACTCTTTCTAATTTATGTAATTTTCTAATATTTTTTAGATAAAAATGAAATTAAATCATTCAACTTTGAAAATCTATAGAAATTCTCTATCTGTTTCAAGAACCTGTGATCGTTCACACAAAAATCATTACTTGTGACACTACAATAAATGATGATTCTCTAACTTTTAATTATTTAAGTATTAATTATATCTAAATTACTTCAACAAATGCTACTGAATTTTGTCATCTCATACCTTGTTCTCTTCTAAATCTCCTCTATTTAGAACTCAAGAATTGATGGAAAGGTTTTATGTAGAGAGCCAAAGATCACATTATCAGCCAAAATCATAGTTAAATATTTTTTTTTCAAATTTATTTTTTTGTCATAAAGAATTACTCATCCCAAGTCATCATAAAGACATGAAATTAGCAAAGTAGAAATGCTATTGAGTTAGTTAGAATAAGGTACTTGTTAGCACAAAATGTATGTGCAGATAAAACAATAAGAGTAAATCACTCAGGAAAATAGCTGTTTTTTTTTCTTTCTGAATATGATTAAAAGTGAATTATACTAATTGTAAATAGTGATAAGCTGGCTTATTATAATGCATTCAAAGTTTCAAATAAAACAAAATGAAATGAAGAGATAAATTATATCTTGACTGGAACCTCTTTCCAGAAAAGAGCTGTATTAGTTTTCTATGCTTGTTACTTTGCACAGTTTTGTGTATGGGAAAAGTAGGCGGAGCTCCAGTCAATTGTAAATGAAGAAAACACACAATAGGCCACAGGGAAGATGACACAAAGTGTAATGGTGGGCTGTCGATGGATTGGATTCGGATCGGATATAACATGATCCATATGCAAATTCATTTTATAAGATTAATACGTGGATCTATATTTAATTAAAATTTGAGGATTCAAATATGAATGTATATTCATTTTTTTAGTGGATATCGAATTGGATTGGATCATATTTTAGATTTTTTATTCAAATGTTTAAAATAATAGAATACATGTTTAACATAAATATATATATAATTTTACATCATAAAAATATAAATTAATATAATAAAATGTAATTTAATTAAATTGGATGACATATAAAAATAAACTTCTGTAAAACTAATATGATCTAATTATTACAATAAAAATATTTTAATATAACATGTAATTATAAATAAATTCTCTTTTACAAAACTATATAGAATAGAAATTATGACAATCATCGTGACTAATTTAACTATATTATAATTATATTTATAAATAATTATAATAATTCAAAATAAATTATTATCATATATATCTTGCTATTAAAAAATATAAAATAAATCATTTTATCGGATTCATAACGGATACAGATTCGGATCATATATAATTCAAAATGCGTATCCAAAAAGTAAAATGAATCATTTATTAATATCTATATACGGATCCAATAAATTATTGAATATATTTTTTAGATCGAATTTTGGAATTATGAATATACATTGATAGCTCTAATAATGGGATAACAGCGTGCTTTCTACGGTGGTTGAATCATTCATTCTTTGTCACCTTAGGTACAATACGGATTACTTGTTTGATTTAATATATGGAAGCATTTAATAAGATATAAGGTATTTTTTTTCCCCAAAAAATATCTTAAGGTGTGAAAACCAACCAAATTAAGATTTGAAATCTATACTATACTATTTATGAGATGTTCAATTCTGAATGATTAGCTACATATTTTTCTTAACATTACATCTATCTAGAGATTATTCAATCGGATTTAGGCAAACAAAACAAATTGTGAGAAGTATTAATAATTATTGTTAGTATTGGGGTCTGGTCTCTTTCATATATTAATTATATTAATTATCAGTTTGGGATATTGGAGGGACCAAATAATAGTGAGATTCTGAGGTAAAATTTTCTCAATTAATTGTTTCATTGTTATTATCACTAATTATTTTTATTTATTAATTTATTAATTTATTATTATTAAATGTATTTGTATACATTCTCCATTTTATTACGAAATGCACAAAGAGAGTTTAAGACTTTGATCTAACCTGTCTTTTAATAAATCCAAACTCTTTTCTAATTTAAGATTCAATTAATTCAATCTTGTATCTTTTGTAATTAATATTTTTGTTTCTTTGACAAATATCATTCATAGGTTGCTTTGATCTTGTTCGTCACTCTCTTCTCCGTCGAACTTTATCGTCTTTCCCTTTATCTCTCCGGTTGATCTTTTGTGGAATAGTGTGGTGTAGAGATTCATGACGACGGAGGTCGACGCTTAAATTGCCGACATATGATTTTTGTGATTAATTCTAGAGGTTAATTTCCACATTATTGTCTAAATTTTTGTTTACTATTATTTTAGTATTGGTCACAGTTATATTTTAATTTTAATTTGGTTAAATGTAGAGGGTATTTTCACATTTTCATCTAAATTCTTTTACCATTATTTGTAGTAATGATCACAATTATTTTTAATTTGAACTTTACTATTGTTAGCTTGGTGTGAAGGCATAGGTATGCTCTGTTAAATATTGAGAACTATCTCAGTGACTGGTATACTAAATTTTAAGACAAATTGCAACATGCTACTGAGTTATGTAGTTGGGCTTTAAATTTGTTAACTGTTTGTCATATATTCTTTCAGTTTATAGAAAAGGTTAAAATAATTTAGTCATATTTTGGTGATACTGGAGCTTTCTCTTTATTATAAATTGTTGTGTGCAGCTAACAAAAAAGATTGCTGATGTGGTTGCATTTGGTAGCTGTAAATTTGAGAAATCCATGCAAATAGTGTAAACATTGGTTGTAATTTGCCAGTGTACCAGTCAATGCAAGAGCCAACCAAACTGTCAAGATTCATACATTGCTGATACTTAATTCAATTAAGTTGCTTACACTTTTGTACCTGTTAAACTACTCAACTGTTGTATTATAGTTTTTGCATCGGAATTATACCATGATCTGTTGCATTTTTTCCTTTTGTTTTTGAATTTTGGATCAAAATATTTCAGAAAAATTGAGATACACCCACGATTCACCGTCTCAAGCGTTGAGACTATCACCGTCTAGAAATTGTCGGCCTCTAGGGACTCCTTGGTGGATACCGGTGGAGAACTCTGCGTTGGAGTTTTGGAGATTACAAACAACCACATTAGCATCAAGCACTCAAATTTTTGCAAAACTAGATACAAATCTGTTTGTATTAATGGAATTTAGTTTGAATATGATTGTACTGGTAGGTTCTTTGGTGTTTTCCTTTAGCGAAATATTTATATGTTTTTTTTGGATAATATTTTTTTTGAATTATAGGAATTTACAATTTTCAAAATTAATTGTAAATTAGTAATAATTTCATATCTCATAATTTTTGTTGTTTTCATACAAAAATAAAAATATTTTTTTTATCAATTGTAGTTACTTATGAAAAATATATTTTTTCTATAAAAATAAATAATACTTAAAATAGCAAAAATCTTATGCACTATGAATATTTAATAAATTTCCTACATTAAAAAAAATAACCTTCCACCAATTAAACGGTGCTAAATCATAAATAAATTTAAATATTATAGTATAAAAAACCTAGAGTATTTTAATCATTTCATAATTAAAAGTTGAGCATTAATTATATAGAAAATCAATTATTAGAGAATCATTTTTCCTGATTGTATAGTTCAAGATGGAAAGTGATTGACAAAATGACAAGTTTGGAACCAACTTATCATAAACAAAATATTTGATGGCATAAAAGACCTGTCAGTAAAAGCATATTGTACTAGAATCAAGTATACAAAATGCATAAAAAACTGCATAAAACATACAAGAGTAATGAGTTCACTAAATATTATTTATACTGCTTGCAGAATCAAATCAGCCCAAACAAAGCAACTGTCTTTTTTAAAATTTTACATAATCTCACAAGTGTGGGACCAAAAAGCAATTCGGCCCAAAATAAACCCAAAATGTACAAATTAACCCAATTATATATCTTATCACTCTAAGCTGATCTGCTCATATATAGGATTATTTATCTCGGCCCCATTTTATTAATTTCAGTGGAAATATCATAATTCGGTCCAAAATATTATTTCCAAAAAAAAAATTTAATTTCTTAGTAATTTATACTCCATAAAAATGATTGAATTTTAAATTTTTTTAGCCATATATCTCATATCTAATAATAATCATTAGATTTGTTCTTTATTTTGATTGAATAGTTCATAAATCTTTTTTTCCTCTCTTCGTTTAAAAATGTATTTGTTGTCCCTAAAATGCTATATAATTTTTTAAAATGATACAACTCTTCTGTATTACTATGTAGAAAATTTTATTTAACTAATTGTATCATTTTTAATTATACATAGTATTATTTTTTTAAATAATATTTATTTTTAAATATGTCACAAATTTACGGTTAAAAATTATTTTATTTAATTTTATTTAATTTATTTTTCGAATCGAAGTCCGAAAAATAACCCTATTAATTTATAACTCGGATCTTAAACTTCCAATGTATCATAAATATATTAAGCTTACAAGTAATATTCATTCTTTTGAGTAATTAAGTAATTTCATTAAGATACAAAAAGTGCATGCGTTTATATTTGTTTTATACAAAAAACAAGCAGATAGGGACTAGATTTCTTTTTTCTTGAAATTATCAAGACACATGAAGTCTAGTCACAAGTTGTGAAAATGCACTATAATTTGTTGACACTTGACAGCACAAGACACTTGAGTCGTCAATACTCTATATATATATATATATATATATATAATGATTTGGTTGCTTCTATCTTACTTTTCTCAAGTGAACACACAAACTTATTCAACAAAAACATGTGCTTATGTTTGAATGAATGGTTTTAAAATAATAGCATTTTTTAGTCAAGTTGTGAGGAGATAGAGATAGCAATAATTATCACATATCATTAAAGAAAAGGAAAGGAAATATCAACGCGGATAGAATCAATAGTGTTTGTTTTTTTTTTATGATGATGATAAATAGATAAGATTATTTTTCGGACTTTGTCCCGGAAAAATATTTATTGAAAGAAATTAAATTTAAAATAAAAAATTTAACTATAAATTAATTTACATGCAAAAAACCTAAAAACAAATATTAAAAAAAATAATATTATATATAATTTAGAGCAACACAATTAGTTGCAACAAAATTCTCAACATTGAAATACAAAAGAAGCGTATCATTTTAAAATATTTTATAACATCATAGATACAACGAACACGTATTTAAATGCATAAATAGAAGGAATAATATATGAACCATTCAATTAAAATAAAGAAACAGATCAAATGATTAATATTATTGGATGTGATCAGGTCATATAGTTATAAAAGGTCTTGAAACTGAATCATTTTTATGAAATTGGATATCGTAAAAATGATTCATTTCGGTTTATAAAGCCGGCGTACAAACAATTTTTTTAGAAAAGAAAAATATACTAGCATAACTACAAGATATTAATTTGCATGTAGAATTAATCAGTTATTTTATAATAATTCATTGTGAAATACTTGAGAATTGAAGAATCTTGTAATTTAATTTCATTGTTTCATCAACAAACTTTGACACTTTATAAAAAAAAATAACCAAATATTTTGGCCATGGAGAGGAGCTAATATATGTATATACACACTATAAAGAGTGTGTAGACGACCATGGTATATATACTCGTATCTTTTTCCATATACTTTGGCTAAGCACGTGCATTGCACGTGCCTATGGCAATAATTACAAGAATATTTTGCGGATTCCTAAGATGTGAAGATTTTTAGTTTTTCAATTAATTAATTTGTCATGAGCAAATAATTAAGATCGATAATTAGTTTATTATTATGTAACTTGACCTAGAGGACCTTCAAAAAAATATTGCCTGACCTAAATTGTAGTGTACTTTTTACAAATTTCTAATGAAATAAAATCAAGCTTTGTGGCTTCATTTGCTGGGGAGATACAAACTTGTCTTACTAATTGAAACATGCACGTTAATTAATTATAAAAGCATATATAATTATATATATAATATCTCTCTGATTGGAACTTTATACCGACGATAGTGCATGCATACATGGCTACAATATATAAATATATTAATTCAATGATAACCACAATGCACCAATAATTATATATATATATATATATAACTGATGACATGGGTTCATCACATATAGGGGGTCTAATAATTAATTAATAATTAATTAATAAAGAATTAATAAAGATAAAGTCATGAGTATATATATATATATACGTGGCACAAGGTGCACCTTGTTCTAAGTTATTTGAACCCATCAAGCTGCATGCTCACCATATAGACTATATAAATAAATAAAATGTAGCACAATTAATATTCTCTTTTAATACGTTTGTTGTATATACGCTACTAGCTAGGAGAGAGTTAAATTATCCCCTTGATGCAACTTGGCAGTACACAACAATACATGCATCTTCTCTTTCAACCATGTTCAACCAATTAACGAAGGCAAAAAGAAAGGAAGAAATTAAATCACAGCTAAGGATTGGTCCTGGATGGATGGATGGATGGCTATTATTTGTTCCATTATCTGTACCAGTGGGGCCAGCTAGTTAATTAATATACATATATATATATAACAAGCACATTGTTTTGGAAAAAATGGATCAAAACCAGGTGCTGATTAATTCAAAACCTCTTGTATGTATCTAGTCTAGTCGTAGTAATTTGATTGATCATGACCTTATGTATATTGGTCCAGAGAAAATGAGGTGGATGGCACGAGTTAGGCATGCATGACCATGTATATACATTCATGGTATATAGATAGATTGTTGGCTTGTTAGCTAACTTCTATTTGAAGGAAAATGAATAATCTCTGACATATATTGCATATATATATATATAAGATTATTATCATGTGTTGTCACTTGAGTGCTTTTTAACTTATCCAGTGCAACGATTAATGATTTGAGCTGAAGAGAAAGTCAAAAAGGTAACATGCAAATTAAGGCCTACACACTTCAAAAAAAAAAAAAGGAAAAGGTAATATAGTAATATTTTTCCATTGATTGGTTTTGGAACAAAAAGAGAGAATCACTTATAAAAATGTATAATGTAAAATCCACTTTGATACTAATTAAAGAGCACCTAATTTCTGTTTGTAGAAACAATAAAATATTATTAATTCAAGAGAATAAACAATTATAGATGTTTAATTACTACTATTATCATAATGATATGCATGTCAACAATAATTTGGGAAAGAGGGATGAGATTTTAGGGTGCAAAAAGGAATTTAATTAAGGTCACATGCACTGATTTAAATTAAGTATTTTAATTTTTTTTTTCTCAAATAAAGCTTTCCTGTTATGCTTACTTTTTCAAATTCCCATCTATTGTCAATTGTCGTTCGTCGTTATTATATTGCCGTCATATCACGATATAAATTTGAACCATCTAAATTTATAATTTTACTTAAATCTAAAAAATTGTTTCAAGAAGTATATCCTGTCATGTGCATTTGACCCAAATCGAATAATTTTTTTTTTGTAAACAAAAATGAGTCAAGCTACTAACTTTGAATATCTACAAGAAACATCACATCTAAATTTATAACCTACAATCTCTCATATAAAATACAATGGATACTTATCGTATGCGTTTTAATTAATCTTCCACACTTAGTCAAATCATTTATGAAGTGTAAATTAATGTGATTATTACATAATGCACTTTTTATTTGACTATTGAATAACACATCCTTGTACATTCTTCTTTTCTTTCTTTTCTTCTTTTTAAGTTGGCCAAAAAAGTATGTGAAAGATATCTAGGAGTTGGGAACTTGAGGATAAGTACAACTAGATTTCTTTTTCTTTAACCTTTTTTTCTTTCTCTTTCATGCATAAAAGAGACAGAGAGAGAGAGAGAGAGAGAGAGATAGAGAGAGAGAAAGCTTTTTTATACATACATGTATTGATTCCATGCATCAAGTCTTGGGTGAATTTTATGTTGAAAAAATATCAAAATAAATTATAAAATGAGAAATATTTGTGAAAATTTATAAAATAAAAAAAAATCGTATTCTCAGAATACGATCTCTTCAAGGAGAGTGCGGCCTTTTGTGAGATCTTTTTTTTAATAAGAAGATTACTTTACGATTTTTCCGAATTGATGTTAAATATTTTCTACCGACTTTCATATCAAAAGTTATGCATGTTTGAAATTTGATGTTTCATTAATAATTTCCTGAAATTTTGAAGATTTTCTTTTATATCGTCTGAAATTATTTTTTTTATTTTCAACTTTGTTTGTACTTTATAAAGTATATAGAAATTATTAAAATTATTAAATTTTAAAATAAATATTTTTAATAAAGAATACTAATTAATAATATATACATATATATAGAAATTGATGGGTGAATTTTATGTCAGGAAAAAAATAACCTAGTAGTGCCACTTTTGAGTTACACCCAATACTGCCACTTTCGACCTTAATCCAGAAAATTTCGAAATTACAAAACTTAAAATAAATCAATTTCTATGTATACATTATTAATTAGTATGATTTATCAAAAATATCTATTTTAAAATTTTAATAATTTAATAATATATGCATGTTTTATAAAGTACAATCAATGTTGGAAAAAAATAATTTTAAACAATATATAAAAGATTCTGAAATTTCAGAAAATTGTTAATGAAATATCGAGTTTCAAACATGTCTAACTTTTGATAGAAAAGTCCGTAGAAAACATTTAATATTAATTCAGAAAGTTCATAAAATAATCTTCCTAAAAAATAAAAAATAAAAATCTCCCACAGAAGGCCGCAATCTCAGAGGGCGGCCTTCCCTGAAAATGTCACATTTTAAGAGTGCGATTTTTCTTATTTTATAAATTTTTACAAATATTTTTTTTATTTTATAATTCATTTTGATTTTTTTTTCCCAGCATAAAATTCACCTTCAAGTCTTGCTCTCTATTTTTATTTTTTTACCTTCAGTTATTGGGTGTTTTATGTGGTCAAATTGTAGTGGAGCCTTTTTGTCAATGAACATGAATGTTATAGGCAATATTGATCTTGCGTATATGTAGGGATGGATCTAAATAGAGACAAGCCTGAGCTTATTTTCCAAAAATAGTTTTTAATATAATAATTTTTACTTCTAAGTTTATAAAATTATAGTCTAAATTTTCATTGTGTTTAGGTTTAATTGAGAAATTTGTCTAATCATATATATGATTATTTAATGTGTCCAACTTTCCTAAATCCACCTCTGTGTATATGTTATATTTCTTCTTTTGATATGCAAATATTATTTAATGTCTTCTTTCAATACATTGAAAAGTTGTCTTGTCCAATATTTCTTAAAACTATAAAATTATCTAAAAACAAAAAATAAAATTTTGAAACCATGTTTACGTTTGTACTCCTTGATATGATATTTTTCAAGATCATAATAATATGTTCCTAACATTGTTATATTATATATTTTCTTGAGATAAAAATTGAATTAACCTTCTTAACTTTAAATATCCATAAAAAATTCTCTCTTATTAGATTTCGAACTAATGACCGTTTACATGGATAACTTCACCTCAACCACACTAAATTAAAAGCTATTTCTACATCATTATACTGATATTAATTGTTGCTACAAATTTTGGTATTATATATATATTTATCAGATTCTTATCAATTGCTCTTATTATTCTATTATTAACCTTAATTAATTAATTCATTTCTTAACACATGCATTACGTGGCAAAACCTACGCCATGCTTCAAGTTCTTTGAACCTATCTATCAAATTGGTGCATGCGTAGCTAGGGAGTAATAATAATAATAATAATAAACTAATATACCTAAATATCTCTCTCTCCATATTAGTCCACGTCAACGTAACCGTTAGCAACTTGGACTGAAACCCTACTGGAAATTAAATTAATTGCCTAACTATATATATATAAATATACATATATATATATATATATATGAGATATATCTATATCTATCCATACAACAGATCCTCTCAATTCGGCATGTTTGTCAGCGATTGAAGAAAAGTAATTAAAAGCTCATACATGTATATATAAAAACAGTATTTCCAGAGAATGCATGCATTGGTCCAGGACAGATATGCTTTTATTTGATCCTACAACCAATTTGGCTCTGTGGGGATAGATAACAAGATAGCTCCAAGGCGCACTGTTTTTCCACAGTCCAGATTCTCTCTTCCAAACATGTGTTATATCTTCCTGTAACGGGTCATCATTATCATCAATGACCCGTTACATACGTGGTGACATGGGGGTTGAGAACAGAGAACAGAGAACCGAGAACCGAGATTCAATTTCGCAACGAACGAAGCAGGAGTTTACAAAGTGGTGGCCGTGATTCGTGAGCTTAGTTCTGGTAGCTGCTAAGTACTGTACTATTTGGAAGCCTTGTTGCTTGCTTGCTTGCTTGCTAGCTTCGAATAAAATTTGACACGAGTTAAAGTATGGTACTTTCTTCAGAGGAAAATGATCTCTTGCGCTTTGTCTTGTCGGTGTTGCATGTGAGTTTTTTGTTTTTGTTGACACTTGAGACTAGCAATGATTTTAAAGAATCAATTTTTAGTTTAATAATAAAAATAATATTATATACTTAAGAAATTGTGAGTTTGAAATTTAAATAAAAGATTTTTCTATGCATATTATATGATCGATGAAAGTTGTACATTATTCATTTAAGTGTGTGGATTCATGAACAACAAATTAACTTGATAATGTTGATGACGGTACAAACTAATTTGGAAATCGGAAATTTGACTAGATCAATTAGCAATTGATCTATACATCATTTAGATTGAACACACAAAACATTTTGAAATTTGATGTAAATTTCATTCTTTATCAAATAAATTAAAACTTACATCAATTCATATTTAATATCATTTGATGAGATATTAAATGATATTTAAATTATATGACAATAGATATATACTATCAATCTATAAGATTATTAGCAACAAGATGTATTTTTTTCTTTTCTAAATATTTTTATTTGACTTGAGAAAATATTATAAAAAATACATCAAATTAATATGTTGTCAATAAATTTTCATCCTGATTTTAAACTTACAAGTAGCTAAATCAATTATTATGTATTTTAATGAGTTTATTATGTATAATATTTATATTATTTAACTTAAATATCGTTAATATGCATGATAACTCATTTAAGTTATATAATGATAATATTGTACAAAATGAATTTGCATAATAAAGTCATTAATATACATTATAATTCATTTAAGTTACATAATAATAATATTGTACAAAATTAGTTTCCATAACAAAATCATTAATATGCATAATAACTAATTTAATATGTATAATTAAGTCCGTATCGATGACGGTATCAATAAACATATCTATATATTAGCTCTCTAAGAAATAATAACATTTGTATATCTAGTTAGTGCGTGTTATACTAAAAATGTAGAGACATGGAATTCTAAAAATAGCAATTATAGGCATGTACTTTTTGTAATGAAGTAACATGCGTGATACATGCAATTAAGTTCTGCTCAGATTGTTCTCTGATGGCAATCAATGTGACAGTCTGTACCTGTTTGGCCTTTTCAAGTCATATCACATGTTTCAGATTAATATGACAAAATTTTACGAATTTTTTTGTGATTTGATTCCAAGCGTCCAACTAATTGTATGAAGCTAATGAACTATATATGGTACATTTCCATAATGATAGTTTTTTTTTTGTTTTTTTTTGTCTCGGCGTGTTAATAACATTAGCAGGTATCGTAAAATAATTCACACTAGACGGTTGTTCTCGTTATTTTAGAATGTGCTTCAGAGTTCGAAAAAAGAGAGAAGAAAAAAATATGAGATATGAGGAAAAATAAGGAAGAGTATTGGTAAATTGTCTCCTATTTTTTTACTTTTTTTTATTGTTATTATGTGTGGGGTTTATACGTTGAGATTTTTTTTAGGGACAATTAGTATATGAATGAGATAAAGTGTTGAAAGATAAGGTATATTTTTGAAATAAAAGAATAAGGTTAATTTTCTCATCTTTTAAATTAGAGTGAAACAAATCCATTGAAAAAATAAATAGGAAATCATTTTCATTCACCTCTCTTCATTTTTTTATAAGTTAAACTCAAGAGTTAAGTTATGGAAAATTTCTCTTTCTCCCCTTTCTCTTCCTCTCCTCTCCATTGTTCCCCTCTTTCCAATTCGGGAGCACACCTTAATGAATTCACATCCACCGTTATAGTTGATAATGACAATTCATTATATATCATTGTCTCTATGATAAGTGCGACCTAATAAAATAAAAATTAAAAAAAAACACTCATTATAATTTAAATCTGGACCATTTAAAATCAATAATATTTTATTATTATTGAGCAAATATGATAGCAGATGCAGACTCTTATTCTAATATGATTCATCCTAAAAAGTGACTAATACTTTAGACTCTTTTTTTCACATATTTTTTTTATATGAGACCAAATATATGTAGGGATGCAAATTAGCCTGCTCGAACAAGTTGATCCTAACTGAAATTTGAATTGATTATATCGAACTTGAATCGAGCTCAAACTCTACACGAGCTCACTTATCAGGACCCTTTTCTATTTTATATATTTTCATATGTTCTTAATTAATTAATGTGTAAAATAATTAATATTCATTCTTTTCTAGTTTATATTTATTTATAAACTCTACACGAGCTCATTTATGCATATTATGTTATATTGATGGTTAAATGATTAAATTTAATGATAGCAAACTTTTTCAAGTCGAATTTAAGCGAGCCAGTACGAGCTTAAGTTTGAATCAAATTCAAGTCGATTTTGAACTAGCCACGAGTTATAAGATTATTTTTACCTCTCTAAATGTATGTTTATCATTACCAATTTTGGATGCACCTCATGTCAATCAAACAATCATGCGAGTTTATGTAAGTGTGCTCAATCTCAACAAAGGTGGATGCACATGTAATATAATGAATGAGAATCAATTGATCCTCATTCTTCATCAAAATTTCACCAAATGTATACTTCATTTTATCATATTTGTATACAATTATTATATTTACATTAAATTTGACCTTCATTTTATTTTATAAAAATGTTATGATTAACCTTCATGTTCTTTCAAAGAGAAAAACTAAAATATTACAAATATATATATTAATATTGACACCATAAATAAATTTTCTATCAGCCTGAATCTCAATAGTTGTAATAATTCAGAACATAGTCATATATAAGTAGACTAAATGTAGACTAAACTTACGTCAGCCACATGATGTCAGACTCATGGAAAGAGATTCCTTTTAATTATGTGACTACTAATTACAGAATCAAATAGTTAACACCGGCCATATGGATTATTATTAAAATTAATGTATCATGAAATAGTGATCAACGTTCTAAAGCTTGTAATAAGTGGTAATACACAATTTTGAAGGAGGTTTCAATTTTTATTTATTTGTTTATATTATTTTTTAAGTAAGATAGAGCTAGGCTTCGTCTACTAAATTGTATAAACCAAATAAAAAGAAAAAAAATGAAAAAGAGTATAAGCACACATCATACCTTGAAAACAAAACTAAATTCTAAGAACTCTAATTAATTATCGAAGATCTAAAATACAAAGTCAAGTGTATGCCCACCAATTTCTTCTCCAATACAAATACTTCTTAAATAAAAAATAAGGATAAAATCTTTCAACTTTAAATTCATAAAAAAATCATTCACCATGATTCTAAACTTACGACCTCTACATAAAAAATACTTATCAAATACAAACTTTTAGCTAGTTGTTACTAATAAATAGACATTTCTAAGAACCAACTAGATATTTTCTGCTTAATACATGATATAAAATTATAATTTTGAAAGAAGTTATCGCTAATTGCTAGAGGTAGTTATAACATTTAACTATTCCTTTTTGACCATATTTGATTGGAACATATATTTAAAAAAAACCTTTATTTTACACTTGTCCAGTCGTACATGATAACTCACTTTTAGCAAGCCATGTTTTGTCTATGTTTATTGTTGCTATGCTAAAAAAAATTATAACTAAAACTAATTTTTAGTACAATAATAAAGATAATATTCTCTGGAAGTAATAAATTTGAAATATAAATGAATGATCATTTATGGACATTGGGTGGCTTAGATCCCATATATTCTCAAATAAAAAAACTAATATTAATAATTACAACTTGAGATTTGATCATAAAATTTTCATCTTTATCCAATTCGGATCAATCTTATTCAAGTTGGAAAAATTTTTCTGGCAACTGTTTTCATCAAATCTTTTGTGAACTACTAACTAAAAGTCTACTTTCATAAAAAGAAAAATAACTAAAAGTCTACAGAAAATGGCTTCAATTTTTTTACAACTATATAGTAGTTTCTTACATACGCAATCACTAATGAAACAATCAACAGTGGATATATAATTAATTAATTCTTATTTATTTATATATGTTGTCCTTTTGTTAACTACTAGAAATTTTATTTTATAAATTACATATATCCATTGTGATGATAACTCATGATTTGTGCTGTTATGTGACTTTTGTTGGTGCTAAATTTTAATTTGTTTTTGTTTGAAATTTGAGGTACATGGCATGCAAAACTGACTAATATTCAATGGCCAACAAAAAACACAGGCATATGAATTTTGACTCTGTGGCATTTTGATTTTCAAAGATTCCAGTATAAATAATTGATAAAAAAAAGTTAATTATATTATTAATTAATTTCTAACTTCTGCTCGAGATCTATGTTGGAATAATTTATTTACAAATACTTATGAAAGTATGAAGAAATAGGAGGACTTGGTCAGTATTTTTATTATATTACTATTTTTTATGTAGTTTGAAAATTGAAATATTATCACATGGTCAACATGATGTTAAGTTTTCAATGGTTAGTACATGTAGGAAGGAAGGCAACAACTAATATATGTCAGGCATATACAGTAAAAGTATGGCAAATGCATGCATATGCCATCACCATATAACAATAAATTATACAATAAAATTTGGCATGAAGTTTGACACTATACAGATATACAGCTGGCAAGCAACTTATGATGCACACTTTCTCTACAACTTGTAACTTGTTCACACAATCACACTGATATTTGTCAATAGTATTATATTTATATATTCCTCCTCCTGATAATGTTTAGAAATATTTTCTGGTAAAAAGTTCTTGGTTTGGCAGAAGAAAATTACTCAATTTCTCCTCCATAATTGGAGAAATAACAGATGTTTGACCCATGCACTTCTTTTAGTTTAATTATTTGACTAGTTATTAGTTAATTAATTTATTCATGATATATATTGATTTGGCAATCAGCTTCCTTTAAATTAGCTTAATATTTTTTTTTGAAATATGAGGATTAAATTCAGCCAATTTTAAATGTCTATAAAGAAACTTTTGGTTAAGTTTCGAACCCATCTCTCATACAAAAAATATTATCTTTATCACTAGATTAAAGACTTATTTTCAAAAGTAGCTTATTTGTAATTTATTGTTTTCTTTCAATTAATTGTATTACATTAGACATGATATATAAAGACTATTATATATCTATACTATATAGAAAAAAAAAATGACTACAATAAAATGATTGTATCAGTAATTAATATTTGAATATTAAAAAAAAAGTATAATGTATTGCCCATTCATTATTTGTCAAACATCACAATTAAATAGCATACATTTAATTCATGGTATTCTTTAATTACAATATTTTTTTCCACTTATTTACGACTTACAAAAATGTAAAAAAAAAAAAAAAAGGATAACTCTAAGGACCTTGTAATGTACTCCATTGATGCCTTGTTGGTTTTAAGGTTTTGCTAATTACTAATTATTAGGTTAACAATTTTGGCTTATGGTACTAATTAAATTGAATTTCGGTGCCAACCGGGACAAGATTTTCTAGTACAAGTTGAGGAATAAATTATACCTAATAATTAGACATAGTTGACTTGAACCTTCTATACCTAAAAACTCAATAATAAAAAACATCTACCAATCCCTATTAATTTAATTTTTATTATTAGTTTGAATGAGTAATAAATTCTACACATATGAGGGGAGACGATATTGTTATTAATTACGACTTAGGAGCAAGAAAATAAAAATACAAGTCTCCCTTGACTTCTAACTTTAATTTTCTCATAGATATTTTCCATTTATTTAGCACCACATATAACTACTTTTGTCGTTTAATACAATGTTGTTTATCATTTTCGTTTGTACTTAAATTGGACCTATGTTGGGATGAATTCAATAGGCACCGTACACCATATTAAACATAAATAAATTGAGAAGTTATTGGAGAGATGAATTTTTTTTTTCCCCAAGACATGACAATAATAATTTGATATTTTAATTTTTTTTTAATGACAAATATGAGCTAATAATCTTGTTTTATGATAACGATTATGCATATGCCTCCAAAATTATAAGTCTAAACCTAGTATATAGTACAAGATCAAAGCGCCAAAATATTAATGATTTATTGTAATTATTGACATTTTTAACTCTTGATTTTGTGCTAAATAAGCTCTAATTTAATAATTTTTTATATAGTGACCAAATTACGCTTCCAATAATATAGAACAAGGTCATTATCTTTTTAATATTTAAAATTTGACTTATGTAAATACTGACGTGTCAAATAAGGACTTGATTTGTCCTGATAAAATAGGTCGGAAATGATGTTCTCTTGTTTTTGACATGTTCTTCACCTTTTTGTCACTGAGAAATATTTCACTGGCATGTAATATTTGTTGTCTATAAATTATGAGATATATAGTTGTATGTACTACATCCAATAATCCGGCTTATCCTACATACATACAGGAGGTATGATTTTTTCTATCACAGTCACTCATAATTATGTCATTAATTAATTATATTTTATGGAAAGAATTACCCGTTAAATCTTTCCTTGAATTATATTAATTAAATTTCATTCATTGTTCTAAGGAGATTTATATGATATATACTAGCGTGGTAGCTACTACATAAATCTGACATAATATTCATTGCATCAGCAGAACCGAATTCTCATAAACATTAAATTATCCCAAACTTCATGGATATATATCATATAAATATATATGTTCTATATGTCCCATTGTAAGTTTAAATTAATGGCTTCAATTAATTAGTCTTGTAGATATAAACAAATAAAGAGCATTTCACTCATTAAATTTAACGTCAAAAAATTTGAAATTTTTATTAAACTCATAATGTACTTTGAAGACATGAAAATTATCAATGCATAGTTAAACAACTCTTATTAAGTCAAACAAAGATCTTGCTTTAATTTAATGATAAGTGATGATATTGTACCAAAAATCTCCAAATTAATTTCCTACATTTGTGCATTTTTTATCCCTAAGAATTTACACTCGCCAAACAAATGCGAAAAATTAAAGATCCACATCAAACAGCCTAAAAGAAACAGCAATAAACAACAGAGAAAAAAAAAACAACTCTGCACTACTACAAAACATTGATTACACATTGCTTCTTGAACAATGGCTCAGGTTGAGGAAACAACAACTCCATATCTCTAACCCTCTTTCCATTCTCATTTTGCGGCAGCATCGAAGCCTCTATGTTGACTCCGAAAAGCCGCAACACCGACGGCGAATCCTTCCCTACCGTCTGATTAGGCAATGTCGATCGGGACTTGCAACCGATGTAAAGTTGTTCCTCAGGCCCAGCAGACCTCCAAAAGCTAACCACATCGCCGGCTTTCAGGCTCTTGTCTTTGACAAACCGGCTCCAGCCTTTGGTAAGAACATAGCTCTGGCTGCTGTTCCAGTAAGAATACCGGAACCGCCACACCTTGCCAGCACCATCCTCAAAATTTAGCAACACTCCTTTGGTTACCGCCGTGTTATCTAAGTTCTCGCTTTTCAGAGGAAAATGCTTCTCGGCATGCTGTTTCGGTACCACCAGCCTGTTTAGTTTTCCTACATCGCTAGGTGTAACTACCTTGTCGAACAACAACTGATGTGCTTGACCGGGGAGTGGGCCCATCAAAGGCAACGCACTTCTCATGAAGTTGCAATTGCTGAATTTGTGGGCCCAGCGGCGGCTCTGAGTGAGTTCATCATGATAAGTGTGCTTCCTCAACATATCGACTATCTCAGCTTTTGAATGGCTAGCGAGAAATGTTAGCTCAGCAACACCATCCTCATCAGACTCCGATAAAGGCTTGAAATTGGTAACCGCATCCCGGCCCCGAAACCTCTGTGCCGCCACATCATACGCACGCGCTGCTTCCACTTCATCACCGAAGGTACCGAGCCATACTCTCTGGTGCCTCTCGTAAATCTGCGCACCCCACCTGCCATTCGGCTGTGGGACCACCCCTTTGTACTGAGAAGAAGGAAGCTTCTTCGATGACTCAGCCTCGGTACCAGGTTCAAGGACCGGGTCAATGACTCCGCTGGTACCGCTGCCCATCCGTTGAAGCGGAGTAGGCGGCGACGCCTTCGTCTTGATGACAAAGGTATTAGACTCAACTGAGGCTTCGTCAATGCAACTGCTATCCATGACAGAGAGGAGAGAGAGAGAGAGAGAGAATCAAGAGATTTGATTGTGTGTGTTTGTGTAGATATAGAAAGAAAGATACCAGGTGAGGGATATATATATAGGCAGGGGTTGAAATGTTGAATGTTAGAGTACTGTACATTGATGCTTATCTACATGTGGTTTTCAGAAGTGTATGTGGTTTTTTTTTATGATGATTATTATTATCATTATCATTATTATTATTATTATTATCATTATCATTTTTAATATTATTATTGTTTTTGAATAGAAAATTGATTGTTTTTCTTTTTGGTAGTATCCTATGGGTGAGTGTTCGGTACAGGTCAACTGGGAAGGTGGGTGGGATATGAGAGAAGAAGATTCATGGAAGGGGATTTGGAATTCAAATGTGGTAATTTTGCATTGTAGCCCTTACATTTTTTAATTTTACAAACATCCAAGTCCTTAATTAACTCTTCATTTATTTAATTGTCAAAAACATGGATTGATTAATTGCAGTATATATATATATTACCACACTGAAAACTATATTCTCAACTTTGAAGTACAAAAGTAAAAGTACCTGCATTGTATTTATAATTCATAATATTACTTATACAAATTTAACTTAGTATGTGATGAATATCATATGAACACTCCTAAGTTGACAGTTACTGAAAAGATGTTCATAAGAAATTTCTCACTGTTTTCCTCTAAAGAGCAATTCAATTTAATCATGATTCCTTGTATTGAAATCTGCAATAGTCTTTTAATATTACTACACACTAAAGGTGTCATCAAATTATTAATGACCATGCTTGAAGCTTGTGTGTTTTAATTAATAATGTTGATCAATATTTATAAGGACCACACTTTTTCACCAATCCAACAATGAATTAAAGTGCTTTTGCTTTTTTCTTTTTTCTTTTTCTTTTTTTTTTGCGTTCTTTTTTCAACAAAAGAAAAACCGCGGTCTGTGGGAGAAATGAGAATCATTCGGGGCATCCATCCATGACTGACAAGTGGGTCCCACGGACAAAAATAATTCAGCAAACGGTCCACCAAGGGACCTGTGTGAATCAAGACTAATCAAAGAGGGGTCATACAACAAAATTGGCACAACACGGAGGCTAAGTCCTTCCTTCCTTCCTTCCTCCAAAAACTCTCCTCTCTCGCTAGGGTTTTGTTTTTGTCTCAACGTGTGAAATTAATTGGGGTAGGAGAAAGATTACTTATTTGGGGCAAGGCTGGTGGGCCCAGAGCAAGTGCAACTTGGAGCAAAGGGGGGATTCACATGAGTTGTGGCCCAAAAAGTTGCACTGTGCCAAGTGCATGCATCCCCCCTTCCCCTTCCCAAGTCTCATGTCATTGTCATGCATCTATATCCTGACATGGCACATACCTTGCTTTTCTCAAAATATGATTGGTTCCTCGCCTAATTGAGGTGCTAACGATGCTATCATGGCTCTGTTGCGCCTGTGCTTTCTGTCGTTGTGTGTCTCTGCTGCTTGCTATTAATAATGATATTAAGCCACGCATGTGTTTTGTTGAGACTCAAAGGGGTGCAACTTGGGGTGCTGGTTGGAGTTAGGAGTTCTAACAATACTATTGGATTAAATTTCAGTGGATAATAAAATAAAATAACTGATTGATAGTATTAAGATTTACATAAAAATTTTGTTTTCATATATTTTAATAAAGTGCGAAATATCATATTTGATAATCTAACGATTATTTTGTTAGAGCTCTCCCTTTTCCTATTACCATAAGCAGCCGGGCATGAACAGAGGCTCTACCTGGTCACAAGAAATTAATGAATGTGATAAATCATAAATGATATTGTGATTATGTGATAAATCATAAATGATATTGTTAATCAAAACCGCCAACTGAAAGTTTGAAAATTGGAATTGGAATTGGCAGTCGGCAGCGGTTTTGATGAAGAAAATTAAAATAATAACGAGAAGAGACTGAATTGGGAGAGGTGAGTGGGTCCCACGGGAACACAACCAGGTGGGTATAAACTATAAACATTTTTTTTCTTATTCTTTAAGTTCAACCTGTGTGTTTAACATGTTTCAAAACTGTTGGCTTAAAATGTGTGGAGGAGAGAATCCAAATAAATTGTTTTGTAATTTTGCTACAGTTGTATTAAATAAAGTTCTATTGGTACAACTGAGAAGACTCGGATATGTTTTTTCCATAATTTAAATTAATATTTATAGATCTCTGTCTTCTATTTTTCCAAAATTAAGTCCTCTTTTTTACTAAAGGTGTTACATATTTACATTGTCCACATTAAAATGTTTACGGATCGATATGCACTCTGAAAATATATAGACTGAAACACTACATGATCAATACATCAGAGGCCATCTGTGTAATTTATTAAATTCATTAAGCGCTTCTTCAATAACACCAGGATTTCACATTTTTTTTTTGGCAGTTCTATAAATTTCTTGCTCTTAAACCTCCGTTAGTCAATGTATTGATTTCAAAAGCAAATCCCAGCCAAGGCCCCAAGTACCTTCTTTATATAATTATATCACACGCAACAACCGAAAATAAACAAATTGACTTCCCAAGTCAGATCTCCTAAAAGGTTCCAACTTTTTAAAAGTTTCCGCTTTTTACGTCACAGCCAATTGCAACATAGCGTGAGAAAAACCCCCAAGTCATGAGAACTTTATCTTTATGGTTTACTAGTTTGTAATGTCACAATTTAAATTCAAGGTTTAAAGGCTGCTTCCACACTTGATACACTAGGGAACTATTGCGAACTTGACTTCTATGTACGGGCAGATGAGATATCAGAGAGTACTGACAGTTGGGTAGAACAGTGGTAGCAAGCCCAATTTTTGTACATTTGTACATTAAATTTTAGACCAGAAGGCCACGACAACCTGAAACGCAAAGGGCCCAGTAAGATGGTACAATGAAATCCCGTACTCTTTCATCTCATAAATCGCACCGTACGGAGATAACGAGACAGATGCATTCTCTCAGACAATAATGTAATGAGATGATTCAATAATAATAAGAGGCATGTAACTCTCTGCACAAGTAACAGAAAGAAGGTAACTCCAGTGTACACTACTCATGTGCAACTACTGGAAATTATATTTTCAAAAAATTCTGACCAGAGGGGTGAAGGAATAGCAGAAGAAAAAATAATTTCAGAGCAAAGGAAATAGGTGTATGTAACAAAGGGTCCAGACAGAGACCACTGCAAAGGAAATTTTCGTATTTGAGTTGACGAGCAACTACGTCCCCCCCAATACAAATAAGATCCCACACAATAATTCAGTAAAAGATAAAATATACAATTTCTACTTTCTTGCGACAGTTGTACAATTTTTATTAAAAATTAAATTAACCTTCCTCGCCAAACTCCTTTGTGAACCTCTCATGCACCTCAAGGTCCTTTTTGCTGACTGTTGGCCGCTGCCGAGCCAGCACCTTCTCGAAGTCGTGCCTCGTGATTGGGGGAGGAATAATCTGGTAAACAAACAAAAAGTTACAATACAGAGCAGAAGGGCAACAAGAGTAAAAGTGATTGTTGAATATTTATTGTAATTGCAGACGAAAGCTTAACATATACATATGCAATAGATTTCCTACCAAGCCTTGTTCTTCCAAGCAAAAATGGAAATAGATTAAAATGAGTCACATTTAAGCTCAGGTTCTTTTCTAGTTATAAATCAACTTGGTGATTAGATAGAAAAAACAGAGGTAAATTTGTCATTTCCTTCATTATTTTTTCTGGCTTAAGTTTGCAAACCAATGAAAATGCTGCAGACATGAGTATTGAAATTTATTGTTCTTATGCATGCATATCGGTACCTGAGACGCAAGACCCTTGGAAGCAAGCTCTGTCATGGTGGTCTGAACAGCTCCTGGTTGTTTGGGCCCACAAGGCATCCACAAACCATCAGGGGTCTTGTAAAAATACATTGCATCTTGTGCTTTGCGTACTGGCTGAAACAGCACATCCTTAACCTGATCATGCAAACAAATATTAGTGAGAATATTTCTGTCCCTTCTTACCAAAAGATAAAAACAGGTGGTGAAAAAAAAACTCCTACAAATTTCAAATTATCCAGATACTTCATTTGCGACCTAATTGGCTTATTGTAAATCAGATAACTATATAAAAGTGGGAACAAAAAAGGCCTTTTTTTCTAACAGTAGGCAATCACCTACTAATGATTTTCATTAAACAAAAGTAAAATAAGATGATACAAGTAAAACGTGTTTCGACAGTAAATTGGTACTCCAAGTAAAATTTTGGGAACAGAAAAGGTTCTACTACATAAATTGTTATTCATCTTCCCTGACCTTAACAGAACTTTGGTTCTCCACAAGCAAAGATTGAAAAAAACAAGTCAAGCCCTATTTAAATGTTAGTTACCAAGTGCATGAATAATAAGCTGTGAAGGGCTTAGGTTGAGTAGATATTTAAACGTCAAAAGGCAATTTCGTAGTGGTCAGGAAAAATTTGCAAAGAACTAAAATTTTAAGTTCAACTGGCAATAGCACCTTGGAAGAGTTACGAATGAGAAAATTGGCAGCACAAGTACTAGTGAAGGATTTTTTTTCCTACCAAAACACAAGAAAAGAATAAAGAAAGAAAAAAGGAAGTTGCTACTCACACAAACAGCAATATCTGAACCAGAAAATCCTTCAGTCTTGCTTGCTAAGTACTCAAAATCGCTCTCAACCAAGCTATGAGGTGTATCTCCAAGATGCACCTGTATCAATTCAGATTTATGCATTCTAGTAAATAAATGTAACATCAGTAACAATAACATAATTCTTTTTATCCAAATAAGGGTGTGAAGCAGTAATCACCACAAGCAATTTACAATATACTAATAACCAATGCCAGCATTATAATACCAGGTACAATGTAAAAGTACCAGCACTGAACCAGCCATTATGTGATGACATTGGGAAGGCGTCAGGATTAGATAATCCTTTGGAGCGTTTTGCTGAAAGATATGTTCTAAGCTATATATCGACCTTGACTTATCTATATGAAAAGTCCCATGCACAGGCCTTACAAAAGAAGCCCACTTGTACTTTTGTGTCAAGTGAAATGAACTACTGGACTGGCTCAATTGGAAAATTTAGTATGGTAGCAACAGAGTCATCAGATGCATGAAAAGAAAATCTAAATAATAACTTTTAACGAATCAGGTGCTCCTATATGTTCAGCATGTCCTCATTGAATGGATATGCTTATAGGGTTACTATTATCTTTTCTTGACACAATAAAAAAAGAATTGAGTGACATCTATTGTCATAGCATGAAAAAAAACCTTGAACATATGCTGCCTAGCCTTCTGGTCGGGTAGAGGAATATGAATACGCTTATCAAAACGCCGCCTAACAGCCTGAAGATAAAACAAATAATAAATATAATAAGATCTGAAGATGAAAAACAGAAAACAATTAGAAAGGAAAACGTACAGCACATAATTAACATGAAAGCCAACCTGATCAAGAGAATAAGGCGTATTTGTGGCCGCAAGAACAAGTACTTTATCGTCATTATGTCCTACTCCCTGTAATGCAAATGCCAATAGATAAGGACAAAACAGATTGGAACCAGATATATACATGGATAACTACAATGGAAATTAAAAGGATATCTATTATAGTATTAGCAAGTAAAACACTTATTCCTCACATTATCAAGTGACGCCTTTCTTTGAGATATCAGTTATTGACCAATTGCTCGGTCAATGCTATGTAAAAGGTATATTCCATACAATTTGTCATTTTGACTCCTAGTAGAGTCAGTATTTGCTGCCATAATTGTGATGGCAGGGATTCTATGGCACGCAATCTGAACCGTCCAATTCAGATTGAACACGCACAGATCTATTATAGTATTAGCAAGTAAAACACTTATTCCTCACATTATCAAGTGACGCCTTTCTTTGAGATATCGGTTGTTGACCAATTGCTCGGTCAATGCTATGTAAAAGGTATATTCCATACAATTTGTCATTTTGACTCCTAGTAGAGTCTGTATTTGCTGCCATAATTGTGATGGCAGGGATTCTATGGCACGCAATCTGAACCGTCCAATTCAGATTGAACACGCACAGATCGATCTGGCTTTTTAGGAAGGATTTTTGAGATTTGTGCATAAATTCATGATGGACAGTTGAGATTGTGTGCCATAGTTTTATGGAAGGGAAACTATAGCAGCGGATGTGAATTCCCTTCTAGTCAGCTATCTTTTCGGCAAACAGAAATTGAACCAAATGAACTTGTTGCAGATACTAAAACTTGTGGTGAGGCAATATGAATGAGATATTTCATTTTTTATTTGACTTGATCATGGTTTTAACACAATTGAGAGATTACTCACATAAGGACCCAGAAAACATGAGACACTAATTGCAAATTATGATAACTGTTGGATATAATCTGCACTGAATATCTTAAGAAACTGTAGCGAGTATTTAATGATAAGCCTCACGGAGTTTTAAAAGCATCAAATTATGATCAATAAATTATACTGATATGCAATACTGCACATTGATAAAAGTTCTGTTAATTAAACTAGTTTTATAACCACGAATAAAAAAAGTGTTAAAATTTGAATCATATAAAACAGCTTCTCACCTGCATTTGTACAAGAAGCTCAGTCTTGATCCTTCTAGAGGCTTCACTCTCATTGCCTTCACCACGCTGGCCACACAGAGAATCTATTTCATCAATAAATATAATTGATGGGCCATTTTCACGTGCCATTTGGAAAAGGTTTGCAACTAACTTTTCACTTTCACCCATCCACTTTGAAACTAGATCTGACGAAGATATACTGCACAGTAACACATGGACAACATGATTATCGAGAAAATCAGGAAATAAATAATAGCACTTAGTTTTGAGTTTTTCCAACCAAGTAAAACCCAACACAACAATAGCATTGGCATCTAAACCTCAACATCCTTTAAGCTCTTTGCAAATGGCACCCAACCAACCAACATCGCAAAGGAAGGATAGTTCAAAACAGGACTAAATTTAATTAGAGATTTGAAAGACGAAAGAACACCCAAACAGCATCGGGCAGTTGCCAGCATTTAACAGAAAACCATTACATTAATTGTATGTTGGTGCCAGTTGAAAATGTTTTGAACCAAGTTGGTGATGTCAAGTTCAAAAATATCAGAAGTCCAAAACTGACTGATAATACTTTGCAAAAGATAATTCTAAATATCATAATAAGCAAGTCATATCATGAAATCCAAAATATGTTTATAACCTGAAGAAAGTTGAATCTGCCTCAGTTGCAACTGCCTTGGCCAAATATGATTTACCTGTTCCTGGTGGGCCATAAAGCAAAAATGCTCTCCATGGCCTCCTTTTACCTAAAATAATATAAGATTCAAGTAACTACAATTGACTTGTGCTGACACACAGTGTTTGTATAATTACACACCTACAGACAAAGAATGAGAACACTAAAGGACTTAATGTTGTCAAAGAAAAAAGGTAGTAACTTAGGACATAGATAAAGTGGACTTATACAGCTCAGAAGAACTAAGGAAAGTTCTCAACTATTAACAACAAATCACCTATAAAAATATGTATACCTAAATGAACTGATGAAACATAAGAAGGATTTTTTAAATATCACAAGTTCTAGTACAAATTTTCCCAAGTATCACCCAACTGAATTCTCCAATTGGTCAATAATAACAAAGCGATCACCTTTTTCACAATTAACTAACAAAATAATGCTAGAAAACCAAAAATTTCAGCAAAGATATACCAGTGAAGAACTGAGGGAACTTGACTGGTAAAATAACCGCCTCCTGGAGCGCTTGCTTGGCGCTCTCCAATCCCGCCACATCATTCCACTTAACATTCGGCTTCTCTGTAATGATCGCCGAGTTCAATCCCGCTCTTAGTTTCGCCGACTCTGAATCGTCTCCTTCCCCATCCTTCGGCTTGGATTTCGGCTTTGTGGCGATCGCCCCATCGCCGTTTCCCGGAGACGGCCCGGATCCGCCCTCATCGAGCACGGCGCGGATCTCCTCGGCGCGGCGGAGGTACTCGGTAAACTTTTGCGTGATCGCCTCTCGGATTTTAGGGTTTTTCTCGTACTTGAGGTGCGTCTTGAAGTATTCGAGCGCGTTCATGTACAAGGGGAACGCCTTGATGTAGTTTCCCGCATTATCTTCTTGCACCGCCTGTTTGACATACTCGATTGCCTGCTCCTTGAAGTTGCTATACATGGCGGCGGCGGAGGAGGCGATTTGATCGCATAAGAGGGGAGGAGAGCGTTGATCGACGATGGATTGGAGGAAGGAAGGGATTGATTCGAGAAACCTGTACCGATTTCGGTTGCGATTTGGGGAAAATTTGAGTTTGACGACGGGGAAGAGAAGAGAAGAGGAAGAAGAGGAGGAAAGAGGAAAAGCGTGTTGATTGTTTTCCTTTTCTTCGCGAGGAATCAGAGCGATTCCTTTTCCGAGCTTTCTTACAATCGGACCCTCTAATTTATTATATTTATGTGTTTTGTATAACAAAATTCTAATCAGACAATTTCTAATTTTCATGTTAGAATTTAAATAATATGTGTTTGTCTTACTTATGCAAAAAAGTAAAAAACTGTATTATCTAGAACTAGTATAAATATTTTTTAACTGAAGTATTAAAAAAACTTAGAGAATGAACTCTGTTTTAATATTTTTATAACTTGAATTTCAAGGCATGGACTTGTGAAAAACATAAGATAAATGCAAGGTGCAATAAATGTACACCAGGGTTTTCATTTCCACAAAAAAAAAATACATCCTATAGAATTAGCACAAGTAATTTGTTTGCAATTATTAGATAGTATTTGGAAAATATCTGTAAGTTTTTGTAAGTTTTGGTAATTTTATGATATGAAATGTTGCTTGAATTAATACAAAATAGTATCAACTTTTGTGTCCCGGAGTACATTCCACCAACTTTTGTGTCAAAATTGGTGTATATTAAAAATTAACCAAAAGCAAATTTGAAAAATTTTATGACCCAAAATAAAGCCTTAATTATTGATATATATCAATATGCGCAAAATGTTTAAGAAATATTTTTCTTGCTATCATCATCATTATCATTGAATGGAATTGTCATGATAAATCATTAAAATAAACTAAATTCCTAAGCCACAAAACTAAATTATGACACTACTAAGCCAAATCATAAACTATATGTATTTTTTAGGTTTGGCGTAAACTGGTTCAAGACCATTTCCCTAATTTTTGTTTTTATTTTGACCTCTTTGTTTTTAATTTCTCTAGTTTCATTTTTTTTGGTTGAGACATGTTCAAATAAATTGAATCATTAAATAATTACATTGAATAATAGGCATCACCGAATGCATGAAATGTGCTATAAATGCACTCCAACTATTAAATTGCATTTAGGAAACATGTTAAGTTTGTAACATGCAATGAGGCCTTAATTGATGTATTCGTCAATTTTTTTTGCCAATTTCTTGACATGAAATGAGGCACAAATTAATGAGAATTTTCAATAGATGCACATGCATGTTGTAACACATTCCAAAGACTTTTATTCACAAAATGTTCTGATGTATCATACAAAATAAGCACAAAATTTGTTTACACAACAACAGAAGAAATGAATTTGCTTGCAGGTGTCTGACAATTTTTGGATACTAAGTATCAATTTTGTTGATTTTTATCACCACAAACGAGGCCACACAGATGGAGGACTAAATAATAAAAAACATAGAGAATATGTATATGTTGACTTAGCAGTTAACACAAATAAATTCCTTTGCTAATATATTCTCCGTTTGACAAATAAAGTAAAATTAAAACGGATTAAGTATTAAATCACTCTAAAATATTAATGTTTCGTAGTAGTGAAATAAGTAGATAAAATAATGAAAGTAAAATGTGTTAAAAACTATGAAATTTAATGATTTAAGTTTACTCCACCTCCATAAATATTTTAACTTACTCCACTTTAAATTACATTCATTTGATGCATTAAAGCGCCTTATACCACTTACTCCACTTATCAAACACAAAGTATAAAATAACGTATGGAAGCTAATATGCAAATACCGTTATTGATATTGTCGTCAATACCGACTTTGTTATTTAGATTAAATGAGTTATTATTCAAGTTAATAATTTTATTATATAACTTATTTGTACAATACTTTTATTATTCAATTTAAGTGAATTATTATTCAGCTTAGTGGTATTTAAATTGAATAATAAAATACTGTATAAAATAAATTACATAATAAAATTATTAACATAAATAATAACTCATTTTATATACATAATAAAATTGGTATCGATCAAATATTTTCCATAAGAAATTGTGAAATTGATAATGATTGTTAGTTATAATGATATATATATAGGGATGACAATATAGCCCGTGGACTGTCAAGCCTGCCCGAACCCGATAACCATCCCGCCCGACCTAGAGAGTAAACGGATAGGGCCAGGCCGAGCCACCGGTCAGGCTTGGGCAGGTACGGATATAAGGTATAGGCCCGCTCATCCAGCCTGAAATATCAATAACATACATACTAATATACTATTATATATAATGTATATAATGTAATTGAATTTGGAGTTAATAATTCATTATATATATTCTCAAAATTCAACATAATATTAGCGTAGCTTATATCATATATAGCATTTAATTATGCTATAAATAAATAAATAGATATATCAAATATTTAATTGAAGCACTAATATTTTATTGGAAGGTTCTAAAGGATTGAAGCCAATATTCGTAAACATAAACTATGTTTTTAGTTTAACAATTTTGGTTGTTTGGATCATATTAATATTAAAACTTTATTAAAAAAATAAAAAAATTGCATTTATGCTCCATTTATATCTTGGCATATTAGAATGATACGAATAATAATTTATGAATTTGAACAAACTCAGTTTGTTATGTTTATCTTTTTATTGTTAGTAATCAAAATAAAATAATCATCGTTTTAATATATAAAAAGAAAAAAAACCTTTTGCTCAAAATAAAAATTGATCATACAATAATAGATACTCGTTATACATTTAGAGGTGATCAAACAGTAAATAATTAATCATAGCAACTAAATTCTAATGTTAATTTGTAAAATTTGACAATAAAATATATGCATATTTCAAAAACATTGCAAATTAGATATCTCAAAATAGATACAGATATGTAGATATAATAATCATCATTTAAATATATAAAAATAGAAAAAACTTTTTCTCAAAGCAATAATTGATCATGTAAATAGATACTCATACATTTAGGGAGGGATCACTTATTCATTTGATAATGACTATTTTGATAATCTTGATAATTAAATTTCAAATAAATTAAAAAAAAATTAAAAAAATTAAAAATATAAATGATCTCTCCCCATACATTTAGATGCGATCAAATGTTAAATATAAATAGATACAATATAAGTAGATACATTTTGAGGTGATCAAAGTAATAATTGATCAAACAATAAATAATTAGTCATAACAATCAAATTCTAATATTGATTTGTAAAATTTTTTAAACGACAACAAAATTATGCATATTTCAAAAATATTAAAAAGTAAATATTAATCTTAAATTATGTAAAGATATGTATTTTTTGTTTATATTTTTGAAGCTAAGGTAATTAGGATGGAACAAAATAATAATTTATGAACTTTAACAAATTCATCAGTTACGTTTATCTTTTCTCTTCATACATAACTAACTCATCAAACTAACTCAAATTAATAATGTTATTACTCAAAACACAATAATCATTCTTTAAGAATAAAAAAATTTATAATTAGATCTTAGTCTTTAAATATATATTATTTATACTTGGTTTATATTTTTATAGCTTGTATTGACACAACGCACAAAAAAAGTCAATAAAATTAATCAAACAATAAATAATTAATTATGACAACAACATTATAATGTTAATCTGTAAAATTAAAATCACTATCATATTTATGCACAATTAAATCAAAATTAGATTAATATGAAAAAAAAGAACAATATAAAAGAAATTAAAAGAAATAATTAATATCAATCATAGCCCTTAATTTGAACTTCAATCGATCTCAGCCGTTCAATCTTATATACCCTCGACTTGAGTCTCTCCACTCTCCAGTCTCCATCTCAGACGTGTCTTAGAGAGTAAAGAAACGAGAGAGAGAGAGGGAGCGATCTCCGATCTGAGCGGCCAGCCCCTGCCTCGCGCCGCCATCGCCAGACCGACCTTCTCCGCCTAGCGGCCAGCCCTTGCCTCCGCGCGTCCTCGCCGCCTTGCACCTCGCCTTGCGCTCGCCGCCCGTCCTTGCCTCGCCGCCAGTAACTTTTAGGGGTAAGCTTCCAACCTATCTTCACCAATAAGATCTTTACAGTTAGACAGCAGCTTCATTGTGAATTTGGCAGGGCCGGGTAGGGCAGGCACGGGCCGGGACAGAATGCTGTCCGGGCAGGACGTGTAACCAATTTTAAGCCCGGGGGCATGGACCCGGCATGAACCAGGCAGGGCGGGTATGAAGTTTTGAAGGACAGGCGAGATTTCGGGTTTGGCATAAACCCGGCCCTATGCAGCCCATTGCCATCCCTTTCATATATAGTTAGTTATCATAACTGACAATTTTGGGCACCTCGGCTATTTGCCTCCAGCTCTCCTCTCCTCCATCTCCAGTATCTGTTACTCTGTAGATAGTAGCATCAGCCATTCAGCGCTCGTCCTACAAGCCACCAATGGCATATAGACGGAGATTACCCTCCTGTTTCTCTCGCTCTCAGCCTCTCTCTCCAAACCCTAGTTCACCCCGCAAAACCCCGATCCCAGCAAAATGCACCGATACTAATCCCCCCACTGCCGTCAAATCCCCTCTTTCCACTTCGACTCTTGCCACCTTAATCCATACCTCAATCCGAAACCGCCAACTCTCCGACGCTCAGTCTTTGATCCTTCGTATGATTCGTCGTAGCGGCGCCTCAAGGCCTGAGATTGTCAGTTCTCTGATCTCCAGTTGCAACGATTCGACCTCTGTTTATGCATTCGACCTACTGATCCGCACCTACGTGCAAGCAAGGAAGCTCCGGGAAGCAATCGAGGTGTTCCGGTTGCTTAAATCGAAAAGAATAAGGGTTTCGATTAATGCATGCAATAGCCTTCTTTCTGGATTGGTAAGGCTTGGGTGGTTTGGATTGGTTAGAGAGGTTTATAGAGGGATTGTTAAATTGGGGGTGGATTTGAACGTTTACAGTTTGAATATAGTGGTCAATGCATTTTGCAGGGAGGGGAAATTGCATGAAGTGGATGGTTTTTTGGTAGACATGGAGAAAAAGGGCATTTTACCAGATAATGTCACTTACAATACTTTAGTTGATGCATATTGTCGCAATCTTGAGATGGAAAAGGGTCTAGAGTTGTTGGATTTGATGAGACAAAAAGGCTTGAGACCTGATGTCGGTTCCTATAATTCTATTTTGAATGGATTTTGTAAAACCAAGGAAATTGATAGAGCTGAAAAACTGTTTGACGAAATGCGGGAGCTGAGATTGGCGCCAAGCACATCGACATTTAACATTCTTATAGGTCTTTATTGTAGGAGTGGAGACTCTGACAAGGCTATGAAACTGTTTCAAGAAATCTTTCAGGACGATCTTGTTCCTGATATGGTTAGCTTCAGTAATTTAGTTAATTTCTTTGCCCAGAAAGGGGACATGAAACAAGCTTTGGTCTACTTTAAGGAAATGAAACGAGTTGGATTGGCACCCGATATTGTTATTTATACCATGATTATTCGTGGTTTTTGCAACGTTGGTGCCATCAACAAAGCAATCGAAATGCGTGATGAGATGGTAATGTGTGGCATTCCACCAGATATAGTCACGTACAACACAATTTTGAATGGATTGTGCAGAAGAAGAATGCTAACTGATGCATGTCAGCTGTTTGATGAAATGACTGAAAGAGGTGTTACGCCAGATTTTTGCTCTTTCACCATTCTAATTCATGGCTATTGCAAAGAAGGGCATGTTGAGAAAGCTCTTAATCTTTTTGACAGAATGTTGCAGATGTACATCAAACCAGATATTGTGACATACAACACGTTAATAGATGGCTTGTGTAGAGAAGGAGACTTGGCAAAAGCTAGTGATTTGTGGGAACATATGTCTGCACGTGGCATTTCACCGAATCACATCACTTATAGTATTCTAATAAATAGCTTTTGTGAGAAGGGCCAAACAGAAGAGGCATTAGAGTTTCTTGATGAGATGGTACAGAAAGGAATTTCTCCAAACATTGTGATATATAATTCACTAGTGAAAGGATACTGTCGATGTGGCAACACCCGAAAGGCCAAGGAGTTCTTAGAAAATATGCAGAAGGAAAATGTTATCCCTGATAACATAACATACAACACAATTGTACATGGATATGTTAAGGAAGAGAAAATTAGCGAGGCACTTGATATAGTAAAGAAAATGGTGTCAGTAGGAGTACAACCTGATATTGTAACCTACAATTTACTAATAAATGGGTTCTGTGAACATGGAGGAATGGATGATGCAGACTGGGTTTTGAAGAAGATGGTTTCAAAGGGTATTCAACCTGACAAGGCCACATACAAGGCCCTGATAGATGGATATTCAACTAGCGGGAATTTGAAAAAGGCACTTAAGCTGCATGAAGAAATGCTTCAGAGAGGGCTTGTTCCTGATGACAAATTTTAACATAGGATTCAATAGGAGTACATGTATGAGTTAAGTGCTGCCGGTCCCAGTATGCCCCGGTCCATATGGTACAGTCTCCGAGATGAAATATTATTACATAGTTGATACACAAGTGGTGGTAAGTCTCTGTCTTATATCTTTCTCTATTTTATAGAGATTCATGCCTGCAATGGGTTCTATTGTGATGCTTTTATCCCTAACAAGCCTTAAAAGTCCATGATGTGGACTGAAGCTTGGAATTGAAGGTACCTTTCTTCCTTCGTTTATTTCTACCAGTAAAAAACCCGCCTAATGTGTGGGCCCTTATATTTCTAATAAATTTTTTTTACAACCACCTACATCAGTTAGACATTTCGAACTTAGACATTGTATAAGTTAACATTGTTGATGTTTTTAATATAGTATAGATATAGAAGTATAGAGAAATATATGGTGTCTAGAAAAAAATCTTCCAACATAGAGCATCCTGAGAGAAACTCATTTAAAAATGACAGATGCTCAGGCAAATACCTAGACCCTTGACATACAATTTCTTTAGTTGAGGAAGATGTATGGTGCAAAGTTGACTCAGGTAGGTGTCTCGGTTGTTGAGCACCACATCAACAAAGTTGCAAAATGTGTTGTGTGCGGCTTCTTTTAAACACCCTCAAAATGCCAAGTAGAGAAGAATTCTCAATAGAAAAATGAAGATTATCAAAATCGTTCAATTTTCACATAACATCTACCAACAATAACTTTGTCTTTGTCATTTGAAAATTAACATGATGTCAAAGGAAAAATGAGAATAACAGTAGGCTAAATCAAAAGAGAGATCAGATTGTTATTATAAAATCAGAAAAAATAGAGAACAATTACATAGAATTTCAAAGAAAACTTCACTATAACAATATCAGATTGACTCCAAATTAAAGCAACACGAAAAAAAGAACTTAGTGTATTGGTACTAAGTACTAACCTTGACAGTTGCACCAAAGGACTAATATGATATAACCCACGACAAAAGCAATGAGAAAGAACATCAAGGACACATTAATCTTTCAAATTATAAAAGAGCCCACATGCTAACAGCTACAAATTTTACACATAAGACCTTATAAACTTCTATAATTACGCGGTATCTTTTTCTATGCATAGTTGGATATACTGAGACTCATCCATTAGGTCTTGATTTGAAGAACTACATCCATGAAAAATAATGCTAATATTCCAGGAACTCAACATTTGATGCATGATCCTCAAAGAAGAAAAAATAGATCAAGCATCAGTCAATGAAAGTTCAGACTCAATTTATTCAAACTTATATTACACTTAAATACTTAATTAGTACTTCTGTGGGTCAGTACTTCTGGAATTTGAATCATTCTTTTAATCAATCTGACCACCTAATCACTAACCTAAAGTTAAGAGGAAAGGTTTCGGCTGAAATAGCTTTAGAGGAATGTGGTGTAATTGTTACACAGACTTCAACAATATCGGCTCTCCGGTTGGATTCTTGACCTGAAGCTCAGGCCCCACTATGTCAATCATAAATAACAGTATAAAATCAACTTGTAAAAGATGTTTCCAGCATGAGTAACAGTATAAACTGACTGGTACATCGTACAAGTGGTCATATTAACATCTGGACTTTGTTTTGAGAAAGGGTGACCATAAAAATGGATTAAAAAAAAGAGGCACATGTATATTTACCTTAATTACTTTTTACCGCTGACCCCTCATAATAGGTTTGTGAAAAAGGAAAACTTTTTTGCATGTCAAACTGATGCATAACATTGAAAAATGATGCTTAATAAAGTAATTGTCACAATTTTAAGTACGATGATGCCTTCTTTTTTTAGAAATGGCAAAAATAGAGGGGGTATACGGTAAGTAGATGTACCTATCTTATTATCTGAATTGGTGACCCATGTAAAAAGCTACTTTAGTACCATTTAGCTAGCATGAAAATCAACATTTCAGTTAAGTCACCTGCAACTGATTCCATGCTGCAAAAAGAAAAAAAGAGAGATGCAAGGAAATAAACAAATCATTTGTAAAAGAAGCTACATGAGCTTGGATGAGAATAGTTCTAATTATCTTCACTATCTTAGCTGACCACATTATGTTGAGATTAAAATTGTACCTCTTCTTTTTATCCAGAGGAGTTAAGTTCTGGTTAAAATTATGCCTGGACTCATCGATTCTAAGAGTCACACCTCGTCCTCCTATCTTCAATTTCATAGCAGTAATAACATTTCAAAAATAGAAGATAGCAGATCATCTCATGAATCAGATCTCAAGATAAAAGCATTGACCAAAAGTACACAATGTATTTACTTCTCAAAATATAAAAATGAGATGCCAAATCTAATTGATTCCTCTCGAATACAAACACAATTTCTCTAGGACTTCCATAATGTATTTCTCTATATGCCCCTACAGCATGAAATACCTAATTTTTACAAAAGAAGTATCCAAAATTTTCCTCTCCCTGTTTGGTTACATGAATGGAGGTCAAATGAGGTATCTTCGGTTACATTTTGAAAAAGTACAAAAAGAAAAGCAGTATTTTAAAGGGATGGCCTAAAATTTTCCTTGATAAATGCCCAATTGAATATAGCACTTGAGAAGAAGCAACTCACCATGCTCGCGATAATCATGGGCATTTGCAAAGCATTAACCATTCTCACAATAAAGCACTACAAGGTACAACTTTAAGTTGTGAATAAGCAATATAGTTATCACTAATACATAAATTTACTAAAAAATGTACATATGTGGAACTCACAAAGTGTTCACACCTCAGCATCTATAAAAGACAATAATTCTGGATCCTTACTATATTTTCGAGCTATAGCACCAGCATTTTGTGGCAAATAATATGTTGTGATAAGAAAGAAATCAAGCAAAAAGACAGCAAATTACTAATAGATAGTAATATACACATTTCAGTACAAGCATCAGCTAGTATTGGATATGTTATAGATTTTTTGGATTTTCTATTATTTGACTGGACCAATTGGCAAATGGACACTAAATTGGATTAAAGTTGGACTAAATTGCACAACTTAGATGAACACTTTTTAGGCTATTAATGTTCCTGTGCAATGGCAGATGAAATTGAAAACCCTGATTACATATTTTACCTAGAGTCAAGCATTTGAGAGGTTTCTTGAAGAACTGTCCAAGTAGGAAGAGAGGTTCCTCCACTTCAGCTCCATTGCATTTAAGGAGTTGAAAATCTACTACGAAGATAGTTAATATCAAATTAGTTAACCATCTATATAGGAAAAAGGAAAAGAGATAACTCAAACCTCAAGATGACCTCAGTACCCACATTGTCTCCTCAAAAATTTTAATAAAAAAAATCATATACCTTCCAACAATCTCCATAGAACTGGAGGATTCCTCACTTTTCATGAGGAAATTTGCTAATTAGTTCTGAAATTAAGTTGTTCTACTCTCTATGTACATGGACCAATAATTGATTTGGTAGGTGGAAGTGAACTATAGAAAGATCTAGTATCACTTCCATCTTATGACCCACTGCTGCCAATGCTTGTGTAATCAAATTAAGGTTCCCCTGATCACTGTCAGAGCTAATACTATACATTGTGAAGTTGAGAGTTTGAATAATGCTCTAAAAATAGAAATAAAATCTCAAAAATTATGAAATTCTACATAAAGCTGTATTCTTATCTATAAAAGATACTCTTGATCTTTAAGGAGTAACTGTTATTCAAAAAGAAAAAGGAAATCATCTAAAGGTGCACTGTCAGTATGAAAAACTGAGGCAGTGGCCTTTCATGCATTGTTTATGTATTTTTATGAAGAGTATATGTGAACAAGTTTATGAAAACATCAAAGGAAGTTTACTGAACGGATCTATACATCAATAGCTAACAAGGAATGACACTCTTTTTAGGTCGAAATAGCTTACCTTCATTAACGCGCCATTCGCTGATGCTCAGGTTCTTGACAGCAGCTTTTCCTGGTCACATAATCATTAGTGCACAAAGAATGCTATTTCGAAAGATGCCTTCATTGAACCTCGTACCAGTCTACTATCATGAAACTAAGATACAATTTAGGAAAAAAAATTTAAGGGCAAGGAAGAAACAAGTCTGACCTATGAATGACAAGATGTGTCTAGTGGCAAGAAACCAAACAAAAATGAAATCCAGTGGAAGGATCAAACTAAAATAAGGACCAGTATCTATATTCCAAATCTTTTTGCCCCCTTGAACTAAACGACTAAATGTCAAAATCAGGAAACCAACCTCCATTGATCGGAGATACTGGTAGATGTCTGAAGCGTAAGGCGCAACCATCTGTTAACCTATACCAGATTTTCATTTCTCTATTGACCTGTACCAAATTAACTACAAAATCTGACAATTATCTAATTGAAACCTCATATAAATCATACAAAATCTGACCTTAATAAGGATACTATTGCTTCTAAAGAGTTGAAGTCTCACCATCGTCTCGGGATGGAGACCAACCACCAGACTGCCATAGTTTATCACCTTGACACATCAATCGATTCGATGGCTTCTTTTCTTTCCAATATTGTTATATCTTTCCTACTTCAGAAACAGGAAATGTAATCAATATTGTTCCAAAATCAGGCACCAATTCCAAACTCAAGAAATAAAAGTGTTTCAACTTTGAGAAGGAGAGAAAACTTGCAGATCCTGAAGAGGAAGGCTCTTCCTGTTTTTCCATTTGAAGAATGTCGAGAGATTCTGAGAATTTCAAGGTAGAGAGAGAAGCGAGAGAGAGAGAGGAAGGTCGCAGAACAGGAGGAGGCGCTGTAGGGTCGTAAGGCTTAGGCAAGCGAGTGAAAGCAAGTCACGCAGAGGGATGAGTAAAAGAGCGACATAGATGATACCAGAGAGAAAAACGGCAGTTTGCAAGAAGAGAGAAGGGGAGAGGAGGGAAAAAGTTGGATCAGTGGTTGTCACAAAGGCATAAGAGACATGAGAGGTGTGGACTGAAGGCGGAGGAAGGCAGTGGAGAGAGGGGCCGATTCAGAAGGGGAGGGGAGTGGAGCGGAGCAATTTTTTTCGCTGGGAGAGAGGGGGGGGGAGGTACATTTCCTTTTCGCTAGTATGAGAGGGGGGCGACTCAGGGAAAGAAAGCGAAAGAAGAGGGTGTACGAACTGGAGAGGAGAAGCTGTATTGGATTTTCAAATCAGAGTCGTCGAATTGATTTACGATTTAATCTGAATCGTCTGATATGAAAGGGTATTTTCGGAAATTCAAAAAATTCTAACCACATTGTCTGAACAACAGACTCTTCCAGTCCTTACGTGCTTTTTAATATAGTGTAGATTATGGAGTGTGTGGTACCTTTGTTCCTTTATTTACAGTATATTATCTTATAATTTTACTCGATTTTTAAGTTTTCTATGGTAAATAAATTTTTAGGTTACTTAGTTCGGTGGGATTGTTAAACAGAGGCCTGTAGGAGATTTGCATTTGTAGTTGCTCGTTTAATTCAAAAAGGCAGCTTTTTATTAATTATTATATGGTAAGTGCATGGCAGCAATTTCAGTATTATTTTCTAGTAGTATTAATTTTTTTTTTGTTTTTGTAAATCCTTTGTTTTGTTTATTGCAGTATCATCGTGGAAAAAGTTTCAACCGTACAGCCGGAGGCGCAGTTATTAGCACAAGTTATGACTATAATGCTCCAATTGATGAATGTGGTAATTTTTTAGGGATTAAGATGTGATTGTGGCAAATAGATGTTATGACATTCATTTCTAGATTCTAACTAAATGATCATACAAGGATGATAAATGATCCAAAATATAGGCATTTATATTATGCGAACAAAAGGTTTCCTTTTTGTAGAAATCTGTTTAACATTTGTAATAATAATGATGACTATGATAACAGTCACAAGTAACACGATGATAAGGACAACTTTACATCAACAAAATAAAATGTCATAATTCCTGACAAACTATATGCTAGCTCTGTAATATGCTACCACATAATTGTATTTTCAAAGGCATGTGTTCCTGCCAGAATCAGAAGGTAGCACAGAATTTATTGCTAATTATAACAACAAACCATTTGCAAAAGTTATCTTTAACGATAGGCACTATACCTTGGCAATTAGCATCCTTCCTGATTGCATTGAATGTTGTCTTCAACAGCGCTAAGGTAACTGTACTTGCAAAATTCTCTGTAAGTGCACTTGCATGTTAGTTGGAAGTTTTATTGTTTTAAATTTCTACTCTTTCCTAATGCTCAGGTCGGGATTCAGACATCTCAAATGCAGATGAGCAGAGCTGGCGTGCTAAAACTCCCATGGGAGCGGTATTGATGAGGAGGTAGCCTCACTTGCCACAGTTCCGCTTGGGGGGGGGGGGGGGGGGGTTATTTGGTAAGCAGATCAATTTCCCTATGAGTTTGTAAAATGGTACATGGTGCATATAATGGCTGGATAATGTTTTACAATTTTTTCTGGAGTGGGAATGTACTAATTAAACACAAATATTACCTTGTATATTGGCTTCCGATCTAGGATTCTTTTAGCATGACAAATATACCACAGGCTGATTGACTGGGTTTTGAACATGGAATAATGGAGGATGCTGAGCTAATTTTGACAAAGATGGTTTTGAGGGGCGTCCAACCTGATAAAGCTACATATAAGGCTCTAATGAATGGATATGCAACTAGTAGGAATTTGAAAGAGGCACTCTCATATGTTGCATATAGAAATGCTTCAGAGAGGGTTTATGCCCGATGACATATTTAGGATCCGATAGTATACATATATGAATTGCTAGCTGCTGGTACCTCTACTCCTTGGTCCACATGGTATGGTCTCTGAGTTTTTGACTTGTGTCTTTTGAAAATTTGGTACCAGACTAGTGTCTGATAGTACCAGTATCTGACATGAAAAGAGCTTTGAGCTTACTGAGGGAGTTGAAAGAAGATGGACTGCCAGTTAATATTGTCACTTGCACCCTGGTTACTTAGTATTGTTTGTAATTTTGGTATGGTTTGCAAGGTGAATTACAATTCCTGATGAGATGGTCATAAGTGGCATTGGAGCAGATAATAGTTGTTTAAATTGAGGTGTTACAAACTGTCTTAGTTTACTGGTGGGTATGTCAGAGTTAGCATGGTGGATTGGTGGTGTTGATCAGAGTAGGAAGCATGTTGCTGTAGTTTATTTTTGTTTTTTCTGTGTATTGTGCTGATGTGTCCAGTGATTGTGCAAATATTTCTTTTGGCAGTATACGTGTCAGAGATGGGGCAATTTTATGGTTTAACCTTCTTTCATAAAAACTAATGCAAACTACCCTTCCCCTTAAATTTTTTTCCAAACTACCCTTCTAATCCCCTCATCTACTCTCTCCTCTCTTTACCTTCTGTTAACTAACTCTAATGTCTTCCTCTTCAATATTAAGTAGATTTTTTTTAATTAATTTTATACTATTACTATTTTTATTTAATAATTTTATCCAAGAATTTCTAATTTTTTTTCATTCTGAAAATTAAATTCACACAGCTGCCTTATAATTGTCAAGTATCCATTGATTATAGAATTCCTAATATTTTAACAAACTTAAATATGTCTACTTTTTCTAAAATCATCTGACATACTAATGTTATCATTATAAAAATAACAATATAATACGTCTCGGTGGCAAAAGGATAGAAATAAATATTATAAAAATATTAATAAAGTCCACAAAAATAAGTTATTATGGCACTTAATTAGATATATCATCATTGGTTTCTTGCTCAAAAAAAAAAATCATAAAACAAAGTGGATCTTCCATAATCCTGTAGTGAGGAGAAACCAAGCTAATAATTACAGTCCACTATAAATTTAAGATATCATGATAGTAGATGATAAAAAAACATAATAATTAATTAACATATAGATAGTGATAAGTTTTATGTTTAATTACAATTCACTTTCATTATAACAAAGATCTTGTACATATTTATATCTAATGATAAAAATATTTATAACTTACATTACTGATATTATAAATTTTACAAGCTGTATTTTTACTTATACAATAAAATTTTAACTTGAATTTTTCTATAATCATTCATCAAGAAAAAAATGATAAATATTTTTTATACTAATTATAAACACTTTCAAATTCATATATAAATAAGTTAATTATTTAGTATAAATATTTTTAATGCATAAATAAAGAGTGCAGAATATGAAATGTATGAATAATTTTTCTATATAAAATTGCCCATAAGAGATGTATATCAGGCTATATAAAGATGGATTTTGAGGGGATCCAACCCACTAAGGCTACCTATAACTATAAGGCATAAATGAACATATATGTATGTGACTAATGGGGAGTATGAGACTTTGAAAGAGGCACTTGTGCCTGCGTTGGTGATTACAATGCTTGGAAATATGACCAAAATAAAATATAAATATAAATAGATGTACTTAACGTGTTATAAATACATTTTAATATATATTTTTTTTGCATAAATTCATGTCCAAATACATGATAATACCAAAGTATATCTGTACAATTTTGTGAATATATGACCTCAAATCTAATCCTAATTTATTTTTCTCTATTGGTTTAGGAACTTTTTTTTGTAGTCAGTGTAGCAGAAATCTTTAAAAATACAAGGAAAAATCCAAATAAAATCGAGAAAAGGAAGAGTTGTTGGCGTGTTCTACCAAAATAGTACCGAGTAGACAACCAAATAGCAAGCATTTATTATATATATAGGACAAGCTTTTATTTTTGCAGGAAAGGAATCAAGTAAATAAAGATACTATTCATACTTACTTAAAATATAATTTGATGCAAATACTTTAACTTAAATATAGTAACACTTAATTTAATGCAAATACTTTAACTTAAATATAGTAACACTTAATTTAATGCAAATACTTTAACTTAAATATAGTAACACTTAATTTAATGCAAATATTTTAATATGAAGCTACTAACACTTCTGGAAACAGTAGAAATCATATTTCATGCATGCAAACAATTGCATATTTCATCAGCGATTATTTGGGGTCATCCTTGGTTGCATTTAACAGCCCCCATATATCTGAAATACTTATACCACGTCAAGTCAATGTACAACTTGGAGTTATTAAACTTAGCTCCGAAGTATTCCGGGGTGGCGCAAAATAAATCATAAAAAAAAGAACCTCCTATTTTAAGATGTAATAATAATTACTATGTAAGGTATAATCTCAGGAGATATATACATCTCTCTCTCTCTCTCTCTCTCTCTCTCTCTCTATCTATACGTAGAATTAAATTTACCAAGTAACATCCGATAAATAAATAAAGAGATAAATAAAACAGTACACTATGGGAGGTGGTAACCGCTTGGCGGGAGAGATCGTTGACCTCTTCTCCTCCTCCTCCTCCTCCTCCTCCTCCGACGATGACGATGCATCCAGCTCCGACGAATCTACAATCACCGAGCTGCCCTTGCCAGATCGGTGCGACGCTTGTCTTTCCGCCTATTCGCGCGCTCGCGCTCTCCTAAGTTCCAGAGAATCCATTCGGAGGTGTTTCGGACGAAATATGCAACTGTTTTGTTTCGTTTTTTTTTTTTGTATTTTTTACCTTAATTTCTGACTGTCTGGTACTGTCTGACAGGTATAAGCCAGGGGATTTCATTAATGATGCAGCTAGAGATGAGAAATTTGAAATCCCTGAAACGACGACGCTTCTTTTGGTCGGAGGCTCTGGCAAGAGCTCACTTCTCAGTAGAATTAAGAGTGTTTTTGACGACATCTGGAATCCATCTGCTTTTGATACGGCACGAGTTCTCAGTAAGTGATTCTTTGATTGTGCAATACTCAATCTGATGTAGTTTACCCCCAATTAAGCTGGAATTTTGCAAGGAAACCCTATTTAACCATCAGTTGTGCCAGTACACTGCTAACTAATTTTACTTGATTCATCAACCATTGCTGAATGTGTAATTTTAGCAAACCAGTTGCACCTAATGAGTAATGAATACAAAATTGGAGTTTGAATGCATTTATTTGCATGAATGATAAACTATTTGCAGATGATTCATCTATGGTGACTGATCCGTGCTTTCTTCAAGAGCACATGATACTTAATGGTTCAACATCTACATGTGTTTTTGATACTCCGGGTTGGTCCATTTTCGCTGAAGAAAATTACAAGATCCTTCAAAAGTGGATGAAGAATGGTGTTTGCCATGGAGATATGGATATCTGGTACCATGATATTGAATTTATTTAATTGTTAATGATGTGTGTTGTTGTTTAGTGTAGATTGATATAACAAAATTCGCGCAAACTACTATCCTTTTAAATTGGATTATCTTTCTCTTTTCACAGTGACTCGGTTGATGCAAATATAAAAGGAAACAACAATTCATCTGTGCCTGAAGAATGTGAATTTCGTGTCAATAAGAAGAGGATGGTGAACTATGTAATATTAGTAGTTGATGCAATTTCTATTCTGAAATCAATTGATACTCGAGATACTCGCTACTTGGACATAGTTCATGCAACCTTCAATTATCCATTCCTTTCATTTAAAGGTACGTTTAATTTAATTTGCTTTTACTTCTTTGGGGTTTAGTAATTTCCTTTTAATTAAGTAAAGACCTATCAGAGGTCATTTACTTGGTGCCTCTTTGGTTTGGCTGTGTTACAGTCAAATAGAGTACAGGACACAACCCCCCCCCCCCTCCTTTTTTTGTTTTGTTGGGGGGGGGGGGGAGGGGGTTGAGGTGAATTTAAATCAAACAAAGTCAGTTATGCAATTGTTGTATTTAATATTTTTCTAATTGAAGGTAACAAGCCAGCAGTGGTTGTAACAAATGGAGATCAACTCTCTTCTACAGAATTATCTTGTGTTCTCAACTCTGTAAAAGATTTACTTGACATTCCTCTATGTCATATTTTTAAAATATCAGGTAACAATTTCTTTCTACCTTTTCAATTTCTATTTTTGCTTTGATCTCCATGTATATACCATCCCTGTACTTCAAATTTTCTTGTTTAATGAAATATAGCAGGCGATAAACCTACTAAAAAAAAATCAGTTAACAATGGTTGATGATTTATTGTACAAGTTCTAAATTGTTTTATGTAACAAGAGAATCATAATTTTAGGAATAGATAATTACCACACCGAGTTAAACATACTTAACTTGTTGCGGTATTGTCTTGAGAAAGCTGATCGGGGCCTTCCTCTTAAGCAGAAATCTCCTCAAAAGGTTTGGTCTCCACTATTTTTTTTTTTAATATTTGAAAATTGAGTTACTTTTAGCCATAAAAGAAACTTGTTCTGACATAGAATTTGTTTTTTCAGAAGAAAGGGTTAGAGCATACCATTTGTAAGGCGGATAGATACTTTGACGTAGTTATAGATGTATGTATAGCTTATCTCTGCCTTCTTATGTGTTTCGGTCTTTGGCGAGCTATGGGGTTATTCCCTTTTGGGTACTAGATATATATAGTTGGCATTAGTTGTCTTATATGCATTTCTGAGTTGAAGTTATGGCATTGGAATGTTTAAATTCATGAATGTAGAACTTATTCATCGCATGTAGAACTAATTAAAATCTATGTGCTGGCTTAATGTTCTCTGTTTATTTTTGTTCTGTTTCCCATCTTGTTATGGAGTTGTTGATGCACTAACTCAAAATGTTTCAACAATTCAAACTGTAGCAGTCTAGCTATAAAAGAACAGAACCTCGTATGGTGATTTGATCTGAAGGTAATTGGGTATATGCAATTTTATCCAAATAGGCAACAAAATTAATTGTGATGTCCTTGTACCAAGTCTTACAAAAATCAAGCTATCAGGAAAAATTATGCAAGTACAGTTTATCTCCTTAATTTCTCTATAACACTGAAGAGAGACTGTTGTATTACCAATTAAATAATACAATAAACTTCAAACTTTGTTAGTTCATAATTAATTCCTTGATACTATCAGCTGAACAGATGTAGTAATCTGTTTCTTCTTGGAAATAAAATCTAAGCAGTTCATTACCATTAAATTATTAATGAACGGATGCATCTTTTCATTTTTATCTAGCAACAAATAGTTGATTTTGATATCCGACTGTCAAGGAATATTCTGGATTATACCTTTTAACTAGAAATTAATTGAAACACATCTGGCCACATACTCTCTAGCGAATCATTAAAAAAATAATCTCCTCATTCTATCCTTTATTTTTTTTTCTAGCAAATAAAAAAGAAAATTGTACAGAAAGGACTGCGCTTTCCAATTACCAAAATTTCAATTAAACTTGGTGAAGGAATTTCGGTACATGGCATCATTTCTTTTGAAATAAATGTCTTCTGATCCACAAACGTGCAACCAGAGAGAATGCGAATTACTCCGGGAGAGTGCTAGTTTTCCCTTAGAACAGACACGAACTCCATAACAACTCGATTGTTCGGTGTATTAAACACAATCCAGACTTGTCTCAATTTAATTCACAATCATTTAATTTGATTTTTTTTTCAGAATTTAAATTAAAAAAATTCTGTTAATTTTAATGTTCTTAAGAAATAATTTCCAACAGTGACAACCAATCATCTGTAGCATGATTAAACTACAACTAACAATTTACACTGTATCAATTGCAACAAGTTTTGGAAAATGAATAGGTCAATTGAGAACAAACACGCATGCTCTTTCAAAAAGAGAAAATTGATTTGCATGGATCTTCTGTTGCCATGGTAGCTGTAGTGTAGCCAAGTCTCTGCTCCTCAGCTTGAACCAGGTAAAAGAGGTACCTATCCTGGCATCCTATTCTGGTTTAAAATCAGCTAGCTGCTTGGCCATCTCAAGAGTACCCCGAAACCTTGTCAGATTGAGTCGCACATTTTGCCCATCAATGTATATAGGTTTGCTCACCTTATAACCTTTCATGTGTATGGAAAGAGGGTCCGTGATGACTTGGTGGTCGATCGGGTACTTCTCAATGAGCGTGCTTTCCTCGACATTCACCTTGTACTCCAAATACTTCAACCCCATGTCCTGTGCCGGGTCATGGTAATATGCTTTTGACACCCAATCTAAGCCCCATGGGACCACCTGAACCAGCACTGCGTCAGGTCGCAAAAATACCATGTTTGTCAGTCCGGCACCGTGTACACCTAGGAGGACTTGACACCGGTTCACCAGCTCAGAGATTGACTGCAGCTCTGACATTGCCTGTGGTGTGGCAACCTTGACTCTGAAACCAACTTCTTTAGCAAGGTTGATTACTTCCTCCTCATTGAGTAATATTCTCGAGTTGTTCCGTGAGATTAGTACCATCAGAGGTTGATCCTTTTGAGTTGCTACTGGTGCCGTCAAATCATTTGCTTTGAGAAACAGCGAACTGTGAAGGAAATGGAGAAAGTCGACGGTAGTGAGGTTTCCTGGTGCTTCTGTCTTGTTGCAAGACAGATGGCCGTGATAAGTGAGCCCCACAACAGCCCCCGGAAAGCAGTGAACCTTTCCTGGGGCATCATTAGTTGGCAAAGTTATGATGCCATATGAAGAGATAGCAGATAGCACGCGCTGGTACCTCTTGGCCCAATAGGACTCATAGTTGGTCAAGATGAGGCGTAGGTTGGGGCGGAGAACGCTGGAAGTGAGGAATAGGGGAATGAGGACATCGTTGATGTCATGGAAGAAGTTTCCGGCGAATCCACCCATGGAGAAGATGACGGCCGGGACCTCGTGGCTGACATCACATGCTGGCATCGTAGTAGTAGGGTCGGCCTGAAGGAAGTTTACTGGGGAGGTGCGTCTCAACGCAGGTGCGTCTATTTTTCGTGCGTACGGGAGGATGGTGATGTTGTTTGTGTCTGAGGGAAACCTTTGACCGCCGGTTAGATATACATTGGTGGTGTTAGATGTGGTAATGTGGATTGCGACGGCTGATGTAGTGACACACATGTCAGAATATGATGTATAAAAGCAGCCAATTCCATTCTGAAGTAGGTCTTCTTGGCTTTTCCCTATTGATTTAATTATTCAATTTCAAATAGTTACTACTACTGGCTCATGGAGTCAAATTAAATAAAAAAGGTGTTTAATTAATAATTGAATGATATATTGCATATAATGATAATTGACTTCTAGATTGTTTAAGGATGATAAATACTTAAAACAAACACCTCTTAGTAGTTGCTGTAGTTTTAACCTTCTGGTGTCAGCATCCATGCCAATCTCTTTGCTTACTAATCTATGATCATCATTCTGCTTTCTTGCTTGTTCGCTACCGACATCAGCATCACTCTGCAGTTCTCGCAATTGAAGCGCCCCTGCATGTAACAGCAAAATGCATTACATTGTTTACAATTCTTCATACAGATGTTTCAAATGCAAGTTAACAAAGCATTTAGCTTAATTTATACATGAGCGTAAGGATGCGGCATCGAAGCGGAGCACAACGACGTAGATCAACGGGATGAGAACTAAACCAAGAAGAGCAACATGCTTTTTAGGATCTTTGGCCATCTATCTATCTGGCTGGTTTGTGCTAGTAGCTATCTTGGTAGAATGATACAATTTCATAGTCTGTTCTCATATAATTGATCAAATATATGCACATGCCAGTTGGGAAAATTGGTCATGTGGAGAGATGACTTCTTGTTGGCATTTCCTTTTCTTAATTATTTGGTGCATTTTTTGTAGGGCAACACCAGACACTAACAGCAAAGGAATTTGAGACCAATAATCAATGGACAGCTATATAATATTAAAATATTTGAAGAAAAGAGGGGAAAAAAAAAGAGGAATCTGCCGACTGGGTAAAAATTAGTTGTTACAGGTAGGGTAATTTGACAATTTTAACAAATTTTTTTGAAATAAATTAAAAAGTAACAAATAAAAAAATTTATAGATATATTTTTAAAATAACCATTGTCAAGTGATTTTTTTAAATAACATGATCAAATAGAAACTTCCAGTTGTATATATCATTCAACCTTAATTTCCCATTATATTCTTTTTTTTTTTTTGGAAATATCCCTGTCTGAAGATTATAAGCTATTTGGTCCAGAGCTTATATATGTGATAAATGAAGAGTTTTTTTTTTGTCAATCCCTAATTTATAAATGAATGATAATATTATCTTTAATATCAAATGTTTGATAAATTTATGTCTATTTTCTAACGCAGGCATTTACAATGTATATCGAATATCATTAAGTTTGGAATTAGAAAATTCTGAACGCAAGCGTTTACAGAAAACATCTAAATGCAAAATTTTTGCTTCTGTGCATCTGAATACGGGAGTCTGAACTCAGAGTCAAGACGTAGGAAATACAAAATATCCTGTGCTCACATGTTTTCTGTGAACGCATGCGTTCAGAAACATCTAATTTCAAATTTAAATAAAAATAAAAAATATTTAATGATTTTAAAGCCATAAACGTATGCGTTTAGATATAATTGTAAACGCGTACATTCTGATAATAAATATAGTGTCATTAAATATTTAAAATAAAAAATATTATTGTTATTCATTGATAAAATCGTATAGAAATGGAAAAAATTTCATAAATGATAATCCTTGTCGGTCATTGTGCTACCAAATTCAAATTAAATGGTTTTATAAGTAATTGATTTCTATTTTTGTCACAACCGGTTCGTACTTACTGATAGATCCTTTATATGATTTGAACAGATGTTGAAAAGAATGGAATTTATAATAATAATTAACAGTACCTTTTTTGCTGCTTAATCGGCTTCTCTGTTACGCATACAAGTCCGTCAGAAAATGTAGCGAGTTACCCACAATGACAAGCGCACAGTTCATTGGTAAGCTTTTACATGACCCGCCACACGGTGTTCTGTATCGACGCTCGCAATAGAAGAGCTAGAATCTATGGGGGCTTCCATGTTTGGTACCTGAGAATGACAAAGTAACGGTACCAAAATGCACTTTGAATGCGTTTCTATTCGTCCAGTTTTTAATTTGAGTATCACGAATTAATTCACAATCATACATTTTTCACACTGTTTGGTGCACCGACGAAGAATGTTCCAATGATTGAATTAGTTGCATTTGGGGGTTAATTAGCCACAGTGTTTAGCTGTTACTCACTAGTCAAAGGATAATTTTAGTATATATTTTTTTTAATCCCAATAAAAAAGATGGTTTTAGTATTTTAGCAATGATAAAGCAAAAATCAAATCATGATATTATAATTTTTTTACATCTATTTTTTTCTTTCTTGAGGAGACGTTCAATGATCATAATTAATTAATCCTCAAATGACCATAAAATACTATTATTAAACTCTTAGTTATAAAACTAATTAACTAAATATTTTATATATATTATATTATATAGGTATATAAAAAATTATATCATTTCAACTTTATTTTGATATATATCAAGTAGTAACAAAATTCAACGGACTAAATTTTATGATTTAATTAACTCTCTTAATGACTATCAAAATAAAGTTAAAATTCAATAATTTTTTATATACATGTTATTGAGATCAATTAATATTTAACAATTTTCACATATTAATTAAAAATATAAATAATAAAATATACACCATGGACATCAATGATCATGATTATTGAATCTATTCTCTTTTTTTTTGTAAGTTTTAGACACCTATTTTTAGCACGTTATTGAGCATAAAAAATAAATTATATCAACTGTAATTATTCTAATTTTTCCAATATAGCTAACACTCCAAACATCCAAATCTTGTATTTTAAAATTCAAACGGATGATTCAAACTGTTTAATAACTTTTTTAGCATGAGATAAGATTAAAATCCTTCGACTTAATTACCTTTAGTAAAATGTTGGATTTAAAACTTATATTATTTTCTAAACCGTAGACTTAATACAGTGATAATATACCTCATATTTTTACGGAGAGATATAAGCTCAAGTCCCATAAAAAATATCTAAAAAAATAAATATCGAGATTAACGGAAATTTTTATTTAAAAAAAACTTATGTTATTTTATACAGAGGAATAGTTTGATCTATACATTGAAATTTAGTAAATTTTAAGTTTTATATTAAAAAAATTTAGCAGCATTCTCTCCACTGTGGACAGTCAGTTGGTCCAAATTTCCAAAATTGAGATTGCGGTCTTAAAAAAAAAAGAAAAGAAAAAAAATGGTGCTTTAGAAGAATATGTGGAGAGAATTTGTATTTTTTTTTTTAAAACAGCATGTGACAACAAACAAGTCTCCACGTGGATGTGCTTGATAGCACAATTATGCCAACCCATTGAACAAATAAATGCATCAAAAGTTGGTTTAGTAATAAATTTGATTTTTAAAAAAAAATTAATTGGATAAAAGTGGATTTATTAATCATACACACAATTTTCATGTCACTTATATATAGGCATCACATATGGAGCGTTCTTTCTGTGAAAAAAGATGAAAAAAAAATGTTTCTTTTATGATGGCTACATTTTTTTTTGATGGAATGTTATGCATCAAAAATTCCCCGGTGATATTCGCTTCTTTGTTTATTTATGGTCAGAATTCGTATTAAAAACTGATTTTTTTGGTGTATTATTTGGATATTATCTACATTATGAAACTTATGCAAATTCATGTATCAACCAAAAACTCATTATATGTACTCTAAAGTGAAATATATATATAAATATATATAGTAAAACTAGTATGCTTTTAAGAGTACGGAGTTCCTTAGTATTTTTAACTTAAAAATCTATCAAATCGACTTTAAAATAAAAATTCAAGTTGCTCAATAAATTCTTTATATCAAAATCTTATAGTATACCAAATTTTTTTATTTTTAGGATTTTCTAACTTTTTATTTCGGATTTTTTTAAGATAACTCTAATAATAATAAAATAATGAATTTTTGCATATAAAAAAATGATATTTTCAAAAATATGAAACAAATAGTTTGAGAACCCTAAAAATAGAAAATTTCAATATCCTATAAGATTTTGATACGAAGAATTTATTGAGCAACTTAGATTTTTCGTTTAAAGTTGTTTTAATATGTTTTTGAGTTAGAAGTATCGAGGGACGTCGTGCTTCTAGGAGCATGCTAGCTTTATATATATATATATATATATATATATATATATATATATATATATATGACCATAAAGGATTATCCATGATTTTGTGGTATTCATTTTCTTAACCAATACTTAATTGTTTGCCTATAAATTTATTATCAATTCATTGTGCAACTCATGCATGCTTGTACATGTTTGTGTGAATTCACACACACACACGCACACAAACAATAATTTTGCTAGAATTAAATAATATAGTAATTTGGTTATTGCAAGAAAATTAGGCGTGATCGGAAGGACAATCCACTACGTTGTACGATGCAGTGTAATAGAGGATATGAATCAACTTCAAGTTATGTGATGGAGGTGCTCAAGGAATTTAGGGATTTTTTTGTTTGTTTTCCTACAAACCGTGCTTATTTTCAGCACAATTGAGCTCACTAGCTAAAATAAAAATTGTGGCTTATTTTCTATTGTATTATAAGCCAATGCTGAAAAATAATCTTTTTATAAGTTGTTGGTTTACTTCTATTTGATAAATCTTAATTCTTATCTAAATATCATTGATGATGATCCGTTGAAAATGGTAAATTTAACAATTTTGATAATGATTATTTAAATAAATTAAAAATAAAAAATTTAGACATATTTTAGAATTTATGATTTTGATAAAAATATCATACAATAATAATAGTATCAATGAAAAATATTTGTGTATAAGCTCTCTTAATTTAGATATGTTGTACTTGAAAGCTCAAATCACACAACATTCAAATCAAAAATTGATGGAAATTAGAAAAAAAACAAAATATCATTTTCTATTGATTAATGTCTCTAAATAGACTATGTAACTGAAATAATGAGTTTAATTTTAGTCTTGATCCTGTTTGACTGTTTTAATAATTATAAAATTAAGTATGGTTCATCCATTCAAAATTTCTTAAGTCACATAAATACTCTATATATGCCCCTTGTGCCCCAAAAGTTACCAAATAAGGTGGCAAAGGAACATCTTATTTTATTTGCAAAAATTTTGGACATAACATTCTTTGTTGTATTACAGGTGGAGTGGGTAAAATCTGGACCGTTTAGCATAAATCTTATTATTATTTGTTTTATTAAATCTATTATATAAATAACATTCAGTGGTTCAGATCGATTGAGTTATTAATTCTACACATGGAGTACTCTAAAGGAGCCGGACTCAAAGCGCTGCCTGTTCATTAAATGATATCAAGTTTTACGCAGTTTGACACCTCAATTTTATCACTGTACAATGCAGAACTAACTCACTTGTTCAGTTGTTGTTAAACTATATTCTATTGACATACAATTCGTGTTATGGCAGGTTACCATCTGCTTTTCTCCGTGTCCATTGCCTATTGCATCCCGTGTCGGCGTGTCATGTTGCACTGTGTTATCTTATACACACAGAGAGTTAGTTAGGTAGCCCAAACAAAACAATTGAAGGCCTGAAAGAAAAGAAAAATTGTGCAAAGTGCTTTTATATAATTGATTTAAACTATGCTGGCCTAAACAAAACCACCAGACCGTTTTCTAATTCGTGCTTTAACGGGCTGCCCGAATTTTCTGGCTAGGCTTACTAATGTTTGTTCAATTAATATATACCAGTTTTTTGGGTTTTCTGTGGAAAATATGTATCCAGCCTTTATTTAATTTTCATGGTCAAATGACATTTTGTTTTTTTTTTTTGCGCCAATATAAGTATTATTTTATCTTATTTTATTTTTAATCTTGCTGCTTCCCTTTACTTACTTTCGATGTCATGATAAAATTTTTTGTTCAGAAAACTTATCTAATTAGAACTCCAAACAAAATAAAAATAAAAATGAAGAACTACATCTAGTTGAATCAGTAAAGCTATATACTATTTCATTAAATTTACCCTTCCTTCCAAAACTGGAAAGAAGGCTTCATCTTTATAGCCATTCTCTGAATCCATTAAAATTATCTCCCTCTAATATCAAACTCTAAACAATACAGATTTAGATTATTCTGAAATTTCAAATGATAGTACAGTATTGCTTTAGTTTCATTTACTGATATCATACCATTATCATATTAGAATGATACTAAATTATATAGTGTCCATTGCATTAACACTGCGTTAACAAAGATATTACAACAAATACTTTTACTTTGTTTAGTCAATGCTGTTGCTTTGTAGTGCTTTTACTATAGCTGGTCACACAAAGATTCCAACACCAAAATAGTTTCTGGCGTGTAATACACAATAAAAGAATTTCAAGCTGCACTCACAAGGAAAGAATTGCACTAAAATCACAAAGCATGTACTACTACTATTTTAGTAATGCCACCACCATTTTTGTTGACTGATATGGAGAGGCAATTGGTGTCAGTTGGAGGTGAAGGCTTTGGAGATGGATGTCAGCATAAAGACTTGGAACCTGGAATTGGAATTTGAAACAAAGAACGTTTTTGTAATAATTGATGTGTGGATCTGGCACCTGTTGACTGATATGGGGAGTTTCAATAGTTAATTTTTTTAAGATATATATTTTTTTCCTTAGTGCAATGCATTACACTGAGGAATTGAAACTTTTTAGTTCTGAAGAGAAGGGTAAATTTGTCTTCATTAAAAAAATTCTGAATTTAATTGAAAAATCTTCATGCAAATCAAAATTATGAATAAGTATCTAATTTTTATAATTTAATAAGAAAATATTTAAAAACGGAGGACATAGCTAATTCCGCCAAATAAATAAATAAGAAGTAACCTTATAAATCAACTTAGGCCGTTGATTTTGTTGCCAGCAGATGCGAATCCCAGATGGAGATGCTCTCTCTGAGAGAATAATTTAGTCCAATAATTAAGAATCCGTATCCTTTACGGCGCAGCACAGCGTAATCCATCCGATCGCATTAAGATTCGTGCCATGTAAATCTTAAAAAAAAAACCCTTTAAATAAGCCTTCTTCCCATACCCCCCCCCCCCCCCCCCCCCCAAAAAAAAAAAAAAAAAAAAACAACACACACACAGAGCAAGCCGTAAATCGCACCGGCGATTTCAACCAGGCGCCGAGCACCGAGCATCGCTTATCTACCTCCATCCTCCCCCTGTGCGACAACTCCTCATCACCTCAAGCAAGCGCTGAGGCTGAGCGTGATTGCGGCTATCTTCCTCTTCCTATTTCGTGCACGAACGAAAAAATGGAGATCGCTCTAACAAATCCGCGTCGTTCGCGAATCTGATCAGGTATTTTGCTTCTCTCTCTCTCGCTTTATGAATTTAACATATGAATTTAACACGGATCTGATATATATATATATATATATAGCAAAATTAGAAAGGGTAGTAGAATTGTGTATGGGCCCCACAAGTCAGGTCACAAGTCGTCTGTACGGAGTACGGACCAATGGCACACTCGTAATTTGTTGCAATAAGTCTGGGCGTATATAATACTCTCCGTGTTAATGATATTCCTCGTCTCCATCTATTTATCTATTTATCGCTTATTATTTGTTTTGTTTCCAAGTTAGGATTGGCAGTTGAAAAGCGAACTTGCTGCAATTGGAATTGGAATCGGGTCGAATAAAAAATCTGTTCTTCCTTGTCGCGAGATTTTCTCAGATTTATGGAGGAGAGATAGTAGTCGGAGTTAGCTTCTAGTTTTGAGATATTATTGTTGAAAGAAAGTCGAGCTACTTGGGAGAAATATTTCGTGTGATCTCTGTGTTCTTCTTTTTTGTGAGTTCGATTTGATGCTTTCTAAATTAAGGTTTACATTTGCATTATTAGTTTTCTTTCCTTTATTTTGTTTGTTTGGGGGGCTGGAATCTGGATAGGAGGTACATTGATTTTGCTTTAACCTTCCGATCTGTAGTGGTACCTTATTAAATTTTTGATCAGATATAAGATGATATTTCCCAGACCGTATATGTTTTGAAATTTCTAAGGCTACAAGCACCATTAGTCATGAGAAGAAAAATTCAGATATTGTTAAGATTTTGTATTGTTTAAATCCAGCTTTCTCCATATTATCTTGTCTTTTGTTGATGCACCTTCAATTTTTTCATGATTGTCTACTGGAAGTAGTTAATGATCCCAGTTTGTACATCATCGATTATTGCTGAGGTTTGCTTTTTTTGATAATTATGTCAGAAAAGGAGACTACTTTAGTATTGCATTGTGGAGTATTATAAAAGATATTTATTTATTATGAAGGTGCTAATTGATAGTGATACTTTTTTCTTTGAGAGAAACTGATAGCAACACTTTTGAATAAAGCTTGGTGTATTAGAAAAATCACGAATACATGGTTGAAGTTCAGAAAAATTCAGAGCATTTAATTACTTCAGAATGATATGTGCAAGTTAAATTGACTAGGGAAATATGTTATCTTCTTCTCTAGCCCCTTTCATGTCCCCTCTGTTACTTAAAAAAATTTGCAACACTATGAAATTTGTAATTTTCTTTTTTGGCCTTTAATTCCATCTTGTAATGCTAGATATTTCTTTTAGAAATGTCAGGGTTGTCTCTATCATAATTCAAGGCAAATATGTAATCTTTTTGTTGAGTTATTTGTTTTGCTTTTTAAATTTAAAATGTTTTGGAGCAGGAAGCTACACAAAGAATAGAAATGGAGAGGTCTCTATTGGAGAAGATGATCGAGGCACAAGGCAGTAGTGGGGAATCAATCTTAGCCACTCTGAAATACGCAATCCTACCTATTGCCAAGGTTTTTACAATGTGTTTTTTGGGTTATCTAATGGCATCCAAGTATATTAACATCCTGTCAGCTAATGGCCGAAAGCTTCTGAATGGGGTAATTACTTTTTTCTACTCTTTTATAGTTCTTTTTAATTTTTTCTTTCTATGCTATAAACATCTTACTTTTCCTTTTTGTACCCGAACAGCTAGTATTTTCTCTCCTACTGCCGTGTCTTATATTTTCTCAACTGGGGAGAGCAATTACTTTTCAAAAGTTGCTACAGTGGTGAGCATGTTTCCTCCATCTTCGAGTTTTGAATTATGCTCACATCAACAGATGCAAGAATATATAACATTGTAACAATGGTTGTCATACTTGCAGGTGGTATATTCCAGTTAATGTTGTAATTGGTACGATATCAGGCTCCCTGATCGGTTTAATAGTTGCATTGATTATTCGGCCACCATACCCTTATTTCAATTTTACTATTATTCATATTGGCATTGGTGAGTTGTATTTTTCTCTCACCTTTAAGCAAAAATTGTGAATTTTTGGATAAATTTTGTTCCAACAGAAGAAAGAAACAAGAATAGGAGGGCTTTAATCCAGGATTAAGAAAAATTTCTGGTTTGATGCTTGTTTGGCCCCTGTGTTGAAAGGATAGATAATTCTGAGGAAAACTTAGTTTCAGTTAGTCTTGAGAAGTAAAAATTTGATTGGAAATTATTCCACTTTACTCAAATTGGTATTATGAGGAATAAGCCTATCCCAATCCTTGCTTGTCCTCAAACTTCGCTATCAATCTGCACCTTATTGTTTCAGAATTTACATTTGAGAAAAATGGAACTTTTCTCTAGGTTTAAACTATATACTTAAAAATATATGTATTGGGTTTCAAGGTTTAGCTACCATAACATTTTTAATTGTAGGGAATATTGGAAATATACCGCTCGTACTTATTGCAGCTCTGTGCCGTGATGCATCAAATCCATTTGGCGACTCTGATAAATGTAGTCAAGATGGAAATGCATACATCTCCTTTGGTCAATGGGTATCAGTCTCTTCTTTCTTTATTTTGTTACTCTTTAAAAAAGGATTCAAAGAAAAGAGAGTATATGATTTTGGATTAATCAATTATACTGAAACTCCATGTACTTGTTGCAGGTTGGTGCAATTATTCTCTACACATATGTATTTAAAATGCTGGCCCCACCTCCAGGTGGGTCCTTTGATGACAATGAAGACGAGAAACAACTACCCATCTCTAGATCTTCTTTAGAGAATAGTAATACAGCTGTGGAAGACAATGCTCTTGTTTTGAACAAGCCTTCAGTAGATAGTAGTGCAGCACCTGAGAGTGTGCCTTTGTTAAACTCATCAGATGAAAACCTGACAGCAATCAACAAGTTATCTTCAAAAAGAGTAAGATATCATTTAATTTGCTATACCTTTTGTTTGTAGGCATGTCTTTTTAGATTAGTCATCCATTATGTTTAAATGATAGAATAGTAAGTAAAAGATAAATCCTTAAATCCATCTGCAACCTGACAGGTGATCTGGAGACAATATTTGCTGTACAGTTTCCTATTTAAATATTTGATCCACATAACAATATTTGATGCACAGATAATGAGCATGCTTCACAAAATGGCAGAGAAACTAAAGCTAAAGCAGATTTTTCGGCCACCTATCATTGCCTCTGTATGTATCTGATTGCCTAAATTCTCGTATTTGTTTAGTTTACAACTTGGTACTTAAGCTTGAACATGACATGTGCGTACAGGTGCTGGCTATCGGCATTGGTGTGGTGCCTTTTCTTAAGAAACTTGTTCTTACTAATGATGCCCCATTGTTCTTCTTCACCGACAGCTGCCTGATTCTTGGGTACTTTATTTCTCGTCCTGTGTTTTTATTTTGTTACTCTGTTTCTTTTCTTTGCAATCTTGGGCCTATATTTGTGTTCTACAGAGTGAACCGTGAACATAAGACTAGTATCTTCTTATAATTGTATGTTGCCTATATTAATTTTTGTTCTTTTGGTGAACTGTAGGGAAGCCATGATTCCTTGCATCTTACTTGCTTTGGGCGGCAATCTTGTTGATGGTATGTGCTTCATCTAATGATCTCTTTTTGCTAAAAGAAGTAAATTTTGTTTGCAAAATCTCAAATTACCTCTTCCTGTATACTCCTTGGGTATGAATTTCTTTTATCCTATATAACCATGGAACAATATTTGTGAAGACCCCTAGTGACCTTGCGTTTTGTTATCATAAATAATCCAAATTGAGGGATACTTTGGTATTGCTCGAGAGAAGTGGGTTTTTTGATGCTTTAGGATGTACAAGATATTTTGAGATTTAACAGTGACATCCATTAAGCTATAACAAGTGCTCTATTCAATTACTACTTCATTTGCTCGAGGCTCCTACCTAGAAGAACAAAATTTAATTTGTTTTATATTTGTTGTGTTTTCAGGTCCAGGAGTTGGAAGCAAGAGGTTGGGGTTGCGTACCACCGCTGCAATAATTTTTGCACGCTTGACCTTTGTACCCCTTGCGGGATTAGGCATTGTCACTTTAGCTGATAAGTTTGGATTTATACCAGAGGGCGACAAAATGTTTAAATTTGTGCTGTTGCTTCAGCATTCCATGCCTACTTCTGTACTTTCTGGTAATTTTCATACAAAATTTACTACAATGGCAATGACATTTTGGAGAAACTGGAAGAATACTGAAAGAATGATGAGAGAATTTGTCATTTTTTCCAAAGTTGCTATTGGTAGGAATGAGCCTGGAATGAGGCTTGTTCTAAGGCTCTTCACCAAATAATTCTAGATATTGTTTCTGAAGAATCGAACTCCACGTGCAGGATTGAATTGTCAATCATGACATTTTCTTGTTCCTTGATTACAGGTGCTGTTGCTAATTTAAGGGGATGTGGTAAAGAATCAGCAGCAATTTTATTTTGGGTACATATATTTGCAGTATTCTCCATGGCTGGATGGATTGTTCTCTTCCTAAGCATTCTTTTCTGAGCTACCTAGATTAATATATTCTTTGTAGTCGAGATTATACCACAAGGTTATTATCATCTATTTGAGTTGATTTATTCTCAGAAAATTTTACTGGTTCCTATTACATTACTTGACTCATTTCATTGGATCAATTGCAGGTGCTACTTTTTGTACAGGAAGATAGTGCAAAAAGATACGACCACAATAGTATATTAGTGTGGATATTTTATGTACATGCCTTGAAACATAGAAGCATGTGGTGAAGATTTGGTGATATCATATGTTTACCACATGGTGCCTAGCTGATATATTGATATCATAATTCATACCGATTTTGTTATTCAGATTAAATGAATTATTATTCATATTAATGACTTTATTATGTATCTTATTTATACAGTAAATTTATTATTCAACTTAAGTTATTATTCATATTAATGATATTTGAGTTGATTAATAAAAATATTATAAAAATAAGTTGCATAATAAAGTTGTTAATATGAATAATAACTTATTTATATGAATAATAAAGTTAATATCGATTACGGTATCAATGATGATACTTCCGAAACATTTTCCAAATAAAAAGTATTTGGTTTAAATTTGAAAAAAATATTTAGTTTTTATTAAATAATGTCATGAAACAGCACAGAATAGTCATAAAAAAATAGCATAAGAAACAGAGTTGGAAAAAAAAATAATGTTTCTATTTCAGTATCCTAATTAGTAAGTATAGAGCAAAAAAAAATAATGCTTCTATTTCAGTACATGCTGATATCTTACCTTGCAACATTGCTGAATATAGAAAATACTTAGCAACACTGCAAGGTTACTAATTTACCTTACTGAATAATTCTATAGGAAAATATTTAGCATGTTCAATTCTATATATATCCGGTTTATGTTTAGCTAGAAAATATTCTTGCTCACCTGTATTTTCAAGAAATTTATACAAGATGTCCTTTCACTCATTGAGTGACGTCAATTTTTATGTTTTCAATGAGCAAAGAATTTTGATTTTTTTTTTAAAACATGAGATTAAAATTAAATTTCTGAAATCAGTTTAAATTAATGACTTGTTTGTAATTCTGGAATGTAATTTTCCACAGAAGAGAGGTGTTCCGCTACCACTTTTATCAAAGCCATGTTCTCAACCAAATAAAACGTTCAAATAAATTAAGTTACTTTATGCGTTAAATTACTTTAATTTCATATTACTGAATCTTAGATATTTGAAGTATAAGAAAAAAAAATCAATGACGTGTTTCATTGATAATTATCAATAATAAATTTGATTTTTTTAAAAAGGTTTGTCAAAGAAATTTGAAAAATATATAAAAATATTTTAAACATATGGATTTAGTTGTATTTTAAAATTTTCATAAAATTTAAACTTTTAAATCTGAATCGTTGTAAATTTCATTTTTTTTTAACAATCTTTTGATCACATATCAAATAATATTTAAATTATATGAAATTTGAAACGCAATTAATCTATAATACAATAATATATCCATAAAAAATTTTCTGTTTTAATTTTTCTCAAATTTATTTGAGAAATTATTGTGAAATTATCAGAGTTACCATTATCAATGAATCATCAATATATGATCTCTGCAGCATGGGCTACTTTGAGTTTGAACTGTCCTATACACGTTGGCGTTAAAAAAAAATGTTATCTCAACAGTTTTAATTTTTTTTAAATAAAAGATTGTCTCCATACAAAGTATTGCACGAATAATGTTGGCTTCAAATGTTTTAGTTTTATTGATTGTGCCATTAAAAAAATATTATCTCAATAGTTTTGTATTGCTCGAGAGGTTAAAGAAAAGATTGCAATATAATGCTTTAATTTTAGCTTTTATTTCATAAATTAGAAATAACACAAATTATCTTTTGATTGTACGGCACAACAATAATAGATATTACGTGTGATCTATTATGTTTGCGAACTCTAAAATAGGAAATTAATTTATTGTTATTGCTTCAATAAATGAAAATTTTATTGCGTATTATAATTAGTCAAACGCTCATTAAATAAACGCTTTAATTGTACCATAAATTAACAAATATGTCGTAACAAAACAAATTCATAAGTAGGACCAAAGCAATGGAATGCTTCAGCTCTATATATTTTTTTTTCCAATTTATGTTCCATATGGCAGAAAAGAATTTTTAATGTGCAAGTTAAATGCCCATTTTGCTGACGTGGTTCATTTAAATTTGTTAACCGTCATTATACAACTAAAGCTGTATATAAAGTTGTATATAGTGTATGCAACATCACCTATTAGTAAAAAAAAAAGAATATTTCAAAATAATAAAAGAAATAAATGAAAGAAATTAAAAAAAATGATCATGATCACTACGTATATAAAGGACGCACAATTGGGAACAGTTTGATATGGAAGTTAAAACCTCAAATAAAATTACAAAATGAGGACCTATATAGGTAAAGACATTGTATAAATATAACTAAAAAAAAGCGCCAGAAAAATGTAACATTGAGAGATATCATAAAAGATGCATGTCCATATTATAAAACCTCAATCTGCATTTGCATAGTTAAAGTGCTTCTATCGAAAAAATTGTTCGGGGCAAAACTTGTCCGGCGGCACATGATGAGGTACCTTCCGGTTCCAGATTTTCTGATCATGGAAAGTTACACCCGAAAGGTTGTGTAGGTACCGACTCGAAGAAGTCACGAGGCAACGATGGCAACATGGACTCCGGTACCTGTAGGAATGCCGCCATTCTGCGAGAGTACATGTATTTATGGCAAGTAATACGAGAAGGATGGTATTTAGAGTGAATATGACGACATGAGCAATGCTCAAGAGCTTCTATGATCATCTCTATTTCAATAGGTGATAGATGAAAGATATCGATTTCTGGCCGCAGTTTCTCAGGCAAATCATCAACCACACACCCTTCATAACCACAACAGTTGTTGCCTAAAATCTCTACAATGGGGACTACTCTGGTTCTTCGTAGCGACACATATAATACGTAATCGAAATATTTTGATGTACATGGAGTTTTCAGAAGAATCATCACAAACATACCGAGTAAAAGCGACCTCATGTTGGCTGCCGGCTGCTGCTGCTGCTGCTGTCTATACTGCCTTTTTGTGTTTTTTGCTTTTGAGAAAAGAGATGCAAAATGCCAATTAATTATATGTATACATGGTTCCAAGAATAGATGCTACTAGATTAATTTTATCCATCTATAATTAGTAATTCAGTTAATTATTTACCCTCAAAAAAGAATTCAGTTAATTATTTATTCTATAGTATGTATTCTCCGATTATTGATGCGATATTAATTACATTTTTGCAATTATAAACTCAACATAAATTGGAAAAAAGAAAAATAGTTGCCTAAAAACAGGATGGAGGAGAGGACTAATAAGGGTAGAGGAAGTGAGTAACTCAGTGTGAAATACTAATTTAAGAATTCCTACTACAGAGAGCCAAAACTATTATAAAATGATACAAATTCTAAATTTTGACAAAAAAAAGATGGACTGAAGTCAAAATAACAAAACCTCTTTGTTGAGACTTGAGTGAATGAATATACTCCAATGAAGAGCCCTTCAATAGAACTATGGCATGCAATCATGGCCAATTATGGCCGCTCATCTGAAATCTCACATGAATCTTGAAGCTTCCTTAAAATGTCATTTGCGCGTTTGATCCGAATTGAACAGTTGAGGTTGCATGGCACAGTTGCTTAACTATATAATCAGAACTCAGCAGCAACAAAAATTCTGGAACATTGAGAATTTACAAGAGATATACGCTCATACTCTAGCTAAATGTCAATCTCTTTGGCCAGTCTCTGATTTATTTATATATTTTTTCTGAACGGCATTTGCACGCTTGAAGTGCTTGTCGGCAATCGACCCGACTGGGGGCACACAACCAGAACCTCTTCAATTTGTGATTTTCAATGGAAATTGGGCATAAAAGTTTGCCATGTACTGCCAGCAATTGTGACGAAAAGAATGTTGCTCAACAACATCTTTAAAAGTCAGGACACAGCTTGTGAATTTTGTATTGTTGTGTACTTTGACACTTTTCATGGATTTTTTTATGGTGGATTTCCACATTTTTTTCTGGTATAAAATAACAGCTTACATTTTACTTGGAAAGAAAGATAATAAGAAACCGATGTCATTGTTCTTCTAGAGTGTGTATATGAAAGGCTGGATCGATGCGCCTATTTATTTTGTATAACCAACTATAATTAATTTGTTCTGCCATAATTCAGTGATTTGGATAAAGAAAACAAGAAATAAAAACACTCTTCTGTACCTACATAACAACCTATCTCATTCTTATATTGTTAAATTCATAACTCAAAAGTATTAATTAAACCCACAAATCTATTCATTATTAAGTGCTGTTATATGAAACCAACTGCATTTCTCTCCCCACCAATTCTCTTCCATCTACATGTAAGGACATGACACCTCTCACATCCAATGATAGCAGCTGAGGTCGCTAAAGAACTCGCTACAGAAAAACTGAGAACATTCAATCCTGGCTAGTTTTGCCCCTGCTGCTGCTATTTCATCCCTATATAATTTGCCCACAATACGAAACAGCCTACCATTAGTCTGCAATGCTAACCCCTTTGGTACCAGTTGGAACACGGCCAGTGCTTCATGGTAACAGTACTTACGACAAGAATGATGACAAGAACGGCGCTCAAGAGCATCTATGATCAGTTTCATTTCTGCATGGTCCAGAGAATAAGAGGTGCGCCCGCCTGGCCATAGATTGTCAGGCGCCTCACACCCCTGATGATTACAATTGAGGTTGGCTAAGAACTCTATTGCGGGTACCACTCTACCTTCAATCCTGGCTCGCATTAATGCTGTCTCTTCATATCCATAGTTATATAGTTTTGAGGTACATGGTGATGAAAACAGTATGATCACAAACACACTTAGAAAGAGCGTCTTCATGCTGCTGCTGCTGCTTCTTTCTAAGAAAAGAGAGATACCCAGAGCTAATTAATAAATACACTGGATTCTAAGAATAGATTCTACCAGGACTTCCGTATCCATAATTGTGATTTAGTTAATTACTTATTTTATATGCATTCATTTATTCACGTGATATTGCATTTTTCTAATTATAAAATTAACATAAATTGGAAAATTACTTGCCTAAAAACACGATCAGGGAGAGGACTTAGGGTAGAGAGAGGCAGTCAGAGAGAGTACACTGACATGGAGCAAATACTTGTTTAATAATTCCTACAATAGAGAGCCAAAACCATTATAAAATTCTATTAAATAGGAGTTGAACCCGATATGGAGTTGCCCATGTCAGTTTACATGTAGCTCCATTGAATCATTCAGTACTTTTCATCTTCTTCAACAGTACTAGAACAGGAGGCCAGAGTTTGTCCTTTTGTCCCCTTTCAGTAATTAATTTTACCATGATAATTTTAGCTGATAGTTTCTATCAGGTTAAACTTTCAGATCAGCTGATGCTAGATTGTGCTATATAGTCCAATTAGAGTTGATGTAGCTCATCCCAGCAACCTTTTTAACCCCAGCCAACTCCATAGTCTCTCTCATTTCCACTGCATCTTGCCACCTTTCTTCCTGTGCGTACATATTTCTCAAGGTCATGTACTGGCCACCATGCCAAGGCTCAAGACTGATTAACTTTTGTGCCACATAAGCTCCGAGTTTAGCATTTCCGTGGAGCTTGCACGCTCCCAAAAGTGCACCCCAAACTGACTCATCGGCTTCAAAAGGCATCTGCATTATAAAATCCATGGCCTTGTGTAGCAAACCAGCTCTTCCTAACAAATCCACCACACAACCACAATGCTTCATTAATGGAGTGAGACCGTGCTTGCTAACCATTGAATCAAAATGTTGCAATCCCAAATCCACCAAACCTGCATGTGAACAAGCAGTCAAGACTGCCACCAACGTAATGTGGTTAGGTGTTATTCCTTCAGATGGCATTTTGTCAAACATGTGCAAGGCCTTCTCCTCTTCCCCATTGCATGCTAATGCAGATATCATTGCATTCCATGTGCAACTCTCCCTCTGAACAATTCCTTTAAAAGTATTCTCACAAGAACAAAGATGGCCATTCTTGCCATACAAGTCGATTAAGGCTGTGCCTAAGAAAGCTGTGAGATGTATTTCCTGCCGAATTATATATGCATGAATCTCTTTTCCTGTAGCCAGACCTTTTCGGTCATGTAGATTCGCGCATGCAGATAGAACACTAACTAATGTAGCTTCATTAGGGCCGACTTTCCCATATGAATTGTCACTTTCATGAATCAATCTTTTGAAGAACTGAATTGCATTGTAATGACAGCCATTTCTTGAAAACCCATTAATAATTGTCGTCCAGGAAATGATATCTCTCATTCTCATGCCCTTGAAGAACTCATTAGCTAGACCCATGCCATTGTAAGCACAAAGCACGTCAAGCATAGCATTACAAGAAGCCAAATCTGGGTGAGGTATTTCATCAAACACCTTCTTTGCATCCACAAACCGACCCAATTGAGCATAAAACTTTATGAGAGAGCAACCGACGAAGTTGTCCAATACAAGGCCCCGATGTAAGGATTGGCCATGAATGACGGTCCCGGTAAAAGGAGAGGAGGATTTGAGTAAAGAAGGGAAGGTGTGGTGGTTGGGTTGAGCACCGAAAGAGAGTAATTGAACAAAGAGGCGGAGAGGTGCATCAGAGGGGGGTTTGCCATGGCGGAGGTATGATTGAATCAGACAATTGAAAGAAAAGGTGTTTGATGGTTTGGGAAGAAGGAAGAAGCCAGAGGTAATGAGAAGTGCATGGATTTGGAGAATTTTGCTGGGTTGGGTGAAATGCTTTTGGAGCAGAGCCTCCAGAAAATGCATCGTTAAATTGGTTGATTTGCAAAAGGAAGAGTACAAGTCTATAATATAGGTACGCCTTACAGAATAATTTTTTTAATCAATGGAAAATATTACAAAATAATTGGGCTGGCTAGCAACTATGTTATGTCGATATTTTATGTAGGCAAGCGTATTCACATGCATGTGGGCAGAAATGACATGTGAATACTGTAGCAGCAGCATCAAAATTCGCATAGGAGGCTGGCGTAAGAGGCTTTGAAGGGGGAGTTTCAAAGTTCTTCCTCGGATGCCCACTCCAACTGCAAGTTGCCATTTGACAACGGTAATTCTGACAAAAATATCCAGTTTTGATTGAATTGTGTACAGTGTACTCGTGTTCTACGTATCTGGTTTTTGCTATTGGATCGGATATAAGGTAGGATACGGATTCGATCTGTACCATTTTCCTTCCCCATGCGGACAGAACCAAACCAAACCAAGCCCCTCCTCACACCGAAACGTCTGAAATTCCTCGCCGGAGATAGATGTCACTCGACGCTATCTCCGGCAGGGCCTACATTACTATGGCACCTCCACTTCCTTCCCTTCTTATTCCGTAGCACCTCTCTCTCTCTCTCTCTCTCTCTCTCTCTCTCATGTAATTCCCTCTCATCTGCTCAACAACGGAGCAACTGGAAATATCGTTGAATTTGTCTCGGAACGAGAAATTCATTCCTCCCGCTAATTTTGCCTATTGACCACGGCGACTTCTCACATTAGCATTCGGCAGATGCAATTTTATATCTGAGATGCTACTTTTGTTCCTTCTATTGGTTGTCAGAATATAATCTTTGCAGCTTTAACTACAACTTGAGACCTTGCCTCGTGGTCTCAATTTGGATGTGGAATTGTGAACCTCTCCATTTTAATCAGAGAGACACCTCACTAGCTGCCTTGATATCATGATCCTCAGCACCTCTTGTTTAGTAACTCAACAGTTTGACAGAAGCTGGGGAGTTCCAATACTTATTGGACTAAAATTTAATATAATAGATAAAATAATCATTCAATGGTACAAAAGCTTCGTTCTCATATTTTAATAATCATGCAAATTATAAATTTTGATGATTCAATGATAATTTTACTTATCGAATTAAAATATGGTTTGATGGGCCTTGGAAGCCCCTGATTCCCTGTTTGATTCCTTGAAAAGTCAAAAAGGGCGATTCATCACAAATGGAAAAATGTGGGGCCTCATATTTGGGAATTTCTTGCATCTGCAGCTATGATTATGACTTTTGGTATGTTTTTATAGGAAAAATTTCAAAACGCTTTACCCCATAGATGTAAATTAATTGGTTTTCATGTTGATTCCAGGGTGATATTGACTAAAATTTTTCATATTCAATTTTGGCAACTCCACAATCAAAAAGACTTCTACTCAAAAAAGGAACAGTGAAGAAGACTTGGGAGAATGTCTTTAGTAGATTTCTAAGCTAATCTGAAACATTGCTCTTTACTAGTGCTTATGAATGGAGATTAATGATAATAATTACCTATTTCCTCCCTTCCTTCAATCTGGACTAGAACACTTCTAGAACCACTACATGAGCTCACATATCATGAGGTCCTCACTATACTTCATGTACCCTTTGCTACTCATTTTTCTATTTCTACCTCTTTGGATAGCTGGAGAATCGTCTACAACAACAATGGAAACACTGTCACAGACAGGATCGCTCTCGGACGGGCAAACATTGATTTCCTTAAACAAGACATTTGAGCTTGGCTTCTTCAGCCCCAATGGGTCAAGTGATCGCTATGTTGGGATATGGTACTACAAAATTCCAAGCCAAACCGTAGTTTGGGTTGCAAATCGAAATGACCCGTTGCTAGATACATCTGGTGTTCTCTTCTTCAACAATAATGGAGAACTAGTGATCGTTGATAGTAGAGGTAGCTCTTTTGTAGTTGCTTATGGCTCAGGGGGAAAAGATGTTGAGGCAACAATTTTGGATTCTGGCAATCTGGTGCTGAGAGAGATTAATAACATATCTAATATAATTTGGCAGAGCTTTAACTATCCCACAGATACATGGGTTCAGGGCATGAAGCTGGGAATTGTAGAGGGCCAAAACCAGTTGCTCACTGCTTGGAGCAGTTATAGCGATCCGGCAGCTGGAGATTTTTCATTCGGTCTAGATCCAAAGAGAACAAGCCGGTACTTTATTTGGCAGAAGGGGACTGATTACTGGAACACTGGGCTGTGGAATGGTGAGGCTTTCACACTCATTCCTGAATGGTTATCTATGAATTTTTTTAATATTAATTTTGTTTCAAATTCTGAAGAGATGTATTGTACCATGAATAGTTCTCATATGCTTAGACTTGTTATTAGTTATAATGGACAATGTCGACTGCTCACATGGGTCGATTCAGTCGCGGATTGGGTTATTTTCTGGGCTCAGCCAAGAGCCCAATGTAATGTGTACAACGTTTGTGGAGCATTCGGTTTGTGCGATGACAATGTTCTGAATCTTTGCACATGTGTGCAAGGTTTTATACCTGCATCTCAGAGCGATTGGAACAACGGAGACACAAGTGGAGGATGTGTTCGGCAAAGCACATTGCAGTGTGCAACTAGCCGAATGAATATAACATTTCTTGCCATGCCCTTAGAATATCTGCCCCCAAATTCTAAAGAATTAAACGCTGGGGATCTTGAACAATGTGAAGTTGTTTGCTTGGGTGAGTGCAATTGTACCGCTTATGCCTTCTCCAAAGTGTGCTATGTTTGGTATGGAGATCTTATAGACTTGAAAGCATGGACCACTGATTCTAACTTTACAGAAAGTGTTCTCTATGTTCGTGAAAATGCATCTAGCATAGTGAGCTCTGGCAAGCACTCTCAAGGTACTTCTAAATTTTAGATTTTTATCAATGTACTTTGCTATGAAGAATTATGCACAGCCACAGATGTAATACTTTAAATCATGCACTCGCATATTAATTATATGGTTATTATTGTTTTTTAGTATTAAAATTTATGGTCCGTTTATGGGAGACCTTTGAAGGATGTTAGAATTTTCATTTGCAGACCACAAGATAAAGACTTACATCATTGTTTCAGTCTCCGCTATGACTTTTCTCCTTTTATGCATCGGATTGATTCTTATTAGGAAATGGAAGCAACGCCAAGGTAAGCATCAATTATAAATTATTTCAAGTTTGATTATCTCAGAGCAGTTATTTCAAGTTGGTAACTAAATAACTAAATATGCAGGGAATAGGAAGTACCGCAATAATAACCAACTAGAAATTGAACTTGGCATCAATGGAGAAATAACACTATGGAAGAGTGATGAGAAAAATATACAAGTATCATTGTACGACTTCTCGTACATAACAGAGGCTACAAGTAACTTTTCAGAAGAAAACAAACTGGGGGAAGGTGGATTCGGACCTGTCTACAAGGTACTGCTTTTGTAAAGACCTTCAGTAAATGAATAATTTTGTTCTCTCTGAACTAATCAATTTCTGAAAATCATTTGAATAGGAAAATTTCTGTAGTTTAGTTTTGCATTAATGATATCTTGATCTTTTCATAAATCCTATCAGCATTAAGTTGAATTCTGAAAAAGTTTAATTGTTGTGCACATTTTTGTTTTATTTACAGGCTAAATTCCCATGTATTTAAAAAATTTCTATGGCAAGTTTACTCTCTAACCATGGCAAGTTTACTCTCTAACCATGGCAAATTTACTCTCTAACCATATTTTAAAAAATTGTCCATTCAAAAAGCAAAGCCTACAAAAAGGATCAAAATTGCTCTCTCTAGTAATTGACAGCAGCTGCCAATTTAAAATTGCTCTCTCTCTTTCTTCCTTTTTGAAACCTTGGTAGTGGCTGCCAAGTATTGCTTTCTCTCTCTCTCTGCATTGGCAAAGGATCTCAATTCATGCAGGGAGCATAGGGGGATCTAATGGGTGCCTCAGCAATCCGATTTACAAGCTAAATTAGATTAATGGGTCTGTTCAGTGTGCATCCATCAATCAAACACGCACACTCTTTAATTGGACGGCTGGAGCACCCCTGAGGCCCTGCTTCCTGATCAATATATTGGAATAGAAAAGGCACTTTGCAATCTTTGAAAAAAAAACCCACATTGAAAAGATCAACTTGTCATAACTTATTCACTCTCTCTTCACATCTCACTCTCTGACTCGCATTTAGTGATGAGAGTTTAAGTGCCCCATATCTGTGTTGGAACAAGTTGCTGATAAGATCAAGAGACTGAAATTATAATTTCGAAACAAATAAAAATTTTATACGATTATTGGAGTTGAAGCATCAGTGCAGTGCAGCAATAAATTTTGTTGCACAATACATATATATGACTGCATCATGCATCTACATACTTCCAGGGCTGCTTTCCAGGAGGGCAGGAGATAGCAGTAAAGAGGCTTGCTTCGACTTCTGGGCAAGGGCTGGTTGAGTTCAAAAATGAAATCCTTCTTATTGCCAGGCTTCAGCACAGAAATCTTGTTAGGCTTTTAGGATGTTGCATTAGAGAGGAAGACAAGATGCTAATTTATGAGTACCTGCCAAACAAAAGCTTAGATTTCTTCATATTTGGTACACTTTCAACCTTCAGAATTTCCATTACTGTTACATAAATGAGAAAACACTAATGTGATATGGTTTTATTTTGCCTTTCCTTAGATCAGATAAAAGGAGAACTGTTAGATTGGGGTAAGCGTTTTCACATAGTAGAAGGGATAGCACAAGGTCTTCTATATCTTCATAAACATTCTAGGCTCAGAATTATACACAGGGATCTGAAAGCTAGCAATATTCTATTAGATGAAGAAATGAACCCTAAAATATCTGATTTTGGAATGGCACGGATGTTTTGTGCAAATGAAACACAAGGAAGTACAAGAAGGATTGTCGGAACATAGTAATATCTCCACATGTTCTTTTTACTTTATTTTGAATTAGTAATCTGTTTGAAATCATCTGAAACAACACCATACTCTTTTGCAGTGGTTATATGGCTCCAGAGTATGCTATGGAAGGCATTTTCTCAATTAAATCAGACGTATTTAGTTTTGGCGTATTGCTTCTAGAGATTGTTAGTGGGCTAAGAAATTCAGGTTTTCGGGAACGTGACAATTCTCTCAGCCTCCTTGGCTATGTAAGTTATGATTAAAAGAAAGTCGAGTTTAGAAGTTGAAGAAAAAGAATCTCATGCTTACTTGCAGCACTCAATAGCATCTTCCAATAATCGGTTCAGCATGCTGGACTGTTAGAATTTGCATCCTCTGCCATTATTCTCTTTGAAAGTTTGTGGTATTATCATATCTAAGTTCTATATCCAATCAATCCATAAGCCATCCAATTTTGAAAGTGGGTATCGGTTTCTTTCTTTTCCCTCTTTCCTTTCAAGATCTTAATTGTCTGGTATTTAATTATTTATAGGCAGCTTAGATTCATATATTAATGCACAATGGTTCCATATATTGAATAATAGCAGTGAATTAATGTCAACTGCAGAATTACATACAAATAAATATACCTACCCATTGTATGTGCAACTAAAAGAATTAAAAGGAAAAAGGTACCACAATCTTAAACAATATATTCCATGTGAAGATAAAATCACAAAAATATAATCTCAATTTGATTTTGGCAGGCCTGGGATTTGTGGAAAGAAGAAAGATGGTTTCAGCTAGTGGATCAATCTTTTGTCAACAATTGCCCAATGAAGGAGGTGCGAAGATGCATCCACGTGGCACTGATGTGCATCCAAGAGAATGCCACAGACCGGCCCACAATGTCAGACGTTGTCGCCATGCTCAGTGGTGACAGGATGAATTTATCCGATCCTAAGCAACCGGCTTTCTTCACAGTCAGGGTTGCAATTGGCAATGACATGCACCATGACCTGAATAAATCCTGCTCTATTAACATGATGACAAATAGCATCCCAGATGGTCGCTAGTCCATCCCAGATTTTCAAATCCAATCTGGACATCTTCAATTATTTGTATTTTAGAATGATTACCTAGCTAGCATAGTAATTGGTCTTTTGTCGGATCACTTTGTGATAATCCATTCTTTTTTCTATTGGGAAAAATTCAGATGAAACCATCAGAATTACAGCTCCGCGGAGGCGGAAGCTGTTTGATGCACCATTCTGAAAAAGAACATTTGAGAATGTTTCACAAATTAAGTCGTACTTATTTTGCCAGTGGAACACTGTTGAATACACAGAAGCTGTTTGATGTAATGCTGCACTTAAACTTGGTTCCTTCTAACCCAAAAAAAAAAAAATAAGATCAGCACCAAAACAACATGACCTCATTGCTGTCTTCATCCATATACTGAACTGGTAGAATTGGGATTAACAAATCTCAAATCAATGGTTAATAAACATAATCTAGTCTCCATTTGTGGCTCTCTGTGCAGCAGCTGTGCTAGACAATGCCGCTAATCTTATTGGGTGTGTTTGGATGGGATGAGGAATAGTGCTAATCCAGATTAGTGATTACTTCGAATTGCTATTTCGTATTTGGATAGGTTAATAGCTATTCGGAATCTATGAGTTAGCGATCTAACCTTTGCTATTATACTAAGCGATTATTCTGAATCATTGGGTTAGCTGCTAATACCACTAACACACCCTAATCAAGATCTCTGTTGAAGCTTACAATTCACAAGTCAGTCTGTGATGCACTTGCAGTTGTAATTGGAGGTGTAAGCTCAACAAATGTTGAAAAATGGGGATAAAGATTTGATGCATCCTGTGCCTGGGCTTTTGTGGCTTGGTGCATGACCTTATGAAATTTGTAGGCAATAGGGATGTTAGAAAGAAGAACAAGATAACTATTTTGTGTCAAGATAAGTTGTGTTGATTGCACATTGAGTTTTTAGTTAGATATCAAAACAAGCATTAGTTGTTTTGAAAGATTAAGCATATTGTCCCTTTACACATTAAATATATTTTATGTAGTGTACTTTTTGGTGACAGAAAAGCCCAATTCTCATTTCTTAAATAAAAAGAAAAAAAAAAGTATGATATAAATCAAGAGACTTCTCCACTTCTCCATAAATCATTATTGTCATAACCTGGACACACAAAAAAGAATCACATATTAAATTTTAGTTTTTTCAACTTCCAAGAGAATCATTTATTTCCAAAAAATTAATGGAAACAAACAAGTTTACATGCAAAAATGTTACGAGTTATTTTAAACTTTTACATAGCACAAAATATTGTTATTTATTCAAATGAATGAAACACAAAAAAAAATTGTCAGAGACATTATTTTGTTTATTTTTTAAGATCATCGCCATATATTTGAAATCAACCCTTGTTAACTCCTGATGGTGAGATGAGATGATAGACAGATATAATTGTTAATAGTGTTATCGATACATTACTTTATTTTATATATTAAATTAGTTATTATGTATGTTAATAATTTTATTATATAAATTTATTTTGTGCAGTACGGTCATTATTCAATTTAAATGAGTTATTATGCATATTAATAATATTTAAATTAAATAATAAATAATATACAAAATAAAATCGTTAAAATGCATAATAACTCATTTTAAATGATATCTCCATAACATTTTTCAAAATAATAATCCCAAAATTTCTACTTATTGCAGAGAAGCAATTGCAGAGGATCCAAGTGTCCTTGGAGAATAATAATGCCTTCACGGATTGGAAATTGCTTTCCTCACACATCCCTTGCTGAGTTGCTCAATCATGGCAAGGTGACCTCTCACTATCACATGCTTCTTTTGTTTTTATTATACACTTTTTCTAACACTTCTTCACACTCCTAAACAAACAAAAAATACACAAGCAAGAATTGTGCCTTCTTTACTCATTCAATAATACCATCATTTCTCCTCTCCTTCACCAAATGCGAGAACACATTTCAGGTGCTCTTACCTTGGTTGGCGCGATCTGTGTTTTGTTTCTCCATGCGAGAGGCGAGGAGCGAAATGGTCACAATGGAGGTGGATACATTTCAGCTGTGGGAGATCCAGGGATGAAGAGAGATGGATTGAGATTGGCATGGGAAGCATGGAATTTTTGCAATGAGGTGGGAGCAGAGGCTCCTCACATGGGCAGTCCACGTGGTGCCGACTGCTTTGATCTAGGTTTTTGCATTTTTTTCACAAAATTGGATCTTGATAGCACATTCTTTTACTGATTAATTGATAGTTCAGCTTCGAATTCGTGCAAATTTCAGTTTGATCATGACAATTTTAGTTCAAAATTGATCGATGTAGATTGGGGCTTTTTTCTGATTGAGACTGTTTAAACAGGACTTAGAATTATTAAATGATGTCAAATTCAAAACCAGTGTAGATAGATAGGTGGGTCTGGGGACCATATTCTTCACCAAAAATAGGAAAAATATTAGAATAACCAGAACTTAATTTTAGATAGATAAATGTACTAGAAAATCTAAGTTGCAAATTAATATAAGAAAGGAATTGATACAAATTTTGGGGGAAAAAAAGAAATTAGTATCTATTATCAGAAAAATAATAAATTTACAAAATAGAATGATCAGACTGGTGCTCATATTATAGCAGCTGCAATTGATGCATTTGTTTAATTCAAAAATAGTTTCACTCTTTCTTATGACATAGTAAGATGATTAAAAATTCAACACAGTTGGCATTAATTAAACTAGCATGTCCTTTGTATGACATGACTTGCTACCAAATTCAACCAAAATAGTTGAAAATTGGGAGTGTAACAACAATAATTGACTTTTCATACAGCCACCGCTGGAGAATCCAACTACACAGTGGTACACCATGTGTCAGAATCTGACAACAAGCTTGGCTACACTGACCCCCTCCCTGGAAAAAACTACAGTACCCCGGAAAATGTCGACCTCTATGCTGCGGCAAAAGAAATCTATTTAGGAGACAAGTGTGAGGTGAAGGATAACCCACCATGGCAGTTTTGGATGGTCATGTTAAAAAATGGCAATTTAGACACCCTTGCCGCTCTCTGTCCCAAAGACGGTACTGAGGTTGGCCCTTTCAAGCCCGAGTCGAGATTCCCATGCTTCGGCAAGGGGTGCATGAACCAACCACTGGTGTACCATAACTTCACATCTTTGGAGGGCAGCAAGTTGAAGGGGGGCATATTCGGGTCGTATGATCTTGATGCTGATCTTTCACAAGGGGTAAATGGTAATATTTCATATTACTCAGTGACTTGGGAGAAGGAAATCAGTCAAGGCGGCTGGTTTTTTCACCATGTGCTTAAAACATCCAAAAAGTATCCTTGGTTAATGCTCTATCTGAGATCAGACGCCACAAAGGGCTTCTCTGGTGGATACCACTATGACACAAGAGGAATGACCCGAATCGTAAGCTAATTTCTGGTAGATTCTAATATCTGCTGCTTATTCTCAGTTTAGTTCTGATTCGACGAACATCATGGAGTTCGCTAATTTAGTTTTGTAAACATTATGATAATTAGATACCTGAATCACCAAACTTCAAAGTACGAGTCACGGTTGATGTCAGGCAAGGCGGGGGCAAGAATAGCCAATTCTATCTCATGGACATGGGGAGTTGTTGGAAAAACAGCGGCCAACCTTGCAACGGTGAGGTGACAACAGATGTTACTAGGTACAGTGAAATGATAATCAACCCTGACACAGAGGCGTGGTGCCGTCCAGACCGGCTTTATGAGTGCCCCCCTTACCACACATTCAAAAACGGGACCCAAGTGTCCCGCAATGACAAAGCCAATTTCCCTTATGATGCATACCATGTCTATTGCTCGCCTGGTAATGCCAAGTATGCTCAGCAACCAACTACGTATTGTGACCCGTATAGCAACCCGCAACCCCAGGAGATAATGCAGATACTGCCGCACCCTGTTTGGGGGGAGTATGGGTACCCCACCAAGAAGGGTGATGGTTGGATTGGTGACCCAAGGACTTGGGAGCTCGATGTAGGCGGGTTGTCTCAGAACCTCTATTTCTATCAGGTTTGTTTTTCTTTAATTCTAGAGTTATTTATCATCATCATCATCATCATCATTATTGTTGTCGTTGTTGTTATTGTTGTTGTTGTTGTTGTTGTTGTTGTTGTTGTTGTTGTTATTGTTGTTGTTTTTTATTTTGCTTTTTGCCTTTCAAGAAATCTGCTTTTACTTTTTTTTTTCTATATTGAAATACAGGAAATGAGGACCTCACAAAGAAAAATGCTAAATTAAGCTCATTTCAGCTTTTTTGCTTTGAATTCCTCTGATACTTATCAAGCTAATTGTTTTTTTCTCATCTTGAGAGCAGGATCCTGGTACGACTCCGGCGAGGAGGCGTTGGACATCGCTTGATGTAGGTACAGAGATTTACGTCAGCAATAATGAAATTGCAGAGTGGATTTTGAGCGACTTTGACATTCTTATCCCAGCAATTAATTACGAGCAAGGTGATTCCATGCGGTTCATGTAAAGGCATATATCCTCTATCTTTTTCTGTTCATAAACGATTGAATATGCTCCGAGAAAATGATAATATTTGAAATAAATCCTTAAGGAGTTCAATACAGTTCAACATGTGTGCTTCTGAGCTAGTTGAAAATGGTTGTTATTTGAAGAAATAACTTGGTGGACTGAGCTTCATGCTAAGATATGTGCATGATCTTAGATCAGAATACTCAATACCATTTCATAATTGATCTTATTCTAATTAAATAAAATGAAATTAAAAGTTTTATGACCACTTTGAAATTTAAGTCCGAATATGTGTCATAACTCTTTTGTCCCAGATTCGATCGAGCCTTCATGCCAAAATCAGTTTTATTGCTAAAGCTTACTCGATTAAAAGAATTTAGCAAAAGTGAAAAACAATGCGTCATTATTAGAGACTAATATCAATATTCTAACCTGACTTGAAACTAAGAAGAATCAAAAGTAATTAAAAATATTCGACTCACAAGTTGGTATTTTATATATTAGTGAAGCATCTTTGCTGAAAAAATAATTTACTTGTAACAGGGGAGCGTTTATAATAGATTATCGATTTTTTTTTGAGAAAATATTTTATTTCTTCTAACTTCTATTTTCTACGTATGTCCTTCCTAACTGTTTAACATTTGAAGTAACAGACAATGACCCATTCCATTCCAACAACAACAACAACAAAAAATAGAAATCATTTTTTTACGTCTTATAGAAAATCCATGTGCCTAATCTACATCCCACATACGATGTTTTTGTTGACTAAATATTTATATTTTTTACTTACTCATTACTTAATATTTTACTTAGTAAGTACTTAACTTTATACGCATTCATTCATTTATGTGGTATTAAAATTTTCTAATTATAATGTTAACATACATTGGAAAAAAAAAAGACTTGCCTAAAAACACGATGAGTATAGAGGAAGTCCAAGAGAGTAGCCGTCATGAGGGTGATCTAAGACTGGGGAAAGAGAGGGAGGCAGGCTGTTAAGGGGCAACATGTTGACGCTGTAATGGGAGATAGAGGGAGGCATGTTGAGGGAGGCAAGTCGTTGGGGTGTGATGTGCTGACATTGACATCGTGATGAGTTAGACAAGCCGATCCCGAGAAAGCTAGCCACAATTCGAACTCAGCTCACAAACTAGACATGCTAAATTAGCTCAAGCCAGATTAGCTTGATCTGATGTCAAACAAGATGTAAGCAAGCTTTTTCCTAAGCCGATCCTGAACGAGCCGTGAACCATGAGTATTTTGTGTAGTCCTAAGCTTAAGGGCCTTTCACCTTAAAAAAAAAAAGAAAAAAGAAAAGAAAAGGTCCAAGAGAGTACAATGACATGTGGAGTGAATACTAATTTAATAATTCCAACAATAGAGAACGAAAACCATTATAAAATTCCTAAATAGGAGCTGAACCGAGATATGACTTGAAGTGAATATAAACTTTTGAAAATGACCTATTTTATAAGCAAAAATTTATTATTTTATTATTAATTTAAAATCATTTTTAAAAAAACCCTGAGAAAATAATTAAAAATATCATATACAATAGATAATTACACAAATTTTTATAATGTTATTATTAATTTAGGATCTTTTTCAAAAATCTGAAAAAATAGTTAAAATTTCTAAAAATAGAAAATTTTAGTAACTTTATAAGAATTCAATATGTAAAAATTATTAAATAGTTTGAATTGACATTTTAGACATGATAAAGCATATATATTATGTATGCATGTGTGTGTATGAATCCATTTATGCAGATTCGAGTATAATAAATTATAGATATCCATTGATAACTATAGATGTAACCATAAGCTAATACTAAGTCAATACAAATTCCTTTAATTAGATATTGGTTGGTCTTTCAATAATTTAATTGCAAAAACTTTAATTACATTGACACATAATTAAACAAATTTATGCAAGCCAACAGTAAGGCCTGTGTGCAATTTCAGTTATTCCATATTTGCAACTTCCATCATAAAATAATAACTTTACAAAGTCATGATCATTATGTATTAAAATTTCACAAATTATAATAAGTGTCTTTCTTGAATTTTGTTATAACGAAACAATATCATACTTCTTTGTTATCGACAAAAATATTTTTTCAAAATTTAGTATTTCTTGAATATGTGAATTTGTCTATAACTCTTCACCTGTATTATATGTTATTGTTAGTTGCGTGAGATTTTATGGAGCAAGGATGGAACGAGAATTTTAAAATTCTCTAATGTACCAAAGGGTCTACTCATATAATTAAAATGAAACTAAATTCACTATACAAACAAATTTGTGCCTTTATTTCGCTAGAGATTAGCACTTAATGCTAATGCGGTTGCCAAAAATCACTAACAAACTCTAATGTAGAAGTCCTCCATTTGTATCTACCGAAAAGCTTGCTCGCTGCCGACTAGTAATATTGCAAATTGTAGATCATGTCGGCGTCTAGCGAGCTCTCTAGCAGACACCGACGGAGGACTTCTACGTTGGAGTTTGATGACATTTTCTGGCAACTGTTTCATTGTTCAATGCTATCTCCAGCGAAATAAACGTACAAACTGGTTTGCATTTCGAATTTGATTTGATTCTAACTATATGAATAGACCTTTTGATGTATTAGAGAATTTTTAAAATTTTCGTTCCGTCCTTGCACCTAAAATTCCGAACAACTAACAATAATCACCGTCTAAAAACTATGAGTTGAGACAACAACCACCTAAGCATCCCTTAGCAAGGCAGTGATAGGATTTTTCTATAGTAATTAAAATACCCAAATTTATACTTAATTCGGTTGCAAACATACAACATTACAAAATAGTAAAGAGGGATGTCAAATTCACAGCGACGAGGTTATAAGTATTAATCATAACCCATTCAATTATCTAAGTTAAATCTAAATTATTTTGAAAGGATTAAAGTAATAAAAGCAAACCAAATTTAACTACAATTAAACTAAAATTGTTGTAAGAAGAAATAATGAATTAGAATTTCCTAGAGATTTAGCTTACCGCAATATTATACCTAATTAATGATTCTATTCATAATTATTATATTCCTTATTATTTTTAGAATTTCTAGTTAAGGTAGTATTATCCACTTTCATGGATTAATACATAAATTGATTTATTCAAATACCCACTCTCATGGTCATATTATTCTAAATCAATTACAAATTAATTATATGACTAGTTAAAACTTAATCGAAACAATTAGATTTCATTTCTTGATCCATCATCTAAATATCTAAATATAGTTTTGGGGTTCCCTTAGAGTCTAAATTTTATCTCTCGATTCATGATTTAAACCCTAAGTTTCATATATTTGTTATTTCTAATCTTCCTATATTATCATTATCTAGATATGATATTTACCTAAATAATCATAATAATTCCAACTAGAACAACAAGTATGGAGATAGAAAATCAATCTTGTACATGATAAATCAAAAGAATAATAAAAAAAGATAATAATGGCAAAATAAAATATTAATTAAGTATAAGCAATGGGTGCAAAGCCTAACCCTAGGGAAAATAGAATTTTAACATATCCAAGACATAATAAAATACAAATTAAAAGAAAAAAGATAAAACCCTTAGAATTATGTCTTGAATGGATATCCTCTTCTCTACTTCGCACTTCTCTTGGATACCATATAGTCTAACCTAAACTAGCTATTTAAAGCTAACCTAAGTCTATGCAAACAAAATAGAAATTTGGTATGGGTAATTCTTGACAAGTTTGTTCTGAAATAGACAGTGAGAAAATCCTTATGAAAATGACTCTGATACGTATGGAGTGGACTAATGGAGAATCGTGCATGATTATGTAAAGCATGTCTATCTAAATTCGATGCAAACCGTCTAACTGCTGAAACCGTCTCATGTGTTGCGAATCGCAGCAATTCTATAGAGAGCAATTATCTTCATTTTAACTTTGAGTGCTGCAGCTAGCTACGCCTCTACATTAGGTCACAACGACTCAATCAAATGTGCTTCGTGTGGTCATGCTGTGGGTCACAGCAGTGTTGTCTGAGGCATGAACTTGTGTGATTTATGCTTCAATAAGTTTGTTTTTTAGGCTCCAAAATTAGTCCAACTACTCTTCATTTTTTCTGAAATTAAAAAATAACAAACTTTGATAGTACCTAATTCTTATTTGCATTTTTAAACTAAATTCTAATCAAATTGATTCAAATTTATCATAAAACTCCTTTAAAGTATGTTATCATTTTTGACTTATTAGAAATCTAACGGTGTTTGACAGCTTTATGATGGACATCACTAGGGTCTTCTAATTTTGAGTCTCGGCATTTAATAGGTTTAAATGGTATATGCTTGTCATCATCTTAATACACTAATTCATCATCCGCATATGTGGCAAATGAACAATCACTTTTCTTGATCACTTTCCAATTCAATTGTACCACATGAAATAACTTGATTGATCAGTCCCGACCGAGAAGTTGACCCATTAAAAGATTTCTAGTGATCCAATTTCATAGACACAATAATGTCTCTACATTGCTACACATAGTAACTAAATATTAAATATAAATTAATTCACAACAATCAATTAATTTAACTGAAGATGGCCTAATTTATACATGTAAATAAGATTAATGAAATAAAGACGGGCTAACTTATATTTTGTACCGGGTCTTGTTCAAAATACATAAACAAGAAAAGCGCAAAATTCTGAATGATATAGAAATTTATTTATTTATACTAATTTCCTTATTAGTTCGCCAAAACGAACATGTAGTCGTCGTTAATTTTATGATAAAGTATATTCTTATTTTGCACATTTTTGTGATAGAATCTTTTTGATGAACAAAAACAATGGCGTTGATTAAATTTTTTTTATATTGTGTAAGTAATTACTTTTTTTCGAAAATTGGTATGAAATATTCTTATTTTTCAAAAATTGGAATAAAGATAAAGTTTTATATTATTTGTCAAACAAATTTTGCCATTTATCATTATTGTATATCAAAGATTACATATATTTTTTTTAAATAATTTTTATAATAGACCTGTGTGTAATTTCAGTTATCACTTATTTGCAAATTCGATTATAAAATAATAACTTCACAAAGTCGTGATAATCATTAATTAAACTTCGAAAATTAGTATGAAATATACCTTTTCAAAAATTAGAATAGAGTTCAAATGAACAATCTTTTTTTTTGTCAATTTCAGATTTAATTGTACCACATGGAATATCTTGATTGACCAGTCCCAGCAGAGAAGTTGATCCATCGAACGGTATCTAGAGATCAGATTTCACAATCACAATATCATTTTTACATTGCTATGAATAGTAACTAAATATTAAATTTAAATTTATTAAAAATAATCAATTAACTTAACCGAAGATGACCTAATTTATACATATAAATAAAATTAAAAAGATGAGCTAACTTATATTTTGTATTGGGTCTTGTTCAAAATATGTTAACAAGAAAGCACAAAATTCTAAATGATATAAAAATTTATTTGTTTATACTAATTTCCTTGGTAGTTCGCTGAAAAAAATATTTGTCATCATTAATTTTATGATAACGTATATTCTTGTTTTGCACATTTCTGTGATATAAACTTTTATAATAAACAAAAAAAATGACGGTGATTACAAGTTGTTTATATTATGTAATTAATTACTTTTTCCGAAAATCGGTATGAAGTATTTTTATTTTTCGAAAATTGGAATAAAGATAAAGTTTTGTATTATTTGTCAAACAAATTTTGTTATTCATCGTTACATATCAAACATGACAAATGTTTTTGAAAATAATTTTTCAAAATCGATCCGTGTGTAATTTTAGTTATTACATATTTGAAAATTCGATCATAAAATTGTAACTTCACAAAATCATGATTATCATGAATTAAACTTCAAAAATTAGTATGAAATATACTTATTTTTCGAAAATTGGAATAGAGTTCAAATATTGTATTATTTGTTAAACACTTTTTGCTATTTATCATTGGCTTCCAACACCTGATTTAAAAAGGTATACACACTCCAACGTCGTTTAGGTTTAGACATCAATTCCACCATCTCAAACGTGAAGACAATCACCGTCTAAAAACTATGAGTTTAGACAGCAATCACCTTAGTAACCGCTAGGAAGGAAGCAAATAGTGTTTGATAACTTTTCAGTGGACATCTCTAGAGGGCTTCTACTTTGGGGTCTTTGTATTTAATGGGTTTGAATGATATATATGGTTGTCATTATCTTAATATACTTAAAACTACTTTATCATCCATATATATGACAAATAAACAATCTCTTTTTTTTGTCACTTTCAAATTTAATTTTATGACATGAAATATCTTGATTGACCAATCTTAGCTGAGAAGTTGACCCATTGAAGGGCTTCCAATGATCCAATTTCACGAACACAATAACGTTTTTATGTTGCTATGCATAATAACTAAATATTAAATTTAAATTTATTCGGAGTAATCAATTAATTTAACTGAAGATGGCCTAATTTATACATGTACATAAGATCAATGAAACAAAGATGAGGTAAGTTATATTTTGTACTGGGTCTTGTTCAAAATACGTAAACAAGAAAACACAAAATTTTGAATGATATAAAATTCTTTTTATTTATGTTTATTTTATTGGTAGTTTGCTAAAGAGAATATTTTGTCTTCGTTAATATTATGATAATCTATAATTTTGTCTTGCACATCTCCGTGATATATTATTTTGTGATGAACAAAGACAATTGAGTTGATTAAAAAAAATTATATTGTGTAATTAATTATTTTTTTCGAAAATTGATATGAAATTCTCTTATTTTCGAAAATTGAAATAAAGATGAAGTTTTATATTATTTGTCAAACAAATTTTGCCATTTATCGTTGTTGTATATCAAAGATGACATATGTTTTTTAAAATATTTTTTATAATAGACCTGTGTGTAATTTCAATTATCACATATTTGGAAATTCGATCATAAAATAATAACTTCATAAAGTTGTGATAATCATTAATTAAACTTCGAAAATTAGTATGAAATATACCTATTTTTAGAAAATTGGAATAGAGTTCAAATATTGTATTATTTGTCAAATATTTTTTGCTATTTATCATTACTCTGATCACCTGATATAAAAGGCGTTCGACATTGGAATAGAGACAATCACCGTCCAAAAACTGAGAGTTGAGATAACAACCACCTGAGCATCCCCTAATAAGGAAGCAAATGGTATTTGATAGGTTTCTGTTGGAAATCGCTAGAGGGCTTCTAATTTGGAGCCTCGGCATTTAATAGATTTGGATGGTATATGCTTGTCATCATCTTAATACGCTTACTACTTACTTCATCATCCATATATATGGCAAATGAACAATCTCCTTTTTTGTCACTTTCAAATTTAATTGTACTGCATGGAATATCTTAATTGACATGTCCTAGCCGAGAAGTTGACCAATTGAAGGTTTTCGGTGATCAAATTTCACAAACACAATAACGCTTTTACGTTGCTATGCGTAGTAACTAAATATTAAATTTAAATTTATTCGCAGTAATCAATTAATTTAACTGAAGATGGCCTAATTTATACATGTAAATAAGATTAATGAAACAAAGATGAGGTAAGTTATATTTTTTACTGGGTCTTGTTCAAAATACGTAAACAAGAAAACACAAAATTTTGAATGATATAAAATTCTTTTTATTTCTGTTTATTTTATTGGTAGTTTGCTAAAGATAATATTTTGTCTTCGTTAATATTATGATAATCTATAATTTTGTCTTGCACATCTCCGTAATATATTATTTTGTGATGAACAAAGACAATTGAGTTGATTAAAAAAAATTATATTGTGTAATTAATTATTTTTTTCGAAAATTGGTATGAAATTCTCTTATTTTCGAAAATTGAAATAAAGATTAAGTTTTATATTATTTGTCAAACAAATTTTGTCATTTATCGTTGTTGTATATCAACGATGACATATGTTATTTTAAATAATTTTTTATAATAGACCTGTGTGTAAATTCAGTTATCACATATTTGGAAATTCCATCATAAAATAATAACTTCATAAAGTTGTGATAATCATTAATTAAACTTCGAAAATTAGTATGAAATATACCTATTTTTAGAAAATTGGAATAGAGTTCAAATATTGTATTATTTGTCAAATATTTTTTGCTATTTATCATTACTCGGATCGCCTGATATAAAAGGCGTTCGACATTGGAATAGAGACAATCACTGTCCAAAAACTGAGAGTTGAGATAGCAAACACCCAAGCATCCCCTAATAAGGAAGCAAATGGTATTTGACAGGTTTCTATTGGAAATCGCTAGTGGGCTTCTAATTTGGAGGCTCGGCATTTAATAGATTTGGATGGTATATGCTTGTCATCATCTTAATACGCTTACTACTTACTTTATCATCCATATATATGGCAAATGAACAATCTCCTTTTTTGTCACTTTCAAATTTAATTGTACTGCATGGAATATCTTAATTGACATGTCCTAGCCGAGAAGTTGACCAATTAAAGGTTTTCGGTGATCAAATTTCACAAACACAATAACGCTTTTACGTTGCTATGCGTAGTAACTAAATATTAAATTTAAATTTATTCGGAGTAATCAATTAATTTAACTGAAAATGGCCTAATTTATACATGTACATAAGATCAATGAAACAAAGATGAGGTAAGTTATATTTTTTACTGGGTCTTGTTCAAAATACGTAAACAAGAAAACACAAAATTTTGAATGATATAAAATTCTTTTTATTTCTGTTTATTTTTTAGGTAGTTTGCTAAAGATAATATTTTGTCTTCGTTAATATTATGATAATCTATAATTTTGTCTTGCACATCTCCGTGATATATTATTTTGTGATGAACAAAGACAATTGAGTTGATTAAAAAAAATTATATTGTGTAATTAATTTTTTTTTCGAAAATTGGTATGAAATTCTCTTATTTTCGAAAATTGAAATAAAGATGAAGTTTTATATTATTTGTCAAACAAATTTTGCCATTTATCGTTGTTGTATATCAAAGATGACATATATTTTTTTAAATATTTTTTTATAATAGACCTGTGTGTAATTTCAGTTATCACATATTTGGAAATTTGATCATAAAATAATAACTTCATAAAGTTGTGATAATCATTAATTAAACTTCGAAAATTAGTATGAAATATACCTATTTTTAGAAAATTGGAATAGAGTTCAAATATTGTATTATTTGTCAAATATTTTTTGCTATTTATCATTACTCTGATCACCTGATATAAAAGGCGTTCGACATTGGAATAGAGACAATCACCGTCCAAAAACTGAGAGTTGAGATAGCAAACACCTGAGCATCCCCTAATAAGGAAGCAAATGGTATTTGACAGGTTTCTGTTGGAAATCGCTAGAGGGCTTCTAATTTGGAGCCTCGGTATTTAATAGATTTGGATGGTATATGCTTGTCATTATCTTAATACGCTTACTACTTACTTTATCATCCATATATATGCAAATAAACAATCTCTTTTTTTTTGTTACTTTCAAATTTAATTTTATGACATGAAATATCTTGATTGACCAATCTTAGCTGAGAAGTTGACCCATTGAAGGGCTTCCAATGATCCAATTCACAAACACAATAACATTTTTATGTTGCTATGCATAATAACTAAATATTAAATTTAAATTTATTCGTAGTAATCAATTAAGTTAACTGAAGATGGCCTAATTTATATATGTAAATAAGATCAATGAAACAAAGACGAGGTAAGTTATATTTTGTACTGGATCTTGTTCAAAATATGTAAACAAGAAAACACAAAATTCTGAAAGATATAAAATTTTTTTTATTTATGTTTACTTTATTGGTAGTTTGCTAAAGAGAATATTTTGTCTTACTTAATTTTATGATAATCTATAATTTTGTCTTGCACATCTCTGTGATATATTATTTTGTGATAAACAAAGACAATTGAGTTGATTAAAACAAATTTATATTGTGTAATTAATTATTTTTTTCGAAAATTGGTATGAAATACTCTTATTTTTCGAAAATTGGAATAAAGATTAAGTTTTGTATTATTTGTTAAACAAATTTTGCCATTTATTTTTGTTGTATATCAAAGATGATATATGTTTTTTTTAAATAATTTTTCATAATCAACCCATGTGTAATTTCAGTTATTACATATTTGCAAATTGAATTAAAAAATAATAACTGCACAAAGCTGTGATAATCATGAATTGAACTTCAAAAATTAGTATTAAATATTTTTATTTTTTAAAATTGGAATAGAGTCAAATTTTGTATTACTTGTCACACACTTTTTGCTGTTTATCATTAGCTCCCAATGCCTAGTATAAAGGGTATGCACACCCCAATGTCGTTTAGGTTTTAGACATCAGTTCCACCGTCTTAAGCGTTGAGAAAATTATCATCTAAAAACTATGAGTTGAGATAACAATTACTTGAGCATCCCTAACAATGAAGCATATGATGTTTGACAGCTTTTTGGTGAATATCATTGGAGGACTTTTGACTTAGAGTCTCGATATTTAATAGATATGAATGGTATATGCATATCATTATCTTAGTACGCTTATTATTTTATCATCTATATATATGGCGAATGAACAATATCTTTTTTTTGTCACTTTCAAATTTAATTGTACCATATGGTATATCTTGATTGATCAGTCCCAGCTGAGAAGTTGACTATTGAAGGGTTTTCGGTGATCAAATTTCACAGATACAATAATGTTTCTACATTGCTACGCATAGTAACCAAATATTAAATTTAAATTTATTCACAAAAATCAATTAATTTATCTAAAGATGACCTAACTTATACATGTAAATAATTTTAATAAAACAAAGACGAGCCAACTTATATTTTGTAATGGATCTTGTTCCATTGGGTCTAGTTCAATTTCTATATCATCTTCCTCCATGACATCTTACAAAAGTTGAAATATACTACACAATTTTTTGTTCCCAATTAATTTAAAAAATTTTGCTAGACAATCTCATACACACCATTTAAAGATTAGACTAGTCTAGAGTAGTACTAATCAGTGTTTTTCTTTCCTTTTTTTCTCAGCCTCTCTTTCTTTCGATAGAGGAGGCTAGGGTCTTGAACATAATGAAATTGCTAGAGGAAGAGAGGGATGAATAGTTAGGGTTTCGAACATAATGAAATTGCTAGAAAGAAGAGGGATGAATGCATGGCTAGGGTTTTGAATAGGGTGTTGATCTATAGGAAAGAAGAAAAATAAAGGAGTCGCTCCCTAGAAGATAAAAAGAGATAAAAGCGAGATAAATTTCATTATTTGAACGGAGTTGAAGATGAGCATGGGAGCTAGCGTAAGGACTTGTTACCCTACACCGTATATTATTAGAAATTTAAAAATATTAACATGAATATTTCAATACACAAGTCAATAGTCTTAATTTTGAATTACATTTGCGTGTATATACTTATATGATCAAATGATAACATGAAAGATATTTGTGTACGTAATTACACACGCAAATGTCTTCCACAATATTATTATACGTACGCAAATATAATTTAAATTAAAATTATTTGTGTACATATTGAAATACTCACATCATCACGTTATTAATATTTTATTTTTATATTAATATTGAAAATTTTAATAGTGTACATAGACGGGAGGGGAGGGAGGGATGAGCTTGCGCGGGGAGCAGTTTACATCGTGTAAAGTAAACACAACTTGTGAATTGATCAGCATCTTTCACCGTTCCTTTAATTTAACGGATCAGATCTAATTTAATATACTTTGCCCGAATACGCTGACCGACCTGACCGACTATCTTTTCTTTGGTTTTGATATTATTGCCGATACAATCATATTTGGTGTTACTTTACTTCACAGGATGTAAAGGTATATGGAGATGGTTGGCATCAGATTTATCCTACATATATTTGATTTGTCAAATATAGTTCAAATTTTATAGTCACTGTATAGTCCAAATATAGTTATAATCTGTGACAGATCAAATTACCTGGATATATATCGTTCAAAAGCCTAGGTTGGGTTTGGTTCTCGCGAGCGAGGGGAAGAAAGGAGGGCTTTGTTGTGTTGGCAACGCAAGCGGGAGGTGTAGTGGTTGACGAGATGGCGGATGGCGATGCTGCAGAGAAGATGTTGGCAGAGGCGACGCTTCCGCCCCCATCTAAGATTCGGAAGCTTGATCTCGAGCTCCAGGCGGCACAAAGTTCTGAATCAGAGCCGATTCAAGAGAAGAAGGTGGCTTATTTGAGGGACACAGAGCTTTGGGATCTGCTTCCTACTAAATCTAATAAGAGGCTAAAAGCAAACGAGCCTCTGGAAGAGGGGTGCGCAGCCCCATTTGTGATGGAGCTATTGAAGGATCTGGAGAAGCCTCTTGACCCCGGGAGAAAAGAGGAGATTCTTCTCAAGGAAATCCGACTCTACCTTGTAATAACTTTTCTCTTCTCTTTTCTATTTGCTGCTGGTGTTTCTTGATGTTGTTGTTCCTAATTTGTTTTTCTATTTTGGCGGTGTCCTGTTGGATTACTAGGAGAGCGAAGGGAGGAGCGACCTGGCCAAAGATATCAAGTCCTCTAGACACTTTGAGAAGCTGCCTCTTGATTTACAAAAAAGCTTTGGAGACAAGGGCTGGCACTTCAATGCCTTTAATGATGTCGGCGGGCTTGATGACTACCAACTTCTCTGTCTCGGGCATCGGGTATGGATAATTAATCATATATTGTTTCATTTATTAATACTGTAATTCACTGAACAGACTGATGGATATGAAGTAACATTGATCGGTCTGTCATTCAGGTGCTATTAACATGCAATTTAGTTTAATAAATAAATTGTAGATTCTTAGATATTCAGAAAGTACCATTTTACCTTGCCTTCCCTCGCCTCATTTGCACAGAAAGCACCTTTCCTTACAGTCAGGTGTTTTACTGGCTTTCTATGTATCCTTGATAGATAAGAGGTAAAATCCAAACTGACTTGCTTCCTTCTTGGTCCTTCAATGTTGATGCAGGACAAGGATGACGATCCAATTGCATATTTTTGTAATAGAGTTGGCAATACCCTTCAGTCTGACTTACTATTTGTAGATTTATGTGAAAGGGTCTATTGGAGCCTCCAGGTATATATCATGTCCCATTTATAGTTAGAACTAGCATGTGAAGAATTTACTATCAAATGATTTAGCTTCTTAGTATTCCACTCCTTTTAATTTTTTTTGGGTTCAATTTTCCAGTGGGACGATACTGAATACATGGGCTTTGAAAAAGCAATTGAGCTTAACGCTTTCTATGACTCCCGCATGAAGTCCCTTACAATTCCTTGGATCCTCAACGTATGCATCCTTCTCATGTTAAGCTTGATAATTCATTTTCTTATCATAACATTCCTTGACGCATGTGCACGCGACATGGCTGATTTAGGTGTGGACTACCATCAAAAACGAAGAAAACAAATATGATCAACAGATTGAACTGCATTGTCAGCTGTGGAATATGGTTGTTGATGGAAAGGTTAGATTATATTTGTTTTTTTACTCAATTATGCTGTCCCGTCTGTATATTCATTAATGCTTCTGCATTTTTTGTTTTAGAAGGAATTTTCTGAAGCGTTGTACAAACTCATCAAACGCAATCATGATCCCTGCATAGAACATGATGTATGTTTTTGATTGCCTTCAATTACTAGCAACATCTATACTGTTTGATTATCTTTTTCTTTTTTGACAGAAGATGGGCCCAAGGGTCCTCTGATTAATGTTGAAAGCTTTAATAGTCGTAATCTGATTTCATCTGTCAGAACCTAACACAGCCAAACAAAAAATGCACAGTCAAGTAGCACCAGTTGACATACAGCCTGTATTCCATACTAGTACTAAACACAGACATGCATGTATCAGAAGGGAACTTTTAATCCCCAACTATCCAAACTCAAAACCTATTACCATCAAGGGGAAAATTGCATTGAGGCTGCCTATAACCTAAACATAACAGTACAAGCTAAGAATGACTAGCATATCTGGGGGAAAAACCAACAAAGAAAAGCGCCCAGATGTTAGCCGTCAAACTGTAGCTGTCAACTGTCTAAATGTCATGTAAACACATCTTCTGGGTTATTATATTGTTTGAACATTTCTGTTTACATTTGTCCCTTTCTGCATTTCATCCATCTGGACATCTTTATGTATAGCGACCGTGTGTTGCATTATTTGAAATTGCAATGCACGTATATTTTTCTTTCTTCTTTGCGGTTGTAGTTTAACAGCGTTACTAAATATGTACGGCGGAGATTGTCTCTTAAGAAGGGATGGAAGGAATCAGTTTGTTTTTTGATAGAGGAATACTTTGAAAAGGTGGGTGCTACTTTTCCACTTTCTTTTTCTTATTATTTCCGTCTTAAAGGCTCTTTTGGTTGAGTATGCAATTATTTTAGGTAAAGCCCGCATGGCGCTTGGACAAAGGCTACCCCTTATATCTGAAGAAGAAGATCACAAAGGCCATACAGCTTGGTATCATAAAAAAGGTTATCACGCTCGCTCCCCCCCCCCCCCCCCCCCCCCCCCCTCTCATGGGGCCATGGGCCAGTAGCAGTTATTGTGTTTTGATGCCCTTTATTTTGGTTGTTGTAGGAGGATGAAAAAGAATTTGGTCAAGTTGCTAACTTTTTGAAGAAAATCGAGGATACTAACTTAGACGTATGGAACAAGCTTGACTGCTTGTATGGATGATTTACCAGCTGAAAAGTAAAACATTGATCCTCCCTGAAACAAAGTATATAGTTGGCTTTTCATTAGAGAATCTGCGAACCTTAGTAATAGGCTTTGTTGGTGCTAGTCTTTTGCACTTTGTATTACTTCTACCATCTTCTAGATTACTAGTCGTTCATGTATTACTAATTGCGGACGGCACTCCAATAGTCATATATTCCTAATTTTTTTTTTTAGTGAACTATAGAATTTTACTAATGTACTAATGCTAACATTTCGACTAAATTTTAACTGTTCAAATTTTATATTTTCGCGTTCGAAATTTCGATTTAAATAACTCAATAAATTTTTTATATTAAAATTTATCATTTTTATAATTTTTTTAATATTCGTTTGGATTTTTCAAAAATGGATTTGTTGGGCTCAAAAATAATTAAAAATAAAAATGTTTGTTTTTGCCAATTAAAGTCATTTTTAAGAAATTTTGAAAAATAGTTCAAAAGATTTAAAAAGATAAATTTCGGTATTCTATTAGCTTTGATATGAATAATTTATTGAGCTATTTAGATTGAAATTTTAAATATAAAAATTTAAAATTTGAGTAGTTAGTATTTCGATCAAAATAGTAACAATTATATGCTAGCAAGACTCATGAAATATATTCTTAATTTTGACATTTATCGATCTGCAGTTTTATCAAATTTAACAAATACCTAGACGAACTATACATTTAACAACTGCTGCCCCTATATAGAAATGATTTGCTTGTTTTCTGATATTTGATATTATGTTACCTGAAAATAAGCAAATCATTTCTATATATGGAATTTTTTTCTTTTGTATGTTTTAACAATTTTGAATAGTGAATAATACAAATAAAGTTTGCTGCAACATCTATACAAGGTAACATAAGGTGCGAGCAGTTAATATATCTTGATGGATAGGACATAACATATCAGGTAACATAATATCTAATAGTATCTAACATATAAGATAACATAACATAATATCCAATGGTATCTAACATTTTTTGTCCCACCTTTTAGGCGTCATTTTCTGATTTGATAGATCCTAAAATTATTTCTGCAGTTACCTAATTTGCACTGCAGCAAGGCAGCAACACTGATACATTAAACATACATGAGTAGCCTGGAGATGCTGGTCCAAAAACACTTCTTCATTTCTTGCTACCAAGTGCCAAATGTATTCCATCACTTGTTGAGAAAAACATGGGTCTTAACAGTTTGTCTTGACATATATTTCAGTATTAGTGACCTAATTGAACAAGGATTACCATCAATTCATTTAAATGAGCGTGAGGAAAAGAAGAAGGAACAAAAAAGACTTTTGAGATCAAGGAAATCACCTTCATTTATGGCAAATTAGTGATCATTGAGAAACTGGCAAATTAACTGCCTTTTTAATCTGCAAAAAAAAATAAAAATAAATAAGAAAGGGCATCTCTATTACAGAACTATGACAGATAATGAGTTTCCTTTATTTACATAATTAATTTCATTCTCCTAACTCTTCCTGCAGTGAATTTGAACTAAAAAACAAAAGTTGCAATAATATACCTTATCTAAAAACTTGAGACATCTGAAAGTAAAATCCTTAAATCTTTTGTGAGGAACCCAGGTGTTGCGCAGCTATCCTTCCCTCTATTGACCAAACACGTGAAAAGTTGGAGACCAAATAACCGACCTATACCCAATCAATCACTCAGATTCAGCAGCGGCTGTGACCTCCTCCTCATGCAGCCTCTCAAGCACCTTCTAGTGGGCCCACACCTCGATCGTCAGATCAGGCTTTGCATCCAACCCCATGCCGAGTATCGCAATGGTGAGAAACAAGGTTACATAGCAAGGCACTTCCCAAGCCTCTCATCTGCCTGATTCGACATGAGGCAACGGTGTGCGGTTCAAGAAGCACCCCTTTCCCTTCTCTTCGGTGCCTGCAATTGAGACTTTGTCCATTCATTACAGATCTTACTCTTACTATAGATACAGTTGCATTTGTTGAAGTATGGGGCCTGCCTTTTGCACTTTATTTTTTTCTAATCAATCTACAACAGATCAAATCAGTTCTGACACAAATCACATCAGTACTGATAGAACAGATGAAAGGCATAAGAGCAAAAGTCACTGCCTGCTGCTGAGGGCAGTCTAAGCTTGGCAAGCGGGCCCCACCATATTTTGTTAGTAGCCTGCAGACACGTCATGGAAGGAAGATGTACCTACAAAAAGGTGCATAGCACAAACAACACAAGTCCTTGGTTTGTAAACCCTGAACAAAAAAATAAAACATAAATTAACAAAACGCTTACTGCATTATAATAACAGAAAGATAGTATGATTTACATAATTATAGTGGAGCTTAATAAGCAATGCCAATTTAGGAACCAGATGATTTGTCTTAGTGTAGCAGGTCAGCACAACCAACAGCCCAATACAGTCTTAGCACAAGAACAGCCACAGATCAGTCTTGAGACTGTATCCTCTATCAGATTCTTCCAGATCTGCATCATAAACAATCTCTTAACCAGCTGAGACTTTGAAAGACACGCCATCCCTTATTGCTGTCATGGTATTAAGCATGAACTTGTTAAGTGGATTGCTCAGACTATACCAGCTGAGACTTCGATAGAAACTTAGAAGAACAACACAAGCTCCACATTTATTCAGAGCAACAGAAAAATAAAGTAGCTTCAATGGTTAAGTTTGAAGCTGAACAAAATATAATAAATGATACTATGTTAGTATGACTTTAAAACAAAGCATGAGTTGTGAGACATAAAGATGAAAAAATATCAATCAGTTTTGTACTTTTATACAAAACAGTTAATTAGTGTTTTCATTCTGTTTCAGTTTACATTATGTTTACTTGTATGCGTCAAGTAGTGCCTCCAAAGATTTATCTTTTCTCGGTTTCAATTATCTTTTCCCTTGGATTTTAAGTCTTATTTAGCAATTAGCACCCAATTGTAAAATCAAGATACTGATGCTATTAAGGGCGAATAGAGAGAAACAAAGCTCAACTGAGACTTAATAATCTAACAAATGACTTACTTTGGTTAAATATAATAGACCAAGGAAGCATAAAATAATTTTAAGCCTAAATTATACCTTCACATCTTGTCATTTGGGCAGATTCATCAACTGCCACTCATTCCTTGTTAAACAAAAGCATAATGAGATATTTTACATGCAATTACCTGACAATCTGTATTGCACCCTTATTTCGGTTATCAGAAGGATACTTTTGCTAATACCGGTGGGCTAAATAAACTAAATCATGGAACCAATAGAAGTTACAGTTATCAGAAGGATACTTTTGCTTTAGATAATAGTAGAGATAGTTGACGGACGCTTCTTCCTAATCTAATAGAAATTATGAAAACAAACTTCCAACCACAATCTACATGAATGAATCGAGTAAAACAGATTAATTAAGTACTTGAAAGCATTCATGATGATGAATCTATCGAGCAAAACAGCTTGGAGTCTTATGCAAATCTGTGTCATTTTGTAGCACCTGAAAACAGATGAGATGAGTAAAACACAGTAGATGAAAGTATCGATTTAGTAAATGTGCAACCGAACTTATCTTATCAAGACAAATGGAATCCTCCCTTGATTAAATAAAAGGCCAACTGATCACACCTCTCTAAAACCACATAGACGAGTGACAAAAAAGAGAAAAAGTTTGTTATTGGTTGGCAAAACCAAAAATCTGAAAATTAGAAAGATAACTGCACACTTCTTCAAATCATAACGGACTAATGCTGATATGATGGAGGTAAATTGAACAATAACAACCTGTAATGACTGGAACTGGAACTGGTATTTTCTTGTACTAATAACATTCAGGCACTTACTCAGTAATCTAGCTGCCTTGCTCGCTTAAGAAATAAGTTAAAGTAGAAGACACTCCTTCTGCTAGAATACATGCATTTTTGTCTGATACCTGCAAATAGCAAGGGAAATTGTCAACTAAATTTGGTAAGACTTAACAGCAGCTCTCATCCAGAAAAAGTCAACAAATGTATTGATACCACCAGTCTTAACTCAATTGATTTTTTTTTATTCACAACTGGATAAAAAATTTTGTGCTAGAATGAGAAGGAATTCAACATCAAACTGAGTATAATCTGATTAAGTTGAGACTCAACTTCACAATGATTTATTTTTTGGGCCAAAATGAATAATACTACTGTTCAAGTAATTTTCTGTCATTTCTTAAGCTAGTAGTTTGCCCTTAAAAATGTGAAAGAGTTTTTGATTACTATGACTCTTCAGGACCTCTTGTTGATAATGCATTAATAACCTAAAAAGTTATAATGGATTCAAAGGTTCATACCAATACTCCTTGGCACTTCAATTTCCACAAAAAAAAAAAAGAAAATTCTCATCCATCAGAAATGGCTCAATTAACTCTCTAGTTGCCTTTTTAATCTGCAAAAAAATAAATAAATAAACTAAATAAGAAAAGGCATCTCTATTACAGAACTAGGACAGATAATGAGTTTCCTTTATTTACATAATTAATTTTGTTCTCCTAGCTCTTCATGCAGTCAATTTGAACTAAAAACAAAGAAGTTGCAATAAAATACCTTATCTAAAAACTTGAGACATCTAAAGTGAAATCCTTAATCTTTTGTGAGGAACCCAGGTGTTGCACAGCTACCCTTCCCTCTATTGACCAAACCTTCTATAAAAACAGAACTTCCCAATGTCAGCACAACCAACAGCCCAATACAGTCTTGGCACAAGAACTGCCACAGATCAGCATTGAGACTGTATCCTCTATCAGATTCTTCAAGATCTGCATCATAAACAATCTCTTAACCAGCTGAGATTTTGAAAGACACGCCATCCCTTATTGCTGTCAAGGTATTAAGCATGAACTTGTTAAGTGGATTGCTCAGATGATACCAGCTGATACTTCGATAGAAACTTAGAAGAACAACACAAGCTCCACATTTATTAAGAGCAAAAGAAAAATAAAGTAGCTTCAATGGTAAGTTTCAAGCTGAACAAAATATATTAAATAATACTATATTAGTATGACTTTAAAACAAAGCACGAGTTGTGAGACATAAATTAGATGAAAAATATCAAATCAGTTTTATACTTTTATACAAAAAAAGTTGATTAGTGTTTTATTTTGTTTCAGTTTACATTATGTTTACTTGTATGCATCAAGTTGTGCCTCTAAAGATTTTATCTTTTCTCGGTCTCAATTTTCTTTTCCCTTGGACTTTTAAGGCTTATTTAGCAATTCGCACCCAATTGTAAAATCAAGATACTGATGCTATTAAGGGAAAACAGAGAGAAACAAAGCTCAACTGAGACTTAATTATCTAAAAAATTACTTACTTTGGTTCAAAATAAGTAAGCATGAAATAAATTTAAGCCTAAATTATACCTTCACATCTTGTCATTTGGGCAGATTCATCAACCACCTTTCATGCCTTTTAAAACTAAAACAATAACATAATATTGAGTGATGAGATGCTCAATTTTTATACATGCAATTACCTGTCAATCTATATTGCACCCTTATTTCGGTTATCAGAAGAATACTCTTACTAATACTGGTGGGCTAAATAAACTAAATCATGGAACTAACACTAACAATCATCAGATGATGAATCCTATCCATTGTTGCTACTGTAATTGATGGAAATCTTTTTTAGAAGCGTTTTATGAGCACAAGTTTTGTAGGCTTATCGAGTGCAATGGTTATCATTTACTTTGAGTGCACCATTAGAAAGATCTTCAGACCTCAAGTCAGAGTTGCAAGTAAGCATCAAGGAAGATTTCCGGTTAGGAGGAATGCGTCAGAGCTGAGGTCAGGCAATAGGTTGCTGGATCTTTATTAAATAAAAGGGCCGGAAGTTATTTCTTTCAATGGCAGCAGGTTCACCCAAATTCATCCCGTAAGTAATAGAAGGGGCTGTTTCCCTCTCCACTTTGGATCTTAGCACCCATGAAGTCTGTCTGTACAAAGGATGACGGCCTGTATCCAGAGTTAAGCCAGATAGAACGAAATATACATAATATACAAACAACCAAGTAAAACAGTACCTCCTCTTTCAATTCTGATGGGATTCATCAGAACTGATACTCTAAAATTATTTTTGGGAGGAGGAGCCTTGTTTGTGTTCTTCACATCCTACTTTTTAGAAAAGACCTTTTTATGACAAAGTCCACCTGCATTTAGCAAAATCTTTATGTAATAGTACCCACTACCCAGTACTTGAATGCATCATTGAATTAGCAATCTGTCGATTGATGTTCTTCTTTGGTATAAATCACCAGCTAATGCACCTCGGCATCAGAATGTTTGCAAATAGATCACAAAATGTTCTCAACAGTTTGGCCATGCAAAGAATCTGATTTGGTTCATTCTTTTCACCAATATGATGCTTTATATAATAGCAAAGATATTTAACCAAGAACACCTGCATTTTGCAAAATCTTTATGTAATAGTACCCACTACCCAGTACTTGAATGCGCCACTGAATTAGCAATCTGTTGATTGATGTTTTTCTTCGGTATAAATCACCAGCTAATGCACCTTGGCACCAGAATGCTTGCAAATAGATCACAAAATGTTCTCAACAGTTTTGCCATGCAAAGAATATGATTTGGTTCATTCTGTTCACTAATATGATGCTTTATATAATAGCATTATGAAGTTGTTCAATACTAACTCTGGTTAGGCTTGTAGGGTTTCCATGATTCTGCCAAGTACGTAATCAGTAATTAACAATTGTACCCCTCTTACTGTGTTTGTGCGTGCATGTGTTTGTGCGTGCGTGCGAGAGTTAGAGTGTGTGTGTGTGTGTGTGTGTGTGTGTGAGAGAGAGAGAGAGAGAGAGAGAGATCATGCCTTAATGTCCTTGTGCAGTACAAGATTAGACAATATGAAGTGTGCGTTGGCCCTTCAGGCAAACCAATGATCAGAAGTGCATGTAAAATACATAACAAACATAAGAAATTAAAGAATTCATTCAAACAATGGATTTACCATACCAAAAGAAGTATATAAATGCTAGCCAGGTTCGCATCAATTGGTGTGGACAACAATGATTGAGGTGAACTCCTTATTGTTATAAGAAATTGTACATATTTCAGTAGCAGCATACAACACAAAATTAAGCACCCAAAATTTGTAATATTAATTAAAAGATTACCTTCTTAAGTTCGTATGTGCCTCTTCTGTAATAATAGGCATTAGGGATCACTGACAATAGCTCCCTCCTTTATGAATGCACAGTCCTCATCTGCGATCCTCATCTACAATCCTTTATAAATGAACAGTCCTCCCTTATATACAGCTGAACTTCAATACTGCAACCCCATATTAGAAAATAGCAACTACGACGAGCATGAAAATATTCGTACCTTCATTTTCACTAAAATATGTTCAGAGAAAAAATTAAGCCACAACATTGACATTGACCATCAATCCCAAGGAAATTGGATCCAGGATATCCAGCATATATATCAAATTAAAATATATTGGTACTTGATATCATATTCCTTGAGGAAAAAAAAAAAGCAATTACCTGCAAATCTCAGATTTAGGCTTAGATTGTCCATCCAGGGCAAAATGATTTCCAAAGTGAATCTCCTCAAACAAACCAGAATAGTGCTTATCTAACCACTCTAATGTATGATCTCTTATCGCATTCTGTCTAGACCTTTTTCCAAATGAAAAGGAAACATAATTGGTCAAGAATTATGGGAAAGAAACAGAAGGACCAAGAACCTACGTCACAACAGATAAGCTTCAAAATGAAGAGAGGTGCTGGAGTGCACTGAATGCACCAGGTATGGGATGAATACCATCTTGAAAATAGTGTGTTTTGAAGAACTCGTGTACAAAAATATCACCTGCGGTGTTTAATAAAACAAAAATATGCTAAAAACTTAATGTATAAAACTGGAACTTGCTGAGCAATCAAACTGAGTAGCATATGTTTCCAAGCAGTCGTTCATGATTTAGGTCAAGTAATTCTTAAATTTGAGTTAAATGGGGCTGGTATTTAGCTTTCAACCCTAATACACATAAGAGAATACTAATTAAGGTCCACAATTGGAAATGCCTATTAGGGCCCAGGTCTCAAAATGAACCTAGAAAATATATTAGAGACAAAACTACTCAATTCCAAGTAAAGAACATGAAAACAATATTTCCACAGAAAGTGTTTAGTACCTTCTTCTCTTGAACATTTCCATATCGGCATCAATTCCAGGTAAACAAAATAAGTGATCAAGACCAGAACAATATTGATTCAATTAAAGCACATACTGTAGCATACAAGCCTTAAAAAAAAAAAAATCACAGTCATGATAATTTAATGCTAGTTTTTTTTTTTTTTAAGTGCTGCGCTCAAATGGCAGCTTAAAAAAATCAATCTGAAAGTAGTTTGAGACATGATAAAGTTTGTCATAATAAACAAGAAGTCACTCACTCCTGATCAGCCTAGAGGCTTACTCGAAAAAGGCATAAATTTTAAAAGCATGTTAGTTTTAACATATTTAGAGAGCCCTGATCAAAGTATAACACATGCCCAGAATGACAATCTTGGATAACAATCAACGATAATGAAGGCACAAAAAAAACCCAAACATAGCGCATCACATGTATCTATTACACAGTTCCCATTAAGTCCATTTGATACATTGTACTATGAAGGATCAACTTCATTACATGCTTAAGCTGGGTAAAACAAACATCATCTATAGGACCACCAAGGCGTGTCACACCAAAAATAATCTGGGTTATAGCGCTCAATATCCTTCAGAAGTTGAGAACCGGCCTCAGATTCTTCCACGTCCTCCTACGAGAAATGAAAACATAAAATAACCAAAAGAAATAAGTTGGGATTACAGTGCTATCACATTAGGCAGGACAGAAGCATGCATGCTAACCTTTCGAATGATACCAAGCTTTAGCGCCATCCTGATCTTCTCCTTCACATATAAGAGATAATCTCCTTGAGCAGGCTTAGGCTCCCCCTGAAAGAGTTGCACACTCAACCAACACAGCCTCTAAGACAAAAATTATAAGGAAGAAAAGAAAAAGGACACGCACCACTCTAGCTTCGAAGTACTCCTTAATGAGAAACCAAGCATGCTTGTAAGATCCCTTTGTCTACAAAATTGTAACCGAATTACAACAAAAAAGAATTTATAATCATATTTATATTGTGCTTCAGATTAACTATAAAATTGTTAGGCAACTTACCCTTCTCTTCTCTATGTACCTCTTAATTTCAGAAAACTACAACAGATGGAAAAAAATAAACATGAGTGGCCATTTCAATTAAGATACATCCAGTATTCATAGAGATACATCTTCGGCATAAATAAAATATGGAAATTAACGAATGACCAAAGTACCAGACAATATGGTGCCTCTTGAAGTGATGACTAGTAGGCAACATCTAGAAAGCTACTGGTTTGACTGGCTGACATCTGCGTATTTGTTTTTTTTTTTCCTTTCGCATGCAAGTAATTTTTAGTTTTGTAATATTATTTTCAATTTTCTGAGAGCCTCTGTACAATTTTCCTTTTTTGGTTTTTGGGTTTCTGTAAAGATAGTGGGGGTGTATGTCAATTGGTACCAGTTAACTATCTGTTCAATTTGGCTTTGGTAGGTTGTGACTGATCAAACAGGATTATATGATATTTAAAAGTTTCAATTGAAAGCAGTGAATCCTTGAGTCAATTCTGTAAAAAATGAAGACAATCAAAGAACATAGATATTGTTATCAATTGAACGTAGCATAAGAACATACAAGAGATTCTATGTGATCATCAGAAGAGTCCTCGATAAGATCAGACAAGACTTCAGAAAAATCCTCCTACAACAAAGATGCACCCGTATATGTAAGATACAGATGGTACTGCCAACACTGAAGGATCATAAAGAATGGTAATAGTCTATACCTTTCTCTCCTCAACCCGATCCCACAATTGACAATGTATATTGATCCGTTCCCAATACTTGTATAGTACATTGTTATACGTTATCCAATCCTGAAACAGACATGTTGTGTGCTTAGATCAGCAAATGATACTATAAAATAAACATGCATTATTAATCTTAACATGAGAAGGATTCATACATCAAGCGCCCAAGGAATGACGCAGTCCTTCATGTTGGGAAAATACTTATCCTTAATTTCAATTATTTTTTTGATGCCCTGCTTTTCCGTATCATCCCACTACAAAGTAGAGCGAATAAAATTGAAAAGCAAAAAAAAAAAAGCATTCTTAAGTTTTAAATCAAGTGGTTTAGCATTCTTCATTTCCTAGTTTGACAACTATCAGAACAGTACCTGAAGCTCTTCAAAGAGTCTATTGAAGAACTCTTTATACTGTAAATCAGACTTGAGAACATTGCCAACAATGTTTAAGTGCCACAAATCTGGAATACGTTGTTCCCAACCACCCTGCATGAATATTGAAAGACCAACAGAGAAAAACTTTAGTTGAGTCCACCTCTATCTATCATAGATTCATAATCCATAGATGCAAAGCAAACATCTGTATTTTATTTTCTCTGTGAGTTAATTGAAGAAAAAATAATTAATTCTCCGTACCCGATGCCCCAGAGAAAGAAGCTGGTATTCATCAGCCGCTTCGTGATTGAGACACTCGTTGAAGTACCACCTCTTCTCATTAAAGCTGCACATGCATCCCTTAGGGAGATTACGAATGTCTTTCCGGGACTCGATGTTCCGGGCAAGGTCGGCCCTATCATGGCTCACCTAGTAATCAAAGACAGCACCCGCCAAAAAATGAACAAATAATTAAACCTAGATGGCAGGGAAGGGTAGAAATTAAGGAGAACTTACGAGGTAGCGTCGAATTTCCTTAAGATAAATCTCATCTTTTCGCTCGGGAGTATTACGCTTCCCAGTATCTTGGACAAGTTTATTCATAAACTGTTGTACGGATCCCTCTTCTGCTTGTACACTATTATTACTATAAGCATTAAAAAGTAGAGGCCATACATTTGTGTCTCTCAAGTAATCAACCTCCTCCTCCTCCTCCTCCTCCGCCTCCTCCTGTTGAATAGGCTCCGATTCTGGAATCTTCACGGTGATATCGGGATCAAACTCCGTATCGTTTTGAGATGGCGGAGGAGGAGATACCTCTGTCAAAGACCTCATATCCAGAACGCCGCCGGCTATCGCTCAGCTCCTTCACCTCTAGATTGTGCAAACAAAGCAAACCCCTCTTTTCTTCTCTTCCCCTCGCTCCCAACCAACCCAATTCTTTCCCCGCTGCCCCCTGAAACCCTAGGCTCCCCACGTGTTTGGTGTGCGCGTTAAGATCGGATTCCAATTTACTGGCATGGCAAATTGGCAACAGGAGGATCGTGTCGGGTCCGGGTTCGGAATACATCATGGTCCGTCTTCTAGTCGAGTTACTTCGGATCCGGATCAATTCGGGCGGCAGGTCTATAGATCAAGAATCATTTGTTTCAAGCTACAGGTCCCCTCAAAAAAAAAAACAAATTTGTTTCGGTTGTTTCGAGCTACAGGTCACCTGAAGTGTCGGATCAATTGGCTTCAGATTGCTTTTGATTAGGGAAGGGTGAACACATCCGTTGCTTCATTACGTGTTCTTTTCAATTATTATTCACTAATAATTTTTGTCATTTCATTTTGAGTACATCTCTTTCTAACTCTTCTGACTTCTCAGTTCTCACTCGTCCTTAGTGACTACAGGTACTATCTATCTTGAAATTGCTTCATGAGCCAGCAAATAATGGTTTTCATAGGACATTTTTATTTAAATAAATTAAATAAAGAAGGTTCAATTATATACAATATTACAAATTAAGTTCATTATCAAATAGATGGGACATTTGAAATAAAAATAGGAATGAGATAACAACCTCCAATTCAATTCTTTATCAAATCTTCAACAAACAGAATTGACTACGTTCTGAAACACCAAAAGACGGAATTTATACTTAAGTTTATATATTTATTATACGAAGTCTTAATATCTCATATAGCAAATCTTAATATCAACTTATACAAGTTATATTTTTTACTTCGAATAATTCAATATTCTGAAACATCAACAAATGAATTTTACATTTAAATCTTTATACCTATTACACAAAATCTTAATACGTTATATTATAAGTTTTAATATCAACTTGTACAAATCATATTTTCCAATTTGAAGGGTCCATTCTAAAACAGTTGTAGAACATCATATTAAGTCAAATCTATTATACCTATTAAGTGAATGTCTAATATCTCAAAATAAAAGCTTTAATACCTATTAATACAAGTTATAATTTTTATTTGCAAGCACCAAAATTTATGTATCTACTAAACGAACGCTTAATATTTAGAGATGCAAATCTTAATACTCAATTGTCTAACCAAATCTTAATATATATCAAATGAAACCTTAATACCTCATATTATAAGTCTTAATACCAACACAACTTATTCAATCTTTATATAAAAACCAACAAAATATTATATCTACTACACAAAATCATAATTAGTGCATCAAGTTTTAATATCGAAATGTTGAACTCTTAATAGTAAAACTAATAGATATATTCCAACAACGTAATTTTAACTTGAATTAAAAATTATCTAGAGTTATACTTTCGGTCTTCCGGACAGATAGACATGTGACAACTTATATGGTCGCCAATGGCTTTCTGCTGACATAACTTGGACCTTCTGCGACGCTTCTAATGTCGCAAATAATATCTAAGTTTGTTGCGGATTGTGCTGTTCCATGTACTTAATTCCCTTTTAATATCCACTATTTTTCAAAATTCCTCACAAAATTATTCTGTATTGCGTACCGCTCGTTGACCATTTCTAAATTTCAAATAAGACAAACTATCATAAATGAAATCAACAAGTTAGGAAATTAACATTTAGAAACCACAAATCATCACAAACAATAGGAACTACAAAATTAGCACCAATATCACAATACTAATCTCAAGTCTAATCACAAATGATACCAATACTACAATTCTACAAATCTCACAAGTACTGAGATACTAATCATAAAAAATACTACAAGCGATCACAAAAGCAAGTCTGAAATCCTGACACCAACTTTCTGTAATGATAAATCTAATTTCAAATACTATCACAAGTACCTGAAATTGCAACACACAAACTAAATTAGTAGATTATGAAAAAAAGTAATTATTTAGATGGAAGCAAATAAAATGCCAACAATAATAATACACTACTAGAATTTTCAATATTAGCGTGGGTATACAATATTAATTGTGTGGGTAGTTCAATACACACGCAAATAATCTTAATTTTAAACTATATTTACGTGCGTATACTAGACAATAGCGTGAAAAGTATTTACGTGTGTAATTATGCACACAAATGCTTTTCACGCTAATGTCTGGTTATATAGGTATACGCACGTAAATATAGTTCAAAATTAAGATTATTTGCGTGCGTATTGAACTACCCACACTATTAATATTGTATACCCACACGAATATTAAAAATTCTAGTAGTGATAACACCCTGCAGGCAATGACAATCTATTTCCAGAAGAAAAATCAAACAAACAAACAAGGAAATTGCAATTTCCATCACTCCTGACATCACACCACACTAGTTATTACATGCACGCTTAATCCGAGTCATAAGATCAAAAACAGAAATCAAATACCTCTGAAGAGTAGCTGAGTAACATCCACATGTATCCTTCGTAACAACATTGGGTCTGTCAGCACAATTCTCTATCACTCTTTTTGTCATACTTTTCCTCCAAATTAAAACACACAAAAATAGTCAATCAAATTAGTCTCATATTCTGAAACTGATGTGACTTGATAAATAACTAGAAAAGCAAATGAAATGCACCTAAAATAACTGCGACATTTGGTTTCATAGAAAATTGTCCAAGTAAAATCTCAAAGAATTGTAGTACAGAAGTGTTAAACTTGGTTGATGAAAAGTTTCATGTCGGAAGAATAAGATCAGGTTGAGGTACAGTGAAATAATTTGCGCTAAATTAATAAAAAAAATAAGCACAAAAAATCAATGCATATAAAATAAAAGTAAAAAGTTTTTTTTTTTTGCAAAAAGTTCAAAAAAATTTCAAATAGAAAAATAGAATTTTTTCCAACCTGACGTAATGTTATTTATGATAATGAAATTTGGTGCATTTTTCATCATTCATTAAGTGATTTGAATTTTTCAATGGTTTCTATTTAATGAATCTTGACACATCCATCAATAAAAGCACTCAAATTACATGAAATTGAAATTTAGTTCGTACTCTATATTTGTATATCCAACAACATATATATTTTAAATTTTCAACTTTATTTGAATAGTTGTAAAAAATCTTGTAAAAAGACTTTTCAAGATAAATTATTTTTATCTGCCCTCAACCTTCGAAAACCATCAAAACAAAAAATAAACATTATACATGGAAGATTTAAAACTATTATTAAGAAACCTTATGCCGTCCAATAAAAGTGTTTTTAGTAAGGAACGCATAACTTAAAAACCTATTTTATCTTTTAGTAGAGCTGCTAAAATAATATTATTTTGAGCGCGCTAAACAATAAAACATAAAAGTGAAATAAGTTACAAGATTATGTAACTAATAGCTATACAAAAAATTTACTCCAAAGAAAAAAAATCATCAATGCATCTTCTACCATTTCAATTCCACCGCTTGATTAAACCATATCCATGTATCAAGATCTCATGGGTTCATGGCTGAGGGGCCTCTCCAATTAATGGAGAGGAGCCAAACTCCTTTAATTAACTATACCAAAATATAACCCCACATGTTATCTCCACAAAAAATAAACACACATATAATCTATACCAATATAAACCCTGAACTTTATCAAATTAACCCTACATTTTAGTTTTACAAAATCACTTTACTGATCATGACCTTTACAAAAAAAATCCCTCAAGCAACAAACACCATAAACCTCACTTCCATTTCCATTAAAGCTCCAGTTCCCATTCATCTTTTGAGTAACACTAGAAAAAAGATCATCGTGCCTGTCAACGTCAGATTGAAAAAAGAGGACATTAAAGCAAATATGAAACTAATATAAGCTACAAAACGTTAAATAAAACCTCGAGTCTAGGACCCACTACTAGAATTTTTAATATTCGCGTGGGTATACAATATTAATGGTGTGGGTAGTTCAATAGACACGCAAATAACCTTAATTTTGAACTATATTTACGTGCGTATACTAGACAATAGCGTGAAAAATATTTACGTGTGTAATTATGCACACAAATGCTTTTCACGCTAATGTCTGATTATATAGGTATACTCACGTAAATATAGTTTAAAATTAAGATTATTTGCGTGCGTATTAAACTACCCACACAATTAATATTGTATACTCACGCTAATATTGAAAATTCTAGTAATGACCAGCATCAAATGGTCAAACAAATGCACCTGCGGACGAGGGATGGAGGTTTGCTTCTTTGCTATGAAACTGGAGGCGGCTGCAGAAATACCTCCATCTGTTAAGAAACACTGTTAGATAAGTAACTAATAAATTGTATGAAATTCATATTATAAAGTTCTTTTTCCGAATTCAGACCTCAATCTCTTTCAATGCTGGAAGGAGGGTAGGATAGGTCACCCTGAAGTAGTCATCCACAGTATTTAAATCTATTGCTCGCATATCCTAGGTGAGACAAAAAAAGAGAATTAACAAACTTTTTTCTTTGTAAATTTATACTTTTTCAGAGCTTTATGGGCTCCATATCTGAACAAGAAATAATGAAAAGGTCAGCAGTTCCATCTTTCAAGAAGTAGAAATAGAATAATGAATAGCATCTTTTAGTGGTTGGTGTGTGGTTCAACAATGACAGCTAACCCCAACAAAAAAGTTAATATAAAATTGCTGAGAAATTCAAAAAAAGAAAAAGAAAGACAGCTAAACCGAGAGATGGTGCTGGTCTTCTGTAGACTGCAAAATTGTCCCTACAGAGAAAATGAGAAATATAAGGAAAAAATACTTGTTATATTTACGGAGTGATAAAACTCATGGTAGTGCGTGTAGAAACCTGAGACATACTTGATGAAAGCTTTCTCACTTGCACCATTATATGGTTTAAAGTCTTCATTATTTTTCATTCTATAATCATTCATCACCGGCAAATAGCGGTGGTCATCAGACGTCCATGGTTTTTTTTTTTTAATGTATTCCACTTGGAATCCAGCTTTCTGCAATAAGTTTCACTGCAACTCATTAATGCAGGAACTACAACTGTCATGTATCTCTGCCGATCACGGGGACTTTGAAAAGGTATAGAGTTCAAAGCCATTTCCTTGATGTTAACTCTGCAAAACAAAACAAGGTTGACGAATATTTCAAACTATAGCTGATTAATTAAATAGAAATCATACAATTCAAATTCTTACAGTTCTTCTTCTTTAGCATTCTTTAAAATCTTGATGAGATCATTCAGGGAAGCAACAACAAAATCTTGATACACACTGCAGCCGCTTTTATCTTCACCTTTCTTATCTTTTGTTTTCTTTCTCGTGACTATGTAGGCTGTCTGGATTGATTCAATTCCCTGACCAAGGGCACGCCAATCTCTGGTTTGTCTTTTGGGCATGTCCTTGTCCTCAACTGGAATTCATCACAAGTTTCGAAAGCTTTTCTGAATGATATATAATTTTTTTTTTTTTGGTTTATACTTACTTTCTTGATAGTTCTCTAACAAAAACATGTAGTCGTTATTACTTCTATGATAAAATATGTTCTTGTTTTGCACTTCTCAATGATAGAATCTTTTGTGATGAACAAAGGCAATGGCGTCGATTAAACCCCTATTTAGATGAAAAAAAGCAAACCAATTGAGAAAAATAAACAAGCCAACCAGAGACATAATTGAAAAGAGCAAACTTGATGAAATAAAATTAACATACTAACCTTATAAACATCAGAAGACGGTCACTTAAAACATCAGTCTTTTGGCTGAAAAAGACGTGAAAGTTTGTTGCAAGAAGTTGTTCGAATGTACCAGAAATACGATCTAAAGGTAATTCATTTCTGTGACTCCTGCATGAAGACCTTTACAATTCCTCGAGTCCTCAATGTATGCATCCTTCTCATGTTAAGATTGAGAATTCATTTTCTTATCATAACATTCTTTGACGCATGTGCACATGACATGTCTGATTTAGGAGAGGACTACCTTCATAAATGAAGAAAACAAATATGATCAACAGATTGAACTGCATTACCAACTATGGAATCTGGTTGTCGATGGAAAGGTTAGATTATACTTGCTTTTTTAGTCAATTATGCCGCACCGTCTGTAAATTCGTTAATGCTTCTGCATTTTTGTTGTAGAAGGAATTTTCTGAAGCGTTGTACAAACTAATTAAACGCAACCATGATGTATGTTTTTGATTGCCTTCAATTACTAGCAACATCTATACTGTTTGATTATCTTTTTCTTTTTTGACAGAAGATGGGCCCAAGGGTCCTCTGATTAATGTTGAAAGCTTTAATAGTCGTAATCTGATTTCATCTGTCAGAACCTAACACAGATAAAAAAAAAGTGCACAGTCAAGTAGCACCAGTTGACATACAGCCTGTATTCCATACTAGTACTAAACACAGACATGCATGTATCAGAAGGGAACTTTTAATCCCCAACTATCCAAACTCAAAACCTATTACCATCAAGGGGAAAATTGCATTGAGGCTGCCTATAACCTAAACATAACAGTACAAGCTAAGAATGACTAGCATATCTGGGGGAAAAACCAACAAAGAAAAGCGCCCAGATGTTAGCCGTCAAACTGTAGCTGTCAACTGTCTAAATGTCATGTAAACACATCTTCTGGGTTATTATATTGTTTGAACATTTCTGTTTACATTTGTCCCTTTCTGCATTTCATCCATCTGGACATCTTTATGTATAGCGACCGTGTGTTGCATTATTTGAAATTGCAATGCACGTATATTTTTCTTTCTTCTTTGCGGTTGTAGTTTAACAGCGTTACTAAATATGTACGGCGGAGATTGTCTCTTAAGAAGGGATGGAAGGAATCAGTTTGTTTTTTGATAGAGGAATACTTTGAAAAGGTGGGTGCTACTTTTCCACTTTCTTTTTCTTATTATTTCCGTCTTAAAGGCTCTTTTGGTTGAGTATGCAATTATTTTAGGTAAAGCCCGCATGGCGCTTGGACAAAGGCTACCCCTTATATCTGAAGAAGAAGATCACAAAGGCCATACAGCTTGGTATCATAAAAAAGGTTATCACGCTCGCTCCCCCCCCCCCCCCCCCCCCCCCCCTCTCATGGGGCCATGGGCCAGTAGCAGTTATTGTGTTTTGATGCCCTTTATTTTGGTTGTTGTAGGAGGATGAAAAAGAATTTGGTCAAGTTGCTAACTTTTTGAAGAAAATCGAGGATACTAACTTAGACGTATGGAACAAGCTTGACTGCTTGTATGGATGATTTACCAGCTGAAAAGTAAAACATTGATCCTCCCTGAAACAAAGTATATAGTTGGCTTTTCATTAGAGAATCTGCGAACCTTAGTAATAGGCTTTGTTGGTGCTAGTCTTTTGCACTTTGTATTACTTCTACCATCTTCTAGATTACTAGTCGTTCATGTATTACTAATTGCGGACGGCACTCCAATAGTCATATATTCCTAATTTTTTTTTTTAGTGAACTATAGAATTTTACTAATGTACTAATGCTAACATTTCGACTAAATTTTAACTGTTCAAATTTTATATTTTCGCGTTCGAAATTTCGATTTAAATAACTCAATAAATTTTTTATATTAAAATTTATCATTTTTATAATTTTTTTAATATTCGTTTGGATTTTTCAAAAATGGATTTGTTGGGCTCAAAAATAATTAAAAATAAAAATGTTTGTTTTTGCCAATTAAAGTCATTTTTAAGAAATTTTGAAAAATAGTTCAAAAGATTTAAAAAGATAAATTTCGGTATTCTATTAGCTTTGATATGAATAATTTATTGAGCTATTTAGATTGAAATTTTAAATATAAAAATTTAAAATTTGAGTAGTTAGTATTTCGATCAAAATAGTAACAATTATATGCTAGCAAGACTCATGAAATATATTCTTAATTTTGACATTTATCGATCTGCAGTTTTATCAAATTTAACAAATACCTAGACGAACTATACATTTAACAACTGCTGCCCCTATATAGAAATGATTTGCTTGTTTTCTGATATTTGATATTATGTTACCTGAAAATAAGCAAATCATTTCTATATATGGAATTTTTTTCTTTTGTATGTTTTAACAATTTTGAATAGTGAATAATACAAATAAAGTTTGCTGCAACATCTATACAAGGTAACATAAGGTGCGAGCAGTTAATATATCTTGATGGATAGGACATAACATATCAGGTAACATAATATCTAATAGTATCTAACATATAAGATAACATAACATAATATCCAATGGTATCTAACATTTTTTGTCCCACCTTTTAGGCGTCATTTTCTGATTTGATAGATCCTAAAATTATTTCTGCAGTTACCTAATTTGCACTGCAGCAAGGCAGCAACACTGATACATTAAACATACATGAGTAGCCTGGAGATGCTGGTCCAAAAACACTTCTTCATTTCTTGCTACCAAGTGCCAAATGTATTCCATCACTTGTTGAGAAAAACATGGGTCTTAACAGTTTGTCTTGACATATATTTCAGTATTAGTGACCTAATTGAACAAGGATTACCATCAATTCATTTAAATGAGCGTGAGGAAAAGAAGAAGGAACAAAAAAGACTTTTGAGATCAAGGAAATCACCTTCATTTATGGCAAATTAGTGATCATTGAGAAACTGGCAAATTAACTGCCTTTTTAATCTGCAAAAAAAAATAAAAATAAATAAGAAAGGGCATCTCTATTACAGAACTATGACAGATAATGAGTTTCCTTTATTTACATAATTAATTTCATTCTCCTAACTCTTCCTGCAGTGAATTTGAACTAAAAAACAAAAGTTGCAATAATATACCTTATCTAAAAACTTGAGACATCTGAAAGTAAAATCCTTAAATCTTTTGTGAGGAACCCAGGTGTTGCGCAGCTATCCTTCCCTCTATTGACCAAACACGTGAAAAGTTGGAGACCAAATAACCGACCTATACCCAATCAATCACTCAGATTCAGCAGCGGCTGTGACCTCCTCCTCATGCAGCCTCTCAAGCACCTTCTAGTGGGCCCACACCTCGATCGTCAGATCAGGCTTTGCATCCAACCCCATGCCGAGTATCGCAATGGTGAGAAACAAGGTTACATAGCAAGGCACTTCCCAAGCCTCTCATCTGCCTGATTCGACATGAGGCAACGGTGTGCGGTTCAAGAAGCACCCCTTTCCCTTCTCTTCGGTGCCTGCAATTGAGACTTTGTCCATTCATTACAGATCTTACTCTTACTATAGATACAGTTGCATTTGTTGAAGTATGGGGCCTGCCTTTTGCACTTTATTTTTTTCTAATCAATCTACAACAGATCAAATCAGTTCTGACACAAATCACATCAGTACTGATAGAACAGATGAAAGGCATAAGAGCAAAAGTCACTGCCTGCTGCTGAGGGCAGTCTAAGCTTGGCAAGCGGGCCCCACCATATTTTGTTAGTAGCCTGCAGACACGTCATGGAAGGAAGATGTACCTACAAAAAGGTGCATAGCACAAACAACACAAGTCCTTGGTTTGTAAACCCTGAACAAAAAAATAAAACATAAATTAACAAAACGCTTACTGCATTATAATAACAGAAAGATAGTATGATTTACATAATTATAGTGGAGCTTAATAAGCAATGCCAATTTAGGAACCAGATGATTTGTCTTAGTGTAGCAGGTCAGCACAACCAACAGCCCAATACAGTCTTAGCACAAGAACAGCCACAGATCAGTCTTGAGACTGTATCCTCTATCAGATTCTTCCAGATCTGCATCATAAACAATCTCTTAACCAGCTGAGACTTTGAAAGACACGCCATCCCTTATTGCTGTCATGGTATTAAGCATGAACTTGTTAAGTGGATTGCTCAGACTATACCAGCTGAGACTTCGATAGAAACTTAGAAGAACAACACAAGCTCCACATTTATTCAGAGCAACAGAAAAATAAAGTAGCTTCAATGGTTAAGTTTGAAGCTGAACAAAATATAATAAATGATACTATGTTAGTATGACTTTAAAACAAAGCATGAGTTGTGAGACATAAAGATGAAAAAATATCAATCAGTTTTGTACTTTTATACAAAACAGTTAATTAGTGTTTTCATTCTGTTTCAGTTTACATTATGTTTACTTGTATGCGTCAAGTAGTGCCTCCAAAGATTTATCTTTTCTCGGTTTCAATTATCTTTTCCCTTGGATTTTAAGTCTTATTTAGCAATTAGCACCCAATTGTAAAATCAAGATACTGATGCTATTAAGGGCGAATAGAGAGAAACAAAGCTCAACTGAGACTTAATAATCTAACAAATGACTTACTTTGGTTAAATATAATAGACCAAGGAAGCATAAAATAATTTTAAGCCTAAATTATACCTTCACATCTTGTCATTTGGGCAGATTCATCAACTGCCACTCATTCCTTGTTAAACAAAAGCATAATGAGATATTTTACATGCAATTACCTGACAATCTGTATTGCACCCTTATTTCGGTTATCAGAAGGATACTTTTGCTAATACCGGTGGGCTAAATAAACTAAATCATGGAACCAATAGAAGTTACAGTTATCAGAAGGATACTTTTGCTTTAGATAATAGTAGAGATAGTTGACGGACGCTTCTTCCTAATCTAATAGAAATTATGAAAACAAACTTCCAACCACAATCTACATGAATGAATCGAGTAAAACAGATTAATTAAGTACTTGAAAGCATTCATGATGATGAATCTATCGAGCAAAACAGCTTGGAGTCTTATGCAAATCTGTGTCATTTTGTAGCACCTGAAAACAGATGAGATGAGTAAAACACAGTAGATGAAAGTATCGATTTAGTAAATGTGCAACCGAACTTATCTTATCAAGACAAATGGAATCCTCCCTTGATTAAATAAAAGGCCAACTGATCACACCTCTCTAAAACCACATAGACGAGTGACAAAAAAGAGAAAAAGTTTGTTATTGGTTGGCAAAACCAAAAATCTGAAAATTAGAAAGATAACTGCACACTTCTTCAAATCATAACGGACTAATGCTGATATGATGGAGGTAAATTGAACAATAACAACCTGTAATGACTGGAACTGGAACTGGTATTTTCTTGTACTAATAACATTCAGGCACTTACTCAGTAATCTAGCTGCCTTGCTCGCTTAAGAAATAAGTTAAAGTAGAAGACACTCCTTCTGCTAGAATACATGCATTTTTGTCTGATACCTGCAAATAGCAAGGGAAATTGTCAACTAAATTTGGTAAGACTTAACAGCAGCTCTCATCCAGAAAAAGTCAACAAATGTATTGATACCACCAGTCTTAACTCAATTGATTTTTTTTTATTCACAACTGGATAAAAAATTTTGTGCTAGAATGAGAAGGAATTCAACATCAAACTGAGTATAATCTGATTAAGTTGAGACTCAACTTCACAATGATTTATTTTTTGGGCCAAAATGAATAATACTACTGTTCAAGTAATTTTCTGTCATTTCTTAAGCTAGTAGTTTGCCCTTAAAAATGTGAAAGAGTTTTTGATTACTATGACTCTTCAGGACCTCTTGTTGATAATGCATTAATAACCTAAAAAGTTATAATGGATTCAAAGGTTCATACCAATACTCCTTGGCACTTCAATTTCCACAAAAAAAAAAAAGAAAATTCTCATCCATCAGAAATGGCTCAATTAACTCTCTAGTTGCCTTTTTAATCTGCAAAAAAATAAATAAATAAACTAAATAAGAAAAGGCATCTCTATTACAGAACTAGGACAGATAATGAGTTTCCTTTATTTACATAATTAATTTTGTTCTCCTAGCTCTTCATGCAGTCAATTTGAACTAAAAACAAAGAAGTTGCAATAAAATACCTTATCTAAAAACTTGAGACATCTAAAGTGAAATCCTTAATCTTTTGTGAGGAACCCAGGTGTTGCACAGCTACCCTTCCCTCTATTGACCAAACCTTCTATAAAAACAGAACTTCCCAATGTCAGCACAACCAACAGCCCAATACAGTCTTGGCACAAGAACTGCCACAGATCAGCATTGAGACTGTATCCTCTATCAGATTCTTCAAGATCTGCATCATAAACAATCTCTTAACCAGCTGAGATTTTGAAAGACACGCCATCCCTTATTGCTGTCAAGGTATTAAGCATGAACTTGTTAAGTGGATTGCTCAGATGATACCAGCTGATACTTCGATAGAAACTTAGAAGAACAACACAAGCTCCACATTTATTAAGAGCAAAAGAAAAATAAAGTAGCTTCAATGGTAAGTTTCAAGCTGAACAAAATATATTAAATAATACTATATTAGTATGACTTTAAAACAAAGCACGAGTTGTGAGACATAAATTAGATGAAAAATATCAAATCAGTTTTATACTTTTATACAAAAAAAGTTGATTAGTGTTTTATTTTGTTTCAGTTTACATTATGTTTACTTGTATGCATCAAGTTGTGCCTCTAAAGATTTTATCTTTTCTCGGTCTCAATTTTCTTTTCCCTTGGACTTTTAAGGCTTATTTAGCAATTCGCACCCAATTGTAAAATCAAGATACTGATGCTATTAAGGGAAAACAGAGAGAAACAAAGCTCAACTGAGACTTAATTATCTAAAAAATTACTTACTTTGGTTCAAAATAAGTAAGCATGAAATAAATTTAAGCCTAAATTATACCTTCACATCTTGTCATTTGGGCAGATTCATCAACCACCTTTCATGCCTTTTAAAACTAAAACAATAACATAATATTGAGTGATGAGATGCTCAATTTTTATACATGCAATTACCTGTCAATCTATATTGCACCCTTATTTCGGTTATCAGAAGAATACTCTTACTAATACTGGTGGGCTAAATAAACTAAATCATGGAACTAACACTAACAATCATCAGATGATGAATCCTATCCATTGTTGCTACTGTAATTGATGGAAATCTTTTTTAGAAGCGTTTTATGAGCACAAGTTTTGTAGGCTTATCGAGTGCAATGGTTATCATTTACTTTGAGTGCACCATTAGAAAGATCTTCAGACCTCAAGTCAGAGTTGCAAGTAAGCATCAAGGAAGATTTCCGGTTAGGAGGAATGCGTCAGAGCTGAGGTCAGGCAATAGGTTGCTGGATCTTTATTAAATAAAAGGGCCGGAAGTTATTTCTTTCAATGGCAGCAGGTTCACCCAAATTCATCCCGTAAGTAATAGAAGGGGCTGTTTCCCTCTCCACTTTGGATCTTAGCACCCATGAAGTCTGTCTGTACAAAGGATGACGGCCTGTATCCAGAGTTAAGCCAGATAGAACGAAATATACATAATATACAAACAACCAAGTAAAACAGTACCTCCTCTTTCAATTCTGATGGGATTCATCAGAACTGATACTCTAAAATTATTTTTGGGAGGAGGAGCCTTGTTTGTGTTCTTCACATCCTACTTTTTAGAAAAGACCTTTTTATGACAAAGTCCACCTGCATTTAGCAAAATCTTTATGTAATAGTACCCACTACCCAGTACTTGAATGCATCATTGAATTAGCAATCTGTCGATTGATGTTCTTCTTTGGTATAAATCACCAGCTAATGCACCTCGGCATCAGAATGTTTGCAAATAGATCACAAAATGTTCTCAACAGTTTGGCCATGCAAAGAATCTGATTTGGTTCATTCTTTTCACCAATATGATGCTTTATATAATAGCAAAGATATTTAACCAAGAACACCTGCATTTTGCAAAATCTTTATGTAATAGTACCCACTACCCAGTACTTGAATGCGCCACTGAATTAGCAATCTGTTGATTGATGTTTTTCTTCGGTATAAATCACCAGCTAATGCACCTTGGCACCAGAATGCTTGCAAATAGATCACAAAATGTTCTCAACAGTTTTGCCATGCAAAGAATATGATTTGGTTCATTCTGTTCACTAATATGATGCTTTATATAATAGCATTATGAAGTTGTTCAATACTAACTCTGGTTAGGCTTGTAGGGTTTCCATGATTCTGCCAAGTACGTAATCAGTAATTAACAATTGTACCCCTCTTACTGTGTTTGTGCGTGCATGTGTTTGTGCGTGCGTGCGAGAGTTAGAGTGTGTGTGTGTGTGTGTGTGTGTGTGTGAGAGAGAGAGAGAGAGAGAGAGAGAGATCATGCCTTAATGTCCTTGTGCAGTACAAGATTAGACAATATGAAGTGTGCGTTGGCCCTTCAGGCAAACCAATGATCAGAAGTGCATGTAAAATACATAACAAACATAAGAAATTAAAGAATTCATTCAAACAATGGATTTACCATACCAAAAGAAGTATATAAATGCTAGCCAGGTTCGCATCAATTGGTGTGGACAACAATGATTGAGGTGAACTCCTTATTGTTATAAGAAATTGTACATATTTCAGTAGCAGCATACAACACAAAATTAAGCACCCAAAATTTGTAATATTAATTAAAAGATTACCTTCTTAAGTTCGTATGTGCCTCTTCTGTAATAATAGGCATTAGGGATCACTGACAATAGCTCCCTCCTTTATGAATGCACAGTCCTCATCTGCGATCCTCATCTACAATCCTTTATAAATGAACAGTCCTCCCTTATATACAGCTGAACTTCAATACTGCAACCCCATATTAGAAAATAGCAACTACGACGAGCATGAAAATATTCGTACCTTCATTTTCACTAAAATATGTTCAGAGAAAAAATTAAGCCACAACATTGACATTGACCATCAATCCCAAGGAAATTGGATCCAGGATATCCAGCATATATATCAAATTAAAATATATTGGTACTTGATATCATATTCCTTGAGGAAAAAAAAAAAGCAATTACCTGCAAATCTCAGATTTAGGCTTAGATTGTCCATCCAGGGCAAAATGATTTCCAAAGTGAATCTCCTCAAACAAACCAGAATAGTGCTTATCTAACCACTCTAATGTATGATCTCTTATCGCATTCTGTCTAGACCTTTTTCCAAATGAAAATGAAACATAATTGGTCAAGAATTATGGGAAAGAAACAGAAGGACCAAGAACCTACGTCACAACAGATAAGCTTCAAAATGAAGAGAGGTGCTGGAGTGCACTGAATGCACCAGGTATGGGATGAATACCATCTTGAAAATAGTGTGTTTTGAAGAACTCGTGTACAAAAATATCACCTGCGGTGTTTAATAAAACAAAAATATGCTAAAAACTTAATGTATAAAACTGGAACTTGCTGAGCAATCAAACTGAGTAGCATATGTTTCCAAGCAGTCGTTCATGATTTAGGTCAAGTAATTCTTAAATTTGAGTTAAATGGGGCTGGTATTTAGCTTTCAACCCTAATACACATAAGAGAATACTAATTAAGGTCCACAATTGGAAATGCCTATTAGGGCCCAGGTCTCAAAATGAACCTAGAAAATATATTAGAGACAAAACTACTCAATTCCAAGTAAAGAACATGAAAACAATATTTCCACAGAAAGTGTTTAGTACCTTCTTCTCTTGAACATTTCCATATCGGCATCAATTCCAGGTAAACAAAATAAGTGATCAAGACCAGAACAATATTGATTCAATTAAAGCACATACTGTAGCATACAAGCCTTAAAAAAAAAAAATCACAGTCATGATAATTTAATGCTAGTTTTTTTTTTTTTTAAGTGCTGCGCTCAAATGGCAGCTTAAAAAAATCAATCTGAAAGTAGTTTGAGACATGATAAAGTTTGTCATAATAAACAAGAAGTCACTCACTCCTGATCAGCCTAGAGGCTTACTCGAAAAAGGCATAAATTTTAAAAGCATGTTAGTTTTAACATATTTAGAGAGCCCTGATCAAAGTATAACACATGCCCAGAATGACAATCTTGGATAACAATCAACGATAATGAAGGCACAAAAAAAACCCAAACATAGCGCATCACATGTATCTATTACACAGTTCCCATTAAGTCCATTTGATACATTGTACTATGAAGGATCAACTTCATTACATGCTTAAGCTGGGTAAAACAAACATCATCTATAGGACCACCAAGGCGTGTCACACCAAAAATAATCTGGGTTATAGCGCTCAATATCCTTCAGAAGTTGAGAACCGGCCTCAGATTCTTCCACGTCCTCCTACGAGAAATGAAAACATAAAATAACCAAAAGAAATAAGTTGGGATTACAGTGCTATCACATTAGGCAGGACAGAAGCATGCATGCTAACCTTTCGAATGATACCAAGCTTTAGCGCCATCCTGATCTTCTCCTTCACATATAAGAGATAATCTCCTTGAGCAGGCTTAGGCTCCCCCTGAAAGAGTTGCACACTCAACCAACACAGCCTCTAAGACAAAAATTATAAGGAAGAAAAGAAAAAGGACACGCACCACTCTAGCTTCGAAGTACTCCTTAATGAGAAACCAAGCATGCTTGTAAGATCCCTTTGTCTACAAAATTGTAACCGAATTACAACAAAAAAGAATTTATAATCATATTTATATTGTGCTTCAGATTAACTATAAAATTGTTAGGCAACTTACCCTTCTCTTCTCTATGTACCTCTTAATTTCAGAAAACTACAACAGATGGAAAAAAATAAACATGAGTGGCCATTTCAATTAAGATACATCCAGTATTCATAGAGATACATCTTCGGCATAAATAAAATATGGAAATTAACGAATGACCAAAGTACCAGACAATATGGTGCCTCTTGAAGTGATGACTAGTAGGCAACATCTAGAAAGCTACTGGTTTGACTGGCTGACATCTGCGTATTTGTTTTTTTTTTTCCTTTCGCATGCAAGTAATTTTTAGTTTTGTAATATTATTTTCAATTTTCTGAGAGCCTCTGTACAATTTTCCTTTTTTGGTTTTTGGGTTTCTGTAAAGATAGTGGGGGTGTATGTCAATTGGTACCAGTTAACTATCTGTTCAATTTGGCTTTGGTAGGTTGTGACTGATCAAACAGGATTATATGATATTTAAAAGTTTCAATTGAAAGCAGTGAATCCTTGAGTCAATTCTGTAAAAAATGAAGACAATCAAAGAACATAGATATTGTTATCAATTGAACGTAGCATAAGAACATACAAGAGATTCTATGTGATCATCAGAAGAGTCCTCGATAAGATCAGACAAGACTTCAGAAAAATCCTCCTACAACAAAGATGCACCCGTATATGTAAGATACAGATGGTACTGCCAACACTGAAGGATCATAAAGAATGGTAATAGTCTATACCTTTCTCTCCTCAACCCGATCCCACAATTGACAATGTATATTGATCCGTTCCCAATACTTGCATAGTACATTGTTATACGTTATCCAATCCTGAAACAGACATGTTGTGTGCTTAGATCAGCAAATGATACTATAAAATAAACACGAATTATTAATCTTAACATGAGAAGGATTCATACATCAAGCGCCCAAGGAATGACGCGGTCCTTCATGTTGGGAAAATACTTATCCTTAACTTCAATTATTTTTTTGATGCCCTGCTCTTCTGTATCATCCCACTAAAAAGTAGAGCGAATAAAATTGAAAAGGGAAAAAAAAAAAAGCATTCTTGTTTTAGGTAAATAGAGTGGTTTAGCATTCTTCATTTCCTAGTTCGACAACCATCAGAAAAGTACCTGAAGCTCTTCAAAGAGTCTATTGAAGAACTCTTTATACCGTAAATCAGCCTTGAGAGAATTGCCAATAAAGTTTAAGTGCCGCAAATCTGGAATACGTTGTTCCCAACCATCCTGCATGAATATTAAAAGACCAACAGAGAAAAACTTTAATTAGTTGAGTCTACCTCTATCTATCACAGATTCATAATCCATAGATGCAGAGAAAACATCCGTATCTTATTTTCTCTATGAGTTAATTGAAGAAAAAATAATTAATTCTCCGTACCCGATGCCCCAGAGAAAGAAGCTGGTATTCATCAGCCGCTTCGTGATTGAGACACTCGTTGAAGTACCACCTCTTCTCATTAAAGCTGCACATGCATCCCTTAGGGAGATTACGAATGTCTTTCCGGGACTCGATGTTCCGGGCAAGGTCGACCCTATCATGGCTCACCTAGTAATCAAAGATCACAGCACCCGCCAAAAAATGAACAAATAAACCTAGATGGCAGGGTAGGGTAAAGCAACGCATCTTCTGAAAAAGAAAAAAGAAAAACAAAAAAAAGGCAGCAGCAACATACAGCCGCACAGAGAAAGAAATTAAGGAGAACTTACGAGGTAGCGTCGAATTTCCTTGAGATAAATCTCCTCTTTCCGCTCGGGAGTATTACGCTTCCTAATATCTTGGACAAGTCTATTCATAAATTGTTGTACTGATCCCTCTTCTCCTTGTACCCGATTAAAAGCAGCTGTAAGAAACAGAGGCCATACATTTGTGTCTCTCAAGTAATCAACCTCCTCCTCTTCCTCCGCCTCCTCCTGTTGAATAGACTCCGATTCTGGAATCTTCATGGTGATATCGGGATCAAACTCCGTATCGTTTTGAGATGGGGGAGGAGGAGATACCTCTGTCAAAGACCTCATATCCAGAATGCCGCCGGCTATCGTTCAGCTCCTTCACCTCTGGATTGTGCGAACAAAGCAAACCCCTCTTTTCTTCTCTTCCCCTCGCTCCCAATTAACCCAATTCTAAAAAAATTTGTTTCGATTGTTTCGAGCTACATACAGGTCACCTGAAGTGTCGGATCAATTGGCTTTTTCGGCTTCAGATTGCTTTGATTAGGGAAGGGTGAAATACATCCGTTACGTGTTATTTTCTATTATTATTCCCCTCATAGTTTTTGTCATTTCATTTTGAGTGCATCTCTTTCTAACTCTCCCGACTTCTGAATGCTCACTCATCCTTTGTAACTGCATGTACCATCTATCTTCAAACTGCTCCACGAGCCAGCAAATAATGGTTTTTATAGGACATTTTTATTTAAATAAATTAAATAAAGAAGGTTCAATTATACGCAATATTATAAATCAAGTTCATTATCAAATAGATGGGACTCCGTAATTAGTTTTATTATGTGATGTATCTCGCGTATGGCGTGATATGTCTCATTTTAACTGAAATTGACACGTCACGTGAAATTATTTAGAAATGCCATGTTATGATACGTCACGTAATCATGTAAAGTTATATATTCATTATTTCAAAAAAAAATTATTTTTAATATAAATATGAAATAGATTTTTTATCGTAAAATTTTTTTAATATTTTCCAACACTTTACAATAAAATTTATTATTTTTTCACAAATTTAAATAATTTTTAATATTTTTTAATGAAAAAATAAAATTAAAAAAATAATGTGTTATATGTATGTCATGTCACGTATTGATACGTCACATTATAATACGATGTATCCAAACATAATATATTTTATATATACCGTACTATAAACATGATATATCTTTCACTTTATTATTTTTAATACATTATATAAAAAATATTTTAAACAGATCACATAATCAAAATACATTATATTTTTATACCACGTCACATTTTTTTTATTCACTGCGTATCGCCACTCGAATCCCCGATTCGTCCAGAAAAATAACTCCACCAGCTATAATCCTATCACGTCACATCACATTCTGGTCTATTATCCCCAATCTTCCGAGTATTGCATCGCGTGAAGAAAATTGACGATATGAATGAATATGACGATGTAACTGCGACATTTTGGCGTGCTAATCGGGTGGAAATCCGCTCGCCTCCAGCCGATCCCGCTCCGATTCGGGCTCAACTCGGACTCCACCCGATTTTTTCCAAAACCAAGCGGATCGGATCGGATCGAAAGACTCCAAACGGGTTCGCACTTCGCACGCCACACGATTCTTTTCGCCCCGATCGAAGCTTCTGACATGGCATAACTTGGCCTTGGCGGACTTCTCATCATGAAATCTGAGCTGTGAAGGGGTGAGAGGGGTCCAGATCTATGTTATTATCTCATCGAGCAACTGAACTGATCGGCGCAGATCCCAATTGTTCGGTTTCGTAATTTTCGAGGAGGAGGTTTTTCGGTGCTTGCCTCGGTTGATCTTGCCGCCATGGCTTATCGCCATTCGGGCTCCGATCTCAGAGACTTCGCTGCTTCAGGCAAGTTGTTCGTTTCTATCTTCTTCTTCTAGAGATGTATGTGCTTAGGTTGGGTTTGATTGGGGATTCGGTTTCAACTGTTTGGTATTGTTTAGAACCTACCATTGGTGTGATTATTAGCAATTTCAGATCAATGTATTTGTCGTATCAAGCTGATTGTTGTAGCATCTATGATCGCCGTAATAACTAATTTCTTTATTTTGTGATTTATTATTGGATCCTGTTCATCTGCATCAATATGACTGAGCAAGCATTAAAGATATCTCAATTCCTTATAGAATTGAATTAAACTATATCAACCAAAGATTCCATGATGCGATAACATAGTTGCTGTAAAATTGATGCCGCCTTTTGGTTTTTTCCGGGTTTCTATCTATATTTATTTCACAACCACATGCTTGGTATTATTGTAACTTCCAACTCATATGATTTCATGGTGTTTCTTCAGATGCATCTCCAAGGCAGACCTCTGTTGTCGTGGTCCTTCTTGAAACTGGTGAAGTGTACATAATATCCAGCTTATCAACAAGGCACGACACAAAAGTGGTATACATTGACCCCACAACTGGCTCATTATGCCATTCTGGGAAGCTTGGCCAAGATGTATTCAGCTCAAAAGAAGAAGCTTTTGATTACATTACAAATGGATCTCGGCAATGCAAGAGCACCATCACTGGTCGCGCCATAATCGGTTACTCCGTATTAGGCTCCACTGGCTTATTATTAGTGGCTAAAAAACTTAACCCGACAGTGCCAGATTTACCTGGAGGGGGTTGTGTGTACACAGTTGTCGAGAGCGAATGGATTAAGCTGCAGCTCCAGAACCCCCAGCCTCAGGGAAAGAGCGAAGCAAAAAATATTTTGGAGTTAGCTGAGCTTGACATTGACGGGAAGTACTATTTTTGTGAAACGAGGGATTTGACCCGCCCCTTCCCAAGTGAATTTACTTTGAGAGATCCTGATTTGGAATTTGTTTGGAATGCATGGTTTTCCAAGCCTTTCAAGGATATCGGTCTGGAAGAACACTGTGTGGTTCTTCTTCAGGTATTTCATTTGTTCTTTTCTTCTTTACTTATTGTCTTTTTAGTTGTCATTGTTTTTATCTTGTATGACTGGTAGAGCTATCTGGTACTTCTGGATTGTTTAAGCAAACCAACACACATTCTAACTAAAAGTAACACTGAAGGAAATACTAGATGTTACATCTGATACCAGCTGCATGCATGAGTGATAGCTTGCTTCTTACGTGACTCAAATTTGGTACACCAATCCTGATTTGGTCTCAATATAGTTGATGACTCATATAGATCTGAAAATTTTGACTAAGAAGCAAGCTTTTTTTAAAATTGCACAGAAGGACATCTTGAGGAGATTGACAGAAAACTAAAGCCTATTACATGAAAATGTTACAAAAAAGACAAGTATAACCTTTTTAGACACCTTTCAATACTTTCTGTATTCTCTGTTTATTAGGGTTTTACTGAGTCTCGCAGCTTTGAAGGCACGAAATCAAATACAGGCACAGTTGCTCTTATTGCAAGGCGTAGTAAACTTCATCCTGGGACCCGTTATCTTGCTCGTGGATTGAATGCATGCTCTGGCACAGGTAATGCACTTTCTCAGTAAACTACAAGTTGGTCCTTGAGTTAAGCTGTTCCTTTTTTTGTGCCCTAAAAGAATGACTTGTTTGTCTGAACCTATCTTTGAACCTAAGTCTTTTCCACAAGAATGGTAGAATAGCTGTTATGGATTAAATAAGACATGTTCCATTGTATTTTGGAAGGTTTTTCTCTTTTTCTGTTCACAAGAATATTTTTTTTCTTAATTTTAATGATCTATAATCTGCAAAACAGATACTGAATTTTTTTTTCACACAGTGCTGTTAAAGCACTTGTACCATCTGACATCTGTAAACATTCCTTCTTAATGATTGTTTAATAAATGGACTATGTGATAGCATGAGTAACTTTCAGGACAAACAAAAAAATTTGTATTGGCCTTGGAATTTATTGAACTTCCTTCTTTTCCGTAGGAAATGAGGTAGAGTGTGAACAGATAGTGTGGACACCCAAGAGAACTGGTCAACCTGTCCCATTCAGCACATATGTATGGAGAAGAGGTACTATACCCATTTCGTGGGGAGCAGAGGTAAAGCTAGCGACTGAAGCTGAGATATTTGTCTCTGAAGACCCCTATAGAGGCAGCGCACAATACTATACACGTCTCAGCAACAGATATGCTGTCAAAAATCCTGAGCTAAGCACCTCCAAGCAAAAGAAAGCACCAATTGTGCCTATAGTTTGTGTGAATCTGCTAAGAAGTGCTGAAGGGAAGTCTGAAAAATTCCTTGTTGAACACTTTAATGAGTCAGTTAAGTACATCCGTGCAACTAAAAAGATTTCTTCTTCGACTTTTATTCAAATGATTAATTATGACTGGCATCACTTAGTAAAGATCAATGGTCAACAAGCAACTGTTGGGGGATTGTGGAAATTACTAAAGGCACCAACAATGGCTATAGGGTTTAATGAGGGAGTCTATTTCCCTTCACAAGATCAATTAAAGAGGAGTAATAAAGGATTAATTATCTCTAATGGTTCTAATGGAGGCCTATTTTTTATGAGTGCACTTCAGAATGGTGTTATAAGGTTTAATTGTGCCGACTCACTTGACAGAACTAATGCGGCTAGCTTCTTTGGGGCAGTTCAGGTTTTTGTTGAGCAGTGTACCCGTTTGGACATTTCTCTGGACAGGGATGCATTTTTAGGATATGGGTATTCAGGGGGTGACAATGGAGCTCCCTTACCTCCCGGTTGGGAGGAGCGGTTTGACTCAGTCACTGGTAAACCATTTTATGTAGATCATGTAAACAAAGCCACTACTTGGGTTCGACCGAGCCAAGACCGACAGGACAAGCCCTGGAAGAGATTTGACATGTCATTTGACCAGTTCAAGGCTTCAACAATGTTGGGCCCAGTAAATTACCTGGCTGACCTGTTTTTGCTGGCAGGGGATATACATGCTACAATATACACCGGTTCAAAAGCCATGCATAGTGAGATTTTGAGTATATTCAATGAGGATTTAGGCAGTGGTGGAGGCCGTTTTAGTAAATTATCAGCTGCACAGGCCAATGTTAAGATAACTCTGCAGAGAAGGTACACAAATGTTTTAGTTGATAGCTCTCGTCAGAAGCAGTTGGAGATGTTTCTAGGGTTGAGGCTCTTCAAGCATTTGCCATCAATACCTATTTATCCACTCAAAGTATGTACATGTGTTCCTTCTATCAGGTAGGATTGAATGCTCTTATGTTGGGAATTAGCTCATTAATGACTTTCTGTTTCCTTCACCAAGGTATTATCACGGCCCACTGGGTGTGTTCTCAAGCCTGTTCCAAGCATAATTCCAATTCAAGATGGCGGTTCATGCCTCCTCAGTTATAAGAAGAAGGAGCTAGTCTGGGTATTTATTCTTGATTTTATATGAAATTTAGAAAATTGGATCTCTTACAAATTAAACACATTCTTTACTTGAAGTGACTAGTGACCAGAATATTTGGATTGCTAATAAAGGCAAACAATAAAATGACTGAATTACCCTAATTGAGCCCTATTTCTGAATTGACACGGGGCTGAAGTCTGTTAAATTTGGTTATAAAACTGAAGAACTCATTTAGATTAGTGAGAAAATCATCAACACTTTCTGAAATATCTGTTTCTGATGATGCTCACCAGTGGTCTGTACTACAGTGCTAGTTCCAACTTCCAAAAATGAGAAACATGTTGCGTATGTGATGAGTGCAATTCATCAAGATCCCAATGAATTACTTGACACCTATCTTTACTCAGGTATGTCCAGAAGATGCCGATGTAGTAGAGATGTTTATTTTTCTAGCTGAGCCTTGCCACATTTGTCAGCTTCTTCTGACAATTTCACATGGTGGAGAAGATCTGTCTTGTCCTGCCTCAGTAGATGTTCGAATTGGGCCCCACTTGGATGGGCTTAAACTTGTCCTTGAGGTACATGTCTAGTATCGGAGTCTTATATTTGTAGAAGTTTTGTTTTAGCCCCTAGAAGTCCTCCAAGTACCTATAGATCCCTTTGTTTATTTGTTCCTTGGATCCTTGGAAATATGGAAGATGTCATCAATACACTTCTCTCCTTTTTTTCTTGAAATATTACCCAAATTGTCCCTCTTTTATATCTCAGGAGTTCAAAACCTGATGAAACAATGAATTTCATCCTGTTAGTAGTCAATGGTATTGATGAACTTATTGCATTCATATGTTTTAAGGGGTATGCAAGATATTTCCGTGTTTCAGAGGGCCATTCACAAAATTTGGCACAATCTGACCTTCCGTTGTGATTTTGTATACAACAGAATGCAACCATCCCGAAATGTGCAGAAGGGACAAATCTTTTGATTCCACTTACTGGAGAAGTCGAACCTGAGGACTTGGCAGTGACTGGCAAGGGCACACGTTTGAATGCGACCGAAAGGACGCATCTCCCTTTGTTGTATGATTTTGAAGAAGTTGAAGGACAGTTGAGTTTTATGAGTCGCATTGTGGCTTTGACCTTCTACCCCTCTGATTCTGGCTTACCTATTACTCTCGGTGAGGTAGGATTTCTTTTTTCTTTTTCACTTCCAACATTTGACCCATAAAGTTTCTGATCTTTTTAATTAACTGATTTAATAGAAATGTATTGAGTATATTAGTTCATGTGCGAGTTTGACAGGTTGAAGTACTTGGAGTTTCTCTTCCTTGGATGGGTGTTTTCTGCAATAGCAAAATCAATGCTGAATTTCTCAAGCTACTTCAAGAAAGCCCTAAGATTTCTAAAAGGCGATCACATGAAGTGATCCCTGACGATGGCAGTCACTCTGAAAAGCAAACTACTACCGGGTCTTCTTTGGCACAACCAAGTGCTTCAGCATTTGATTTCCTCACTGGAGATTTTGACATGCCAACCCAATCAGCAGATTCAAGCACCAAAGGAAGCACTGATTTCAGTGCTGGAGGGGGAATTGTTTTTCTGGACAGTCCAAAAGATGAAGTTAACCCTTTTGCAGCCTCTCTTACTGCAGCAACTAATAAATCCAGTGCTGTCTTTGATGATGATTTCAACCCCTTTGCTGCTAGTAAGCCCAATGCCATTTTTAATGATGATTTCAACCCCTTTGCTTCTTCTTCTGAGGCTTCCAGTAATAAACCAAGGGAAATTGATGATGTCAACCCCTTCTCTTATTCTTCTGCAACTTCCAGTGATAAACCTAGGAGAAACGACAAAATTAACCCTAACTCTGTTGATACTGAGGTAGCCACTGATGAAGTAAGTGAAGGTGATGAAGCATATGATACCACCAAGAATTACTTGGATCTTTACAGATCCTTTTCTGAGGCAAATCGGGTAAGCTCATTGCAACCAGAAGTATTTTCTTTTCTCGTTTGTTCTTTTTTAGGCAGTTTGGGTATTTAGCAATTTAAAGAACCTTATTTATCGCTAGAACCTGCAGATGACCACTCGAGTTAATAGCAACAACCACTTAATTTTCTTCTTTTAGCAAAAAGCACCTTTGCGTTATTTCTATAACCAATTTTACAGGGGAGGGGCCTCAGCTTTGAACAGTCAATGAAGCTCGAGATTCAACGGCTGAAAGCGAATCTTTCTTCTGCTGAAAGAGACCGGGCCTTACTTTCAATCAGTGTGGACCCTGCCACAATTGATCCGAACCGCATTCTAGACTATTCTTCGTTAGTTAATGTGTGCAATTATGCTGATACACTTGCACTACTTGGGCACACCTATCTAGAAGACCGAGAAAATGCATCCCTAGGGCTTCAAGTAGGTCAAAGCGGGCCAGTTGACTTTTGGAATGTCAGAGAATCTGATGATGCTTGTTTTAGTGATGAATGTGAAGTTAAGGCTCATAAGCGCGCTGTCAATTCTTCTGATGAAACCTCATTTGATTGTTCTCAGTGTGAAAGAAACACTTGCAGGGGCTGTTGTGCTGGTACGGTTTCCTGTTTTCTTCTGAAATATTGGTATAGTATGGCACCTGTAGTAAACGTCCTACCCGCTAAAAGATAAAAAGAAAGTTCTATATTAATGCTCGCTTAGTGTATGCAAGAGTTGATTTAATGCTGTGATAACTCAGCAAATATCTATTTGCATGTTGTCACTTTCCTGAACTTCAATGTATCAACAATCTCCCTACACACTGGAATCACTTAAAAGTGACCAAATATGAAACAAGGAAAGCCAATAGAAAACAAAACATGATATTTAATCAAAGGATTTATTTGTTGTTGGCGGTACATATGTAGGGAAGGGAGCATTTCTTCTGTTAAGTGATAGTTACAAGGATTTGAAGATGTACGCTGGCTCGTCAAGTGGGTCAAATCATGGCAGACGAAGTCAAATCGAAGGATGTGGCTACTTTGCGCTTACAGATGGTGTTGTGTGCAAAAGATGTTGCAAAGAAGTCCTGCTCCGTGCATTGTACGTGGATTATGTTAGGGTTTTGAGTAGCTTAAGAAGGAAATGCCGGGCTGACCGTGCAGCAGCTAAGGCACTTAATCAAGTTTATGGAGGTGAAATTGGTGCATGTGGCCAATTGGCAAATGATGAGCTTGGAAAGAGGCAATTGAAGAAGTTATTGAATGGTGCGGAGTCGCTTGCTGAATTCCCACATGCTGGACTATTATATGAGGTAATGTTGTTAAATGATAATGATACTATTGGATTTTTGTGTATGTTAATGTTTTATCTATTTTCTTACTTTTACTTATTTTATTTTGCAGGTTGAGACAGCAGAAGTGTCTGCTCCGTTGTTATCGCTAATTTCTCCTCTTGGTTTTGGAGAAAAACAATCCTACTGGAGGGCTCCAGTTGATGTTTCCTCTGTAGAGTTCACCATTGTGCTTGGAAGACTATCCGATGTCTTGGGGGTTGCTATTGTTGTCAGTTCATGTGGTTACTCAGCTTCTAATTGTCCTACTGTAAGAACCAACCTCCCATTTTGTTTGTTTCCTTTTCATATTATCAGAGAAGTACAGAGTATTATTTATATAAGATTTTGAAATTGTATGGTTTTCACTTAATGTTAGAAATCAGGAAAGTCATTACAATTTCTTTCAAGGATGTAGTGATCTCCTTTCTTATATTTTATAGTTTTCTGTATGATAACTTTTTTTTGTGTGTGTTTTTTTACAGGTTGAGATTTGGGCTAGTAACAAAATTAGCAGAGAAGAGCGGTCCTTCATTGGGAAATGGGATGTAAAGTCCCTCATACAATCATCCTCTCCCGAATTATTTGGACCTGAAGAGCCTAGTCATAATACCAATGTCCCGAGAAATATCAAATTCCCGTTTCCCAATCCCATCAGGTGCCGCATCATTTGGATTAAGATGTCACTCTCTCAGATAGATTCCAGCACATCAGATATTCAAAGAGATTTTGACCTTCTGTCCTTTGAGAATTCATTTGATGAATCAAAACCATCTCGTGGAATAGAAACTGATAGAAAAAATGCATTTATTCATGCAAAGAGGATAATAGTTTTTGGCAAGTCTCTGAGGCCTGAGATAGGCCAGGATGCAGCACCGAATGAATTACTGCGGATGAGAAGTTCTTTGAACAGATCTCCAGAATTTGGTCGATTTAGGGTATGAGCATCACTGTTTTATGTATTTCTTTTCAAAAATAAAATAATATAAAAAGCATGATTATTTCCTGATAAAACCGTTTTGATATTTTGGGTTTGATTTGATTCTGTTTCCTCTATTCTGCCAGATTTCAGTTGCCGAAGAAAGAAATAGAGATAACGATCTTATATTAGAACAGTTACTGTCACCTGGCGGGCCTAGCATAGCTGGATTTCGCTTTGATTATTTTAATGTGGTGAGGCCCTGTGTTACCCACTCACCTTCTGTAAATGGTGATATATGTGAATCCTATCTCACACGCCTCGAAGACCGTGCTATAACCCCTGCTGTTTTATACATCCAAGTCTTTGCTATTCAGGTAAGTGCTTGCGCTCGCAGGTCACATCTAAGTTCTTCATGCATGGTATCAAGTACTTAATCATGAACTTTCCTCATATATGATTATAGTATTGTTTTACAAATGATGTTAAACTGAAGTTAAAAACTATTGGGACTTACCTTTGAATTTCATTTTAAGCTGGGCCATTTGGAAAGTTCTAAAACTGGCATTGTGACAATATTTTGTGCAACAGGAGCCGAGAAACCTGGTGACAGTAGGAGAATTCCGGCTACCAGAGGCAAAGGTGGGAACAGCTCTCTACTTTGATTTTTCACAGCTCATTCAAGCGCGTATTATGATATTCAGGCTTTCTGGAGATGTGACGGCCTTTGTGGATGATATTTCTGAGCTTGACGGGGCGTCGGGTTTCAGGAACCTCCCGTTAGCCATTGGGCTGTCTCTGGCCAATAAAATCAAACCGTATTATTATGCTGATCCTTATGAGGTGGGAAAAATGGCAAGCCTTACTGCAGTATGATTCTATTCTTTTGTTTTTATTTTCATTTTCCTTGCTTGGAAATAGGATTGGGGGGGGTGGGGGGGGGGGGTGTGGGTCTTTTTTTTCCCCAATTTTTGTGTTGAGTAATTGGATGCCATTGTTTCATATTGTGGGTGATATTTGAGGTGCACAATTTTGGGAAGTTAATTGGAATTATAGTTTGGCATGAAGCCTGTGAATTGTGATACATACTTGTTCTTTCTTTTTTTTTCCATAAAAAAATGTTGCTGTTTTCATTCTGCAGTTATGAATAACAAGGCATACTGTACACTGATTAAAAAAAGAAAGAAAAGAAATTGTGTGATATTTGTGCAAGAGTACTGTGAGCAAATTATGGTATCAGAACCATTATATTGAGGGTGTTTTAATATCACGAGTTTTTTGTATTATAAAATATCATAAACTTTTTTTTAATTTTTATTTCAAAATTTGACATTCAAATTCTGAATTTAAATCATTAATCTTATTAGTTTTCATGGTAATTGTGTGCATGTACAATTTTGTGATTTTTGAAGCTTATTTTATATTAAATTAAATAGTCATAAAATGAATAAATTTGGTTAACTATAATTGATTAATTTTAACATATTTGTTTTCAATTATTTGATTTAGTATAAAATAAATTTTAAAAATTATGAAATTCATATATATATATTTCTATAAAATTAATAAGATCAATGAAAATTTAAGTGTCAAATTTCAAAATAAAAAATAAAAATAAATTCATAATATTTTGTGATATTAAAAAATTTGTGACAATAAAATACTCCTCTTCAGTATTAGTTTTAAGTTGACCCATGTTTTACTTGCACGTCGTCATGACATCATGTGATACGATAATATCATAGTTCCTACTTTTTCTTCTACTATTTGAGAAAACAATTCCATCTGTTAGTTAAAAAAAAAAAAAAGGAAGAAGAGTATTCGAGTAAGAAAGTTCAAAATCACGTGATACTGTGATAGTCTGAGAGAGACTTTGAAATAAGAGGATTTGACGAGGGAACGGAATTCTCACACTTGGAAAAAGAAAAAACTGTTTTATTTGACCTCAATCTCAACACTGCAATTTCCATCCTTTTTCTCATTCTTTTTTCTTTTCATATTTTACTTCAAACTCCCATCACTCACCCATAAAAAAAAACCCCCACGTTTAAATTGAGATCAGGTCTCTTACGTAAATAAAATGCATATGCTATGCATGTTCTAAGTAGCAGGTCTTCTGTGGCAGTTATTTGGTAACATTTCATGGGTCTACTACCCAGGCAAACGTAGTTGAACAAGATGCGGTTGATAGAATAATCCATTTATTTATGAGTAAGAGAGAGTTTGAACTTTGATTCTTTGAAGAGTAGCTACTAACTTACCACCATCTAGCTACCATCTAAGAGAGAGTTGTGCTATATAAAAAAAGAGCATGTGTTGAAATGGGAACTTTCCGCTTGAAATTTGTGCGTTTCATGGAAGTAGCAGCAGCCGAGGAGGCAGTCGTTAGTGACGCAACTGAAGGTCAAAGGTGAGGGAGGCATATGCTTTCGTAATTAGTTTAAATTGTAAGTGTATTTTTGCATTTTTTTTATAATAAGAAATAGAAGTATATTTTTGAAATTTTTTTAGATCATCTGAGCACATCATATATCAACACAAATTTATACCCAAAAAATATATATATATATATATATAAAAAGGAGTGGATTAGAACTTGCCATTTGTCCCTGGTGTTTCCCATTTTTTGAGACAAATGGTTTTGTGCACGCCAAATCAAAGCCATGTCAAGACAAAGGATAACTACATTAATATTCATTTAATTGTTATTTATTTTTTTATTTGGATAAAAATGTAAATTAAGTCTTTTAAATTTAAATATATATAAAAAAATTTCTGATCATGGATTAAAGTAAATCCGCGTTTCTTCTTTTTCTTTTTTTTTTACTTAAAAAGTTGTTGGTAGTCACTAGTTAAAGATTAGTTATTTATATAATCATTATCTCGTACCTTGATAACACATATTCCTTGTTTGATTAGGCATGGATATTAATTTGGATAAGAATATTATTATTAGAGTATTGGATAATGATGAAGAATAAAAACAAAAAAAGGATGGAGAAGATATAAGTTTATTCTATTATTATTTCATATTGTTCCTCAATGAAGCATCTAGGGATTAATAATACTTCCTGTTTATTTAGTAAAAGATCAGTATAAGAATTATTTCGATAATTTTAAAAATAAATTTCCAAAAATAAATTTGAAAATTAGAAATTCAATTTATGAATATATTATTTGACATATATAGTTTACAATTAAATTTCATATAATTTTAGTGTGCTTGATAATATATCAAAAATCATTAATTTTGAACTGTTAAAATTTATGAATATATTATCTGAAAACATATTCAATTCGTTCAAGGATCTCAATTTATTGTTGAATCTTTTAGCTAAGTAAAATTCAATTCAAATTCGGACTCCTATGACTTTCGGTGGCCATAACACTATAAAACATACAACATATATACAGAGCATAGAGACCTAATTTGACCTTTCATACGCTTTTATTTTTGACATAGTAGGCAATTCAAAGAAATTGTCTATTATCAATTCCATTTAATTTCACTACATGCTTTTTGAATTTGTTGATTTTGACTTCAATTCATTCATACTCATACACCCAACTTAACACATAGTAAAGGGTCAAAAATGGTTTCTGTGATGGCTAGGTCAATATTTTATTTTCTTAATAAATTTTGGAATCATTGAATGGTAGCTTGCCATGTTATGTACCATGGTTACTTAATTTTCCCTTTTTTTAGGGGCATATGGGTAAATGTTACACTGTATAAGTATAATAATTCTTTCCTGATTCCATTTTAATTATTTAAACATCTTTAAAGCTACAATAAATGGAGATACTTGACTGCGGTGTGGACCATGTACTTCATTTTTATTATTATTTATTATTATTCCTTTTTAAAAAGACAATTACTTAATTAGATCGGTTGCTTGGCCAGTAATTTGACACCCAAAAAGAGAAGAAAAAATGCAATTTATTTTTTTTCCAACAAAGTCAGATAGAATTTTGAAAAACTGAATTTCGTGTTTGCATACACAATCATCAATTTCATGCTTAAAATCAAAATCAAAATTACAGACACTGATCTCATTTGCACATAAAACAATCTCTTCATCATCTAAACTATTACCAACTACCCATCTCTCATTTTCCACAAAATTAATTTCTAAATTTCTCTCATCAACCAAGAACAACGCTTGATTTTCTCTAGATTCTTCAACTTCAATCTTCTCTTCGTTGCATCTAATTGTAACCCAACTCGCATCATCACAGTTCCAATCTAGATCGCCATTGAATTCTCCAATTATGGACTTAATTCTCTCTGATAGATTTGATTCTCTTTCTTCTTCCACCACCTCCTCTTCAAGCGAAGAGATTGATTCCCAAAACCCCTGATCAAGGTTGCTAGTTGGAGAAACCCAAGTTTCTCTGATGCTCTGCTTTGAAACAGAGGATGTAACGAAGGGATGTTTTAAGAGCTCCTTGGCGCTCCATCTCTCTCTAGGGTCTCTCTTTAAACACTTGCTGAGGAAATCTTTTGCTTCTTCTGACAGCCAAGTCGGAACAACCGGCACCTCATCAGAGAACCCAATTTTGTGCATTGCGCTAATCGGGTCGGAGAAACCCTCCCATGGAGACCCACCAGTCGCCATCTCAATTACCGTGCAACCGAGGGCCCATATGTCAGCCACCATCCCCTGTTCTTCCCCTCTCGCCACTTCCGGTGCCATGAAAATCGGTGTGCCTCTAACTTGCTCTTTCTTGTATACAAAGCCCTTTTTGGCACACCCAAAATCCGCAACTTTCGCACACCCGTTCGATCCGATTAGAACATTCTGAGGCTTGATGTCACAGTGAACTACTCCTTGTTCGTGCAAATACGCTAATCCACGCAGGATTTCGCATGTGCGGGTTTGAATGCTGTCTTCAGTTAACCATCCGCCGTTCCCTTTGATCTCGTCGGAGAGGGACCCACCGGACGCATACTCCAAGAAAAGATTGTACACCATCTTCCCCGTTGCCGCATCAGCTGAGATGTCAAAGCCGAGATAGGAAACAACGTGCAGAGAGTTGAGAGAACAGAGGATGCTCTGTTCTCTCTGTAAATCTCCCGCCTGAGAGAGCTCCCTAGATTTCACGGCGAAGAGTTCACCTGATTTAGCCGACATCGCGAGGTACACCGTGGAAGAGGAACCATGTCCTATAGTGGGGCCTCGTAGCCATTGCTCCTCCATTGGAAACAGAGGAGGTGCTTGCTCTTTGTTCGTTTTTTTCTTTCCTTCTCCTCCTCCTCCTCCTCCTCTGATATTTTTGGGTCTGTCTATATTCAACCTTAGAAGGGGTTATGTTAAGTGAAAGGGGTATTTATAGGTAGATAGGTTGGTGAATACTGAGTGGTGACTTGGCTTTTGGATTCAATTAAGGTTGGAGTTGCCTCTTGCGAACAGTTTAATTGGTTTTGTTTTGTGTAGAAATTTAGAAAAGAAACAGAAAAGAATGCTTGAAAAGGTTCAGGTCTAATCAGGGTTTTTTTAGGCGGCCTTCCTATGCACGTGTTGAAATTCGACGAGGCAAAGCACAAGTGATTTTTCAAAATAGTCCACTAACTAACTTTCAGTCAATATGGGTCCCTTTGAATTTTGGGAGCTGATGATATACAGATAGGTTGTTGATATTACTGTCGATATGAGCTTTATTATATACGTTAAATGAATTATTATGTATGTTAATGACTATATTATGTAAATTCATTTTGTACAGTACTGTCATTATTCAACTTAAATGAGTTACTATGCATATTAGTGGTATTTAAATTGAACAATAGAAGTGTATAAAATAAAGTCGTTAACATAAATAATAATTTATTTTACATGTATAATAAAATTTGTGTTGATAATGGTATCAATAATGGTATCTCCATAAAATTTTTCTTGATTTTATCGACAGTCTATAAATTTATTTTAGTAGTTCTGTTATGAATAAAAAATTTTAATAGCTATTGTATTTGAATGAACCGCGATCGTTAATTTTAATCCTATTTTTTTATCTATAATATAAATTTTGATCATTAGCAGAATTAGCCAATTTATTTTGAATAATTTATTACATTTTAAGAGTAATGTTACTTCATGAATTTAATTTTAAAAAATAATCTGATTTGTTTTAATTTCAAGAACTATTGATTTTGATCTATTTTACAAGTCAACCATTTACGTTTAGAATACTTAATTAATTTGTATCAGATCAAGATGTTAAAAATTGCTGAAGATGAATACATCAGAATAATTCATTGTTCAACCTTTGATCATAGACAAAATAAAAAATAAAAAAACTAATTTGTCATTTATAACAACACTAATATATTGTCTTGAACCAAAATTCTCACAAAATTTTAAACCAGTGAGACCACTTCATAATAAAACATATTCAAAGGGTTCTTTTGTAAAACTTCTGTATAAAAGAAAAAAAATACCAAGTCTCCCAAAAGAAGAAAATCTAATTGTAAAATACCAAAATTAACCTTCTTCTATTCTATCTTTATCCCATGATGCACTCACTGATAATACCCTTAGCTGTCCCAAAGAGGCACGTTTCAAAAGATCTCTATTTGTAAATTGTAACAAGTGTTAGGTATCTAACAAAGTGGTGCTGCCACGTGTCACGCTCTCAACACACCTCCCATTTTGGGTTAGCAGTGGGCTTGTATTAATCCAGATATATTTTTTTTATTTTTTTTCATATTTTTTTTTCTCTAAACGGTGAGTAGTAATCCATATATGGAGCACATATATATAAAGTTGAATTTTGTTTTGTTTCTGTTATGAAATATGTTCTTATCTATCTCTCTTTAATTATTGCTATGGCTATATGATATGAGTCTATGAATGTGAGATTTTTCATAAATAAATGCATGCATATATGTACAGTAATACTAATACTTTTGTTGCAACTTGATTAATTGTTAATTAGTTAATTAGTTACAGTTGCACACCATGGGGGATGGATTTGGAGATATTTAATTAATTAATTAATTAATGCACTTTTCTCTTAGCTTAATAGAAGCCAACTTTTTTTTTTGGCAGTCACTTTCAACAGTTTTGCATCTGAAAGTTTGGTTGTGTTGTGTGATAATTAATTTGTCATAATATTTAAATACTAATCTTATTATGTGATAATGCACATAAGCTACAAAAATTAGTATCTTGAAGAGTAAATTAAGTTCCAAATTTTGTGTTTTTCTCTATTAATATTGTGATTTATCAATTTGTTAAAATCCTAATGCAGAAAAATATAATTAAATACTGCATTTTAGTGAATTTTGTCCATATAACAGAATGTAGCAAGCAATGATACTATATTACGGTATCAATAATAGTATATGTATATCAACTCCTGTATCTAATATTCTCAATTTGGTGGGTATTTTAATTTGGCTTCTTAATAGTAATTATTGATCAAGATAATTAATAATATTGGCACATAGGAAGTAGTATGTTTTTTTTTCCTCCCTTTCATTTTACAATGATGAAAAAAAATTGCAAATCCCTTTGGATTCCATTATAAATATGAGATTGCTAATTATTTATAACAGTCCCACAAAAATTGAAAATTCACATGCATTAAAATTTTGATGAACTACAAATTTTATGAATTAAAATTTTGTATAGAATTACACTTATATATTGACAAAAAAAACATCATTAAAAAAACATCAGAGAAATTGTATGGAAAAAAAACTCCATATTAATTTATATATGGATGAAAAATGTTGGCATTCCCATTTTTCTTCAAATGTTGCAAAGAAATTAAATGTGTCATTTTTCTCTTATGTAATATCATATTTCTCATCGGTGTGATTTTTCTTTCTTCCTTGTTATTATTTTCTACCCTCTTTTTTTCTCCATAGATTTTTAGAAAGTTACTCTCTTTGATGAACTATAGGATTTGTACGGATGGTGATGGTTTCATATTTTTACGGAGAGATGTATGTTTTAATTTCGTAAAAATATTTAAAAATAAATAAATATCAGAGTTAATAGAAGCTTTTATATAACAAAAAAAAAAGAAAAATAAGAAAATAAATGCATGCAGAAGATTTGTGAGTATTTTTCAGATATTTTTTTGAGATAAAGATGAAAGTCAAGCAATTCAAATTTAAATGTCTATAAAGAGCCTCACATCTGAGTTTCGGATCTGTGACCTCCCATATAAATAATATTGACTTTGTCACTAAATTAAAGGTTGATTCTCATATTTTTTTTTCCCAGATATTAATTGCATATAGATTTTTTTATATATTGATTGATAAATTATTATTAGGGTAACTATATTTTCACAATTTCTGAATTTTATTAATTTCCATCATCAATTTTTGGTATCAAGATAAGAATATTCTACTATAGGAAGAAGTGGTGTGACCACTACAAGCAACTAAAGGCCTTTAGAAAAAAAGAAAAAAAAAAGACAAATAGAGAAGGGATATATATACACAGCATGATTTCATTAATTAATTATGGGGAGCACAACTTGATCCTTATATAAATAAATAGATGCATGCACTGAATAAATGTACTCTTTTTGGTAGGAATTTATGATGTGAACTGAAGATGGAATCAATAGATAATGAAATATGAACCCTGGACCTGGTCTATGATAGACCGACCATTTAATAAGTTTGAAATGACCGTTATTGTTTGGGGGCTCACATGGACCAAGTCTTTTTATCAAGTCAACAGCCAATCTCAATATAAAAATGTTAGTTTGAATTAAATAATTAGTGTTCAAACAATCAGTCAACTAATATTAAAATCTCTAAAATCAAATGATTAATTAATGTGTAGGGGATATAATAAATTATTTTTTCTCCAAGCTCAGTTAGTTGACTCACAAATTAATTTTCTCTCTCTTTTAAGTATGGATAGGGGCAAGGTATATTGACTCAAGAAATAATTTTTAATTTGTTTTTTTAGGATGTACATAAAAAAAATACAATATATATAGACCAGAAAAATGTAAAACTATTTTCTACCATGAAAAACAGAATATGATTTATTATTTTTTCCCGCTTTAATAATTTTTTTGATTAAGTCGTTATTGATATATATTTTATTTTTTGGACTAACTGGATTCCTTATTTCAAAAAAAAAAAATATGTACATTTTTTATTTATTTTAGTATAGCTAGATTTGTTTGAGACGGTTTTGGGGACCATATAATTAATATAGTTATAATATACTAGTTAAACAAATCAATTAATTAATTAAACTGCTTGTATTGAATTTTATGAAATTGAATTCATTCCGGATTACTCTAGAAATTATAATTGGTTGGCAGGTGTTGGATAAACCATAACCTAAATTTTGCAATTTGGAAATATAATTTATGAATACTTCCACGTGGATAGTGTAATAGAATAACGTGACGAATAATTTCACTGATTGAGTGGAAACAAAAATTGACAAGTGGAAGCTAGGAGATTATGACACGTGGAAGATTTATTATTATTTATTATTTTTTTGGGTTGGAATAAAAAATTTGTTGAACAGCTTGATTGATAGAATTGACAGATAGATAGCAAAGCTGGCATTTTAAATATTAAAAAATGTCTTAATTACACAGTTACACTTCTTAAGTGAGCTGTTTAATTTGACTATGCAAATTAATTGTGGAGAGATTTTAGTGATTGAATTATATGTAAATTAACTATGCAATAATTGAGGATAAATTTTCATTAAATGAGTAGAATTATGGGAAATTAAATCATTTTGCTTTGTCTAGAACTTCATACAACAATAATTCTAAAAAAATATTGACGGTATATTTTTTATGTGAGATTAATAGGATTGAATATTAAGTATTTTTTTACGGAACTTAAACTAAACTAGTTGTTAGGTTAATTTATTTAAAAGAAAATAAAATAATATAGTGACATATCTAACATCTTAATTAAACATTTAAACAGTTATAAAATCTAATCTAAACTACCGTTAGATGATCATATTATATAGTTAATTATCTTATACTATTTTCAAGGTTAATGCTGATCTTGGTATGACCAAATTTTACAAAGGAAAAGACAAATTCCACCAAATTTCTGTTGGATGTATGAGGAGCATATCATATCATATATATATATAAATATATTATGTTAGAATATAGAAATTTTGGTGAGTGTGCTTACCAAATATCCAAAGTACTTTCTAGCACACAAACTTTTTACATGATGGAGATGGCACAGTTGTATGATATATCATATACATATATGACACCCAATATCTGAAATATACATATTCTTTTTGTTTCCATATTTTGATTGATTAAGGAATAAGGAGATATGAAAGTGACACGTGGAGGCTTTAGAAAGAGGACAGGTGGATAGCTTCATTGTAGAGTGAGGAATATTATAATTGGAATATTCTTTTATTTGGTTGCTACTTGCTGCATATTTCTAGATTCTTCCTTTTGTTTCATTTTTTTGGTTTTGGGTTTTTGAGATTAGATTCTTCCAGTTTGATGAGCTGTTCAATTTATAAAAAAAAATAAGGAGAAATTATTATTTATTTTTAAAGAGTTGTTGTTGGGTTTGTCTTTGCATTTGATGAAGATAGACATAAAGCAATACACTGCCAAGTGGCATTGCACTTCTTACCAGATATTTATTCCCTTTTAATTAAAAAATTGTAAAAATTAATAATATTATTATATCGCCGTTGATCATCATATAACCATGATTGTCATCATTATATATATATATAAATATTTTTATTATTTTTATTTGGATATGGAACTGTACGGTTTATTAATTATGTCATTTATTTATACTACAGTTGTTAATAAAAGAAATGGTACTGGACCAAATGGGCCTCTGGTCCACAAACTCCGCAGGGTTTAAATTAAGGCTTTTATTATTCTGTGCTTACTTGGGCCACATGCACCTGGCCTACCTAGTTTTCACACTTCATCTCTGACTAATGGTAAATTGGTAATTGGCATATAAGTAGTCTGCAATTATAGTATGTATTATTAAGCAAATAATGGTAATTTAAAGTGTTTTTAGATACTTTTAATATAATAAATGGAAGTGATTCAAGGTGTTTTAACTTAGAGTAAAATTGAGTGTCTCTAAAAATGAAATAAAGTTGAAGTACTAAATTACTTCATTTTTTACACTTTTTTTTTTCTTTTTGCTCTAATGGTAGTTCATGGGCCATTTAGTATTTTTACTCAATAATACATGATATACTTCATTATTATAAAATGCTAATATTGTAAATTTATTCAGTATGTTCACTTCGCTTTAATTTTATTTCACTTGCCAAACACAAAGATAGTGTTTTAAAATCGATATGTACATGGAAAAATTGCATATCGAATATTCGGTATATTAAATTGGATATATCCGCGTTTATATGAGTTCTAATTTTATATATGAAGAAATAGTACAATAACAATTATAACTAAAATTGAAAGTCAATTAGAATAAAAGTCTGAAATAATTGGACTTTTCATTAAAAATAATAGAAAAAGTAAAATATGCAGACTTGAACGTCCATGATTTATTACAAAATAATGACGACGACGATGATGACGATGATACTGTTTACTCAAGATTGGAAAGCATTATTGCAGCACACAATAGCAATTTTAATTAAATTACAACAAACCGCGCAAAAAAGAAATTGCAGGACTTGATGATCGATAAAAAAAAATTCACATGATCCCACATGGGTGACACGTGATCACATACTGCATAAGGACTAAGGAGCCACATGAGACCGTACAATGCATATACAATCTCCGTATACGGCCGCATATATAACAAATTCGTATAATATCAACTATATGTATATCATATTGATCGCAAATTGCTGACTACATATGCATATACGAGCATATGTGTGATCCATTTGATTACATCCACTATTTAAAACTGTCACAGAAGGCTTTGTAGATGTATATCATTATCCATGTACGCTAGAAGTTTGATATAAATCATCCAATCGAAGATAAAATAATTCAAACAAAGCCTGAATGGCCCAATAAAGTGCGTACAGTTTGATAGGTGTAAGCTACGCAGAAGAATTGTGTTCTATCCTTAAAAAGGAAGTAAAGCACAACCAATCAGCACGAGCTTTTCGATTTGGTACCATAAAAATAGTGCAATTCGCAGTATATTTTCTATGCAAAAGTGGAACTGACAAGGGTTGATTGGATTTCAGGACATAACAAAAAGAAATCATCCATTTTATCAGAAAAAGTGGCATCAAAGTTTTATATTGATTCAATTTATTAATGTAAAAGTGACAGAAAAAGAAAAGAAAAAAGAAACAGAGAATGATACAAGGAAACATGCAAGCACCAAAAATTTTAGAAATTAACTGTCATTTACTGGTTCCTTTGGTACTAATGTTATTTAAAATAAACAAAAAATTTGTACTCTTAAAACAGAAAATAATGAAAGTGAAAACATATTTTTAACAACACATACACTCCATATTCTCAACATATCACATTATTCTAAAACAAGCTATTCTGAAAGCCCACATCCATCATCAACCCAAAAACCTATATAGAGCAAAATCAAGAAGGGGTGAAGTGAAAAAAAAAAACTCGCACAAGAACTCAGCTCCAAAGGTTCGAATCACCTTAAAAAGTCAACAAAAACTCATGTATCCTTCTTGTTGTTGTCAGAATGCGACAACTTCAGATCAATCGATTGAAGCTGAGAGCGCAAGTGTTGGTTATCCTCCAACAGTCGATCATATTCCAGCAATAGACCTTCAGACTGTTTCCTCAGAGCCAGACTGCTCGCCTCGGCCGATTTGACCTCCTCTTCTTTTGCATGCAACTCTGATTTCAGTTTTTTTAGTTCCTCCTTCAGGCCATCGATTTCCTTCTCTTGTGACTCTGCGCTGCCATTCTTGGCCTCCTCCAATGCGCGGTTGAGTTTTGTCGCAACGTCCATGCTTTTTCGAAGGGAACGTAGCTCTCTGATGTAGTGGTGTAGCCGATCAATTACAAATGCAAGAAATAGGGAGTATCCTGCAATCAAGAAAAATAAAATCACATAAGACTTAATATTTTAATGCGCTTGGGCTTCATAGTAGCATTCGTTTGCATTTTTTTACTTGTATCTGGCTTTTGAAACATGAGAACTAAGATGATTAACCCTGGTAATATGGTAATAAGACTGGGACTAATTATATCTGCAATAAGAGAACTCAAATAGAGTATGAGCAGGGTTCCGATGCCTCCATTTTCATAAAAGTACTTTTAAATCCTTAATGACAAAGCTTCTCCAAAAAAAATAATAAAATAAAATCTCTAGATGCAATCTATACTACATGCTCTACATGCTTATTAAATTTACGCCATTTTGACTTTGGTTTGCTGAGAATCAAGAACTTGAAAAATCAATGCCTAGAAAGTCTACATCAGTAGACATTTATAAGATCTTGATTCCATTTAACCCAAGTCGAAATGTTGCAACTTTTTATATGTCTAGGGAAAAAAAATGACAGAGGGTACATCTAACAGTTCCATTTTGATATTAGAGTAACATTTTGAGCTACAGAAGTTGTAAAAATGAAGGCATAGAAGAGGCACAAAAATAAAGGCATTTGAGCCCTCTTCATTCATTATTAGTTAGTAAAAATAATGACCAAATGCAAGTTTTTAGTTTTAATTTACAAGATATTCAAAATTAAACAACAAGCAGATAAAATAACACGGAATAAATTACCGCAGAGAGTTACTGTAGCTTGTGAGTTTTAGCACATAAATCGAAATACATTTCAAGAAACCTCCTTTATCACTGTGACTTTCACTTATAATTACCAATAATTGATTATCACATATGTATAAAATCAAATTGATAAGACGTATCAGATCACAAGGTTAGAGTGAAAGGTAAACCACGAAGCAAGGTTATTCGTGACAAATAGAGTTTCTGTTCAATGAAAACTAGTAGCTGTGTATGTTACTTTTTTCAAAATAAAAAAGAAGGTATTACAAAGCAATACATAATTGAATCGCCAATTCAAGTCTCATTGTTCCTTTCAAGAGGTGTCTGAGATTCAATTCAAGTTTTAATTGAAATTACCTCTTTGAAAGAGTATCTCTCATTAATTAACTAATACCTAAAACTAAAGCATGTGAGCAATAAACCCCACAAAACCTCTTTGTTATCTTACTTCTTAACATAGCCCGGACAACATCAATCAATACAAATCACTTCCTACACTGCGAGATTAACCTTCAATTAGACAGTTCAAAATATGCAATAATTTCAACAGATTCAGATCAACCTCAATAACCGACACCGATTTTAAACCAGCGCAGATCCAATACAGAGACAATTTCAATTCCACTTAACAATACCTATCCGATCAATCAGACAAGGAGAAATTGAACACACACATACACACGTACAAAACGAAAGAGAGGTTACCCATGAGAGAGGCCTCGAGGAGGTGGCGACTAGCGAGGACCTGATCGGTGGGGGTAAGCTGCCCCATCTCGTTGGATCTGTCATGGATCTTGACGATACTGTACCCGCTAGAGCCAAGCACCACCATCACCGTCGCTGCCACCGTCCTCACCATCACCGGGCCACGGCCGCGCTTGAGCCGATCCAACCCTAGGATGGCAACCTTCCTCAGAGGTGTCTTGAAGAGTAGCACCACCACCAGCGCCACCTCAAGACCTAGAACCGTGAACAGTAATTGAATCATCTCTTCTTTCTCTCTCTCCGCCTTTCCTCTTTTCTTTCTCCTTGGTAAGTTTTTCTCTTTTATATTTCTTCTATGAAGAAAACGGTTGAGAAAAAAGAGGAGAGAAGGAAGAAATGAAAATCGGAGAACTTGATTTTGGTTAAAACACTGGGGGAGGTCGGCTCACTAGTTCCTGTAACAGATTCTCTTAGATGTAACTGTGTAGCGGGTTGGATTTACATAGATAATTATATCGTTACATGTATTTCGTTTGGAAAATCGCCGCAGCGAAATTTGGATTCTGGAATCCGAGTTTTTGACTTTTTTTTTTCTCAGTGAGGTCCTTTATTCTTTTCTTAATTATAGTTCCCTTCTGACCTGGGTATTGGGATTGAAAACTTTTGGACCATGTAGATTTAGGTTCTCTGTGGCGACGAGGATGCTCTACGAAATGTAGCGGGTCGATAAACCAGCCAGATTCATAGTGACAACTCAATGATTTGATTCGGGAAATGTCGTTCATGATTCGTGTATAATTCGGAAAAATTCGTTTATTTATTATTTCAATATATTAAAATATTTAGTACAACAAAACAAAATTTCATATATTTCATAAATAATATGAATATAAATTGTGTTTGGTTAAAAATGTAAATAATATGATTATCCAATAAGCATATTTAATACAAAACTTAAATTTTTGCAAGTACGGAGGATGAAAAATAATAGAAAATTCATGCTAAAATCTTAATAAAAATAGATTTGACATAGAAAATAATAAAAATCTAGAGCCATAGAAAATCTTAGCAAAATAATAAAAAAAAATTATATGTTGGAGATACAAATTGATTTGACATCTTTATAAAAGAGAGAGAGAAACAAACTATTTCTATAGAAACCCACATACACCTCACTATTTTTAAAAAAAGGAGAGAAAAAATTATCAATAAAAAGAAATAACATCAACGTCTTTAAATATTTTCTTCCATTAAAAGTCTAAAATAACTTCATACCCCCAAATAGTTAGAATTCTAACATCTTATCCAACAAATTCTCATTCTACTATATATCACATATTATGTAAATTCTCGATCTCCATTCTCAACGGAAAGAAATAACTATAATTCCGGCATCTAATCGACTCGCAACATAGATGTATACTATGTTACAGTCACAAATTCACAATTTTTCATACACTTAATTAGGCGTGCAACTTTAATGTTGGCCAAATTGGAGACATACTAAATGAGATTTTTGCATCTAGGTTATTGCTAAGATTATAATAGTGTCTTTGCATGCTATAATAATATGTTTGGAACCTTCTATTTTTTTTTATTTTGTTGGTAAATGTCTTTGGATTTCATCAAAGTTTGTCCAATATATAAGTAAATAACTAAACACATAATCGGTTGATTTGAGTGAAAAAAAAAAGAAAAGATACTAAGAGTACGATAATATATAATGGTTATAAAATTGTAATTAAAAAAAAAGAAATTGATCTCTGGCGAATGTATTTATTTTTTTCCTTCTCTGTTCTTTTGAAATTGATAGTGTTGTTGGAGCAAAGCTAGAGTGGTTCTAAGAGCATCAAATTTTTTGGTGTCATTAATTCAAAATTCGTCCAATTAATTTCAAACGATAAATTAAAGTTGCTCAATAAATTATTTATATCAAAATTTTGTAGGATATTAAAAGTTTCTATTTTTAAAGTTTTTCAAATATTTTTTTCAGATTTTTGAAAATGATCCTAAAATAATAACTGTTTGTATATGAGAATAGACGATTTTTAAAAATCTGAAAAAAAAGTTAGAAAATTCTAAAAATAAAAAAAATCAATATCTTATAAAATTTTAATGTAAAGAATTTATTAAATAAATTAAATTTTTAGTTTGAATCTGATTTGATAGATTTTAAATTAAGAACTTGATGCTATTAAAAATATCTTAGTTTTACTTATGTTATATTAGAGAGAGCACAAATTTACAACCGACCATTTGTTGAAATAATGAAATTCCAATTTTTTATCATCAAAATAAAATAGAGGCAATTATGTTTATTAGTATGGTGGCATATGGATTATGAAAGAAGCAACGAATAACTATAATTGTTCTGTATTTAGTCGGTGAGTAGTGACCCCAATATTTTCAAAAGTGGTAACAAAGTCACTATCATTATTTAAAATTTAAAATTTAAAATTTAAAATTTAAAATTTAATATTGTAGTTCATAATTCTCTCTCAAAAAAAGAAGGATCAATTTTATTATTCCGGACAAGAATTATATCTCTCTACTCTTATATTAAATATGTAGTTTTTCTGATCCGTCAATGACTCAGATTGAGCGATAAGATCCGTCGATGGTCAAGATGGATTCATCAAAAGTCCGAGTAAATTTCAGCCTTTGATTTTTCTTGTCCTTATCTTTCTACGGTCAAGATTAACTCATCAAAAACGCTAATGAATATAGACGGTTCGATTAGATTTTAGATTTCATCTATGTTTCTATCCAAATCTAATAGATTTCTCGCTTTCTAAGGTGTACTTCAAAGAAGGTTAAAAGAAATGAATGAGGAGGAAAAAAAAAGAAAAAAAAATAATTTAACATTATTCTCAAATTTCAATTAAAAAAAATAAAAAAATAAAAAGAAATAAAAAAGGATAAACTCTCTCTATATTTATTAAATATTTATTAATCTTTAATTTTAAAGATAAAAAATTTAACTCTCACTTCCATCTTTTCTCTTCTCCTTCTCCACAAACTCTAAAACGGAGTCGCCTCCTCTCCACCTCTCTCTCTCTCTCTCTCTTCCATGGAAATCTCGATGCTCCTCCTCCTCGACCTCACTCCCTTCCGGCATTATTCTCGAAGATGAAGATCGAAGCGAGACGATCGATCTTGACATAATTTCTTCCCTCGCTCATTAAAGTTGGTGGCAGTTTCAACTCCGTTCTTTATTTTTTTAGATTGCGTTGCTTTATTTCAAAATTTCTCTCTTTCTTTTTTGTCACCTCTTTTTTGTTATCTTTTGTGCTTGGAAGAACTAGCAAACTGAGCACCATGGTGAAAGAAAAGCACTTTTGCTTATCTAGGTAATCGATTTATTACTTCCTTCTATGATTTAAAAACACAGCGATTCTTTTTTATTTTTGTAGATTAGTTGAAGCATCCTTTGATTTTTTTTTCTCCTCCTCCTTCTTCTTCTTCCTTTTGTTTTGCCTTTTTCTTTCTCTTCAATTCATATTCTATTCAGAAATAGTAATTTGAGAATTGCTACTTCCATGAAATTAATAGTACAGGTTCATGGTAATGTGATCACTAGGCAAAGAATTCAATTTTGTTTCATGCATGCTTCCTTCAATTTTGGTATTTTAATTTTGAGTGCATGGTAGTAACTTCCTAATTATTTTTCTCTTTTTCCTTTTATTATTTGACTGCTTTGAACTCCACATGTTTCTTCCTTGTAAGCTTATTATATGTTACTGATCCTTTTTTTATTTGGGACTTGAAAGGTAAGAAAACATATACATTGATATTAATTTTATTTCATTATTTATGGCATAATTATAACTAGCTTTTAAAATTTTATTTCTTATTATCTCTTAGCTTCTTATCCTATTGATCTCTTTTGCATAAATACCTCTTAACATTTAATGAATTTTAGTGAATCTCTACTATAATTAATTGGTAGAAAACATATACATGAAATTCTTAATTGTTCTTTTATCAAGACAAGTTTAAATGTGTCTTGATCTGTTAAATCAAATTCAAATATTGACAGGTTTTGTGCTTTCTCATTATTAGTGCATTTGATAAGAAATTTGGAAAGATTTTAAATTTGTCACTAATTACCAAATTAGATGCCGTTTTAATTATGTTTTTTTCCCCTTGTCTTTTCAACTCTGTTTTTGAAATTAGAATTTAATTGCCTTCAGTTTTATTTCATTTTTTTTTATCTTCTATTATTTCATTGACTTCCTTCTCGTTTCTTTTTTATTTTTGGGTGTGAATAAAGAAAGTAAATAGGAAAATAATTGGAGAGAATTGGCAGGACGAAAAGAGGCTTTGATTTCTATATTTGTGCTCTAATTTTATAGTTGAATTTTTTCTAATCATGGTTGATTATTTTTTTTTAAATCTCAGGTTATTCAATTGCACCTCCCAAATTTAGACCATATTTTACATGCAACTGACAAAATTAATTTGCATCTGTTGGATTCTGTCTTGCTTTCCATTTCTTGCCATATCATTTATGGAATTTATTCAAAATTAGTGAAAAAGATTCTCATATATTTGATTTAATTTGTAATCTTGGGTTTGTTCTGCTTTCTTTTCATTTTTTTTTGATGTCATTTAAAGATTTTTTTTAAATTGATTGATAATTGATATGATTAAAATTAAAAAGTTATAAATATTACATTAAAAGACATCTAATAATATTATTTGACATTTAATAAACTGATTAAAAATAAAACGATGAAATTGAGTTAAATATTCCGCGCCAAATAAAATAAACACGTTTTTATATCTATTTTAGATGCAGATGTGTGGGTAACATAAATTATCAGAATATTCTTACAAATAAAGTTTTTATTTTGCAACGCACGGCCATATTAATTTGACATTTATAATTGATATTTATTTTTCAATTGTGGCAATTAACTATAGTTTTTTCTCTGACGAATACAAGGTGCGTAACATAGTTGCTATGATATCTTCAATTTGCACCAAATTGGTATCACTTCTCATTGAACTTTATTACACTAATTTACTTTTTAATTTAATTTATAACCAATCTATTTTAATTTCATTCATGGACATTGTTGGATAATTATTTTTTTGTTGGTCCCTCTTTTAAGAAAATTATGTTATTTATATAAAAGCTTTGTTTGTTCTTATATAATGTCTCCGTTACAACGTACGGATACGATATTAGTATATATATTTTTGATAAATATGTACACAATCCGGTGTTCCTAATTTTATAAAACATAATATGTTCATTACTTCACAATTATATCTCAGATTTTAAAATTCAAATGACTGATCCAATAAAATTGAATAGTTATAACTTTCCCATCAATTATAGTTGTTGCCTATAGAATACATATTTTGTTGCCTCCTTTTTAAATCATTAATCCTTTAACAATGTTTAAATTACTTAGCTGATTGATTTTTTAAGTCGTAAGAATTTTATTCTTTCAAAATTGAAAAAGAAATATGCATAATAAGGTGTGAATCTAGAACTATAAGCTTGTGTCACGATCATAAATCTGTCTCTATTTTTGCTTCTAGAACATCAACATAAAGAGCAACAATTAGAAATTGTATTATAAAACTTTTAATTTTTTATTTTATTTTATTCTCATATGATTTTAGTTATTTGATTATATGGACCGTTTACACATATTGATTCCATTGGTCAGTGGTATTAGATATATCGATTGGAAAATAGAACAAATTTCGTTCTTGTTCAAACTTTCTTCCCATATATTTAAATAGTTCAATTCTACTCTCCCACAAAATTTAAATAGAAAATAAATCATGTAAATAAATATTATTGTTTTATCATTGTTGAAAGATAATACATCAACCTCTATCTCGGATGCATCCATCAAAAGAGGAATCCCAACGTAACTTGAGGTTGTTATCATTGGATTATTCTTATGCGTAAGGATGAGAAGTCGTTTTAAGTCCGTTAATGCAACTTCGAATAATTTCGTTCTATTATTTTAATTTTACTAATTTATTTTATTTAATCAAATTTCATATTTAAAAACTAATTTTTCCAACAGCAACTTGATAGCTGACTATGTGTATTTTAAAATATATGGAATACATAGATATTAATTAAAGAAATTTGATTTTAATTGGATGCTTTGAATTAAATAAAACAATTGTTATAACTTCTATAACAATAGATAATGTACATTTTTCTCAATTATTAAGTCTTTTTAAAATGTCATGTAAGTATTTATAATATCTTTGCAAATGGTATAAGTATTTTCATTCATACAATTGCAAAAAAAAATTCTTTCTATTAATTAGAAATTATAAGAATGAATAAATTCTAAAATTAATATCACATGATAAATAAATTCAATTATAACAATTGTAGCAATGGGTATTGGGTGATTGCATAAAAATTTAATCGTGTGATTAATTTTTAAATTTACTTAGTAGACGGATGGGAATTACTCTACCTACTACTTAATGTAAAATATATACTAAATTATTTTTGTCTCTTTTCTAATACCTATCCTGGCTCGATAGAAAATTTTATAAGCCAATAATTTTTTTCCTTCTTTCATCATACAGTGATTCACACGAGATTCCATGTGTCTCTTGCTACTCGGCTCAGAGCGTAAGCTAGTGATTCTTTTGGCTACTGGACTCTAGCCATCTAGGGTGCATCACTCCGCTGCTTCGCCTAGCGGCACGACGATTGTATTGCTCTCCTAAAACCCTTCGGAATGATTGGGCGTCAAGGGCACGTAGGCAGTGAATCGGGTTGAAAGTGAAAGTTGCTAAAAAGTGGCAGAATGCTCTCCAAATCAATTCACTTGAGTGGGACAGAGGAGAGTGAAATTTCATGTGTAGGGGTCAAAATTCGTAGATCTACGAAGGAAGGGAAATTCTCTCGTATTCCTGTAATGATAAGAGCGCATTCTCTAACAGCTTTGAAGTCGAGGTAGCCATCATCTTGCCAATCCTAAACAAAAGAAAGAAAAGCCCTACGCCAGCTCGTATCTTCTTAGTGGGATAAAGTGTCCACGGGAAAAAAATAAGTTGCAATAATAAACTGAATTTGAAAGGAATCCTCTCCCTTCTGAGTCGAGTAGTTGAGCACCTTCCCGCCTCTAAAGAATAAGGAGATCCGGCTACAAAATTTGCATTAATCAGAAAAATTTAGTTGGGTTATGGTCAAAACAGTTCGAGTCTGAATGGGAGGCTCTTGAGTTTCTTTCTTCCGACAGAGTTCGATTAAAAGAGCCACAACCAATCAGAACTTTTCATCCTTGTATTTTGACGTCAAAATTAAATATTTCCTTAATCAAATTTTAGAATTTAGACCTAGCAGCCAACATACTTCCTTCCTCTCTATCTCTCTTTCTATCTTTTTCTCAAAAATAAGCCTCAATTGATTCAGTCGCAGACTAGCCGTCAAAATCTAGAGGTAGAGATGAGGTAGAGATAGAGAGAGTGTGCTTTTTGCTTCCGATTTTTTCTAGCAGGTATGCACTAAGTTTTAAATTTTGTATCTTTTTACTTTTTGGGTGGTCCTGTTTGCCTGGTTGTGGTCTATGATTTTAAATAGTATATTATCTTTTCTTCTGATATCAGTGGGTGTGTATCTTCTCTCTTTTTATTATTGGAGTTCTTATTAAATGTTATTTTGTGTGTTGTATTGTGTTTACTTGTTTCTGACTTTTTTTTATGAGGATGGTCTCCTTATATTTACTAACATCTCATCTTGTATTTTGTATTGTACTTTGTTATTGGTAGTCTAATATTTGGTTCATGGTTTGTATCGCGTTGTTTCTCAGAGTTGTCCCTCCTAGTTGCTCTTGGGATTTTTTTTCTTTTTTTTGAGCATGCTTTATTACCTTTTTGTCTTAGGTCCCACTGTCTTTGTTGTTGTCTTTGACTGATTTATTTCTAAAGGTAAGCTTCTCTCCTTTTTTGTTCGGTTTGTAAACTACCCCTTGCATTTCTCTTCTTGCATGTGGGGTCTTTGTTTTTAGAAATGTGATTGCTGTTACTCTCAACTAACCTGCAAAAGAGGTCCAACACATTAAAAAATGATTAATTTAATTATCTATTTACATTTATCTCTGTCCATTTTAATACAATTATTTAAGTTCTGGGTGTTCCCATCAGCGCACCAGTAATAATCTAACCTTTACTAATTATATGTCAATGCACATATACTAGCAAATAAACATACTCTGCCGTATTTTGAATTATTTTTAGTAGTAATATATTATTTTTTGAGGGGTAAGATGTATTTGTAATACATATTCTAAAATTTTATTTTCATGATAGGAAATATTAACTATTTTTAAAAGTAATATAATTAATTATAATGCTATTGGTAGCACAAATGTTTGAGAATTATAAATAATTGCATAGAATGAAAAGATGATACATTGTTTCTAATTTACATTCCAACAAATGAACCAAAATACATAATTTATATTACAACAAAAGAGTATAGTTGAAATCCTCAGACATAATATTATAGATATTCATAGTTAATTATATATGGATCAACTATAAATTCATATACAGTAGAAAATTGAGCGTGATCTGCCGCATTGTGAAGAATTTGTCATTGATTTCTTATTACATACGAATAGAGTCATTAGCTAATTGCATATAAATGTCAATAATTTTTTAGGATGAACAGTAATATAAACAGTAATCTTGTTAGAACAATATTCCTTAATATTAAGGATGAACAATAATTTCAGTGAGGATTTCTTCTTGGAGTAGTATTGTAAATATTATCTTTCTGAAATAGTAATTATGAACAATAATCTTCTCGGATTACTGTTCCTCGCTACTGTGGATGAACAGTAATCTTTCTGAGGATTTATACAATTATATGTTGACATTCATTTATATGGTCCCAACAAAAGTAAATATCTCATATTAATATATACGAAAAGTAATTTTAATTAACAAATTCAATAATAACTTAGCAATTACAGATAAATTTATTTCATTCCATAAAAATTAAAGTTACGGTAGAACCGCAACTACCCTTCTAATTGGAATTTAAATTTTAAATTTTAAATCTGGCTGAAACGTGAGAGACCGTATGGGATCTGGCCACAGCGAATCCCACAGACCCAACTTAACCCCTCCCCCTCTCTCTTTCCCCCTCACGCGAAGCGGAGCCCTCTTCCTTCTACTCCTCTTCGGTAAGCCAACAGAGGGAGGTTCTCTCTCTCTCCCTCCCCGGTCCCGATCGTCCCCCTCTTCTTCCTTCGGGAAACCCCTTTGCCCCCTCGCGTAACCCTGTGCTCTCTCTCCTGGACCACTGACCTGACCCCCTCTCTCTCCTTCTCTAATTCGCCCTTTTCCCCTGGATCGGCGGATCTGGTCGTCTCCCCCCTTCCCGCCTCTCTTGCTCCGTTGCGATTTTGAAAGAAAACCCTAGAAAAGAAAGAAAGAAAGTGAGAAAGTGAGAAAGAAAAGGAGGAGGAAGGGAGGGTGCTGCCGGCGACGTCACCAAGAGGGGAGAAGACATGGCCGATATCCAGATCTAGCGCCTTGGTCATTTTCTTTACTGGTAAGCCCTGATCTGGCCCCCTTTTGGCCGGTTGTGCCCTTTTTGTGCCGATTTGTGTATTTGTGTGGCCGGTTGTGCCTTTGTGTGCCGTATGCTTGTACTGTTGAGTGTTGCTTGTCCATTTTTGCGCCGGGCGTACTGTTTTGCTTGTTCCCCCTTGACTGTTGTGCTGTGTACCCCTTGTTTGTGCTGGTACCGGCTTGTTCCAGCACACCCTTTACCTGGTTTTGGCTTGCTGAGGTTGCTGATCCCTTTCTGGTGCCTGCGCCAGCCGGTACAGGTGCTGGTTGCACCCGGATTTGGTTCTGGTTGGGTTCTATTTTGTTGCAGGGGCTTATTTGTATATGCCAGTAAAGTTTAGTGGCCAAATTGTGAAAAATAGAATAACTCTTGTCAGGGGGTTATTTGCACAAAATGACTCAATGTCCAGTCTACCCTAGCCCAACCAGACTTAGGCCAAATAAACCGAGATCTGTTAATTAACCAACCTATGTGCCATAGGTTCTCAGGAGTACACTGAGGAGCAAGCAGCTGAGTACTACACGCTAGACGAGGCTGCTGACGTCACAGAGGACCCTGCAGGAGAGCCAGCTGAGTAGTGCTTCCTGATCCTCTCGCTTCCCCAACTTACAGGTGTGGATTGCTACTGAGATTACATTTTTTCTAGATAGGATTTTAAATGCATTTCATAATTAGGATAATTGCATAACTGCATGTCATTTGCATATTATTTGTAAAGTAAGATTAGATTAGTAGAAATTTAGGTTTAATTAAGGTAAAATTAGGAGATACGGTAAATTAAAATGTTCAGGTGTAGATTAATATTAAAAACATCATTTTCTTTGCTTTCAGAAATAGAGAAAGACTCAAATTTTGGAACAGAACATGGAGAAAAAACCAACATCCATTCCCTTAACAAATGTGATCTCTTCGCCTTCACCTGGGCCTCCACGTGGGCCCTTGGTCCCGCCTCTATATCCCTCACCGGGACCACCACAGACCACCTTTACCCCTCAAGCGCATAGACCTCCAAATCAAACCCCTTCCTCTGCTGGCAGCCTGGGCTCGCAATTCAGCACCCCACCGGGCCCACCAATGTTCTCCTCTCCTATACGGCCTCCAATGCCATTTCATGGCACCCCCTCACCTCCCCATACAGCACCCATCTTTACACCTGGGTCGAACTCTCTGCCCACCTCATCCCCGGCCCATTTTATCAACGGGTCCACAGAGCTACCCTTGCGCTATCCTGCTGTGTCTCATGACTCTGAGCCTGAATCTCCATATGTTCTCTTCTCTGCTCATAAGGTATTGCTGTTTCATTATGTCTGTTCTTTTTGGGATTTGATGTGGAACACATAATTTTGGATTTCACTTGTGTATAGCAATGCATCTTCGCTTGTATACATACCTCTGTCCGACCCAGCTAGTATCTATAGTCTTTGAGTTTTATAAATAACAGCCCAGATGCTAAATGATTAAACATAATTACACACCCACACACCAATCAATGTCCAAGTTGGCACTCAACTGCTAATCCAGCACACTGTTCATGCTAGATAGTTGTCCTGTATGCTCTGGCTATTAACCACTATTGTGAAAAGGATTTCATATCTCCATTAAAATTGTATTTTATGCTTTAAAAGTTATAAACCTGTGTTGGTACCGAAAAGTGTGATGTCATGCACATGCAATTCACTTTACATGTTGCTTGATATAACATAGAGGCATAGATTGTGATTCATTTTTCTCATTTGCACCTTGTGTTACATATAGGTGCTAAAACGGAAAAAAGCAGCAAATGTACCGAGCCTTGGGTTTGGTGCAGTAGTCTCTCCAGGTTTGGAGATTGCTTCTGGACTTGAGGTTGTCGAGCGGGACCCGTACCGCTGCCAGAACTGCGGTACCTATTCAAACCTCTATTGCCAGGTGCTTATAGGGTCAGGTCAGTGGCAATGTGTGCTCTGCAAGAATTTGAACTCCAGTGAAGGAAGCTACATATGCAACAGGAAAGAAGAGCTCCTGAGCTGGCCTGAGCTAGCGACATCAGCTGTTGACTATGTGTCTGGTAATCGGAGACCTGGATTTGTCCCGGTTCCTGAGGCCCGATCTACTGGCCCAATATTTCTCCTGATAGATGAGTGCCTGGATGAGGTACATCTGACACACTTACAAGGCTCTCTTCATGCATTTGTTGACTCACTACCTCCTACCACTCGAGTTGGTATCATAACTTATGGCCGTGCCATCTCAGTATATGATTTCTCAGAGGGGTCAGTTGTCTCTGCTGATACAGTACCAGGTGATAACTCTCCCAGCCAAGACTTACTCAAACCCTTGATATACGGTACAAGCCTCTACCTTTCCCCCATGCATGCATCCCTCCCGGTGGCGCACAGTATATTCTCATCTCTTCGACCATATAAATTAAATGAACCAGAGGTCTCGCGTGACCGGTGTCTTGCCGCTGCTGTGGAGGTGGTGCTAGGGTTGGTACGGGGGCCAACAGCTGAGATGTCACGAGGGATCATCAGACGGTCGGGAAGCAACTGTAGGATACTGGTATGTGCAGGCGGACCCTGCACGTATGGACCAGGATCAGTGCCCCCTTCAGTTAACCACCCCAACTATGCATACCTAGAGAAGAATTCAATAAAGTATATGGAAAAATTGGGACATGAGGCACGCCGTCATGGGGCTGTGGTCGATTTACTCTGTGCAGGTAACTGCCCAGTACGTGTGCCAGTTCTTCAACCACTTGCTAAATCCGCTGGAGGAGTGTTGATCTTGCATGATGATTTTGGGGAGGCTTTTGGAGTCAATTTGCAAAGAGCCTCAGCACGTGCTTCTGGGTCAAACGGGTTATTTGAGATACGATGCTCTGACGATATACTTGTTACCCAAGTTATAGGACCAGGTGAAGAAGCTGCACCTGATTCACATGAGACCTTTAAAAATGATACCTCCTTCCATATACAAATGGACAGTGTGGAGGAGACACAGAGCTTTTCCATTTCAATGGAGACGAAGGGGGATATAAAGAATGACTTCGTTTATTTTCAATTCTCTGTTCGGTACTCTACCTCGTACCAGTCAGATGTTGCCAGGGTAATAACGGTACGTCTCCCAACTGTTGATAGTGTCTCGGCTTACTTGTCCAGCGTGAATGATGATATTGCTGCGGTTCTCATTGCCAAACGAACATTACTCCATGCCAGTACTTCAGCAGAGGCAGTGAACATGCGGTATCAGATTGATGAGCGGGTGAAGGACATAGCCTATAAATTTGGGTCTCAGATGTCTAAATCTAAGATGTACCAGTTTCCTAAAGAACTCCAATCTTTGCCAGAGCTACTATTTCATTTGAGACGGGGCCCACTTCTAGGTGGCATAATTGGGCATGAAGATGAGAGGTCAGTGTTGAGGAATCTTTTCTTGAACGCCTCGTTTGATCTATCTCTTCGCATGGTGGGGCCCAGGTGTCTGATGCACAAAGAGGGAGGTACATTTGAGGAATTACCTGCTTATGACCTTGCCATGCAGAGTAATGCTGCCGTTGTTCTTGATCATGGTACCGACATCTTCATATGGCTGGTACACCACTTGCTATTCTCACTCATATATTGTGCTTAAGTTTAATAGGCTCTTTTTTTTGCAATTAACTACCACTTTAGTATTATAACTGCAAATGACATTCAAGATTTCTCATACTTCCATGACATCCAACAGCTTCAGTTAATTTAGGACTAGCAAGGCAACTGTTTAGCTTAGCATGATGATACAGTTGTATTCCTTTAAATATTGACAACGTCGGTTCCTGAGTTCCCTAAACATTCTTTTTCACACTAAGCAACCTATAACCAAGAAAAAAGATGTTCAAGTTGGCTTTCAAGTTTACATGAACCTGTATACATTCATTTTGTTTTGTCATCATAACAAAAGTAGGTTAATTACTTTTCTTATTTTGTTGCTATCATTATGCAGTTGTAGATTTACACTTTAAAGTTTTAAGTTTGGGCTGGCATCAACTAGGAGCCTAGGACCCATCCCTAAGTTTGCCACTCAACTTACCATCACCCGACTTTGATTTTGTTTGAATGGGTTAAAACAAGATATAAAACATGATTTAAATTCCCAAAATAGTCTGTCCTCTAACATGGATTGGTCATAAATTTCATGTAAGCATATAATCCCATGAATAGTTATTTTTAGCATGGAATCGAGTCGGTACACTTTTGAAAAACTTAAATCCAATTAAAACATGATTTCACATAATTTACAACCAAAAGGTATTTTGCATAGCTTGTTTTGGATGACTGGATCTGTTGTTTGACAAATCAATCCATGTTTTGTGTAACTTTTGACATAATTTGAATTAAATGACAGTCGAGCTGGCTGTGGGTGCAAATTAGTTGTATGACCTAAACATGGGTACGCACAGGTGCTGATCCATTATAACCTTTAATTTTTGGTTAATTGGAGATGTTGCCATTTACTTGTATATCCTCTATTTGTTTCCTTTTTTGGGGATTTAGTCTGTTTGACCTAACATTATGTTTATTTTGTTGAAGGGAGCTGAGCTGGCAGGGCAAGACGGTAAAAGTGCAGCGGCATTGGCGGCATGTAAAACACTAGCCGAGGAATTGAGTGAGACCCGTTTCCCCGCACCACGTATCCTTTCCTTTAAGGTCTCTCTCTCTCTCTCTCACCCCTTCCCTCCCCCTGTAATTATTTTCTCAGCTTGTAGTTCAGTTAAATTTTGTGTAATTTGAGGTCTAGTAAAATCAGGCAAGAATTGTTCAAAAAGATTAAAGGAAAGAGCAATTGCCATTTAAGTAAAAGATCCAAAATGGGTTTCGGTCAAGTCAAAAGGTCATATGATCATATAATTTATGTTTTATAAACATTTTATAATCTGTAGATTAACAGAGGATGAGGACACTTAAACGGCACATCTGTAAACTATAGTCCTGCAAAATAAGAAATCCGATGGATATTTTTGTTATCTACAATAGGAGATTGTTTTGAGGAAACATATGACATTCCTCTTTTCTCATTTTATTTTCTTCATTTGTTCCACCTTGATGTTCCTTTTGTTATTACTTTTTAATAACTCCTGCATTTTTGCTATCCATTTTCTTTCTGGATTAGGAGGGAAGCTCTCAGGCTAGATATTTTGTATCACGCCTTATCCCGGCACACAAGGATCCTACTTATGAGCAGGTAAAATAATAAAATATATCTTGGTGAACTCTTTTGTTATTTGTTCCATCTTAATAACCTTCTCAAAATCTTAATATCATGTAAGCTCCTACAAAATGATCAATCTCAACTATACCTTCTCAAGCATGGAAACTTTCTGCATCTCTTTTCTAGCAGCAGATGCACCAACATCTCCTGTAATTTTACGAGTTGCAATTTAGTTCCTGTACTGCATCTCTCTCTCTTACTTTTTGAAGTTAATTCAATAATACAGGACCCACTCAAAGATGTTGGTGCATTTATTATGTTTCTTTGTTTAGTATTGTTTCATGATTTTCCTCTGCTTGAATGAGTGATATTTTTATATAATCAAACAATTTGGTAGGAGGCAAGGTTTCCTCAGTTGAAGACACTTAGTCAAGAGCAGAGATCACGACTTAAAAGTAGCTTCTTGCATTTTGACGACTATAGCTTTTGTGAGTGGATGCGCAGCCTCAAGTTGGTCCCACCCGAGCCCAGCTAAGCAAAAGAGTGTGAATGCATCCACCAATGCGATTCATTTTTTTTTGAGAGAAATAATAGATGAAATAATGCTAAAATTTCGACCTCCCCATGTTTTGGAACATCAGTTCGTTCTTTTTTGTCAACGGGAAGAAATGTTGTAAAGAGATTTGACAAAGGTGGGAAAATTGTCAACGGTTAGATTTTTTTTTATTTGTGTTTTCTTTTCTTAGTTTTATGATATACAATTGATAATGAAGAAAACATGATGTGTTTATTTGAACAAGTTGTCAAAAAAAAAAGACTGTTTTTACACCATTGTGAGGGTCTACTGTCAGATCCAGTACAGATCTGACGTGGAAAAGAAAGGTAGCAACAAGTGGAATTTTGATGAAACTCAAGGTTCTAAATGGATTAAAGACTGGAAATCTAGAGAATGTATACCAGTTGCTGGTGGCATCACACACATGAGCATATGGAACTTTATATTTTATCTTATATGAACAATTATAATGAGAATTCACATATGATTTTTGTTCTATAAGATTGCTCTCGATCAACAAAAAATAAAATAACTAACTATTCAGTGTTATTGCAATCGATTTATACTAATAAAATGCTCATAATAAAAATGTAATTGACATATCAAAACTTATGATATATGTTTATTAATTATTAGTATGGTAGCATATGGAAGAAGAAACAAATAGTCGGTGAGTAGTGACCCCAGCATTCAAAAGTGGTAACACCATCACTATCATCATTTAAAATTTAAAATTTAAAATTGCAGTTCATAATTCTCTCTCAAAAAAAAAGGATCAATTTTATCATTTCGGACAAGAAATATGTATATTGTCAATAAAATATGAACATTGTACAAATTCAAAATTTATAAATCGTTCACACTATATTTAAAAAAAATATTATGTAATTTAACAGAATTCTTGGATGAGTCCGGTTTCTGAAAATGAAACAAGACTAATAAAAAATATTTGGCAAATTGAAGAATATCCTTAGAATAGTACAATTAGAATATTAAAAGTAGAAGAGTGATAGAAGAGTGCAATTAGAATAGTAACAAAAAATAACGGAAGAGTAAAATGTCGTTTGACAAAATATTAGTTGGATAAGTGGAATGTCGAATGGATTAATAAGGAATATTTCGTTATTTTACACGCTAAAATTGAATGCTATTCCACTATTCGACCAATGCTTCTTCCGAATACAATTCCATTTTGCTATTTATTATTTGACACATATTTTCATTTGAAATAACAACTTTTCTTTCTTTTCCATTCCGAAATAGTATATAGTTGAACAAGATATAAGAATAAGTTCCTCTCAATTTATTAAAAAAATGTCCAATCATCTATATCAAATGGAATGGTTTATGTCTAAAGTGTAAACATTTTTAGAGTCAAATTCTAGTTGTGCGGGGTATATATGTGATAAATTTTAATTCAAGTGAACTGATTAAGATGTGAAATAACAAAAAAATTTCATACAATTCAACAGATCATGAAGGCAAACTGATGTATAAAAATGAGCAAACAACTCATGAATAATTAAAAATATTTAACTAGATGATCCAAGTTGGTATCGACCGTCCATTTTAGATCTAATAGCCCATAATTTTTTGCTCAAATTAAATCTCCTGGACAAATACTTGGCAACTGCATATATAATTAATCAAATCCAATCTCTATTAAAAATGGGGGAAAAAAAATAGATGCCATATCTATCTCTATTCCAACATACAAAATTAATTACAAATTAAGCACACGCTGCTTCTTTCTTTTGACAGCGCAAAAGACAAAGAAAAGAACAAAGAATAATACCATCAGAGCTATACATCAAATCAATCCAGATAGGTAGCAAATCTCACGAAGCAAAAAACAAATACCAAAACCTCACAAATTCGACTCCTTTTCTTCACAATTAATCAATCAAGCTTTCATCCTTCTTCCTACTCTTTCCAGCCAAAATTTTGAATTAAACAATTGTTTCAAAGTTCATACAGGCAAGTAAAGAACAAAGCCAGAAACTTGTATAAAATGAATATAGAGGAATACATAATCTCTCATCCAAAGAAGGAAAATTGAACCAAATACAGAATAATCTCTCATATATTCATTCATTCATTCATTCACTAATCAATCTAAATTCAAATGGCGAACGAGAGAATGAGACCCGCCGTCTCTCTTCTCCTGCTTCTGAACTTCTTCATGTATGTTATTTTGGCGATCATCGGAGGATGGGCCATTAATAAGGCTATCGATCGAGGTTTTATCATAGGTACCGACATTGCTATCTCTTTTATTTGTAGTAGACATTTCTTATCATCATTTTCTTTTTCATAAATTATCATTATCTTCAGTTATATATACACGTTTGTTTTGAGTAAATTTTTCAAAATTTCAAATTATTGAGATCTTCAATTAATTAATTAATTAATTGTACTTACCTTTTATTTAGCTACTGGTAATTAATTATGCACAAGTATTCTACTTGTTCAATTTTTTTTTTTTTGCTTTGTACTTAAATCTTGTTTTGGTATCGTAGGTCCGGAGCTAGTATTGCCAGCACACTTCAAGCCGATATTCTTTCCAATCGGGAACTTTGCGACCGGTTTCTTCGTGATATTCTCAGTTATTGCTGGAGCTGTTGGTGCTGCCTCGGCTATTTCTGGGTTCAACCACTTGCGCTTTTGGAATTACGACAGTTTGCAACCGGCAGCAGCCACTGGCGTCACCGCATGGCTTCTCACCCTTTTGGCCATGGGGTAAGACCATAAACTATTTCAATTTTTTTTGGGGGGGCTTGGGGGGGGGGGGGGGGAGGGGTATGTGTTGTGTGTGCTGATATTGAATTCAAAGCTTTTAACTTTTCTAAAAATAGAACCACAAACATAATATATATGGTGATAGGTCATGTCTTTCTATGGAAAGACGTAAGTTTAAGTCCCATAAAAAATATTTGAAAAAAAATAAATATTGAAATTAACGGAAGCTTTTATTTAAAAAAAACTCTTTAAAAAATATTCCTAATTTCTTCATATTTCGGTGAACACAGATTGGCATGCAAGGAGATCAATATTGGAGGAAGGAATGCTAAACTGGTATGATAAGCAGATATATAGATACTGGCATTTTTAGTTTTGAAGTTCAATAATATGTTCTAAATTTTGAAATACATAACAAATTTTTTTAACCTCTCAGAGAACAATGGAAGCTTTCACGATCATCCTCTCGGCGACACAGTTTCTTTACATCCTCGTCATTCATGGAGGGAACGAAAGAGTTACCTGGATGTGAAACTGATCAAGAAAGTTCAATTTGGAAGAATGCAAATTCTATTTGTTTGTTTTGTTTATTTTTCTCTTAACACAGAATTGTGCTTGTTGAAATTCATTCCCTTTTTATTTGGGAAACAATGTTTGAAGGAAAGAAAATAATAAAAGAGAGAAAGAGAGAACTTAATTTTCATGTTGAAAACTTGTACTAATTTGCAAGGTGATTGTGATAGTTCAATGGCTTTCACTAATTGTTGGAAAAAAAAAATCCTTTCATGTGTAACTTAACATTAAAGAATCTTGGTTGGTTGATTAATCAAAAAAACAAAGTACTTAGAATTTGTTGATTGGGAGCTGATATACATATATCGCATTGATACTATAATTGATATTGATTTTGTTATTCAGATTAAATGAGTTAGTATTCATATTAATAACTTTATTATACAACTTATTTAAATAATATTTTTTATTATTCAACTTAAATGAGTTATTATTCAGATTAGTACTATTTAAGTTGAATAATAAAAATATTATAAAACATAAGTTACATAATAAAATAATTTATATGAATAATAACTCATTTAATCTGAATAATAAAATTAATATCAATTATAATATCAGTTATAATATCTCCCAAACATTTTCCTTTATAATTTATTGATAAACCTCCTGTCGCCTTAACCTTTATTTCAAAGTGTCACTATAAGCAAGCCTAAAGATTCTTTGATAAACCAAATGAAAAGAAAAGATGTGTACATCGCTCCTGTTTGATTTTGAATTGCACACGCGGCGTTTTTAAACCAAAATATGTGGCTGCTTGTAGTGTGTCTTTTCCCGTGGCGGGTCAATGTGATGTGTGTGTCAAAACTTCCCATTAATTATTTTTAGTTGTTTTATGCTTCTATGAAATTATTTAGTTCTTTTCTTACTTTTAGATGGACAAAAATTGATATATAATTCTTTTAACATTCTGCATTTATGAATATTCAATAGCATCTGTAAACATTTTTCAAACCAATGTTTTTTTATTAATATTTGTTTTTTAAAACATATGTTCCATCGATCCATATATGTTTTGGACATTTTTTTTGGGTTAAATCACTTTATATTGTTTATTCTAACCTCAATAATTTTAACAACAAATATTCTACAATCATGAATATTCTAATGTTCTTTGGAAAAGAAGAAACTAATTGCTAGTTATTCAAATATTGATTGTTCCTTCTTTTGTTCATTGAAAAATTTGTTGTTTGATTAAATTTTTTTTGCTTATATAAATGAAAAATTATAATTTATCAATGTGAACTTTTTCTATATTTCTAATTGTCAGGAAGTAATTTCATACGGCATACTTACAATAGAAAACAATTCATTAATAATTTAATTTTATAACATACTATTACCATAATAGCATAACAAAACAATTACTGTGACTCGCCACACAAATTCCCACACCAGACATTCCTTATGAAAATTAGATTCACCACTAACCAAAAGCTGGGATCTTGTTTGCCACGCCTCATCTCATCAATCATCATTTACTCAGAGACAAAAAAAAAAAAAGGCAAGCACTAATCAGAATTCATTGAATTCCCAAAATACCTTCAAGTTAGTAAACTAATTAATTAAATAATTAATTGATTCATTGATTATCCAACACCCATTTTTTTGTCTCTCTTTCCCAATTCTCTACTTTCCCATTGAAAAGCTCTCTATTATCCCTGAAATCTAAACCCTTGTCTTCAACCAATCATGGGTATCACAAAAAAACAAAAAGAGAAAGAAAGAGTAGTATCTCTACCACCTAATTCTAGTACCAAACCTTCTTCTCATGTCTCATATAAGTATGATTCTCTCCATTTGTTTGTACACAGAGCTCCTTCCTTTCTCTTTTCTCTACTCATCTTTCTATCCTCTGCTCTGTTATGTTTTCTCTACTACGGTTGGTTCACGCTGATTTACTTCTTCAAGTTCTCATTCACAAAAGGAGAAGAAGAGAGCGGAAGTAGCGAAGCCGTAGTCGAGGTTTGTGGGAGTCGAGAAGTTGCAATTGAGGAGGTAAATGGTGATTGTTTTACGGAGAATAATATTGAATTAAACGAGGGGGAAGTCGAAGAAAAAGAAATTGTCGAAGTAGAAAAGATGGCGGAAGCACAAATTGAAGAAGAAGGTTTTGTTGATGACGAAAAAACGGAGGATTTGTTAAAGCCAGAGGTTCAGGTTCATTTGTATTATGTGTAATTTTTTTTATTTTTAACTTAGTAAATACTTGAGGAAAAGAACTTGATATTGTGAATTTGTGACAACAAACCAACATTCATATTAATTTTTATTTATTGTTTTAATTATCTGAATGGCAAAAAAAAAAAATCTGTGGAGAAATAGATGCATGATTGCATGTTAAATATAAATGTAGGCGATCACAACTGTAATAGGAGATAATGAAAAATAAATTTAAAAACAACTGTTCATGTTATTGACAAATTTTCAAGCCAAATACGCACCGCCCCGGCATTACTGTGAATTTGTGATGACATGCTAACGCCATCATTCAATCCGCAATAATCTGATACAAATTGATCATAACCGTCATGGACAGAATCAAAAAATATTATAGCATGGAGCAAAATTTTGCATCGGGCATAGTTTTTTTATAATTACTTTGTGCTAAAGGCTTAATTTTATAAATTTTTTTTCCAAAAATGAATAATGCACTAAGCATAATAATTAGGGGCAAATTTTTATTCCAATGAAGTTTCTCAAATAACACAAAAGCAATAGAAATACTGTTCCTGTTTCAGTCTGATTGCGCAATAGATTTGAAAAACATGAAAATGGAATCGAAACTTTGTTTTCCTTATCGCTAAATTAATAAAAAATGGGCCTACAGAGTCATTTCAGGATATTTTTTTAAGTTACTAAAATTAAAAAGAGATAAAAAAACTCTATACTGTTACTGACTTACTGGTACCAGTATTTTACTGGTTTGTTCCAGCAGAGAATGTAGGGTACAGTAGCCAAATCATACCAGAACAAAAGTTAACAGACAATGAAATTATGGGTAACTATTTATCTAGTCTTACTCTTACTAAACAGTAATTCTAGTTGAAAAAATTCATGGAAAAATAAAGATGAAATATAATTATATCAAGTGGGAAATCAACAGTGCAATAAGCAACTGGTACGTCATATGTTGGTACGAGTCAACAACACTTGTCCATGCAACTGGTATGTACTAGATATCAAATGAGTTGTTGTGTCTGACAAGTGGGACCTTCTTACAGGGTTGTAGAGAAGTCTCTTTGATGCGAGCACCTCCGTGGTGGAGCTTGTGTGGCATGTTAGAGGTGCTTTTCCAGCAAAAAGGTTACAATCTATTTTTTTTTGTCATTTGGCAAAACAAAGGGGTAATTGATGATTCAACTGATTTTATTTCAAAATAAGATGAGAAAGTGATATTTGAAAGATTTTGAGTTGCAGAAGGGTTATATGAATGCTGAATCACCAAGTTTGAATCTTTTAATTAATTAATTGATAGATTTCTTAGTGAATATACTATTATAATTTTTTGATTTTATATATATTCTCCTTTGCTATTGCATATACTCAATAGTTCCATTATTTGTACTCTGAGCAGGATATGACTGGCATGGCCAATAACAGATGGTATCAACACTTCACCATATGATTGATAGAATTGCTTCTTTTTTTGTTATTTTTTGAAAAAGATAGAAATGAGAATTGAGTGTGAGTTTGTTAGGAATCTCCTAAATTATACCGAGTTTAGTGCTCCATAGCTTGCTAATTGGGTTTCTTTTGTTGTTGATTTTTACTTCCATTATTTCCCTTTTTCTTTTGGTGGGATGGTTTTCCTCTTCTATTTTCTTCTCTCTTTTTCCATGATGGTTTGTATATAACATTTTCTGTAAATAAGTTTAATATTTGGTTGTTGGTTGCCTATTTCATTTTTTGTGAGGTGAGAAAAATAAAGGATAAAAAAGAATGATAAATCAATAATTAGCTTTTACAATTACTTTTTTTTTGTTAATTTTCTTTCCGGGCAATATAATCAACCGATGTAGTAATATATGTTTTGGAAGAGTATATATGTAGTTCTGATTATGAAACATTGTTCATTTTCTCAAACAAATATGAAATACCATCCATCTGGCTTATGATATATGAGGTTGGTTACTTACAAATCCAGGTCTTGACCAGAAATACTCTTAACTGGTATGGTACCAGTAACTCAAGAGTGGAACTAACCGATGCATAAAGCATAACAAAGTTCAATGGTGTAAGACAAGAAATAATACATAGTATTTCAAACCTCTCAATTTAGAGGTGATAATTTTTGATCCAATCTGAAATGACTTGAGAGGCTCTCAACTGGTCTGCTGTGTTGTACCGTCCAATTATGGTAAGATTCATGTAAAGTAGATCTCAAAAAAAGATCCCTAATAATCCACTTGTTCATATGCTGTACAGTACAGTGCTGTGTAGCAGAAGATTAAGACTCTATTTCTTAGTACTTGGTCAATGTTAAATTTTAGGTTGGTTGTCTTTATATATCATACTGCATTTTGTTTATGATTAAGTGGCTATGAATTCAGACACATCCCATTGACCCACTAAGACTACCAGATTTTGAACCATGAATTTTGATTCCATTGATCTAGAAGAAGACACAAAATCTATGGCATTTTGGTCCCAAAAGAAAAGTAAATTATATACGATAGATACTGTATTTGTCCCCACAAAGCACCAGGTTAATTGTAAAATAATCAATCGGTGTGCAAACTTCATTATTAATTATTAATTAAATAAGATAATCTTGCACTACATTCTTTTCTTAAATTCCACGCTGTCTTCACCTGGATTTAGTGCTACCCACCTGGTTGAATTACATGCATCCAAGCTGGTTGAATTACATGCATCAGAATTAATTAACCAAAGCACAAAGTTAACTAAAAAAATTAATTTGTGGTACTCAGTGCACACAAAAAATTAATCCAACTAAACTAATTCGGTGCTCATGCTTTCCTGAAGTCTGATAATGTAATAAAATTAATTATTAATTTATTATTAGTGCAGTACATCGATTCCTTGCCTTTTTTACAACCAACAACCTAAAAAGTACCTTATCATTTATCCCCATTAATATTGAGAAGTGAAAAAATGGTGGTGCTCTCATCACAACTAAAAATTGAGACACATAATTAATTTTATTTACATTATCAATCACATTAATTTGTTTTTGTTCATCTGCGTGATGATCTATGTACGATCAGAGCACAGGCGAACGGATCATCATGCGGAAGTAAATCGTTCGTTCTGATGGCGGTAAAGAGCATCAGGAGAAGTGTTATGATGACTGACAACACTGATAAAATGAGCATGAGCAGATTCGGGATTTCGCCTTTGACCTCCTGCGCGTACTCAGTTGCGGCGAGTGCGAGTACCGTAAGTGGGAAGGAGTAGGCCCACCATGCCACGCTGAACCTCCGCATCGATCTCTTGAACAAAGTTGGTCTGGAGACCTACAATATCAAAGTAATTAATTAATTAATTAAGTTGTGTTAGTCATTAAATAAGTTGATAACAAAATGTTATCCTGGTCTATTAAGAAATGACACTATATATATATCTGTAGCAATTTTCTTGTTTTTTGGTTTGGAGGAAATGTATTGTGCCTTTGATTATATGTTTGTGGAGGTGTGATAAGATTGTGCTGTATGCAATTGCCAAGTTGGTCATGAATCATTTGCCACTAAATTGATTTTTTACAAGTTGCAATGACTGAGCTAAGAAACAATAGTTGATTAATAAATTATATCCACTATATTAACACTGATTAATTAAACTTTCCGGATATAAGTATTTTTTTTTTACTTTTGTTCTAATTTTTCTGTAATTTAGTATGACTAATTATGACAAATGAATGAATGCACGGTTTAACTTGCTTAATTGTAGTAATTATTAATTAATATTTAATAATGATGTTTTCACATTTACAAAACAACTACAGATGATATTATTTCAGTGCTTTTATTAACTTTCTAATTTTGCGGCTTACTTTATATTTTTCTCAAACACACTTGCTTTTCTTGAATTAATGAACTTTAATTAAATTAGCATGAAATAATGAGGAAATTATGTAAACAGCGTAAAGAGATAAGCAAGGCCTACAAGCTCATGCTCACTCCAGGATTTAGGCATGTAACTATCAACTTAACTTAATTTGTCAACTTTAATTAATATTACATATATTTTCTATATATATATATAGTATGTATTACGTTAAACAAAGTGTACAAGTCAATTTTGTTGGTGCTTTTCTTGCAAAAATTCCCTTTCTTCATCTCCTGCTGGTTATCCTACTTAATAGAGAAAGGTAAATTATTTTTTTGATTTTTTTTATATAAGAGTTTCCGTTAATTTCAATATTTATTTATTTTTCAATGATTCTTGCGGGACTTGAATCTGTATCTCTCCATAGAGAGATAAGACCTATCACCACTATGTTAGCCTGCGGTTTATAGAAAGGTAAAATTAATTAAATAAAGTAGTCGGTCAATGCATTGACATGCATGGTTTTGAGTTTTGACCAAGAAATGGCTCAAAAGTAAAAAACAAATGGCCTTCTAAATTCTAATTTCAGCATGAAAAAGCAAATGAAGACTATAATATCATATTAAATTTATTTGTCATATGTGAGATCAAAGATGAGGCTTACCAATGAAACAAAGAGGAAGAGCGAAAGGAAGAAAAGCATCTTGCAAGAGGCATCGAACCTCGAAACAATAGAACACCACGCAAGACTAGCCATGCTCGGTGCGGCGAAGAAGAGAAAAAACACCGGCCTCAGCATGGTCGGGAGAGAATCGCTGCCCAGAAACCGCTGGTACAGAGTCACAAACAACACGACATAGTGCACCATACCGAGTGAAAAAAGGCACAGTGCTCTTTCCGTTCCTCCCATCTCTGCTGCCGCTCTGGCGGCAACAAGGTTTCCAATAACGGATAGATGGCTTGTGGGGTTTGCCACCATCGACAGAAATTTCTTCCCTCGAGTGAACCACTGGCCGTAGATCTTGATATCGAGGATTATGATTGGGAGGGACAAGATCCACCAAAGGAGCATGTACTCTGCATCGTGGGGCCCAATGAAAGGAGTGGATTGGAGGAGTAGGAGGCCCGAGATCCACGGTGCGAAGAGGTAGTTCATTCCAACATGGTGTTGGAACTCCGCACGTACCGACTCGAAGCGTGTTAGGCAACGGGCTGTGTACAGCAGGCAGAGTGCAAGAAGCGTAAGAAATGCCAGTGACCTGTACATCAAATCAAACCTTATCTTAGAATGCATATTCTTTTTATCTGTTGATAAAATAAAGAGACAGGATTGATGTTGATTGTATATATATGGTAGAAGAAAAATATATCATTACCAGTAAAAACTGTACTTTATAAATGATACCTAGGACATTATTTTTACTCTAACATGTCATGTATTTTTCCTAGATTTTTTGTCTGGTGCAACTTTTTGTTTCTTTTATATCCAAAAGATGGTAAGAAGTTTACAGTCTTATGTTATATAAGATTAAGGAGGTACAAAAAATTATGTAATTATTCCATATACATAGAACTATAGAAATTTAGGAGATATATACCAGAGAAGGATGAAAGCGGTCGAAGGAAGAACATGCACGAGAGGCCGAAGAGCACGTGCATCCGTGTTCGGTTCGCTCAAGGTTTTCCAAAGCCATGCTTGGCCACACAAGGCGAAGCTAATCCGGAAGTAACCTGCATGGAATTTCGTCAAGAGAGAAAACCTAGAGGACGACGTCTCCTTGTTCAAACGATCTCTCTTCGTAATTTGGATACCATTACTACTGACACCTTGCTGGGGTTTTTCGTTTTGTTTCTGGCCATCTGTTTCCATGTTTTCTTTCATTGATGGATATATCACAGATGGAGATGAAATGAAATGAAATGGTGGTGAGGTCTGGTGATGCACAGAGGTATTTATAGAGAGAGGTGGCGGTGTTTATTTTATTTGAGACTTCTTTATGTTGATTTTATTTAGTGTTTATACTAACAAAGGAGGAATGTTGAAGGAGGCGGCGGAGAAGTAGGAAATTTAATACTGGCTTTGACCGAAGAAATACAAGGATATGTCCTTTTGCAAATTTGCACCCCCACTTTTAAATAATTGTTTGAGTATTAATTGTATAATTTTTTTTGTTTATTTTGTGAAAATAGGCATTAAGGCCTTAATTAATTATGTTGTGATATATTAATTAAAGGATATTTGTGATATACTTTCAATTTTTATGATACATTCAACTCTTATTATACACATATTTGAGAAATATTATTCAAATTAATAAATTAAAATTGTAGATGTGTTCTTAAATTAGTTAGATGGAAAGCATGATCAAGTTCAAGTCAATTTAAAATTTGATTGGTCATTCATCTTAAAGTCATTAAAATTTTACTTTAATTAAAAACTTTAAATTATTTGATGGAAAGCTAAATGTTTTTCAAATCAACCCAACTTTTAATACACATCATATACCAATAATTGATAACATATCAACAATTTTAATTTTTTATTATATGTACATATGAATGTGTCATAAAAATTAGATATATATTAAAAATATTCTTAATTTATTGGATATTTCTAGTGTGTATGTAACTTTTATGTTACATTTAATTTTTGTAATATATATTTTCAAAAAATATCATTTAAGTTGAAAAAAATTAAAATTGTAAATATATTCTTTATTTGGACAGGGCATGTATCATATTTAGATTAATTTGAAAAATATTTAGTTTTTTATCAAACAAATATATTAAAATTTTTATCAGTGGAGTTTTAATGAATAATTAATTAAAATTTAAATGGATTCAAATTTTGATACATTCTCTGTCTAAATAATGAAGAGCACATCTATAATTTTATTTTATTTTTAATTTAAATAATATTATTAAAAAAAGTACACCATAAAAATTATATGTACCGTAAAAGTTGACTTATGCTAGAAATGATTTCTAATTTAAATTAAAGTAAAGATAAAAAGTTCAACTTCTGGAAAATACTATAGATCATAACTCTGACCAATAAAAACAATAAAAAAAAGCAAAAAAAAAAAAGAAAGAAAGAGAGAGAATTACTAGACAGCTAAGATCGCATGATAATTAGCTCAGTGGAAGATGCACACACATCTGACATCTCTGAAGATTGAATTTGAATATCTAATTCCTCCATTGGCACAATGGTAGCAACTTGCATTGCATTATTTGATTTATTTTGTTAATTAATATTTTTGTTTTTATTATTAGTTCGTTCTAAATTTTGTCTCACTTAATCAAATAGAAAGAATGTATATATATACATGAAGTATTTATTTATTAAAATAAAAATATAAAAATAAAAAGTAAATGTATTATTGGGAACTGAAATCAACTTTTTATAAAATTAATGAGTTTGCTTTAACATTTGCGAATAAAAAAAATGATTCGTGAATTTTATCTGCGAATGTAACTATGCAACATTATATATAGTGAATATGTAGAATTATATAAAAATAATTTGAAGATAATGAACGTGAACCGTATTTCATTAGCAAATAATAGATGAAAACTTTCTAATTTTAAAATTTAAAATTTAAAATTTCATTCTTTAAACTTTTTATTTTTAAATTATCATATTAAAAAAATTGTATGAAGTAAATATGGAACCGGAATGTCAAAACAATGCAGCTTTGTGTCATATTGGACCACTATATGGAAATCATGACCACTAATATATATTGAAATTAAGGCATAGGAAAAAGCAAAACGTGTATATGAAGTTGTATACTTCTGACTAGATTTATAATACTAAACAATGACTCCCAAAAAAGAAATATATGATAGTTGGTGAATAGAATTAATTTCACTTTTAGAAAAATGAAATTAATATAAGCAATAATTTAATCAGGCCCTTATTCCAGATGGCTTTGCATGAAAGAGAAATAAAGTGTTTAATTATAGATGAACCATAATAATTGTTATGTACCTTGATTATATAAATATAATAACAATGAAGAAAGCCCGGCCCAATGAGAAATAATTTCATGATTTTATATATAGGGTGGGACTCTATTGTCAATGGTAAACTTGTCAATTTTGATAATATAATTTTTCTAATAAATTATAAATATATCTAAAAATAGACAAAAAATTAGAGATATATAGTTCTGAATTGATAGATTAATTGTGTTTCATATTTTATACAATGTAAATATTATTTGATATTTTACAGAAAAATCATTAAATCTAAATAACTACAAAATTTCATATAATATCAATGACTTTTGATGGAATATCAAACGACATTCAAATTATATAAAACTTGAAACATAATTAATTTATTAGTTCAAAAATATGTCTATAATTATATTGTGACCCCCACAATTATAAATTTACGATTACAATATTATCATTACATTAATGTTAATATTTCATATAGTATTTAACATCCATTTAAGAATTTTTTGGCTCTAATACTCATGTAGTCAATCTGTTACCATCCTATTTGTTTTCAGTCAATATATATAATGTTTAGACAAAGATTGGTGCTCAACCTCTCTCTCTCTCTCTCTCTCTCTCTCTCTCTCTCTCATGGCCATGACATATACAATTAATGGAGAAGGTCAATGAAGTCATGGAGGTTAATGTTGATATATATTAAGAAAGGAATTAAGGTAAGTGATGGAGGGACTATCAACTTTTTAATTAGAGGATTTTTTGTGAGGTGTATCATGTTATTTGCACTTTTTGATGGATGTGAATAGATCTACATGTAGTAATTGTATAACTTTAAAAGTTGGTTCGATGAGATTGAGGTAGATGATCCAAAAAGTTTTTATTATGGCAAATAATTAATAATGTAGAATTAATTGTGCATGAAATATGTAAGTAAATTTTAACAGTTGAGAAGTACAACATTGATAATTTCGTGTACAAGATGATAGGAGCAGGATCGGTAATTACACACTTAGATTTTAAACACAGACTTGATAAAATGTGCACTATGACCGTTTACATGGTGCTATTAGCGATGCACCAAAAACTCAATATTCTCTTCGAATTTATTTTCACAAGGCAAAAAAAAGATCAAAGTTGATATGGATATATCACTAACAGTAGCACATCCAGGATCTGGACATATTACTGACAATCATGTGTTCATAATCCAATATTTAACAAATGTATCTAAAAACAAAAAAAAAAAGTTAATTCAAGTATGTGATTGACAATAGTGTGTTCAGGGTTCGAATGCATACTTGTCAAGTTTGTTTCTTAGATCGAGATGCATAATTACTAGCTTTCTGGTCTTATCAACCTCGTATTTCTCAAATGTTATAATTCACTCATTTATTCCTTACAAAATTAATTTTATATTGATTAATTATTACTTATAATAAAAAATTTCGACAGATAGTACACTGTATTCCTTTCTCCCCTCCAAAAAAAAAAGCAAAAAAAGTAGTAACTAACTTGGAATCGCCCGGATACAAAAAAATAAACAACTAAAAACATGTTATGTCTCACAGAATTCGTCACAGAAGATCATGACTCGTTGAATTGCGGTTGCAGCTCGAATAATAAATGAAAAGCGATCATATACGTAAGTGTACTTATCACCTAGTGCACTGCTTATCTGGCAGAAAGAACTAGCGCATTAACACATGAGAACACAGAGTTTCAATTTTCAAACTTTCAATTGACCTGCTCACTAGGATCGCATATTAGCATATCCGCATATCACATATAACCCATGTCCCCTGCGGCCCGTTTGAACGCGGCACACTGTGTAGCGATGCACTGACAAGAAATCTTTCTACGAATCAAATGATCGCTTCTTGATGTCCTACCTTGTGTCAGTAAAGAGCCACACGGTGTTGGGTTCATTCCGACCACAGGAGATCTACAAGTACAGTGTGAGAGCTATTCTCATTTGAGCTTCTAGTGAAGCTTCGTAAAGCGGGTGCTGATTACTGAACCATCTCAGTTCTCCAAAAAGCATATTTAAGGTCAAAAATATTCTTCTTTTTTTTTTACTTTTTTTCTCTTTTTCTATCGCTGTGAGTGTCTGTGTCGACGGATACAATAAAGATTAGATGATGGAGACATTTTTGTTATCCAAATAAATAGAAAGTATTTAAAGATACTGCTTAAAACTTGTGTACATTACGTCATTAAATATAACAAAGAATTATATAATGGGAAGGGATCGCTTGATAATGATTATTTTGATAATGAGTTTTCAAATGAATTCGAAAAAATTTTAAAAATAAAAAAAATTATAGATATATTCTTGAACTTATAGATTGATTTATTTCAAATTTCATTTAATAATTTATCAAAAATCATCAAAATTTATACAATTGTAACTATCCATACTTATTAGTCTTTGATAAAATATCAAAAAGAACTTAAATTGAATGAAATTTGAAACACAATCAATATGTAAACTCAAAAATATGTCTATAAATTTTTATTTTTTGAGAATTTTTTGTTAGGACATTACCCGTGATCCTCTAGTGAACTCTAAATTAACATAAAATTACCTTGATCCATGCTGTCGGTCTTCTGGAGAGACACAACCCCGTTGATCACCGGATTCCTTAAGCCTTCGCGGTGATCCTTCTCTTCTCCGATGGAGAGACGAAGAGAATCGGCCGGCGGTTTTCTTCTCTTTTCAGAAAACCCGAATTTGATTTTAGAGAGGAAGTCTGTTGGTTAATGCCTTATGACGGTAATCAGAAAGGACGGTTCTTGATCCCTTTATAATGAGTGTCAATAACCGAAAGGTTGGCAAACCACTGGTTATGCCTTAGCGGATCCATACCAGATCCAATTTCTCTCTAAACGGGTTTACTTTCAAAATCAGAAAACTGCCTATTAGTTGTATTCTCCAGGGACCAATAACATAATTGTATTATTACTAAACTTTATATAATTTAGACCATCACTAAATCATAAAGTTATTAATACGTATTCTACACACTAAGGGCACCACTTCTCATGACACATATTGAAACCCGATAAATAATACTTAATTTGATCACTTCATAACGGGTCTAATTAGATATTTGACAGTCTATTATTCAATATATATTTATATTACATATAAGCCCAAATAATTTTGTAATTAATAGAAATTAATTCCAACAATCTCCCACTTGGGCTATATGTATATCCAAATAATATATATATTGATAAAACTGAATTGAGTACTCTAACTGTGCTGTCATAGCCTTTTGTGTCATCAACCAATTCCGTCCATCAATTATATTCACAAGGACTTAAGTAGTATTCGTTTCATAATGCGAAACCAAACCAACATAAATCACTATGTAAATATAACTGAATGACATGAATCATGAAGGGGATGTGTAGTTTGAAAATTACATGTAATGTGATCCACGTGCCTATCTTCAATTTGGTCACCTTAAATTAATTTTGAGATCAATTACAAATTCAGAATGCAAACTGAAAAACTGAATATCTGAAAACTTTATAACTGAAAACTGCATGATACATACTAAAGTATATCATATAAAACATCAAGCACAAGTACAACAATCTCCCACTAAACCTGTAAATCCTCTACTACACAGATACCCATATGAGCGACATGCTCATGAAACTGCTTGGGCACTAAACCTTTAGTCAGTGGATCTGCAACCATGGAAGCTGTTCCAATATGCTCGATATTGATTAGTCCATTCTGAACTCTTTCCTTCACAGCAAAAAACTTTATATCGATGTGCTCCTGTTGTTGTTTGAATACAGTACTGCAGAATTATTGTCACAATACAATTTTAGTGGTAACTTGATAGTATCCACTATGCGCAGCCCCGTGACAAAATTTCGCAGCCATATTCCATGATTTGATGCCTCAAAACATGCAATGAACTCTGCTGCCATGGTGGATGGGGAAATAAGCGTCTGCTTTGCACTTCTCCAAGAGATAGCTCCACCGGCTAACATGAAAATGTAACCGGATGTAAACTTCATGCTATCTTGACAGCCCGCAAAATCGGAATCAGTATACCCAATGATCTCAAGCTTATCTGATCTCCGATAGGTGAGCATATGATTCTTCGTTCTTTGTAAGTACCGTAGTACCCTTTTGGCTGCTCTCCAGTGATCCGGTCCAGGATTACTCAAATATCGGCCCAGCATTCCCGTAATGTACGCAATATCCGGACGCGTGCAGACCTGAGCATACATCAAACTCCCAATTGCTGAAGCATATGGAATTTGCTGCATTTCTGACCTTTCAAATTCTGTCTCAGGGCATTGTTTGAGACTAAATTTGTCTCCTTTTGCAACCGGGGTATTACCTGGTTTACAATGTTCCATGCCATATCGCTTGAGAATTTTATCGATATATGCTTGTTGTGAAAGGCCCAAAATACCCTCAGTGCGATCTCTATGTATTTTTAGACCTAACACATATGATGCTTCTCCAAGATCTTTCATTTCAAAATTTTTGAAAAGAAATTTCTTAGTATCATGCAACATATTTATATCGTTCGTGGCAAGCAATATGTCATCAACATATAAAACCAGGAACATGAATTTACTCCCACTGAACTTGTGATATATACATTCATCCACCAAATTAGCCTCAAAACCAAATGAGACGATCACTTGATGAAATCGAAAATACCACTGTCGAGACGCTTGTTTGAGCCCATAGATGGATTTCTTTAATTTACAAACCGTCTGCTTTGGGTCATCCGACTCAAAATACGGCGACTGCACCATGTAGATTGTTTCATCAATGCTACCATTGAGAAACGCTGTCTTTACATCCATCTGATGTAACTCAAGATCATAATGTGCCACTAAAGCCATAATAACTCTAAAAGAATCTTTCATCGACACAGGGGAGAAAGTTTCCGTAAAGTCAATGCCTTCCTTTTGTGTAAAACCCTTAGCAACAAGTCGTGCTTTGTATCTTTCAACATTACCTTTGGAATCCCGTTTGGTTTTAAATATCCATTTGCAACCAATAGGTTTCACACCTTCAGGTAATGAGACGATATCCCAGACTTTGTTGTCATGCATCGACTTAATTTCATCATTCATGGCTTCGATCCACTTCTGTGAATTTGCACTTTCCAAAGCTTGACGGAGGTTGATTGGATCATCTTCCATCATGCCAATGTCAAATTCATTTTCTTGAAGATATACAACATAATCATTAGATATTGCACTTCTTCTCTCTCTTGTGGATCGTCTTAAAGGCACTTGTTCTTGAAGTTCTTGAGGTGGTATAGGTTCCTCTTCAACATCAACATTGTCTTGTACCTGATTCTCTTCCATTTCCGGAGGTTCATTCACAGTAGGTTCATTCACGGTAGGATCCTGAACCAATGAGTCTCCAGATATTCTTATTACAATTGGTACCGATGTTGGCGCCCCTTGTATAGGAGAATCATGTCTTTCTTCAAAGACAATTTGATTTGCATTTCTCCCTTGAACCATAACATCCTCAAAGAACTTAACTGTATTTGTCTCGAAAATTGTTCTATTAGTGGGATCATAAAATTTATACCCCCGGGACCTATCCGCATAACCGACAAAATAGCAGCTAACTGTCCTTTCGTCCAGCTTTTTCTCTTGTGGCCTGTAAGGCCGAGCTTCAGCCGGACAACCCCAGATTCTAAAATGTTGGAGACTAGGCTTCCGCCCAGTCCACAACTCATATGGAGTCTTGTTTGCTGCCTTAGTCGGTACCCGATTCAGAATGTATGCTGCTGTCTTGAGCGCTTTTCCCCAGAGGTTCAATGGAAGCGAGGTATGAGAAATCATACTCCGCACCATCTCCATTAACGTTCGATTGCGCCTTTCAGCCACACCGTTCATTGCGGGCGAACCCGGCATTGTATACTGTGGCACAATTCCACTTTCCTCTAGAAATTTAGCAAAAGGCCCTGGACGTTGTTCTCCTGAGCCGTCATATCGACCGTAATATTCACCACCACGATCTGATCTGACGTTTTTAATCCTTTTGTTGAGTTGTAACTCAACTTCAGTCTTAAAGGATTTAAATGTGTCCAAAGCTTGAGCCTTTTCTTTAATTAAAAATATATAGCCATATCTAGAATAATCGTCAATGAAACTGATAAAATATACATGTCCATTCCTAGTAGCTGTAGGGAATGGCCCACATACATCCGTATGTATCAGCTCAAGGACGTCCGTCATATGATTAGCTGTATATTTACGCATGCTTGTTTGTTTGCCCTTTGCACACTCAATGCACGGACCGAGATCCGACATGTCTAAGGGTCGTAGAATTTCACTTTAAATAAGACGTGTAATTCTCTGTTGAGAAATATGACCTAAACGCCTATGCCAAAGTGCAGCTGAATCCTGATGTGTTACTTTTTGTCTAACGTTTCGAGTTTCATTGTGCAAGGTCTCATTATAGGAAGCAATAGTATCTAAAGCATAAAGATTATCCAAAATAGACAGAAAACCAGAAGCAACCAATTTGGAATTTTGATACAAACTAAACTTTCTATCTCCAAATGAACAAGAAAAACCTAATTTGTCCAATGCAGAAATAGAAATTAAGTTCCGCCTAAAAGACGGTACAACAAAAGTATCAACCAAATCAAGATACAAACCAGTTTTCAAAAGTAATCTAAAATGCCCTATAGCTTCAACTTCTGCCTTGTTGCCATCGCCCACATAGATGTATCTTTCACCATCACTTGGCTTCCGGTAACTTCGGCAACCCTGCATAGACACAGATATGTGAGCAGTTGCACCCGAATCTATCCACCATGTGTCTATTGAAACTGAAATCGCATTAACTTCTTCACAAACAAAAGAAAAATCAATACCTTTCTTGGCACGCCATGCGTGATAGTTGGTACAATTCTTCTTCACATGCCCTTCAGATCCACAAAAGAAACAACCCTTCTTCTTTTCCTTATTCGGCTCCGATCCGGTAGCCGATTTTTTATCCTTGAAGGGTTTCTTCTGCGAACTTGTAGTTGCAGCATCTGAATTGGCCTTACGTTTCTGTTTCCCTTTTCCCTTAGACGTAGAAGCAATGTTTGCGCTTTCGCTCTTGTCCGACTTCAATCTCTCTTCCTCCTGAACACAGTGCGAGATGAGCTCATTAACTGTCCATGATTCCTTCTGACAGTTGTAACTCACTTTGAACTGTCCAAATGAGGCCGGAAGAGAGTTAAGGGCCAAATAGACCAGCATATCATCCGATATGTCTAGCTTATGTCCCTTCAGTTTCGAAGCGGTATGCATCATTTCAAGAATGTGCTCCCTGACATTGCTCTTGCCATTATACTTCATTGTGCAGAGTTTGTTTAATTGAATGCCTATTTCAGCTTTCTCATTCCTAACAAACCTCTGCTCAAGTTCCTTAAGGTAATCTTTAGCAAGAGTGGAATCAGAAACCGGTCCCCTAAAACTTTCAGGAATGGTCTTCTGCATGACCCGGAGACACAAGCGATTTGACCTCATCCATCGTGCATGTGCATTTTGTTCTTTGTCAGAACTACTTTCATTAGGCACAGGCGGTTTGGTCTCCTGTAACGCTATGTCCAGATCAAGGCACCCAAGGATAATCTCTAGATTATCTTTCCAATCCTTGAAATTAGAACCCGTAAGCATCGGAATATTATTGATGCCGGCCGTAAGATCAGTAATTTTTGCTGGAAAAATATTGGTAAAAGAACGAATTAAAAGTCTGAATTATAATAAAAAATCAAAATAAGGCATATTCCATCAACTAAATATTCTCGAACAATAAGTGCTCTTTGGAGTCAATCATTATTCTAGGATAAATAGGTGTAGCAATAGAATATAACAGTCCATTTTGATGTCAATAAGTCAATTTTCCTTTGGGCCGATTAACTAACTACATCAAAAAACTTATGACCATTATCCATTCATCACTACAAGTATACACATATAATATTTGATCATTGTCTTTCCTTTGGGCTAATCCAATAACCAAACATCATATGTATATTTTCTGTGTATAAATTGACAAATAATCAACTCAAGTATGAGAGCTTACTTTGGTAAGTTGATACCTTTATCAATCATTTTCCAAAATATATCTAATTCATAAGCCTTCATGATGATTCAATATTATCCAAATAAAATATATCAAGATTTGGCTTAACCGATTTAACCATGATGGGCTCATGAAATGCAGAAAATAAAATAATAATTAACATGAGCCCAAATCACAACTGAGATAGTATGACCCAAGGCACGATAGTCTCCATTGTAAGAATGTACACGACAGTGGCCTTCATCCATCTTCTTCAATGTTCTTCATTCTAACTAAATTACTGCTCTAATAGTAATAAATGAAAAATTTACATTAGAGTCCTAAGGATGACGGCTCGCAGACCGCATAAATGATACACAGAAGCGACATGCAAGTCACCTTTAATTACGAAATTTAATTAATTCAACGGGGCACCTTAGGCCGCATTTACACACATCATTCATGCATTCATTACAATTTTTCACACAAGGCAACGGGGTCATACTATCTCATATTCCACCACTGCAAAACAGAGTTAGGCATGCAACACAAAATAACCGCCTACCCCCCCCCCCCCCAAATTTAATTTGAGCGGTTACAGATCAACAATTCTGATTCGGAAATAACCGCAGCGGAATATAGATCAGAAATTTGTACTTTTGATTTGATCCAGAAACTTTCATAACTGATCTTAAACAGTTCAGAAACTAGATTGTTGGCCAATTAATTTCTTAAATTTAACATAGTTTCAAACTTGATAATTTTGAAACGCAGAGTTAAAACTTAACTAAATAATAAGTAAAGAATTAATTCCCGAATTGATTAACCAATTAATTATCAATTTTGAGTTTCGGAATCAATTTTCAAAACTATATTTTGATTTCTGAAACTAAAATACTAACCAACAGATATACTGATTTCCGAACTATTTAAAAATCAGATTTGATTAAATAATTTGATTTAAACCAACAAATCAAAATTAACTAAACAGATCTTCAAAAGCACAAATATCTTTTCAATTTCCGAACCAAAATCAGAATTTGATCGTTCAACTAGAGTTTGCTCTGATACCACTTGTTAGGACATTACCCGTGATCCTCTAGTGAACTCTAAATTAACATAAAATTACCTTGATCCATGCTGTCGGTCTTCTGGAGAGACACAACCCCGTTGATCACCGGATTCCTTAAGCCTTCGCGGTGATCCTTCTCTTCTCCGATGGAGAGACGAAGAGAATCGGCCGGCGGTTTTCTTCTCTTTTCAGAAAACCCGAATTTGATTTTAGAGAGGAAGTCTGTTGGTTAATGCCTTATGACGGTAATCAGAAAGGACGGTTCTTGATCCCTTTATAATGAGTGTCAATAACCGAAAGGTTGGCAAACCACTGGTTATGCCTTAGCGGATCCATACCAGATCCAATTTCTCTCTAAACGGGTTTACTTTCAAAATCAGAAAACTGCCTATTAGTTGTATTCTCCAGGGACCAATAACATAATTGTATTATTACTAAACTTTATATAATTTAGACCATCACTAAATCATAAAGTTATTAATACGTATTCTACACACTAAGGGCACCACTTCTCATGACACATATTGAAACCCGATAAATAATACTTAATTTGATCACTTCATAACGGGTCTAATTAGATATTTGACAGTCTATTATTCAATATATATTTATATTACATATAAGCCCAAATAATTTTGTAATTAATAGAAATTAATTCCAACATTTTTAAAAATTTATATGAAATCTCATTATCAAAATTATCAAAATAACCATTCTCAAGCGATCCTTCCCCCTTTTTTTTTGTTTGTTATTGCCAAAAGTCAATACAAAAATTAAAAGAAACAGATAAATCCGAAGTTATATTTGATCAAGATAAAGCAGTCCATGAAAAGGTAATAGAAGAAAATTTTGCCTCGTCTTCACAAACCAAAAATTCTCCATCTTAGTTTGACAAAAAATTGACTGTTCTTTATTCAAAATTTCTGAAAAATTGGATTTGGCCTTCGGCTTATCACTATCTTAATATAAAATTCATATTCAAGTTTCAAATATCGGAGTCATAGTTAGAAATTGGACGAGCAAAATTATATTTCAAACTGTGTTAGCTACCTAGTCTTTTAATTTAGAATTTACATGTATATACTTGCACGTGGATAATTTGAAAGAAACACGATAAATAATATTTCAAGAAATTGATGATTGTCGTATTTATTTTAATGGGAGTTGATATACAAATATCGTCATTGATATCATTATCGATGCTGATTTTGTCATTCATATTAATGTATTTATTATGTAATGTATTTTGTACATTATTTTTATTTTTCAACTTAAATAAGTTAATAATATAAATAATAATTCAATTAATTTGGATAATGAAAATAATTGCATGTGGATAATTTAGAAGTAGCATATATCACTATCTGGAGCCATTTATTTAGTATAAAGTCTTTATACTAACTTTTTTGTATGATTTTATATACTTTGTATCTGGACTGAGGCAGCCGAAAAGTAATATTATAAGGGCCCATAAACTAATTTGGAGAGAGCTATTTCTTGATAATAAAATTGATTACATTTTTCAAAATCATACTTTATTTAATTTGATAATATTTGGATCTAACCAACTATGGATGCAAAGATAACGAACAGCTTAATGGATTTTGTTATATATGTTAAATGAGCTATTATGTATGTTAACGATTTTATTTTGTACAGTACTTCTATTATTCAACTAAAATACCACTAATATGCATAATAACTCATTTAACGTATATATATAATAAAGCTTGTATCAACAACGATATCAACAACTGTATCTATGTATTAGCTCCTTGAGTTGAGATACAAATATCGTCATTGATACCATCATCGATATCGATTTATTATTTATATCAAATGAGTTATTATTCATGTTAATGATTTTATTATGTAATTTATTTTGTACAATATTTTTATTATTCAACTTAAGTGAGTTATAGTTGAATAATAAAAAAAATTATACAAAATAAATTATATAATAAATTAATTAATATGAATAATAACTCATTTAACTTTAATAATAAAATCAGTGAATGTCAGTATTAATTATAATATAAAATCGGTGAATGCCAGTATCAATTATGATATATCCGTAACATTTTCTTTTTATATATCACTATCTGTAGCTATTATACTAACTTTTTGTATGATCTATATATACTTTGTATCTGGACTGAGGCAGCTGAAAGATAATACTAACTTTTTGAAATCATATATACCTTGTTAGTATCCGGATCATATATATACTTTCAATAATTAAACGGAATTTGGAGACAGCTATTTCTTAGTATATAATAAAATTAATTACATTTTCAAAATCATATATACTTTATTTAATTTTATAGTATTCGGATCGAACCAACTATGGATACAAAGACAATTAATGAACAGGTTAATTAATGGATTTTGCTAATTCTCGCTCTCGTGGAATTTGTAGTGAATCGGAATCAGTTATAATTAAAATTGAATAGGGTATGGTTTTAAAAATATAATCAAATTATATGTTATTAGTACGGTTTTTGAGTTAGTATTTTTGTAATTGATTTAAATGCTACCCAAACTTGTTTTAATTTCATATCCGACCAAATTTGAATCCGATCCGATCCGATCCTCGTATAAATACTAAAGGTAAACTTAATATAAAGTCATTAAAATTACATCATTAAAAAGTTTCAATTATTTAATAGAAGAATAAATATTTTTTCAAACCTATCCAAATTCAACACATGTGCCTTTTCAGAATTGAAATAAATCTATAGTTTTATTTTTTAATTTAAATAATATTTTTTAAATATATGTACCTAGAAAAATTTAACGTATCATAAAAATTAAATATATGTTAGAATTATCTTATCAGCAAAGTAGTTTCAGTTTAATAAAAATCGTGTTTTTATTAATTGATATCACATAACTCAATACGACCATCACATGTCAGATATGCAAATTATTTTACTGAATTGTACTTGTGATATAAAAATATTTCTTGCTGGATAATTGTGGGAACAATCAAAAACTCTATTTAGGGATGAAATATATATACAAGGATCTGATGATGACCTAATAAGTAATCACACCAGATATTTGTTTATTTTACAAACCAAACTTTTAAGAAATAAAAAGTGGCATTAATCCATGTATCAGACAGAAGCAGCCTTCTAACAGAATAATTAATGAAGGTTAAAATTGTCTATTAATTAAAAATTTTGGATGGTGTTGTGTTAAGTATTCTATTCATATCATAATAGCATGCCTAACTCCGTACTGATCTTTAATTTTTAATTTTCAAAATCAATAATAGTTATATATTTTTCCTTTAAAATTTATTAAATTAAGCATAAAATATTAAACATGTCTAGAGTTGAACAGTTAACATTAAAAAAAAGTCCTCTTTAGTTTTGTGCCTATGCTCATTGGATCTTTGAATCCGCCACTGATAACAGCCTACTGAGATATACCAGTAGTCATTTTCTGAAACTGTGGAAATAAAATCTGATCCACAGGCAGTTTAAGCCAATTTTTTTTTATTTAAGAAATATGATATTTAAAATTAAATAAATAAAAAAATCGGATGAAAAATTATAAAAATAAGAGGGAAGAATTTTCAAAATTTATTCTCAAACGTAATTTTAATTTTCTTTTATAAAAAATATATTTTATTTAGGGATGGATTTTCAAAATCCGTCATCTAATGAAATATTATTTTTTATAAAAAAATGCTAAAATCGTGTATCGAGTTTCAAATATGCATAACTTTTGATAGAAAAATCTATAGAAAACGTTTAATATCAATTCGGACACGATTTTACTTGTTCTTTATAAAAAAATAATATTTTAATGTGGGACGGGGTTTCAAAATCTGTCTCTCAATAAAACATATGTTTTTATCGAGGGATGGATTTTGAAATCCCGTCCCACATTAAAATATTATTTTTTATAAAGAAAGGGTAAAAGTACGTTTGGGGATGGATTTTCAAAATCCGTCCCTCCTATATTTGTGATTTCTCATCCGATTTTCTTATTTATTTAATTTTAAATATTAATTTTCCTTAAATAAAAAATGGGCAGTTTAAGTGGTGGATAGAGTACACAAATCCTTTTCATTGCATTGATTGATGGAGAACAGTAATGGCAAGCACCACAATATCCTGACACACACACACACACACACACTGATAGTAACTATAGCCAATTGATGACTAGGAGGTGAGTCCAATTAATGGTCCAATAAATGGAAAAGTTAGGTAAAAGAGAAAAGGATAAAAAAATTGAAAAGAAAAAAAAAATGGAAGAATTAGGTAAAAGATAATCTCTATCCAGTTAACCAACAAGGCCATTAAGCTGGTTTTTTTTTTTTTTTTTTTGTCTTTTCTTTGATCTTTTTGGATTTTGTTAGCATAACACACAAGTTAGTAGTGGACTTCAAGCCTTCAACTATTGCATTGTGTTAATAAAATATGATCACTTGATATGCATGTAATTAATAATTATGAATGCCTTAATTAGTTCATTTGTAATTAATTCATATATGTTGAATTGAAGGCCGAAAGAATGACAAAAAAAAAAAGAAAAAAAGGCAAACCAGAAAAGTGATAAGAGAGGTATGAAAGCAACAAAATTAGGCTTTAATCGCTCCGATTAGACTGATCACACGTGTAACAATGACTAATAAATAGAGAAGGGTTCAAATGCCGTCATTTTTTTGTGACACGTTCTTTTTAATATTATATAGAATAAATAAATTCTTATCCTCAAATTAGTGAAACATTTTTTTTTTCTGGACTGTAATAGTATTGCCATTAAATAATATACTATATTATATTATTACATGTAACATACATTATAGCATTTATTAATATAAAATAATAACAGTCATTGTCATGCACATCACTGATCTTTTCTTCTAGAAGGAAAAGAAAGAGAGAATGCTTTAATTAAAATTCAAATCTAGAATGTTAACATCTTCTTATGAGATTATGAACAAAAAACTTATTCATAACCTGACTAATAAAAAGAACATATAGTAGCATGAGGCATAATTTAATAATTATAGTAAATTTTAAATATATATTGGTAATTTTTTTTGAAAACAAATTATTAGAGATATAATTAATTCTAATTTCAAGTATATATGCCATTGAATCACTTCATTTGACCCGTTGGAGATTGAGCAATTATATAACTCCTTTTTTTTAATTTAATGCTCTCGTATAATTAAAAATGATATGTGGCAATTAAATAATTCATGATACAACTAAATGATTTCACATCCTCTACAATAATATAAATAAAATCTTGATGGTTCATTATGAATTTTGATTATGGGCATTCTATTAAACATATTTTATAAATAACATTCAACAATCTGAATCAGTTGGACTGTCAACTCCATACGTGAAGTAATACAGAGGAGTTGGACTCGAACTAATTTAACGCTAAAGTTTTGACATCCACAAATAATTAAACTTGAGAAGTTGTAAGAAAACTTGTAAAAGAAAGAGATTACTTGACAATATTTTATTTAAATAATCTTCATAATCTCATTTATTAAATATGATTAAATTTAATCAATATATGTACTTCATTGTACATCAAGTGATTTAAGAAAATTAAACATTAACGATTTTTGATACATTATCAAACAATTTTTGTACGAAATTTGTTTATATATTGATTTCTATACATCTAATAACATATTAACTAATTGTTATCAATATATACATTATATATTTTATTTAAACCAAATTATTTTTGAATTAAATACGTACTCTATTTGAATCATGAATTATGAATCTCACAAAATTGTTCTCAAATTTTTAATTTGTTACAACATTGACATATAATCAGTTGCATATATTAAAAAAAAAAGGAAGAAAAAAGCTGCAACAAGCAATACGTATGAATAATTACACAAGAGAAGGAGAATGAATCAGTGTAAAAAATGTCTCTTGCTACGTGATGAACTGAGACCAATTTGCTAACAGGAAAAGCCAATAAAAATTAGACACGTATACTTGTATATATATATATATATATATATAACACAACTAGGGTGGTGTGGCCAGTATATGTTGGTGTTGGAGTGCATATATTTTTATTATATATATAATTTTTGTAAGTTTAAAAATATATTTATTATTTTTTTATTTTTAAGATTTTTTTTGAAAATTAGTTAGAAATTTATTGTTAAAATTATCAAATTAATAGTTGTTAAAGAATTCTCTTCTTTATTATATATATAATTTTGGTTAGTCTCTTTGCTCTATATTGGGATATTTTACCTATAGCTAATAATACCTTAAATTTACCTAATTCGGTTGCAAACGTACAATCTTGTCAAGTAGTAATTGGGGTGTCGAATCCACAGGGACAAACTCGTAAAGTACCGGTTCTTACTAGTTCACTAAGCTAGACGAATTAATTTTTGTTGGTTTTCTAAACTAAATCGGATGAAGACAAAACAAATAATAAAATCCTGGGATTTAATTCAATAACAAGAATTCTATGGGCTTTAGCTTACTTTCCACAAGACTTTAATTTACTTGGTTTGTTTATTTATATTTTCTAAACATGTGCGGGTTAATATATATATTTTGGTTTTATTAATTAGTTGTAATTCACCGTTAGGTACCTCTCACAAGCAATTCAACATAACCAATAATACCCGTCTAGACCTTTAGATTCACCGTTAGGTAACTCACCTCTAGCCTAATTTTGTTCTCTTGATCCGGATTCAAGCAAGTGATTGATTAGTCATTTACTCAAAATCCTAAGTACACGTATTGCTAAAGTTGGTTAAACAAGCAATTCATGCATTTAACAGTTCGCAAAAAAACAAATCACAATAATCAGTTAAAAACAACAAACCAAGTAAAATTAAAACACTAGTTTCGAGTTTTACATGCCATCGCCCCTAGAGAGGAAATTAGCCTCTCATAAGGGCACACATCATCTCAAAAGAGTATCTAGAATAACATATAAGAATTTAAAGGAGAGAGAATAGAGAGATAAAACAAAATAAGAGTAGTCTTCTTCTTCTTCTTCTCCAAGTCACGCGCTAGATCTCTTCAAGCAACCCAAAAATCCTTCGAATCTTGGTCCCAAATCAGTTCCTCGGTGTGGAGAGAGGTGAGGAGTGGTCTGGGGGCGGCTAGGGTTTCTTGGGAGTCGAGCCCATGCCCTTTTATATCTTTCCCAAACGAACAGGCCTGTTCTGGGTTTTTCAGATCTAAAACATGGTCGATTTTGCGACCCGCAATAATTGTGCAAAACTCCACCAGCAAGTTTTCAATGCTGTATTTGTGCTCTGTCTTGCCTTCAACATTTCTCTCTTGCTCTCGAATGCTCCAAACTCCTGAAATCAAATCAGAACATAGCAGTATCTCGAACTTGGTGCAAAATTTGACTAAATGATCTAAAAATTATGTAAAATGATATCGTTTTAGAAATCAAATCGTATAAAAAAGTGTATGCAATTAAGACTTATCACTCTAGTGTTACTTAAATTTATTATTATTATTATTGTCGTCGTCGTCATCGTTATCGTGGTCATCTTCGTCAATATTATTATTATAATCATCATCATCATCATCATCATTATTATCATTATAATCATCATCATCATCATCATAGTGTCATTTGAAAATTGCTACAACGGAGGTGAAAATTAAAACCATCATAACTAGCACTTGAAGTTACTGTTTCCCGAGAATTAAAAAAAAATAAAAAAATTGTACATTGACTGCCTTGTGACGATTGATTTGTCATTTTTTTGAACTTCTGATTCAATTTTGAAAACTACAAAAATTAAAAACAAGAAGAAATTTGTAGACATAACTATTCGTGCATTAATTAATTAATTCACTTTTATTTGGACAAAAGATCTCAGTAATACAAACTATTTATATAAACAATTATTTTTGCTTATTTTGATTGGATATAAGATTATTAAAAAGTTTGTGTATTGTTAATTAGGTCTTTTGCATTGGAGTCATCTATTGGCCACATAAAAATGATTGTAGATTCTTTCAAGAGTTTATTTTAGAGGACGATAATAAAGAACTAATAGCTATGTGACTGGATAAATTTAGAAAACATATATACAAAATTACAAATTATTCATACTGGATCAAGGGAATAAATAAATATGTATGAATGAGCTTCCAATGGGCCAGTTTAATTTCATCATAAATATTATCTCAGAAATATATAAACAGTCCCAATTCAAGAGACCCAAATTAATTGGGCTTAGAAGTATAATGCCCAATGCTCTTAATCATCTAATTAATTAACATAAAAAAATGATCAACGCACTGAATATATATAATTTTTTTTTGAAAGGCAAATGTTCTGATTTTTAGGGTAGTTTTTTTCACAATTAATTTAACTTCTCAGAGGTATAATTAAAGTGATGTTAAATCAGTAATCAAAACTGCTATATAATCATATGAAAACAAAATGAATCTCACAAAATATTCAACCATTCTACCGGCGTGGGTACTGATTTCATTTATCATGGGTTAGATTATAAAACTTTGAAATATTCCCTAATCAATTTCCCACAAAAACCCGTCATGGTAATTCAATTCTTTTTCCGACAAGGTTTGTTCATTTGTCAACTTTTCCTTTAACAAGTTAATTCATAATAATTGCTAAAACATCCACTAAGAAACCTAAACTAAAAACATGCAAAAATCACAAATCCTACATAAAAATGCGATTGCGGATACAATCTCAAATTCTCCCCCCCCCCCAAGCTTAAATCAAGCATTGTTCTCAATGCTTCAACCAAGCTACAAAAGAAAGTAAATGAGACATGGAATACTTACAATGGTGACGGTGCTGCGGTATCGCGCTGCTGACTCAATCTGTGGGTCCTTCACGTGGCGGGTGTGTCTCAGACTGCTGGCGTCGGCGGTGTTGCCTGGTCGGCCTAGTAGGCATGTCCTCCTGCTTGTAATCATCACGCTCAAGGTGGAATGCGTGCATGCGGTGGGCAATATACCATGTCTCATACAACCGCTTGTCCAAGTCGTCAATTTGCTCTTGTTGATCCAATTGAGTTTCTTGGATCTCGCACAATTTAGCATAGATCATGGCATTTGTAGGCTCGGCCACCGGATGAGTGGGTTGTGCTGAAGAGGTTCCAGGAGCATGGGGGTCATGTGGCATGTCATCAGTGGAACATACCATTGGGTCCTGTGAATGCACCAACCAAGTGGTTGGGTTAAACTTGTTGAGGCTCGTGGGAAAGGGAAGTTTTGCTCTTTTTCCATTGTGGCCGATGGTGACATAATAGTCGTCCACTTGTTTGATCAAATGAGCGTTGACGAGAGTTTTGATGTTGATCATTGTGCTTCTCGGGAGGACAGTACGATAGACGGGACCATCCGTGATGACGCCGAATGACTTTACAATTCTTGTAACAAGACCCCAACCAAGATGTGACCACCGGGTCTTGTGTTTTCGACAACTCGCTCAAGATGGCGGATAATGAAATATCCCACATTAGGAGTTGGCCGCGCAGTGGGCGGGTTGCTATCAAGCATGCATTGCAAAAAGAATAGATCCTTCTTGTTGAGAGTAGAAGAAGTTTCACCTCGGCCGAAAATCGAATAACCTAATGCCCTTTGAATGCAACGGAGTGCCGGGTGTTGGATTTGGCTTGCGTGGGTGTCCTGCCGTGGCCCGCCTATGATCAACTTCTCAAATTTGGCTTGTGGCATGTAGTCCGGCCAGTCGAAGGTGGTGAGTTCGACCGTGATTTTTGTGTCTAAAAGGTTGTTGAGGTCTTCCAGTGTTAAGACGCGGGGTTCACCGTCCATTTGGAAGTAACATTCATTATATGAATGGTGGCACGTGTAGCTAGCGAGAAATTCGTATGTGAGGGTCTGATAAGTTGGCACTTCGGTGGACAGGAAGTTCCAAAGCCAAATACTATCTGTGAGTTCGCGTACCTCATGGAAGATGCCCAAAGTGCGAAGTGTCTCCTCATGGAGGAAGCGAGATGGAATGAGCTTCCGTGTTAGTAGCGCCTTGAAACGCTCGCGTGCTTGTGGTGTAGATAATGTCAGTCTGAAATCGGACGTGGTATTCTCTGGCCACTCATTCTCGGGGATATTTGCAAGAGGATGTTGCGGGGCTTCATCATGCAGTTCGTCAGTATCCGTGGTGTTGGGGGTTCGGCTTGCACGTCCTCTTCTTGGCTTTGACGCACAAATCTTTTTGGGTCTCTTTAATGGAGGTGATTTGTCCATGGTGGTCTAGATAATTTCAGAGATGTAGTTTGTAGGGGAAAAAGTAGATGGTGAAAAATTGGGGAAGATAAAATGTTTAGAGGGAGGAAGAAGGTCGGATGTAGAGTTGAGAAGTGAAGCAAGGGGCTTAGCGAGGGGGTGGACGTGGGGCGGAGCAGAGGCGACGCGAGGTTGAGGCAGGGCGAAGCAGAGGCGGTGCGAGGTCGGGAGGGGCGCACGTACGACGAAACGGGGTCGCGGCGAGGTGGGGAGGCGAGGCGGCGCTTCTCTGGGTGGAGCCGCGTGTGGAGGCGGCTGTGAGAGAGAGAGAGAGAGTAAGTGTGGGAAAGTTAGGGTTAATTTTGGGGGGAAAAGAGAAATAAACCAAATAGCTCAAAAAGGGATTCTATCCCCTGTCCTGTTTTGTTCCAAAAATTGCGACTCGCAATAAAAATTGTGACCCGTACTTTTTGTGAAAAATGAGTCCAGAAAATTCTCAAGATTAAAGAAAAAGAAAGATTGAACTCCATGGACTCCAACACGAGTTTCGAATGCTCTTGCAAAGAATTTTTGTATTTCGACTTGAACTCTCATTCCAATCGTAAAATCTTGCCACTTTTCAAACTCGCCACTAATCCAGCCTGTGAGTGTTATATATATATATATCTTTTTTATTTATTATTTATTATTATTATTATTATTATTTTGTTTTCTCTTTTTTTTCTTTTGTTTTCTCTATTTTTTTTTATTTTTTTTTTGTTTTCTATTTTTGTTTTGGTTTTTTTTATATATATATATACATTTTATCAAAAGTGAAAAGAAGAAGAGAGAAATTTTGGAACTCAATCCCAAGTAGTTCTCAATTTAAGGTCGTGAGCTCGACCCTCATTTTCTCATCCGGATGGTGCGTCAGCGAGGGAGATGTTGATCCCTTCTCCCATTGGTTCTCTTTGTACGTAGTGCTTCAATCTCTGCCCATTCACCTTGAAAGCTCCCGAGCGCTCACTCCAAATCTCGACCGCTCCGTGGTTCAACACGTTTAGTACTTGATATGGCCCAGTCCACCTTGACTTCAATTTTCCCGCAAAGAGTTTGAGCCTAGAATTGAATAAAAGCACCCAATCCCCAACTTGAAAGGTCCTTCGAAGAATATGTTTATCGTGCCACTTTTTAGTCTTCTCCTTGTAAAGCTTGGCGTTCTCATAAGCCTCTAGACGGAGTTCTTCGAGTTCATGCAAATCCAAAAGTCTTTTCTCCCCCGCGGCTTTTAAGTCAAAATTTATAGTCTTAATAGCCCAATATGCCTTATGCTCCAATTCAACCAGGAGATGACACGGTTTCCCATACACAAACTTGAAGGGGGTCATACCTATCGGAATTTTGTATGCCGTGCGGTATGCCCAAAGTGCTTCGTCTAGCTTGGCGGACCAATCTTTTTTCGTGTGACTCACCATCTTTTGCAAGATATTCTTTATTTCACGGTTGGAGATCTCCACTTGTCCACTCGTTTGCGGATGGTAAGGCGTTGCAACCTTATGTTTGACTCCGTATTTGGCTAGAAGATTGTCAAATCGGCGGTTAATAAAATGAGAACCACCGTCACTTATCACTACTCAGGGCACTCCAAATCTCGGAAATATCACCTTTTTGAAAAGGCGGTTGACCACTTGTGAGTCGACCGTCGGACTCGGAATTGCCTCAACCCATTTCGATACGTAATCCACTGCAACCAAAATGTACTTGTTGTTGCTTGAACTCGGAAACGGACCCATGAAATCTATCCCCCAAACATCAAACAACTCTACCTCCAGAATATTGTTGAGTGGCATCTCGTGTCGCCTCAAAATATTTCCCATGCGTTGACACTTGTCGCACGCTTGAATGAAATTTCTCACATCTTTGAAGAGAGTTGGCCAAAAGAATCCTACTTGGAGAATTTTAGCGGCGGTCTTGTTGGATGAAAAATGCCCGCCATAAGGCGAGGAATGACAATGGAACATTATGGAATGGGTTTCATCCTCCGGAACACATCTTCTATGAATCCCATCAACTCCTAACTTGAAAAGAAACGGGTCATCCCAAAAGTAGTGCTTCACATCAGCGAAAAACTTTTTCTTCTGTTGATAGGTGAGCTCCGGCCGTATTATGCCGCAAGCAAGGAAGTTGGCATAATCGGCGTACCATGGGGCTTGGAGAGTGCTCACGCGGCAAAGTTGCTCGTCTGCGAATGAGTCATCAATGGGCAACTCTCCTTCTTTCGGTTCGTGCTTGATTCGAGATAAATGATCTGCCACTGAATTTTCTGTGCCCTTTTTGTCCTTGATCTCCAAATCAAACTCTTGAAGCAAGAGTATCCAACGAATGAGTCTCGGCTTTGCATCTTTCTTATTCAACAAATAGCGGATAGCGGCATGGTCGGTGTAGACTATCACTTTCGATCCCACCAAGTAAGACCGAAACTTGTTGATGGCGAACACCACGGCGAGTAGCTCATTTTCGGTAGTTGTGTAATTCATTTGCGCTTCATCTAGAACCTTGCTCGTATAGTAAATTACATGTGACCTCTTGTCTACCCGCTGTCCCAACACGGCTCCTACCGCGTAATCACTTGCATCACACATGATCTCGAACGGAATGCTCCAATCCGGCGGTCGAAGTATCGGCGCTGAGACAAGTGCCTTCTTCATCCTACAAAAAACATCAAGACACTTTGCATCAAAGTCAAAAATTGAATCTTTCATGGTCAAATTAGTTAAAGGCTTAGCGATTTTTGAAAAATCTCTGATGAATCGCCGATAGAATCCCGCATGTCCCAAGAAACTTCGCACTTCCTTCACATTCGTTGGTGGCGGTAATTTTTCGATCACCTCAACCTTGGCTTGGTCAACTTCCAATCCCTTCTCCGACACGACATGGCCAAGTACCACTCCTTCTTGCACCATGAAATGACATTTTTCCCAATTGAGCACCAAATTCACCTCCTCACATCTTTGCAAAACTTTAGAGAGATTAGATAAGTATTCATTAAATGAGGTACCATAAACCGAAAAATCATCCATAAAAATTTCCATGGCATTCTCAATGAGGTCTGAAAAAATACCCATCATAGCCCTTTGAAAAGTGGCCGGTGCATTACAAAGACCAAATGACATCCTACGGTATGCAAATGTTCCATATGGACACATAAATGTGGTTTTTTCTTGGTCCTCGGGGTGAATTGGTATTTGGAAAAAAACCGCTATAACCATCTAGATAACAAAAGAAAGTGTGTTTAGCAAGTCTTTCTAGTAATTGATCAATAAAAGGGAGAGGAAAATGATCCTTTCTCGTTGCGGAGTTGAGCTTGCGGTAGTCAATGCACATTCGCCATCCTGTCACGAGTCTTGTTGAGATTAGTTCGCCATTCGTGCCTTTGACAACCGTTGTTCCTCCCTTCTTCGGTACCACATGTACCGGGCTTACCCAATTGCTATCGGAGATTGGATAGATGATGTCGGTGTTTAGGAGTTTGTGAATTTCCTTCCACATTACTTCCTTGAGATTTGGGTTGAGCCTCCTTTGCGATTCGATTGAAGGCTTGTGACCATCCTCCATGAAAATTCGATGCATGCAAATGGAAGGCGCGATCCCTTTGAGATCTTCAATCGTGTACCCAATAGTCTTTCGGTGCAATCTAAACTCATTAAGAAGTTTTTCGGTTTGGTCTCGATTTAGGTTTGCATTGACAATCACCGGATATGTTTCATTTGGTCCAAGGTACTCGTAGCGGAGAATAGAGGGAAGTGGTTTTAATTCAATCTTTGGTGCTTCGGGTTTGGACTCGGAGAGCTGAGTTTCGGCTTGAAAAACTTCTTTTTGTGACCCAGAAAATGAAAATTGTAACCCACAAAGAGCATTAGAATTCTGAGAATGTTCTGCACCCAAACTGCTAACTTCTTGCGACTCGCAATTTTTATTGTGACCTACAATTTCTTGCAGAAAGTGGCCAGAACTTCTGGTTTCATCGAAATTTTCGTCAAACTCTTCCAAATCTTGATCATCGTCTCCCATCAACTCAGGATTCAGCATTTCTTGATCATCCAATCGACTCAAAACTTCTTCAAAATTCATTTCAACTTCGTCTTCCGTTGGGTTTGCAATTACGTGCCGTAGCGGATCATCAATTGTGATTCTCTCAATTTCTTCCGCTACATTGGTGTCGATGGTTTCAACCCTGAAAATTATATCTTCATTAGAAGGAAACTTAAGAGATTTTTCTACACGAAAAACAAGTGACTCCTCCCCAATCCTAAGTGTTAGTTTTCCATCCTTAACATCAATTAAAACTCCCACTGTTGCTAAAAAAGAACAACCCAAAAGAAGCGGAGTTTGGATATACTCTTCCATTTCAACTACGACAAAATCAATAGGAACAAAAAATTTTCCAACTTGGATTGGTATGTCCTCTATTATACCCATTGGTAATCTAACAGATTTGTCTGCAAGTTGCAATGATATTCGGGTCGGTTTTAGGTCACCTACTTCAATTCTCTCATAAACTGATCTAAGCATAAGACACACACTTGCCCCAAGGTCACACAAGGCTTGTTTGAATTTGGTGTTACCTATAGAACAAGGAATGAAAAAATTACCGGAGTCCTTAAGTTTTGGAGGAAGTTTGTTCAACAAAAGTGCACTAACTTTCTCAGTTAAAGTCACCGTTTGAATTTACTCAAGTGTTCTTCTATTAGACAAAATATCCTTAAAAAATTTTGCATAGATTGGCATTTGAGTCATAACATCGGTAAGTGGAATATTCACATTCAATTGTTTCAACAACTCCACAAACTTACCGAATTGTTTATCCATATTACTCTTGACAAGTCTTTGAGGAAAATGAGCGTACTTGTGCGGAGGCACATACTTGGGTACCTCCGTGCTTACCTATTTTGGGGAGTCATTACCGGTTTTCTTGTCTTGTGACGATTCTTGAGGCACGACCTCTTCAATTGAGTCGGTTTTTGCTTCGGGCTCATTCACTTGCTCTACTTCATTTTCCTTTGGCATCTTGGGTCCTTCGTACCCAAACCCGCTCCGAAGTGTTATGGCTTTGACATGTTCTTTCGGGTTGTTTTCGGATTTAGGTGGAAGATGCCCATTTTGGCGCGAAGATGACGCGGCTTGTTGAGCTATTTGGTTCTCCATTAACCTGCTCTAAGTTGCTAACAAATCGACTTTTGCATTCAACTTATCAAATTTATCATTCATCTCATTGTTAGTTTTATTTTGGGCCTCAATGAAATTTTCCATCATTCTTTCTAGGTTGGACTTTTGTGGCATATTTGACTCGAATTGTCTTTGACCAAAATTTTGATTAGGTCGGTTTTGATTTTGGTTCGAATTATTTTGGTCATTTCTCTAAGAGAAATTTGGGTGGTTCCTCCAACCGGGGTTGTAAGTACTAGAATATGGATTATTTGGTGGCCTAAAACTATTGTTCAAAACATTGACTTGTTCCAAATCTCCATCACTAGTAAAACCCGCAGTACAATTAATAGAAATATTATCCGTACCACTACAAATCCCACAAGGAGAAATTTGACTTACGGCTGAGATATTCATTTGATTGAACATCTTTTGCATTGCTTCTACCTTGGCCGAGAGTTCCATCACTACATTCGTCTCCAAACGACCGGGAGTCGCTCTCGCAACACCGCGCTCGGACGACCATTGATGTTGATTCATTGCCATCTCATCGATGAGGTTGAAGGCTTCGGTTGCGCTCTTGCTCATGAGACTAACTCCTACCGCTGCATCAATAGAGATACGAGTATTATAAATCAACCCTTCATAGAAAATTTGCAAAATTAATCATTTTTCCAATCCATGGTGTGGGCATAGCCTCAACAACTCCTGATATCTATCCTAAGCCTCACTAAGTGGTTCCCCGTCCCTTTGTTTGAAATTAGTGATTTGGTTCCTCAAATGAGCAGTTTTAGAGGGCGGGAAATACTTATTGAGAAATGCTCTAGACATTTGGGCCCACGAATTTATAGACTTTGGTTCTAAAGACCGCAACCAATTTCTAGCTTTATCCCTAAGAGAAAATGGAAAAGCTCTTAATTTAATCGCATCTGGTGAAACATTGTTCATTTTTAAGGTATTACAAATTTCCTCAAAAGTTGTTAGATGTTGATTTGGGTCCTCGTATGCTAGACCGGAAAACTGATTTTGGTTAACCATGCTAATGAGGGCTGGTTTCAATTCAAAACTATTGGTGACAACTGCCGGCACAGTGTAACCCATGCGAATGAACTCGGCTTGTGGTGCGGCAAAATCACGCAATGGCCTAGTGTCAGGCTGTTGTACATTCTCCCACATCCTTGACTCTTCGTCGAAACTCAACCTTCTAGGTCGGGTTAGAGTAGACGTGGTGTCCCTCTTCTTGGTTCGGAATTTTTTCCTCTTGTACACAATGCGAAAGCGTGGTATCCTTGTCGATCCACTAGCCAAAGTGAGTTCTACAAGAGAGAATTCAACGTGAGTATCAAGCAGAAATAAGAAGCAAAACAAAAATAAAAGAAAATGAAGAAAATGAAAAAAAGTCTAGTCTTAATTACTAAAGCTTAAACCGATATTTACCGTTGTCCCCGGCAACGGCGCCAAAAAGCTTGTTGGGATATTTCACCTATAGCTAATAATACCCTAAATTTACCTAATTCGGTTGCAAGCATACAACATTTTCAAGTAGTAATTGGGGTGTCGAATCCACAGGGACAAACTCGTAAAGTACCGGTTCTTACTAGTTCACTAAGCTAGACGAATTAATTTTTGTTGGTTTTCTAAACTAAATCGGATGAAGACAAAACAAATAATAAAATCCTGAGATTTAATTCAATAACAAGAATTCTAGGGGCTTTGGCTTACTTTCCACTAGACTTTAATTTACTTGGTTTGTTTATTTATATTTTCTAAACATGTGCGGGTTAATATATATATTTTGGTTCTATTAATTAGTAGTAATTCACCGTTAGGTAACTCTCACAAGCAATTCAACATAACCAAAAATACCCGTCTAGACCTTTGGATTCACCGTTAGGTACCTCACCTCTAGCCTAGTTTTATTCTCTTGATCCGGGTTCAAGCAAGTGATTGATTAGTCATTTACTCAAAAATCCTAAGTACACGTATTGCTAAAGTTGGTTAAACAAGCAATTCATGCATTTAACAGTTCGCAAAAGAACAAATCACAATAATCAGTTAAAAACAACAAACCAAGTAAAATTAAAACACTAGTTTCGAGTTTTACATGCCATCGCCCCTAGAAAGGAAATTAGCCTCTCATAGGGGCACACATCATCTCAAAAGAGTATCTAGAACAACATATAAGAATTTAAAGGAGAGAGAATAGAGAGATAAAACAAAATAAGAGTAGTTTTCTTCTTCTTCTTCTCCAAGTCACGCGCTAGATCTCTTCAAGCAACCCAAAAATCCTTCGAATCTTGGTCCCAAATCAGTTTCTCGGTGTGGAGAGTCATGGAGAGAGGTGAGGAGAGGTCTGGGGGCGGCTAGGGTTTCTTGGGAGTCGAGCCCATGCCCTTTTATATCTTTCCCAAACGAACAGGCCTGTTCTGGGTTTTTCAGATTTGAAACAGGGTCGATTTTGCGACCCGCAATAATTGTGCAAAACTCCACCAGCAAGTTTTCAATACTGTATTTGTGCTCTGTCTTGCCTTCAACATTTCTCTCTTGCTCTCGAATGCTCCAAACTCCTGAAATCAAATCAGAACATAGCAGTATCTCGAACTTGGTGCAAAATTTGACTAAATGATCTAAAAATTATGTAAAATGATATCGTTTTAGAAATCAAATCGTATAAAAAAGTGTATGCAATTAAGACTTATCACTCTAGTGTTACTTAAATTTATTATTATTATTATTATTGTCGTCGTAGTCATCGTTATCGTGGTCATCTTCGTCAATATTATTATTATAATCATCATCATCATCATCATCATTATTATCATTATAATCATCATCATCATCATCATAGTGTCATTTGAAAATTGCTACAACGGAGGTGAAAATTAAAACCATCATAACTAGCACTTGAAGTTACTGTTTCCCGAGAATTAAAAAAAAATAAAAAAATTGTACATTGACTGCCTTGTGACGATTGATTTGTCATTTTTTTGAACTTCTGATTCAATTTTGAAAACTACAAAAATTAAAAACAAGAAGAAATTTGTAGACATAACTATTCGTGCATTAATTAATTAATTCACTTTTATTTGGACAAAAGATCTCAGTAATACAAACTATTTATATAAACAATTATTTTTGCTTATTTTGATTGGATATAAGATTATTAAAAAGTTTGTGTATTGTTAATTAGGTCTTTTGCATTGGAGTCATCTATTGGCCACATAAAAATGATTGTAGATTCTTTCAAGAGTTTATTTTAGAGGACGATAATAAAGAACTAATAGCTATGTGACTGGATAAATTTAGAAAACATATATACAAAATTACAAATTATTCATACTGGATCAAGGGAATAAATAAATATGTATGAATGAGCTTCCAATGGGCCAGTTTAATTTCATCATAAATATTATCTCAGAAATATATAAACAGTCCCAATTCAAGAGATCCAAATTAATTGGGCTTAGAAGTATAATGCCCAATGCTCTTAATCATCTAATTAATTAACATAAAAAAATGATCAACGCACTTAATATATATAATTTTTTTTTGAAAGGCAAATGTTCTGATTTTTAGGGTAATTTTTTTCACAATTAATTTAACTTCTCAGAGGTATAATTAAAGTGATGTTAAATCAGTAATCAAAACAGCTATATAATCATATGAAAACAAAATGATATACATGTCTGAATTAATATTTGACACATTAAGATTTAACTCGCTATACATTATTGTTCCCATTTTTTATCTTTATTTTCTGTGAGGAATGCTGATGACATTAATTGTGACATTGTGAGAGCTATATAGATAATGACACTCTAGGAACTCAATTTAAGCTATTTAATAGTAGGGAGGGGATCTCTTGACAAATTTGACAATCAATTTTAAATAGTTTTGAAATAATATTTAGAAATTTTAAAAAATAGAAAAAATTAATAAACATATTTTTTTACTTATAAATTAATTATGTTTCAAATTTCATGTACTTTAAGAGTCATTTGATATTCCATCAAACACCGTTAAATATGAACCGTTATAAATATCATATAATTTGGATGATCTTTGATGGAGTCACAATCAATCTATAAATTAAAGAATATGTTTATAATTTTTTTTAGAAGATTGACAAAATAATAGTTATCAATGAATTCCATTAAGGTATTAAAGTATTAAAAGTATTAAGGTGCTTGCTTTATTAAGGTCATTTATTTCATAGTATTGATGCATTCCTTAAGGTGCTTTATGACAAACCGGTATCGTATAATGTCGACATAGATTTGTAAATATGTTGAGAAAAGTCAACCATGATTGTGGAGGCATAAGATATTTTGGGAAAAAGTTTTGTAATAATATCATAAATGATAAGAATTGTATATTTATATTGTAATAATAAGTAATATGTTTTGATTGGTTTTAAATGTTTCTTTATAATATAATGGAACCGTTCGTCCGGTTTACGGATAAGATTAATTCTCTTTAGTTAGAAGAGCAAAACAAAGTGGAGGAATAAATATTATTTTATCTTTATATAAAGAGTGGATGAAAAAGCATTATTTTCTCTTTATAAGAGCCGCAAAACATGAGGATATATATTGTTTTATTTATTGATCCTATGTAAAACAGTGGTTTAATTGAATTGATTCACCAGTTCCGATTTCATAACAAAACTCTAGCTGTTTTCCATTTCTACATATTTTAGGATTTTAATCTCTGTTGTTAATGGGTTTTTAATTATCTCAAAAAAGAAAGTTAAGTTCTCAAAGCTCTGAATTTCGGTTTACTGAAAAATGTTGCCATCAATGAGAAATCATATATGCTGGAATTGGGCCTCAGAGCTCAAACGGGTTTTGGATGCAACAAAATATTTTCACAACTAAAATTGGGTTGTTAATGGACCTACATAAGCCAGACAGAGAAGAGAGGTTTCTTAATGGGAATGTAGGGTTTGTGGTGATTGCTTGTGCTATCATATGAAATCAACAAATGTTAGAATAGAAGTAATTAAAGTAGGGAAAGAGAGATAAAATGGAGAAAAAAGATTAATAAAATAGAATCAAATTCTTAATTAATATATAAAAAGAGTGTCAAATCATAAATTCATCAATTTTGGGGAGGAGATTAAAGAGTGTAATACTTATATATATAATAAACGTAAGTCATTAATAACTAACAAAAATTCTATCACATTATATATCAATTAGAAGTAGATGAACAACTATGATACAAAAATGATACGCATGTGCAAATCAGTATCTAATTTTGGCAGGGCCTCAAACTTTTTCATACCCAAATCATACCATTTCTTCTCATCCTTTCCATTAAAATGTTCATGCATGCATGCAGGAAAATAAGATAAAAAGACATCACTTCATTGGCCAACAAGGTTTAGAATAGCCGCAAGTGCGGAGCGAGGAACAGCGTATCTCCATCACAATTGCATTCCACATATAATACACAGAGATATCAAATGAATCAATATCCTATCAGACCAAAACATGGAAGCTACGGTTTTCGGTTTTGGGCTCGCATGCGCTACCTTGATGCAACCTAATAAGAGTCATGTTTTAACTGTTGCTGCCGAAACCTCAGATATCTTGCTCCCAGTATTTGATCTAGTCTAACACATTTCCTTTCATTAGTGCTACTTAATTACTGAATAAATGTAACATTTAATTCAACATGGGTATAGGTATAGGATCTTAAACCACAAATAAAGATCATGTATTCATATCTCACAATTAATGAATGGATATTCAAAAGATATCATTTTTTTGATAAACACTTTTTCAAATTGTGGATGTTGATGTTCTAACAGAACATTTTAACACGGGAAAGAGCTACTACAAAAGGCGACACTTACAGCTCCGGTGTGGTTTTGCTCGAACTACTGACTGGAAAGAGACCGACCGATGAATCCTTTATTGAGAACGGAATTATATTTCTGTGTTAATAGTTAATGCTGAAAATCGATAGCCTAACCATTAATTAGTCACAAACACATCTGGCATTTTCAAGATACACTTGACAGTGCACTTGTATCCTATCCAATTTCAGAAATAAGAAAGGTGTTTTGTATTTCAGAGAAATGCCAAGAAGCAGAACTGTCGAAGCGGCCACCCATGGCTGAGTTTCTGAATATGCCAGAGCAAGTGAAGTAGATAGATACATAAATGCAAACAAATTATTTAGATCTTGAATTCTTGATTTTGTCCTGATGTAATCATTAATAATATATATGCTTATGATCTAGAAATATTTTCTAGGTATTTCCATTTATGTCAAAACATTGAAACACCATTAACTGAGAAGCTAAATAGTTATGTTTTTAAAAAGGAAAATGTTTGGGAGATACCAAAATCGATATTAGAATCAATACTGATTTTATTATTCATATTACATGAGTTATTATTCATAATTTTTTTATTTATGTAATTTATTTTTAACAGTATTTTTATTATTCAACTCAAATATCACTAATATGAATAATAATTCATTTAAGTTGAATAACAAAAATACTGTACAAATAAGTTGCATAATAAAGTCATTAATATAAATAACAACTCATTTATATCAGCTCCCTATAAAAAAAATATTGATAGTATATAGAGACATCCATTTTATTAAGTGTTAAATCACCACTTATTAACTGCTTACCTAATTAAATGCCATTCCGTCAATCTACAAATAATTCAATTTTCCTCGGTTTCCAACAAAACCCTCTATCAAAACCTAATTTCTGTGGGCAAAGTACTTATGTCGCTATTTATGTCACTATTATATAAATACACACACACACATTTAATCAAGGTTTTTTCTTATCATATGTGGTAGTTTAGTAGTTATGATATTTAAGAAAAAAAAGTAATTGGGTCAAGAGAGTTCTTCTCTAAACAAACCAAGGGCACCAATTGAGCCACGAGTCTATATATGATCCTATATGAGTCATAGTCTATAGGAAGAGAAGGACCTAGTCAAATTACAACTTGTCACGTAACAGTCGGGTTTCATTTCTCTTCAAAGTGGGCCCCACCTGATCAAAGATCCAATCAAAGACGCAGCTGGTTGTCGACTGTCAAGTCTTCTCCTCTCCTTTTCCTTTAATTTCCGTGTCAAACCAGTTACCACGTTGTTCTCGTGCATGGCCTTTTCGTAGCCTTGACTCGGAGAAGAAGAAGAAGAGATTACAACAGACTTGCTATTTCAAATATCTACGCCTAATATATATATACTCACAACCAATCAAAGGATAACGCCATAGAAAAGAAAAGAACGAAAAAAAGGAAAGAAAAATGGATTAACAATGAAAACTATATCATGGCAATCAATTGCTATGAACAGGTCCCCTTTGTCTTTATTCTATGCTTATCAACAACGGAGAATAAAAAAAAGAAACTCAATGAATTATTCTAATTTTGGCCTTATACATCACCATTAACCGTCTCCTCCTCTTTTATCCTACAATAATAATAAACAGAAACTATCCACATAAACGTATTTACGTGTATACCCAGTGTCTCTCCCCCAAATGGAAAAGAAAAAAAAAACAAAGTAATTTGACAATAGGCGGCTAATATATAAATTAACCGCAAAAAAGAAAGAAAAATGAAGAAAACTAAATAACTGGATCAAGCGATTCTCTGTTCTCTGTGTGTGATCTATTGGGATTGTCTGTTGTCACTGCTGTTGTTATTGTTGTTCTCATGAGCGTTACTTCGGTTTGGTTGATTGGTGCCTCCACCAATGATGGAAGAGATAGCGGCCGCGAGGGCCACAGTGAAGTTCGGGTCGGCTGTGATTGCCGCTGCCGCAGCACTAACTGTGTCAGCCAGGGGTCCCGCTGCTGCTGGCACAGGCAAAGGTGGTTTCCCATGTGGGAACTGCACACCCGATGCATCCACCTGATCTGATGACATCTGAAGCCCGGAGAATTTTGATTGGTTGTACATCATTTGCTGGCCAAACATCTGTGCTTGTGGCACAACAGGTACCTGGAATTGGGTTGGTGGACGCTGGAACTGGATAGGATTTGGGTTCTGCGTCAGGTCCAATGTAACCGTCGGGAAAGGTGCCGAAGCTGAAATAGTAGCCATGTTTGAGGAGCAAGGGAGGATTGTTCGTGCGAGGAAGTTAGTGTTCATCATGCCTTCTGGGCTTGACATGGAGCCTGAAAGGAGCATCGAGGCAGCAGCAGAGGTGGTTGAGGCCATGGCCATAGCAGCCGGTGGCAAGGGATGGTTGTGGGTCCCTTCGTATGTGGTTATCAATATCGACCTGTCTTCAGCACACCTTTGCACCTATACATACATCAAACATATTCATATCAGTAATTAGCTATTGAAATTGACAAGTTGCATCTAGATCATATATGTTAATTTCATTTTTGGACACATGGATTTACAAGTTATTACCTGTTTGCGAACCGGGCAGCCGCTGGCCATGGTGCAACGGTAGTAGGCACGGGGACACGGGTTTCCCTTTGCCATTTTCTGTCCATATTTCCTCCATTGGCATCCATCAGCAATCTGTAATTCATGGACAGGAATATTAGTTATTAATATATACTATATAGTCGATCACATATAATGATATAATTGAAGCAAGTTTCTACATACAATTCATAATATATATATATATATAACTATATGGAAGTGTCTCTTACAATTGGTGCTTCGGAGCGGGCACGAACTGAGACACGAGCTTTCCTCATGGTGGCATCTTGGGTTTGCTCACCGCTCTTTGCAGGGCCTGAGTCAGGCTGAGCTGAAGTTGGGTCAGAGCTCTCGACCTGGTTACCTTTGTCATGATCAAACGGAGCGATCTCTTTCGACACAGTGCGGGACGGACTTGCTTCCTCTGTTGACGAGTTTGACAGCTCCTCAGCCGCTTCAGCTACAGGCCGACCCAGATCCAAGAACTGCCTCGGCACAACTGCACCACCTTGTGCTTGTGTTTTCTCTTCCATTTTCTCATCCCCATCCTACAGTAGTTCAATATATACATCATCATTAACTATTAGTTTATTACTCCAATCAGACAGTTTTCTATCATTGATTGTAGCTAAAATACTTGCTACACATATATATTTCATATATAAATATATGATTGATTGTAGCTATTTATTTCACTGTAAGATAATGATAATACCTGAGGGATGTTTCTGGAGTTTCTTTGTTGCATGAGAGAGATGAGATGCATGTGGAGAGCGTTGTAGTTGGAGGTGACTTGATTTAGCATCCCTCTCAAGCGCTGATTCTCTTCATTGATCCTACCAAGCTCAGCTTGCATCGCTGCCAACTGATGAGAGGAGATAGAAACCATTGTTTCCAATTAGCAAAATAAAGCTTGAAAATGGAAAGTCACATAAAAAGAAAGAAACAAAAGGATGGGATATATAGAATTGCAAATTGAGTGATAATTAATTGAACTGAATAGATTACCTCGTTTCTAGCTTTAACATCCTCTTCGCTGGCAGATGCCACGTCATCCACCGTTGACTGGTCGCTTCCAGTGTTACCAGTCGTCAAAAGCTGTAACCATACGCAACAGGAAACAAATTCCGATCAGAAACAAGAATCATTCACTCAAAATTCTATAAGAAGAAATATCAACCAAAATCAAAATCGCAAGAACAGTAGTAACACGATTATATACTAACATTAATGGTGAGATCTTCCTTCTTGATGCCTAGGCCAGGGACCTTGAGATCCAATTCAGGCTCGACTCGCTCGAGGCGGCTCTTCTTCTTCTTCTTCTCATCGGAGAAGAAATCGACCTCGACTGAGGTGGATTCCATGGCGGCAGCGGGCCCAGTTCGAAGCTTGAGCGTGGAGAGGAAGTCTCTCGACTGGAAGAATGGAGCTCCGGTCGTCAGAAATCCGATGCTTCCTCCGCCGGTCCCTTTTTCCATGTAACGATCTCAAAAGAAGAGATAAAGAGAGAGAGAAGGAAATAAAAACGACAGCGAGAGAGAAAGAGAGAAAGAGAGTTGTGAAGTCTTTTTACTGGTGATGAGGGGAGGTGAATATAAAGACTTGGAGAGAGGAGGAGAACTGGAGATGACATCAGATGATGCGTCATGCGTACAACTGGAGGAGTGGGAAAGGCGTGAGACCGAGGTTGGGTCTGGTTGAGTCGGGTCTGGGCGACTCATTTCCATGTATCCTCTGCAATTTTCATCGTACAATTTAGTACTATTGATTCTTAATTGTTCTTAATATAACCTTTTATGAATTCTATTTATTATAATTGGTTTCTATGATACCACAGATCTTTATTATGTATCAATAGTTAATGAATTAGTAAGAAATATTACTTTATAAAGAATCAAATTGCAGATGAACTGTATGAAATATAAAAGTTAACCCTAGCCGGCTTCAAACGAAGATTTTTTTCATGTAGATATATTTCCATGATTCCATCGTCGTACACACGGTTACAACTTGCAAGTTGACGGAGAAAAAAACTAGGAGATAAGCTGCTGTTGCTTGGCTTTGTTTCTGGCACTTAACTACTTACATAAATATCTATCAATTATATACTACTAAATCAACATGTAGTAGAACTGAAATACTCAAAAAAATATCAAATATGTATGTAACATAATTATGTATGTTTTTAGTAAATTTCATATGACAATTATGTTTTAAAAAAAAACTGAAGACCTAAGCTTTGGAACAAATTAAAATATAGTAAAAAAGAAAAAAGGAAAAAAAAAAGTGAACGGCCATATATGACTTAGTTGTGGAAAATGGGAAAGGACTAGGTTAGTAATAGATGGTACTTGTCTGAATAAAACCAACGACTTCGCTGTTAGTTTTATCAGCTTTTTGTCAAAAGTCTCATCTCTAGGAAAGGTGATCTTCTCTTCTCTTCTCTTCTCCTCTTCTTCTCTCCTTTTCCTAATTTCATTACACCCCTCCCAAGTTCAAGTCCAATATTTTGACATCAAAGAAACTCGGACGCACAGAGGGTATAGAGAGAGAGAGAGAGAGAGAGAGAGTGTGTCAAAGTAGCCAAGTTGATTAGAATCGCTTTCTCTACGGCACCTACAAATAAGTCCTTTGTTAAAGCTGGTCACTGTTTCAAATGGGAAGTATGGCGCTTCAACTCGCTACACGAATGGACTACAGAATAAAGGTGCAAAGAATCTGAGAAATTAATGAAGGGGGGGAGGGCTTCAAAGTGAATGCACTGATTCCGATTGGGCCGGCGCGTTCCACGTGAGCGAAATCGTCAACTGTATTGACCCGGTCCCACCATTTTGTTACTTATCTCAGATCTCGAGCTCCTCCATCCTCTCCATTTATTTTACCTCTCCAGTGACCTGACAAACTCATGAGGAGGGAGGAAGTGGTAGTTACGGGAGGGGGGGGTGCGGGGAGGAAAAAGGAAAGCAAAGCGTGGGCCCCACAGATATCGCGTTCTGAGGAGTGGACCAGGAGCAGAGACCTAATATCTTCTCTCTGCAACGTTTCGTGTCAGAACTGACTGGAGACTTGCGGCGCGGTGGGGCCCACTGACAAGCCTGTCTGTGTTTACACTTTGTAGTTTGTACCACACATGCATGGATGAGGTCCAGGTTTTTTCTTTTTATCTGGGGAGTCTTCTCTCTCTCTAACGTAGGATGAATTTTCTGAAAGAATTAATTTCCTTGCAACTTACAATACACCTTTTTCTCCATACATATATATTGTATACTCATTTATTTTTTTTCTGCGGCTGACTTTCTATATTTTGAAGAATTAAAAGGGGTGTTCTTAATTGAGGGAAATGTTTGAAAAACACTATCATTGATAATGTGATCAATACTACTAATTTAAATAATAATTTGGTTAAGTTAAATAATAAAAATATTATATAAATAAGTTATATAATAAAATCATTAATATGAATACTAATTTATTTAATCTGAATAATAAAGTCAGTATTGATGAAGGTATTTATATATCAACTCTCTTTAATTAAACACTCAAGGTTATCTATATTTCTGTAATTATGTTGTGGGAGTGTACAGCTAAAACAAGAAAACTCAAATTAATGAAGTTTACTAGATTGGTATACCAGTTTTGAATATTTTTTTTTCGGAGCTGATATACAGATATTATTATCGATACCGATTTTATTATTTAGATTAAATGAGTTGTTATTCATATTAACGATTTTATTATGCAACTTATTTGTACAATACTTTTGTTATTCAATTTATATAAGTTATTATACATATTAGTGGTATTTGAGTTGAATAATAAAAATATTGTCAAAAATAAGTTGCATAATAAATTAGTTAATATGAATCAAAACTCACGTAATATGAATAATAAAATAAGTTTTTGATATTTCCCAAACATTTTTCTTTTTTTTCCTATCAAGTTGTGTGATAAACCAAAAAATTAAAAGGAATTCTCTTCTTTCTTCCCATTTCTTGTTATTTTCTTGTCATCCATAATATGTTGCCTTGTGGAAGGAAAGTTCTTGAAATTGGAAAATTATAACCTCTTGTTTCCATTATTTTTCTATTTCCAAAAACAAATTAGCTACGCATTTGTTGATCGTTGAAATAACGATGTAAAAACTATCATTTTCTTATTGATATTGGGTTAGAAAAATTGTCATTAATTTTGTTTTATTGTGGGAAATTCTTAATTTTATCCTATGCATTTTCTAAACACGGCTCTTGCAAAAAAACAACAAAAAAAAAGAATGGTAAAAGTCTAAGACCATATGAGGCCTTTCCATGAAATGTACAAGCTAATTAAGTTTTAAAAATAAATAAATAAGTGAAGCAAAGCATGTCCTATTTTTTTTAACACGGGCATAATTTTACATTTATTTTGACAACAAAAATAATTGCATTTTTTTTTGTCAAAATGAGGTATCCAAAAATATATATATCCAAAAATAATTGCATTTGCAATACCCTGCCATACATTGAATTTATCCACGCTTGCTGGCTAATAAATTCAGAAAAATTAGAAAATAAATTGAAATGAATAAATAACTAACGAGTATTATTTATATAAGTATCAATTAACAATTAATAGACATGTATCTCTTTGTACATTTTTATTCTACTTTTTTATTGGAATTAATATAAAGTTAATGAAGTAAAATTTCAAATTTAAATTATTTTACTATAATTATTTTTATTTGATTGAATGAACAAAAGAAAAGAAATGTAGGATAAATAATTACTTAATAAATAATCGTCTTTGTATATGTTTTCTGCAAAATAAATATTCCAAATCATATATTTTGTTACTCCATCTATATATGCATTTGCATTATTGCTTAAATTTTAATTTGGCATCCGCATGCAGACCTAACAAATATGGACCGAGTCCAACTTAATATAGTCAAACCAAATACGAAAGATCGTTGATTAATTTAGAATCAATTAAAATTCAAGATTTATATGGAAGATGTTTGAACTTGCTAACTATATAGGTTGAAGATACATATATTTCTATCTGATCTTAGAAACAAGCGCTTCAAAACAAGACCAATATGCATCATGGCGGTTGGGTTATGTTAATTAGTCAATAAATAACACCTTAGATGAGAAATTAACAACGATATTTTGTTGAATATTTTAGAAGGAAGGAGAAAACAAGATGACATGGATGAGGGGGGAGAGAGGAGAGAAAAGGGTTATAATCATAATGGCATTTATTCAACATTATGGAGGAAAGACTAATTTATTTCAAAGTTTTCAAAAAAAATTAATGGCATGCAAATTGTAAAATTTTCCGATCAAAGACCATGAATTTGATGGTAATTATTTTTATTTCAAATATGACTAGGTGATGCTGCTATCTCAAATATTAGTAGATATTTTATTTATAGGATGCTAAAAGCTCAAATTATGAATCAAGCGTGCTAAGGAGTAGTCTAATGATCATCAGATTAAATTTAAGTCTGATGGATATCTTTTACCGTTAGAACATCATTCACACAAATAGTAAAGCTTCAGAGCGATACTTTCTGTGTGAATCTTAGTGTCATTAAATGAATATTGTTTCCATCAGACTCAAATTTAATTCGATGGACATCAAATTGTCCCTGCTTTCATAAATCTATTGTCAGTCCAATCAAGTATTGTTGTTGCCTTCTTCTTCTTTTTTCTATTGAACTCGGAAATAAAAGTCCTTAAAATGGCATTCAAATTGGAGATTTTTCTCTAGTCTATGCAATGGCGAGTAACACAACATTACAAATTTACAATTAAGTCAAAGTATGAAATCATTGATTAATTGATGTAAACAATTTGTTCTACAAAGAAGGAATAGTAGCTCGGTCAAAAGTCACCGGGACCCAAATAACTAATTAATTTGCCAAATATCTTTCTTACTTAATCAAAGATATCGTTTGCAATTTTTATATTTGTTTCAAAACTGGTCAGACAATAACATGTAGCACAAGTACTTTATGTATTTGTTATGTTTCATGTCTCCATCTTGTTCTTCTTCCCATAAAATAATTCTCAATATATTAGTTCATATTCATATAACCTTAATTATCTTTTACACCTGCAAAAAAATAAAATACAAAAATTGTGCGCGTTGTACATGAAAAGAAAAAGAGAATTTCTTTTTAAGTACAGATAACACGATACCGATACGGCATGCTATTGAATCAAATATAACACTGTTAATTAATTAGCATCTTATTTGTATGTATTAACATAGCATTGATGCGTATATTATATTATTAGTACCAAAAAAGCATAAATATTACATACTATATTTAATATATAATTACAATATTGAATGGCTATATATAACACAATATATGGTCACCCACTAATTAATTAAGGTAACATAAAATGAAATTGAGCAACAATTCTAAGAATATATATAACATGTATATATATGGAAATTACATTAACATGGTGATCATGAAATTGGGAGATGAGAATCAATAGATGCATATAATTATTGGGTCTAACAAGAATACAAAAATGGCGAATAGTACAAGGGAAGTGAGATTAGGAGAGTACATGGAAAGTGCAAATGCTGATGGCGCAGATGTTGGGGAAGAGTCAACGGCGATTCTAAGTCTTTTGTGAGCAGCTGTTTGCGTCCAAACACACACAAAAAAGTCATCAAACCAACTCATTTTGGTTGACAAAGTTTAATTAATTAATATATTTTTCTATTTTTTTATTTATACTATTTTTTAATTTTTATTATTTTTTTGAGTTTCAACCATACCTTACGCCTCAACTGCTTGATGATTTTAATGTCCTACGTGAATTATTGAATTGATAATTTGGTAGAGAAAAAATCAAAAAAATTTATGACATGATTAATTGAAAATTATCTTGGAGCGATTTAATTAAGTTATTGGGCTTTGAAGCCGTATATCCTATCTTTTTCCTTAAATTTGCAACAAATATATACTTTGTCATGTATATATGCAACTAAATTACAACTGAATTTGCAACATTACATCGGCATTTTATTTCCCTTACAATACAAATTGAGCTTTCTAAAATTCTTTGCACTAATTCCGAAGGGAAATAAAACTCTAAATCTACATTAAAAATTCAGCTAAAAATAAGTTTATAAAATAATTAATCATCATTATTAATTAACACTCTTATCAATAAATAAAACCATGTAAAGACATCCAATATATTATCCATATGTAGAGGAGATGGGCTAGCTACAAACGGTCCTGTCATAACAAGACAAAACAAGATATAATAACTGGTTTTCACTTCAAATGTCGCTACATAATATACATATATAAATCACATAAATAAATCATATAATATCTATGTATGTATATGTATGTATGTATGTATGTATGTATGTATGTATGTATGTATAAAATCAATGCAATAATAAAAAAAGTATAGAGGCGCACGTTGTAGAGTTGGAAACAAGCAGCATGGGCCCCATTGAAAGCACGCCCCTCATTGGTGGATCCGGTCTTCATGTGGTCACCGTTAATTGAGACTTGATCCCTAATCTATTTTTTATCATAATACATTAAACAATTGGAAGGTCCCCCATGCCATGTCTATTCAATTAATCCATGATAATAGAAATATGCTATGTATCTAGCTATATGCCACTCCCAAAGTTTATCTCAATTTTCACTTTTAAATTGCAATTTGTTGCTTGTTTGCCTTTACACCGGCATCACTTAATTAACTGATTAATTAATTACTTGTGAAATAATGGAGGTTAGTAGTAGCAAGTTGGACAGATATATAATTAAGCAACAACCCAACTACTCTAATAGTAACTAGCACTGTTTTGGAAATTTTGAAATTAACAGATACTTTATTAAAGGCAAACACATATATATAATATTTATATTTATATTTGTGCTGTATATTGGGAAAATTATAGAAAATAATGTGTGTGTACCACCAACCATCAACAATATAAAGTGTATATTATAGCAGTCAGTCCGCATCTGTTGTCATTGATTTTAAACAACACAAATTTAGATTATGAAAAGATTTTTTTGTTTTTATTTTACTGGACTCCACCTACCATAAATACAATATTAATAAACTGCAATTACCAACTATAACAGCCGATGTGAGTTCCTAGAGAAGCTATCGACATGTTGATATATTGGTTTTTTTTTCTTTTTTAGAATTCATTATTGTGATAAATCTTTTTTTAAATTGAGCCTGCAACACTGAGGAAAAAAATATAAGAATAACAAATATGAGCAGGAAAAAAATAAAATTTCTACTCCATGGTAGAAGTTAGAAATTAATAAGCAAAAGGTATATATACACTAATAAAAATACAAGTATTATTTTATTTTTATTTTTTTGCAACTAGCTACTTGGATCCTATTAATAAATGGCAAAATGATAAGCATCGTTTTATGATCTTATAAAAAAAAATTCATTTAAAAGTCACGTACATAATATTTTTATGCATTGATGACCATATAAAAAAAGTAATCAATGATTATTATACGAAAAATTACTTCTTCTAAATGAAAAATATTTTATGCCATCTTATTAACGCCATGTAAAAATATTAAAGGCATTTTTATAAATCAGAATTTTAAACAATTATTATATTTAAATGAATCGCGATCGTTGATCTCGGTCCGTTTTTAGTGCAGATTCTAATTCATATTATACAATTTACAACAATATTATACATAAAATATCCGATAAAAATCAGGGGGCTTACAACATGTACGTCAACACCATCTGAGGTACAAAAATCAATTTTCTCAACCCAGCCACGTGGCAGTGCACAATTGGCTCTTATGTTGGGAAAAGGTACCTGTCACATGCTGTTTGGTGTACTGGGCCAAAGATATTTTTGTGGAAGTTTAAGAATAAATAAATAAATGCAACAGATTTTGAAATTTTCGAGCCCAAAAGACAAATAAACGAGAGGAATTTTTACTAATACGCATAACTAAATTTTTATTATTGGTAAATGAAATTAATTAATTAATTAATTAATTAATTAACCAACAATGATCCTTCTTTGATAAGTAAGAAATTAAATCACAAATTAATTAATTAATTAAAGATCTATCTATCACACATGCATGTGTGCTGTCATGCTCACGAATGAACATATATAGAGAGTCAAAAATTGGGGCTTAGTACATTGACATCTTTACAATAATTCTTAATTAATTAATTAGTTAATTAGTTAATTAGCAAACAATTAAATTAAAGGCTTCATTTAATAGACGGGATTGCCGCCCAAGAAAGGCGTCAGAGTCTACATGACTTGCGTACATTTTTTTAATTATTTGCTTATCTATCTATATCTATATATAATTAATAATTCTATATATATTAGCTGCTTATGAATCTTCTAGCTGGTCTCAGTCAGGATTCATAGATAATAATTAGATATATGTGTGTGTGTCATGTATGGTAGTAATTAAATAATTAATCTATGCTTTGAATTGAGGTGGTGTTTGCCATGGATAATTATCCACCATGTAATCAAGGGTTCCTCTTTCTTTCTTTCTTTCTTTCTTTCTTTCTTTCTTTCTTACTTGACCATAGTTTATAATATTAGTATATATGACATTATACAGGAAAAACGTGGTGCATAATAGTTATACGTGTGTTGTTTCTATTGGTTAGAGAATTTAGAATCTTAGCATGTGATTAGAGAGAGAAATTAACCTAATCGGCAGTTAAATAATGAGATAAGGTTTATTTTGTATTTTTATCGTTCGAAACCCGAATAAGAAACTTTTTATGAACATTTAAAATTGAATAACTTGACTCTATATTTATCTCAAAAAAAATTATGTCATACAAAATATTATTTAAATATAATTAAAAACTTAAAATTGTAAATGAGTTCTCAATTATTTATGTAGAATGTATTGTATTTAATTTTGACTCAATTAAATTTGTTATCCATCATAACACCACTAAATTAATTCGACATTAAAAATGTTAAATTGTTTGACCGAAGACTAAACAGCATCATAATCAAACCAACAGCCAATTAATTAACAAAAATCCAAGCCGTGAAGAAGAAAATTAATTAAGATGGATGTTTCGTGGAAATAACTTATACTTTCTAAACATTAATTTCTACTTAATTAGGCAGAAATATCTAACTTGGCGTCTTTTATTTTTGTGGAAAGAATTAATACAAGCTCATGTTGTACACGTGAATTAGAATTACATGCATTTCCATGTCAAACAAGGCAACACTAATTAATTAATTAATCCAGGAATTGGGAATAGTTGCCATAGTTTTTGTTTGTTTTTGTGCCCATCAATTTGAGAGAGTTTCCACCACCTACTTAATTAATTGAATCATGGGTTTTTTTATATTTTACAATATTATATTAATTATTTGGAGTAAAGCTAGCATTAGTTTAAGCTCACTAAAACCGTTGGTGAATTTAATTCAAAAAACTATTGAAACGGTTTCAGTAAATATGAGTAGCTCAATAAATTTTTCATATTAAAATCTTATAGGATATTATTTTTTTCTATTTTTGGAGTTTTTTAACTATTTATTTCATATTTTTTAATACCCTATTTTTATATGCTAAAATTTATTATTTTATTATTATTATTATTATAGTTATCTTAAAAAATCAGAAAAAAATAGTTAGAGAATCCTAAAAATTAAAAATTTTGGTATCCTATTAGATTTTGATATAAAAAATTTATTGAACAACTATGATTTATTATTTAAAGTCGATTCGATATGTTTTTGAGTTAATCTCATAAAAAGCTTGGTGAGTTTGAGCTTACCTTAACTTTAATCAATTATTTATTATTTGTAATAATTACACTCACGCCTTATGTATGCATGGCAATTTATATCACTTGTATAGTTGATAGTTCCATCATGTGCAAAAATAAGTATCCATGCTGAAACATGATACATGCACAGATATATAGATATCTAATATATAAATATATATATATATAGCTGGCTATAACGGTCTCATGAAATATTGCACCTCATGCATGCATGTTCTGGCACATACATGCATACATATGGTGTTGAATTTAATCAGTTATACATAGATTAAAAAATGAACTTCATTATGACCAATTTGTTTTGTAATAACTAAATTAATAACAGCTCTATATTTTAACATATCAACACATACACAGAAGACAAGATAAACACAAGCCAGATCAGATAAGAGATAAGATAGATAGCCACAGTTTTTTGTCTGTTTCTATACTGGTAACTGGTAAGCAATTGAGACGAGAGAAATAACAACAACAACAACTACTGATGTATACGTGTACAGATAAAATTTTATTAATTAATGCTGGTTTTAAGTTTGAATCCAATCCAAGTCTAGTAATTATTAATTAATCTTTATTTATTTAGTAGTATTTCACATGGCACGGTATTAAATGTTCCATGACTTCATAACCTAGAACTAATTGACTTGTATGTGTATGTGTATGTGTATGTGTATGTGTATGTGTATAGCTAGATAGATTGAGACAGGTATGACTTTATACGATCCAAGTGTCATGGTTAGCGTATGAGAAAGTTTGAATACGATTACGACCGTAGTTTGTATGTATGGTTTGTAATACACATCATGTGAGTAGTGGTTAGTTTGGATATACATGCATGTATCTTAATATTTTATGTATAAATCTAATACCATTGGTGTTCACATTAATTAAATTCCAGCAAGCATCCGAATTTTATGCGCATTCTATTTAAGCATAAATTTAGAACTAATAATAGGTGTTAATTTTTAAAACGTGGAAAAATAATATTAATGATATCTAAATTTTAAATATTTTTATATATAAAATTTGTAACACAATATTTTTTTTCCAAACTATATATAAAGAAAATACTCTTTTTCTAAATTTAAAAAGAGATGTCAATTAGTGCATTTATAAAACTTAAAGAGAGTGTCTAATTAATAATCCCTCAACTCCAAATCCCTAGATTTGTGCACTTTAATTATTTTATCATTCATGATAATAAAATAATGGGATAATACACTCTAAAAGTAGCAAAAAATTTGTCATAACCCACATCCCACCTGAGGCCACACGCTCAATTAATCCATGTTGTTGCTTATGATTAGTTGTATATTGATGTTTAATTATACCTACATTAACGAGTATCTGGTATTAATATATGTATCTTTATAAGGAGTTGTTATAGCTATAGTTTTAAGTGTTTTATAATTATTATCCTACACAAGCACTTGAAAGTGTAAAGCTAATAAATACAATTACATGCATGCATAATCAAACGCTTCAACTTCAATATATTCATGTGTTTTATATATACTTGCAAAATTATGTGTTGAAACTTTTTGCTTTTTATATTGGCATTGTAAATTTTTAATATCCAAAATGTTAGGTGTTATATAACCTTCATTGTTGGTATTTATACTTGTAAAGTCAAGTGTTCAAATTTTTTGGTGTTAATATATATGCATAGTTGTGTGTTTACAATTCAATTGTTCAGCATTAAAACTTGTAAAATCTCGTGTTTCGATTAATTTATGAACTTTTTCTGTGCAAAATCCATATAATAATTACATGTTTTGAACATTAATTATAGATCTCTTAAATAAGTACACAACAAAATAATGAAATTTTCGGATTTTTTTTTTCAAGAAGCTAGGGAACAGATGTTTGTTGAAAGGGGATGGGCTAAAAAATTGTTTGCTAAAAAAATTAAAAATGAAAGGATTAGCTTAAAACGCTTGAAATATGGTGTTACGAGAAAAAATAGTTTTCCTCTTATTTATAATAAATTATTACAATAATTATTCTACTGTTTTAAAAAAAGATTATTACAATTATTGATAAGAAGAAACTAATTGCCTTATCTCAATTTTTCTGGTTGAAAGCATGACTGAATTGACGGATATTAAATATTAGAATATTGTGTCATCCAAAAAAAATCAGAATACTTGAAACACGTAAATATAATGATATAATATAATACTATTTATCCATTTTTGAAGTACATGTATTTAATATATTAAATAATATATCCACTACATGTGCCCTTTCTCTTTTAGAGGGTTTATATATGTAATTAGTTTTGTCTAATTTAGGAAAGATATTTTATCATTTATCGAACAATTTATAAAAAAAATTTAACTATATAATTTCCATGACGTTTCTATATATAAATTGACCAAAGAAAATTTAAATTTGATAAAATTAACATATTTACTACTTTAATTAGCTTAAGAACAAGAGTAGATGTATAGTAGACTTCCACACTTTATTAGTATATATTTAGACCAAAATCTTGAAGAAGACCAGATTAGTCCATTTAATTTAATTTACACCTCATAAAATTTTACCAAGCAAGCAAGCTTCCAAATTAATTTCTAACCTAATTACCTAATCATACCAAAACAGCCATATTTCATTTGATCATCCTAACTAACTAATTCTTGGTGTTTTGTATGAATCTGTGCACATGCTTGGTTGGTTGCTTGCTTTCAAAAATAAAAAAAATAAACTTAACTTGTCAAAGGAGGGGTTTGAAACAATCCTTTTTGTATCATTGAAGAATGAAGGAATTGAGGTGTGAAATGCCAACTAATTTCCCTGACCCCTTGGAATTATAACCTGAGAGGTCCCAATAATCAAAATCTTTCTCTATCCACATTTACTTGTGCATCCAATTTGTCTTTCTTCTTGAGCTGATTTTTTGGACCTGTCTTTTTTGTTTTCTTGGACCCTCCTTGACACCAACCTTTTTTGAAAGCGCATAGACCTCAAGTCTAGAACCTACAAATTATATACCGGTTCTCTCCTCCTCTAAAATCATTTTTGTGGGGTATTATACAATAGAGAATCGGTCTTTAATTCATCAGCAAAGTTAATATTTTCCATATGAAAGGTCGTAATTTTGAAAATCATATAGAAATATTTCTTTTATTAATATTTAAATTTGAGTGATTTTGATCTTTATTTTTGTCTCAAAAAAAAGTATCATGTAAAATATATTGTGGATGTCTTGGCATAACAACATAAATCTATATAATTAATTATATGTTACATCTACTTTATGTTTTTTTTTTACAAACCACAGTTAAATAATTGCAAAAAAATCAGAAAAATAAAATTGTACAATAATCATCAATGGGTCATTAATTAATTAATTAATTAAAGCTAACTAAAATAATTTCAGAATTTAGCCCAATTTAATAGTAATAATTACCATATACCATTCTACGGGGAAATATTCTAGAGTAACGCAGCACGAGAGAAACGCCGTACATACTCAGCCAAAGCCTACAAAGTCTTCTCCAATTCAACTCTGCTATTGGGGTCTCCTACTAAAAATTGTACTCCTCTGTTTGTCTTTTACTATCAAAACCAACAACGATGGATTATAAATCAACACACAATACGTAAGAAGGAAGACTTGAGTTAATTAGAGATAGGTACTAGACAGTGAAATGCAAGAGAAACATCCAAAGGGAAGAATATTTTAATTTTCTTTTGATTTTTGGCAATTTGTATACATTATATTTGTTATTATTTTATGGTTTATTTCCCTTTCTGATGGACTGGGGCCAACGGAATTTCAACTTCTATATTCTTTAATTAACATTTTTCTATTCTTTGCGTCATCATATTTAATTAACTATTTATTTATTTATGAATTATTATCACTAGAAGCCCAGCTGGCTTAGAAATTGATACATGGATGCATGATTAAGGTTCTGATAAGTCTTTATTCTTGACATAGTTTATAATTATTTAATTTATGCGTGTAATTAAGACTTTTTTTTGACAGTTTTTTCAAATAATAACTAATCCCCAGATATCTCACCCCCTAAAAAAATGATAGAAAGTAAACACAATTTGACTTTTTTTCGCAAATATTTTGGATTTTTTCGCAAATATTTTGGTGAGATATCAGACAAATTTATCTATTCCTGGTTTCCTTTTCATATCAGGTGATATCCATACTAGATATTTTATTATCGTCTTTATAAATTAGATTACTTAAGATAAAAAAAATACTCTCATGAAAATAAGACAAATTAATTACTACCCAATCTGAAGTGAAAATATTTAATTAATTTAATTACATTACATATGTGTGATGCACCTAGCTAGAAGCCAAACTTATCAAAACCAATTGTATACTCTATATATAAATATATATTATATATATGCACATGATATGCCAAATTTTTGTACTACATGGAATGAGAAATATGAGGTGCTATATAGAATATTTAAGTCAAGATAAAGAGTTCAAACTGTGGATGGTTGTGCCGTGCAGAGAGAGATAAAAAGCTAACACATGCACATGTTGACAATTTTGATATAGTATAGTATACATTGAAATTCAATGAGTATGGTTCTGATGGTAATTAATTGGGATGACGTGGAATGCTTGAAAGACAGAAGAATTAATTATATCAACAAAGCGAAGCAAAATCCAATTAGTTATCCTTTATACATATAAGTTCTTGTTTATTTTGCACAAATTTCCCACTTAATTTGATTTGTTAATTTCCTTTGCTAATCCTTATAAGCAATCAGATAATCTTAATATATAGCTATATACTATCTTAATTATTATACACTTAATTTGATTTGTTGCCAAAACTTAAAGAGTTGCTAACCACAAATAAATGTTATTGTCCAAATTCTTTTGATGTTTAATTAATTCTATTCAAAACGTAGAGGTGCTACCTAGAAAATATTCAATCCTTGGATATCTTTTTTTTTATAGTAGTTAGTTAAATGTTAACAATATATCTAACTAATTGGCAAGTCATATTCTCAAATTGCTAAAGGGACCAAAATCTCTATTAATTATATATATATATATAATTATGTAATGACTCATTAAATTGTGATAATCATTTTTTAAATATATTTTATGAAAATTAAAAATACATCTCTCCCATCTGATCTGCATAGAAAAACGAAATCTCTAATTAATAAGGAGAAGGCCAGAGAGCACGGAACATTTTATATTTTATATTTTTTTTCCCATTCCCAATAACAAAAACATATCACACTATTATAAGATTAAAAAAATAAAAAATAAAAAAAATAAATAAATAAAAGGAGACCTACCTTGGCCCAAAAAGGGGTCCGTTTTCTTCTTCTTCTTTGTACGATGAGTCTGAAGACAGAGAGACAGAGAGACACAGACAGACAGTTTAGTGTAGATTGCGCTCCGTACGAACCGGAGACGCGGATCAGCCTATCAGAGCATGGTCTCCAGTTGTGACTCGGTTGGAAAGAAAAGATTCGGCGAGGTGTTGACTGAGATATTTATGATTCGTAGCTCCAAACCATCCGTCCCCACGTGGGTCCACACGCTGCCAACCAATCAGCAACTGCGATCGACCGGCGTTTATTCCTTTTTTTTTCCTCTCTTCTTCTTCTTCTTCTTCTTCTTCTCTCCAACCTCTTCTTTTATTAATTAATTAATTGATTGCACTCTTTTAATGACCGTTGGTATTAAAATAGTGTTTGAGACAGATCGCTTTTAATTAGTCTTGGAAGATTGCGAAGAGAGATAGAGAGAGAGAGAGAGAGAGGATTCCATTTGGGTCTTCCTCTTTGACAAAAATTAGCTCGTGCACATGGCTTTTCAATCAAGCTCCTACTTCCTAATTTCGTAGTTTGCTTCGCTCACTAGCTTTGCTATTAATTTATTTTCTTTTTGGTTTTTTGTGGCGGGCTTGGTGTGGGTGTGGGTGTGGCAGTATTTATTTGCATGTCAATTTCATTTTTTTTATTGCTTGTAAATATAAGTGACAAATACGATATTCAGAAGAAGAAAAAAGTAATGATTCGAGTATAATTCTAAGATGATACATAAAATTCATAAAATTGGAGATATTTGGGAATAAGTTTCGGATTCATTTAATTCGTCTATTCGTTAAGGAATGTGCTAAAAATGTATTATTTGTGAATCTTGTTACAACAAATGTATACGCTAGAAAATGGCAAAAAAAATTTTGAACAATAGAAATAAGACAATTTATAAAAAAAATTTAGACCTGATTAATGGTGATTATAATTTCAAAAAAATAACACTATTTTCTCCTTTTTGTTTCTTCAAGGAAGGTAGTTAGTTTGATTTTTCATGTATAGTGTGTGTGCGCAATATTTATCTGCACATTGATTTGCATCTGTTATCGCTTTTAATTTTTAATTATGAACAGTCTTTACTATTATATATATGAACCATGATTTAAAATCTGGATATATTCAATGATTAAATTCTTCATCTTTACTATTACATTGATTTTTTTTTTTCAGGACCACCAAGAATGCCCCTATACCAGGTACATAACATATAAATTTATTCCTGATTTTATCTTAACTGGACTAAGTATATTCCTCCCTTTTAATTATCCAATCAAGACGAACATATATATACCATATATAGTGCACATGTATTATTGTTTTATTAGAGAATTCAAATAAACTTGTATCATACTGTCTTTTATTTACCTTATATACTGCTTCAAGTAACATTTAACACTATAGTCTATTTTTTTCCTTGCTTCATAGGGCTAATATATTTATAAAAAAAACAAAATATTCTGTAATTAATCTTCTGTAACGGTATTTAATGTCTCTGGCTGGTCCATCACTAGTAGCATTAAGATATTGATATATATATATACATATATATCTATAAACAGTATAGCTAGACTATAGAGAGAGGTCATTGACCATGATCCATGAGTTGCTTCAATGCACAAACATAGTTGTCTTCTAGAAAGGTCATTAGTTCTTGTTTTTTTGTGGCATATACTGTGGAACACCATACAATTAGATTACAAGTTGATTTGCCCATCTCTCATTGCTCGATCGTCAACATTAAACAATAGGATATATATAAGATAATATGACCACATAACACAACTACTGCACAGTGTAGTGCGATGTTACTGTTAGAAAATGACAATATATAGGTCCAAAACACTTACCAGAATTTTTCTTCTTTTTTCTTCAGGGATGAGTGTCAGCCAGAAGATTTTCTAAACAAAAAACAAGCTATAATGGAGCAAATTAGGTGCACCGTCATTTCGTATTTATTTGCTTGATATCGATAGATACAGAATCATTTCTTACAAGTACATTATCTGAATTATTGCTGCTGTGACCGTCTATGTTCTTATAGTCTGACGTCATTGTTTTGTTAATTACGCCTTTAGCCTAGGAGATACATATATATGGGCTCAAATTTTGTGTTGAAGCCCAAAAGAGATAGGGATAGTGTTTCATGCCTCCTCTTAGCCCACAGACCTAAGTATGATTCTTTATCAAGCTTTTCTTAGTATTACTTGAGAAAGGAATGCTAGGTTATATGTGACATACTAAAGGTATAGTACCTTTTTCATCATGTACCCTCTTGATGAATACGCCTTTTGATTGCAGTTATTAGTTCCCTGGTTTATTTAACCATTTCTAATTCTTCCATCCTTCATCTCATAATTATTTAACAATAAACTTGGGAGAAGCAAAAGATAATATATATATCTGCAGTAGACTATATAGCATACTACGTTATGACAAACAATTCACCATATTAGTAAGTAGCATAATGGAAGATACTAGGACGAACTAGAGAACGAACTTAGTAGAGTAACTACAACACTGAGATTTCCGTAACTATATACATAGTAGAGTAACTACAACACTTATTACACTATTACTAGAGAACGAACTTAGTACCAAGTACTAACTAATTACGCCGACTCTGCAAATCCAACTCTGAGATTTCCGTAATCAAACACAGTGTGATATGCACCCATGAACACATCACCCAGAATCCTGCATCAAAGAAGAAAACAAAAGTTATCAATGAGAAAAACTTTTAAAACACTGAACTTGGAAGAAAAACAAAATGCAGTGGAAAGAATAATGGGTATTGTATAATGTTTTTTTCGTTTAGCTATCAGGGCCCTTGCTGAGTGTAGGAGGGACACCACAGAGTGTTTGTTCTTTTTGTTTTCGGTAGTGTCAATGATGGATATTCCCACTGAGGCTGGGCCCACTATATCAGGTGTGGCTGGTTGGAGGTGGTTCTGAGACTAACAGAATGCATCTCAGGGTACAGAGTCTTTCTTTTAAGAGGGGTTTATAACTCAAATTTTAAAAGTTCAGTTAATGAAGCAGGTGGGATATTCTAACATATTTTTTAGAAAATAAAAATAATATTTGTGCCAAGAGCTTGTTACAATACTTACCAAAGGGGTCCCTGTGGCACATCCAAAGCTATGAATCCACTGATACACTGAGTTGTGTCTCCTTGAGTGACCTCGAGAACATACTGCACATGGAGAACAAAAAATATATTATCACGATTTAGTTAAACAAAATTCTGTTACATGTGAGATGGTTCTAGTTCTACGTTTACTTCCAGTAAAGTCCAACAATAGCCAACCACTGATAACATAAGATAATATCAACAGTCTCTACTTTCAGATAGGTGATGGTAAAGAGGAAGTGATGTACTGAATCAAATACTAGTACTACCACTAATAATAATAGGATATATTTCAAGTTATTACCTGCTCAGGTGTCAAATCAAACTTTTTACCACCAATGGTGAAAGAAACACTGGGCATAGAGGAAACACTGTCACAATCAACAGCTGATTCACCCATGGGGCTAGGCAACCGCTCACACAACTGAAAAGGAAAAATGATTGAAGCAATAAGGAAAATTAAAAAATTAAATGTACGCCAGAATATGTACATAATTGGAATTCGCTTCACCTTGTCAATATAGTTGATTATCTCCTCCACAGTTTTATTCTGACTGATCTGGTTTTCCATCCAGGTCACAGCCAATTCACAGTAGGTACACATGGCATCACTAACACCAGTCGTTGCTCTGTCAACTACACTCCTTATCCCTGCTTTTACACCGTGGTGCCCATCAAAGGTGCAAACCCCAATGCTAGAGCAGACCTTTGCTGGATCGTCCTGTTTATGCATAAAAGAGCGGAACAATAATTTTACTAACAGTGAAAAAGCAAATGTATTGCTTCAGATGTTGCAAATTAACCCAATACTTTACCATCTTTGCTATACCATACATAAGTTTTTATTTACAACTAATACATGAGACTTAGATTAGACAAAGAAGAAATTGCAAGTATGACTTGCATATGACTTGCACGTGTAACAAAAAATGGACATTCTTTTAGACCTCTGGTGAATTATTTCATGTATATATAAAAACAATACAATTTCTTTTTTTTTTTTGGTAAAGAGAAGGTACATGTACCTTTGCAATAAGCTTTTCAATAATAATTTCACCATATTGTGCGGCTACAGCCTTGCATTGCTGACTGAGTACACCAGAAGCTCCAATCTGATTGTTTATTTCTGCAATAACACTCTGCAATAACATAAAAGAGGATAAATTGTAGTTAATTCAATGGTTCATTAATTGTCCATTTAGTATTTTCCACTTTCAGAGTATACTATTCTATTGTTAAATTTTGTCAATTTTTCCAATGACAAAGTAAAGACACACCGTGGGACCAGCAATCAAAGAAGTCCCAGAATCAGCAATGGCAGCACAACCATTGGCACAGAAACCTGAAATTATCAGTTCCATGAGTAAATAATAAGTAAACGAGTTGATTTACACCAGAAATTTGAGATGTAAAGCTGTAAACAATATTAGTCAGTGTAATACATAAATATTTCATACCAGTTGATTGGTTGCCAACTAGAACATCTCCCATATCAAACTGTAAAAGAAGCATGATAAATAAGATAGCAAACAAAGGGGGATAGCAAATTATTATCTTTGCTCTTCAAATTTAGTATAGCTGTCTATTTCAACCCCTAAGCTCTAGTTGAAAATCACATGCAGATGTTACTTCTTTCGTCTTTTTTCTTTCTTTCAGACTTACCTTATCATACTGAAGTAATTTCGCTAAAGACATTTAAACAAACTCCAGAAGGGCAGTTTTGGTATAATTGAAAATAAATTAAACAGATTATCTTCCTGTGGAAGTTTCACTATTTATCCGTATATTTTTTTTAGAAAGTTAGATGTATCCCCTTTTATTATCTTTACTCAGATTCAACATTCGAGATACTTCCTACTTGCACCAAGAGCTGCACTTACTATATGTAGCAGAGTAATATAGAGCGTGAAACACAATGATAGTTCATGTAATATATCTGATAAAAATTATACAGAAAAAGGGTTTTATAGTTTAAACCTGCCAATATCCTTTCGATGTGACAGGCACATAAGTATGCTCTCCCTTGAAATGATTCCTGTCAACCCCACCAAATACAACCTCACCACCTTCTCCATCCCCTGAATTACGGTTAAACCAGAATGAAAATACTGGCTCCTTTGTCAGGTTTTGGCTCACCATATTGTACCTGTTTCAAGTTCAAAATATTGTTAGTGCCCAAAATTTCTTATTACACAATGCTGATAATGAACTTGTAACAAATATAAAGCTACATTTTAGATTCTTCATTCCTTGTTTAGTAGACAGTACACCACTACTTTATGTTTTATATCTAATACATTTTTATATCTCTAGATTTATTGGAGTTCTCCAAAGGGGTATTTTAATATTTTCTAAACATGGAAAGCTGTGCCATGGAAATTCTACTTTTAAGGTTACTCACTAGTATTCCATTTTACATAAAGCCTTTCCTATACTACTAAGTTGACCATTCTACCAATATTTTATATTTACTGACAGGTGCTTCATTTTACGTTAAACCTTCCTATACTATGAACTAACTACATTAGGATTGAATAATACCAGACAGGTGTGGCATTTCCAACCGAAATCTCTTGGAAACCGAGGCCAAGAATCCCATCAAATTTCGCGACCAAGAACGTCACACTAGGTTCCTTGGTGGCTTCAATGAAGGCCTGAAATTTATTATTAGTATTAATAACATTTAAGGGAAAAAAAGACAAATCTTGATTAAGAGGAAGAAAATAGAAAACCTGATCGTTTACTATGAGATCACCAATTGTAATTTGGTCTTCACTGAAGAAACCAGAAATAGACCCAGTTCCATAGCGAATGCTAGCAGATGTACCTAATAAGGTGGTACAGAGAGCGAGAGAGAGGAGAAAATTTTAGATATTTGGAGGAACAAATAATTATGACACCACCAATACTATGTAATGCATGACTTTGCAAGAATTAGACTAGCAAAATACTGATTCAAGTAAATAGAGACTAAACCATTTTCCTTGTAAGTGCTTGATTGACTTGATTTGTACTTGGAGTGGAAGTAGCAAGCTATCTGAGAAACAAAACAGAATATACATTATTAGTCAACTATTTAATCAAATGAGGTCATTAGTTAAATTCAGAAGCAAGAATTCTTTTGCAATTCTAGATAAGCACACTACAAAAGAACCTGAAGAAGTTGTCAATTTCCAAGCAAAGTTATAATTTGGGCTTCTCGTCAAATGTTTCAGAAAACAATCTACTCAGGCCTTCAACTCAGATTATCATGTGTTTTATTCCTAATTTTAACTCTATATCCCAGAAAATATCCAAGAACAACCTTTTACAGTGTTTTTCCTCATTTGTAGAACTGCTGAAGACTAGTAGACTACCTACTACAGTTCTTTCCTTTGATTAGACAACAAAAAACATTTATTGCTGAAAGAAGGCAATCTAATTTCAAAGGAAGAGTTACCAAAGTCAGTCAAATTCAGAATCAAGTCTTTAACATTTCAGGCACCAGATTTAAAAGAAAGAGGAACAAACGCTTACGGAGAAGTAGCACTTGGCGGATGGGATCCACAGATTGGAGCTACCAGTGTCAAAAATCACCGTGAAGTTCTGAGCCGGCGATCCGACCCCGATCTCGCCGAAATACTGCGCGTTCATGTAGTTTTTCAGATCGATTATGTCTCCGGCGCTATCCTCCCCAGGTCCGACCGGTCCGACGGGCTCCGGTTCAAGATAGCCTCGCGCCAGACCGAACTTCCTCGCCGCGTGCACAACAGTTCCTTCCTCGTTGAACGCAAGGAGCGATGCGACCAGGCTGTTGCGGTTCAGAGCTCGTTTCTTGAGCCCGACACGGAGGAGACTTTCGGAGGCTGATGCTGGTGCGATCACAACAGAGATCAGTAAGAGCGCGACTGGAATCAAGAACTTCGCTTGATTCGCCATGGATTCACAACTGTTCAGTTGAAGAACCTACATTGTTAGGAGACAAAACTAGAGCGCAAAAAAGAGAGATTTTCCGAAAGTAATACAAGTTACACAGAGAATACAAGAAACTGGATACCCGAAGGAGATGAGAAGAAAGAGATCAGAGAGCTTGTGAGAGAAGTGATTGGGGAAAGACGAAAAGGCACTACAGAAAGGAAATAGGAAGAAGAGATGACGCTCGATCGTACGGTTCAATTATTCCAAAATGAACCCGGTTTACGGTATAACCGTTCGCACGTAGATTTAATGTCAGATTTATATCCCCACCTGTCATGAAGCTACTCGTTACACCGGGTGTATTCTGTATTTATTCTGGACGAGAGGTCAATACCAGACGAGTGGTGGTACGCTTGAAAATTGACCGTTGGATGGCACAGTTTGTTCACTGTTATTCTAGTAGTGGTAAATTTTCAGCGAATCTCAGAGAAAATTTTACTGAGAGAAGTTATTAATGAGAGTTTAATTTGAGTAAAGCCCCAAATGAGCTTAAGCTAATCAAGAGATTTTATGAATTTAACTCAAAAATTTATCAAATTAATTTTAAATGATGAATCCAATTTGCTCAATAAAATTATTTATATCAAAATATTATGGAATACAAACAACAAATTATTTTTAGTATTTTTTAAATATTTGTTTCAATTTTTTTTCAAAATGACATATTATTATTTTAGAATCATGTTAAAAAGTCGGAAAAAAATTGTTAGAAATTTTTTGTACTTTATAAAATTTTGAAATAAAAATTTTATTAAGCAAATTAAATTTATCGTTTGAGATCGATTTAATAAATTTTTAAATTAAATTTATCAAAACTCCTTAATAAACTTAAACTCAAGCCTACCTTTGCTCGTTTAATTTTACTTAATAAAACTTTTTCTCTTTCGATGCAAATGTTTTTTTTCTAACAACCAATTCATGGTAGGTACGGTCAGTCAGGTTATGTGAAAAGTGCTTAATTAAGCTAGACATCTATAAAATGGTGACTGATTAATTATAGCTTTTAGTTAAAACTTACCATGCTCATGAAATGTCCAAACTAACGACAGAGAGAAAATAATTACAATCATGAAACCTAGAGAAAATAATAGCTGGCAGTACACAAATTCACATCCTCTGATTTACTTCATCGGTGCTGGATAAAAATCTCTTCTATAAAGTTTTTCTGTATGAATTTTGATACTGTTTGTTACAGTATAAACTACAGTAATACATATAGTTTCTGCTCACGTTATCCTCTGAAGTAACTGTCCACTTCAGAAAATATGAACTCGACAACACACAACATGAAAATTTTCATTTTAAAATCTTATATAACAAACTCCCTCCTCTCTCCTCTCTAAAGAAAACATCACGCCGTGTCCTGCACATGTGGAGCGTTGATTCTCTGCTATACAGTATTGCACTGTGCAACATACGAATTGATGAATTATAAAAAAAAATATTTTATTTATAAATTTTGATGCGATCAGCCGAAAATAATATATTATACTGTACGTTACAATACAACAAAGAATATGAACTCTAAGTATAATCCGAATCTAACTGATCATTAGAATTTGTGATATCATCATCATAATTCATGTGAAGATATACACGACCTTTTAGCATTTAGGTTTACTGTTCCCCCACAGAGCGCTAAAATAAAAACCGCTTAATTTTTCATTTGAAATCGATTTAATTTCCTTAATTTTATTTAATTTAAGGGGCTCAATATGTGGTATGATGTCATTCAATCATGAGGAAGTGTCGCATCAGTAGGTGGCAAACGGACTGGTTGTGTGGGTCGTATTTATTGGCACGAATTTGTTTTGAATTTGTTTGTATTGATGGGTTTTAGAATGTCAATATAAAATATGAATAAACATATTAAGCGTGCTGTTAAATGTATTTTTGTGGATTTATTTGAGTAAAAGTTTATGTATTTTATGAGTTAGTATGTATGTCAACGTATTTGATAATATTTCTAAATTATCTGTCAAACTCGAGTAAGAAGTTGATGTATTTTATGAGTGCATTTTAGCATATTATTTCGAATTGTATTTGATGTACTATTTTAATTTTTCACAAGTAAATTACTAGCATATAAATCATAATAATCGGAACTTGTGTATCTGTGTTGATGGTTATAGATTATCAGATGAGTGGGATATGTTGAGGATTATTATTTTAATAATTTTAACAATGAAATTTTAAATAATTTTAAAAGAATTATTAAAAATAAAAAATATTTATAAATATGTTCTTTAATTTATAGATTAATTTTTTTTAATTTCCATTTAAGTATTATTTAATTCTCATTCAAGACTATCAAAATTATATGATATTTACAATGATTCATATTTAACGGTTTTTGATGAACTATCAAATGACCCTTAAATTATATGAAATTTGAAACATAATCAATTTATAAGTTAAAAAATATGTTTGTCAACTTCTTTTCTATTTTTAAATTTTTTTCAAATTATGTAAAAATTAGTTATCAAAATTTTCAAAATAATAGTTATCAAAAAATCCCCATTCTTGTCAAATAAGATCCGACTGGTTAAAAATTTTATAGATGGACAGAATCGTACGCAAATTTATTCCTCAAATTAATTTGTGTAAAAGTCATCACATCTTTTAGAATTAGAACAAATTGACATAAACACATGCGTTAAATGATATTTGGATATAATCTCTCTTTTCTTTTTTTTTTTTTGGCAGTAAGATATCAAACGTGGTCCAAGTGAGATAAAAAAAAATTTAAATAAATTCGCTTAGTTCACTGTAAATCCATTCAATTTTATGAATAATATTTTATGCATCTTTTTTTTTTATCTTTCACAGCTAAACTTATGCACATATAAATCATGATTTTCAAATATTATCTGTCGCTTTTAGAAATCGTAGATATAGTTTTTCAACCCCCCCCCCCCCAACTAACTAAAAATGTGAATAAACATATGAAACATGATGTTCAATGCACAATTCTGGATCTGTTGGCATGACTTTCGTGATTACCACCAGTGGACTTTATGCAACAAAATACATTATGATAGTTCAAGATTATCTATTAGTTTGCGATTTTAGAATTTCAAATATGTTCTAAATTTACTAAAAATCTTAGTAAATGCATACAATTAATGTTGCTGTAAGTGCGCTCCCATCAAAAACCTGTATAAACATGTGTGGACTTTGATGACATTTGTGGATTTTGATAATATTTTAATCATAAATGACATCTAATTGATTAAATCCTATCTAAAAATGTTGAAAAGCATTTTAAAAATATTTTAATGTAATTTGAGATGAAATCATAACGGATCAATTTAGATTGAAAAACAAACATAAACAATAAAAGACATACCCCACAATTTATGTCTAGATTTGGATGATATTTCAGTCAAAAATATTGCCAAATTGATTAAAAAAGTTTTAAGCATATTCAAAAGAGTTATAAATGCATTTCAATGCAGTTTGAGGAGAAATATAGGTCATAACCGATCAATTTAACTGCAAAAAATACAAATAAACAATAAAGACAAATATCCAGGGGCATATGTGTGGATTTTGATGACATTTCAATCTGAAATGAGGCCAAATTAAATAAAAAAAACATATATAGAAATGTTTAAAACGGTTTGATTGTGTTTTAATATAATTAGAGGTGAAATATAGATCATAACCGATAAATTTAACAACAAAAAACACATATAAACAATAAATGCACATATCCAGCATCCTATCTGTGGATTTTGATAGTATTTTAATCAGAAATGAGATCAAATTGATTAAAAAATTCTGTATACACATATTAAAAAGCGTTTTAAATGCATTTTAATGCAATTTGAGTTGAAATATAGGTCATAATTGATCAATTTAGCTCAAAAACAATAAAATACATATCCAATGGCATATGAGTGAATTTTGATGAATTTTGAATTAGAAATGTCGAGAAATTGATTAAAAACGTGTATAAAATGTTCAACAGTTTTTTGAATGCATTTTAATGCAATTTCAGGTGAAATATAGGTCATTACTGATCCATTTAGCTCGAAAAACACATATAAAAAACAAATACACATATCCAGCAGCTTACGTGTTGATTTCGACTATATTTGAAACAGAAATGAGGTCAAATTGACTAAAAACGTGAATAAATATGTTCAAAAGCGTTCTAAATACATTTCAATGCAATCTGAGGTGAAATATAGATCATAACTGATCAATTTAGCTCCAATAACACATATAAATAATAAATACACATATTCAGTAGCCTATGTGTTGATTTTGATGATATCAGAATTAGAAATGTGTCCAAATTGATTAAAAATATGTATAAATATGTTGAAAAGAGTTTGAAATGCATTTTAATACAATTTAGGATGAAATATAAGTAATAACTGATCAATTTAGCTCTAACAAGATATAGAAAAAATAAATATAAATATCCAGCCGCATATGAGTATATTTTGTTGATATTTGAATAATAAGTGAGGCCAAATCGATTAAAAGCCTGTATAAACACGTCCAAATTAGTTCTAAAGGTATTTTAATACAATTTGAGGTGAAATATTGGTCATGACTGATCAATTTAGCTCCAAAACATGTATAAATAGTAAGAAATTATGCCAAATTGATTAGAAACGTTTATAAAATGTTCAAAAGAGTTTTAAATGCATTTTTATGGTGTTTAAGGTCGTAACTGGTTAATTTAGTTCCAAAAACACAAACAAATAATAAATACACATATCTAGCATCTTATGTGTTTATGTTAAGCATATTTCAATCAGAACGTTTATAAAATGTTCAAAGGTGTTTTAATGCATTCTACTGCAATCTGAGATGAAATATTGATCATAACTAAACGATTTAGCTCCAAAAACAGATGTGAATTTTGATGATATTTCAATAAAAAATGATGCCAAATTGATTAAAGCCCTGTATATACATGTTCGAAAGAGTTTTAAATGCATTTTAATACAAATACACATATCCAGCAGTTTATCTATGGATTTTAATAGTATTTGAATCAGAAATGAGGCCTAATTGACTTAAATGTATATAAACATGTTCAAAGTGTTTTAAATGTGTTTTAATGCAATTTGAGGTGAAATATAGGTCATAACTCATCAATTTAGCTCCAAAAACACATATAAAAAACAAATACACATATCCAGCAGTTTTCTGTGGATTTTGATTATATTTAAATCACAAATGAGGACAAATTGATTTAAAACTGTGCGGCCCTTTTTCGCGGCCCACGCGCGAGGCATCGGCGTCCTCGCTCACGGGGGAAGAAGGTGCAGGTACATCCCTGCGCGTGTTTGTGCGCTTAAGGACTTATTATTTAGGTGATTGTGGGAACTTTTATTTTCCGACGGGCGCAAGCCCCCGCCGTTAATTACCCCGGCTCTCGCCTCGGGAACCTCTGATTAATGGGCTAAACTAATCAAAATATATGGATCAGATTTGTGGCTTTATTTCTTCCTTCCAATTTATTATAATGCATACTTGAAATAACCCAAAGGTATAACTTTGGATAATAAGACTAAAGACGTATGATCTAAAGTCAGAGAA